>OZ023173.1:23376777-24742063 GCA_963678695.2 Diplodus puntazzo | reverse complement strand
GCGCGTAATGCCAGTCATTTAGAAAGAGTATTTAGTAATAATGATTGTCCCAAGCATAAAGAAGTGAATCCTTCTTGAATTTCACAAGGCATTACAATGACACTGATGGCGTGCAGTGTCAATCCCCAATGAGCCGTGGTGAATTTAATGGCAGCAGAAATGTGCTGACTTTACTGAGTGTGAAGATGACTGAGCGTGATATGAGTCCGCAGCGCCACCGAGGGCCTCCTCGACACGATTATCATTCCATCGGCTCCTCCGGAAAGGCTAACGCCGTGCATCACAAACGGTGGCTGACTGGCAGGGCCCCGCTCGTCACGTGACGCCCCTCGACGTCACGCTAATCGTCATTAGCACCCAACATCCCGCCAGAACAATTTTCTATCAATGAATCAATGAACGTTCATTCAGCTGGGATGAATTGGGATTTCTGCGACGCTTCCCTCGTGGAGCTGCACACTTTGTATCCTTTCACAAATCCGCACAATCCCGCCGTTCTCCCGTCGCCCTCTCGTACTCCCTCCCCCTTTCGGCGGTGGAGCGCTGCTCTTTAGCGCTCGCGCTTCCCCTGCCTGAACTCTGCTCGTCTGCTCTGTGATGGCAAAGTAATATTTCTGTATGGGAAACAAGCAGCGTGGAGGCTTTTCTTTTTGAAGAGGTGCCCTCCATCACATCCACATCATCCTCTCCAAAGAGCTCCTTTCTACCTGCGCCTCACCGCCCCACTCTGCTCCTGCTCTCCACAGAAATACGCACACATCCCAGAATAATGCACTTCATTAAGGAAGGAATTCATTGGAATACATCACTGTGCGATAGCTGCACGGACGGATGAAAAAAGGCCGGTGGCTCCGTGTCTTTCGCTCATTGTGTTTGTGCTTTATTCAGTGTTCCTCTCAAACAAAGTGCGACGAGTAGCTCCTCCAGAGATAGCGCGGTTATCGTTTGTTTGCAGTGGCTCGTAATAGCTTTAACACCAGATGGAGACAGCAAAAGTGTGAGGGATGGATCCAAGAAGAGATGGATTTAAAATGAGTATATTTTTGTTTAGCGGAGGATCAGAGTGCATCGCTCGTCTGTTATTACATTCCTGCCCCTCGAAATCTGATTTATTTACTGACTGGGATACTTACGAACTGGGTTTCTAAAGATCAACGCATGTCACTCTAGCACCATCTTGGGAGGTCTGTCTGATGAACAAGGGCAACTTGTGGGGTCTCTGATGGCCTGCGAGCCCGGAATTACAAACAAAACAAGTCACGTGAGCTCGAAGCCACATGTGGCAGCGTGAGCGTTGTGACTGTTCAGGCTACTTTCAGGCTCTTCCGTCCGAGTGAAAGAAGCGCGATAATCATTCTCGCTAAACTCTCGTTTCTTTCCTGTACAACACGGATGTGATGTCAAATACACAAGCTTTTCAGGAGTCTCGTCTACTCAGCCCAAGGGAACTTTAAAAAGCTTCAGGGCCGAGGAAATCTATTTACTAATGCATGCGAACACCCTGTTTTAATGAAGGAGGGACGGAAACAAAAACAGAAAGCGAGACACACACACACAGAAAAATCTTGTCTGCAGCTTCTGAGGCCTTGAGGGTAGAGAAGTCGGGGTAAATCCACTGCAGGACTGTTTGATGGTGATGCTGCTCTCTAATTTAACACACATATGCTCGCCAGCGCCCGGCGCTGCAGATGTGGCTCGTCAGCGAGGAGTGGACTGCTGCAGAGGAGAGAGGGAGGATGTTTAGGGAAAAGGAGGAGGGACTGTATATTCTGTCAACCCCCATACATAATGTGCACAATACGGATGACTGGGGAAATATGTTTTGTCACGCTGTGACTGTGGAAAATAAATGCATCAATTCTTGTTTTGTGTACAGAGGCTGTCAGCCAAATTGCTGTGGCCAAGGCCCTCGTGGTAGAAGGGATGGGAACTCCGACGGCAGTGGTTGTAACTCATGCTGTCGGTCACCTACAGTAGTGTGCTGCAGAGGAGCAGGACAAGCCATCTGCAGTGAATTTTACTCTGATCAAAACACGTCAAACCGCTCGTGAAATTAATGCGATAAGCCTCTAAATAATTGTTTGGATGTCTCGCATCTTTGTTCAGTTGATCTAACAACAGGACTGAGACCTTCTCTTGAACCTCGACAAGCACTTGTGTCCCGTTATGTCAAACTGTTGTTGCTCTGTGTCTGCAACTACGTAACTGTGCTGCCAGGACTCTCTTGATAAAGAAAGTTTCAATCTTTCTTGGTTAAATGAATAAACAAACATATATTTCATTAGGTTGCGAGAAATTTTTTTTATCTTTCAGTTCTTTTTAGCAATGCTAGTGGATAGCCGGCCTGTGTCAGTCCACCATTTTGCTCTTGAAAAAGGTATTTCAAAATCTATTAGTTGAATTTTTCTCATAGACATTCATGGTCCCCAGATGACTACTTCCTCTTCAAAGTCAAATGTCTCTGACTTTTCATCTAGAAACACCAGCAGGTTATCAAACATCATGTCAAACATCTGTTGCCTGGTGTGACAAAACATTTTGGACATTCGTGGTCCCCGGATGATGCATCTTTACGACCTTGCTGATCCTGTGAAAGTGGTTGGACTGCCACGAAATTTGGTACAGACACTCTCGGTACCAACATATTGAATTCTACCAAAATTGGCTGTACCCCTTCTAGCCCAGTCGCTGGGATAAAATGTTGGTAATTAATGATTCAGCAAACCACTGATAGTATCACATGTGTGTGTCACACCTATGCACCCTGCTGATGGATCATGTTCACACTACATGTTTATGACCTGACTTTCATATCAGGAAGTAGAGGGGATGATGGTAATGTTCCAGGCAAGAAGTACGCCATGTTGTTTCAACACTGTGTGCGTGAAACTAGTGGATATTTTGGCATTTAAACATTTTTAAGCGTGACACCACCAATGGATACTTTTAAGCAGACCTTGGGACAGTTTCCAGCCATGTTTGGAAGTTTGAAGTGTTTAAATGTCAACATATCTGTGGTTTGCAGAAACATACTTTTCCAACATTTATCCTGGCGAATGTGTTCATAATGCGCCGTCATCTGATCATGGCAGATTAATTACATTCCGGTCAGACTCAGATGAACATGGTAAACATTACTATGTCTCTTGCATATCCCTCAACTTGAATTAAATGCATATCTGAGCTGCCAAGTGTCCATTTGATTTTATCATATTTCTTTATGTCCTTCAATTTACATTTTATATAACCATCCAGGACAGTTTGGGAGATTTCCATGCTTTGGTAGCTTTCTTTGTAAGATTCAATGTGTAGTTCAGCGTCCCAGAGGTTTTCCTTTCATATCTGCTGTTTCTCAGGCAGAGGAAACTTCCTCATTTTCGTTTGATGATGCATCAGGTTGGTCGTGCTAAGTTTCCCCCCCCTGTCAAAACTAATTTAATCTTGGGGTAAAAAAAAAAAAAGGTTGAAACCTTTTCAAACCAGCGGTCTCTGACAGTGTGACTGGAAACCAAAGGCGGGCGGACAGAGTGTGCACATTGTTTATCTTCCCGTTTATTTTCGTGTAAAATAAATACGCGGCTTGTGAGGAGATAAGTGAAGCGTGCTGAATGGGATCAGCAGGAGAAATTACACGGTAAGATTCATTCTAACTGACTACAACTGTCTTTTTTTTTTTGCTGTTGTTGCGGCTCATTCTCGGTTCCTCTCCTCCCCTCGCTGTCGCTCCTCATATTCCATCACGCTGATACAGGCCCGGCATCTCAGGGCTTAGCCTGCAACAAATACAGCCCACCAGAGAGATTAAGGGGGCTGAATAAGCCAGTACTAGAGCCGGCTTCGCTCTCTATCAGTTTGTCCGCCTCAACTTTCTCCCATAGATTTTTCTAACTAATGACCTTAGAGAGCTGAAGATGGCATTTAAGCAGGCATTTGGGGAAACGCACGCCGCGGCTTCCTCCGTCTCATTCTAAAGCAGCCCTTTGTTAGTAAACACTGACTCACAGCGTCCTCCATTTTAACCCGGCATTCTAATGAGGACCGCGACGAGACGCATGTTTGGTAATTTCTTCATCCGTACTCCTAATTGATGCAATGAGACAGGTGCTCTGGGTTTATGGCCTTTATTAGGCCCACTTCAACGTATTTCGCTGGAGGAGCCCCTGGTGGTCCGTTTCCCCTTCACAGACCAAGACAGCACAAAAAAAACCAGACCGCATCCACCAGACTGCAGTGGGCGCGACATTTAGCTATGCAAAAACCGCTGTGCATTATTCAAAAATTTGGCCCCGCACAAATGTCAAAGCTAGAAACAAGCATATGCTGTTACGAAACAGAGGAGAGGAACAGAAAGAGCGCATTTATTCTGGGGGGGGGGTTTGTAGTTTGCAGATGCACGTGATGCATCGCAGGTATTTGCGGTCAGCAGACTGCAGCTTACTACTGGCCGCAAGATAATGGCTAGATGTTTTTTAACTGGAAGTTTAAGGTTAGAAGTTCAAGGCATTTTTGTTTTGCCCACACAGGAAAGTGTTTTTGTACGATCCTGGGAGGTTCAGTTCAAGATCATTCAGCATCCAAGACAAAGTACAAGCAAACAGCCTGAGCAATTTTTGCAACTGAGCAATTTACAGACAACGATTTGGAGTGGAAACGGCAGCAGCGGTGCAGGAAACCTTGTGTCTCTTTGTCCTTAGAACAGGCGTCTTAAACATCAGCTTTAACATCACCCAGTCTGTTGATGCACACAGGGACAAAAAAAAGGTACTTTGGACTTTGGAGCTTAATTTACTAGTGTTTGCGGTTGAATCTTTTTATTTAACATCTAGCAAAATATAGATTTTGCAAGGAACAAGGGTTTAGATTTAACACAAAGTAAAAAGATAATTTATCATGAAGACTAAACTAAACTCCATTAATTAGTTTTGTTACAACTTAATTCCTCTCATTTTAGACATATAATAATATCTACTCTTACATTTAAGTTTTGACTTTTAAATAAACTAAATTACTCCACTGTCAGTGTCATCAACTTTCCCCGACTTCTGCTTCAATACAAACAATACTTTGAAATTATACATCAACCCTTAGATTTTATAATAAAAATAATATAATAACATTTGTTACATTTTACCAGAAACCTAAACCACATTTGCTATGAAAAGATAAAACTGAAAAACATTTTGTTACAGTCAATACGTATAAACCACCAATCATTTGGATCCACATCATTGATTCACGCCTTCTAATCTTTAATGCTTTGGTGCGAGTCACATGAGAGGCATCGACAAAATGTTTTCATGCAGGTGATGAATTGGAAAAAATAAGGACTAACCGTTAATGGACTATTAACCTAATCAATATGTGATTTCTCATTAATAATGTCTCATTGACAGTTTAATAAAAAGTTAAGCGATCACCGAAAGTTGTTTCATCTAAGCCTGTGAATGTCTGCACAACATTTCACACCACTCCATCCAGCGGTTGTTGGGATATTTCCGTGGTTGGCAGACTGATGTGCAGATTGACATTTGCTTCCCCTAAAACTGCGCCGCAAGCTAGCATGGCTAAAAATGAACTGTCAAAGCAGAGCACCAGAGGCTGAGCTATCCTGACTGGATCATACATTTACTGTAATGCAACAAGACCCCTCCTGCCTGGTAAATACCCTTCACACCATAAGAACACAGACTTTCTGTAAAGAGAAATGTGTAGTCTCTTTTTCTGCTTGAGTCAGTGTCCCACTAGAACAGAGCTACCTCTAGATACACAGAATGATCTGGCTCAATCCCATTGGCTCTCCAGTTAGAATTACAAGGAATAAAGGGTGAAATCTAACTCTAAGAAATGGGACGGCCCTTCAAGACCCTCAAACACATCAGTAGTCGTCAATGACGTTAATGTAAAAAGACATTCTGACATTTTGTGTCATTTTTGCAGGTCTTTAACCGTCGCTCACAACTTCACGACATCACTCAAGCCATCAATCACAAACGAAAGCTAGCAGTTCTTTATAGGCTGATCAAAACAGCCAGTATTCCTTCACTGTGGGAGCCTTGCCTATTTAAAAGGGAGGTGTAATATTCCTTCTTTTCCAAAAAGCCGCCACTTGGCCGCCACTGGGGTAGACGTAAACATGTGACAGGTCAAATTTGTCTTCAAAATAAGAGCTTTACATTGCACCCTATTGGAGTTTAGAACTGGGTTCTTAGCGAGGAGCTTTTAGTTTGAAAGTAGCGACCGTTTGTAGCTTGCCGCTACAACAACAAGCGGACAACGAAGACAGCTTCAGAGACCGAGGACGCTGCATCTCCTGGATCTCAGCGGCTGTCTAATTGCTCATCTTGACGTCCATGGATGAAGTGATGGACTGACTGCTGTGATCAGCTGGTTTTAAAACTCCCCGGCTGTGGGCCGTACAACAGTGCACGTCATCGACAATTGCCTCTCACGCAATTGCCAGCACATAGACGGCTTGGATTTACAGCAATGGAGGTGGCAAAAAGTGTTCCCTCCAAGGCATCAAATTGGCAATATACCGCCTTCTGTCTAAATCCGCGGACCTAGCCGCAAAAAGGACTGCCCAATTGGCCGCTTGCTGCCCAGTATAAAAACGGCTTCTGTTATGCACGAATCAGCACCAACAATGGGTATAAATGGCTAGCCAGGTAGTTACCGAGACATTAGCGAACTAGTTGCGATTGTTTTATGCGTGTTATAAACTAAAAGACCATCGTTTTTCGAAGACAGAGTTCTCATAACCCTCGGTTTGAAGAGCATCTCTGAAACACCTTCGCCTGGAGAGCCACACACTTCGCCCTGCCCCTCGATCCAAACAAGAACTGGGACGCCCTTTAAAGTGACCACGAGGAACTTTTAAGTCTCTGAAACGTCCTCGTAGTCATTTTGACGTGAAGCCGAATAAACGCAGCGGTGGGGCAAAGGGGTGTCTTGGAATCGGAATCATTACACAACTGTTGACTTTGCCCTCTAATTGCCCCATCAGTCATTTCTTTGTTCAGACGCATACTTACATGACATTGTTCTCTGAAGATGTAAGTAACAAGTGTGGTGCAGTGTTGAGGACTAACTCCGGTCTATTAGAGAGCAGAGGGCTCTAATGCAGCACCCTAATGCTCAATTCCCAGCAGAGACTCCAGTGTCAGGAGCATCATGTGTTTCATTTGTTTGGCTGATTAATGAGCACTCCCCTGCAGTGTGGGCTGCTGAGAAAATGGAGTGTCTTCGCTTTTATTCATACATAACAATCCTCTCTCTCTCCCTTCTCAACAGCCTCCCTCAAAGCGTATGAATTATGGCCTTTGCCAGATTTGGATTGAAAACATGTCCGGTCCAACGCTGAAATAAAAATGTACAGTCCGGAACTGTGAAAAACACATGCGTCACACACAGTTTTTATTTTTTTTGGGTGTGTGTGTGTGTGTGTATCTGAAGGACATATGTTTGACTTCATCAGCCCTGCAGCAACCGGAGCTCGGCAGAAAATTGCAGTTTGCTCGTCCCACCACAAATATTATCATTTCCAATCTGTTGTGTTGCGCTAGAGCAAATAGGACCGACACAACTTAGAGAGTGTTAATAAATCATGATTATGATGCACCATTGGCTGCAGCTTCCCTCGGCAGCCACTGAATAAACTCCAGCCCAGTTCTGTCTGTGGGCACACCCTGCATGATGATAGAAGTCGTTAGGTAATTATACAGCAATTAAGATTCTGATAGGAGAAACAGCAGGTTGGTCCGCCCTCGTGGTGACAAATGATGAACAGGGTTCCTCTAATCGACTTACTTTGATAGTTCCCCTTGACCTGAACTTATAGATTTATGGAGAGCTTCTGCTGTTTGTTCGCTTCCTTCCCTCCTTTTTTTTTTTTTTTGTTTTATTAAAGACAAGCCAGCAGGCCTTCAGAAGATGACATGCCACCATCCATTTGAAAAAGAAAGGCTAATTTTAATGAGCCGCCTCTCCTGACAGGCAGCTGCTATTCAACCCGAGAGTTTTCGTGCCAGAGGACAAAACACGGGGGAATTTTTTGATCCGTGACTCAGAGGACACGTCTTGTTCCATATTTAACACTCATTCATCATTTGCATGGAAGTTGTGCCATGTAAATATTTTAAAACACAATGAGAAGCATGTTTGTGTGAGAGTGTGTGTGTGTGTGTGCATATACATATACATATATATATATATATATATATATATATGTATATATAAATGTATTAGGGCTGTCAAACTTAATGCGATAATAGCGCGTTGATGCAAACTCCTCTTAACATTTCTTGGACGTGCGATAAATGCCATGATATGACCCTCGGCCCGCTCCGTAGTTTGGGAAATCAGAAGGCGATGCAGCAGTGACCTTGTGGACGGCGAGCAGAAACAAACCTCCTTGAGCAGAAACAGATAAAGGAAAGGGTCTTTTGAAAAGGCAAGATCATTTTCAAAGCCCTGCCAGCTGCTTCTCTCGGCAAGAACGAAGTTATTTGCATTAACCGTCGATGTGAGCTGAGTTACCACCGGAACCACTTGGAGGCCGAGCACACAGCTGATGCAGAGAGCCCTCCTTCCTCTCGCTGAAGGCAGCTGGATAGTTTGCGCCGGAGATGCAGAATATATACAAAATGTTCTTTAAAGTCTGTGGGAGCTAACTCCATCAAGATTCTTAATATTCTCTACATGCTGAACGTGAACTGAACCAACTTTGATGTTGTACATCGTCTTTTGAACCACAGGCCGGCCCGCGGCTCATTCATGATCCCTCACCAGAGAGCCTGAGATGGAAGACAGTCCACTGACTTGTATGCATGCCCTAGAGCCTGCAACAGCCAATGAGTGATCGTGTAGGCTCTCTCTGCTCTCTCCTGAGCCCCCCACCGACCAGCCTCCAGGTGATCGATCCATCATGTAGCCGATCTAGCAATATATAGTTCAATCAATTTATAAAGCCCTGAACTTGGAATTTAATATGTTAGTTTATGTGGATTTAAGCGTTTTGCTCCTTAAATACACTGTTTTCCCTCGTAAGCACTTGTTTTTGACTGCATGGCCTGACCTGGATTCTTCTGAGTAAGCAAAGCCAACATGAAGAAGTGTCTTCAACCTGAATTCTTTCTACTGGCCAGCAGGTGGCGACTCAACTGCTCCACCAAAGTCCGACTGTACGTAAACTTATGAGTAAAAGAACCCTATGTTGACTTCTGGCTCCGAAAACCAATGATGGCAACTTGCCAGGTTGGTTTACACATAAGTTAGACGGATGATTTTGGGTTTACTCCCAACACTTAAGAACACAAGCACGTTTCTGTTCGGTCCGCCCTGAAAACTCCTCTCCGTTCGTCTGACACTTTCAATCGTCTCCAAGAACGCGATAAACAAAACTGACTTCTCAGTTTTTCTCTCGCACCTGCTCGCTCATTTTGTGTGTTGGCCCCGAATCCTGTTCTACATAGCAGCGCTTACAAACCACACGTGGCATGAAAGAACTAGAATTTTGGATCCTAATACAAAATTAAACGGAAGACGGGAAGGCGCACGGGGAGTGGGAACTTAAGAACAGTACACACAGATGGGAAGTCAAGGACTCTAAAAACAAAGTCAAGGTGAGTTGGGAGAGGCAGGTGCAATCCTAGCTGAGAGGAAGAAGGAGGCAGAAGACAGCAAGAGGCTGAACAGGGAGTCTGGGGAACAGGGAGAGAACAAGTGTGTGTGTGTGTGTGTGTGTGTGTGTGTGTGTCTGTGTGTGTCTGTGTGTGTGTGTGTCTGTGTGTGAAAGTGAGAGAGACATCCAGATTGAGAAGAGGCATAAGAGACACAGAAAATCTGCAAGCAAATTAGACATCATTAGCCAAGAGGCGGTTAACAAGTCTAATTAGGGGGGAGGCAGGCAGGCAGTGATACCAGACTTGCTTCCGGACCTCAGACACACTCACTCACACACACACACACACACACACACACACACACAGTCACAAACACAACACACACTCACAGCCAAAATCTTGAGGCATCTCCTAACTAGGTCAGATCTGTGATACTTTAAGGCTGCGGGTAGGAGGGAAGGGATAGAGAGGAAGAAAGAGATTGAAGAAAGATAAAAGATGGAGGCTGGGACCTCGGATGGGAGAGTCGTCTGCTCTTGGTGGAGATGGAGAGACGTGTTTTAAAAAGGCTGTGAGAGCGAGATAGCGTGGAGAAAGACTCCGGGAGAGATAGAGCGTGTAGTCGTCACACACCGAAAACACAAACACACACATAAATAACCGCAAAGCGGTTTGACTTGTTAACACAACCAGCAGCTGCTGTTTTACTTCTGTCATTTACGGGACGGTGCGTTTGGGATACAGAATCCGAAAAAAAATACTGCAGCTGCTGTTATCGTCTCCCATAAAAGTGACACACTCCTGGTTTAGCCGGTATTATAAAGATTTGTTGCGTGAAATGAGGATATTGCTGTATTAGTACAGCTATCCAGTTCTCAGCTTGAGTGATAGCTTGCCAATGCTCCTCAGGGACGACTGAGTTACATTCCCCTTGAAGCGATGATGACTGAATGTCAGTTCTGGAAAGACAAAGAAAAATGCTACAGCGGGAGAACAGCCTGCATCTCTGTTCTGTTCCCCCGCGCGCTCGCAGAGGCGCACATCTGATGATTCTTTATCTCGCCGAACGCTGGCTGAATGCTTCGGAGGGACGGCTTCATCGCCCAACCAGCAACTCGGATCCGTAAATTATTCCATAATAATACGACAACATGCTAGGTGTTTAACATCGTACAACCATGATTCCAAAATAGTCTGAAGAATCATTGTAAATACACGCTGGTGCACAAATATTTCTTTGAATCAGTGCTACATGAGAAAAATAGCTGTGGTTTTCTCTCTTGCTCAAAAGGTAGAAAGCCTGTGGTGATAGTCGATGCAGATATCCTGACTTTTACTTCCAAAACATGCTGCATCCTTCACCTCCCATAAGGCACCATCTTTCATTAGGCCGCATTTACATCACATGGCATGGATGGTAGAGATCGGATCTCCTCGTCATGTGAGTTATAAAATTGTGCTTTGACTGTATGATATTACAGTGTGTCTGTCAAATTCAGATGGGACATGAATGCACTATGAGGTTGATGAATGAGTGCGCCTGAAACCACGTACGTAAACTTAGTTTTCCAACACTTACGGCCATCAGATCGCGTCCCTGCCAACAGCCGTAGAGTTGATACTGAGAGTTAATGCAATGCGTGCCATGGACGCCACTATTTTTCCTCCAAAGTTTTAATGTCTCAGAGCGCTGTGTAGCCTGGGTTACTTTAAAAGTCCAGAATTTGAACAGAATAATAAAGCACACACTGTGTACTCTATGGTAAATAGGGAGCGAACTCGGACAGAGTCCACAGTTTCAAACTTAACTTTCTGCTGAGTCATTTATAGTCACAGTCTCCGGCAACTTTCCCCAGTGTATCGATATATATGTTTCCTTAAAGTTGACAGCGCTCACCCAAAGCCAAAGAAGACATCATGCAGCTACATTCACAGGCTGCGACTGATAAATTGACTTTGGCAAGCAAAACTGGAGGAAGTTCTTCTTTAAATATAAAATGTTCTGCACTTGATTTATGGTTTTACTCTCACTCAGGCTTCTTTACGGCTTTTCTACATGTGCAGGAGCCACTGAAACATAAACATGAGTGACACCAAAAGCCATCATACTCTTACAGATTCATCATTTGCACTGTAAGAGTTTCGCTTGTTACCCGTCTCTGGGTGGCAGGATCCATGTTGGTGGCAGTTGCACGGCACACACGCTGACAGAGGTCCTCTGCCTGGGTCGTCCCGGGTGAACCCCGAGGCGCAGCGCTCACAAAACTGGCCGGCAAAACCCGGGGGACAGGAGCAAGTTTCCACCCACGGGGCGGGAGCGCTGGACGGACCGGAGGAGACGAAAGCTGAGGTCAGGATCACCTGGGCGAGCTGCGACGTGTCTGCAGAGGAGGGAAGACAGGAAGAGCGCTTTCTCATAAAACTGATGCTTGCAGAGATCAGTGGTAAACTGGTAATTGTTGCCTCAGAAGCCTGTTGAAGTGTTTGGGGGGCACCTGCTCTTCTTTCGAAAATCAGCAGTGTGTGTGTGAGAGTGTGAGTGTGTGTGTGTGGGTTTCTGTATCTCGTTAAGCAGTAGGTTATTAGCATTTGTTGCCGCACTGTCCCTCCCTCCCTGTCTCATTACAGGTTCTGGCCTGTGTTTACAGTTTATAAGTCTCACACACACACACACACACACACACACACACACACACACACACACACACACACACACAATAACAGATTCATCCACCCACACGCCCGTAAACGCCACAGTTAATGCTCGCTGGCTCACGCACGTGCACACGCCTGCGCCCACACACGGACGCTCGTCACCCGGGGAATCTTTGATATAGCAAATGAATAAATCACTGCAGCAGAGCAAGACGGGAAGAAAAGGAGACAGGAGACTCAGTGGAGGTATGTCAGACGTGCAGCTCCTGTGGGGGTTTTTTTTCGAGATCCTCCTCTCTCCTCTCATGAATAGTGATGGGGGCAGGCCGTCCTGAACCGAATCCCTTTCACCCCCGTGCTCTCCTAACCACAGCCGCCGACACACCGAGAGAATATGCTGTTCACATTTGACTATGTAGCTTTTTTGTCAGATGAGAGATAAACCGAGTGTGGATGAGCGGCGGCATTAATGAGGGAAATCTGAGTGGAAGAAACAGTGAGGGGGTTAGAAAAGTGGAAGAACCAGAGGAGAGGATGGACCCTGACTTCTAACAAGTCATGATCCGACCATTCCTTCAGCGCTGATGAAACCCAGTTCATTGCGCCTCTGAGGGATAATCAGCAGGCACGGCTGTCCTCTTCCCTCTCCATGCCTCGCCTTATAGCCTCTACCCTTTCTGCTCTCCTCTGCCTCCTGAATTCTATTAGCTCATTCAGTGGAGGGAAATGTGCAATTAAAAGCGGTTTCAGACACTGTACCTCATATTTCAGTTCATTAAAAACATTTCATTTTAAGTCACGCCGCGAAGGTTCTCTCCATCAATCCTTTCTCCAAGAAACCTTGTCAGACCGGCGGAGACTTTAATTCCCCTCGCTCGCTGCAGCCCCCGCAGACAATGACAATTTAGGTCTCCTTAGGTACCTATACATTAAGCCATTAAGCCATTGAGTCGTCATAAACTACAATATGCCGATCCTCTCTGCTCCAAACTGAATTTTTTGCGTCGGAGGAAATGAAAGGCCCTTTTACCGCGACTGCTGTCAAAGCCCGCCTTTATAGTCCAAAGACAATACTGTCATTAAAATAATACACTTCTGTCATAAGAGACCGTCTCCGGCGCGCAGAGAGAAATTTAAAGAGTCGAGGAGAATGTGAGAGGCAGAGAGGAGAGAGAGATGAGAGGACGGCGTTGCAGGATTGTGAAATTAAAGTTTGCCGCGCAGCCCGCAGCGATAAGGCGCTCGGAGAGCTTGTTCGAGAATGATTTTGAGCCCTAACACAAATCATTAACAGAGTCTCTCCCCATGCGATGCACAACGGATGGAGAGTAAACTGTGTGCTTGACTTTGTTTGCACGTTCACGTGGGCGGGTGGCCAGAGGATGGAATATGCATGACCGCGCCTCTGCTTCTAGTGGGTTGTGCACTGTCCAGAGCTTTTTTTTTTTTGCGTGCCAAGTGCACGCGGAACTAACACGACAGCGCGTGTCACAACGCCCGCGCCCAGCAACTAATTAAAACGGTGTAAGTATGTGTGAGAGAGCTGCCGATTTCGGCCAGCTGTTCTGTCTTCCTGGCGCTCTAATCCGCCGTAATGCCGCTCAGATCCTTCCTGCACAGTACAACACAGAGTATCAGATAGAAAGAGTGGAAGGACACGATAAAAATAAGAGGAGGTTTTCAAGAACTGGTTCCTAACATCTGGGAATAAATGTCCCGTTTCCTTTTTTTTTTTTTTGTTGTTTTATTTTTTATTTTTTGCTGAGCCAGATTCGGAGCGGCTGAACTATTCCCTGAATACAAACACTGACATTGTTTCAGCAACTGTCTTTGTGCAACTTTAATGATTCGTGCGATGAAAATGTATTTTTTATTAATAGACATGTGAAGGTTTCTGAAACTTTCTGTGACACTTGTGAATTCTGCTGGTGTTATTTTTATACACGGCCCATATTCAGGCATAAATTACACCTATAGTTACTTGTTACTTTGCAGATTACATGATTTATCTGTTATTAAGGAGACTGACAGTAATCCTCGAGCAAATACTACTTCTACTACTACTTGACACTTACCACCCCACTACAATTTGGAGGCAAATAATGACCTTTTTACTTCTTTTAGTTACTATTTAATTTGCTGATTACATGCTGCATCAGAGCCAAAGTAAAGAAATGTTAGATTAATTTATAACCATAGTGTACAGTCTATATACACATATAAATATATGTGTATTTACTTATACTTAGAAACTTCAGTACATTTAATATCAGACACTTTTACTCAAATACTATTCATATGGGTGTCTATCACATAATATCTGTACTTTGTACTACAGTGTCACTGTGTCACAAACACCCTCATAATAACAAGAAAAACAGTGCGTGAACTATCCGTGTTACCTGCGTTAATGGCAATCTTTGCACACCCAAACACAGCACTTACAGTTGTGTCCTCCAGCATTGCTGATTCTGAGAGCTGTCAGGTTGTAAAGGAGATTCTGGAAATCAAAGGCAGACAGCGCAGGTTTGAATCTCATCTCACTTTCATGGAGCCTGCGAAACGAGAAGACAAGAAAACACATCATTTACAGTGAGCTCGTGCTGCGCTTGAACAAGGAAAAAAACGTCACATTTTAACAGGAACAGAAAACCAAAGTGAAGTTAATGTGTTTACGCCGCTGATTTATGAATAACTGGAGTGTGTTTTTTATAGCTATTTAATTGCCGACCTACAGCTGGGCTGATAATAAATGCCATGTCGCAGCTTGACTTTTAATGGTAGACTATCTATTAAACTACCTTGCAGACACACACAAAGTGTGAAAGAAAAATGTAAATGTGCTGACTTCAACACCTATTCAGGGTCTTGATCACTGAGCTTTGCCATCTGCTGAAGGATGCTCTGCGAAGCCGGGCTGCGCGGCTGACATCTGCCTGTTTTATCCCAGCTTTCGTGCACTCTCTCCATCTTGATGAGAGGTGCTGTGTCAGCTCCACACAGGGCTCCGTTGGGTTACATCATTTTTTCGCCCAGGATCCCCGTGTAGGTCCCCAAAGCTGAGGAGCAGCAGCGTAAAGGAACATGTACTGTAAATCTTCATATACAGGATTCCAGGTTTCCAACACTTTCTAATCTATGGTACCTGCTCTTAAAATGCCTTTTAGTCTGCAGTTACAGATGTTAATAAGATGTTAAGTGGATGGATTTTGGTCCAGATGCTCTGCAGCTGTTTTCTAGAGGGTTAAGGTTAAAAGCCCCATTGGGATTTTTGCAACAAATTTGAAGGGCTAGCTTAAAAAAAAAGCACTTGTCTCCTGTAATTGGAAGAAAAGGAAAGAGACCAGCAAAGGGGCGCGATCCAGAGATTTGTTTGGCAACCAATGAGTTATTCTTCTCAATGGCTTACAACACGGTTATAAGGCCTCAGTATATTATTCTTAAGCCATATACTTAGTGTTGTAGTGCTCAAGGTCTCAATCTCGTCTCGGCCTTGTTTCGGTCTTGGACAAAAAGTACTCTGAAACTTATGTCAGGACCAGTCAAGGCGACCACAACTGCAGGAGTATCACTGCATTGTTGGAAACATACTGTATTCAGTGGTGGTTTCTATGGGACAACAGTCACTCAGAAAACCGCATGGTTGCACAAAAAAACTGTGCTGTGTAGGAGTGATGGTTAAACATGTGGAAACAGTTGAATAAAGATAGTGAAGTTGATTTGAACTCTGTGTTTGTTGGCATTTGTTTGCATGTAGATGAAGCAGCTCTTGTCCTGCCTTGATCTCAAAACACTCTGGTCTTGGTAGTGACCTGGTCTAAGTGGTCTTGTCTACGACGCTGCATAGATCAGTGCACCTCTTTGGTCCTGACTATTACATCCCAACCATTCTGGGATGAATGACTGTGACATTTGGTAAAGTCATTCATGTTCCCCACAGGATGATCTGTAACAACTCTGGCGTCATCAGGTCAAAAATCATCAAAAATCATCATTTTGCAGAAACGGTCAGCACAGCCCATGTTCACACTGCTGGCAAATCAGATTTGTTTCTCAATCCGGATCTGAAAGACCATCTGCACTTTTATTCACAAGTGATCGGATCAGATTTTTGTGTAAAGACATCATCAGCCTATCTGCACGGGATGCTGTGTGAACAACATGCGTCAGTCACTACGTACGCTGATGATGCAGCTCTACCACATGTAAGAATGCACAATGGATCATCTCGCTCTCCAAACAATCATGCAGTCACGTAGGGCGTTTTTACCCACAGACTGTCATCTGCTGTGTTGTCTTCATACTGCTCAGCCATTAGTGGCACTTCCATGAGTCTGGATTTTGCATTTTGACAGGTGACACAAAATACACTTTGAAATCCATTACGAGCGTCCAGAACGTCCGCAGATGCGTTTATAGAAATCTGATTTGAATCACATTTTAGACCAACACCCAAATTTGGTTTGGATCTGATCTAGACTTCCTAAAATCAATACAATCTAGTAATGCCCAAAAACTAATTGTAGTTGGCAGCGTGAATGTAGCCATTGAGACAAAGAGCAATTAAGTCCTGCACACCCTGGAGGAGGAAAAAAAAAAATCCATCACTCTTCAATGACTTTGTCTGAATGTGCCTTCCTGTCCTTTCTGTCTGCTAGCAAACAAACTGACTACCAACAGGTTAAAGAACCCATAATTAAGTTTTTATAAGCGGCTGAACTGAAAAACTGAGCCTCTGGGAAGCGATTAAAGGCAACACGCATTAACAGGAAGAATGGGAAAACAGCAGGACCCGAGCATTTTAATTCCTTGTAAGCTCAGCTGCAATTCAGTAATACATTTGTCTTCGTTTGTAAAAGTGTTATTTTTGAAGGCGGTATGTTCAACGTGGCTCCCAAATTCAATACCAAATGATAATGTGATGAAACTGAGTGTTTACTACGTGATCTGTGAGTTTACTACCCTGCTTTTAACTTTGTCAAAACTCCCTGCGGTCAAACAGTGTTGTGTTTTAGCAATTGCTGGAGCTCATTATTTCTAAGTTGGCTGTGAGGATCGTAATATGTATCTGTTCAAACACCTATACTGTTATGCACCTTTTGTTTATCTGCAACATCCTGTTGTGACCGTGCACGCCGTCCCTGTGCAATTTCTGGAGGCTGATAATGTGAAGTTGGCTGTGAGGGACTGAATCTGTTCTCAGAATAAACGGCTGTTGGTGCCTGATTCCTCCCACAACACGAGAGAGAGAGGGAGCGAGAGTACACCACTGCGACAAAGCATTTTGTGTATTTGTTTACAGGCAGTTTAAGCCCTCGGTTGCATTTTGTGGCGCCAATCGTTTTCCTCTCTGCTTCTCATAGCAAGACGCGTTGCACTCTCTTTAACCCTCCTCTAATGCGACGTCAGAGAGGTGCCAGGGAGGTTTACGAAGCTATTTGTCCGTCCGGCAAGCATTTGTGATGTATACTGCCCTCACAGACTTTTACCCGTTTAAATATTAAAGCAAAACTCTCGCCAAAATGCAAACTAGGCCTTTTTTTGTGAATGCGCCCGAGTCAAACCTTCATGTAAAAGCATAATTACGATGAAAGAGGCACTTATTAAGATTTACGGTATTTTCTTTTTCAGGTCAAACTCATTTTAAATGGGAGTGCTACGGGCACTTTTACGATAGCATCAAAATGGCTATTTCTAAAACACTAAGAAGGCTCGACACAACATGAAACTTTGCTTGCAGCATCACCAGGGTCTCTACACATGAACACAAGCAGTGAGAACATTGTTTGTGTACACAGAGTTTACTAAAAAGAAGGTTTTTGAACAACTCACGTTAGCAGTAGCTTGTTCAGTATAGTATGGAGAATAGCGTAAAAGTGCCCGTAGCGCTCCCATTGAAAATGAATTTGACCCGAAAACGAAAATACGTTAAATCTTAAAAGTGCCTCTTTCATCGTAATTATTACACGAAGGTTTGACTCGGGAACATTCACAAAAAAAGTCTAGGTTGCATTTTGGCGAGAGTTTCACTTTAATAACAGGATGTGTGACAACTTATAAACCACACTTAAAAAGGGCACCCTATTTGAAATTGGTGCTCCAATTATAATACACGAACCTTGTAATTACAGGCGAGAACCATAAAAGGATGAAGTGCAAAGTCTGTTGACCACATCAGCCTTTTCACTTGTGAGTGTTCGATGGCCTCTATTTTATTAGGTCTGCTGATCTCTGAGCCCGACACTAAATTACTTTCAAAATGCTTTATTTTGCGCATGGCCTCTGTCATGCTAGCATGTGTATGTGCGTGTGTGTGTGTTGTACATTGCCACACAGAACCTCCACTGATGCGGCGGGTCCTCGTTCTCTGCTCTGACATGTAGGCGCAGTAATAAAGAGAGGCAATTACAAACTGGGCCTCAAAGCCATGGTAATGGAGCTGGTCAGACAGCGATAAGCAGAGTGTGCATGAAAGTGAACAAACTCCCAGTCAGGCTTTCCCTATAGAGCATCGGTGTCCCTTTTAATCAGCACCAAGCAGAGCGCGGCGAGCCACGCTGTAATTAAGCCCTGCTCCGCTGAGGATGAGAGGAGATCATCAGGAGAGAAAAGCCCAAAAGAATACTGGACACACACATACACAAACACACACACACTAGCATACCCTTGGAGACAGAACCGAGATAGAGATACAAGGTGAGCGAGACGTAAACGGTGTGTGAGTGACGGAGGAAGAGAAACAACGATAAGGTGCTGGGAGGATAAGCAGGCATGAAAGTAAGACAAATGAGTTACACAAATTATACGCGTATGGGGCTCATTATTAGCATATCTAAGTAGCATATTATAATTGATCCAATCCGCCTTCAAAAAACACATTTTAATTATTCAAATCTTGTATTAATAGAACATAAAAAGCCTGGACCCCCGCTGTTTAAGTGTGGCTTGCCCACAAACCAACTAGCTCTGAGCTAACAACTTCGTTGTTACACGTTTCCTTTCGACATGTCATTACAATTTTCCAAGCAATGTGACACATTAAGGGCAGAAACTGACTGTAAGGACTTCCACATTTGAACATTTCTGAAAATAGAAGAAAGAAATATGTATTTATTGTTTTACCACGTCAACTTAACTTATTTTTCTAAAAGTACGCTTACTCTGAATTTGATGCCAGCAGCAGGTTTCTAACAAGTTGCGACAGGAGCAAACAAAACGACTGGGAAAGTGTGGCACGCTCAAAAAGATCTGTTTGGAACCCTCCACAGGTGAACAGGTTCACTGGTAGAAGAATATGAAAGGATCGTCCTCTCATCGTTCACCAGCAAGCACCTAACTACTCCTGATTGTTTGCATGAAGATCAATGCATCATTCACTGAGAAATTAATGAAAATGTTGCATCTTTCTATGCCTATCTCGCAATGTTAAAGAAGGTTAGAGAAACTTCCTGGGTATGCCCCTTCATCTGGATCAACACCAAAAACTTATGGGGTATATTCTGGGCCAAGATCCACCATCCAGCCAAGTTTTGTTGAGAGCTGTGTAATAGTTATTTTGTAATCCTGCTGACAAACCAACCAACTGTCCAACCAACAAAGCAACAAACCTGAACAAACTTCTCGCTGAAGATAATAAAATACATTTTCTACAGCAACCTTAAATCTTCTCATAAAAAAATCTATACATCTGTAATGTAATTATTGACAATAAATATGTGTTTGTTTTGAAACAGCTCTGGTTATCCTGAAAAAGGAGCACAAGAACAGAGTTATCTGGCCCCGGACTGTAATAAATCACAAATAATTCAAAGGTTTACCCGGGCACGTAGTTATCCAATGTTTCTTCTTGCCTTGCTCAGTCACCTATAGCAAAAGTTTTCTTTTTTTGCCTTTTTTCATTTTGGCAGCGCATTCTGCTCTCTGTTCGATATATTCGACTGACCCTGATCTATGATCAAAGTCAGTGAATTTTCAAAAAAACATGACAGAAATGAGCTCAGTGCCAGACGGACCGCATGCCCGTGCTACTACTCGCACTCTGCTGACTGCTGCAGATTGGCTCGTACCTTTCTAAGGGATTCATATGAGCAATTTCCTGAAACACTTTTGGCGGTTAAAAGAGCGAACAGCTGATCGGCAGTGACTAGCAAGATGCAGAACGTTTATCAGTCGATTGTAATAAAGCAGCTGAGTATCTGAGGGGTTCCTCGTACGGCGTACGTTTTATGCTGGCATGCTGCAGATGCACACATACAGCTACAAGCAAGGCGATAAAACCTCCCCGCCCACTGGTTTCAAGGGAACGGGATGTGAATAGAGGGAACATCAGAGAGACGAGTGGATGCTACCTTATATAAGCCTTTCACCTCCTCCTTTCATAAATCCCCTCCGCTCGCATTCCCAGCGCTTCCATATATTTCTCCTTCATCTGATTTTGAAATGATCTTTGCACCATGTGGGAGCACGCAGCCACTTAACAGGTTAACATATTTACCTGCAATGAATGCTGATGCTGTCAGTCGAGACAGATGTGTGTGTGTGTGAGTGTTCCTACTCATGTTTATTTACGCTTTCGAAACGCCTTTAGCAAACACGTAAATGCCTATATTCCCATTTGCATTATTTTATGCATATGCTACATCGGATTGTTGCAAATTTGCGCTGCCAGATGGCCGCGTGGATTAATGTGTTTGTGTGAAAGCTCACAGTGGCACAAATTCTTGACATGTTTGCATGTTCGAGTGTGAGTGAGTGTGTGTGTGTGTGGTAGTACGAGGCAGTAAGAGACAGAGGGAGCATGAGGGAATGATATAGAGTACGTAGTGGAGTGCATCTGTGCATGTACCTGAGAAGTGTAATGAGATCTGTGGAGAACTTCTCCGGAGAGGGAGACTTAATGACAATCTCTGTCCCCCAAGCTCCAGTGCATTTCGGAAAAAGGGAACCACAGAGTTTCTTTAGCCAGAGCTCTCGGTGCTACGGGGGGAAAACTCATTACCAGTGCGCAGACACCAGAGAGGAGCATGGGAGTGGTGGAGGGGACAGAAAGACGCAAGCCGTGTCCCAGTACAGGCGCTGGATCCTCTGATGGAGCGAGGTTCTGTACCTCTGCCACATAATAAGCTTACTCGGAAAGCAAACTAATGGTGCATCCAAGCCCACCTCGTCAGCTCGGAAAGTCAAATATGTACACGTTAAATCCAGCTACCTGCCCCGCAACAAACATCCGACAGGCAAAGTTAGCAGAGAGACAATATTTCCCTGAGAAGCTCGAGCAGGCATGCAGGTAATAACTGTTTTCATTATCGATCGATTGATTGTTTATCCTATAAAATGCAAAGAAATTGTGAAAAACTTCTCATCAGAGTTTACTGGAAAAGACTCAAAGACTCTTCATCTTACATTTTAGAAGCAGCAACCAGGAATGCCTGACATTTTTTTTGCTTAAATTAATTATTAAAATACTTGGCAATGATTTTCTTTCGATCAGCTAATTGATTTGTAGACTAATCAGTCTCGCAGTGCTTGGAAGAGACCAACGACAAAACCGAGAGGTGTGAATTTTGGATGCATCACCAGATGGTCAGATGCATGATCAATTACAGCAGGTTATTGTAAAGTCAGAGGATCAACCTTCAACCGGTGTGGACCACAATCACTGTTTTAGATTGTTTGATCAGTAACCTATGTCTCTCCTCGAGAAATCCTTCAGAGGAACAAGGAATTTTCTGATGCCCCTACCCAGTTTAACCAATCAGGACAGAGAAATCCTTAAAGAGGCGGTTCTGTCCGCTCTATGAAAATGCAGAGAGCAGGATCGACGGCTGAAAACAGGAGAAAAAAAAAACTACCAATTCCGTTGCTCCTGGTCATGACGGCTTATACTACACAACAGGTTGAGGGAACAAAGATGCTTGAAGAAAAGAAAGGCAAGGAGAGCTGCTTGTATCCTGCAAGTGTGATGATGTAGAGAGGAGAGAGGCGATCGCAAAACAGACAGGAAGTTATTAAAATGACATCAATACAAGATTTCAGTGTATATAATAGTTTACATGAAGAGAAATTAAGCATATATCTCTGAATACAGCAGAGACAGGTTTATTCTGTCATACTAGCCTCCCTTTGCTCTCAACATGTCCAGCCTGTCTCTCTCATCACCTGATGCTCCATTTGAAGTGGGCACTTCTTCTTTTCACCCACTTCACTGAAACCAATTTCAACAAGACTGAACTGTCCTTTGTCAAACTCTGTTTTCCACCGCCTCGCACAACAGAACGAGTGTATTGACTCCTTGCCAAACTGCCAACAATTGCAATGTGATTCGAGGCAACCGACTGCGGCTGCGAGCCCATCATTGCAACCACATCCCGCTCCCGCAGCTTCAAACTTTACAACATCCATCAAGTCAGACCTTTCCCTCACTGAGGATTCTGGCCAGCACAGCGCTCATGCTTTAATCATCTCCCATCTGAACTGGTGCAACTCCCCTCCAAGCAAAGCACGACTTACTCCGCGTAACCTAGTGTACCTTTTCATCGGCTTCTTTAAAAGATTTTTTTTTTCGATTCCTTTCAGCAGCAGCTAACAGTCAGCTGCCCATTGTTATCTAGGCTGTAGGAGTGTGATCCCAGAAGTATGTAGAAGGCTCTACAGGACTGTTTTGAGCTAATGGACTGGAACATACCCTGCGGAGCACACATGGAGGACAATGCTCGGCTGCCTGGCTGTGCAACATGTCAATTTCCATGTGGACCCTTCAATTCTATTAAGCAGTTTGCCGTTTCCTGTGGTTCAGCTGAAGCAAACCCTGGAAAACAAAGAAATTAAATCCCTTCTTAGGGAGGAAGAGGGCTTCCAGGGCTGGCTACGGGGAGGGAAGTTAAGTTGGTCCGCGGATGCTGAGGAGGAGTATTAAAGATAGAAAAACAGGGGCAGAACTGAAGACAAATTGCAACAAAACAGTGTGAAGGAGGTGCTGAGTGGGATGAGAGGGATTACTGGCTAGAAAGACGCCAGAGAAAACAAAAATAGAGAGAATGACTTAAGCCTGTGTTTTTAACAGGTTCAGTGTTAAGAGCTGCACCCACTCCTGCAGGTCGATGGACCTGATGAGATCTCGCCACAACAGTATGTGACTGATTACACCGCTGCTTCCCCCGCAGACCGTCACACCGGAGGGTCGCCACTTCAGCCTCAGCCCCCCTCCTCCAGTCACTGACCACTTTACCGTGAAGGGCAGGAAGGAAAAAAGGCCTGCAGGAGCAAATTGGGGCAAGGAGAACCAAGCGGAAGTCTAACATAAGATGAAAGAGCCCGGTAGAGGATTTCCAGCAGCCCTACAAATAGTTGAGGGGCAATATCACCAACAAATTGGACTGGAACTGAGAACACAGAGGATCATAAGAGGATGTTCTAGCACAGTCTGCCTCTTTGGTATGCCGGTGAGGCCGGCATCATGAACACCTTTCAGGAAAAAGGCAGATTTAAGTCTTTAAACAGCCCTCACATGCACATATGTACACCGAAAGAGCTCCTGGTTGCTGTAATTGTTCCTCCCGTCTCGACTGGTTGTGAAGAGATTGCATCACCCAATTAAAGTGATGGGCAACAGTTCCCTCCTTTGCTACTGAAAAAGAGAACACTGTGTGGGGAGGCAGAAAAGAGGGAGTTTCAGACTACACAGACTGCAACCTCGGACGATATGAAGTGTCATAATAGCTTCAGTTCTTGAACTGTGCAATAAAAATGTGCCTGTGCCTCCAGTGGTATTTTTTTTGTTTTGCTTATTATGATGTAATTTCTTAGAGCGTCTTCAAATGCTTTATATCTCCAAAATCTGTGCAGGATGGGCTAAATGGTTATGCGAGCCAATAAATCCTAATAGTTGATAAAATTATTGAAATTGTGACATACATTTTCATCAGGGGACTAAATGAGAACACAAAACATGTCGATAGAAATCAATTCTGAATGTAGAATAATGAACACGATGTCTATATTTATATTTTTAGTTTTTAAGCTAATTTCTTATTAACGCTTGGCACATATTCTTTGATAATCTCCTCCCCTGGTGTCCCCGTGCTTAAAAGAAATACAGCATGTGTCCTCTTGATAGATAAAACCAGATGAAGTGTCCTCTGGTGTGCCCTTCTAGTATCGTGACTACCTCAGACATCCTGAGTCCATCCCTGGTAAAGACAACATGCAGGCTTGTGTGTCAGAATCAGCTCTTTAGTCTCAGTTTCTCAAACAGAGATGCTGATAATCTGCCTATTGTGCAACGCAACAAGGACAAACTACCAGAAGTGAATACAATCACAGAGGAAACGAGGGACGGCGGATGGCCAGCCACGGGTAATGTAAACACCATCAGCTCTGTGTGACAGGAACTGTGACGCAGCTTGATTTTGATGCAGCAATCTTCATCACAATACCCAACCTGTGATTGCTGCGCTATTCTAAGAGGTGCCATTGCCCTCGGATTATAATAAAAGCTACACCTGAATGCGAGATGGAAATAATGTTTAGATATGTCGAGCGCTCGTCAGGCACCCCATGCAGCCACCACTGACATGAGTACATTTAGACGCAAACACATAAACAGCTCAGGTACGGCAGAGGAAGCCGTTTGGACCTGGTATCAACACGCGTCCTGAAGCGGACGGCTGAAAACACTCTCACATCCGTCTCCATTAAAGCGAAGAGACAGCACAACATTTAATCAACTGTAAAGGTGTCACATTTTATAAATGCGGTTAACAAAAAACAATAAAGGGCGACTTCTTTGTCCCCAGACTCCCTTTAAAAAATGTCCAATTTTGTGATGTATTGATTTGAGAGAAACTCTAAAAACTTTGTGAAATGCTGTCTGCAACAAAATCTCAACTACTGAGGCCTTATTGTAAATTCAGCAAATGTCATACATCAGGATGTTGTTCCAGTGATGTTCAGTACATCTTTATTTGCATACAGAACAGGTAAGTGAGATCCTATCACAATGCTTTAGAAAAAACTGGATGTAAAGTTTTGTAGTTATTCATTTATATTGTTTAACTTATACATATTCAGTTATATGGGCTCGTTAAACATTGTCATATATGGTGAAGAAAAAAAAAGGGCACTCATATGAAATTGCTTTCCGACTTTATGTTCATCTGTTCATTCTTTGTGTACATATGCAGCTGGAGGCGTACAAATGTGAGCTGAATAGAGAACTAATGTGCTTCTACATGTGGGTGTGTGGGCGGCCACAATATGCATTATACCTGGTTTAGGTGAAACTACTCAGACATTTAAAACTGCAGCTGTTAACAGCGAAGTGCTGCTGGTGGGTCAGAGATGTTTTTAACTCCGAGACTCACGTATAAAATACACGGGCAAAATATTTATTTATTTATGCCATTAAAATAGAAAAAAATAAAAATAAAATCGCAGAGGCATGTGGGCTGCAGCTGTCCATGCCGTGAAACATGCGGTGTATGTTTCTGAACAGCCGGAAGAGCACAAACACACACTCACACTCACACACACACACACACACACACAGACACACACACACACACACACACATACAAACACACACTGTTATTCCCATTAGGATACATACCGCAAGTGAACAGAACTGTGACTTCACACTTGCTGTACATGTACAAATTTAAACATTTTTATCATGAACTGCAGTTTTAGGTTCACTCATAAATTCTTTGATGATCTAAATATATTTTTGGCCGTGTGTACTGCCTTATTTTCTATGCTTGATATATTTTTTTCATACTCCCATATGTGCTGTATATGTTAAGCTGCTGTAGCAGTAGAAATAGAAGTACACAAAAATGTCATATTTTAACCGTGAACCACCCTAACAGAAAGTGTAATAAGACAGCTTATCAGCTTCCTGTCTACTGACAAGTCACTATAGCTGCAGGGTTCAATATCTCATCATGAGGTAAAAAAAATGACACCTCACACACTCCTTGTTGCTCCAGTTTTCTTCATCAGGATCAATAATGTTTCATTTCATCCACTGCTTGTACCACATTTTAAGCCCTAGTGTTGGCACATCGGGCTGCACAGGTACCACCGGTGCCCTTTACTGTACCTCCAGGCAATGGGCTCACTCTACCCTCCACCTCCTGACCCGCATGCTGTCGCTGTATTCCACTTAGCTGTCTTTTCTCTGTACGACCTGGTCATCCTTCCATCCATACCAACCTCCTCTGCCTCCCGGATTGGAGTGACCTCCCCGCCACGGCCAAAACATCGGACTCCTACATGCTGTATCTGTTAAAGAGGTACCTCATATTCCCCTCTCTCCACTCGTTGTATCATAAAAGCTTTCCTTCATTTGTATTCTGAGGCGATCCTTCAACAGGATTGCCTTACATCTTACATGTGCCTGTTTTCAGCCATGCTACTGCCCTGCCTCTAATGATGGTAGTGTCAGACAGCCAAGGTTGAAATAATTCAACAACTATCCGATGGATTGCTGTAAAATATGGTGCCACCAGCCAGTCAAAGCTTCCACTAATCCAGTCAATATCTCAACATCAATAAGATGGATTGGAACAACATTTGATTCAGACATTAATAGGCCCCCTATGTTTAATAGTGAATGTAAGAGCATGTGATGCATGCAATGTGAAGAAAACTTAAGGGAAAAGGACTAAACAGTTGATTAGCCTTAAGAAAACCAGTTATCAGTGAGGCTAATCGGGAAAAAATGCCTGTGTGGGCAGTGTTATGATCCGGGGTTGCTTCAGTTGGTCATGTTGGGGTTCAGCAACCTTATGTGCCCAAGAAATGAGGTCAGCTGACTACCTGGATTCCATCCATGACCAGGTTTCCATTGATGGATGTTTTTCCGCCCTGATTGCGCAGGGAATATTCCAAGATTTGCCACCATGGAGTCCAGACCTTAACCCCAGTGAGAAAACTTTACCCAGCAGCCCGCTCTTCCATTATCTATACAAGCTCTTGTTGAGAAATTAATGCAACTTTGGACAGAAATAAATATTGTCACATGTTCTGAACGCTTCAATTACTTTTGCTGATTATTCTAGACAGCTGTGCGTGATGTCTGCTGCAGTGTAGCACTTTTCACATTACATATTTACAGTCCAAATATACGTACAAATTGTACATTGGTACAAATGTAATCATAATTGTTAACTAACATGATTTAAAATGTTCTGGTTTGTTCGAACGGTGTTGCAGTACCTCGCTGTGGAAAGCCAGCAGATAGATGTTCTGGCACCTTTACAGCTCAGATTGTGGCGTGACAACCACCGCTGAGCCCCATGAACACTGTAGACTCAGTCTTGTTATAACGTGTTGTCCTCATTCACCTCGAGTCCCTTGATCAATGAGTTTGTCAGTTAACTGTAACTCTGACTGTTATTCCCCCTTGGCGTCTCTCTCTTTTTTTTTTCTTCTCGCACTTTCTGTGACTTTCGTGTCATTCCACTGCTGCTGCACACATTCGGAGTCACTCGGGGTGAGACCATCTGTTAAATGTATAAAATGTAAAAATGGAAATGCGGTGCCGTTGCTGCTCTGTACCTGCCAGATCTACATGACAGCCAGCGCATGGGGGGAGCTGGCTCATCACCACTTTCACATTCCCCCAAAAAACTCTGCTGGGACCATGACAGCACAGTCAATGTGGGTGAGCTGTAATCAGTACATGGGTGTCCTGGATAGTCCGTACTCTGCGGACGCTATATATATATTGTAACAAGGAACGAGGCAGGCAAGAGGGAGATCTGCAGGTGCAGAGAAAAACAAACCGCCCCGACATCCATTCTTATTCACACACCGAGGCAAAGGCTTTGGTATTTTCCAGAGGGACTCGAGTTCAACAGGAATAAAACAAATTTTTGAAAAAAGCATGCACACCGACTCACAAGCTGTCAGCAGGGTGACTGCATCTCGTACCTCAGAGTAAAGGAGCGCCGCGGGGTGAGGCCGGGGTCATGGTCAAGCACTAGTTGGGGTGAAAGGTCGGCAGACAGGGCGATCCCGGAGCCTTCCAGGAGCAGGGTGACGTGGTCGGGGAGCAGCTCGGCGGTCTCCGAGGTGAAGGCGATGGAGAAGAGCTGGCCGTAGCTGTGGGCTTGGTGACCCAGGAATTTCTCTGTTGGGGAAACGGGAGGTCGGTTTAAGGAGAATGTGAGTGGAGTCGGCGTTATTACTGAGGTGTCAACCAAATGTTGTAAACACAGAGATGGAGTTGTGTGCGTAGTGGTGGAAGCTAAAATAGTATTTTCTTTTTTTTTCTTTTTTAGCAAGCTTTCAGAATAAATCCCGCCTGTTCCTGTTTCCTCGAGGCCAGACGGGTACAAGCTTTTTTTGAGCTCACATGAAGCACTCCAGGAGTTTATGTGTAATTACCCACCCTCTCATCTCCGGCTCATTACAGCACATTAACAGGACTTCAAAGATCTTAGCCACCAATCGACACCCCGCCCATTCCGCTACCAACCCTAAAAAAAACACACTGAAGATGTATTTTTGATAAACAAAAATAGGCACAAAAAATGTCCCCCAATCAATATGGAAATAAGTACAGTGTTGTTGTGAACCAGTTACACTCTAAATATGAGAAAATCATAACAACCTTCAGAAAAAAAAAAGACCCCAACCATGTTGCCATTCTCCACCAGCTCTGGGTGAGCGAGTGGGCAGAACTGACAGGTTTGCACGCTTGGTTGCCACCTTGTTTTGGAGCGTAATCGTGTGTGAAGTACATCCTGAGCTCTTCTGGGGGTTGGGAGGGCGAAGGACTTGAGTGGGTGATTTTGCCTGCGAGGGGCCTCCGGCTTCATTCGGAGCGATTCAACTGTCTGATCGTCTAATATCTGCCCGACCAACAGCCCCCTTTTATCATCACAGCCGGGGCCCCTCTGTGCATCACCGGCCCACTCTCACCGCGACATCCTTGACCAGATTAATCATTGTTATTTTATTTTTTTATTTATCCAACCAGTAACACTTTTGTAAGGGTCCACTTTTTTACTGGCTGCTGTTGGTGATGTATTACGCGGCGATGTGTTAAATTAATTACTTAAAGTTATTGCCTTTTTTTTAAGTTAAAAGCAATGTAATTATTGTTTCAATTATGCATAAACTTTCATCATTTCAAGCACTTCACGGTCCAATACGTAATGCTTTTTGCTCTCACCAATCACTTAATTTGGTTTATTATAAACATCATTTTATTAGTATTCTTGCTGTATTTCCCCGGCAACTATTAAAGCCGGAGTGGCATTAGCTGTTTGTTTAGCTCTAATGTAAGAGAGTTTAATCTAAATTGTTTTTTGATGTGTTCAAGTGACACATTACTGTGTCTCTGTTCTTTTCTAATAAGCTACAAGCTTTTGCAAATAAGGAAGCAAACTCAAAATAGCCTAAATGTCGCACCATTTTGTCAGCGCTTTCAATAAAACAACACATCCGGCTTCCATCATACCTGTTAGCTTTAAAACTACTCAATCCACAGGAGCAAGTGCGAGGATACGTCAATAAGTGAAGCACAACACCGGTTGTTGTTCCTAACAGCGGAGGTATTTGTAGGAAATGAAAAAAGGCAGTGATAAAGGGGGAAAAGCTTCAATTACATGACTAATCAATAGCACTTTCTTTTTTCAGTCCGATAAGGCATCGCTCATGTCAATGTGGCCTCAGAATCAATAGGAATATATAATTACAGCCAATCAGGAGCGAGGGAAGCAGCTTAACAACCACCAATCATCACCAGCGAGGACAAAAACACTTTCTCACATGGAATGAGCTGCCACACATCTCAATGCAGCTTCACAGTCAATACATATTGATGACCAAGGAGTAAAAAGAAAAAAAAGTCCCGAAAGAAAAAAAGCTGCAGATTGAATCCATCACCACCAATTAGCCAGGAGTGCCGTCAATGAGCCCTCGCACATTTTAATATCTTAACTGATGGAAAAACAACCGATAAGGGCAAAAGGTCTAAATGAAATAACCGATCAATACTCACTCTGAGTCCGACAGACCAACACACACACAGTGCAAATTCACACCCGAACACATAAACAACTCAATTTGTTCATAGACATGTTTTCTGTTATATATTTCTTAAAGTCTCTCCCTGCTTTTTTCCCCTCAAAGCTCAATTTAATATACATATACGTGGGTATCTACATATTTTAAATGTATTACGCATATGTAAATATTTTCGGATAATCCCACATCGTATTATTTTGTCTGTTCGCCTGAATAAATGTTTTCGTGTACTTGTAGCGCCACGAGTGCCTTCTGGTTTGAAGTAGTTACAGACCACTCAACAATATATTAACATGTTTGTCCAAACACAATTACAGACTGTCACATGCTTCATACAGCTTTCAGAGGCACTATTTCCAAACTCTATTATAACTGTTACTGAGACCATAAAACTGAAGTACATCCAGTAAAACAATTAGCCAGAGAACTTTGTCATAGTAAGCTTGCGAGCTAAAGTACTTTAGCTAACATTATTGTTAGCCTATGATAATATGTGCAGCGACCCTTCACCAGCAGGGCTACACAGAATACGGATCAAATTTACATTTATTCATTTGGCAGAATAAATAAATGATAAACATCACCTGCACTGGCTGGAAGAAGGAAGCTGCAGCTAGGTGGCTAGCTCAAAAGGATGGCGCTCACTATGTTAAAGAAATATAGTGAGGACCTTGTTAAATCTTATGTGGAGGAAAAAAGGGATTTGATTAATGTTCACCGGGACCTACAAATCGATAAATAAGATAAAAGGAAAAGATATAAAGCTTTATATTCCTAACTAACTGAACAGCTTATCAAAAGTATATTCAGTTCTACTTATGGTCGGAAAAATCAAATCTCCTCACGACTGCGGACTGTGTTAGCTGTGATGAAATCTGATCTCTCCAGTCAGTCACTCAGACACACCACACTCAAACTGCACTCATGAGAATGGCACCCGGCAGCAGATGCTTATTGTTGCATTACGTTTAAAAATGAGATCCGTCTCAGCAAAGCCACTATTTTTTTCTCTTTGGGGGGAGAGATTACCTATATTTGGGGAGTGACGCACTGTAATAATGAATAATGCACGGAACCCCTTGTTCACAGAAAATAAAAGTCAACAGATATTACTTTTGAAATGATTAATAAGAAATATATACTGTGCATTCCTTGCATAACGGTGGGTAATGAGCCCAGTAATACCGCTGTGTGACCAAGCTAATATTCTATCCGAAAGTGCTCCCTTACGGTTGTGAGCGGTTGTGTTTCAGCTGTAGCTCGCCGGCTATTATTCTGCCGGCGTCTGATTTGCGTCAGTGTGGCTCCTCTGTGTGCGAGGATAGAGGTACCAAAAGCGTAATTACTCACAACCCTAACAGACCATCCAGGAAATGGCCCCACTGGCGGGCTTCTCTCCAAAGTAATGAATCATTATGAAAAAAAAAAACAATGAAAGGATTATTCGTGTGTAAGAGTGATCTGCTGTCTGTGCACGGCCATGGATTTATATTCGTTATTCTATTTCACATGACAAATTGGGGAGAATTAAAAAAGTTAAGCAATCTCTAAGTACAGCGACGTGCCAGCTGCACACGCGTCTCACAACACCGAGACATTTTTCTATATAACGTTAAGTGCTGTGCTTAAACCACTTAGACAAAAAACTGATGAATCGCTCAGTTGTTATAACTGATCATCAAGTTATATACTAATGGTGCAATATGTCAGATTTTTTTTACTTTTAAACATTATAAAAATGTTAGTGTTGTCTCTGCAGCACAAAACATGGAGATCTTTGACCACATTGTCAGCTATCGAGGTTAGCATGCTAACCAGCTCGACCTGAAGGCCCAAAGCTCTCGTTTTTGACTCTCCCTCACCGGTCCGAGCTCACTGTGCAGGCATACTCGAGTCAGCTGATTGGACCACTTGCTGCATGGCTAACGGAGCTAACTGGCAAAATGACAGCAGCAGTTAGCAAGAGTTAGTGATCATTCCGTTGATATGCTGCTATTTGTCTGAAGAGTGAATTTAGCGGTGGACAGTTCTGAAACACTGCACCTTAAAAATGTATAGTTAGATATTTTGAGAAAAAACTCTTTGTTTTGCCTCTTGTTGAGAGTTTAATCAGAAGACTGATACCACCGTAGAAATCTAAAGAGCCAGGATACAATTAGCCTAGCTTGACATAAAGATTGGGAGAAGGAAAAAAAAACAGCAATCCTGGCTCTGTTTAAAAGTTTAAAAAATGTGCTTAGCCCTTTCTGATTAACATGTTGTATCTTGTTTGTTTAACCCGTTGAAAACCGTAAAATGTTTTTTTAAAGTCGTGTATTATTACATCAATAGTTTATCAGCCATTGTTTTGGATTTAGTTTTTCGTACATAAAGAAAAAGTGATATAATGTGTCAATTAGTCAGCTATGGAGGTGCTATGGGTAGACATCTTTTTAACTTTGGAGAGGCGAGCCGCTGTCTTAATTCCAGTCTTAATGCTAAACTGACCTAACTATCTTTAGACTATGTCTTAACATTCATAAAAATTCTTTCTCGAACCAACAAAAGTGCGTCAAAGTTTATCTATAAGCAAAACTACTAAACATCCTCCGCTTTAGGCTTTTCCACCGTGAAGTTTTGTTTTCGCACTGAACATCTTTGGCTTTTTGACTCTCGGTCAGACAAATCAAGCTGCTTTAAAGGTGCTCTATGTAAGAATTGGTCGCTCGAAACTCAAATAGTGGACCGCATACATTTGTTGTTTTTTTTTACGTATTGCACCTTTAAGATGACCTTGTGCTCTGGAAACTGACAAAGCTTCTCAGAGAACAGTTCAGTTGCAAACATAAATGATCAATATACATAATATGCATGTATTTCAGTCAACAACTTGAAAAAAAATGTAATGGGAAAAACAAAGCGTCAACCTGCGCCACTCATTTTGTTTCTATGACTCTGTCAGAATGATCTGAGGTCCACTCACTAGCGGCGCCATTGACGCTGCGCCAGGAACACATTAAGCCGCCATCACACCCGTGATGAGTGATAGATGCTCATATAACTTTTGGTGGAACGGCAGAGGAGCTCAAAATCAATCAGGGGGGTTTAGACTTTGCTCCAACTAATTTAAATCAGCTCAATTTCAATTCAATCACAGCTGCCTTGTACAAACACCGATCCCATCGAGGCTCCAACATCGACCACCGTGCAGCAGACAGTCGGAGGGCAAATGCCCCGATGGACAGACTTTAAACTCTTAAACAGGCGCAACAGCGTCAGGACACCTTAAAGAGTCTTAAACTAAACTGCACCGCCTGCAGGCACAATATACGTGACCTGAAACGGAATCACACGCGAGGAAAGCTTCGTAGTCGAGGGGACTCTTGAAGCAATATAAAGCACATACATATGCAGACCGGCACACATCTATTCAGCCGATTATGTTGGATATAAATCTGATATAATAGAAATAAAAATGCACTATTTTAAGACACAAAGCTATCTACTGCTCTTCAGGGAAGTAACAGGGGGACAAAGTCAAGTGTTGAGCGGAGATCAAATCAGATGACTGGTCTCGTCTCTGAGGGCTCTTGTCCAGCCCACACAAAAGTTGCCTAAGAGCCGAGGTACAAATGTCAATGAAGGAGTCATACTGTTCTTTTTTTAACCGAGTGTTTAGAAAGTCACTCTACACTTAAGAGAAATGTGAGGACTTTGCCAGTATGGAAGTTTTTCTATATGTGAGGAGACCAAAGAGTGACACAGAAGAGTTATGAGTAAAGATTTTACAACTTTGGAAAAGTCGCCATGAAGAAATCTGTTATCGGTGTTAATCGACATGTGCGCTCGTATCGGACAAGCCAGCGTGGGTTAGTGTGGGCAGACGTCGGCCTTCAGCGTCTGCCCCACTGTGCCCACGCTATGGTCTGAAATGAATGACAATGCAGTGACAAAGTGCTATTGTCGCTCTGAACAGCCTTAAGGCCACAGCGCGCTTCAAACAAAGCGCCTGTCAGTCACGAAACGGCGTCTGAACATTGCCTCATCCGACACCTGTCCGATGCAGGAACTGGCGAGAGTGTGACTCTGACACAGACAATCTAACAGTCACATCCACGCACTGATTCGTCAGGTGTGTGGAGGTGAGACACGAGGCGGGGTGTGGATGTCCTTCTGAAGCTCTCTTTATTTATTCTTCACACAGCTGCGGTGCCTCTGTCACCTTTCGTGTGTGCAACCGAGCGCAACAGCCCGAATGAGAATGAAGACGCTGACCAAAGATTCGGCGTGTCGAGACAGCAGAACACGCCAAAGACATACCTCCCAGCTGCCTCCCCGAGAGCTCTATTAAGGCCTTTGAGTGTGGCCGATTGGAAAAGGGTATCAACGCTTTCACCTTTAGATGTAATCAGACAAAAATGTCGTACGACTGAGTTTGTTTCAAGCATACTGAACTCTTCACTCTCCCTCTCGAGCCTCAACTCAAGCGCTCCTTCACCTTTTAAGTTAGTTGACTTTCCCTCCGCTTCTCTCTCTCTCGCCTTCTTCTTTCTACCTCTCCACTCAGCGCTCTCATTTCCCCTCTGCTACGTCTCCTTTCTCTTTTGCTTATGCTTCCAGATGACAAGGCCGGCAGACTGGATTACGTGCAGACCTAAGGTGCAGGTAGCACTCAGGTTGCGTGAGGCTCTTACCGCCAATTGCAGCTTGAATCGGAGTGACAGGTAGCCCGAAGCTGCTCTCATGGATCTTTGCACCCTCGTACTCTCTCTGCCGCTCCTCAACCGAGCGCAAGAGCAACCGTATGCTGCTCTCTTTCCTCCTTCTGCAGGGTTATTTCATTTAAATTCTGTCTCTTTTCCCGCAGTCTCCCTGTTGCTTCTGGCTTAGCAGGTTGGCCTGCGCTGCAGATATGAAAAGGATCAACACTGCAAGCTTCTCAACAGATGGCTGTAAGGACTTATGCTAGATGATGTCCCCTTCAGCACGAAAGCTGCTCAGCCAAGAGAGCCACAGTTACTGTCCAGCAGATTCAAGTGGTGACCACAGTTGTTGGAGGCAGGTCAAAGCAACTGTTTGGGGAGGTACTTCATGTTTGTCTATGATAGTTTCTGGCAGCTGCGCTCGAGTGTTCAGTCTGTTGAGTCACCACGGGGGACTTGAACTCCGCCTGTGTCAACCGTCAAGCAGATGTCCAGGATCAGGAGGAGGACAAGTGGCGGCGCAGGCGCTTCAGAGGCAGACCTGCGTACCCGAGTGCTCTCACGCCGACAGATTTGCACGTACATGCATTCACGTCTCGAGCTGGCGTGCACACCGGTAGTAGAAAGGGGAAAAAAAGGGGGAGAGGACGAATCAAAATGTTTTCAAGGAGCAATTCTGATGTCCTGATTGGATCGTCTGACAATCAAGGTAAAGTGGCGAGGGGGTGAAAGAGCGAGGGGGCCTGATTGGGAATTCAGGAAACACAAGTGAAATTCTTTCTTGATGTAGTTTTTCTTTCCCCTGTGGCATTGGCTGCTATTTCTGTCGCTGGCTGAGCAACGTAGATCCCAAACACTCCCCCCCCACCTCTCTCTCTCTCTCTCTCGCTTCTAATTCAATAGAAGAAGCCAATGATTGAATCCTGTCCCTCGTGTGACAGCTGAAGCCCGAGACAAACTACGGTGACAAACAGATTCATTGGATTCACGGGAAAAAAAAAGCATTTTGTATGATGTTCGATGCGGAGTTGCCACTCAGAATTATCTCGTACTCCAACGGAGAACACAGTGGAGGGATTTCGGCGCAAACACAAATTAGAGGCGAAAAAAAACGAGCCGAGGCGGCGACGGCGAGAGGGAGAGAGAATTCCAGAGCTGCTTCCAAAGCCGCTGCCACTCCGCTCTAATCTTTAAAGTAACTGTACACATGCACCACTACGAGGAAAAAAAAAAAGAAAGAAGGGGGGTGGGGGCGAGAGAAAATGAGATCATTAATAGGGATGGTAAGGAAATAGATTTGTGCATTTATTATGTGGAGAAACAACATAAACAAGCACTGTGCGAAGTAGATAAGCAGGCTGCCACAAAGCTGCTCTCAGCCAGTTGGGCCACTAATCTGTGTGTTGTGGCCTACAGAGACGTTACTGTAGACCGCGTGAAGAAGAAAGCAACTTTTAGAAACACTATTAACTATGTGCATTTATAATTACACACAAACATATGCAGTATATATATATATATATATAGATGGAAAAGCATGCAAGCATTCATTATGGACTTATGCACATGTCACGTGTTTGCATCCGTGACTTATCGACGCACTCGTAATGACATTCTGGAAGTCGCGCCTGACCACCAGGCTTTGTCACATCCCGCTGTAAGCGTTTCATCTTTCTAAAAAAAGATGCCCCCAAATGGAGTCGTTCCCTGTGATTGCGCGTATTGGGCATAAAAACCTCCAGGATGCGGAGTTAATGGGATTGCTCCTGTTTTGCTTCCAGCCACCGCGGACTGCCGCGGTGGCTGGAGGGGCTGCGAGCTGATGGCTGGAACCGACTTAGTGAGAGACAAGAAGAAGCCAAGCCAATTTTTACTTTGTTGCTTCTCCAGCATGGCCAAGACATCCAATTCCATCAGGCCCTTGCTGCTGGGGCGGCTGATAGAAATGGGCCCCTAAGTCCTGTAGCCGGGCCAGCTTAGTCCCTTATCTTCTAATGGCTCTGATAGCGGATTGGGGGGAAATGGTGTCAGAATAACTGCTGTGTGACCCGCTGCCAAAGACCCTGATTAATCTCACTAAGGAACAACAGGAACAAGCTATGGCTATTATAGATGATCTGCTATCATTTACATATTTACTGTAATAGCAACAACAAGGATTTATTTATTATCTCATAACATAAGCGTCAACAAAAGGGATTGTAACCCGCCCATTTAAACCCAGGCTGAGGTAACGATCTGTCCTCATGGCTGAGCTCAGATCTCTATTATTTTGTTTTTTCAGACTCACCGGGGGCTTTGTAGAAGCCGATGTCTTCCTCGGTGAGAGGCAGCAGGTAGACTTCACCTTCCTTCCACAGCAGGGGGTACTCCTGCCCTCCGGAGAACTCCCCCGACCAGCCGTCCTGATCTGAGGGTAAAAAAAAACAAAAAAACAAGACCAAACATGAGTCACAAACACAGAGTCAGCGTTCAGTTCATTCTTCTGTTGGTTTCATTTCACACAGAAAAAACAATAACTGTGTTCGGTGACCTGGAGAACCCAAACACTCTGCAACTCAAGAAAACACACGCAGATGCAGATGCTGCGAATACCAGAAACACAACCATATGGAGGAAACACAGGCCAAGTCAGAAACTAAATTTGTGTACCAAACAAAGTTTCTGGAGTTTTTCCTCTGCTTGTGGCTTCTTCCTGTCCACTCGATATATCATCATATTAATGAGATATAGTCTGCATATGTAAATTAGTAGTAGCAGTATGAAGTCTTTTGAGGCTCCAGAGGATTAATTGGCTTGAGTTGCATTGTGGGTAATGTAGGCATCGGGTTTTGAAAAGCCATTGACTGGTCTAACATTGCCCCAACTACCCTGTTGGTCTCATTATGGAGAGTATGAAAACAAGGAGACATCAACCTTTTCTGTTCCGCACACTCTTCTTCCTTTTTAAAACCTACATTACCCACAAAGCATCCTAACAGCTAGGTGACATCACTGGAGGCACCTCATCACCTATAAATAAAAGGCACAATAAACTATTGTAGGGAGTTAAAAAATGAAGAGGTTGCAAAAACAAAGAGAACAAAGTAAACATCGTCGGTCTTGTTAATTTTAGCCGTGTAATTACAAAATCCCCACAGGCTGCTGAGCCTCAGACAAATACCTTCCAGGAAGTCAGAGGTGATGTTGAAAGCAGCGTAGTGATTGGACGAGGAGCAGGCCAGCGAGTGGCCGAAGCAGAAACACGGCTGGCAGCCTGCAGGGCTCCCTCGTTGTAGGTTGAAAAAGCCTGGCTTGCATCTGCGGGCACACACACACACACACACACACACACACACACACACACCCTCATCTATAAAAAAAAAGTTATTAACATGCAAATGCTGCACACAAGCCTCATTGCAGCCATTTACTACAACCTTGCCGTAGTGTTGTTCTCACTAATCTCTTTAAGCTGTTCTTGGGGTGGCAGCGTTATAGGAATAAGGGACCGAACGTGGTTCCGCGGCTCGGCTGCAAGGACCCCGAGAGCTGACCTACAGACACCAGCTGGCACAGGGTTGGGACAGGAACACTGCGAAGGATCAGCCACTACACTGTTCACATTACACAGGAGAGGGCCCTGCTCAACCAGCCGTGAAATCAGGCAAAAAAAGAAAAAAAGAAAAAGTGAACAAACTGGGAGCGCAGCATTATTCAATAGTTTGAGACCCGGGGCTGTGTGTATCGCTGATGTCACAGAGAGTTTATCAGAGTGATCCCGCGTCCTCGAGGAGCAGGATGGAAACAGACAGGGAGATGTCACTACAGGAGGCATGTTCACTGTCCACCTCGTCCAAATGACGGGCAGCTCCAGAACTTACAAAATATTCTTCATTCTTTTCTTCTAAGTCCTCTGCTGCGCCTGTAGGATGTGCACACCTGTCTGTTTCACATGACTGTTATAAAACGCAGACTTTAAAGATCAGAAGAAGTATTCTCCACATAAGCTGATAAAGCGTTTTAATAATTGCTTCAGTTGTTCTGGTTCTGGTTGCCTCGACAACCAGTGGTTCGTGTGCGCACACACACACACGGGACGTACAACAACCGTATAAACGCACCTGTCACAGCTGTGGCCCTCCACGTTCGTCTTGCAGAGGCAGCGTCCGTCCAGAGGAGAGCAGTGGTCATCGGTCCCGCTGGGGTCGCACTCACACGGCCTGCAGACGACAAGTGACCAGTGTGAAGATGAAAAGATGTAAATCCACCATGTGTGAGCGTACACGTTTACAGTATGATGGAGGAAACATGTTATTGAGGAAAGACTTTTTTTTTAAACAAAAGGACAAATATAAAGTGATTCTCCACACGTCGCCCTCTTCCAGATCACAGATGGCCGGCTACACACCAGCAGCCCAGGAAGCAGTGGGGCGTCTTGCTCAAGGACACGTCAGCTACATGGCTACTTGTCTTGGGGGCTCGAACCTGAATCTCCCTAATGACCAGTCGACCCCGAAAGTCATCGCCACGCTCATTTTAAAAACAATCGGTTTGAAAATTCAAAGTCAGTGTAAACAACCTTGATAGAAGCGAGTGTACAGGGGGTCAGCCGTGGCGACTCGGACGGTGTCAGAATGTGTTTGATCACCTCCATTGATTGATGACTTTTGTCTGAAAGCGTAAAGCAGGATCTGTTTTTTTTTTTTTTTTAACGAGGTGCTATTACAAATAATTCAATTATCACGAGGCAGGCCGTCTCCACTGGTTTCTGCTCCAGTGGTCTGCGTAATTCACACCTCCACTCAACAGCCTGATTTTGCAGCATGAATGAGAGACACTAGTGTGTGTGTGTGTGTGTGTGTGCATATATGTTGTTATGTGTGTGTTCATATTCTGCATGTTTGTATTAATATAAAATTGCCTGTGAGAATAACTCTTAGTAAACAAAAGCTTTAATATTATTGTACACTTTTTTTTTGTTATTGCCAAAATCTGTGATATTCAATGAAGGACGTGAGTTTCAAGGGTTATAAATCCTCTTTCAATAAATCTTCCTTTATCTTGAGCTTCACTTTAAACCTGCTTTAAATGATGTTTTGGAGCCATTTGCGGGAAGTGAAAACAAGCTGTAAATGCAGCATTGGTATGTTATTACCCCCCAAAGCTCCAGTGGCAGAAATGGGATCTAAAAATGTATTTCAAAAAACGTGTAATTATGTTTTCATTAGCGTATAATCAGCTGAAAATTGTGTGTTCATTACCCTTGAATGAGCCTACAGAGAGTAGGAGTCCGACATGTTGCACCGCTGTGTTTCTACAGTGGCCCAGAGGGGACAAACCCTGACGCTGGCTGTTTTCAGAGGGTCTATTTGGCGGCCAGCGGGGGGGTGAGCTGAGAGGTGGTCAGTTTTTTGCAACCTGCAACCACTAGATGCCACTAAATCCTACACACTGGACCTTCGATGCAGTCAACATGTTAACTATGTCCTGTTTCCACCAGGTAGCATTGTTTTTTTGAGACGTGGCTGATGAAAGTCCAACGTTTACTCCCAGTTTAACTGAGGAAGCTGCTGAGAAATATATCCGACTGTTTATCTTCGATGATAATTTGACTCAAAAAATTAAAATTCAGTCATTATCTACTCAGCCGTTTGTCGTCCACAAAACATTTGTTGCTTCACAGCAAAACACTGTCGCAGCATCCGCTTAAACAACTGCAGTAGACGAGCAGCCGCATAAAATAACTCCATACAGCTTATTGAGCGTAACCCAAATCTCCAGAAGCCCTGAGATCCCAAATTGATTTGAGAGAGAAATTGTTTACAGCCTCGATGCATGGTCGAGCTTGTGCACCCGCTTCACATGGGAGCTGCACTAACTCCTTTAGCTTAGCAAACCACAGCGAAGACTTCATCTTTAAAAAGGATGCAAATAACAACTTTTCCAAATCCATCTGGGATCTTGGGACTTGGATTATGAGCTGTACGGTCCCACTTTGTTTATTTTCTTCATTTATTTTTCTAACCTCGGTCGTTGAGGAAAATGCCGCGATTCTGTTTTGCCGTGAAACTCCAGAAATGTTTTGTTTACTTCACCCGAACTTCCTATCGGCTCGGGAGTCAAAGGAGTAGATAATGACTGAATTTCCATTTTTGGCTGAACGTATCTTTTAAGATAATATCTTCTTTTACTGCTATCAGTTCAGCAATGTTCCCCAGCTAGTGGCTAACCTCGCCTCCCCGTCTGCTGTTTTGGTGCCTTTTTGCTGAAAACAGATGCACGTCGCTGCTGGAAGAAGCGGCTGGATTTGTCACTGCGAGCTGCCCTCAGCATCTGATTCGCTGTTCAGACAAAAATACAGATCTCTAGCAGCTTTAGTCACAAGAATAAACGTTAAAAGTCTTTGTTATGAGCTAAACTGAAAGTCCATAGTTGTGTTTAACAGTGAGTCCACGTCTGTTGTCGCCGCGTCCACAGTTAGGCGGTAGAAATAACTCTAACACCAAACAGTCATTGATATGCTATTCAGCTCCGTCACAACTTAGCATTCCCTTGGCATGTAGAGCAGGTCAGGGGGAGCTGGACTTCTTATGAATATAAATACTGCAACATACTTCTCACACGGAACGCACGCACACACACACATGCACCACCATATACATCTACATGCCGGCTTCGCATGCGCCGCATACTTAGTAAGAGAGAGCTGTGGGGTCAGGGAAAGTTGGACCGGGCTTTTCATCATCGGAATGTGTGCAGCAGGTCAGCACATCTTCAGGCTGCAACAAAGGGCACAGTGTGCCAAAGCCTCAGAGGTGAGACCGGCCTCATATCTGAGGCATGAAAGCAACTCCGGCTATCTTGAAATAAATGATGACCCTCTGAGCTCACTCTTGTAGAATACTGAAATGATCAAAAAACAGAGCGACGTCGGAGAATATTTCAATCGATGCGGGTTTTTGTTCTTAGGGACGGGCTCCACCTCAAATAACAGACAACAATTGCAAATCAGCCAATCAATTAGATATTCTGAGAGCCTTTTCACAATCAGGGATCAAGAACAATACACCAAACAATAACTCTTTAAATACAATGGACAATGGCATTGATGGACCGCTAAACTACTACTGCTAAATAATTCAATACTGTAAATGAAGGAAAAAACATTCTGATAAATGGCTTTTGACAAGTAAACAATGGATTACGGATATTCGAGTCGATGAAAAGCAGATTAAAAGCGGGATAATATTTTGAAAAAAAGGTACGCTGACCTTCCCGAAACGACACACTGAGCATTATTCACTCGACCGTCTTTGGAGGACGGCAGAGAAGTTTTCTCCTTCGGGGGGGTCGGCTGCAGCAGAAGCTTACAGTAAGTTCTGCGTTCTGTGAGTTTCTGAAGGCAGCGAAGGCTGGATCCTGTCACCATGGTAACAGATGGAGGAGACCGCATGTTCCCTGGCTCGGTTCTGAGGGATCTTCAAACAGCAGGTCTTTTTTTGCTCTTGGTCTGGACGGCTGGCTGACTGACCAACCAACCGAGACACCGACCGCGTGCAGCAGGAGGGAGCTCGCAGCAACCATTTAGCAAAACGTGTGATTCTCCTCACTCTCCATTTTCTGGGTGTTTTTGCGATATGGTCTAATTAAATTGAAGATTTAGGGTTTGGGCTATAACATTGGATCAGTTAGGAAAAAAAAAGAGTCCACCAACACTGTGATTTTTTTTGCTAAACCTAGCATTAGGAGCTTGTTGCACACATTCACCAGACCTGCAACATTAGCATTCGTGCGGGGTCATGTTGAGAGGTTGTCTTTATGCATGTCCAATGTTCACCTTATAATTTACCCAGTTTTTTCTCTCTCCATCGACTCCTGAAGAAAATATCTAGTTGTTTAACAGCGAAGTGTTGAAGTATGATCAGAATTGCGGGCTGTAAAAACAAAAATCACTGCAAAGTTGGGTAATAATTCTCTTTATTCAACACAAAAACAAAACCCCTCTCACAGCGTACACAGCCAGTCAACCACTGTTGGTGTATAAAATGTAAATAACAGTGTTTTACTGTGTAGCTACACAATATAAGATATGGTTATAATGAAAATGTCAACAATGGGTGGACAGAGCGCTACAGGAATGAGTCCTAAAACCCAGCAACAAGTTAGATATTCAGTTTGCACTTCCGGTTCCCCTCGTCAGGATGTTTTTTAAATGGGTTTTTGGTTAAATGCCTGAAAAAGGTCTGTGGTCAACACAGACGTAAGAGATTTACACTTGTTGGTTGCTTATAAGTGGTTAAATGAGATTACAGAGGGTGGCGGGTACATTTAAGATAATTACGTTAATCTGCTCACTGGTCTGTTTCTACAGGCCGACGTGAGTTACAAACCTTTCTGACTAACTTTTCAATTTGTAGCTTGATAAAGTAAAGTGTGTATGTAGCTGAGAGCTCAGTGGAAGTGAAGGTGAAGTCACGACTGCATCTACGCTTCTAAAATCTTATATATACCGTAAGTGGTTAAGCTGATTTTGCTTAACGAACTGGCAAGTATCATAAAATTGTGTTTGCTACAGGTCTTGTATTGCAGCAGTAATCCAAAATCCCATTGAAGAATCCGATCGGAACCAGGGCGATGATCAGATCTGGGTTAACCTACAAAAGTGCGTCATCCCTACATCACTCTATCCCGCTAAATGTACCGTATGCTAGCCAGATTTAAAAACACATAGTATGTAGTCCAAGGCTTACCTAAAGTAAAATGAATATTGCTTCATGAAATGCAGACAACATTCGACTTTGCAGCATGAACCATGATCAGATTGCGTTAAACATCAACACCTGCCGACTGTCTCGTCCGATAACACAGAAAACTGACTGTAATTTCTCTGAAGCGATAATAATATTGATTATACAGTTTCAGCAGATACACGTGCAAAGAGCAAAAGAGGCGGCGACCAGGCAGGACTTTCAGAGATGAAATGACCGCTCCGGGTTTGATTGAAATATTTGTTACGGCGCTCTGGGTTGGCTTGCGTGTTGCGCCGGTTGTTAGCGGTTTGATACTGTATTTGGCACAATGTGGCGCCCGCTGATAAGGAGGTCACTAATTCACAGCGGTGTCACATGGAGAAATGAGAATCCTCTTGTTTACGGCAGCTTTGTAGGTTGATAAATTCAGGCTTGGGGAGCGTTAGATGGTAAAGCTGCAAAACAGGGAAGATTTATTAAGTCTGTGTCTGTTACCTGTTTATTTCTTTTAACCTCCTCTTCGCCCTTAGATTTTTGGTAATCCTTTTAATATGCGCTTTGTTTTTGTGCTTCTTGTGCCTTGAAATGCCTGCACATCGGTGCTGAAGGCTGCGTGTGCTGCTCACCTGCAGCCGCTGGGGCCGAGCGAGTGGTATCCAGGCAGACACGTGTCACACTTCAGGCCCGTCACGCCGACTCGACATGCACACCTTCCCTCCACATCACACTGCAGACTCGCTGAACCTGTGAGTGCCGTCAGACAGACGGGCGAGGGGAAAAAAAAAAATAAATGAGAAGGGAATGTAAAAGGGTGCAGAGAAAGAGCGAGGACAAAGGGGAAACAGGTCGGAGAGGGGAAAAAAGACGTCAGAATCCAGAAAGGTTATTGGTGAAATGCACTAAAATGGGCAGTACAGCGTTAATGATGGCTGTTATCGAATTCCTGTTCAGAAACCCCAGAGATGAGCCTGAAGAGCCGGTGTGTAACCTCGCAACCGCACTGTACCTGACATACTGTAGCTTTAGCTAATGGAGAAAAAAGAGCAGCTGGGGCAGCGTGGACGTGAGTGGAAAGTAAGCCTGATGGAGTCTGCTATAACCTTTTATCAATACAATGGACTCCGACACCTCCACACGTACAGGTGGGGACGATTTCTCATGTATTCGTTGAGTTCTTTCTCTTGGTTCTCCCTCTTTAACCGGACGATGGAGGCCCTTTAAAACATTTAAACGTCCCTCAAAGCCCAAAAATGAGACCGTGCTAGACGAAGACACGAGGTGTAACGGTTGATAACGAGTCAACTGGTCACTGATTTCTTTAAATCAGAGGAAGATTCTGCTCTTCAGGCGAGGCTTGGCGCTCGAATAGTGTGGAAGACTAAATATTAATGTAGTGCTTATTAATGATATAAATATTGTTGGCCATGAAATTTGCAACAATTAATCCTTTTTTTTTTTTTTTTGTAGAGTGAAATCTTGCTTATGGTGCGTTATTGTGCCAACGCAGGAATCCAATTTAACCATAATTACATTTTCTCATGGTGGGGGGAAAAAAAACAGACAAAAGTAGTGAGTAATGGTATTGGCACGGATTTTAATTAGGGTTTTTTTTTTTTTTAAAGTTATTAGCAAAACAATTAAGGGTTTTTGCATCGACGGCTCACCATTAATATTGCAGCTGCAGGGCAGGCACGGCTCCTCTGCAGATCTCCTGTAGTGGTTCTCTCTGCAGCGCTCACAGTGGGGCCCGGCAGTGTTGTCTCTGCAGCTCACACAGCGCCCCCCACTGCCGGTGCTCCGGTACTGCTCCGTGTCGAACACGCAGTCATCTGACCTCCCACTGCAGTTGCACTCTGCGAGGAGGAGGAGGAGGAGAAAGAGCAGAAAGGTCGAGTGAGGGGAGAACGTGGAGAACGAGGAAACGGCAGCCACGGGGGGGGTAAAAAAAAACAAAACAGGCAGACGAGGCAACAAGGTAAAAAAAAAAGAAAGAAAAAAAAAGAAAAGAGGAGACAGAAATAGACCCCGGAAAGAGACAGAGGGGGGATATATGTGTGAGAGATTATGTGTTCTGGGATTGGATCATAATTTAGAGGCTCGTTGCTAATCTCATTTCACAGAGGCCTAATGAGGAGCCAATCGGCTGTCAGGGGGCACTTAGATAACAGTAATTCATGTTTATACAAGAGCAAATTACTCAACTGATAACACACCATCACGGCGCTCGTACCCCTCGCATCAAAATCCCTCCTCAGTTTACCAGTCAACCCTGAGGGGGGATTTAGGTGAAATTGCCCATTTTATTATGAATCGAGCTCGCAAGCGTTGTGCTGCTGCAATAACCATACGATTATTACTTCCCGTTAATAAGTGGTCGCAGCGGTGTGCACTTTATTTCAAAGATTAGAAAAAGTAATAAATAACAGGATCACAAGTTGCTTCAGAGCCTCACACGGTTAGAAACTTGGGACTGTCGATGAAAAACTTGAAAGAGATTTAATAAAAGAGTCCTGCGTTTCATTTGGCCTCGATACCATCATGAAGTTATTATGAGTGAGTGAACGATCTAAAAAGACTCTTAGATAAACACGTGTTTCCCATCCTGTCACCTGAAAAAGCTGCTGGTTAACACGTTAGCACACAGCCTCCATTCGCTGTTGCTGCCCCACCAGAGCTGTTACATATCGGCCCTTTAATATTGAACTATGACTGTAATCCGACCTGGAATTACAGTTCTGATGGGAACCAGCAGCCTTGGCGCTATTAGCTTTGGCTTTTCTGAACACAACACGCATCTTTTGACGAATACTGAGTCCCCTTGTTATCACATCTGACTGCGATCCCTCTTCTCGTGGGGGCAAACCAATCTGACACCGACTGACACTCCACACAGAAAAGTCGCCGCGGCATGACTCAGTTCTGATTGGCACTGGTGGGCAAAATACGTCCAGCCGTCTCCACTTGTCAGCTCCCATCCACTCTATCTTTATCGTGCCGGCTAGCGGTGCTGCCACTGCCGGTCAGGCTAGCGGATAGCCGGCTGGCAGCGCTGTCGACAGCAGCCCGAGCCGCTGCTGTGTTTTTCTTCAGTGGTTCAACTCCACACTGACTCTGCCACAACATTTTTTAGAAGCACATTATTTTATTACCAAACAAGCTTGTTATTTTTATTGTACAAAGTTTTGCAGTTATCAGGTCTATCAATAGATTATGACCATCGCGTGAACCGATCGAGGAGATGAGTTTGTTTAATTGTGGTTCCACAATCCTGGAACGAGCCTCAGGGCGGACTGAACATCTGGCTTCCTGTACCCCTCTCAGCAAGTTCAAAAGTACATTTGTTAATGTTTTAATTACTAGCTGCTCCAGTTTCCATCCAGGTTTATTACTGTTTTATTATGTGCATATTCAATTCGTCAGCCGCCCGTCGGAACAGTTTAAAGGTGATGCATGTGGGATGCAGGTCGCCACGAGCTGTGCACGTATACAGCGAGGTAGATTCAATCACAGTTTTTCTCTGCACAGCCTTCCACAGTTTGACCGCCGTGTTGGCCACCATCCCGCCCACAGCCACCGGCTTCAATCCTGTCCGAGGGACCACACAGCCGCTGTGGAGGCTCCGCGCAAGTCAGGATGCAGACTCAGTACAAACACAGTATCGCGCACAAAGGGCTCTTTCTTGTGCCGGATGGAGCCACTTCCCTCAAACACTACGCCTTACAGATTCGAAATACACAAAGAAATACTGCAGGGTATTCTTTTGGCGGAGGTCTAAAGCCTTATCGGCCGTGACGTCTGTTTGTCTAAACCGTACAGACACAGAAACGTGTCATTTGTAGCTGCGTTATGTGCTGGAGAATAAACAAAGTGAAATGCGACTACAGCACATAGCTGTAGGCAACGTCTGGTATTCTTTAGGAGTGATTTGTATGGAACCGCAGTTCTGGTTGTTGTGTTAACAGCTCTGTCACCGGGGAATTATTTTCATAATTTGCAACAACAAATTCGTTAGGAGGGAAAATGAAATGTAATGCCACCTGAGTCATGTTTTATTTTTATTTATTTTTCTGCAAATCGAGTTAACAAGGAAATATACCTCCCAAGTTGCACAATGTTGTTGCAGAGCACATCAGCAAAAATGTTCCCTGGCAACGTATTTCATTTGCTTTTTTGTCAGTTCTGGCAGCTCAGTGTCTGTGTGTGGAAACTGAGGCATGATGAAGAGGTTTCTAACACTCAGTTTAGGGACTCAAAGCACTTCAGTCAGGGGATGATTTTTAGTTTTTGTTAAATATCGAGAAAATCACTGAAGTGGCCTTTGAAGCGACTCCTACATCCTGCCTGTCCTCCATCCACCCCACCTTCTCTTTATAACCCGCATGTGGTACGAAACGTAGGTAGCAATTACTGTCAGTTTCCTTCACAACGTATTTGACATTATTTCTGTGATTTCCGAGATGGTGATGACGTTGACAGCCTGCGACCGATCCGAGAAATTTATTGTATTGCATATTTCGTGTGATTTGTTCGGAAACCAAAATCCAGATTTTGTACGCTTCTGTATCTGCGTACGAAAAGAGAGATGGCCCAGCGCCTTTGGGGGCTAAAAGCCAAGGCACTAACCTCTTTTGAGAGGCCGGTCCTGCAACACTTCAGGCTCCTGGAAAAAAAAAAGGCATTCCAAGGACACCTTCATTTGCATATCATGGCCATATAGGCGTGGACGTTGCTCTGATATTGCTCCTTGGGGGCTTTGTCTCGCTGAAATTAGCCCGGACACATTGTGACAACCACGTTCTTCTAACAGGCACACAGCCGCCTCACAGCTCAGAGTAAAGTCTTATTGTAGTTAGTGGTGTGGTCATCCTTTTATAATCCAAACGGCGGTGGCTATGCTCTGGTTAGAATACGTCACGTACTTGGAAAGAAACCTAACTAGTTGACTGAATCGTGTAAACCAGTTTTAATCCATTATCGCATCACTAAGTGCATGATTATTCCCAATTTTCTGTTTTTCTGTTATTATTGTGAACGTCAATGTGTGTCTGATCAAATATGCTGAAGTAACAAGCTACTGCGATGCAAAGACTTCCTGAACAACCCATCAAATGACATAACATCATCCATAAACGAATGTAAAATGCCAAATCAGTACGACGGTGAAGTAACTAATAAATAAATATGGGAGCCCAGCTTTTTGTCAAAATATACTGAAGTGGCTAAAAGCCCGGAATTATGGATCTTTAGGTCGATGGAAACAGTTGAACAATGAGAAAACAAATATGAGTGATAAACAACACACTAACTTTTCATGGTGGCATTACGGGAGTTGGTGCGTTGTGAAGGAGCCGTCTTTCAGCAGCGCGGCACAGTTTAGGGAGGCTAAATGAGGTTCGCCTCCTCACCTCACCTGCATCGGAGGTGATGCAATTCACAATCTTATTGCCTTCTGCCCTTTTATATGAATAATTTCTCAGTAGTGTTGCAGAATGCATTGCAGGGAGAGACAACAATCCCTGCAGGCACAGTAATTTCTCATTTTTACATCTAATTTGCTGGACGAATGAGAATGTCGGACGAGCGAGAGTGGAGCACCAGCAGTGATAAGGAACCGGCGTGTGAGGGATCATGCTGCATACATATCTGTACGACCTTTAGTGTACTCGCTGCAGACAAATCAGACCTCCACCTAAGCAACAGCCTGCACTGCTCCGCCCTGATACCTTTGTGCTTAGGTTACGATGAGAATGTCTGATAAGAGGTGTTACAAAAAAGCAGCATTGTTTATTGAGCTTCGACAATGTTTACAGCAGCAGAGGAGCGCTGAAGTCTCTTGTTTTAAACTTTTTTTTTCTTTAAGCTTTAATACTAAGTGGCAAGTGTTTGTGCTTTATATTACATCAGCTTTATTTATCATCGGAAGGTTCAATGGTAATTTGCTTTCTTTGCCGGAAAAGATTGATATCCATGTAAAAAAGCTAAATAGGGAACAGTTAGCCAGGGAAAAAAAGCTAGCCTGGTTGTGGCGAGGACCTTACTCCACCCATAGCACTTTTTAAAATATAAATATAATATATAATAATAATATATAATATAATATCTAGCTTTAGAGGTGCAATAGGCATCTTATTCCTAGCCATGATGTTACCCTGCTCAAATTATTGGGGCAACTCCAGATTTAGCATTTTCTATGTTAAGAGGATGCAAACGCACCTTTTAAAGCAATTTTATATGAAGTTACTTTACTTTACTAAAGGAATTGGTACAGTGTATTGTTCACTGATTAACATCTAGGTCAATGACTTAATTCAGTGCTACCATCGCTATTATTATTGCTTAGCCCACTTAGCTATCGCTTTTGAAGCCTTGAAAGTGCCGCCACGCTATTGTCCTCTCCAGCTAATTTGTGGATATGTTTTAAACCTTTTATTTTTTTAGCTTTAATACAGTTATTGATATCATTCTCATATCATTATGCTACCTTCAAAGCTAAAACCACAGGATGGTTAGCTTAGCTAAGAATGAAGGCTGGAAACACGGACTAAAAAGTTAACCTAGATAGCTGTTTCCACTTGTTCAAGCTAAGCTGACAAACACAATAGTTAGGAACCTTTGAGTGTCACTCAACATACATTTAAAAATACTTTAAAGGGTTAATTGTTAATATAACAATCAGTGGCGTGCACAGACTTTTTGAAGGGCAGGGGCGAAAAGAAGGGCACTTTAGCGCGCGTTTTGGCTCCCAAGAGGGCAGTTTATCATGTTTTAACCAGCCAAGGGGGCAGTTTAGTGTGTTTTGCCAACCAAGAGGGCACTTAGGCACGCTTTTTTGGGCTCCCAAAGAAGGCACTTTAGCGCACGTTTTGCTCATTTTCAACAATTGGGCCACAAGGGGGAGCGACTGCCCCCCCTGCCCCCCCCTTGTGCACATCACTGATAACAATACACTTTTTGTCCGCTTTTGTCCTCTTTCTCCTGTTCCTCATGCAAAACTCCCTGCAATCACAGCTGTATAGGGACTCCAAGTAACAATCTGTCAGCTAGTCTATCAGAAAAATATATCAAAGGTTCACACAGAGACGATCAAATGAGGCAGCTGTGGCACAGGGCGTACAGTGGTTTGTCAGTTCATCTCAGGATGGTGGTTAACGCCAGCGAAAAAGGGAGAATGAGAGGCACATTTTCAAAGAGCTTTAAGAGGTGCAATTGCGTTACATTTAGCAGTTACATGAATCATCATTCTCTATGCTTAAAGCTCTTATGCCCAATTGTGGACTTCCAGTCCTGAGTTCTTGGGGCCTATAGGAGGTTGAGTTCACTTTACACTTTCCCAGACGTTGTGTGGACAGCTGAAGCGATAATGACTCAGACATGAAGTGGAGGCATGTTGACAGGTGCCAGTTAAACCTCTGGGAGAGACATTTTTGAGATTTTTTAGATTTGTATCACACCGCTTGAGACTCTTTCTGAGTTGGATGCGCAAGGCGGCATCAGACGATCAGTGCAGAGCATACTGTGTATATGTAGAGGAATAAAGGGGAAGTCAAACTATATGAAATTGTTTAAAAAGTTGCACAGAAGGTTTGAAAATAAAAATCAGTTGACGCTACTTTGCGTGGTGACAACTGCTGTCAGTATAATTCCCCACTATTGTTGCATTAAAAGGGACAGCGTCATTGCGAGAGTGCAGGCGAAGGGTGGAAAAAAAAAAAAGATGGAGCTGACAGGAAGATCAACGTGAGGAGTTGTTTTCGTGAATCAGCCGCTAAAAGTTACAGAAGGAGACTGTTTAATATCACAAGAACCTGCAGAGCCAAGTGCTCGTAAATTCACCTCTGAAATGTACTTTCTCTAAAAAACACAAATGTATATATTATCTCCGTTTATTTCTTTTGTGCAAAGCAAGAGAGGTTCATAGTTGATCATGTTTTTATTTATTTTTTTTTGCATTGTCCCAAACTACTAATTTAAGTCCACAAAGCGAAAACAGCTAAATCAAAAAATAGAATAATGAAAGAAGGGAATAAACAGATTTTAGGCTCAGATCAACTTCTGGATCCGTCACATGTCACAGCAGGAGTACTGCCGGAAGGGTTAGACGACAAGCGCCTGATGTATCTACAGCATTATGAACTGCTCTATTGATATTCAAGAAAGTGATCACAGTCACCCGGCGACAACCGCAGCTTTCAATCACTGGCGAGAAAGGGATTTAAAGAGTCTATGACTGGGACGGCCGCGGGCTAAACCGATGACAACATCAGACAAACAGCGGAGATGATGAAGACCCGCGGCAACCTGTTCGGGCTATAAATGATTTCAGTCTCAGAGGGGGGAACAATCTTGATGAGAATGACATCCTGTTCCACCCTCGACACACGCACACGCACACACACACACACACGTGAACAACAATCCCTTTGCACAAACCTTTACACATTTTCTCCACACCTAGTTTAAGCAAACAGCAAGCACATAAAAAACAAAGAAAAAAAAAACAAATCAGAAGTCCAATATCAAGTTTTGGTGATAAGAAAACCTGGACTGATAGAAAACCGACAAATAAAATCACAGAACAACGACACACTCATCAAAACCCCCCTCTAAGCTTCCATTTACCACCTGCTGCTGCCGTTCACACAGCAACGACAGCAAAAAAACGAGCCGCGACAATAACACATGATTGTCGCTGAAGTACTTCTCAGCCTTTTTTGCTCCATGAAAAGAAATTCAGAAATTGGAAGCGGTCTGCCGAATAATATCTGAAAATTACAATTGACAGTTAGTATTTTTGACAAGAGTCATTTCCTGTTTCTGTCTGTCTAAGGATCAATAACAAAGTCCCTCACGCTGGAGAATGTATTATAGAAGAAAGTGGCGAAGACATGTTGAGTTGTCAGCCGGCATTTAAATGAATATGGAGCCACGCTGTATCTCTAAAGCAGGTCGGTAATGTGTCAGTCCGTGTGGGAGGCTACACTAATTTGCCTAATTCATCACGGCATTAAACCAAAACACTCTATTAAGGGTCAGCGGTGGAGTTACTTGAACATGTTCGAATTAATGTTCTTGTTCCCGATTATTTAAAGTCCCTCTGGGTTTGATGTTGATTGTCATTCACCCAACGCTGTCGTTCTTTTCCTGGCAGTCGAAACCGTTCTAGAAACGCAGTGATTGATTCGTATCATTTGCATACATGTACAAATATCCCAACTCACGCTGCACCGAGGGAGATAAACACATTTTTATAAACTGTGTACTGTAATAGGATTTTTTTTTTTCTTCCCAGGATGTCTGCGTGCGATAGGAAGGCTGCAAGTTAATTATTTGAAATTGGAGAGATAACAACAAAATCTGAGGAGTGAGTTTCAAATCCCTGCAGTTAGATTTCCTGCGTGGGGTTCCAGGGGAGCATGATAAAGAGGATTTATAGTTGAAGAGGTAAAGAGGCAAATGAAAAGAAGTAGTTTATTAAGTGGATGTCATTTTGCAAAGTTCATGTTTTATCTTAATTATTGTCTTATTCTCAGGGTTTCATGGTTTTCCGAGCCTCAAAAGGTCACGAGTGTGTTGTAGTTTATCCCCCTCCTGCTTAAGGATTATTTGCTAACGCACTGCCTGAAAGAGTCACTTGACATTTTCGCTGAATTTATCGGAAATTGTCGGTTCCTATCAGCGCTGGTAGAAGTCACTGAGAACAGTCGGCGCAATCGTCGGCACTTGTGTTTTCCGACTCGCCGCCACCTTTCAAGGCGTCTTTCTGCGCAGCGATAATTGGAGTCGATGTTGCAACGTGTTTGTGAATTATGCTCTGCACTCTTATTTGCATGAGTGCTCCATATACATAACTTTATCTCTGTCAGCTCCTATTGTTGGTTGTTGTCGACTGTTGTGCTTGAGGTTTGAAGAACTGCGTTTATAAATGTTGCATAACATCCTATAATGCATTAATTATCGTTCTAATTATGGTTATTTTGACAGACGATTATGAAGCTGATATTCTTCGGTGGAGATGTTATATAACACGTGTTTGTCTGTTACGGTTTAGTCAGTGACAACCAATGACCAAATATTACAGTGTGTTGTGTGCGTTCGTTGCGTGTAAAACATCTCGATAATCAAAGAGCGTCCGTGCCAACAGAAGCTCCTCTTTCCAACAGAAAACACAGCTCCTCAAACGCCTCGTCAGTAGTCTCGCCTTTAATTCTGTGACTCTGCGACATCACACACGTCCTATATTTGCATAATTGTAGCCTAGTTGGTAGCTTGGCATGTAAGAATTGATGTAGCACGGCTGCTCTGTTGTTGTTAGTGGTGCTGGGTCAGGCGTGTGTGAGCTGACCAATCAGAGGAAACTGGGTAATCAGGAGGAGGGGGGTCCTTAAAGAGACAGGAGCTAAAACAGAGGGTATCACACAGAGGAACTTGTGTGTTTTTGAGCTTTAAAACATATCAACCTATTCAAGTAGTGACTTCAAATTAAATTATAAACCTGAAAATGAGTTTAACATGTCTCCTTTAAGTCCATTACATGTATAGCAAAAACAGCAGCCTCATGTGAAGCGGAGAGATTCAGACGGATAGAAGAACCGGGAATTTAGAAAATGTTTACCAAAAAGCCCAATGAAGCAATTTTTTATAAATCCCTTTCCAGCAAATGCATCCTGTGTCTCAAAAAACAGCCTAGTCACTTTTATGTGAGGGTCACACCACATCGCTTTGAACACGTCATAATTCTAAATCGAATTCTGTCAGATTAACCTGCAGAGGCTCAAGGTGAATATCCACAGAGAGAGAGAGAGAGCGATAGATTACACTTCAAACATTATCTCACCAGCACAAAATAATTTGAACTAGGAAACATTGTAAAATAGTAAAGTTGAGGAAGTGATGGATCCTCTCTGATCAGATAGTCGAGTGTGAGGAGAGTAAATACTGAGGATGCACTGATTTATCAGCCGATTTGGACGTGGTTGACTGACATTAGCTTATCGGCAAATAAATAAAGGTGGCATTCACCAAGGTCGGTGGCCATTGTTAATCTGCTGCAAGAGGGCATGAAGAGATAGCGCCGGTCAACTCAACATGACACGTTTGTGGAGAATCTGGAGGAAAACGTGCCAGAAGAGCAGACAGAAGGGCATCACAGCAACCTGATGGTGTCTTATATATTCTGTTGCTTTGACATTTACATTTTATGACATTAATTTATGTTACACAAAGAGTTTTTGTTTGACTACAATGAAAAAAGTTCTTCCCAGTCAGTTGCATCGCAGGATAAAGAGTTATTTTCTAAAAAAGAGTGTTTTTCATGAAGAGGAAGGTCATGCTGAAGGTTGTTTCATGAGTTTGTATGGTTGAATTTGTGCTCATTGGAAGATTAGCATAATGAAGGGCTGAATTGATTTCAGTTCAGTTATTCTTTTATGGAGAGGATTTATTTGCTTCCTTCACAAAAAAAAGTTGTCTCCGTTATCTGTTAAGGGTTAAATGAATCTCAGGCTCTCTCTATATATAATGTGTGGATACGTAAATAAGTCTGTAAAGCCTGCAGGGATACACTCTCATTTTAGTACGGGTGTAATGGTACATGTTAATTGTCCCATTACCCATGAGAGCATGTCACTTGTCTAGAGTATAAGTGTTATATAAATGCTTTTAAGAACTTGTTAGCATGTATGGTTGCCGTATCCTGCATAAGTCTGGAGCGATGGTTGAGCAAGTTCTCAGAAATACAAGATGCAATACCCGCATGAACACTGGGGGCAGTGTGGGAATGTGACGGGGTCGGGGACAAGATTGAGCAATTAATACGGTGAGGCAATGCACCCAAGAGCTGCTCCTCAAGACGACGAAGAGGAGGAAGACGACGCCGTGACTGACTGCTGACAAGTTAAAGAGTTTAAATGAGACGCAGGAGCTCGAGAACCTGCCCGCTTCTGTTCAAATCAGCTGTGGAACATTTTGGAGAGCGAGCGGCGGCGGATCAGATGATCCGAAGGGGGGCGGCGTGTCGGCGGCGTATTAGATGGCATCACCCAGATGTGTCAGTCACCAAAAAAGAAGCCGAAAAAGTGTAACAGCGTATCCCCCGCTGCTGTTAAGCAGCCTGCAGATGTGAGAGCAGATGGGGCCGAAGACATTACTGAAGCAGTAGGCGTTTACATCACACAGCCCTGCATTAAAACATGACCTATGTCAGAGTGTATGTTCACTGTTTACCGCTTAATGCACTGCAGGTTGCAACCGACACTCTCTTACACTGTAACTTACACGGCTGTCTGTTGAAAATAAATGAAAAGCGATGTAGCATTTGGCATTTGGGATTCATTCGTGGCTTTCAACCAAAATGGAAAATGCACTGTGATTCTAAAACCAATATATTAACTTCTGTGTGGCGTGTTTTAACACTTCATGTCCCCTAACTGCAAGTCTTTTCTAACACTACATATTCACAACACAGGTACTAATTCACACCTCTTGATCTGGTGGAGAACAGAGGAGCAAATGTGTTGCAAGCAGATCCACTTTTCTTATTAACGGTAAGAAAGTATCATAAAGTTTCTCATACTGATGATATAAACATTGCACATTGTTTTCGACAACTGAAAAATCTCTAACAGGTCCTCTAAATTTATCCATCATACCGAAAGATCAGATTCCGAGCTGTTTACAAATGGTAGGAGAGTGCAGAGATTACTTTTTTGTGGGGGGATTGAGAAGCTGATTTATCTTCACTCCCCTTTATCAACCGGACGGCATCAGTTGGGTTTTTGTCATTGTTTGAAACATCGTGGATAATGTTAATGCAAAACTCACTTTTAGATATCTTAATGCCACATTCTTAGATATAACATATTTTAGTAACACTCACTTTGTTGTCTTGTTCTCAAGTAATTATGTGGTTAAGGTTAAAAATGGATTGTGGTCCCTCCGAGGTAGAATCAAGACTTAAAATGAAACTCTCGCCAAAATGCAACCTAGGCTCTTTTTTTGTGTGAATGTACCTGAGTCAAACCTTCATGTAAAAGCATAATTATGACAAAAGAGGCACTTTTAAGATTTACCGTATTTTCGTTTTCGGGTCAAGCTCATTTTCAACAGGAGTGCTACGGGCACTTTTACGATAGCATCACAATCTCTATTTTTAAAACACTAAGAAGGCTCGACACAACATGAAACTTTGCTCGTAGTATCACCAGGGACTCTATTCATGAACACGAGCATTGAGAACAACTCTTTGTACACAAACTTTAACATCGGTGTCCCCTGTTGTTATGTCATTTATCCAGTTTTTGTCTTAATATCACCTGACTTCCTCCTTTGCTCCCATTATAATTACTGGACCGTTTTGTCACTTGAACATTACCAGATGTTGTTTTGGGGTTCTTGCTGAATCAACCAATGCTGTAATTGTTCTTGGGGAGGACAGTCTTGGATATTTCTGCGATGAATGCAGGTATATAAAGATGAAGAAGTGACAGAATTGGTTGATATTTTACAAGTATAAAAGTAGAAAGATTAGTAGACAGCATGAAAACTGTTTTCAAAGCTCCTGATTTCAGTCTAATCAGTGATTTTCTTCACATGCAGGATGAAAGATTAGTACAATAACAGAAGATGTGCACCCATGTTCATGTTTTATGGCTTTTTAAACATTTTTCCAGTTCAAACGAAACATGGTAATACATCAATGATTAAAAACAGCATGCATATCAAATGAATTGGAGTTCAGCAAATTCACATATGCCATGCGTGACTTTGTTTTTTGCTGTTTCTCTCAGTTCCTGCAAAGCCAGAGATCATGTTCAGTGTATTCGATTAGACCCAAAAAGGCTCCTCATCCCTTCCCCTTATGTCAGAGTAGTCTAAACTTACATGCAGACAACGCAGTCTCACACAGAAAATGGTGCTGCTGGTGCTGCTGCTGCTCGCCCGATGTTATATCAGGTACAACGACCGGCCTCATCGCTCTCAAGCCCCACAAACGTTTCCCACCTCAGACCCCTGACAGCTCAAACCTGTATTATGTTAGAATGAACACGCCTCTCTCATAACTAACAAGTAGAGTAGCGGGGCGGGACCATCTTGACATTGTTTCACCTCCTGGCAGTAACAAACATGGACAGAATAACAGCATGTGTACGCTGTATGCAATTATGGTACAATAAGAGAACAGGACAGCGAATTAAGGTTAAAATACCAAATTAAGGTCATTCTGAGATCATTTTGCGGATTAAAAAATGTAACCTGATGACACATTTTTTGTAGCGTTTTGGTTGATTTGCTGGTTGATTAATTTGTTGGATGCTTAGCTGTTATTTTAGTTCATACTGTCAATGGTTGTGATTGACACCTCTCTCATCTTTGGATGGGATGCCCATTCTAGAGTAATAGAACATTGATTGTGAACTTATTTGTGTCTGGAAAAATATGGAGTTCTACACATTCATTGATTACAAACGTTCATTTAATCCATATTTCACCACTTGGAACTGTTTATTTTAGCGTTCTTCATTTCTTTCGTGCAAATATGCTGATTAGAATCACCATCGTATTTTTTCAAAATGCTTTTTTCCCCAAACACAGAAAAGAATATTACAGCGGCCTGACACTGAGATATTTAAGGTCGGTCGGGCAAACTGAGGCAGAATGAGTTTTGTGTCAGATAGAGACTTGCAATTACACTGAGCATTCATTATTATCCTTCCACATTCTGCGACTCATTTATATGGCGTGTGTTTATTTATTAATATACCGCATTGATTAAGTTGGGCGCAGAGCTCTATTTAAGACGCCATCTGCTTGGAACCAAGAGTAAGAGTAATTAAAACAAGCTTGCTGCTTAATAGAATTCAGCGGAAAAAACAAATACAATTTGTGAGCCACTCTCCTTTATGGTTTTTATCCCTCAGCCAATTACAATTCTTCCTCGACGTCGTTCAGTGAAAGTGCACGGTGTGATGAGCCAAACCTGATAACACTGGCGCTAAATCACACATTCAGAGGCTCTGAAAAGGCAGAATGCCTGCAAACATATGTGCATACCAATGCTGTGTGTGCAGTCTGCACATGCGGAAACAAAACAGAAGCTGATTTAAATACGCACACATCTTCCGAGGGGGGGGCCGATACTTACTTACTTACTTTACAATGCCGACGGTTGTAAATGAGCGCGCGCTGTAATGCAGCCACAAAATTAATTTCCTTTTCATGTTTGCTCTTGCTTGAAATGTGATAAAGGAGATGCGGTGGAAGACAAATAGACAAACGCAGTTATGAAGCGGAGCAGTTACAGCAGTATAAGACTCAGTGAACTGCATTTCCAAACTGATAGTCAGACTTTAGTATCTGCTCGTTCACGCAGCGATATACCGGTGATTGATGGAAGGTGGTGCACTGATGGCCTTCACGGGACCTCTCGCAGCCTCGGCTTGTCACTTGAATTCAACACCGCCTGGTGATGTTGTTTTTTTGCCGCAGCAGGCTGGGTTTGTGACAGCGGACCAGAAGGAGGCTACTCACTTAAACACTCGTTGGCGGAATCCCCGGTGGCCCTGGCCCAGGGTCTATCCTGGTAGAAGGGGTGACATGTCTGGCAGTCATCCCCCGCCGTATGATGCTGGCAGGCGCAGACCAGCCTCCCGTGTTCCCCCTCAGAGCACTCGCTGGCGTGACCGTTACACTTACATCTGAGGGGAAAGACAGACAGCTGGTTATGTAAAGGATACAACCTTTTATCCAAAACACACACACACACACACACGGTGAATGGAATAGAAGGCAGAGGAGAGGGGAAAGTGGGAAGGTGTTTCCACCGTACGGAGTTGTCGCTTCCTATTATCATCCATCCGGCATAACATCGCCTGAGATGAGGTGTGTTTTTCATTCCCCTTCAGCAACTGTGCACTCAGTCTTAATGCGCCCAAGAGTGCCAAAAATCACTGCAACAAGCATGTATCTCTAATATTACCAGTTTGTGCATTTTGAGCCTTTATTAACTGTATATCTTTTTGCCTGCACACCATGTGTAATGTGTAACTATTAAAAAGTAGATAACAGTTTATGAAGTCAATTTTCACAACAAGATAGTGAAATATCTGCTAATTTCCTCTCCCCCCCGCTTTTGGGAAACAAATAATTTCCTCTGGAGCACAGTGGCAGCTACGCCTTGCTGTGTGTGATATTTCCTGGCAGCGTCGTCGGGTTTTTGTCGAGTGGCTGCGATAGGGGACAGGGACTTGTCGCTGAGTGGCAGGCTCTGTCAAATTTAGCCAGCTGTCCCGCATCCAGACGTGTGCTCAGCCTGAGGCTCAGACCCAGTTATTTCCGTTGTCGCTGAGACAACAAAACCCTGGTTACTCCAAAGTGCTTCTCGATTCCAAATCTCACATCTCTCAGCTGGAGTAGACCGGAGCTGCTCGGTGGTAATTCTCACTGAATATGGCTGTGAGGGAGTTCACTCGAACTGTGCAGGCGGCATATGTGCAGTTCAGACGGTGATGTGCAGTATGTTGAGTCCTCATGTTAATACCAGAGGGGGAAAGAACAGCAGTTTTCATATATGCTCGCAACACATTTATTGTTCTACCCTCGGTGATGCTTGCAGCGATGTTCTCTGCAAATTTTGCAGCGTCTGTCGAGCTGCAGCACTGAGGTGTAAACTCATGTGTACAGAATGCACTGGGACAAGGCTAACATGTCGTCATGCGTGTCTCTTCCCCCAAGTGCTGTGGCATTGGCGTGTAATTTGTCATGCGGCCGCCGTGATCCTAAGTGTTTATGACAGGTGTCAGATCAAGTTTACAGGCTTTATGAAGGCTTCATCTCAACTACTTAATGGTCCGCTTCTATCCGCGGCGCCATGGTGCGGCCCGGGCCTTGGCGCCGTGTCCTCTCTCATTACTTTGAGTAATAAACCAAAAGAAGTGGAAGGACGATGGAGGATTATCTTGATTTACTCTCACCTGATGGCAACTTGACAGACTTTTTTGATTGATCGTCTCGCTCTGCACACATACTGTAAACCGGATACAGACAGTACATCTATCTTCTAACGTCAGTTTGGCACATTAATGGCTCCGTGATCGAGTTAGCAATAATACTTCATATGCAATATTAGACTTTCAAAATGAAGCTTGCAGTTAAACAATTATGACATATTATGACTTTTGGCCAGTTGTTAACATTTGGTTATGTTAAGCACAAAACGTCATTTGTTAGGTTTAGGAAACAATCATACTTTGAGTGAGTACGGCCTTGTAACCTACGTTATGTAAGTCATGGAATTACATCCCCGAGATGACATAAGCTGCATCCGTTACGTACATGGACATGGACCAAAAAAGACCCACTCTTGATTGTTTGGATGCGAATGATTGTCTTTGGAGGTAACAGCCAGTGTATGACCCATCCGACCGCCCTCCTTCTTGGATATTTTGCTCTCTACTGCACCAGAGAGGTGTTTTCGAGAATTGAGGCTCAAAGGGTAACTACAATATCAAACACAGATGCGTAGGCTCACTGACCGGGCAGCCGTATTATATTTCACGGATTAGGACAGGCAGGTTTTTATATGACACATTAACATATTCAATTAGATTTTGAAGAAAAGGTTACATATCTGCAAATTGTTCATATTGAATGCACCTGGAAACGATCGTCCTTCTAATTAAATACTGAAAAAGTCAAGGCTTGCTTGAAGCACCAGATGGGTGGTGCTGGATTTATCAACATTTAACCCAAACCATGATCACTGCTCCACCTCACACACACCAGTATGTGAAATATAGCCCTCAAAACCCGGGCTCGCTATCAGAATCTGTGCTTTTTATACCCAACCAGCATCCCCTACCTCCTCACACAGCATTTGTGTTTCCAATTAGTATCATATAAATGCATTAGGAGACAGGGCTTGTGTTGCACCGTGTGTTTGCGATTTAGATGGAGGCTCTATTATTTAGCCCTGACAGAGAAACAGGACAGCACAGAGCTTGTGAGTTTCCACTGGGTTTCACAGAACAAAGCTCAAGGTTGCGGTCTAAAGTGACACATTTTTCAACATTTCAGAGAGAATGCCGGCTCCCCAAGGTGGCACTGCGCTGAAAGAAACATTTGCAGGTGTCTCTTACCTGCCACCCACGGAGAAATCAGAGATGGCGTAGAAGTACGAGCGCAACACTTTGGCGTCCTTGAAGAACTCGTCACCGAAGGTGTTAAGCCTGTCCAAAGAGATGAGCAGGTCAGTGGCTGTCACCCATTCCTGGAAAAGACAAAAAAAGGGTAGGGGGGGAGAGGAAAAGGACCAACAGGGTGAGAGAGATGTCTGAGGTCAACCGCTATAAAAAACCCCTTCTCCATCCATCCACCCCCCTATTTTTTTTACCTCCCCCCACATTACTTCCCCCCCACCCCCCATTCAAAACTAACCTCTCTCCCCCCCTATTATCTCCCTCCCTCTTACTCTCCTACCCACAACATAATCCATTCTATCTTTTTCTTTTAACAATTATACATTTTATCATTAATACAACCCTTCTTATTCACTCCCTCCTCAATACCATTTCATCACCATCTCTATTATTCTTCCCAATTAAAATACCTACCTCTTTCATAATCCATCCTTTTCTCCATTCTCCACCTTATCACACATTCTCACCCCCCCCCCCCACCTACTCACTATTCCCCCCCCTCCTCCCCCCCCAAACCCCCCTATACCTTAATTCCTATCCACTCTCCCCCTCCATCACATCAATCTCACACATCTTCCTCCATCATCACCTTACACCTCCCTTCATCATCCTCTTTCTTATCCTCACTATTCTCTTTCTACCCCCCAACATATTCTATATCCATTTTAATATCCATATCCGTTTCTTCCTAACCCTCCCTCTTCCCTTAACACATTCCATCCACCACACCATCCATCTTCCACACCAACCCACCTCCCTCTCCCATCCCCCCCCCCCCCAATCCCACCCCCACTCATTCTCTCTTTACACCCTTATCTAACAATCCCATTCACATATTCCCCTTATATACACACCTCTCCATAACCTCATACCTCAAATAATCACACCCTTCTTAAACAAATCATATAATTCTAATTTATCTCTGCTTCTCACTTATTCTTATTTCCTCTCCATCCACCTTTATTAATCAACCCCACCAACCATCCAAACCCCCCATATACCCTCCTACAAATAATATTATCCTCCCCTTAACCAACTCTTCTTTTCCTGTAAATCCCTCTAACCTCCACATACTACAACCATAAAAACCCAAACCAAACATACAATAAACCCCCCAACCCCCCTCAAACAATCACACACCATCATACCCTCATAATAACCCTCCTTATCACTATCCAACCTCCCACATCCTTACATAATCCACAACTTAATCTATATCCCCCATCCCCACAATAATTACAACCACCCATAATTCCCCCTCAAAATCCTCACCCCTTCAACAACCCCCCCCAAACCCCTTAATCACCCCCCCTTTCCATACCAACACCTCCCTCCTATATCCTTAAACCCAACCATCCCATTAATCTACTACATATCCTCCTCCCACCCTACCCCTCCATCCCGCCCCCAAATACACTCAAAATCATCCCTGAAATAGAGACCAAACGTACACCGTTCCCTCTCAGTCAGTACAGTACACTCACGTCATTCCCCTCGCCAATCCATCACCATTCATATCTATCTTCTAGTGTGTTGACCGCATCTACTCACAACGTTCCCCAGTCACTGCCTCAAGCTCACATCCACGTTCCTCACTCCGCACCAGTCCCTATCTCCCTGTATCATCCCCTTCTACTTTACTCTGCTGTTATGTCCACATGTAATTTGTCTTCTCCCACCTATCTCACGTAGCTCATAAGTGTTAGCAATCCCCGCTCCATGTGTGTGTCCCCCCTCCCACCTGAAGTGACTATCTACAATCTGGAACCATCGTCCCGAACAATCGCAATATACACTCACATTATGCTAATCCTCCTAGTTGTTCGTGAGACTGTGTATCCCTATGTGTGAGTCCCATCACTCATCCTATCCAGTAGTAGTCTTCCTGCATCTACAACCGTGATCGTATCGTTTCATCAATAGACAACTGTCACCACATCCAATACCTTCAAATACTCATTTTTAATCTCAAAATACAATTCGCCACTTTATGTGTGAAAAATTTTGTCAGTCGCCAAAAACACCACAGTCGTAGCTGTCTCCCACTCCGCATGGTGTGTCCGTCGTAGCCATCATCACTTGTAATAAGCTCTGAGATCTCCTATCTACACCTCCTTGCTGTTGTGTGTTCGTATTCCAGCCACATGCGATCAGAACGAAAGAATCACATCCACATAAGCATCACACTAATGAAAATGACCTAAACTACTAACAACACCACAACTACAAAACAATGTAGAGTGTGTGTATATGCGAAAGAAATGTGAAAGTGTGTCTGTAGTACCACAGATATGTGTGTGTGTGCCACTCCACCAGAGCTCCCTCGCTCCACCTGACCTAAGAATAACTCTACAATGATCCACTTACTGCCTACTAAATCATGTACCTAGAAGTTATAGTGGAGCTATTGTTATGATATGTATATACCCTAGATAGAATCACAAATCATATCGTGTTCGCACCATGAGAGACCTACAAAATGATCATAACGATACTATTATATACATTCGTATGATTGGAGTTAGTCATTAGATATATCCAAGTTCTCAGACTCATACGTTAATGCCACCTGATACATCTTCCCTGATACACTCAGATGAGTGACGCTCACGAAGAGTGTATCTCAGCCTAGATGAGATGAAATGCCGAATCTTGAGTCGACTCTGTCATAGAATGTCTCGTGTTACGAGTATGTTTGTCATGTATGTATACTAAGTTAGTAGCACTCTTGAATCTCTAGAACTGTGTGCGTTGGAGCGTTATACTCTCTGGTGAAGGAGCAGCAACACGAGCAAATTAGTCACTCCATGAGGTTGCACTGGATGTAAGAGATATCTGTGCAGTTCGCGTTGATATGTTAGGATGTATCACTGCGTATTTGAGAGTTTGAACGGGGAGAGTGAATGTATGAGAGCTGATCAAGAAGATGTAAATCTGGAGAGTGTAAAGTCAGTTAGATTGTCTCGTGTGTGTAAGCGTGATAGAATACATTGTGATAAGAAGATACTGAGATTGGAAGTTTTGTGTCATGTGTGTGTGACTATAGTGTAGTGATGATAACTAACTAATTGTATGCTAAGAATAGCGTACGTAGCGGTTTAGCATGCTGATAGAGAGCGGAAGCGTCGTGAGGAGAATTACTGTCGGTAATGTTGAATATCAGTGTGAGGAGTTGTTGACAGTGGCTAGCCTAGTATCTGTCTAGGTGTTAGAATTCAGCAAACTGTGTTTGTCTAGTGAGAACGGTGAGAAGTTGTCGGTTCCGTGTCTGAGAGGGCGTCAGCAGGTTTTGTTGTGGGTCCTAGAGGCAGCTTAAAACGGCAGTTATGCGCTCTGGGTCGCGGTGGCGTGAGTGAAGAGAAGTAGTGAGGTTTACAGTGTGTGAATATAGGTTGTGGTTAGAGGGATCAACGTAGTATAAAGTGATCGCTTGCGTGAGCCCTTGATGGACGTTAGTGCGTGTATCACTCGCGTGTGTGTTCTCGCCTAGGTTGTGTTGTATCGCTCGTCGATGTGAGAGTCTTGTAAGTGTGAGTCATGTAGTGCGATCGCGTGTGGTCACTGTACTCGCCAATGCGACATTACCTGATGCAAGATGTCCAGCACTCACCACTTAGATAGAGCTATTCTCCACATAGTCGCGCACCGTGGCGCGACGCGTTGTACGCTCACTGTGGTCATGGCAGACATCGCACGCTCGGAGGGTGTGTTATTTTGGCAGTCGTAGAGTGATAGAGATATATCCGCTACGCCATACTCGCCTGTTCACTCTAAAGCGCTCCCGAGAGGGTCTTGGGATTCGGACCACCTGCGTGGGCCGGTGCCTGCAGTTTCCAAGAGACATACTTCTGGTGCATCGGGAGGTCGTGGCCCCCCCTTTAGTGGAACATCTGGTGTGAATGCGCCACACGTGTTCCCGATTGGTGCGAGGATGGTGTCAGCGTGACGACAGGGACACATCGTCACTTTGTGGGGCTGCTTCGTCAGTAAATTCTACTAAGAAGGCTGTTCCGAGTGAAGGTTTAGTGTCTCACTGTGCAATCAGCGGCACAGCGTGTAAAAAAAAAATCCCTTAATTAACAGGTCTTTCTAACAAGTAAGGACAATTGAGGACAAGTGAGGACTCACCCCTCCTTTATTGTTCCTACCTGATATTCTGTATCTGTATTTCCCCTTTCTCTCCCGGTTCCTGCGCCTATCTCTGCACTCACCTGGAGCGCTCTTTAAGGTTACCAGACTGCTGTGTGCCCTTCGCAGCCTATCGAGGAGCTGCTACAGAGCTGCTATTTTGACATAAGTACAGTGTTGGAGAATTGAGTGCAGTTGGCTGCCGTGCTTTTGTTCCGGCCCCTCGCTTATTGACTTCGTCCCTACTTGACATGGCTCGCCTGGCTAATGGACTTTGGACAACAGCGAATGGCCTGAATGCACCGCAGTTACCACGGAGAGAAAAAAAACAAACAGTCTAACAAACACATAACAGAACTCTTTAATTTGTTTTTCACACCACCTGGACATGTGATTATTTTCAGTTTTGAGACGGCGAGTCTGACATAATATAACATAATGTGGTGGATGGAGGGGCAGTGAGGTTGAGAGACTGAAGAGGAGATATTTTGTGATTTAACCTCACAATAGGAACAAGAGGTCAGAATAACAGGATAGAAACTACAGACTGCAACTGCGGTTATTTATACCCAGGAGAATCTGTGCAACTTGCAAACATCACCACGTTTTAAAATCATCACCTTTGTGTGTCATGTGAAACACCAGAGAAGAGGATTTATCGGTCAGCATGGAAAACATACGAATGTGTAGCGTTGCATGACAATTTAAGCGGTGCTCCTAAAACATTTTGTGGGGAGCACCAGTGCTACTCGCGGGAAAAGTTCATCTGGAGTCCTGCAGGAGACAGAAAACCACTCTTGTCTTGGGCGACATGCTTAAAATCTATTCGCTTGCTTTGCTTTTCTACCTTCTCATCCGCGCTGTACCTGTCTTTTGACTACAAATAATCAAAATGTCTTCTGACGTCGCCGTAATTGGTAGACTGAGGTCAGTCTTGACATTTTGGGAAAAGCGAATGTCACGATAATAAAGACTGTCCTCTTTCCTGTAAAGTACTGTAAACGGAAACAAGCGATTAGGATTGTTAGGGCTGCAGGGGAGATAGCAGGCTAAAGTCCTCAGATGACCTTTACAGCTGTGACAACGCTCATCCCCTCCATCCTGAGCTGCTCCCTTCATGCTGCTATAAAACACCTCTGGATCCACAAGGGTTCCTCTATCCTGAATGTAATTATTGCGGGCAGCTGACTACAGTAAGCTTAAATGCGAGAGCGTAGGCGTGCGCCGCGGGTACGAGCGATGAACGATGAGATCTTTGTTCTGTTTTTATCTCGCAGACGTGTTTGTGTTTACATTTCCCTCGGTCGGACCGAAGACAATTATCCCGCCTCGGCTGAACAATAAACTTTTTTCTCTCTTCCATTCAAATGATCATACGTGCCGCCGTGCACAGTGAGTGAGGTGTTCAACCAGTGAAGGATTTACATAAACGGGAACAGGTTGCGGTGCGAGAGAAGCAGCGCTGTGGAAAAAGCAGAAGAGTTCACCACGATGAAAACAACCGTGCACCTGAAAGATGAACGCTCCAAAGATTCATTCACAATTCGTCCTGAGGGGAACATATAAAGTCTGTGAAAAATCTTGCGCTGGAGCTATTTTGTAGCAGTGGAGATTATTTATATTTCATGGGGATCCGTCCAAAGGTTGTCGAGATGGACTAGTAGCTTTGCTGCATTCCGACAACTACAAGGGGAAAAAAAAAGAAAAAATAGGGAGCACATCACACAAACACGGCGAGAATGCCGTGTCAATATTTTTGCTGGGTTCATGTTTAATTAAATAAATCGATACGTCACAAGCGCACCGGTGCATGAGGTGGATTCGATCAGCTTCTGACATGAGACTCTCTGCGGCTCGAGTGAAGAATCTGCGAGAAAATCCGCCAAAACAAAAAACGGGGCGGGGGATGGCAGACACGACCTCGCATTTTTGCTGAATTATTAAATAAATGATTTGCACAAACTGATGATCATTAATGTTAAAATGCACGAGATTCACGTCCTCCACTAACGAGGGAGCCGCTTTGAAACGCTGCTTGCCGCTGCGTGGCTGCTGAGTCCGACATCCTGTAACACAAACACAGATGATACAAATGTTTTAAATGCATTGTTAGCACTTCAAAAACATAAATAAATAATCCTTACGCAACACAAGCAAAGCAAACCCCCCCCCCCCCTCCTCCGCTCATCACGGAGCACGAGACCATTATCATATGGACGAGTTATTAGATGTGCTCGGAGGAACAGTGCTAATTGTGTAAAGCAAAAGCAGACGGAGTTCCAAGTATCACTTACTGCGCTGAAAGGAAGCAGTTTCTTAGGGTTAATTAGTAGTCAGCCCATTACTTATTATTTGTGCAGACCACAGCAAAAGCTTAATTAACTTTGATTCCCACTCCCTTGGAATTTGGGCCCACAATGCTACAATGATGCTGACTTCAGGATAAGCTGGAGTGGCAGCGAGCCAGTCCTTCGGTTAAGACAATAACGCGCTAACGATGAAGCGGGCAGGTGCACGCTCGCGCAGACATCCGGCGGCGCGCGACGGCTTTTTATTGACCGTATCAGACGCAGTTTTTTCAGAGGACGTCACCGCTCGGGGGGGGGGGCTCGTAACCTTCACCCTCACCTCTACGCCCTGTGTCTTTCTTGTGTCTTCTCCCAAGTCTGTCTCTCTTTTTTCTCTCCACGTCCGTCCCCCCGGCTCCCCCTCTTTTCTGTTTCAGTATGTTTCCTTGAACTCTGCAGCCCTCCCCCACCCACCCCCGCCTGCAGGCAGCGACGGGAAAGAGAGCAGTGTCCCTCATTCCAAAGTTAATAACTTTTTAATTTAATTGCTTAAGTTCACTGTGCCCCCAATATGTATTTTTCCCCTTTTACTTCATTGTCATTCAATGCCGGAGCTCCAATTTGCCACACAGCTTTTCTAGAGAAGGAGGGAGGGAGAGAGGGAGGGAGGGAGAGAGGGAGGGAGAGAGGACGGACTGGTGGCAGGGGAGACAGACAAACCGTTTTATTGGATGACTGAACAAATTAAATTTGAATTCATGCAGCAGCTTTCATCTTCCGCGTGATTATTGAAAAAAAAAAAGAGAGAGAGCTTTACAAACTTGACAACAGAGCCCCCTCCCCCCGCCGAAGTAAGCCATTACTTTAGAGAAAACATCTAAGTGGCGTGTTACAAGGTGAGAGTTGTTTATTCCAAATAAAAATCATTTTGTGTGAAAACACAACGCATTAGATCGCTGACAGAACACAGACACTATATTTATGCAGATGTCATATACATGACAGAAACACCTGAGCGCTTAAGTGTTGACAGTTGTTTTGTTTTTTTCCCGTTTTTTTGCGGCGTAATTCTGTTTTGACCTCTCAATATGACAAGGAGATACATTTTAGACGCGGCAGATGAAGCGTGTGAAGTGTCTATATTGAAAAGTGCGCGCTCCTCAGACTGAGGCACAAGCCGGCGAATCTGCAAAGGGATTAAAATGCTAATAAAACAGGCAGGATGCAATTCCTGTTTTAAGCCTCATGAAATATGCATGGCCCCGTATGAGACATACGCAGAGAGAACGGCACGCCGACACGCCACAGAGAGGAGCAGGGATCGTTTTACGCTCGGCTGAGCGGGGTGTGATTGTAACCCCTGACACAAATGGCCGACCGTTAACTCCCTGCACGGAAAAGCCAATTGATAAATGTGATATGTGATTAAAAGTACCTCGGGAGACCTGAACACACCGCTAAAGATTTCATTTACTGTACGTGCGACCACACAAAAAGACTTTATGTTGAATTTAAAAACGCGCCTCTTATAAACTGTGACTTGTGAAAGTGTTTTGGTCGTTTGGCATGAAAACGCATTGTCAGTCAGTGACGGACGAAATGTTTTACGCCGCGGCCTCATTTGTTCCCCCGGGGATTTGATTTTACTGCATTAGCTGGATCACTGCTCATGTCTATAGAAATGCAATATTACCACAAACAACGGGGGGAAGAGACTGGACAGTTAAGCGCTCGGGGCATTAACTCTGATAATATCAACTTTATGAAAAACACATTCTGCCCGAGCGTCGGCCGACTCCACGGAGTCACAGGCTGGGGCTCGTTTCTGAGAGGCTAATCGCTTCTTCCGAACGGAGCATTTTCCGATGAAGATGTGAAACATGCTGATATTATTCAGGTTTCAGGAGCGTTCTCTGGACGCTTAACATTCAGAATGTTTCTCGACTTCTTACTGTCGGCTTTGTGCGTCACCAGACAGTTAGACTCGGATGTCAACAGGTTTTTGAAGAAGTGCCAACCATTTTTCAAATAGTTGTTCCGTGAATGAGTGATGGAGGCTGCGTTTGCTAATCAGCATGCTGTGCAGTATGTCTGCATGTCAATGGGAATATAAAAGAAATATTCATTTTCATTAGACATGTAAGACAAGCTTGGTAAGAATATTGTGTTTTTTGGCATAAGAGCAAAAAAAACTGAATATTTGTGCATGTGGTAGTTTTTCTTCCACACATTCTGAGGAACTACAGTCCAAGACACCTGACTGCAGGTTATTCCTGGCTGCTCTCCAGCTTTTTATACTTCAATACAACATGAGAGAAGGTCAACGGACGGCAGTGAAACTGTGAGGTCATCGCATGTGGCTCACTTAAGTCCTGTGACTGCGCCGCTCAGCTCACTGTCCCTTTTTTGTTTCACCAACATCTCATATTAGCAGCTGAAAACCCTCCAAGTCAGCCACCACCACCACCACCACCACCACCCAACCACCACCGCCACCACCGCCTGTATCTGGCCATATAATCAGATTCACACAAGGTTTGACTTAATGAAGAGGCAGCTCAGGATGAAGGGGCTTCCTCGGGGAGTCCGACTGCTGCCAACGTGCTGTTTAGCTGGATTGGCAGACTCATAGATGGCAGCAGATGTGCACTTGATATGTGGACAAACATTATTTACTCAAAACCAGTTGAGACTCCGACTTAATTAAAATGTTACTATAGGTTTTCCTGGAGTTCTGTATACAACAAGACTTAGAGTAAGAAATATTTACCATTTTAGGCAGCAGTGTGCTTAAGCTGCGGTAAGGTATAGATATGAGAAACACATAATACCTGATAACTGGAAATTGTTCCAAGGTCTCCTTATAAATACCCAGCTGTTCCAGGAATCTGCTCTGATCTGGAGCTGTTAACGAAAACTTCAGAGATTAAAAAGTGGACTTATCTTCACTCCTGTTAATCAACCCGACTGCAGCGACAATCTGTGGCAATATTGACTGCTGACTGGAGGTGGAGGAAGAATGCACTTTATTTCTACAACACACCGTAAACAAAGAAGCGAAGGTGGACCTGAATGCAAACACACAGACACACACACACAGCCTTTATGTGTGGCACTGCTTGCTAACGTTAGCTGCAGCGCACAGCGAGGCGATCTGGCTCGACACCGCATGAGGAACGTGGACTAACCGAAAGATCTTGCGGTCACGTTTGCCTCACAGCCACCATAGCTGACGAAAATCCATCCGAAGTGACTCAGGCACAAATGTTCTCAGATGAGGTAATTAAAAGTTTGAAGTGTTTAATTTAGCCTCGTTCACTGACTTGCGTAGGAAGCCAGATGAAAAAGACAATTAACTTGACTAAATGTGTGGAGTTCTCTGGGTTTGAACATCGTCGGAAGAATATAGAACACAAATCAACAAAATATATAACACGGGTCAAGCGGTTTTCGGAGATTTTAGTGCAGAATTCCCACATAGAATATCTTTAACTGGCATCATCTTATTCTCGCAAAAGTGAAACCTGCCTGTGTCTTCTAACACGAAAAGTCGGGAAATAGCCAACTTCAGCAAATCGCCAGTATACTGACAGTGAAGTGGACACACAATTAAAATAACTGTACTGACAGTCGTGTTTAAATCTGTGGATCACATCGCTTCCCCGTCCCTGACAAGAACTGCCCCAGGTGTCACAGCAAAGGGCTCTCCGGTCAAGCCGGACCCGCACCTGCCGAAAAATCTCTGCAGCCCAAAAAAAAACCTGCTGCATCTCAGATCAGCCTGCGATATTTTAGTGACACTATCTGTAGTCAGCTGGGAAGGTCTGCAAGTGATCAAACGAAGCCTGCAGGCTTTGAAAAGAAAATCTGGACAGAACGAGACCTGATCAAGAGACCTCACCTGCAACTGTTTGATATAATTTGAATTGCTTTATTGATTGTTTCCGATCTCTGTACCCAGGACTGCCGGGAAAGCAGCGCTGATACTGATCCGTATCCAGGTGAAATAAAGGATCCGCTCTTTAAGAAGAGAAGCTCTGCAGATGTATTTACCGTCTGAAACAAGCAGCTGGTGCATCCTTGCATGTACTTCCCTCCCTGCTGCCTTCCCCACCCTCCTCTTTTTTTAATCCTTCATCTTATATTCAACAAAAAGTGCTGCCGTGGGAATTGTATTGTCGAGAGCTGCCCTCGACCCTGCCCCTCGTATTGAATTTTTCTATTTTGTTCTCATCTTTCTAGTATTTGTATCTCAAGCGGGAACCAGTACATCACCAATAAAAAGGAAAAACGCCCCACAGTCTCTTTCTTCTTGATGATTCACAGCGTGAAAATAAGATTCCTTTTTTCGGCAGCTTTGTTTTTTGTTGCATCAAAGAGGACGGCTGATGTGTTTTTGTTTTTTTTTCCTGTCTCGGCACACTCCACCCATCTAGTCCCATCACCCTTAAAAATGGAGGGGGGGAATGAGAGATTTAATGAAAGAAATGGTGCAATTGATCCGCCTTTTATTCTAATGGGACACAGATCACAGTCAATTACGGGCCTTCTCATCTTGTTGTTTAAATGGGGGGAGGACAGGGAGAGGTGGAGTGAAGGAGAGAGGGAGTTTGGCAGGTCTGCTGAGAAATTTGCCACCCAATCTATGTATTCTTGGCTTGTATCGATCGCTCCACCAGCTTTATAATCAGAGGGTCGATGTCAGCCAAAGCATACTGAAATACAGCCAGCAAAACAATTAGTAGTCAGGTTTTTAATGTAACTACGGCGTCTATACTGACCAACCGCCCTCGCTCACATCGTTCTTTAGACGGACTCGCTACGAAAATAACAACATCTAACGGTTCAGTAGGTTAATGAGCAATTACAGCGTTTCCTGCTGTTATGAAGGTACAATGACGGCTAAAGGGTCAACAAAGTGCCGATTTATAGACTGACGAGGAGAGAGGGACAAACTTTGTACACTGATTATCAGCAGGAGGAATCAAAGGCTAAAGCTGCAGAGATGAAAACGGCTCGTTTATCTTTTAAAAAAAACACGTGTAATTGTTCTTGTTTAATCAAGTCTTTTAAAACGATGAAAATCTTTCTGAGTAAAATGCATTTTTTTGCCGTTGCCAAGTTGCATCGTGGGAAATCTAGGCGGCAGGTTTTTGAAATAGGACGAAGAAGACGTGGAATAAAAAAGGTGATATCTCTACTTCTGCTGCGTCAGTTTAATCATTTGTTTTAAAAACCATCCAGCAGTGTTACAGTCGTACAATTATACCAGTGGCCTACATTACCCACAATGCACTTTAGCCACTCATTATTTCCTTAAATTGCCACCCGGGGCCATATAAAGCATTTCTAATTGAATTATAGACAGTTTAAAAGCCACTGATCAAAACCGATACAGCAGAACCAGAGATATCGCCTTTTTTGTCCACATTTCCCACAATGCAACTTTGCCACTGATTTACATCACTGGAGGCAATTAATCAGATTACACATAGCTTCCTCTGGAGCTATAAAAAGCTTTTTTTCACTTCAATAATCCTCCCCAAGATATATAAACACACTTTAATGTGTAAAAATGATTCAATGTGCAACAGCAGTTTTTCTTGTTTTTGGAAATATGTAATCTGAAAGAGTTTTGATGGTGATCTTAATTACTTTGTACACAGAAGATAAATAATTCAATACTTAATGGTGGTAGGTTACGTCATCACACGTTAAATGTTTACCTCGGGGGAAAACGTGCTGATGAAATGATGTAGATGTTGTTTTTACATGATGTTTAACCCCAGATTAAAGTCTTTCCAAGCTCTAGAAACTATAGAAGAGACTTAAATCAGCTACAGACTGACATGTGGCTGCAAACCTAGCTCTGTTTTTCACAGGACCGAACACTGTGGAGCTGTTCCCATGCACTGACTAATGCATTAATTGATTGATTTTTCCATCCAGCTGGTCACAGTGGTCCCACATACACAGAACAGCAGGCTGAGGAACCGACACCGAAATCAAAAGTGCCTGTCGCTGTTCCCCATCCCGGGTGGAGAGCTGTGATGCTGCTGACCTGGACAAGGAGAGACAGGGACAAGCCGGAGCTGTGGACGGACACATCTGGGAATCAAACTCTCCCGGACAAACAAACCAAAGACTTTTGGAGTCCTTTGAAGTGTAAAAAAACAAAGGCGGTTCAGTAGACTGACTCATACGAGTGTTTGTTTATTGGAACAGCGTCGCCCCCTCGGCCCGAACAAGAAGAACGTGTGGTTCGATAGGGGACGCACTAAAAACTTTAATCTGAAATCAAATGTAAGTCAAGCTCAACAAGAAAGATGAGAAAGAAATATAGAACTCAGAGTGTTCTGACCCAGTTTATACTTGGTTTTAAACGTGTCACCGATCTGAAGATATGTTAACAGCCAGCTTGCGTTCAGAGCCAAGTAGTGTGAATAATCACTTTACAACGTACAGTGTGTCTTGGTGGTCTTCCACTTGGGATCCAATAATCAGTATAAAACCCAAGTGTTTTTGTGCGATTCAAACAAAAATTCAGAATCGCTGTCCAGATTCAGGTCGTGTCAGGTCAGGCTTGGTTACAGTTCTCTCGGAGTCGGTCGGGTTCGGACAGAAAAATGCGATTGGAGTGTGCACCAAATATCCTGACAATGTGTGAAAGAACCACGAATGTCTGTACAAATACTACGTCAACACACCCGATCATTGAGTCTTCAGTCTTAACCGAGTATTATGGCGGTTACCGTTTTGGTTATTAGAACCAGAAGTTATCATATTTGGACGACAGAGCTGAGGTGGAAACTACGCTGATCGGACCCGATGACACGCTGTGGCAGCGACTTGTGAATCTCAAGGTAGCCTGGCCCGAAAGTATAGCCTGCTTTAATGTCTATTTTACTTAAACGGGACCATAATTCATAGAATGAACATCACGCTGTTTGAAGAAGACTTGAAACTAGTGATAGAGATCATAAAACCTATAAGCAAACTGCTTACTGAGGTAATAAATCAAATAAGAACCAGAGCTTTACTACAATCGGACCTCTTTTTGTGAAATCAGCACAGTCGCCCCCTGCTGGCCATCAGACAGAATGCAGGTTTAAGGAACTATATAAGTAGTTCAGCCACATATACAGATCATTAATAGCAAATAACAAAGGGCATTATTTCATGACACACGCAGGCTATGATAAGACCTCACAATTGTACAATTCATCCCTCTTGATGCCTACAACCATACAGTTCTCCTGTCACACCTTCCTTCATACAGACTGCATTTGGATGAATTCGTTGTGTTGTGGACGAAACACGCCGCCTCCACAGAATTATGTGACGGCAGCACAAATTGAGCCTTTCGCCTGCGGAACGGAGAGCAAGAGAAACAACTTCCACTAAAGTCGGGGGTTTATGAGCGACTTGAGTTAGGCCCAGGTAAGATCTCTGTGTATATACTTAGCCAGAAAGTGAGCTGAGAGTACACATTTTCTCCTCCTCCTGTCACTGAACCCTGGTCATTAGAGATGAACGCATGTGTCCAACATCGTGACCACAATGTCCTTTTCCTTCCTACGACTACACGCTCGACTCTCAGACTACCTGTTCCTACCCATGCCTCCTTCGTATAAATTCTTACTCCCTTAATTCTTTAATCCCACATAATCCTTTCACGGTGAGAAGAGGCATTTCTCGCTCTTTTTCACACACCGAGCCGGCTGCATTTCCAGCTAAAAAACACAACGCTCACTTTACAGAAATTCCAGGACACTGGGTTCACAATCCTGCGCGTCCTACAAACCCAGACTCCAGCTCGCTATTGTCCCAGCAGCCTGCCCGAGTCCGGAATTATATAACAGATGGATAGGGAGGCCGAAATAGCGCGGTGGTAGAAAGCTGGTGTGAAGGGATTAATCAGAAAGGGACAGTTAAATCATCTCTGAACTAGAAAACCAGGCTGCAGCTACCTTTTCTTGTAAGCACTTTAAAACTCATAGAAACGGTCAAATAATGACGAAGCACAGCATCCTCGTGGTGCTTGTGGAAACTTCCGCAGAGGTTTTTTTTTTTTCAAACTGTTGGTTAAGTGGCTGTTGCTAAGCCTCTCAAATACGTTTTCGTCATTCACTCCTCTTTCTTTGTCGTCCTAGAAAGACAGATAGAAGTTCTGGACTTTTCAGTTTGAGAGCCGAAATCCTGCGTGCAGATTTTCTCTCTTTCCGTCGGTAGCCTGACGCTCGATGTGCCCGACCCATCCCAACGCTAACGCTAATCCAATAGAAATGAAACGCATATTTTCTATTTTTCACTTGTTGTAGATGCGCTGGGACCCTCACACAGCAGAGACGAGGAGGAAAAAAAACGCCTTTATCCGACTACTCAGTGGCAGCTTAGCGCCTGCTTGAGAGCTGATGTGGCTCCACCACTGCTGTCTGTCCTCCATCTTCCCCCCCCCCCAGTTCAAAATGGGATCACTCTGGAGGATGGCAAGCCTCTTTCTACTCTGTAGGAGGTTGCAGAGATGTCACGCATCCAGAGTGCTGTGGCTGATGAAAGGGCTGGTTTTTTAAGAGGAGACAGCATCCGGCAGAGAAAGCATGTGTGTGTCAGGGTGTGAATGTGTGTGTGTGTGTGTGTGTGGCAGGGGGGAGGTTTTAGGTATGTGTGCAGGCAGAGATACCATATGTAGCCCGAAGGGTTCTTCAGCTGCGTCACACTGGTTTGCTCTTAAAATCATCTTAGGGGAGTTTCGGAGTGCCAATTAACCCTTTTTATGCATTATTAATGAAATCACATAGTAATATGTTGTTTCCAGTGGTTGTTTTCACTCTGAGATAAGTGAAAAATCACAGCAATAACTTAGCGGAGTGACATAAATGTGCCTTGGTGGTATAAATACTGATAAAGGAGTGACTAAAACTCTTTTTTCTTAGAATGCCAGACATCTTAAGAGTATTTTTCAATTAAAACACCAACATTTAATTCCAGACTTGAATAATATTTTTCTTATACACCTTTTTCCTGTTGTTGTTTTGATGCATCAACATGTTAAGATTAGCAAAAAAATAAAAAAATAAACAACAAAAACAACAAGTGAGCTTTAATGAACTAAAGCTGTGTGTGTACTAACAAAGGCGGGCGACAAAAGAGCCTGGTAGTGGGAACAAAACAAGCAAGAACAAAACTAAACAAAGTACAAACCAGGACGACATGAGGCATACGGGGCAAAATGCAAGAAAACATGAGGAGAAAACAGAAATGAAAAAGAGAAACTGACAGAGAACAAGGTGAAAAACACAGGCTTAAAAACAAAAGGGATACTGAACAGATGAAACAGGAGGTGTTCACAAAAGAAGGCGGGAAAAAGACAAAGACAGGAAGTGGAAATTCATATATATTTATATATTCCTGATGTCTTCCCGGTGTATTAGTTAGATTTTGCCCTATGTCGCTGAACGCTGACACCCAGTACGATCAAATAAGCCCAAAAAAAAAACAGATGGCTTCCAAATATCAGTCCATGCACGACAGGGTTAAACATCCCCATCAGTTACAAACTATTACAGTCAGCAGATGTTCTTTATATTTCTGTTAAAGTCAGCTTTTATTCGTCATGCCGCAACACCAGTTTAAATCTAACCTCTGCATCCAGACGTTTTTTATTTACAATTTTATTTAAGGGCATGAATAAAAAAATACAAATAAAAAAAAAAAGAAATTCAAATATACCAGCGCTGGTAGACAAAAAGCAATTTCTCAGAGTCAGGCTCTCGCTTGCTTCAGCAGTTTTTCACTGAACGTCGCATTCAGAGATTTGAAACACAACATATTTCACAGCCGAGTTTGAAAAACATCAAGAGAGAAATATTGGGACTCGGGTGCGCTATAGCTAAATCATCTTTAAAATTGATTTATAACAGTTATACACTGCAAATAAAGGCTGAGCAACGCACGTCCTCTGAAAAAAAATTCCCTCATTGCTGCTTTATTGCATTTTTTTCGGAAGATGGCTTCCTTCTTCTTGAGAGCCGGTTATGGTTCTTCAGGGTTACGCTGCATATCCCCCTGCATGAAGACAGCCCTACTCTTCCTATTTAATGATGTGGAGGAGGACAGCTTCTTTTTACAGAGGTGGTAGTCTCCCTATTTCTGCAGTTTTTTTTTTTTTTTACCTCACATTTCAGGAGAAAGGTCACACGGAGGAAGAAGAAGAACACGCTGTCATAATAATTGTCTTAAGGGACGTTTTGCTCGTGGCAGGAAGGGCGAAAGAGTGCGGACTAATCATGATAGTCCCTGGAGATTATTGTTGGAGATTCATGTTCACTGCATGGCAGGATTTTTTTAGCTGCTAGCTGTTGCTGCAGAGCAGAGGGGGACAAGAAGAAGCAAAATTCAGAGTGAAAACACTGGAGGCCTACAGTCAGTCAGGTTATGGAGGTTGCAGAATCACATTTGCTCCTGCTGGGGACGTTTAAATCACTGCTGCTGCCTCTGCTTTTTTTCTAGTGACGGCAACGTGGAAACGCTGCAATTCATGGAATAAGCAGGCAGCAACTGGACGATGAAACCCTCTAATCACCGTTAGATTCTATAAACATAACGAAGAAAATGTTCTGAATTAACGCGTGGAAACGGTTCTGCAGGTTGTTTAACTTCTTTATGGTCGTAAAATGTTTTTTGTTTAAGCACTCGAGTGTTGGAGGTTAGGGAAAGATTTGGGTCTTGTTTAATTATTAAAAAAACTCCACAGCACAAAACAAGAGTACTTTACGACTCTCAGTGTTTAACCGACACCATGAGCTCTATACCGTTTTGGCCTTTGCTGCCTGAATCTAATCACACGCTGGATGCAAACTCCAGTGTCTGATGTCCTTCACTCAGTATGTCCTACATCCACAGCAACGGCAGCACATCCATACGTAACTTTCAAACGTAATATCTAGGAAATGTGTTTGGACGATGATGCCTTCAGGTGCATTCAGATAGAAGATGAAACAGTTTGTTGTTCCTTCATGTACTGACTGTTCATTAGTTGGGATTGCATCAGCTGTGTTTTTTTTTGGAGGGATACGTCTGTGTGTGTGTATTTGTGTTTAGTCTGCTCATCCTCTGGTTGATCTCAGACCTCATCAAAAAAAAAAACATCCGTTCTCTCTGTCATCGTGACCCTCCAGTCTCGTCTCCGACCGTTCATTCAGCTGAAGCGTTTCAGGGCTTTTTTAATTTGAGCTGGTCTGGGGTGAACTTTCCGTTGACTTCATGCAATTGCGTCATCTCTAAAAATCAATTCATGCAATTATCTTACTGTCTCAGAAAAAATAGATGAATAAATAATCTGCTGGCGAGTGATGTACGCTTCTATTATCACTTCGCTCTGGAGCTTCAGTTTCACATCCTGAAAGGAGCAACTCATCCCTAGAATAAATGTCTGCAATGTGCTTGTCTGCAAACCACAGATATACTTAAACTTTACCTTTCTCTAGGATGCAGTTTGTGCTTCTTTCAAAAAGGTACAACTTTCAATTTTATGTCACGGCAACGCTGTGCTCATGCTCCTGTTAGGATTACGCACAGAAACCTCTTGGTTAGGATTAGGAGAAAGTCATGTTTCGGTTTTAAAATACCTGCTGCGGTCACGACAAACACAGCAGGAGATTGCTGGCAAAGGTGTCCTTAATAATATCTTCATGGTGACACAACCTGCAAATATTGACTTCACCAGCATCCCCTCCACTTCCCTGATATGAAAGTCAGGTGAAAAACATGCCATGGGAGTGCGATAAGGCACATATTGATGAAATGTCAACAGAGCACATACAGATGTGAACATATCAGCTGTTTGCAGAAACCGTAAATACCATAAATTGTATTCTGGTGGGTTGAATAGAGATATTCTTACTGTATGTGATATATCCTCCCTCAGAAGATGCTGTAATTACCCATCACACTTAATTTCTTGTGACAAGGTTATTTTTTTTTTTATTGTATTGTTTGGTCCTTGACAGGTTACAGTACGCAATGCTGAGATCTGGAAGTTATTCCTGCATAGAATTTCTCAGCTCAGATCCGCTGCAATAACTAACAAGAAGAAGCCAGAAGAAGTTTTTTCCCAGTAATGTGGCGACGCAGAGCGCATGCATGGGCAGATTGCAGCACGCAGGATGCTCACAGCCCCCATCAAAGAGAAAAGGGAGCGGCTGCATTAAGTGCCTTATTTACTCATTTTTAGCCACGCTTTACTGTGCCCACCCCTGCCAGGCTCCCTCTCAAGAGGCTGCCATTAATTCAGCACAGCCTCCTCACAGCTTCATCAATGTTAATCAGAGCTAAACATAACGTTAGATTCCCTTCAGCACGCTTTGGAAAAAAAAAAAAAAAAAAACGGCTCGAAGGCATGCTGCATGTGTGCAAAGCTACGGTTTTGCTTGTTTGTTTGCGTAAAAGTGTTGATTGAAAAGTGTTTGATGATGCAGACGACGCTCGAGGTGCTAACATGCTATCTGTGTGATGAGAGCGGCCTTTGGGTTTTAGAGGGGAAAAATAACCCCCCCCTTTTTTTTTTTTTTTGCTTTTAAAAGAAAGTTGGATGCATTGTCAAACTCAGACACGTTCTGTGTATCAGGATGGTCAGCGCGAGCCGGATCCAACATCAAATATTCAGGAGGAAAACAGGTTGTGTGAATTGTGCAAATTAGGAGGAGTTGAGAACAGCCCAGCTGCCAGGATATTATGCGAGTAGTACATTTCAGCAACCACAGTAATATCCAAGGTTGACATACGCACCAAACGTGGCGTATCACGTTTAAAATATTGCACCACCGAGAGATGTTTCCCGGTGTTTCAGTTGCAAAAGAAGGAGACCAAAACCGGCCATTGTTCACATAAAGCTGAACTATCTCTATCTGGCCAAAAAAACAGGTATTTTGAGCCAAACCACGAAGCTTTCCTGACCCTAACCAAGTGGCGTTTGGTGCCTAAACCTAACCTGAGCATCAGCACAGCATCGTGCAAAGAGAGAAGTCAGAAAATTCAACCTAAACAAACGGAAAGTTGCGACATAAAGACATTTAGTTTTGCAGAAACATTGTCTGCCGATTGGAATGTCGAGAATTAATCCTTGTGTTTTGTCTTCATTTTAATGAGTTCTGAATATTTGTCTGAAATGAAACGTCTCCTCAAAACCAAGAAGTGTTTTGGTGCACTGACAGACACATAATGACATTTTTCATTAAGTTTTGTTGCTTATAAATTGGCTGCTTTTGTTTCCTTTTTGCTTGGAGAAATTGTCAAAATGGTTTATTACTTTAGCACCGGTATGTTGTGACTCTCGATTCTGGTCCCTTCCTTCAAATAATTGTGTCTAGGAAGCCTGTTTGTGCAGGGTTTAAACGACACAACAATACAAATAAAAGTAGAAAATGAATCCATGAAAACGGAGCAGACAAGCGGCGTTAAAAAGAAGTTAACAGTTAAATCATTTCCCAGTAAAACATTCGTCCCTGAAAAAAGATACTAGTTTTGCATTAATTCACGTAATGGAAAGTTGTTTTTCCCTTGCAACAGTCAAATCTGTACAATCTGTTTTTAGATGAAGTCTGTGCCAGCTTTCCTGGTAGATGTGATTTATTTGCAAAACATTTTTGAGTGACGGATGAAAGTGGAGCCGTGTGGACCGAAATGCGTGAACAGAAAGGCAACATGAGCCGTAACATTCATCCACAGTACACAACAATATACGGCCTCACCTGCAGCACCAGGCTCTGGTCGAAGTTGTAAGCGCTGGGCCGACCCTCCAGGGTGGAGAACGCCACGTTTCCTCCAGTGAGCGGAGAGATGTCGCTGAACTCGTCCGTACATAGCGCCGTCCTCTCGTCGTCTCCCGGGCGGATGTAAGCCTTGGGGTGCCTGCCGTAGGTCTTGGCACACGAGGCGCTGTAGTACTGGTAAGGCAACCAGGGCCCGTCTCGCTCTGTGCGCTTGTAGATGGCGAAGCTCTCCGGCCGACTGGTGTAGAATTTCAATCGTATATAGGTTATCTCGAAAGCCTTCCCTGTGGAGAACAGATATGATTAGCTTTGAATGGAATCACTGAAAGAATTACCGTTAGGACCAGATCCATTGTAGCTCCACAGTTAGATCACGGCTGCTTATGTAAGAGACAAATATGGGGGGGGTTGATAGTTTAAGGCCCAGGAGCAAAGAAAGAAAAAAAGGGACATAATTGCATTATAGAGAGAAGGAAAACAATGGGGGATAGACTTAATTTCCCCTACGCGGGGTAAATGAACGTCATTCCTGCAGGAGCAGAAGAATACCCAGGATTATTCTCTCATTATCCACATCATAATGGGCCCCAGAAGTGAAACATAGGTCAAAGGGAAACAGACAGCCTTATATTAACTGTGGGACAGAACGGGCCAATGAGGGCAAAAAAATAAAACGGAGAAAAAGCCTGTGTTGTCAAATCTGTGTCTAGAATGCCTGCAGAGTCACCAGAAGACAGGTTCAAATGTGTATGTGTCGGGCATACGTAATTGGCATTTTTTTCCCCAATGCGTTGACATTAAGTGTTCACGACCTGACTTTCATATCAGGATGGAGAGATAGCGATGGAGTGATGGCAGCGCAAGAGTAAGATGTAACCGATGTAAGTGTGAAACCACTGGATATTTTGGGTTAGGGATAAAAACATGAAACATGAATTCCCCTTTAGGGTGCCCTCTATTTCTTAGAAATGTACCACAACTGTCTGCTCAGAACAATTTCCAGCTGTGTTCGTACGAAACAAACCCAAAAAAAAAAAGGTATCGTCAGACGCCACAGCAGGATGTTTTCCTAACCCTAACCTTGTGTTTCTTTAGCCTGAACCTTAACCGGACCGTAAGCACAGCGTAGTCACAACATAAAATTGAGAACTATACCTAAGGAAAGTTAGCGTTGGGACATATCTGCGGTTTCAAAAACATCCTATCGAGCGGTCTGACGCAACATTTGATGTGCGACAGGAAAGCAGCACATCAGATCAATAGAAAAGTGACTGGTCGAACATGCAAAAATCTTAATGGGTGTCGAGGGGTAGGTGGGCGAGCGTGGCGTAGAATTAAACCTATTGACTGAATTTTATACATCTGAGGTGAAGTTTCAGTGGTGCATCAGACATTTGGGAGAAGAGAGAGACAGAGCAGGCGTGTTGGAGGTTTGTATAAATTCCCCCTAAAGCAGTGATTTCAACTTTCAATCTGCGAAGGAAGGAAGGAAGAAACGGGTTTTCGGAGGACAATCTCTGCGTGTGGAAAGATCCGAAGCAAACGAGGGAGATATACCCAGATTTCCATTTGACTTGGCGTTGGGGGATTTAGCAGATTCGACTGGGTTGCGCAGTAATTGGTGTTGCATTGTGACTGGAGAAACGTCTGAGAAGTAATTTTTGAGGGTGCATAATAAGCGGAGGGATGAGTCTCCCAGGTACATGTTTAATTAAAAGAGAGGGAAAAAGTTAGCAGAGAATGCATTTTGAAATCTTTTTTTTTTTGCATATTGCATACTCGAATTAATGTTTGCCTTTTTTTCTCAGAGTGCAAAAAAAACTGGAGCGCGGAAGTCGTTCGTTCTGATTTGTTTTTCTCGTGAGTAAGCGGACATCTTCTCGCCCGATCGCTAAACAAACGTCGCGATGGAGCCGCGCCGCTTCCTCCCGTTGTTTACTCAGTGTGGACACTTCACACAACAATCTCGGAGGCCATATCGGGGACACTTTGCCGAGTTATACTTCCTGCATATGAATAAACATTACGGATCTGCCAAATGCTGTGCGGCTTTACAGGGGGATTAACTGGGCAGACACAAGCTGAAGTCGCATTGAGAACCGGAGTGAGAGGTAACATGGAGAAAGTCTCTTAACAGGCTTCTTCATTGCACTCGTGGGGATTTTTTTTTCTACATCATTAGATACTAAGTCTCAGCCGCTCGGCGCGTTCATAGAGGGATGCCATCCGAGGCTGCAGCCATAATGACATCTGTTGCTTTTTCCCTGCCAAGTCAGAGCTCGGCATCGCCGTCTCTCGTCACCGCAGCGTTCTCTAATGGTATCTTTCCTGTAGGAGAACTAAGATCATTTAGCTTTCATTTACTCCCCGCGTGAGGTGAGCTCAGCCCCGCAGGGACCGAGGCACAAACATAAAAAAGAAGCAGAACATGAAGCATTTGTTGGATATCCCCCGTGATGAAACGCAGACTAATTGCAAAGGATATTTGTATGGTTTTTATGCATGTGATGTTTAATGATTCATCCTCTTTCAGGAGTGCACTTTATGTTCAGCAGAGTTTATACGGGAACGACAGACGGGGTTTCTTAGCTTTTAAGCCAGGACAGTAGCATGCAACAAAAAACATGTCTATAGAGAATATCCACCTCGTGATAGAGTTCACACTTTGGACAGCTCAATCTGAAGGGCCAAAAATTAATACAAGTTTGGAAAACCCAGTAAAAAAAAAAAACAGCCTGTTGTGACTTTACAGGGCCCGTCCAGCTTCATGTGGCATCACAAATGAAACCACAGCTGCTCACGTCGCGCACAGACACGCTCATAAAAAAAGAAGACTATTTGGACAAGTTTAAGGGTAAAAGGGCCGGGAGCTCGCAGAGGAGCAGCAGTCTGACCTGCTCTGAGACACCGGTGTCAACCTTAACACAGCTGCTCCGAGAGACGGCGAGACTAAACTCACCGCAAGTGCTGCAGACTCAGTGTTTACAATCTATCCACTCCGAGCCGAGGCTTTTTATGCGATCGGCAAACACACGGACGAGTGGGTTTATCTTCTAATCGTGCTGCGTCGCAAAAAAGTCTTGAGAATGAGAGGGAACAGAAGAGCGGGATCTCGTGTGCGCGCCAAAAATCTGGCTGTGAGAGCGTCATGCCAACCGTGGCAGACTTCTGCAATTGTTTTACATCTGAGACAGGATGTCGGTTAGTTCTGACTGCGCTGAATGAGAACCAGCTGCGGACGTCAATGTGTGCCGTTTGAATCTACGCGTGTGTGTTTCTTCAAGGCTTTTTGTGGGAAAAACCTGACCCCAATTCCTCACCAGCAAACGGCCCCTGCGCTCTCTTTTTTTTTTTCCTCCCTCCCTTCCTCATTATGTTTTGTTTACTCCCCTCGAAGCAGCCCGACTCTCTCTCTCTCTCTCTCTCTCTCCCCCCTCCTCCTCGACTCTTTCTACTCTTCCGCAGACCCACTCTGACCTGGCTGCAGCATGCGTCCCTACATCCTACCGCTGTGTTTATCATCCCTGCGTTTGCCTGAATTCCCCTCAGAGAGAGCTCGCTTTGTTTGGAGAGGCAAAAGAAAACAGCAATGTCGAGGACACCCCCCGCCGGCGGCCCAGATGGATCACAGCGCTTTCACATGGAACAAAGGGATGCCACACATTCAAAATGTAGGGATGTTCAGTTGCATAAAATTCTGCTATAAAAACACAATTTCTCCCCGTCTTTCGAGAATGCTAGACTAATCCGAGGCATCAAGTGAAGAGGGAAACACATGTTTGGGAGATGTGCCGAAGGGGGCAAAGGTCAATTTAGTCTGAGGCAGACAGACTTGTGGGTGTTGGGATCGTCTGAAGAATAACAAACCTTCCAGACAACACAGGACATACCTCTGCAGCAGCAGCAGCAGCAGCAGTGTTGGCACCTTTCCCGAGGAAAAGAAATAGCCGGAGATTATAAACAACAAAGCCTCAAAACACAGCCAGACATCTGCTCGCTATTGGAAATCGATATTCTCCATTTGACGGAGGCACTTTTTGCTCTCCGAGCACGTGATACAACGGTCCCCGTACGGTCAAAGCTCTGACATTTCCAACTTCTGTCATCATTTCGTCCCTCGTCTCTTGTTTCTTTGAAGGCGAGCTTTTCGACGGGGAGCGCCCGCTCTCCACCTACGGAGGAGGAGGCGGAAAATGTGACCTGTCAAGAAGATTTCTAGTTTCAAACGGGAGCTGTCTTCGCTGATTGATTGCTGGAAGTCCAAACACACACACACACACACATACACACACACACACACACACACACACACCACACACACAAACACACGCATATACAAAGATGAAGAAGTTAAAGGTGATTCTCTTGAGGTTTCTTCCTTTTTTTTCCCCAGTTAAGAGGGTTTTCTTATCTGAACTGAGGGTCTGAGGGCAGAGGGGGGTCGGATCAGAGTGTAAAGCCACCCCGAGGCAAACTGTGATTCTGGATTCTGGGCCATAATAGAGAAACTGACTTGAGTTACACACCTTTACAACTTCACTACCGGGACCCATTTAGAAACAGCCAGTCCGTTTGTCTTACGGTCATGTCGAGGCATCTGTGTTGCATTGAGACTGTTTACGTTGTCTGTTTGAAATTTTTTTCTGTTCGCTCACAGGATGCTCAGACTGTTGTTTCTGGTCACAGCAAGCAGCTGTTTTTAGCTAACCCCCCCCCCCCCCAGTATGCCTCTTAAATGGCAGCTGGTGAACGTGATGTAGCATTTAGCATTTAGCAGCTAAAGAGCCACGTATTTCCCTCAGGAATTGGTGGAAGCCAAAAATAGAGTTAAAAAGGAGAGTCAACCCTCTCCAGGTGGTCAGGGAGACAACTCTGAATGATTGATGGAACAGTTCACTAACAAACTCACCATTTTCTAACTAGTCGTGGCTGGAAAGGGTCAACATTTCTTTTCTAAATATCCATCTATCCACCAATTTTCAGCCACTTATCCTGCACAGAGAGGGAAAGGTTGGAGTCTACACATCTCGTCTGCATTACCCAACATTTGCACAGCTAAGAAAGTTTAAACTCGCTGGAAGTTTATTTCACTACTTTGATACTGAGCAGATGTTTTTCAATGATTTGGTACAGAGCGTTCGTTTGAATACAGTCAGTTTATCTTAGTTTTTAAGACTTGGGAGTAGTTTGACATTTTGGAGAAATACCCTTCCTTTGCAAGAATTAGAAGAACGACTGATACCGATCACATATCCGTCTGTCAAAATGTGACTTCCCGATACGTCGGTGCTTACCTGACAGCGGCACGATGGCGGCAAGAAGCAACGTATTAAACAAACAAGATACAACATGTTAGTGAGCTTTACGGGCTCTTTGTTTAACCTGTTGTTTTCACCTTGTTTCCAGTCTCTCTGCCAAGCTAAGCGAGCCGTCTCCCGGCTCCAGCTTCACATCCAATGGATGGATACGAGAGTGGTGTCGCTCTTCTCAGAAAGCCTATAAGCACAACTCCCCAAAATGTCAAACTACTGTTTTGAAAATTAAACGGAAGACCAATTGCTTGGCTGTGCGAGTCCATTTGTTTTGAGCTCTCTGGCTCGTTAGCAACCGACCCGAGGCACAATGCAGGAAAATCACCGGTGACTTCTCTTGTAATATATTCACTTTTTTTGAGGGGAATAGGCTGTTGGTCATGTGCAGAGCCAGAGGAGAGTGAAAAAGCCAAAGAGAGGACTGATTAAACATAATGAGAAGTGCTGTTTCCAACCTCTGTGATAAGGTTCAATTTATTAAAAGGTGCTCTCTCCAAAAAATATATTAATTTTCAGTAGAATTGATGTGGTTTTAATTTAGTTCAATAATAAAGGGCGGCCTAGAGCCATATTCTTCAAGTTCCCCAAATTGTGTACATGCTGATACCCTCTGCTACATACACACACACACACACACACACACACACCAGCAAAATAAATGGAAGTCAGGAAGGTAATTTCATAGAAAGATTTGTATTAGTGCTTTGTAACATTAATCGCCACAGTTTAATTCAGTTAAAGTGACAAATGTGCTCCGTTAGTTATTTCAGCAGTTTTTCCGCAGCATGGTAATGGGATAATGATGCTAATGGCTCAAGCTGCGCCCATAAAATTTGGTGAAATGAGGAATGTCTTCAAATGCAAATATGTACACAGCGCACAAAAAAAAAAAAAAAAAGTGAGTCAAATGCATTTATGAAAGGAGAAGAATGCGTGAAGGAGGTAATCCTCGACACTCGTGTGAGCAACGCTGGAATAAAGCAGCGTGGTAAGAAGCGGTGGATGGTTTGCGTCTCTTTGCTTTTGGACCAGGTTCTCCTCCGAGCCCGGCACAAATCAAGTGAGGTTTAATTATTCAAGTTTATGGCTTCCACATTTCACTCTGACTGAACCTTATTCTACCTGGTTTCATTTGCTCTGCCCGGCTGAAAATCTGTCCTCATCCTAACCACCAGACGGTTGACCCAGATATTTTACTTGCACATAAGTAACTTCAGGCTTTTTACAAACGCTGAACAAAAAGGAAAAATAAATGTCCACATTGAACTGGTGTCTGAGAAATAAAAGAAATAATTTGCATTACCATTAAACTGTCTTTAAGAGTTGGGCTCATTTCACCTCATGCCAGAAGATACTGCCATTATGAATCCTCTTCTTTTACCCATTATGCTCTCCTGCTCACATAATTGCATCGTTATTCTAGAACTTAGTTTTACTCAACAAAGCATCTGTGCTTTTTATTGTATCATATGATGACTCAATTAAAGAAGACCTATGCTTTCATGTTTTATATAAGTATTTATGGGTGCATGTAAAAGGTCTTGAATGTCTAGAAGGTCAAAGTCCACAGCAACAGAAGCTCCTCTCTCCCACAGAAACCACTGCTCCTCAAACGCCTCGTCAGTAGTCTGTTACTCTGTGATATCACACTCATGTATGCACAGTGGCTAGTTTTGCGTGTAAGAATTAATTAAGCAAAACTGCTCTGGCGTGTGTGAGCTGACCAATCAGAGGGAAGCAGATATTCGGAGGCCCTTAAAGAGACAGGAGCTAAAACAAGAGCGTTAAAAGCATGTAAACCTTTTCTAGAAGTAGCCCTAAAATAAAATAATGAACCAGGAGGTGTGCATAATATGTCTCCTTTGAAGCAGTGCGGATGGAGAAGGTGAACAAAGACTCTGGTCTAACCTAATGTTGTTACATTTTGACAATAACCTTCAGAACCTCAGGTGTTGGACCACATTTCCAAAACTTCCAGCTTAGCTTCAGATGCGTCTCTGAGGGGATCCAAAAAGTTTTGTGAAAAAAAGTTTCATAGAGGGGAAAATTAGCATAATATCAAGTGACAGTAGATCTGCTGACCAAGTCCCTGGCTAAGCAAAAAAAAAAAAAAAAGGCTCTGGCTGTGAGGTTAATGGAAGTAGCTTCCCCTTGATGTAAGTGTCTCTTTTGAATTCCAGATGCAGTTTATGTTAATGCTTGGGCCTCCTCTGCTAATCGTCTGATTCCTGACAAACTCAGGACTTTTCTGCACTTGTCTATTAGCTGCTTATTACCTGTATTAAAAATATTATATAACCTTTTGACCCTAAAATAACAGCTTCAAAAACATGGTGTCTCTGTCTCAGCCACTGACTTGTTCCTGCAACTTCACAGCGTTACATACATGTTTCCTTCTTGTTTTCAAGACATAATAACTTGACATGAAACACTAAATTGAGCCTGTCGCAGAAGATCAACTTTGAATTTCTGGTGTGAACAAAGAGACATTAAAGGGTTGATTTGTGGGGCATCATCTGGCTTGAATCATGCCAGAGACATGTTTCTATGACGGCTATGTGTTGTGGTTGTGTCCTAGTAGAGTTCTCACCCAAATTACACCGCAGAATAAGCCTCATCGACTTGAGTTACGACTGTGTTGTGCAAAGCCAGACTTGGACGGGTTCATCACCAATGCTCATTATGGCTTCATGTGGGCTGAGCGAGGGTTACCGTGGGCCAGCGCTGGGCTGTAACTCAGCTGCTGTCCGGGCATATCAGAAGCATCTCTGTGTGTTTGTGTTGCTCATCCACTTTATATCCAACCAAATTCTCAGACATGCACTTGTGGCTCTGTGTTCACAAACCCTCCAAGTCTAAGCCACGTCTGAGCCAAATTGTTTTTTATTAAGACAGCCAGCGCTGCGACTGAACAACACAACTCGTGTTGTTGAGCACAGCTGTTTTGTATTAGAGATTTGCCAATCAATTAACTGCCAGAGAGTACACAAAGGAAAGTTGCCCGGAGAAGGAAAGCGAAAGTCTGTAAACTCTCACACTCAACTGGTGTCGGGCGGGAAACTTTGTGAAACTCTGTGAAATCCCATCAGAAGCCTCTTAATACATTAATGCTCTAACTGATATCCATATTCTACTCAGGGATACGGCAAACGTAGCTCACATGAAAAGCTTTCAAGCACTTTAAAATAAAACAGGAAATTATATGCAGCATTATGGGAACAGAAACCAATAACTGAATCCTCAGCGTAGACATACTTGACCCAGGTCCCTCCACCTTCCTCCCCTACACAAGTTGAGGAAAGTCAAAGTAAAGAATTCTGGGGGTCAGGCTGAGCTGTGGACGTGCTGCTGTGCTCTTACCCAGGTGGAGGGTGAGGTTGACAGAATTGGGGTGCTGGATGCCGTAGAACATGGACTGGCTCTGCCACCAGGTGTTCTCCTCGCTCCTGTGGAAGTCCGTCAGGAGGCTGGCGTTGTGGCTCAGCTCCGGGTCCGACGCGTCACAGTGGTGGCACGAGCGCGTCGAGCCCGTCTGCATGCAGTAGTCCTCAGGTGGGGAGCCGCACACGTTCGATGCCACCACCGTGCGATTGAAGGAGAGGTTCTCGAATTTGGGCATGCAGCGGCTCGGGACGCCCTCCTCGTCATCGTAGCAGGAGTCCATTGCGGCCCGGACGAGGAGGTGGCAGTGCAGATGAAGAGAGAGCAGGAGGGCCACAGCAAAGGATGCATCCATGTCTACGAGCAGTTACAATCTCATTTACACCTTCACGTTCATGTGCTCTGGTGTGGAGGCGCAAAGCGCATGAAGATCCTGACCTGACAGAAGTAATCCAAGAACAGAAATAAGGAAGTCCAGTGTGAGAGCTCTGCTTGACTCGCTCTGTGAAGCCTCCAACATGTGTTCCCCCTCTGTGGAGTGGAATGAAGTTTGTGCAGGAACTCCTCTCATCAGGGGCAGCATGAGGCAGGCAGAGGAGGGACTCGGGTGTGGGGGCTGGAGGTGGAAGAAGTCCATGAAAAACTTCCTCCACCTGCTGGTCAACCCATGAACCGCAACACCTTTAGAAAAAAAAAAAAAAAAAGGTTCTCATTTGACAGGAAAAACACATTCTATTACATCTTTAAATAATGCAGCACTGCGGTTGTTACACCTCTGGGCCTTGAGACAGAGAGTACGGAAGCACCTGCGTTCACCACTTACAGGAACCCACAATATCATCGATACGGTGATAAATGTACTTGGCAGCTGGCCCCAGAGCAGGACGTTCTGGTAAACGCTGACTCCAGTGATTCACAGCGGAAGACTAGACGTGCTAAAAGTGTCGGGAATATTTCAGCAGGCGCGGGTCATCTCCATAAAGGGATGACGCTCCGGGGAGCTCTGTGACCTAAAGGGACAATTTATTTATAAAAATAGTGTGTGCAAGACTCCAGCTGGCTTTTTTTTTTTTTTCCCCAGCGAGATTCGCTCAAGGCCCAGATATCATGAGAAGTGAGAAGTGGTGTGCATATCACCGTAATTCACTCGAACCGCTCGGGGTCCTTTCGGTATGGAGCCCATCCATCAGTGTTTGATCAGACTTAAAGCATCAAATAAAAAGGTGAGGAAACTGTGACAAGCAACTGTAAGTCACTGCAGACTCCGTTTTTGTTAAAAACTACATCGGATCTTAACTTACCACTGAGCAGGGTTTAGTGGAAGTGTATTTGGGTTCTATAACAAGAGAACTTTGTCATCGTTGCTCTTAAAAAATGACTGAAATGATTAAAAACAGTTGCAGATTTGCTTTCCGTCAGTCGCATAACTCCGCCAAGGCCACACACTCCCCTTTAATTCAATCATTCCTGCCCAATCCAATATCAAAATAAACAGATTCAAATCCCCTGTATCCATTTTTTTTTTTATTTGGATCTGCATCAAAGATCTAACCTAACCCTTTTCCACCAAGGATCCAGACCCAGTCCAAAAGTTAATAAGGTCCATTCTTGGCCAAGACCCAACCTCCATCCAAGTTTTGAGGTAATCCTTTAAGTAGTTTTTGTGTAATCCTGCTGACAAACCAACCAACAAACCAACCATGAACCAAACAGAAGGTCACGGGAGAAAACATGACCTCCTCGTCAGAGGTAAGAAAACACTAACATTTTTATACAAACTGTGTCCCCTCCTTAACTTTCTATATTTCTTGTGAGGTTTGAAACTGTATTGAGAACACTCGCTTCTCTGTAACACACATTTCACAGATTACACGTAGGAGGGCATGCTAGCATGTTCAGTGTTCCAGTGCCAACAGTGGAGAGAACAGTCGAATCTGAACATCGAGAGCTGAACCTCAGTCTGAACTGCGCTGCACGTCTTCTGTGCCAGCTGATTCTCTCTTGGGCACCAGTGCAAGCCGTCATAATTGAGCAGCTTTGAGGAGAGAAAGCATTGGAGACCCCGGCCATGACATGGCACGTCTCTTTGTGGATAATTGGGTCCTGGTCAGTGTTGGTGACAGCTTTCAGGTGGTATTCATCCAATTTTATCCAATCCAAGTTTTTTTTTTTTTTTCTAAAACAGTCAGTGTTGTGCAGAAGCCTAAAAAAGCGGCATCCCAAGTGCTCTTGCTCTATTCGGGCAGGGTGATGGTTGCGGTCTGCACTGTTGTCCTGAGTTTGAATCCGGCTCTGTGCATGTTTGCAAGACACAGTCTTAGAACCGAAGTTGGTCCCTGAATGCTGCACAATGGCTGCTAGAGGTGGATTTCATCGCTCGATGTCAAGATTCAATTCCCGTCGGTCAGTTCGGCAGGAAGAATCGCTCATATCGTTCGTTCAGTCGCGTTTCCGGTAAAACGTCGTTTAGCGGTGAATCATGTGATGCGCAGTTCTCAGCTCCTCGTTCTCAAACAATCACGGTCAACAAAACAAAATTCGACGGCTAAAATTCGACGACAGTGTCCTAGAGTCAGCATACGATTGGCTGGCTCTCAGTTCTCTTCACCACTCTGATAACTAAACAGTGAACAACACAGCGGACAGTCTGTGAGAACGAAAGAACAAACGAGGGAGAAGTGAAACGTGGAATCAGGTCAGTTCGAACGGATTCGTTCGCAAACGAGCCATCTTCAGTGGCGGCCCAACTTCTCCCCACACTTGGGTCAAATGCAGAGAATTTCAAATGAATTTCCCTGCATGCATCAATAAAGGGTTGATTAAGTCTGTAGCATCGACTGCGGCGTCATAGTGAAATGGTAAATCCAACAAGTGGCTGTGGAGGGCCACAACAACAGCGCGCGATGCTTCACCCACTCTCCTCCTCGTTCTGTGAATGATTTAACTGTCGCCGTGCTCCATTAGAAACTTGGCACAATCATCCAGAAAAAAACGATGAACATTCAAAGTGACAGTGCAAATCAGCACTTGTGCGATTTGAAATGATGATGGAATCAATGTCGACACGGGAGTCTTTGAAGTGAAGCAGACGGCGCCAAAAAGAAGAACAACAAAAAGAAAAAAAGTAATAAGAAGACAAACAGCACGAAACGGAGAGAGACAGGTAGTGTGGACGGACGCTTTTAGAAGCTGTACATTTATGATCCCAGGGGGATTTACTGCAAAGTCTTTCCCATATCTCCTTGTGATTGCCTTGATTTATTAGGGCTCTATCAGTACTCAGGCAGGGACATTGTAAAAGGCACCGCATCAATTTGCAGTGAAATCCTCTGCTGGCTTTGGAGGAGAGCAGGTCTGCCTTCAAATCTGTTTGGCTGGATGTGGATCAGCCGTTATGATGAAGACTCCGATTCGTCTGTGCATACATTGTTTTATTTGTCAAGCAGGTTCATTATTAAAACCACCTGTAATGTGCAGAATGTGGGAACACAGCTGTTGCACAAGACAAAAATATGTCTCAATAAAGATCTGTGGGCGCTGAGAGAGGATGTGGGAATTATACAGAAGAAACCAGAAGTTTTTTTTTGGAGGGCAACAACTGCAGATGAGTTTGGCTGTCCAGGTCTATTAAATCATCATGGTGCTGCAGATTCATCCACAGAGACCAATGATTTTGACTTTACCTGTGACAGAACCAGCAAGCTGTGGAGCCAAAGTATTGCAAATATATATATATATATATATATATATATATATATATATATATATATATATATATATATATATATATATATATATATATATATATATATATATAAATATATAAAAAATCCAGTCAGCAAGAGTCATTTCCTTGACTTCAAAACTTCGGCCAGTATTTGAGTCAGCTGAATGAGCTCAGCGTGGGTCCTGCTGAAACGAGGGGCAAAGTCTTCCAGAGCACCCTGAGGGTGTACTATTGCCTCGGACCCCCCGGTGGTTCAGCAGGAATTCACGCAAGTCAGCCACATGCTTTCCTGTAACGCAGGAAAAAGAAGACAGACCGCACAGGCAGCGTATCCGACTCAGCCTCGTCAAAATCACTCTGCTGACTTCATACAAAGTAGCTCACTTTGAAAGTCACGTGTCGAAACGGAAGCTGCAGAACATACATGCACGAGCCCACATCTTACTTGCAAGTCTCAGTTGTTTCTCCGAGGAGTTCATGGCTTTGCTGGAGGAAAACTCTCCCCTTTTTGTCACCTCCTTTTCTTTTAGTGCCGCAAAAATAGACATCATGATGTCAAGATGTAGACGTGTAGATGGAGATAAACGCTACAGAAGAGCAGCGCTCGGTGAAAACGAGTGCACGCAGAGGTTAAGTGTTTTTTTAGCTCGTCTTCTTGGGTTGTCCCGAGGTCGTTGTCATGGTTTGGTTTTCAGTTTTGGTCATTTCCTGTTTTATTTTGTAGATTATATCCTTCTTCCCACCTTTGTATTTTTCCCACCTTTTGTGTGTATGCCAATGTTTTATTCGTTCATTTGCGTTTTTGTGCTTAAGTCTTTGTCCTTTTCTCTTTGTCAGTCCGTCCGTTCCTGGTTTTACTGTGTTTGCTCCCAGAGCTTCATCCTGGTTTGTACTTCATTCAGTTTTAGTTTTGGGGGGGATTTTCCCCAGACTTTTTTCTTTGGTCATCAGTTTAATTGCTTGGCCTTCTGTTGCCTGCCTTGAATTTTTTTTAGGACTTCAGCTTGCATTATTAAAACTCACCTTGTATTTTTCATCCATCTTTCGTTTGAGCCATTCCTTTTTTTTTTCTTTTGATTACCACATCAGTCGTGAGAGTGTCGATCTTGAGAAAATCTTTTGGTAAATAATTCTGTGTGGCCGCTGAACAAAAACCTCAAGGCAGATTTTCCAAGTTCAGACACAATAAAAGGTTAAGAGGCAATAACATGGTGAAAAGGAGGCGAGATCGATATTAAACCTAAGTTCCTTGAAAAATAAAACTGATCAAGAAGTCAAAACACACACACGGCAGACTGCTGACTCAAGGTAGTCAGAGGCGACAGAGTATGACATTGCATGCATTACTTGATTATTTGATAAGTGTGGAAGATTATGGGGCTTAAACAGAGACGGGAGCTAAAAGGGAGCGTTTCAGATGGAGGGGGAAACATCACTGCTGCATTGCACGGTATGAGGAAACTATTATAGTAGCAACCCAAAAATGAAACGATGAACCTGAAAACGAGCAGAATCTGTCTCCTTTAAGTCAGCTGCCTGTTCCTATAGTGTGAAATTTTACGTTGTTTGTTTTTAAGTTAGTTGCTGGTTTCTTCACATGGACATTTCAGTGCTGCTGTCCTCCAGCCAGGACTCTTTTGTGAAAAGAGATTTTTTGAGTCGCAGTGGAAATATTCCTGCCAAAGTGAAGGTTTAATAGAAATTATGGAAACAAAACGCGTTGCTGCCGTCTGGATGGTTTTTGGGGAATGAAAGTAATGCCAGCTCCGTTTTGAATCCCTGCCTAAGCCGGTGATAAGTCGGCCCTACCCTTTTTGCATCTGAAAGTGAAAATGGACAGAATATTAATTTTATATAAGGTTTGTTTTAAATACGATTTTTAAACCTACCACAGACGCTTCTCTTCCCTCTGTGTTCTCTGCTTTAACCCCTTCACATTTCGCATTTCTTTCCTTTCTTCCACTCGTCTTCCCCCCTCAGGCACCATGTGATACCTCAGACTCCCCTCTGCCCTCCCACATGCTCTCCTCCTTTTCCCTGAGCTTCATACCTCTCATTCTCCTCTCACCTTCTCTCGACGCCACAGATCCCTCAGCCTCCACCTGCCACCTTCCCCTTTCATGCTGCAGAGCCGTGCAGCTGGCTGTCACCATGCGAGAGCTTGTTGCACCGACACTAGCAGGTATGGCCTCCTTTTTATGATGACACAACGTCGTAGCGATGAGTTACGCTCTCAAACAGTGATTTGATGTCACAGCTGTCAGTGCTTCACTTAGCAATGCAGGAGGCGGCCGCCACATCCCCGCAGGGAACGCGTTATCTGACAAACTAATGAGCGCTGCACAACCGCCGCGTCGACGCAAAAAAAAAAAAAAAAGAATCCCTGCCATCACACACGTTTATGAAAGTCCTGACAAAACTGGGATACATTCATGTGTAACAACTCTGTTTATACTGCGAGATGTTTTGGTCACAACAATGTTACACACAAAGCTAAAAATGTACATAAATAAAGATGTGCCTGTGTGTGTTTCTGAGCAGCCAAATATTATGAATGGAACAGGGAACGCAGTAATTAAAGGATATTTACGGAAATCTATGATTTGCGTCCACGATAATTGACTGTAATTAAGTCATCAGTGTACTTGTCGAGAGGAGAAACACTCACGTTATGCCTTCTTTGGCACAAATGAACTCTCTGAGAGTTCACTTCAGCACTTTGAAAGCATCTGAGATCCGCATTGGCCCTCGAAGAAGGCTAATGAGGTGCATTATGGGACTTTTAGGACCCAGGATTTTTTGAAACTTGACAGATGCTTGAAAAGGCAGGATATCCTGGCCTCTGCTGCACAATTCTGATCATGCTAAATACATCTCCTGTGAGTCGGACAGCTTCATCAAAGTGCAACGTTAAAGCACTGCAGCATAAAGTGATATACAGCAGGTATGGGACAGACCTGCTGGCAGACGTTTGTCGTTCCCCTATTCCTTACACATCCTCGTATCCAAACCACTGAATGGCTTGATTGTGATCGTCTACCAAAACGACAGGACCGTTGCAGCTTACCGGCAACCGGCACGCCAGACTTTCGTCGCACTCTTGCACTTTGCGTAGATTAAGTCACTAAAACTACTTGGTTAGGTTTAGGAAAGCATCATGGTTTGGGTTAAAATAACTACGTTCTTTCCATAAATACAGTTACATTATGCTTGTGGCGTTACTTCAGTGCATTAGTGAGTTAAAGGACTTAACTTGTGGTTTCACAACGGCCTCCTGAATGAAGGTCCTCCTCCCTATATTGCTCTATTACTTTCTCTACTTCTCACTTTGTTTCTCTGCAGCTGTAACACCCATGCAGTGTAACTATCTCTTCTTTATACCTCATTAGTTTTTCACAGGTGATGCTTAAGCAGCTGAACAGCACAGTATTCCAAGTACACCCACATCAGGATCACCACACCCACCCCCGCTGTTACTGGCCTTCATGATGAGTTTGCCGCAGAGATCCTAGACCCCATGCGCGGTGATAATCCCCGCGGTAATACCCCAAATGGCAACAACATCATCATCACTTAAGTGCCGAGGAGAAAGCACACCACGGGTCCGATATTATCAATAAACAAGAATTTACTCGAAAGGAAAACACAATCTGTCAATATTTGGCCACAGTATGGTAACTACCAGTCAGTAGCACAGTTTCCCAGCGGAGCCAACTCTCCCTTAAAGACATAGTGAAACATGTAAAGATATCTGATTCAGTGTCTGTTCACCGGAACAACAAAACTAAGGTCGGTGGAACACCGCGATGCCACCAGAACAGAGAGCTACAGGAAAACAGCAGATGCGCAGCCCATTTCATGTCGAAAAAAAAGAGAGATGTAATGTCATGGGCTCCTTAATGGGGCCCCTAGGTGAATATGAGCCCATAAAACTCACTATTGGACCATATGACACATGATAATGACCTAAAAAGAGGGTCGAGAGCCGAACTGCATGTGACACGCTGATTATCCGGTCGCCACAAGCAGGAATATGCTGCACCATCAGGCCTGTCATGTCACAGATGGATATTCACGGAGCGCGGTGCGATAACAGCAGGAGTCCAGAGTCACTGACGTTTAATGATGACATCATGTGTTCGACGTTCACAGTAAAAATGACCGATCATCTGCGATTTCAGGTCCTATTTCAAGTACATGATTAGCAGTGAAGTGAAGCCTATGAAAAATAACACCTAAAACCACCCGCAGAAGAACTGATAACCGAACGACCAAAGCTAATAAAACGAATGAATGGACATTAGTTATGAGAATTATGTTGTTTTGTCACAAAGAAATAATGGCTGTCCGTTAATAACAAGAGTACAGGCAATCAACAAAATGTTGGCAGGCGAGGCTCAGTGACAATCATCTGCTATATTCGCTGTCAGCCAAAAAGCAAAAAAAATAATAATCTAGTTCATTTAGATTTAATTTCATACATTAGATCCGTACGTTATAAAATGATTTTCCGCGTGGGTGTTCCAGTGAGTACGACACAGGAATGCTTTCAAGCTGTCACAATGAGAGGTCCGCGCTGCGCCGCTCCTGATATGATGTGAATGTGAAGAGACCAGACGCCAGCCAAGTAAACAAGTGTGGGTAATGCTAAAAAAAATGCTAAAAATGGAGGATTATAACCAAGAGTTGATCGCAGTTCAAGTGCTGCTATTGAGCTGCGCCGTGCATTGTGTGTTTTCAAGTGTTGAAATGACGTGTTTGATTAGCTTTTTTTTCGGGGGGGGATTTGACAGGCGGAGTGATGGCGGTGATCCTCCGGGCGTGTGGAAGGAGCCGCACTCGGATCAACTCGCCGAGTTAGTGGTACTCCACTCAAAGCTCTGCGGTGATTTAAGTAGCACAATTTTCTTTTTTTTTTTGCTCAGCCGTTGTTAAACACACCAGACAAAGACACAGAGTCGAGCTCAAGTTGGATCCAAGTGCACACTCGTGAGACAAAGGCAGAGGAGTAAAAGCAATCCTACTCAGTCAATCAGAACTAGGAGTCTGTAATTTAAAGGGCGGCAGGATGAGTCACGGGCACATGCAGGTAACACAGGAGCAAAGACATGAAGAGCAACAAGGCAATGAAGAGGATCTGGCAAAATACTGACGGCTACCTGGAGAGTGTAAATATATAAACATATTTTCCTTGAACAAACAACCAAGGATGAGGTTTATTCTGTCTATAAAGTATATTAATTTTAAACCTGCTCACACACGCACAAGAAAAATCACTGTTCAGAGGTTAATGTCTGCATAAAAGCTTTTCACCACACGCCATTGACAGAGAGTTGTCGTGGCTTGCTGACACAACACGTGGTATTCCATTAGAGCGAGTCACCTCGACTGCCGTGCTAATGCTAAGGTAAGATCTCTGCAGACAACTTTGCATCACAGAGATACGTTTCTGTTTTTCAGCCATAACTGTAGCATTTAAAGATGTATAAACAGCTGTCCAACCTATTTAGTGTTTTCTGTTGTGCACATTTCATGTATTGTGCATTTTGCTAGCGTCGTTCATAAACCAAATCCCACCACGGCATGTCGGACTAGTTTTGGGTAAACGCTAGCTGTCATTTTCTTTAGGTTGTGGCTCAACAGGTAAGTGATGTCCAGCCTAACCTTGTGAAAGTGTTGTTATTAATAGGATATGAAGGCATCTGACATATGTATTTTAGATAAACGTTACTTATACTCTCTGAAGTAACATAACGGAAAATTACATTTTACGTAGGCTAGTAAGCTACATGACGCAGGTGTTTTGTACCTGGAAGTCACTGTAAACATTGCTAGTAGCAGTAATGATGCTAACACAGACTATAGTGAGAAATGAAATGAGAGTCCCAAACCACCAACACAGAGGCCCCCATCACAACTAACGTTAGCATAAATAACGTTAGCTAATTCCTCCATTTTGCCTGCTGCATGTAGAGAACACAGAAGTGTCTCATTCTATAAAATATTAACATCAGCACGTTTGAAAATCCCGCCGTAAATCAGACACTTGACATGCCATTTGTTACGTTTATGCAAAGCCTCATATAAGTTGTTAGAAATTTCATGAAACAAACTGAACTACAGGCTTTAATAAGTGTCATCAGCCATACAGGAGCATTAAAATAGATTCTGCACATATATTTGATTTTTTTCCCCCCTAAAATAAGCCCAACAATTTCATGTATTTCCATCCAAAGCCATCATTTGGTTTCACTATCAGCAGTCGCAGAGGCTTCCACTGAAATGTCAAGAAGCAGTAGTCTACGGCAATAACCATTGACTTTTGTAACGGCGAGAGCTGACTTACCCTCAAGCATGTTTCTTTCTGCAGTTTCAGTGCAAACCCATCCATCACCTTCATAAAAATCCAACGATAAGACTGGACTGCTGGTTGCATTCAGAAAAAAAAAAAGTAAAACGTGAGGTTAATGGAAACGCAGTCATTTTCCACACACATCTTAGCAAGTTTTACAGTTTATGGCAAAAAAGCAGCTTTGGCGGTGATCTCCTCATAAGCTGTAAATCATTCTGGTTTTTCTTTTTGTCCCTTGTATTCACACGTGAAGACGTAGCTTGGAAACCTGTGTGCGCCGGGGAAGATACACGACCTAGTTAATCCCAGCGACGGCCTGTTTTAACAACCTGGAGGTGGATTGTGCCATCAGTTTGTTGGATGTTGACATCCTGTCTACGTTAGCTTAACACAGAGGGTGAAGGTGCAGTGAGGTGGCGAGCCTCCATCAGACAACATGCTATCTTCGTAGCTAGCTTGCTAATGTTAGTGACACTGGAGGGGTGCGTTGGGTATGTGTTCTGTGTGGAGGTGCCACAAAGGCAGCTTTGACCGAGATGTGCTGAGTAATGAAAATAAAAGCAATGAGCGATGTAACTACATTCCTCAGCTGCATTTTTGCAGGTAACTCACCTGACATTTTCTAATGAGGAGCAGGTGTGTAGGCCGGTGGCTGGTCAGGTGGCAGGTGAGGCTGAGAAAGAAACACACTGAGGGAAACAGGTGGGCAGGCAGGGTCTGGACTGACAGCAGGGATTTTTTTTTATAATGCATGCCAGCGAGACAGAGCTGGAGATGTTTGGAAACCGTGACACGCAGGTTGAAAATAACCAGAATGGATTTTATTTTGTAGTGTTTTTCACTTTAAGTCCACTCATCGTACTTTGTGCGCCTGTAAACTTGTCCTCTCTGACTCAAACAGTGCTCGTCTAGCGCTGAATGTATTTAATGAGCTGTATAAAGCTTAAACCTCTGACTGTAAAGCGTCCATTAGTGGAGCCGTGGACAGAATTTTTAAGCTTCGTCATTGGATGCAGCGCTCATCGGGTATTTAACTTCTAAACTAAAAGTTTTGAATGACGTTTTTGTTTTAAAGTTTGTCTTTGACGAACAGGACTATGTTGTGTCCGTCCACATGATGGGAAAAGTATTGTCTGCAGAGCACTTTTTATCTCCTTACTCTCTACTGCCCCACGATGCCTCTTTAGTCCGCGGTGATTTGTCAGCTTCCAAGGCTGACGCTAAATGAATTTGCCATTTCGAGCACTGGGGAAAGCTGAGCAGAATAAACAGATCGAAACGCTCCCCGAAACTGTTTCAAAGTTTCATAAGACCTGCAAACACGGCTATATGACACTTCAGCACAGGGGTGCCATCGAGCGGAGAAATCCTTTCTATGATTTATGGGGCCCGGGGCCGGACAGCGGGGCCTTTAACAAACCAGGGATTGTAGATATTTATTGTGTCTGAGTTGTTGTTAAGCTGTTGTCGCGGGCCCAGAATTTGCAGCCTCGTCCCTCTAGCACCCTTCAGAGATTCCTTCTGTTATTGTAATATCACAAACATGTTTTTTTTTCCTCTTAATGGACAGCAGGGATGTCCATATTTTCCTTATCTCTCTGTCCACCCACCTTCTTGAAAAACCAAACGGCTTTTTATTCGTAACATCCCTGGGTTTGGTAATTAGTTGACTGGTGATTAAAAAAAAGGGGCTTTAGAGAGAAAAGGAGAGATCCAGCAATTACCCGGCGTATTAATCCCCTTCAATGGCTTCATTAGAATGCTCCACGCACACTGCTTTCGAGTTTTACATTTAAATTTGACTCTGAGATTTTTTTTACACTGCAATTTGCACTTTTAATTTGTGCCTCCAATAATTGGACATAGCTGCTTTGTGCTTCAGTCGGTTTGTAAGTGGAAACAATGTTCTGCCCGCCAGTACGTGTGACTGGCCCCCACAGGTTAGGGGGAAAATAAAGAAGGAGACAAACAACTTAAAGGTGGCATCCCAAAGCTCATTTTCCATATTCTTTATCTCACTACTGTACTACTTTACAAGACGTAGCCCGTGGAGGGAGGCGAAGGGGGTGGAGCAGAGCAAAGGAGACGACAAGGTGAGGGGTGAAGTTTGTTTGCTGTTCCACTATTAAAACGATCCCCTCCAGACGTGTATGAAAACGCCTCGCTTGGAAAAAACTAATTACAGTAACAAAAAAAAGTGGATTTCCTTGTTAAAAAGCAAAGCACGAAATAGTGTTTATTCAAGTTTTTTAACTTTGGCTGGAAGTTTTCGAGCTCATCAGCTCAAACATCACGTGTCCGTAGCTTGTAGCATCGTCAGGATACAAGAATCTGTAGCTTTTGGGTACAATACCTTGAGAAACTGGGGAATTAATGCTTAAGTAAGGCTTGTGTACTGATCTAAGTGCATTTACTTCTCACCATAGTCAGTCAAAGTCTTTCCCTATCAACAGAAGCTCTGCCGTCTCACATTCCTCAGGCCTGTTAGCTCTGAGGGGGATTAACTTAACTCTGAGAGTTACAAATGGCTGTTGGGCCAACAACAGGACAACACATTTATCAGCATCAGCTTGCAGGGCCATCTTGTTTTTATACTACAGTGATGTTGAAATGAGAGCCATTGGTTAGCGGTGGTCTCCAGCATCGCTTGCACATGAGAAATGCTTTCATCCTTTGCCTTTCCCTGTTCGTTTGCCTCAAGTTCTCCCAAACAACACTTTCTTTGTCAACCAAAACCAGTTCTGGAAGCTCTGTGCCGGTCATCTTTAATGAGCTATGCCAACATAACAAAAGGTAATAAGATGTGGAAGCTACCAAGCTAGCTAAGGCCAACAAGCAACCCGAACTGCTGACTTACTGACTTACTGTGCTTTAGCTCTGTGTGCTCCTCAGCGATGCGCCGGAGATGCAGCAGCTAACTTGAGTAGTTCAAAAACCTCCTTTTTCATAAACTCTGTGTACACAAACAATGTTCTCAATGCTCGTGTTCATGAGTAGAGACCCTGGTGATGCTATGAGCCAAGTTTCACGTTGTGTCGAGCTTTCTTCTAAAAACAGAGATTTTGAACATCATATTTCTGCCCCGAGCACTCCCGTTCAAAATTAACGTGCCCGAAAACGCAAGTACGGTAAATCTTAAAGTGCGTCTTTCGTCATAATTATGTTTTTACATGAAGGTTTGACTCAGATTCAATCGCAAATAAAGCCTTGGTTGCTTTTTGGCGAGTTTCACTTTAAGACTAAAATTCGTATGATGTTTAGTCGACTAAAACTAGAGACTAAAAGCAAGGGCGTAACCATGGTATAGATATTGGGGGGGTCCAAATGAGAGCCCTTCCCCTGAATTTTTTTTTTTAAGTACATTTCCCACAATTCTATGATATTTTATATATGAAAATTCGCACATTTAGAAGTTTTGAGGACAACATTGACCATTTGAATTCACATGTAAAGGAATATTCTGTGAAATTGCATGGATTCCTGCAGAATCAAGATAAAGCTTCTCTTTAAATTCCCATTAAGTGAAAATCAATGTTTTTATCTCAAAGGTTTGGCTCTATATCTCACCGCTATGCCAGTATCAGGCCCGATGTTACTAGTTTTATTTACTGCTGACATGTAGGACTAGGTTAAAGCTAATGTTATCAAGCTGTTTAAGATCTCATTCAGATTTCTCACCTGATCATCTGTATCCCCAGAGCATGTCCCTGCCTGGCCACTGCTGTCACCGTGCCTCTCCCTCTCGCCTGTGTCTCTGTGCTGCCTACATTGTGACCAGATACCATTATTTTACCAGAAGAACAATGGCTGACCTTGATGATCATTCTAATTTGATACATTGTTTTTTCTGCTTGTGTTATTGGTTTATTTGCTTTAGTTATATAATTAGTGCATATATAACAGTGTACAATGTACAGTAGTGCAGCCCCTTTCACACATGCACTGCTATTCTGAACTTATCTGGACATTACCTGGAGGAGCTGTATGTGTAACAAATGAGAGCAGTAACAGGGATGAGTTGATGTAGGAGATTTTCTTCATTGAAAAGAAGGTTTTAAGCTCCAACAAATAGCTTTGAATTACGTAAATGAACACCTACATGGCATTAATGCGAGAATATGAATGTACTCCTGTCACATAACTCCACTTACATGACAACTAGACTTGAAAAAGAAGTCAATCTTCTGCTGGATCTTCCTTTTTGGCATTCATGATCATGTTGAATAATATCAAAAGCAGTGGATGTTTCTAGAAAACTATCTGTCAGTTACCATTAACTTTACCTGGCTTACCTGGCTTGGCCTAATTGTTTGCCACCTGGCTTGCTTAATATTAGCTAACATGCCACAAAGCAAGACAGAGTTATTTACAGACAAAATTCTACATTATTAACTAGTTAAATAACTGTTTCATACCTCCGCTCTGTTCGCTGTCGCAACGAGTGACGGCAGCTCAGGATGTGTGTTTACGTTCCCGGGCGGCCGGGACTAGTGGGTTTGGTCAAAAATTGTGATTGGCTTGATGGCTGTCAATCACTCTAACTTGACCAATGGGTTTTCATGTATGGAGGAGCGACTCAGGTACTGAGGTGCGCTCCATTTCAGTATTCTGTTACCACCGCGAGGGCGGGCAAACGGTTTAATACCTTAGGATGGGCGCAACCAAGTTTACAATTGGGAGGGGGGGTTCACACACTTATGTTTTCCCTTAAAAACGGAAATGAATGGAAAATAATTAAGAAATAACAAGACAGATCTGTTGACAGGGTTTATAAAAGAGTGCATATTTAACATATTTTACCCCCCCCCCCCCCCCCCCCCCAAAAAAAAAAAAAAGAATGCGTGGTTACGCCCATGACTAAAAGATTTCAGATTACCAAAATATGACTAAAACTAAATGGTGTGTTATTCAAAAGACTAAGACTAAATCAGAATTTGCTGTCAAAATTAACACTGATTCAGAGCAGTCTGTTTCTGTGCCTGCACCTTTAAATGCTAATGAGCTCCGTGTGTCAAGACGGAGCCCTTCCTGCTACGTCACTCTCAGGGAGAGGATTTCCCTTATGCTAATGTTAGCATGCGCTAATGTCTGATGGTGGATGTCTCGCTATGGCTCGGGGATATTTTTTCGTTCAACCGAACCAGTTTGACCCAGAATCGGACCCAGAAGGAGAGGCTCCTGAAGAAGTACAGACTCTGCGGCTGCAGCAGGACGTCTCAGAATGGTTAGTGAGTCTGAATAATGTTAGTTTGTTCGTGTGTGTTGTTACAGTTACTGCCATGTAGCTAATGGCTAACAGCTAGCGAAAGCTGTGTTTGTCTCCAACACAGTCTCCAAACTCTTGGACACTGTTCGCATCGTCTCTGTCTCCAGTCTGCACATGTTTCCAGACTTTTTACTGTGACAACCAAGCTCCCTCGTAATATTATTAACATTAAACTCGCTTCAAATGCCATTGCATAGCGGGTCGAAGCGGAGCTAACTAGTTAGCTAATTTCCAGCTGACTTCACCAAACTCGTAGGCAACTGTAAATACTATCAAACCGCGGGGACACTTACCTGTGGCTCAGGTGCAGGTGCTGGGTCCGGAATGGTTGGGACTGTGTTGGGTCAGTGTCGAGGAAAAGCCAGCTTTGTACTGACCCTCGTTACTGAAGCAGTCCGATGTGAAGTGGTTAGCACACACACACACACACAAGCTTACACGAACCGCAGCCGGCACGTTGTCTTAAAATATGAAACACAACCACTGTCTCTTCTGTTGTTCTGTAGCTGGGAGTCTGAGACAGAATATAGGCACTTACGTTGATCTATGCAACCAGAAGTAACAGACAGAGTAATTTGCATGTCTAGCTTTGAGCAACGACATTATGAAACACTGTAACGTACACACCGAACTTCACCTCAGATATCTCCCATCACCGCTCCGAGGAGGTCGGCCTATGATAATGACTCCTTTCGTTACGTAATGACAGGAGCTGATTCTCAACAGGATTCTGCAGGAATCGCTTGTTTTCCTCATTCTGGGAGTCGGCAGGCTCAGTTTATATATGTAGAGACCAGAGAAAACGTGTTTTTCTTAATATGGGACCTTTAATATAATTTAAGCAAGTGAGTTATATAAAGACTCACCCCCTGTACAGTTGTATTGTGTGGGGAAATAAGCTGTCGAGACCAAAACCATTTTTGAACCAGGCTCTGAACATGTTTATTTAGGGTCCCATGCTTTTGGATCCAGCCTCTGGTTGATCAAGGTATGGCAATTTTTTTTTGCATGCAATAATAAGTACTGAAGTAATTTCAAATATTCAGAATATACGTAACGTTGAACGTAACTCGGATTTAAGTTGAGCTCAGAAAAAACTGTCTACATTTCGGAAGATGAACGTGAAAGCTGCTTCCTCGTGTCAAACCCTGCTCACATCCCTCTGGACAGTGAAGGTCAAACCTCCTGTCAGCTGTTGATGAAGAATATCCAAAGTGCCAAATATGCACCGATTAAACTTTAGCACTGTGCATTACGTAAGACACAAAACGTCGGCCTCGTGTACGAACAGCAGACGAGGTGAGAGCAAAACTGTCTTTTCTTTTAATCAGGACACTTATCAGCACTCACCTTCGTCATCACCCGTGTTTTAAAAAGTAAAAAATATTATTTATCTTTCAAATGCCTCTCTGGCAAGAATACACAAGACACATAGATGCACTATATTGTACACATATTCTACTTCATGTCACACACAGGAAGGATGAGAGTGTGCGATTGCAACTTCACACTTCTCCTTTTCCTCTTCCACATTCACTCCACACTGTAGATTACACCTGAAGATGTGGAACAAAGGTTGTTAACACTAATAGCTGCAATCCACACATCATCACCCCATCTCTCTCTAAAGTGTACAAAGTCAAATGATTCCAGTATACTTAATTAATGTAACGCCGCGTACGTTAGTGCTTCCTACCCGGAGCGCTTCCTCCGTCAAATCAGGCTCCGGGATTGAGTTAACAAGTGAGATCATGGCACTATTATTGATCTGTGATGCATGAAGGAACAGAGGAGGGAACGCTGGCGACTTCTCACATTGTTGCCGCGGACTCGTTTTTTTTGTGATATGTGCTCGGGAAAATTCCAAGGAGACGGAGCAGAAACTGATTACCATCCAGTCCCGCGCTCATAACTAATGGGAGGGGTGTCTGTTGTGACAGATGAATATGATTCATCCGTGCTTAAAAGCGACACCTGGGGCTCTTTTCTGAGACGTTCTATAGATCATGTGTTGCACATTTCAAGAGATCTTACGTCTCTCTGTTCTTCTCTCATCCCTGCATCGCCTTTCACGCGATAATATACATAATTTGAGGTTTTTTGTTTGCGCTTCCGTCTACCCACATGCATTATTTACACATATACAGGCTCACACACACACACACACACACGCGCAGGCGGGGCAGACTAGGCCATTAATTTAATGGCTGTTCCACCTTAGATGGATGGAAAAGGGGAACGCGCTCGCTTATGTTCAATCTTTGCAAATTTGACCTCAGTCGAACGTGACTGCCGCCCGCCCACACACGCAGTTAATCCACACACAGCGCTGCACACTCCCTTACATCCATCCTTTTGCCCTTTTTTCCCTTCCCTCTCTCGCCGCGTGCACGTACAGTAACGCCTCCATACACGCGTGCCAGGCGGAACCTTAAGGCTAACAGTGTCCGCTTAATGGAGTTAGTGATATATCCATCGGGTGCTCTGCTCATTTAAAAGCCAGTGGAGGGAGGAAAAGGAAGCAAGCCAGGAGGAGGAGGAGGTGGGGACGGTGGAAGGCTAGAGGCTACGGAGAAAAATGCAACACGAGGGGACAGGACATATGGATGGAGAAGAGGAGGCGGCGGTGGTGTAGGAGGGGGGGAGTGTGAACAATAGGTGCAAACGACAACATTAATCCAACATCAGGGCGCTCGCAGAAGGAGGCGAATATGTGTGTGTAAACAAGGCCGCGAATAATGTGCCCTGAATAATGTGAACATCTCAACGGGGCCTCTTCCTGGCCAATGTTAGTCTATACGCGCCTCAGAAGGTTTTATTATGACACAAGCCAGAGATGAGAAGACGCAGAAAGTGAGAGGGTAAAATCGTTCTGCCTGGCGCTGCCGGTCTTATCCGAAACGGGCCGACCCGTCCTGTAAGAGACCCGCTCGAGCGCTGAGCCTTCACAGTATGGAGGATTAGAGCTTAAAGCATAAATTAAAGCACCGAGATGACTGAAATGTCGCATTTACATCTGAGCAGAGCAACTTAATGATCATTTCAAAGTGAGAAGTGCGGGATTATCGCCGGGCAGCATTAGTCTTAATGTCCAGGCTGTTGTTACTCCTTTTCATGTGTTGATGTGCATCCTCTGATTCCTATAGGCCCAGTTTTTAATGACATTAGCGGTGGCCATTTGTCAGCTAATGGTTTTCCTTATTGACCTCTCCGAGGCTTATCTCAGTGTGGTGGCTGTGATCGCTCCCGAGGGCTAAGAGCGGTGGTGTCCACCCGCTAATTTCCCCTCTTTTCCTCAAATAACTTGTCCTATTTTTATCGCTCCTTCCTCCTGAAATTCGGTTCTGCATGACCGACCTGACAGTGTTTGGTCTGCACACGTCTTCCAGTCTGTCCTTCTTTTCCTCCCAGCTTAATGAGAGCGGATGTGTGTGTGTGTGTGTATGCAGTGAGTCTGCGTATGCGGGCGTTGTGTTACAAATACAGTGTGTTCTGGAAGTGCCTTGGGTTTGATGGATGGCTCCTCGGTGATAATGCGTGCAGATGTTTGTGCGCGCCGGCGTAATCACAACGCACACGTCTACTCTCTCATTCTGAAGTAATGTGTGTGTTTATTGGATTGTGCAGATGCATGCTTAATTGTGTGTTTGTGATGAATAAGTCACTTTGCATTTAATTGAAATAAAGCTACATTAATTTCTCTCTCTCGCACAGCTCCAACATTAACTTGAATACATTTCCAGCCTTCTACATATACGTAGACAGAAATCACACAGAGGAAAAACAGAGCTTTGTCCCCTTCAGTAATATATATGATTGTAAACTGTATTATAAGATGCAATGAAAACATTAGTGCTAACTCAAGATGCAAAACAGTGTGTTGTTAAGTTTTTCAAGATGGATTTCCTACTTCATGTAGGAGTAAACTGCCTCCACACACAGCAGTGTCCACACACAAACAACCCTGAGGTTATTTACCTTTCAGTTTAATAGTAGGCTTTGTGATCAGTGTTTCCTCTCTCTCTCTATATATGTATATGTTTAGTATAACAGCAAGAAGTAGAAGTCGATTGCACAATACAGAAAAACACACAATAACAGTGGAAAGAGTTATTCTCAGAGTTTCTTGCTACGTGTTTACTTTGAAATAACATGTCTGCCAAAGATTGCCAGGGTCAGTTCTTTCAGTTATTGTGTTTCCGCCTATTTATTTTCACAGAGTACAGAGTAAAGTCGAGTGCAGTTTACAGAGGAGGTGACATACGTGTTACCACTGCAGGATACCGGGGGGTTGACTTTTTAAACGTACACAGGGTTGGCGTGTAGGGTCTGAGCTCCTGTGAAAGCAGTTGAAACACACATCAGCGGGTCACTGTACGTTACCAACAACCTTCATTTTAATAACAAACAGTGATTTTTACATTGAAGATGTAAATAGGTTAAAAAAATGACATTTTCCAGAGGAACGACGGGAATGACCATGGGAATGACCACGTCGGTCTCTCTCTCTGGGGTGTGCGCTGTCAAACCTCTTCATATTAAGATAAAATTATTGTAGTTATGAACTATTTGTTACAAGTGGACCTCTATGGGTGTGTGAAAGTCACAGATGTTGAACACGTAATCAAGTGAAGTGACTAGAAACGGCAGTATCCCGGACTCCATTAGCAAAACGTGTGATTTTAAGAGTTGTTGCATGAGGATAAAAAGTAACACATTTTTGTGAAACGGCTACGGCAAACTCTAAGTAATCTGAGCCTTCTTGTAAATTCAGCATTAAGTACAACACATTAAGATGTTTCTTTCCACTGTAAAAAGCTTCAGATTGTCGTGGCATCGCTGTAAAAAACGGTTTGCTTCTGTGTCTAAAACGCACCTTACTTCGAAGCAGCTGTTTGAGCACACTGGTTCAGCTGATATAACTATTATACACCAAATGTTTCATGTCAATCGTATATTGATCGTAAACATGCCATTCTTTTCAAATAAAGGTAAACAGTAAGTAATATAGGCTACCTCGCTTCCTCACAAAGACTTTGTTCCTAACGTTTGTGAAGGTAAGTTAATTTAGAGAGCCGCACAAAGATCAGATCATATCTCAAACGCACAAAATAATTTAAGAAATGACTTTGTACAAGTGTAACTGGCCAAGATACTGGCACCCTCACAGAACCCAGGATCAGTGATGGTTAAACATTGTTGGTATGTGACAGGAAAGGTAAAGCAGGCGGTGTATTGATTTATGTAAAGAACTGCTTTATTGCACGTCGTCTTGACGCTCCTTCGGTGCCTAATGAATGTGGCTGTGCGCTCTGGAAGCACGCGCTGCTCGGACTGCTCACGTCACAGCTGTTGCCATTAACCCCTTCCAAAGCTCGGCTATCGATGATTCTCTCGGAGGAGATTAGGACTTTCCGGGACAACATATGCATCTCCGAGCTGCTTATCACTGCGATGACCTTAACGTAATTGGTTCTCCATCATCTCAGACGCGGCTTAAAGAGGTCAGTTTTGATCTCAATAAATCTATGTCAGCGGAAATGTTAAAATAACTGGTCCAAGTGTGACACATGTTGCTTAATCCAAAAGAAACAGATGTTGTTATGATCTCTGTGACATTAATGGCACCACCGCAGTTTGTGTAGGAAATGCAAAAGAATATGCCAGCTAGCACCAGCAACAAGTTGAAATTTAGAATTAGGTTTTGATGAGTACAATTTTCTCATGCAGTTGATTACAAATATCAGGATACGTCCATGGGTGACATTTGTACCCAACGTTGCATGTCTCCTTCACCTTATTAGCCACCTTTGGCATCAGGAGGTGGAAAAACGTCCAAGCACAGTTGGAGTCACACCGCTGGATATTTGGGACATTCCCAGCTGTTTTTGTGGTGATCAAACCCAGCTATTTTTTTTGAGTCGCATCATCTACATTTGTAATCATGGCGACCACCAAAACAGGTATTGTAAGCCGAACCATGATATTTTTTCTTATCCCTAACCAAGTGGTTTTTGTGGGTAAACCTCTCCAGAGCATACGCAAAGTTGTGACGGGAGGGAAAATGGGAAATTTATCCCAAATATAAAGAAACAAGGTTTTGCAGAAAGTGTTCTTGAAGTTGTCTCTCAAGGTCAACAACTTCTCGTAAAGCTGAACTGGTCGATGTAGCTCCTCAGCTAAAAGTGTTTCTCAAGCTGTACTTTGAGGGCGTGAATGTTGTCTTTTCAATTCAATTGGAGATCTCAGGGCTTCCGGAGACACTTCAGGAGAATGCTGCAGCGCCTGTTTTGCTGCGAAGCTCCACAAAACTTTTGTGTCGACTACGAAACTTCATCCCACTTTCCATCTGCACGCGGGTAGAGCAGATGATGTCTGAATTTATCCTCTAAGCGAGTTTAAAAATAAAAAAAAACAATACTTAAGATATTTTGCTTGGGGATCGTTCACTTCACACGCTGACATTTCATGGCCTCAACTCAGAGGAGATCTTTTTTTAAAAACCTGTATGTCAGCATGCGTCGACTCATGTGGTCTGTGGGTGTTGTGGGTGATTTGAGCCGGCGCAAACTTCGGATGAGTGTGTTGTGTAAAAGCACACTTGTGATGATCTAAGCACTTCTGTAGTTTGAATCATTAGGGTTGCTGCAGTGTACCATAGGAAAAAGTCATCCTGAGCGGAGGACAGTACATGCCTCAGCATATATCAGCGTGCACCCTCACTCTTGGCCCAGTAAGTCATTATTATTCCACCCCTCTGTACCCCCGATTCCTCCACTTCATCAATCTCTTTCTAACTAATCAGGTTGTATACCCTCACCTTTTCTGTCATTCAGGGCACAACCTTTATGTAAATTGTGTTTTTGTGAGTGTGTGTGTGCAGAATTATACCCATCCAAAGATCGCATACTAAGAACGCTCACCCTGGTTAACCTGTCCCCGTTGTTTCTGCGGTGAAACTGTGATTGACTGACTGAGGCCCCGTCCAGACGGCAACGCCGTTTTGCGAAAAACGCACACGTATTGCATCGTTTTGGCCGACCGTCCATACGTCTCCTGAAAACGCACTTTTTTGAAAACGGGTCTCAGGGTGGGGAAATCCGAAAGCGCAGCCCTCCCATTTTCAGTGGACGGCAAATCTGCATACTTTCCAAAACGATGACGCCATCGCCCCAACCCACGACGTCTCATAACAACAACAACAACAACAACAATAATGGCGGACTATATGCTCGTGTTCGTGCCGCAAAAGATATTGAGCCTTTCTTGCAACTTACATGCCTTGCAGTTGAGTGTGAGTCGCAGCAGCAGTTCGACCTCATTATCGGTCCTCACAAACGATTCTGGTTTCCTTGCACTAGCCATTTTCATCTTCTTGTTGTGTTTGGTTTCTCTGTCTACTGTCCCTTTACACCGCGCAAGCTTAATGCGCATGCTCTGTCTTCTTCTCCGTTTTTGGTGAACGTCAAGCGCCACCTATAGGCCTGGAATATGAACTACAGCTTTTCGGTCTTTGTCAGTGGAGCCGTGTGGACGCAAATATTCTTAAAACGATGACGAGTAAGACGGAGAAAAAAAGATTGTTTTCGCCCGTGTGGACGGGACCTGATTTTTCTTTTTTTTTTATCCTAGAGGAATCAAAAACAAATAATTCAGTCGAGGCCCAGTCAGGTGGTTCTGTACAACATTTGTATTATTGTGTTTTATGTCGATTTGTCATTAAATAAAGACAGGAAATGAAAAGGGCGCTGAGATGGAGGACGATCCTCGTGGGGTGCGCTGAGGACGCCTCCTGCTATTGCGACCATATTTATGAATGGCGGGCCCGTCTTCTCGTCCTCGTATTTCACTCAGCTCACGTGTTGGACGATTCTGCACTCTTCAGCAACAATGTCATCGCCCGCGTGCCGCAGCTAAAAGAGATGGACAGAACCTTGACTGTGACGTCTGGACAGTCGTTCCTCCCGCGTCCTCACGTTAACTCAAGTCAGTTTCTTTACACATCACAACATTTGGCTCGACGGACTTTAAAGCTCCGTAGAAGTCTCTGGTAAAGCCTCAGGAAAAACAACACTAAGTAAGTATACCCTATTGTAAACGTTAATATCGTCGAACACACTGACTTGCATTTCTTCTTTTCCGTGCAGTCAGTGAATTGCTTGTTTTGGCATTGAAATGTCTGCTGAGACAGCCCTTGCCTTTAGGCCCAGACCTAAATTATCTCAGCTTCACACGGTGTAATAGGTAGCCTTCAATGCCAGGTACAATGGTAAGAAATCGCTGTTTTACAAATTGAGCTTCTCGCACTGAGACTCTGTTTCATTTCAAGGGTGAGGGTGAAGCCAGAGCTTTAAACTGCGAAGCCCCAAACATCCATTTAACATCCAGACGATATCTGTTACTTACTGTACACTTTGTTTAATTAATTTGGCCTTCTGGTGCAGGTTTGCTAATTAATTTAAGAGCGCGAGTCCGGACAGATGTCTCATTAAACAGCCTAATCTAAAAAAAAAAATGCTTAACAAAACATTATCTATAATATGTGCAGAAAACCTTTTGACGAAGTGACTTATACAGCACATACTGTATTGAATATGGAGTTTCTTTTCGCCGCATATTCTCACGGAAAGTCACACTAACTACAGCTTACTCTCTTGCTGTGATGAGTCAGCTGTTCAGCCCGGTACATCACTCTCAGGAGGCGGCAGAGGAACAATAGCCCTTGAAGCAAGTTGAATAAGAGTAAAGCAGCCTGAAACTGCACGGTCGATTGAATGGCCGCGGCTAACTGGATGAGAAATTGACACTTATCTAATATTGATGTCAGACTTTGACGTCAAATGTGAGGACCGAATGGAGCCTCTTCTTCATCCTGCCCACTTGAGCTCCGACTATTTTCATTACACATAAAAATAAGTGAGAAGTTAAGGCTGGATTCCACTGGATTAAATCGCAATGTGCGACTTCCAACTCTGCGTCAGTATGAAGGAGTGTTTGTGTGGAGGCCTGCTGAGTTTCGAACACAGAGGTCATCTGTGAAAGTCTTCCACGGGGTTTTTTGTTTCCCCTCGCTTGCAGTTTGGCAGCGGCCACGGACGGCTTAGCTCGAGACGGACATCTCAAGTAGGCACTACAGTAGATAATTGACATTTCTTTCCTTCACTCAGTCGTCAACAATGAACTCTTCCTACACTCGATTGGACAAATGCATCGCTCACTGGGCTGGCGCTGCCCTTTGGCTGAATCCGAACGTCCGGGCTTCACCGCCCTCGCGGACTTTTTCGCGGACCGCGTTACCCGGGAAGACTGCGGTTGCTGCGGGCGAGTCCAAACCCACAATTAATCCAGTCTACAAGGAGCATCAAGCGGATTTTCCTGCCAGAGGCTGCCCGGGGTGCAGGCTGTTCCAAACTTCACAGATTTAAAAGAATGTGACTTTGCAGAGGACTTCCAAAACAAATACTTTAGGGGGGTCTGTTGGCAGGAGCGGAATATAATATCCATATGGTACGCTTATATTCATGTATAGTCTGTATAACTGTAGTGCTTTCTTTAGTTCAGAATGATTCTTTCATATTTTGGAGAGAAAATCAATACCACTCTTATTGAATCTAATGGTAAATACAAAGTGAGAGCGAGCAGAGCATAGAAACAGGAGACAGAGGGCACAGATAGCCCGGTTCTGTCCACACGTCAGCGGTATTAATTAAGGATGCACGATCGGATTTTCAATCAGCCAATACCAATAACAGATAATTACCTGCTTTTCGTGGCTGATACTGATGACATAACCGATGAATTCACATTTCTACGTTTAAAGAAAGAAGCTCCAACAACCTGCAGGCAAAGAAGCAAGCTGAGATGTTTTGAGCCACGACGGATGATTTAATATTTCCTTCCCCTAAAAAGATTTGTTGCGTTATAACTCACTTTTTTCCCTCCCCTCTCTGAACCTTTGCAAATAAAATATTGCACGATTTGCTTTGCTTTGTATTTGATGTTTACATTTATATTCATGCTCATATTCTACTCCTTCTTGCAGGCTGATACGGCGCACTGAATCTCGCCGTACGTGCACAATGACAATAAAAGTATTGGCATTTAAACGGTGCATGCCTACTCAATATTTACGGGCCATGATTTCACCAATCCTGACAAAATATCAGCCCGGCATATATCGTGTTAATGTGCAATATGTCCGCTACAAATCTCTCTCTCTCTCTCTCTCTGAGTCGTGATTTCATGTAACTTGTGGAGAAAAAAAAATCATACTTCCTTAAATGTCAAACTATTCCATTAGAGTGAACCGATAATTTCAGCTGTGATAAATTTTCTCTCATAATCCCTTAATTTTAAATTCAAGCTCTGAAAAGGCCAGGCTCTCCAAAAGCTTTAAATTAGCTTTAACATGTGAAACGTGTGCACGTGTCCCCCCCCTCCCACCGCCACACGGCCTGAATCCACAATTGCGGTCGAGGTATTCTGTATTTAAATCCTCCACATTATGTGCAATTTGAATTCAGGCCACAAGGACGCTCGCATTTCGGCAGAAACGACGCTGTATCTTAATTGCGTATCGGGGCAGTTCGTTATTACTGTATTCAATAGTTCAACCGTTGTAAAGTTCAAGTGAGGCAATTAGCTGCCGTGTGTTCCCCGAATGATGTATTGCTGGATAAAAGATAATATATTCATTCCTTACGCCCTTTTTTTCCCTTTCTTCTTCTTCTTCTTGTTCTTCCTTCCTTCCCTCCTTCCCTATCTTCCGGCGAGTGTGAGTGGGGAGGAGAGGAGTGGAAGGACAGCACACTTACCCAGGATTAAAGACGCTCCGTGTGTCCTCACTGATAATGCTCCCTTTCACACACCGAGGCTTTTATAGCATATTTCCACTCGGGCTCTTGCTGCTCTCCTTCTAATGATTCCAATGCTATCGCCGCTCTCTGTCTCTCACCACCAAGGCCTCATACTGTCGCACTTCAGCGCTCTCTGCAGATCTTTCAGTACACAATACCCCTGTCATCCTTAATGTTTCCTCTCCTCCCTTTTTTTTTATTGTATTTCCTTCCCTCTTCAATCCTCGCCTCTCATCTCCTGACTGTAGCACACCCCCCCCCCCCCCACTGCTCCTCTGCTCTCAGGTTGTCAGATAAAGGTGAAGATCTTCTTTAGAATGCTTGGCTCTGCTTTTCTACCTTCTTGAGGTTATTTTCAGTTTTTTTTTTCTCCCCCCCCCCCCCCCCCCAAACTATAGAATTTTCTCTCTGAGCTTTGGTGGTGGCATTTCTGATAGGGGGCTGGAGTGAGAGAGGAGGGCGGGTGGGGAGATCTTTTTGCTGTGTGTGACCTTTGTGGATTTCTAAAGCTCATTATTCCTCATTGGGCTCAGCTGTGGCACTGTGGGGGGTGGCACAAGTCTGGTGACAGCTGCTGCTGGGCCGGTGCAGATCCCAGGGAATCTTTTCCCCTTTCTTATGTTTTTTTTTTTTTCCTCCTCCCATTCATCCAGGCTCTCATTCCCCTCGGCTTCTCCTTCTGACCTTTTACACTTATTTCGCCAACTTTCTCTGTATTTCCGTCCCGCTAAACCCCCCCGTTCCACGTCTTCGGTCCGCTCCGTCTTGCCGCTAAGCTTAGCTAACTGGAACTGGCTTTGACAGAAATACCATAATCATTCATGCCACTTCACACTGTCACATTAGCTGCGCCTTAGAATAGCATGTTTTGAAGCCAACCACCCATCCAAAAAAAAAGCTGTACACACTTATCGCTGAGGGTTGCCGCGGGGGGGGAAACTGGAGCCAATCCCAGCTCACACTGGGGGAAGGAGGCGGGGATACATCCAGGACGGCTCACCAGTCAATCAGAGGGCTGACTCATACCGACCGTACATGCTCACATTTAACATTTTACATACAACATTCCAGTTTACATCCAGTAGGTAAAACAACACTTTTCCTTTGTCTTGTTCCGTGAAATTCAACTGAGAAACGTCACTTCCAAACAAGCAGCACATACAGTTGCGCCTACGTGCATGACGACTTACTGTCACATAACAAACTGTTTACTTTTCCTGAGCTCCACACCATGTTCTACCTGTTGTTACACACCCTCCGGTCTCTAACAAACCTGAATCATCACACGAACAAGCTGCTTCTGTATCATTTATATCCAATTACACAAACAGCTTCAACCAGCTCATAGTTTACATGACCAGATGTGGGTTTGTTTGCATAGAACTACTCATCAAACTGAGTAGACAGCATCGATACATGTCTCGGTCAGATACAGGGATTCAGTTGTTCAACATTTAAAAAGGTGCTATTTGAAGAAAAGTTGATTTATGAATATCATTCCCAATTTGTCAAATACTGACAGCTCTGTGTCCCCCCGAACTCGTGACAAACTGTTGCTTCTGGTTCAGCCGTCTCAAACTTTTCTTATGGATGGCACGTTTAAATAAACAACACATTGATATATTAAAAAGGGACACAGTGTAGTTTTGGAGGAGAAATTCAAACTCATGATTTTAATATTCACCACATTAATAAGGTATTAATACAACTTCAGGATTATTTTTTTTTCTATAAGTGAAGCTGTGCAGGCTAGAAAAGTGGCAAGGTCCGCCAAAAATAAACACTTTTGAAATTGAGTCCTTTAAGGACAGTCAAAACTGTGTAATGCACCTTTAAGATTTGAAATGGTTTCAGCCATCTAAACAAGTCTCGCACTGTGATGATAAAAACTTCATTACCCACAATGCTTTTTAGGGCAATAGACAGACCAATGGTGGTATTGCAGGATTTTCTTCGTGAGTGTTTTCAGCTCTGTGAAACTTCTTTGTTGTGCTGGAAGCCAGTCGTTTGTTGATGTAAGTGGACTCTCTGTTCGCGGCACCGAGACGATTTCGGTTACGTCACATCCTTTTGTACCGAGTCCTTCACGAAGAAATCCACAGTCCAGCAGCAAACAACTCAAACAAAAATTGTCCAAGGGCTTCTATGACTAACTGAGAGAGAGAGAGAGAGAGACGGGGAAGGTCCCTTTTTTTCATTTCACGTTACAATTCACTCACATAGCAAATTGTTATATTTAATCTGAAATCTACAGGATTCTGCTATCAAACAGATTAATTAGATACATGCACTAGTTTGTTGACATCAGTGATGTGTTGTGCAGAACTGATGGAGCTCATGATACTAATTAAGTAGATCAAAAGCATTCAAACCCTTCATGTTACCTTCTTCTGTACTGTGATATGGTTGAAGCAGCCTTGCCTAGCCCCCCAGTTTAGCTGGAAGCTATGTTATTCAAGACAATTTGGCTTCACCCACACCATGGCAGCAGACCAGTTTAATGTGGTCACGTTATCAGAGGCACACTCTGTATATCTTAAAGATCAAAGTCATTTTCTGTGATTTTTTTCCAAGAGAGCGTTGGCTCACTCGCACTCCCGGTTAAATGACGGTTTCTGGCCTCATTACTGATGCCGACTGCCTGGGTTTGGCTGGTTCACATTTTGGACATTAATGAGCAGAAAACGATCAGTGGGATGACGTCCTTTGATGTGGGAGCATGTGTTCTCGGTAGCGATGACGCACCGAGTCGTTCGTCTAGGTGCTGCTCACAGAAGTTATCACATAAAATCCCAAATTTTATTCAAAACCATTCGATGAACAGTGTCTTTCCCTCAGAAGTCCTCTCCAAGAATAATCTACTGAGCGAATAAGAGCAACATCCCACATTTCTCTTTCCTGATTGGTAAACATCATCTATATATTCTGTACTCCAGAAGGTCATGAGGAGAGTGGAGCGCTGAATCATACTTTCAGCGTCAGCTATCAGTGATCAAGTGGCTGGTAATTTGAAGGTCAAGAGAGCTGCTGTGGTGGAACACGCGGGAATAAATAAAACATGTTGCGTTCAGAGGGAAAAGTGTGGCCACGTTGGACAGCCACCGCCAATTAAACTTTCATGTAGTTTGATCAGATACCTCTCAGATCCTTCTTCCAGATCGTCGAGGCTTTAATAAAGAAGCTGTTTCTAGTAGGAATCAATAGCAGCCTCTCCACACAGCACAGCGCGGCACCTGGGGAAGGAGTCCCACCGCAGTAACTGCGTCTCGCCCCTCTCCCCGTCATGCCCGGCGGATTCTGACATGCAAGTACAGCAGCTGTAATTGCAAGTCATTGAGATTCATTAGCCGGTTTCCTTCCCCAGCAGCGCAAAATCCATACAGAAGTGCCCTTTTGTGGATTGCGCCTCTCAGCCCCTCGGACGACTTTGATGGATGAATATGTTTGGATACAGTTCACACAACCAAATGTTTCCCACCGTCACGTTGCAGGAAATGCACGGCCGATTGACACTTTCTTGAACGCGATATTGTCGGCGTGGATTGTGAGGAGAGCGTCTGGAACGGGCGGTCAGACACCAGTGAGACATTGTGGTAAATGCAACGCAATTAACAGGGAGATACCATTAAGTTAAATGGGCGATCACCTGCCAGCTAATTCGTTTACAACGAGGCAGCAATGCTCCAAACTACTCGCTATTTATTGCCTCAGAAACGTCATGCTAACCGTTGCATTATTTATCGCACATTTGCACTTTTTTGAGGTCTAATAGATCTAATTCCTCTACTTGACATAAACAGTTAGCAGCAGCTGACTTGCAGCCATCCAATTTCTTTATCCAACGTGTCATGAATGTAAGACAAATTACTCTGTCCATCGGCTCCTGGCAATTCCAATTTGTCTCTCAAATTTGACCTTTAGGACTGACTGTCCACACTTTAATTTGCAAGCAGTCAAGCTGAATCGCATGTCACGGCATCATCTCCATTTGTTGCTGTGGTAACAATGTAGACATGTGGACATATGGTGTGTCTGACACATAATGACAAAAACATGAAAAAAAACAAGCTGCAAGATAGAAGAAGATTGGAGAGTGACTGGCAATGGGAGACATCTCCAGAGACGGAGGAGACGCAGCCATGTTTTATGCCTCTGTCACAGCTAACTGCACTCTGGACGGGACAGCAGCGTTTGAGTGTTCAGGTTAAGACGCGGCTATATTATCTCAAGGTGAACTGGATTCTTTTTTTCCATCCAGATTTAATAATATCACTTTGATTCCAGACTAGAAAAGCCACAAATCACATTATGGGGTTTTGCAAGTCAGAACATGGACTAAAGAAACATGAGCCGTTGGACTGAAATGGATTTTAAAGGTGCAGTATGTAAGAGCTGCATATCTCCAGTGTGACCGCTAACTGTAGCCGTCCTTAGCTAGTCTGCAGAGATAGCCATACAGTAAGAAGTTTGAAGGGGGAGCTTGGGGTTCCTCCGTGTTCACACCACTGGCACAGGAGCTTTGGACTGGGATGGTCTGCGGCTAGCGGGTTTGCATGAAGGGGCAGTATTGGTTGTCATTCAGTCCATCACTTTAGGTGTCTAAACTATTTCAACAACTAGCAACTGGATCCAACCCAAATGCCAGAATAAATGTTCTTGAATCCATGTATATGTATACACTTCTGCAGATATTCAGAGGATGCATTGGAGAAGAAGAGGTAAAGAAGTTTTGGCAAACCTAGTTGTGTTGCAGCTAAACAATTGTCCCAACGTCTGGTTACGCATACTTATCTTTTGGCTGGCAACCGTCCTGACACCTCGACAAACATTTAGCTTTGTTGCCGCCAATACTATTGGAGAAAATACCTTTTTTGCGTGAAAATCGGATGGATTGTCATGAAGTTTGGTTAAGGTGTTCCTGGGGATCAGAGGATGAATCCCATCAATCATTTTGGTGATCTCTCGACTCTTCATCTCAAGCGGTCATCAGGTTCAAATTGCAATTAGTCCGATCCTTTATTTCGGTTTATGGCTAGATTACTGTAACGCTAATTACATCCCCAGACAAAGGCATTAGGTATATTTTGCCAATTGGGTGCATTCACGCTCTGAGCAAGGCCTCTGGCTGAAACATGTCCGCTCTGATATCTTAATTAACTGTGACATTGTAAAGGCAGTGATGGCTTTGATTTTACTACATCAGACATTACCACCAGCTACAGCTGTACCCTCTATTTAGTGATCATTATTAAATGTTAGCATGTTTAGAACACTGTAAACGGGGTAAACATTACCTGCCGAACATCAGCTCATTATCACTGAGAGCATACTGGCATTAACAACACCTCAAAGAAGCGAGGAACGTAAGTAGACTGGCTGTGAGCCTTTTCTTCTCACTTTGTTATTCTTGGCAGGATTCTTTTCGCTTCAGTAATTCAGGGCAAATGCAACAAAATAATCCATATAGTGTTCTGCATGTAGGCTAAGGCACAGGAAGGTTATGCAAAGAGGCTGCACCAGAATAAACCGACACAGTAAATGTTGGCAATGTACGTTTTATGAACCATGGACAAGTCGAAACTTAACTACAGGTATTTAGGTAAAATGTTCTGCTTTATGTTGTGACAGTGCTGTGCAATGCCTAGTTAGGTCAGGAACAAAAAATAAAATAGACATTTAACTTGTAATGTCTATTTCGTCACAAGTTCCTGTCAAAAATATCTGCTTCCTGCTACAATCTGGGCTGGATTGTCAGGAGATCCCATTAGAAATATTGAGTGGTATCATTTGTCACGGTTTGGGTGTTTGGTTCAGTTGTTGTTTCCTGTTTTATTTTCCATTTTCATCCTCATGTGTCATTGTTGTGTTACTTCCCGTCTTCCTGTTTACTAATGTTGAAACGCACTCTTGAACCGTGGTCACTGGCTTGCCAGCCTCTCCTGCAACTCCACTACCCTCCCGTCCTCCTCCCAATATGTCAGGTCATGTGGAAATGTTAATATGGTAAATAGGTAATGCGAAAAAGCATCAGTGGTTTGCGGAAATGTTACCTGCCATCATTTCATCCTGGCGAAGGGACTGAAACAAACAAACTGTCTCGCTGTCACATTCACTCGAGGCTCATTTCGGTGGAAAGAACATGGATGCATCTTACATAAGAGCATTAGAGCACACGGCAGCTGTACTCGCTCTTTAGGCTGCTCGTGTTTACTTTGGGCAGACAGGTGTCTCCGTGTGCTCTGGACTGGTGGTATGCACAGAAAGATGACGCCGCGGAAATAAAGATCGGCGGGGTGGAAGATTTCGACGGGAAAATGGCACAGGCCAAGGAAAGTAAACAAGGACTCGCAGGGAGACGAAGAGATAAAGAAGGAGTGAGGTGGACAATGAAGAATGTCAGAGCTGGGATTCAGGCACACATGTGTCTGTAGTGCTTTATTGTACATGCAACACTACAACCCCTGAACATTCCTCTAATGGACAAGTCATTCTGAGATGCAGTATCACAAACAGGAATAATATGCTGCTACCTCTGATTAGCTTTCGGGTCCATTCAGGAGGCTGTTTAGGCTGTGCTCTCTGTGCCGTACTCCTGTATACGTGTCTAACTCTGATAAATTGCGCTGTTTGGGCCTTTCTCTGCACACCAGATCATATTTCATGCCACACTGCCCAGAAGGTAGAAGAAGGGGGGCTGGAAGGTAAAGAGGGGGTCTAAGAGGAATATGAGAAGGAGAAGAAAGGGGAGGAATTAGGTTCACACATGTGATGTTGATCAGTGGTGTCTCTGAAGCAGCAGGCCTCTCGCCTCCAGGGTCATTGGTTTGCCTGACATCCATCCCATTCCAGGAAAATCAGACCTATTGCTGTCTACATCCCTCATGCATGTGTTATAAAAAACTCATTGTAGATGTTTGGACGAATAAATGTGATCTCTAAACAGCACGATTGCCTCTGTTGTTTCATATTTATAGGTAACGATGGCCTTGCCAAAATGTAAGCTTAATGAATATCCTCGAGTGGGTGAGTACGAGATGTGAACAGACGTTGGCCGTGGCTTTCGGTGCCTTTTCATTTGCATGATGGTTTCATTCGGTGTGGGATGATAGAGACACGGCTGCCATCAAAGGCTATTTATGATCACCAGTAAGAACCATCTAATTTACGTTCCTCTGATTCGAGACACCAATTTTATTTTCATCAGCAAACAAAATGAGCTGGCCGCCTGCCGGAAACCAACATCGTCCACGTGCCGAATGTGATGATGACAAAAATCTAGAAACAGTAAAAAGTGACACCCTTGAAAGCCCCAAGCAAAAATCACACTGGTTTGATGATGGCATGTCAGCGGATGGAACTGAAAGGTTGGACCACAACAAGAAAAACACAGGAGTATATCAAGGTGTTTATTTTACATTTCAAAAGTAACATTTTTAAAATACTTTCTTTTTAACTCTAAAGGAATTTAACAAATCCAGGGTGGCAGCAGAGCACGGTGTCAGAACAAATTACAATGGCCAGCCTCTTTTTTGCTCTCAACAGGTCAAAATCTGGTAGCCTGGTCCTCTTATAATTCTGATGCTGGGGTCACCCCTAAAGAGCCACTTCTGGATCAGGGGGTCACTGGGGTGGTTGGATGGGTCATACACTAAACCTAACCTCTGGAGACCAGGGTTCACATCCCGGAAAGCAAGGTTGGTGTCCCGTTTGTGACAAAGAGCGGTTTGTTTTTAAGTTATGTTAAGTAAGTAAGTATACGGAAATGACATAAGTTATGCTATGTGAGAGAGTTATGTCACTTAACTTCAAGCTATAAAACTGAACTTAGTCCGTTTAACTCAAAGTATGGTCTCTTCCTAAACCTAACCATGTAGTCTTTACGCCGTAACCAAACCAAACTGCTTGTATTTGAAGAGAAGTGAATGAGAAACGTGTCGCCACAGCAAAATCACAAAATCCAAATGACAATGGTCTCTTCCACAGTTTTCCTTAATGCGTTGAACTGGCTGCAAGATTGACCATGGTCCAAGTCCATGCCGACCGGGAGGAAAGTTTGAGTTCAGGCTCAGTTACAGAAGGTCCACTGAGTTCAGTTCTGTGATTGCATCAGTGTGTTAGTGCGCTCCGCTGTCACTGCAGAAGAAAAAGATCTTTCATCTGCTTCTTGTGGTGTTGACATGAAAAGTGACCGTACGGTCCGCGTCTTTTAATCTTTTCTCTCCGTGCCCTTGTCAAGGCCATAATCTGTAGGCTCGCTCTGAATATTAAATATTATTGTGATTGAGTTGTTTTTTTTTAGAGTAAATACTATTCAACAGGATGTGACTCATTATCATAAAAAATTAAAATTGAGTTTTGCAACCCCCCTGTCTGTCAAAGTGACGGACAAGTAGGAAAGACTTATGCAACCTTGAGAAAAAGATAAGCAGAGAAGTGCCTTTGTAACAACACTTTTCAAAGGCCGCTCTCTTCTCTTCTGTTTGAAAGGCCTGTTTTGATGCAAGGTACACAAGTATTTTCTGTCACTGGTATCCGTCAGTCTACCCTCTCACGCATAACCGAAGCATGCTGAGCAGTCACTTAGGCAAAAATGGCTGCCTATAATACACAGAGGGGGGCCAAGGATGGCTGCAGGCTCAACAATTTCACTCTTGTGTCTTTTGAATGCCTGAATATAAAAAAAAGAAGATATAATTGACTCTAGTGGCAGCAAATAAAGAAAGCATTCATTTATATCTGCAGCCCCTAATGCTAGATAAAAGCGGAATTTGACGGAGCATTTGTTGAAGATAGCTGGAAGAGAGCAGAATGAGAAGCAGTCGAGAGAGAGAGGGGAGGAAAATAAGTATGTTATTCTGATAGTTGAGGGAGGAACTAAGATAGGGCGAGTTTGAGGGAGGGCAAAAAGAGATAGAAGAAAAGGGGTCCGTGGGGCGGGGAGGGGGGCGACTAGTGGGAGAGAAGAAAATGTCCTGTGTCGATAAGCGGGGAGCCAATCTCAGCCAACATATGGAGCGGCGTTGAGAAGGAGCTCCTTCAGCACAGGGCCTTATCTGCAGAACGACTCCTCTTCAGCCTGATTGAATGACTAATCTCCTGGTCTGACAGCATAACAAGGCTGAAAGTACACAAAGACACAGAGCCCGAGGAGATGGAAGGAGCTGGCCAGCCTGGGAACACTGCAGGGCATTTAGCCTCGGGATACAGGCAGGAAGACACAGAAGTCGGGCGGAGGAATAAAATGATTGACAATACAGGGAGCGAACAGCAGAATGCTGCGAATTACTATTCCAAACGAATGACATCTAAGCAAAATAGGAACAAAAAGGCTGGTGATATAAACAAGCAAAGGAGCGGAACAATGCTACATGGCTTCAGACAATCGTTGTGCAATGCCCTCTTCCTGTTAGAGGATGGAGAAGTGTGTGAACATGAATATTGAGTCATTTGTCACGCGAATTTCCCCAAGGAGAATCACCTGCGGCATGCCTGAACTCTCCCTTACCCACCGCTGCCCGCCGCTGATTTTCTCATTTAGACCTCCACAAGTAATTAGAGTTCATTATGAGCATTCCTGATGCAATTACTTAGCTAATGGAATCTAATTAAAAACCTGCAGTCAACTGCCCCCATTGTTGCCTCGCACAATGGGGCGTACATACCTGTTATTATCAATGCCTTTAAGTCATCGGTGGATAAACAAAAGAGGAGACTGATAACGGCGGGATGCAATATGATTTCCCCTCGTGCTTTAATTTGTTTGAGTTTTGGAATCACGATGGAAATTAGAGCATATGCTGACAGCGACTTAAACTACAGTAAACAATAACTATAGAGGACTGTTGGGACTCCCTGATGGCAAATTTGACAAATTCCAATAAACATGTCAAAGTTGTTTCTCAGTGCCATTCATCAGAAACCAATCACTTCCACTCACCCAAATCTTAGAGGAGGGATATTTAAAGGGGAACTCGAGCAATTTGGTATCGTGCTTCAAGGAGATTGTGAGAGACAGCATAAAAAAACAGTAAGGTCAACATGAATGCAGCAGTGGCACAATACCCTGTCCCTGTATGGTTCGAGCTCACAAAACAATGAATCCCACTTCTCATAATGCAACTCTGATGACGTCTTACATTAGTCGGTCCCAAGTCTGACTCACTGGATGTAGACTGTTGGTATAAGCCTGCCAATAGGCGATAGAAAACACAACAACAATGTCCAAGCTAGCAACCGACACCCTTAAAATGGCAAGTTAACCTAACACTAACGGTATGAACCTAAACAAGCGAGCAGTTGGTACCTTTTCTTGAAGGGATTCATACATTTTAATGCCAGGGCTCGCCTACCCAGTTGCTGCATCCCGGGCTTTATACTGCTCTAGTGATTGTGATTGGTTGAAAGAAATATAAAAACAAGCCAGATTGCTGTTCTCCCTACAGCTGGATACCAAATAACCCTGTCTCAAAAGAACCCCCTCTAGACCTGAGCCAGTGCCTTGGTCAAGGTCACTGACTGAAGAGTCAACCTAGTGTACATGTTTTGATGGTGGGGGTAACCGCAAGCACGGGGAGAACATGCAAACTCAGCAAAGAAAGTCCCTGTCCCAGCAGGTTTTGAACCCAGGACCCTCTTCCTGTGAGCACAGCACCACCATCGTACATCACTCTGTTGTTATAGTGTGAATGTGCTGGTCAATGATGTTGTGTGTCTCTGAAAAACAGAAGAGGACATTAAATAACTGTCCGTAGGGTTTTGTGATTGAGGTTGACATTGACCAAACAACCCATCAGCTGTCTTCAGATTCTGATTCAAATGTTGCTAAATCCAAATTGGTACACCAAGATACATTACCAATACATGACTGTACCGACAAAATACCCCCCCACTCACCCCTTAATACAATTCTCCATTCCCTAACAAGACCACACCAAGTTTAACTGTTTGAAGTAGTTTATTTAAATGTTTGGAACATTTGGAGTGGTTGGATGAGGAAAAGGGTTGAGGCCGGTGGATGAAGAAGGGGCTTTTAGAGGGTCTGCGGGTTTCCCGGACCATCTAGGAACCGGGGGGGACAGTCGAGACTCAGAGTGGGGGTGCGTCTCGATGGGCGCATGTCCTTCTAGGCGTGGCTTCATTGATTGGCTTCACCTGGGTGGCAGATCAGCGAGAGGATTGGCTTGGTCCAGTTCCTGAATCCTAGTTATAATAACTCCATTTCATTTTTAAAGCCACATTTTTATGTGACTAAGAATTCTGATGAAAGAAAGCGTGTGATAAATCTGTCAAAGTGAATCTCAAAGGAAGGTTTCTCGTTCTTATCCTCATATGTCGTCACTAATATACACTATAACGGCACAGATTCTTTCTGCCAGTGTCTCAAAAACCCAATCTAGGGCTGTGGAATCCTGTGTGCCCTCTCGCTTTCCTTTCTCCGTGTTTCTCTTGATCATGATTTGCATTGCATTTCTCAGGCTGACACCAGAGTATGATTTAAAGATGTACTTTCAACTGAAAGTAAAAACATGTAGGTCAGACAGGGTGGCTAGAGCAACTTAATATGAGCGGTACACAGACGGGTACAAGAGTGCGATAAGGGACTTTATTACTTTATGAAAACATTGCCAGTAGCATACTGAGACCGCCGAATAAGAAATAAACTCTTTAAACAACCAAATTCAAGTACAAAAACAAGATGAGTGACATATGGTGCAAAAGAACTGTGAGTGTGGACTTACATCATGTTGCTCCCAGATGCCGATGCATAAGAGCAATGTTTCATCTGAGGCTTAAGCAATTCCCTGTTGAGAGATAAGGAGCCATGTGGTGACGCATGTTTATAACCTTTGATTTGAGCACATTCACATTCACATTCAGGAGCATTGCTACAAAGTCAGCCATGCAAGACACATTGACTCTCCGTGCAGACCATTCGGCTCTTTGATATGACCAGACATGAATCATAAAAGGACTATTGATTTCTGGAAAGGAGAAAAATTAAAAGAAGAGGCTTAAATGGGCCATACATTAAGAGATGAATTACGCAAGCGTATTTTAGTCATTTTCTTTTTACTACTGCATTAAATGTGTCACACATAAATGCCTGATGAATCTGCTTGATGACACATAAGGCTTACATATTATTCTCCCATCTAATACAACTGGCCAAAAATAATTTATATAACTATTTTTTTTCCCTTTTAGATCAGTTAACAATGTGTTAGATCATTAAAAAACATTTTACTGAACAAGACAAACAAACACTGACTATGAAAACTGCTGCATTGTTCATCAAAATAAATTATTGCACTCAAAAGCATAAATCCAGTCCATTTGTTAATTTTATCTGAAAAGATAATAATCTTGTCCATGCCTCATTTCTATATTGATATCAAAATCATTATTGTTGTCAGTAAAACACACCCAGGTCTGTAACTCTCACTGAGTGTGTTGTCATGTAAAAAGTACTGAAACTTTGTTGTCAGTGTCCAGTTAGAGGAAATTTTAACATCCATTTGTAGGATAACATGCACGACTGTCATTTGGAAACTTGTACAAATGAAGGGGTGTCATCTGCATAAGAACAGATGCTACAGGTTGAGAATGATGCACCCAAGTACAGTTTTTAACTGAAAATGGATCCCTTGGGCACATCAAAAAAATACATACATTTAAATACACAACAAGGAGTTTTTAACTGTTGATGAAATAGTCTCAAATAAATATAGAGGCCTCTCTACAACCTAGCAAGTGAACAAAACCATCAGCAAGAAAAGTTGCTATTTCTATCAAGTTATTGATAGACATATGTTATATTAAAATAAAGATAAATAGGGACAGTGATAGAGCATGGATAAAAACACACTTGGTCAACCATAGTCCATCATCCAACAGACGGAGTGAATTGCAGAAATATTAACAATTTAAACAATTTCAAATTGGTGATGGACACTGGTTTGTTTGATGGCAAATGATAATAACTTTAGCTTTTTCAGAAAAAAATACTGTTGTCAAGCACTGCATTTCGGCTTATCAACAGCACTGAAACAACATTATCTTTGTTTCACCCTCATATTATTTCCTTTCATCATATTACTTTCATCCACAGTGGTCAACAGAATCAACGCAAAACAAAAGTGCCTCATGCCTAATCATATTAAAGACAATGCCTGAGAGTTCCTCACACTTTAACATTCTCCTGGAGGACAGTGTGGTCTTACGTATCAAAGTAGCACTAGGATTTAGTTAATCCCCTAAAGAGACATCTTGCATCACAATCAGGGCTTTCTAAGTGATATGTTTGAAAAGTAGGCTAGATTATGAAAAATGCTGTTTAAGAAAGAATAGAGTTGGAGGAAAACCAGCTTTCCGAGGCTTTTTCTGAAGAATAAAAGATTGGAATGCGAAATTATTTAGACGAAAGGAATCAAGAATTCTTTAACAAAAGTCTCAGTCTTAAGTGTAAACAGACAAATACCAATAAGGAGGTGGATAACAATAATTAGCAATTCTGCAGTGGTGGTGAAGTTGCAAACTTTGCACCTAATTTGAGCTCTGCTGTCAACCTCATGTTAGTTATCTTGTGTGTTCATAATGCGGTAAAGACATCGGTAGTTCTTGTGAGTCCAGAGTTATCAGCTGCAGGAGGACGGATTATGTTGGTAACAAGATGAGATGTGGATTCATGTCACTATATGACAGAATCCCAAAATATGCATGTCTGACACAATGACTTTTTCGATCCTTTAAATCACTTGGGCCCTGTATGCAGTTTTGTTCTGTTCCATTTTTGTTATGACAAAGATGTTCTCTCTCTCTTTTCCAGGAACCATTGATTCAGTGTCCTTGATTGAGATAAACCCTTCTGATTATAACAAAGTACACAGCTTTTCAGGTTTTGTTCCTATTCTCATTTTTGTTACATACAACAACGTGTGCGGTATGAGAAAAATAATTAACTTAGGTGGATGAATGCAAAGGGTGAATTAGTCAGCTTTTGAGCAAAATGAGTCATATCTGACTGCTTCTTTGTAATTTAAGTCCTCTCATAACATGTTCACAAGTCACATTTGAGTTTTAGTGCACTCTAAAGGTTAGCCTGCAGCTAGAGATTACACGCCCACTAAACGAACTGACTCACTCCCTCACTGAGTCAACAGCCCATCATCCGCAAATTGAAAGGAATAGCGTGGCTGCTTTTGCTTCTCACCCAACCTCTGCCATGGAGTCGTGAACTTGTTAGTAACAGTGAGTCCTGACCCTCAGTTCCCTCGTGGAAACTACCTAATGTCTAATGGGGGTTTCTGTCATTTCACTCACATTTGTATGTATAATCAGATATTTTTGATGCTATGTGCTTTTCCCTTAACCCTTACCCCTCGCTATCTTGAGGGATCAACAGACATGCTGTGCCTAAAACTCTTTTTTCAGCATTGTAGAGTGGAAAGCAACTTTGTTTTAAGCTTACACAAACATTGTTAATTAGTTAAATCCAAATCCAAATAAACTGGATGAATTCTAATCAATGATAATCTAGTTCTATCATTTTCTTTAACCAGGCACTGTTATTAAAAACATTAGACTGCCCTCTGAGGGAAAGTGAGTGTGCCTTGTTTCAGCAAATACCCAGAAATGAAATATATATTTGTTCAAGTGACAAAGCCTTCGAACGGCCTGAAGAACTATGACTGTTGGGAGCACAGGAGGAAGTCGAGTGACGCAATCTGCTGAAGGAGGAGGTCAGGGTGGATGGATGGGTCAACAAAATGACAGAACTTATCATAAGAGATGTTTGTTCATGTCTTGTTTTTGACTGTCAGTGCCACCCTAACCCCTAACCCTAGGTGTTGACCCTTCCTAACCTGGAACCACAACCCTGATCCTTGTTATACACCCTAACCCTTAGCGCCAACCCTTCCTATATCCTAAACCTGGACCCTAAGCTCCTGACCCCTTACCCCTAAACCCTGGATGTAAACCTTGGTCCCAACCCTTCCTGAACACTAACCCTGAATCCTAAACCCTAAACCCAGGGTGTAAACCCTAACACTAACCTGATTTGGTATCAACTCTAATGATAAAACTACACCCATCACTGACTCCAAATGGCCACTACTAATGGACTGAGTAACTACAATGCAAAAACAAAACAAAAGCCATAAAAATCACCTATGATCTAGACAGTCATATTTAACACAATACCCACCTGTGCTACAAATCAGGTTCTGTGGTTAGCAAGGTAACTTCAGAGTAAACACTGGATTTTCTGTTCTATAGCAGGTTATGTTGGAAATAACGGATCAACACATGTAAAGAGCACAACTTTGTATCCAATCAGTTATCTAGAAAATGTCATAATCATTCATAGAAGATCATGTGGAGCTTAAGATCATGATAGGTGTACACCTGTGTAGGTGGGCCCCCTTCAGTCTTCATTTCATTTTTTTCCCCCTTGTAGCTGCAGAAAATGTCAAAGCAATTTCATCAGAATTCCATTGTTCTTTTATACCGATATCATACAACAGAGGCTGGTAGAAGCCTTGTACTTATTACAGAGTATGAAAGTACTGTTAAATGTTGTTTCTATATATTTTTGTTTTAGTAGCTTCCACATTCCTGGGTAGCAGCTAAAAGAATGAGTCTAAAATAAAGTTAACTGTGTGGAATAAACACATTACTATCGTCAGATCTACTCATACCGTAATGACGGGGCAGTGATATTCTATACCTATTAATTTAGACATTCACATACATATATAACAATTTATTGTCAACTGTCTATTTCCGGCGCAGGTGTATGCATTTACCCTCCCCTACTGGTTGTCTAATTGCTTGCTCTTCTTTAATAACATATTCCACTCTGTTGCCAGTAGACCTGCCCATGTTAGTAAAACCTGGACAGACTTATCAAGTTGCTTACCAGCTTCATGCAACTGCTTAACATTGATTGCGATTGTCAGGGGGGAGGACGTCAGACAACTTGTATTGTGGTACAGGCCTCTGGTGTTAAGTCTAGCCAAAGCTGAGGATCCAAATGCAGACACAAAGCAAGCGGGTTGACAAACATAAGGCGTGGTAAAAAAGAATAAAACCAACATCCAAGGAACTGGGGGAAAAAAAAAAGGGCAGGTGACAAAAGCTTGGCAACGGAAGCAGTCTGATAGAAATCAAAGAAAGAAAACCAAATAAATATACAAACACTTACTGAATCATGGGGACAAAAGCTGAAACACTAAGGACACATAAAGAGCAAAATGCAGAAACTTTGGAATAGATTAGAAACTGCAAAAGTGAAACAAAACAGACAAACAAGGACTAAATGCACATGGACTAATTAACTAATGAAATACAGGTGACCGGGAAAAAAGACAAAGATAGGAAGCTTGCCATAAAACACAAATCAGGATAAAACCTACAAATAAAACTTTGATCTTCATTTAAAACAGGAAATACCTGTCATGATCATCAAATTCACAAGTTCTCTGACCTTCTGCTTCTTGTGTTCAGTCCACATTTTCTGCATTAAAACACGGTTATGAAAACAGTCAACCCCAGGAGACTCAGTGCCTCTCTCCGTGGTGCCGAAACTACTCCAGCTTATCAAGGCTTTACTTTTTGACATTAACTCCATCTCTGTCAGAAAACACAGTCTTGCAACCATATGCCCAGATGATTAATAAAACCTGTGTGACTCACAGAGGACTGCTGTACAATTACTGTTGGCATTACTGTTGCACCACTTCTTTTTCATGTGAAAGGGATCAAAGGAGTCATCAAACCAACTCCTTGTTTTTGAAGTCCTACAACTCAACCAAACCTCACTGAAACTTTTAATTAATTTAGAATTTCACTGCTACATATTTTTTATACGAGGTGACATGACATTTGTTGATAATGGAAGAGCTTGGGTGATTGGACAACGATACGATATTTATCGATATAACAAAGTCTGCCACCTTACGATTTGATGCGATACAGGGGCCTGCGATCGATATGAGACCATATCTCTTGCCTGGGGGAATTTCAAAATAAAGGTGTATCTTAATGATGGCAGCGATATGAATTGATGTATTCACTTTGCATCGATGCTGGTGGATCGTTGATCATTAAATTGCTAAATTGATTCAATTAATGTATCGTTACACCCCTTGTATGGATATTCCACAAAAGCGGTATGTCTTAATGCATAGGCTGGGCCGTTAATGCGGCCTGGGAGTTCAAGCAGTACTTACTTCTGCAGACTCAGTATTTCTCAGTGTGGATAAATATATGAGAAAAGAAGAAACTGTTCTCTTTTTCTTTTTACTCCGCATAACTCAGCCACTCCATTTCCAAGGCAGCCTTAACTCTCTTCTCTCGGGCGGAATTAAAAATGTACCTGATATGTGTTTAATGCAAATATCAAACACATACTTAAAATTCTCTCAGCAGTTTTATCCTTTGAATATTTTTCAGTATTTCGGGGTGTTGGAGGATTTTATATATTGCTATCTAGGAGTCTATTCCTCGTGTCTCTTTCTGCTACTGTAGCATTCCAGTGTGGCTTCTGTCTTGGAGAGAACACTGCCCCACAATTATTTGTGTAAGGCGATTGAACAGGAAAACTGTATTTTAAGCACATTTCCCACATTGTGCAATGCTGTTAATGGGGGGTTGGACCTGCTGTGTGATGAATACACACATGTCAGTGGAGATGGAGATAAGGGATGCACTTGATAATGAGGCATTGCTGTAGACAGCTACAGGCATGGTAAGCTTTAAAACTGAGTGAGAAGAGAGGAGAGTAGAGCGGTATAAAATAGAACATGACAAGACTGTTGGATCTCCACTTATTCTCTCCAGCTGAGCTGTAGTTTGATCGCAGCACTGGGACTAATTTCTTGGCAGGTTCCAGGCAGTCTGCCTTTGTAGGCGGGCAAAGGTTTAGATGGAATAACTTGAACATATTTCCCAGCAGTCCCCGGGCTTGAGAATTGGGACAGTGAGGATTGCTAATTGAGTCAATTATAAGGTTATGTGTGAAGGACAGCTGAATGCTCATGTTTTACATGAAACTCCGCAAAACACATCAGAGGGGACCGTCTTATCTACTGTATGCGTGCATGTCGGATCAAACTCCGTCTGGCTGCCGAATTCTTAAATAGCCGGTTCCTCCAGTTAACCCGGGAGTTAACCGCATGCTTGTAACTCTCATCATCTCGCCGGGCTGCTTTGTGCAGTCTTGTGTCACTGCTCCCACAGCCTCGCCAGCAATAGCAGAAAATATTAGGTTTTATGATGATTTCTGAGGGCTACCAGCCTCTCGCGGAGGTTTGGTATTAGATCTGTTTTCCTTCAGCCCGCAGGGAACCCTAAGACACTCACTAATGGATTCTAATGAGCTTAATTTGCTCCAGGATGAGTGATAAGGCGGTGAGAGCACCGAGGCATGTCTTAAGCCTCTATTTTACGAATATCACACACTGGGAAAGTAAAGAGAGCGTGCAGGACTCTGTGCTGATGACGCTTGATGCTGAAGCACAGTCAAGGTTAATGGATGAAGTTTCCTAGATGCCAGACCTTTAATGTGAGGATGAGAACCATATTATCATCACTAACCATGCTGCTGCTGTTGTGTATGTGTATATAAATAACAGCGCATATTGTTGTTAGGGATGCAAAATATATTTCAAGACACAACAATCTGATGAGACCTATAGTATGTTAAATCCTGCATCTTTGCTGAGTGGATCTGAACCTCAGGTGTGCAAATAACAGTTGTAGTTCCTTCCTTCCTGTGCTGTGTTGTGTTGTACATGGACAAATAAATGACCTTGAACATTAAAGACGGGGGTGCAGCATTCAGCGTTAACTTAGTCGTGGAAAAACGAAAGCTTGTCGTTGTTTTGGTGGAACAGAGACTAGAGGAAGATGAGCTAAAAATAGATCTTTGACGATACAACTTCGATGAAGCGTTTGTTTTGGTTTTGTCAACAAGACTGCAATGTTACGTTAGTGGTGGACTGGGACATTCATACATTCCCAGGAGTCCCAGGTGATGCCGTCCCAAACTGACAGAGAGTCAGTGACAACAACACGATGGCTTTTGGATGGCAAGTGTTTTTATTATTAACATCCTGTGTGAAGCTTATTTTTCTCTGTTATCTATTGTCTCATTTTGTTTAAGTTTGATACGTGCTGAGTGATAATCATTAGGTGCTGATTGTAGGTTTTACAGAATTTCTAACCATGGAAACATGCAATGTCGGCATTATCCCTGGATAAGGGTCGGACGAGGGTTGTTGTTGTATCGATGACAACCGTGATATTGATATTGTGTCAATAATACACATGATAATATCAAATAATCTGGCACAGACGATAGGCCTCGTGGATATTTTGGTCATCAGTACATCTGTTTGCTTTCACTATTCATCTTATTGTTCCTTTTGTACATGTTTATTTTTTTAAGCTTCCTATAGTTAATAATGATAATGTAATTATTGGACAAGATAATTGTTCAGTTAAAATCTGAATTATTGTGACAGCCTTACACTCCAGAGGGCAAACATAATTTGTTTGTATTACGGAAACAAATGTAATGGCAAAGAAACCATGTTGGAGTTAGAAGGGAAATATAAACCATTTGAGAAAAGGTAAACACACATTTGTGTGTGAGACGTGTGTATGTGTGTGTGTGTGCACGTGTGTGTATATATAGCCAGATGGGTTTCACCTGGCACTTTGTGAGCTTTTATCATCTGGATGTAATGGGCCCCTGCTAAGCATGAGCTGTTATCTCTGTGGGTTCACAGAGTGTAATCCCTTTTTCAATATTCTGTTTGGGTTCTGGAGCATGATTAGATGTGGCAAACGTGTGAAGCAGTGAACGCTGGAAACAGAGAGGGAATAGAACCGTGACGTGTGGTAAGTTTGTCTTTATAATGGCTGAATGGATATGGAGGGGGGAACCGCGACTTGAGTTTGCCACCTGTAGCTCGCGAGGAAACCTGTGGATTAGACCCCGGCGTCACCCTTTAACCCGTCTCCCCCAGAATGCAATTATTCCCCTCTTATCCTGCATATTACATGCAGAGGCACACCTACACCCATATGATGCTTCAGCAGTGTCATACTTTCAAGTGGGCAAACACAATGTGCTTTTTTCCCCCCCCTGATCTAATTAATGCACCAATTAAGAAAAAGGAAAACTGGCTTCCCAAGGGCAACTTTGCCCGGGCTCTGCTAATTAAATCTTGAAAACATGAGTGATATGCTTCCTGATCAGATGTGACAGCTTGTTCCTTGATGCAGACGGCTACAATAGGTAGAGGCCACACACACACACACACACACACACACACACACACACACGCAGGTAGAACAGTGGGGAACACTTCCGGCCCAGTTAAATCTCTGTTAAGGTCCAGAATGTGATGTGCTTGAAAAGATAAAGGGAATATTTATGCAACATTCATAAAAATGAAACATTTCAGTCAATTTTTTTGCACAGGTCAGCGCCTATATGCAAATAAACACATGTACATTTTCCTTTTGCCCTCAGATCTGACTGTGGAGAGACTTCAGTGTTTACTTTCAGTATTAAAAAGTGCTGCTGTGCAGTGAGGTCGGAAGCTTCCACATTAGCTGGGACATAGGGACATTTTAGTTTTTTAAAAGTGCTTTAGAAAAACTATGCAACAAATAAAACACTAACACTTTGAGGGAACACACTGACGATTGCTCATTCACACGCATATAAGTAGCATATATAAATAACCTATTAATGCCTTATTGTTTCACTATATTCTACAACAATTACTGCATTAGTGAACAGTTGCTGCTCAATATCCCAAATACAGCTAATTATTAAGAAGTTGCTATACATTACAATCTTAATCAGCATGTTGAGTTCTTGGTCAAAACTAATTTACTCGTGATTTGACATTTATTAATCCATATTGGTGATTAGTTAAAAAAATAAATAGCTTCACAATTACACATAAAGTGGTATTAATACAGTATGCATGCTTTTAAGCAAATAGTTACGGCTTAATACGTGTCCTAATCGTGTAAACAAAACTCTCACTGTGCTGTGGTGGCCCCAAAGTGCAAATGAGGACAAAGCACCAAATCTGAAAACACCATGGCAAACAGGACAACACAATACCTCACAAAAACATATGGGAAAACACAAAAACAAATAAATATAATAAAAAATGCAAAATTGGAAATTATAATTAACGTGAGAAAACTCAACAGCAACTTAAAAATGACAAATTGCAGAACAGAAACCACTCAACAAAACAGAACATTAACTTGTACTGGGAAAGGCACACTAGGTATGGTCGCTTTTATTGACGAGGATTGTTTCTGATTGGACGAACACATTGTCTATGTTTTTATAACAAAGGAAAGGCAACATTCTCTCATTATCATGGGTCCCGCTACTATGTTAATGTAATCGTGGTTTCTGTTTTGTGGTTGTGAATTCTCTTTCGTTAATTTGATTTCCAATCCGTCGTGGTTTCCCTATCAGCCGTTGTGTTTCATGATTTGTCGTCGTGTTGTGCGACTCGCCTCACCTTTCTCCCTCGTTCGCAGCAAGAGACTTAGAGACGGATATCCCAAAAAACATGAGCACGAAAAACAAACTAGGAGTAAGTGGGAAAAGAGTTTATTGTAATTTAGGCGAAGTCACCCAATCTTTGTCACGGCTCGGGATTACATTACAGAAACAATCTTTTTCTTTTTTTTTTTTTTTTTATGAATGCAATTTATATGACGAACATTACTCATACCGCCATCTGCTACTGTATGTTTAACCTTTCTCTTGCTTTTTGGATGCTAAGTCAGCTGCATCAGCATCTGCTAATGTTTGCATCCACTTTACACCCCCGAGAAGTAATTGATAAAGTCTTTTTTTTTTCTCCCCCCCCATTCCTGCATACAGTAACTTCTAATTAAATGCCACAGCTATAACCAAAAGGGCAATTAATGAATTATCAGCGCTGGAGTGCGGCAACAAAAGAGCAGCTATTACAATGCATAGACAATCTAATTAAAATTCTGTACTTCCATCAGTGTGCATTAGCATTTCAAAAGGGGAACCTTGTTACGTAAGTTTTCCCAGCTTGTGTTGTCTTGTGACGGACTGAAATGCGACCTGTGTTGGACACGCCTGGTCATGCCTGTCTAATTTCTCACACACAAAGAACCGTAATTTCCGGACTATAAGGCGCACCTGAATATAAGCCGCACCAGCCAATTTTAGGGAAAAACACAAATGTGTACATATACAAGCCGCACCCGATTATAAGCCGCAGGTGTTTTAGCGTTTAATTACCATATGTAAAGGCTCGTGCACAGAGGAGATTGTCGGGAAAGAGACTGCTGTTTGGGGAAGCTTCCATTTTATTAACATTTCAACAAACAAGTTGCATATTTGCATAACCTATGACCACGCAAACGTCAACACGCAAGAGTCAGAGACGCACAAACAGACGCACAAAGCTGCGGACTGGTTCGCACGGACAGTTAAAGACAACATGAATGTCATTTAATTCAACTAACAGCGAAGTAAAGTGAGAAACTTCTCGGTCAGACTGACAGACAGCTGTTAGCTCCGTTAGCACCGCCACCTGTCTGACTATGTGTTGTTAGCATAACAAACCTGAATCACTGACGTTGATGACGTCCACCGACTGAACAACGCGTTCCCTCGACGCAGAACTCCGAATGCTCAATGACGGTGTAGGGTCGACGACGTAGCTACGCTGTCGCCGCGACGCAGAAGCGTAATAATAAACCAGGCGTTAAAGGTGAGGGACGTAACCTGTACAATCCATAGATTGAGAAGGTCCCCTAGTGGCCGTTAGCTGTAAAAATCCATAAATTAGCCGCACCGTTGTATAGGCCGCAGGGTTCAAAGCATGGGGAAAAAGTAGCGGCTTATAGTCCGGAAAGTACGGTATATTAAAAAAATAAATAAACTGCCAGGAACTGTGTACAAATGAACGCAGCATATTCGAACACCTTGCTGCTGCTTAAATCTGCTGATTTAAAAACCATTTAGATGAATTCTGTGTTCATTATTTTGTCATTGTTATGCAGAAATCTGACCAGAAATTAATCTTAACTTCAAACACGTTGAAGAGGGGGATTATTTCAGAGGTGATGAATATCACCTACATCATCTGAGATTAATTTGCACACTCGAAAACTTCAAGCTGGCTATTAGAATTAACTGCTTATTGATAAGTTTTGTCCTTCCTCTCTCTTTTTTTCCTGCTCTCCCCCGTCTGTCTCTGTTGCGAGCTTCTATCTTTTCCTTCGTTGTTATTCTTTGACGGCACGCTGTGGTTCTCAGAAAATTACCAAGTCAATTTAGAGCCACTCAATAAAAACCTGATGTGCTTTAAAATGCAGCCATGGACCAACGTGGAGAGAGGAATCAACACTTAACGGCTCCGTCCTTGCCCCTTACCCTCCGATCCATCTTCCCCCCTGTACGCAAAACCGAGCCCGAGGCCAACAGGTTGTGTTTGTGTTCCAGCCTTGAGCTGCTAATCCCAGAAGACCCACATGATAACAAGGTCGATTAACCTTGACCAATGATCTATATATAGTGATGAGTTTGAACCTTTGCTTTGTAGTAATGGCTGGTTTCCTTTCACAATGGCTTCCTCCTTTGAGCTCTCAATGGAAAAGGGTCAAATTGAAGTACCAGGGGACCAGTTTTGTATGTTTCTTTGTATTAAAAGATATACACATGTACAGGAACGAGCTCTGCAGTTGAGTTGTGCAATTTACTGAGCGACAGACTGACCTGACAGATCACTTTCTGCAAAAATAACCCAGCAGATACAAGTATAATGTCAGTGAGGTGAAGTTGACTTAAGAATTAGTCACTCTGTCGCTACATATTCACGAGCACAAGTTAGGCTGGAATCTCAACCCTTTTATTCCAGATGAATGAGAATACATCACTGACAGCAGCTCTGACTGTGGGCTGTAAGGAGTTGCTCACACAGACACTACCTAGCATCTGCAGTTCAAAAGCTGTATTTGTGCTTCTCTTCCGATGATGACAGACAGGGTATGAGCAACAAATTGGCCGGCAGATAAAGTGGCATAAGCAAATTACGTGATAAGGAGCAGCTCAGGAAGCAGGCAGCAGGTCAGGCCTGATGAGAGGATCCGCAGAGCAGGAAGCACAATGACGGAGGCTGGAAGCTGGTGCAGAAAAACAAAAGATACTGAATGCAAATGCTCACTCTGTACTCGTGGATTATGCCTTGGGAATTCAGTTGTGCCTAGTACGACGCGTCCGACGTGCAGCGGTGAAGGAAGTACTCAGATCTTTTACCTCACGCAACATTATGAAACTTGTTAACCTTAAAATAACAGCTTCAGAATCAGGTTGATGGTTCAGTGTCTTGTAACAGGGCGACTTGTGTCTATCACTTGTTTCTGCTGTATGCAACTTCAGTGAGAGGGTGGGATCACACCGTTACTTACATGTTAACTGTAAGATTTTCAACACACGACACTGATGATGTAATGAGTATTGTCTGTAGTTAGCGCCCTCACTATTGATGTGTCTCAATTCAGGGTCTGCATCCTTTTTGAGGCCACATTTGAAGGCCAATTACGTCACAACGCTGTGCGAAGGCCCAATTCGAAGGCTCCTCCCCAAAATGGGGGTCAGCCCTATGTTTCCACATTTCTAGGACATTTTCAAAATTAGGTCTTGTGTTCCTACATTTCCCTTCAATTTAATGGTTAGGGGGAAAAAAACAACAACAAAAAAACCCCCCAAAAAAAACAGGAAATGTTGGAACATAGACACGCTCCCCTTCTTTTCCCTCTTCTTGGAGGATGCACCACTACTATCCTTCGTGGCCCCACATATCCCAAGATTCTTTGCGTGCCCGAAAAAGAAGAGAGAAAATGGCGACATCACATGGCGTAGATCGTCACTTTCGCGGGCCTGGGCGGCAGAAATCGTGACGTAAGGGTAAAACATCTGGTGACGCAACCAGGAAATACTCCAAAGGCTAGACCGTCCCATTTAACAACGGCTGACGAGGTTAACGAGGTCTCTCTGAAGGACTCGCCTTCGAAGACTGCAAAGGCCCGTCCGCAAAGAAACCGTTGGATGCGCCAAATATAAAAATGCCAATTTCTTCACAATGCTGCTTTAAGTAAAAGTAGCAATACCACGGTGTAGAAAGACTCTGTACCAAGTGAAAAATATGCATTCAAAACCTTTAAGTACTGGCGTCAAAATATGTAGAAAAGTAGAAATTTCAGAATATACACTATAAATACTGCACCCTGTGTTCCGCCTATCCTTTCTCTTCTACTTCAGTACTTTATTTTACTTTGCTACCTCTTATCTTACAGCTACTTAAGCATTTTATTGTTTCTATATTTGTCCTTGTATTTGAATATACCCACTGCTACAATGGCCTGCTTTCCTTGGGAGCTCTATCCATCTGTCTAGATTACGTTACAATTTGTTGGAGGTTGTAAGTTGGACTCAAGGACACCAAGACGGGGAGAAGGTTAAAAGGAATTTATTTGAATCGCTCTAGCAGCAGGCAGAGGAAGGCAGCTCAGCAGGTGTAGCAGCGGGGCTCACAATGGCGTTGGCCGAGGCTCCGGTGAGTGAGACACGGAGGATCCACAGCGGAGTGAAGGCTGGAGGCAGGGTGGCAAAAAAGCTGCTGGAACACGGAGGTAGCAAACTCCCCGGAGAAGTCGAGGAGAGAAAAAGTTAGTGGAGTTGGCACACGAGAGCAAAAAGGTCACTGAAAGTAAACGCTAGCAGAGTAACCGTGCACCACGTCGACGAGTGGAAAAAGAAGACCAGAGCATTTGAGCTGTCGCTGATGATCAGATGCGCTGCAGGTGTGTGAGAGGCCGGAGCTCCAGCCGTCAGGAAAGTCCCGCCTAGCCTCTCCACCTCTGAGAGAACAAAAGTCAAACAAAAACAAAAAAATAAATAAAACACCTACACAAACAGTCCAAATCATGACATTATGATCACTGATGCATCAGCATTCACTGTAGCAGCTGGTGAAGGTGCAGCACATCTTTTACTACATGCTGCACTAAGTATAATGGAGACGTAACAGTATATACCTCTGAAATGTAGCAGAATAGAACTATAAAGTAGCATAAAATGGAAAAGTAAAGTGCAAGTACCTCATATGGTGCCTATTAAAAGGCACTTCTGCAAATGTATTTAGCTCATTTCTTTAACTGCCAGAGTGATTGCGTCACACCGGCTAGGACACTGAGCTTTAAGGTCATTAAGCTGACTGTGAGACTGGCTTGAATCAATGCCATCACACTCTCCACTCTGTGATTCAAGAATATTTTCCCACTCAACTATATATTGAATTTATGCAAGCCATACAGCAGAGGAGTGTGCCGCTTTAGATCCTGGCCACAATTGTCCTATTTATGTGATAGTATAATGTTTGATGTGCACGGTTAAATCACCCGTTAATTTTAAATGGCCAACAATTGACAAAGCTGTTAATCCTATACTGACGGTAAACTGTCGGCCAAGGAGCCTCAAACAGGAAATAAAAAAAGAAAAAGGTTTGCCCTGTGTGTCCATGCAGATAAAGGAAAATACTTCCATATGCAACGCAACTTTGCACACACACACACACACACACACACACATACACCAAATCAATATCTAATGTGGAATATATTTGAATTATTTCTGTTTTTTTTTCCTCTGTTTGATTTTTGAGCAGCATGTCGTTCAAAATGCATGGAAACACGCGCTTTGAGTCTGCCGAGTCTTTAAGCCTGCAGGTGGAGGAAAGTGTGGACATTAGTATTCAGCCGCTGAGTGTGTCGACAGGTACAGACAGAGGGAGAGGGCACAAATGTCCCAATACCAGGTGTAGAATTCTCTCTTTTTTTCATCTGCTTTCTGTTCCTTCCTGTCTCTTCTTTATGTTTTTGTCAACTCGTCTCGAGGTGCTCGAAGTGCCTCTCAAAAAAAAAAAAAATGTTTAAAAAAGGAAAGAAAAAAAAAAGGCGAGGCTGCCGGCCATGAAAGAGCGAGTCGGAACTTTTGAAAATAAATTTAAATAGGTGCCCTCCGCTGCTAAAATGCATTTGCTCTGATCTGCCTCTTTCTTCACTGTTCACGCTCGCTGCAGTTTATCATTTACTCTGCACCGACCGCCACCAGCCTCGCCGGTGTCGCCTCGTGTGTTCTCATTAACACACACACACACACGATCATGAACTCAGACACTTCTGGCATATGTACACGGGATGTGGAGCCCGAGGTCAGAGACAGCTCCTCTGAGATTCAGCACGGCGAACGCTCGCTCGCTCGCTCCCACAGCAGAGACGAGTGGAGTGTGTCAGGACTGAGATTCCTCCCTGCCTGCGACATTGTTTTTCCTATAGGATGATGGCAGAAGAGCGGAACTTTTTGTTTCCAGTGTGCGGCCCCTTATAGCCGGTTGCGGTCCCATCAGTCACGCTCAGATGGCTGCAGCTACCTTTGGCAGGCTCGCCACTTTGAAAGCAGGCTGAGCCTGCAGAGAAGCTGAACCTATAAAGTGTCTATAATTCTGAAATGTGGCTTCTAGGAGTTTGTTCTTCAAGCACTCGAGAGGACAAAATAAGGCCAGCTGGGTCTAGTATAAGTATGAATGGTTTCTCCTATCACCTTTGGAAAAAAAGACATTTCTGTTTACAACCCCGGTGACTTGGGAGGCAAACAACTGAGACTTCCAGCAGCTGCAGTGCAGGAACACAGCCTTGATTTCGTTGGCGTGAAATTCAGTTAATGCCAGCGGTGGCTTTGATGGCGATTCAGCAGCTAACGCAGCAAAGCGACACCAAGTCTTTCTTGTTTTTTTCCCATTTTCTGATCCCGTCAAAGAAAAGATCATGTGAAGGCAAAGAGGAGCAGAGCTTGTGTCACCTTATTAGGGTTGTTTTCCCACTTTGTTGTTGTTGTGGTAGGATTAATCCAGCACATAACATGGATGTGAATGTATTCATATTTTCAACCCCGTCTCCCAGAAAACATTATTGTTGTTTTTGTAAATCGCATTGTGGTGACAAATGTAAGCGCTTCCTGGATTATGTTCAGAGACAGTCTTTCTTTGAGGGAACGTATCGTGCTGGAGTCACAGAGAGGTCGTCGGGTCGCGTCGGAGGCAGACAAAGTGCAGGAGAGGGACAACAGAATCCAGAGTTAGCATCCATTTTCCCATCTGTTGTTATAGGCTAAGGTTAGGGAACCTCCAACATACATAAAAATATTTTTTAAAAAAACATGTAAATCTAGAGGGGACGCCCAATGTCAGCTACATGGACAATAAAACAACAAACTGATGCCTCTTCAGGGTAAAGTCAAACTGAAATGTGCTCCTATAATGAAATAAAATGCCCAATCTGAAGGTGTACAGGGGCTGTTGGGTTTCAAGGGCTTCAAGAATAAACACAGCCTCCTCACTAGAATAACGTGGGGCAGCCGATAACACAATAGAGCCTAAACAGACCAGAGTTTCTGGTTGGATATATAAGGGGAGGCGGTTCTCAGTGAGTCAGGGATTCAGAATAAGAGCGTGACAGCATCAGATCGAGGGTCAGATCCACCTGGGTGCTGTTCCCCACCTCTTTTGAGCCTTCACAAAAGGGGGCGTCGTCACACCCTGATTGGCTGGGAGGTGAAAAGCCCCAAGCTGCTTCCAATCCTCAATCAGGAGTCAGTCTCCACCACCACCATCCTGCGCACAGGTGATCTGAATCCGATGCAATCAAGCCGGAGGGATTTTTTTGAAAATCAGCGCCAAAACAAAGAAAGATAGCCGGTCTTAAACAACGGGACTGCTACAGTTTTACAGTGGACATGTAAATTCACTGTCTGTTTTGGTAATTTTATGAATATTTTGTGTTTTACTGTTGAGATTTACTGTGAATTTATCGATTTGTTCAATATCTACATTTTTTTAGGACTTGTCAGGTCCCCTGATTAATACGGGGCTAAATTTGCCTTTTGTTAAATTATACACTTTTCTGCAAAATGTTCCAAAAAAAAATCCATATTTTGAATAGTCCATTTCAATAAAGTGGTGCCGGTGAAGTCCTTCATGCAGAACTACATTTATTTCCTTTTCTTACACAAAAAGTATAAAACTGTAAGACCTTGCAGCTAAATGAATAACACTGAAGATAGAAATGTGAAATACTGTTTATTCCTCGTAAATAGTAGAGAACAACATAAGAAAATGGTAATAAACAACGGCCTCACATGAATCCAGATGAATTGTCGGGCGTATTTCATTCCTCAGTGAAATCTCTGTTAGAGAGCAGCTGCGTGCGGGGCCGTCTGAAAGCAGTGACCCTGGGCTTTGTCTGAACCCACGCATCATGGATTTTTAAAATAATAATGTGTCGCTGTATCAACTGTTGGTGACCGTGCTGACTCTCAATGGCCCAAACGCGTCCTCTTATTTCCCTCACAGCAATTTGTCCTTGTCAGAAAAGCCTTTGAGTTCTCGGCTACGCAGAGTCGATTGATTCGGTACCTTTTAATGCACACATTCATGTTGCGAGAAATACCTGATTACTCACTACATTTTACGTAAATTCTACATTAAGAAGGTTCTTTTAATGCAACATCGAAGGTGTTTTTCCCCCTCGATAAAAACTGCTCTGGATTAGTGCTGCATCTAAAAGCCTGTATAGAGGCGACACTGTTATTCACATCTTATTGAAAACAAGAAACATACTGTCGTGAAAATCTGCTGTCTCTGCTGAAGTCAAAGATGCAACATTTTAAAAAGACCTCATAAAATAAATAACTCACTTTATAAGAAGCTCTTTATGTCTCCTGTTTAAGAGCGCGCACGGTGTGAAGCAAACTGCAACGCAGGATCGATATGAGACGACAGTGACGTACGTCATATTGTGTGTGGACGGTGCTTCGACCTGTATCATTTGAACCGAGTGTCTGTCGGATGTTGTGTTGTGTATTTGTGTTTGGCCTTGCAGTCGATGTAAAGGACTATAGGATCACAAACTTTACAGGCAATAATTCAGAATGCCTAGCCATGAGCGGGCGTGTGTTATACGGGAATTACTGATGGATATCGACGAAGGTAAATACTGTAAACTGTTTGATATACAACCCATTCACCATCATAAATGTTGGCAATGTGCATTGTTCTGCAAACCAAGGATATGTCAAAACTTTACTTTTCTTAATTGGCAAAGGACAAAAAAGCAGGACAATATACAGCGCACCTGCCATGACAGGTGACACCATGACATAAATGATCAATGGATCACTTGATTGAGTTGACCTGCATATAAAAAGGAAAGACAGTATTGGTCTTGCCTACCTGAATCATCCGCGTTCACCATCTTGTCAACTGAAGCTGTTCATGTCAGTAGATTGTTGGGCACGATTTACTTTCTCTTTCTGTCTTCCTTACTTCGCGTCATCACATTACTGCATGAAAATATCTAATAATCCCATCCAAGCTATTAGCCAACCCCACATTTTAAATACAATTATTTTCTGCGTTGTCTTGTCAGGTCAGGCTATCCTGACGGGAGCGTGCCTATGTTCCCACATTTCTAAGATTTTTTTTTTCAAAATTAGGCCCTATGTTCCCACATTTCCTTAGCCTTAACCCTTAAGTTGAAGGGAAATGTAGGAACACAAGACCTTATTTTGAAAATGTCCTATAAATGTGGGAACATAGGGACTAATTTTAAGAAAATTCTTAGAAATGTGGGACATTGGGCCGTGGGAACATAGGGCTGACCCCTTCTGGATCATGCTATGACATTTTCTCGTTGTGCAGCTGGCTCGAGAGGCAGTATTTTCTAACCATGTCCGGGGAATTATTCTTATGCATTTTAGAATAATGTCATTTGCCAGGTCATGTAAGGGGTAGACTACAAAATGTATTATACATGCCAAAAAAAATTTAAATGTGGATTTGCATGATTTACGAGAGCCTCATTATCAGGTCGGAAAAGCCGGATTTCCGGATTTATCCGGAAGAATCAAACTTACAGATGTTGAAACAGTCTCGAGCTGTGGTCACTTGGTTGGCAGCCTTTTCACCAGTAACTCCAGACCATCCCATCCAACTCTTAATGTCAAAGTCAGGTCATAAACATGCAATGTTAAACGTGATATGACACATTTTGTAGGAATGTCAATATGGTTCATGGCCTTTGACACGTACGAATGTGAACGGTTCACTGGACGCCACTGGGCTGCAATACACCAGCTGTACTTTGTGGCTGCTCGGATGCGTTCTCATCAAATTAAAATCAATCTGATGGGCATGGCATTTGGATTGCATGTCGTTATTTAAGTTTTCTGATAAACACAGTTGACTATTTGCTGAAAGCTCGACCAAAGTACCAAAAAAAACTACCTACATGCGGAAAGAAAAGGGTGATTATAACAAGCGTATTTGAATATAATAACATTAAATACCTGTTGTGCACTGTCTCTGCCTTCCAGTAAAAGGGTTATTAAGTAAAAAAACAAAAACATATATATATATATATATATATATATATATATATATATATATATATATATATATATATATATGAGTGTGTATGTATGTGTATGTATGGTATATATATATATGTGTATGTATATATGTATAGAATATATGTATGTGTATATATATGTATATATATATATATATATATATATATATGATATAGATATATATAGATATGTATTATGTATATATGTATATAGTGTATATATGTGTATATATGTATATATATATATATATATATATATATATATATATATATATATATATATGATGTAATATATATATATATTGATGTAGATATAGTGATATAGAGATATATATAGAGATATATAGAGATATATAGATAGATATAGATAGATATAGATATAGATAGATAGATAGATAGATAGATAGAGATGTATAGATATAGATATATATATATAGATGTATAGATAGATATAGATATAGATATAGATATATAGATATAGATGGATGGATGGATAGATGGATAGATGGATAGATAGATTTAAAGAAACATCTTCATCTGTCGTCATCGCTTTGTACCAGATTCATTGCGTACGTTTCATAACCACATGTAGTGACACAGAATGGGCCAACAAGCAACAATAGGGGTTAACACGGTGCTTTCTGCGGGACACAAGCAGTGCTTTATACAGAAGCAAAGGGCTTGTTCTTCCATTGTCCATTTTTATGCCACTGTAAAACCAGAGCACACACACTGGGCAGGTATAAAAGAAGAGGAGACACGAGGGGTAAGATAAGGCGACGGCAGCATGTGCTGAGGCATCAGAGGCCCTTGGTAAATCTTTATTTCTTGTTGCAACCAGCTGCTGACGGAGAATTAAACAAACACTGACTAAAAACCAAAGTGGGACCTCTCTGGGTAATTGAGTTTGTTCCAGGGGGTCCTTCAAAAAAGTGGAATAGTTTCATTTCAATATAATACCATTCATAAGTAACACAATTACAGAATTTATGCTGATGCATTTTCATTCATTTTCTTTTGTGATAAAACATCTCCAAGAAAAATGCACGTCTGGTTTAATTTGTGTCAGTTTAGAGGTCCTTGACGCTGAACGGCTCGAGGTATTTCCACCCCCCAAAAAATGACTCATTTGTCATATTCCTTGCTTTGTGTGGAAACGAAAGTGAGGATTTGTGAAAAAAAAAAAGATCCTCACACGTAACCAGAGTCAGACTCTCTTTTAAAGGTTTGTATTGATAGCACACAGTTTTAACGGTGACAAAAAAATCACTCAACGGCAAGATAGGATCATGAGGTCATTTAGTCCCGATCGTAACCGTAGTGCAACGTTGTAGGATGTGGGTCAGGAGTTTCCCAACGATTTCCACCGCAGTCAACTGCAAAGGGCACCGATGGGAGCCTGAAACGGCACACCTAATGATGAGACTGTGAAGAAAATGGATGAAGAGAGGTAGGAAGAAAACAATATTTCCTCCTAAGGATAGCTGTGGTGGATGGTTAGTAACAGAGGCTGACAGCGTCCTCATATGGGATGCTAATATATTCTGGGTGAAAGTGTGCTGCTCTCCTCATTAGTAGCCTCCTAGTTTGACAGAGGTGTTGGGGTGGCTGCCATTCACCCGGGATAATTATCCAAAGGATGCTCTGAGGAAACCCATTTTTCCCTCGAACCAAACTCCCCGAGAAAATAATATTAAGACAACAGTAGAGTATTTTCTGCGGATTATTTGTTCGACTAATGGCCTTTTTCTACAGCTTAAGGAGTCGTGCATGTATCCTGATGCTTCATCGCAATTCTCTGCAGCGCTGTGCTCAGGAGCAGCAGTGGTTTGAGTCACTATCGAACTGTCATCCTCATGGTGGCGCTAGAGGAACAACATATCAACACCAACATGATTTTATACAAGATACTGTAATTGCAGGTTTTATAAACAGTGGTAAACCCGGTAAAATAGGCGACCAAATAACGTGAAATGCCTTATTCTAGACGATGTTGCTTTGACGTTGACCAGGCTGCCATATCTGACGAGTTGGGAGTGAGAACGTGACTACTGCATTGTTACCGACACAGAAATGTTGTTGATTGTACCCTTTCCACTTGAGGAAAATACATTTAATGGTATTCCAATGGTCCATGTTGTTGAGAAGCTGAAACTCAAAATGGCAATCGCTTAGCCGCTCTTTCAACTTCCCTTTGAAAGACGAAGCAAACCCAGAAAAATGTAAGGTAACTGGAGGTAAGTTGTGAGTTACCTTTCATGTGTCGAGGCTGCATAAACGTCAGGACCTTGAGAGCAAATGATTCACAACAGAAGGATATCAGTGGCCACTCACTGCTCACACCACATTTATGTTTCCCCCGCTGTGACTCAAATTGTAAAGCTGTGCTCCATCGAAACTGTATTAGGCACCTATTTTCAGGCTAAGTTATGTTGACACTCAGTCACTCGCTCAACCCATTTTCCCTTCACGACGTATAAAGTTCTCTGTTTTGTAGTGACAGAGCGGCGCCTTACAGAAGATGGGGGTGAAAAAAAAATGTAAGGGAATGCTATTAGGAGCAGGGGTCCTCGAAGAGTTAAAGCCTGATTGGCATTGTTACGCCTTTGCCTTAATCAATTCAGCAGGATAAGTCAAACATGACACGAGTTTCCACACTATGTGGAAATAAATAAATTAATAACAATAAAGGGCTTTACATAAGAAGATCACGAGTGGCTCCGGGAATGACAAAAAATAGAAAATTGTATTTATGTCAGCACGAATAAAACCCAAATATCTGATACTGTATGTGCAGACTTCAGCTATGTTCTTTACCCCATAAAATATGAATGTTTGCTAATATTAGTTTCGGTTCCTGTATTTTTTCGGGTGTTCTAGTGCTTCCCATTGGAACTGATGAAGAAACTGGCCGCTGTGCAGTGAAATCGAGCCTAGTGTGTGTAAGAGTATATGTATGACAGATAGACTTCAAGCTAAATGCTGCATATTGAAGCATTAACCTCCTCCCCCTCTGTCAACGTGGCCTACAGATGCTAATAACGAGATAATGACACATTGAATTTGCCTTCATTATGTTGAGTCAGTTGCATTAAAGACATGCACATGTAGAAAAAGAGCCATAAGGTCAGCAAACAAACGTGTTATTGTCAGATAACAGGCCCTTTATCTGTAGTATGCTACCACTGAATAAACTACTGATTCTACCACACTGAGTGCGGCTGTGGTGGCCGATACCCTGAGTGTACTGACTTGAGCAAGGGCTCAATTTATTGCCTATGAATTCAACTTTTACAAGGACAATTGTGTTCTTTCAAAAGTTACTAGGTCTTGCTATCATACTGTAATATGGATATTTTATAACATGGTTTAAAGATTCTGATATTTTTAAACCTGTGCCCTGTATTAACATGTTTTAGTGTATAAATGATGCATATTCTTATCAAACGTTGTGGAATTGGGCGGATAGATTGCCACAGCTGTAATGTAATCCTTTGGGGCAACTACTATCTACAGAATTACCCGGTATTTCCACTGGTTGCACGTACGTTGCGGAATGGCTTCTGCTATGGAAAGGTCCGGACTGCCGGAGCTGCAACGGAGTAGATACGCAACGGAAACAGATCTGGTGTAATTTAGGGGTCAGACTTTTGTTAAAGTGCGCAGTCTGAAAATCCCAAACTATGTTATTAGAAAAGGATCAACTAGCTCGCTTTGTGGCCTCCTCACAGGTTCACTTCAATCCATCCATCCAAGTTCATAAAGACCTGGTGCACATGCAGATTTTCCTGCAAACCCACTAAATTTTTTAGATATATTCAAGAAAAGAATAGGGCTGGAGTAATGATGATGGTAGAACCTCAAGACGAGCCATGAAACATTGGACAATCTGGTAACGGACCAAGTTGTCTCAGCCAAGAAACCAAACCAAAACAGACAATCTCAGAGGGAGTTGAGTTCCTGGAACAGATCATTTTTAGCTGTGAGTCAGCTCGAACAAAATCAGGATCTGTGGAAGGAAATGGGTATCGAGAGAAGAACAAAACTTGATTTTGGAGGCCAGCACTGTTAGACTCCTACTTAGAGTATGTGCCGCCGTATGTTCGGGCATTTTGTCTGCTGAGGCGCACTGAAATTGGTTTTGTCTGCGAGAGAGAGAGAGAGAGAGAAAAATAATATGGATAGAGGAATCTTGACCATGAATATAAAGTTAGATGGTCTCAAATTATTTTTATTCACTCACTCATTTTATGGGGCCCTTTTGTTACTGTCCATAACATTAACACATATTACTGGCTGAAGCTCCATTACCGAATGTGCATTGCAGAGATGGTTTGCTCCATCGTGCTAAAACACTCAATGGTGCTTTTCATGTCTTTAATCGTATGGGTTGCGGCGCGTTTTCAGACAAGAAATGGCGACTCGTGCAGAAAATACATTTTAATCATGTCCTGTTGACCAGAACAACAACAATTAAAAAATCGAGCTTCAGTAAAAAGCGTTGTGGGGGAGAAAGCGGACATTTGATTTCCATTTGAGTGCATCACAGCTCATTATCAACCACTAACTGGTGTGTGCCTTTCTGCAGAGAGAAGTATAAATAACCCTCAACACATGGATCGCCTGAAAGAAAAAAAAAAAAAAAAAGATGACTGTTTCATCACATTCTTCATTGCAGCTAGGCGGTGGCCACGAGGGATATAAAGACAGAAGGATGCAGATACACAGCTGGTGACAGGCTGCTCAGACGAATGAAACTTGTGAGTGCAGTCGAGGGGGAAAAGAGCCAGGAGGTAAACCAATTGTGTGACACTACAGGCACATCAGGTATGGAGAGTGCACTTGATGAGGTGTGATGGCTCTTAATTCAAACCTCATCAGGCAGTTGGATGGACAAACCGTCTTCACGCACTAATTGACTTCCACTTGCTCTGTCACCTTTTTTTCCAGGTCCATTCCAAGAATGGAGCCAAATGCTGTGACAGCTTGGAAGGAAGAAAAAAAAAAAAAGAAAGAAAAAATCCCTGCTAAGCCACTGAAGGTGTAATCTGTCAGTGTTCCATTGAAACATTTTAAAAACAAGCAGTGCATTCGCTCAGGGAGAGTGAGGACAAATTAAGGGATGGAAACAGCCGGGGATGAAATGTTAGCGGTTAACATTTCTGTAAACTCAGTAGGCTACATAAAGGTTAAGTGCTAACATGTGCCATGTCGTGTTCACGTAACATGTTTGCTTTCTTTTCTGACTTTCACATCACTGGTGGAGTTACAGGCAGCGAGGCAGCCGACTGCAGTTTGAGTTTGAGTTCTGAGTTCTGTGACCATGACACCGCTGGAGAGACCTGGAGACATCTCCAGCCGTGTTTGTGGAGACCAATACCAGATATGTTTTTTCACGGAAGTCCGGCCATCTCCGGCTTTGTTCATGGGAACAAAACTGGGTGTCTTTAAGTAGATCTTAAGACATTCCCAGTCATGTTTGCTGCAGTCAAAACTGGGTAATTTACTCAGGAAGTCAGGGACGTTTTAATGGGGATCAAAAGACAAACGTATAGCTGGAACTTATCTGTGTTTTTGCAAAAATGTGCCGAGCATTAACATGCATTCTGGCGGTTGGGTTATGACATTTCTACTATCATGTTCATATAATATGTTCATGACCTGACTATTGCAACAGGAGGCAGAGGAGATGGTGATAAAGTTACAGGAGAAGAGGCTGACAAACCTGTGATTTCAGTTTGAGACTGTTTTTCAACATTTTCTCATTGCTACAGCACTGGATGTTTTTAGGAATAGCTTGGGCGATCTCCAGCTGCGTTTGTTGCGGCAAAAGCGGGTGAGACCTCAGGGCGCTTCCAGCTGTATCTGTTGTGAGTTTCAATATATCCACGGTTAGCAGAAAACCCACATCGTCGACAGTTATTCTGGTGGTTGGTTTGGATGAAAAAATGCTCAATGAAAATCCAGATTGCAACTGACACTAAAACAGATGTCTACAACAACGGTAACGTCACACCTGAGCAAAAACGAAAACAAAAAAACATAGAAGTTTAATCAAGCTAGAGCAGTGTGCTGGTGCAGAACATCACACCTCTGTCTTTTCCCCAGCCGAGCAGAGCGAGGGAAATGAAATCAGCAGGCTAGGATGTGGGCTGTCTGTAATCAGGTTTCACCGCCCTTCCCTATCGACTGCTGGGTCAAGATCATATAAGCATGCTGCTGTGTCTGCCCACCATCCTGCCTGCCTCTCTCTCTCTTGCTTGCCCTCTTTCTCAATTTCAGGTTCTGTGTTTCCCTCTCTGGTGTGCTGCTCTGCTTGTTTGCCTTGAATGTACCAGTCAGCGAGTATAATTCAGTTTTGGCACCAATCAGAAGGTGAATGGGATCCAATTAGGTTTATTTGGGCTCACATCTGATTATTAACAATGACAGAATAAAGCACCACATTGCTTTAGATGTTTAGCATTGTGTTATGACTGTAGTCTTGTTCCATTGAATATTGAATGCTGCGTTTGTAATGAATGCTTTCCTGATGAAACCTTGAATATAGCACGATTTTAATAAGAGGTTTGGACATCCTGCTTTTGTACTGTATCTCGGAAAACCACAAAATAATAATGTCTTCATCGAAAGAGGCAGCTACGGACGAATATGTGTGATAATATACCTATTGTGGTACTGTGTGTTTGCAGGGAGGGATTTTATAGAGCACAGGAGATGACATAGAGCCAGCACGTAATGAGCCTTGATGAAACTTAATAGCAGTATTGTGAGATGGGGAGCGCTCCATTTCACTGTGATGGAAGAGCCTGTCTCTTAAAGATCCATTTGTGTCGTACCAAGGTCAGCATTTTGTCTTTAATGAGAGTAATCTCACGGAGGTGCAGTAAATACTGACGCTGTCACCCATACTTGAATGTACATGTATAATGTGATATTAATAAAAGATATGGATGGACACAGACAAATGGCGGCACACGTCTACAGAGAAACATGACAGTCTAGCTCGTCATTACTCCCAGCGTGGCAAACGCGGCAGCCTGGTCAATGGCCCAATGCTTTAAGTTTGACACTGTTGTATCCCCTCTAGCGTCCTTTCTAGAGGCGCCCTCTAGTATGGGAGTATAAAGAGCGAGTAACGTCCGAGTTTGGTGGTGGTTGGCTGGGTCAAACACAGGCCGATGTCCCAAAAACCCGGAATGGGTTCCTGAATGTGTCTGGTGCAAGACAACACGATGCCCGATCGGACGAAAGCCGTTTCTGCCGTGCTTCGAGATTTTAAATCAGACCACCATGGCCACTCATTTGTAAACTGTGTCTTATTTTCCCAAACTAGCTGGGTGAAATGTGTTTCTGCAGACATTTTAGGCAAGAAATAAACCATGAGGTGGCGGAATCTGTCTTCATTTTAACTCGTCAAAGGAGTTTTCAGAGGCAAGAAAATGACAGAACCCAGAAACGAAGCTTAAAAGTCGAGAGTGATTTGTTATGCAAGTTTCATAAGTAAGTTGCCGTGCGTGACAGAACATGCTTATTTTTACTCAAAGTTAGATCTTTTGCTGAAACTAACCAGGTAGTTTTTGTGCCTACACCTCACCAAACAGTGTCTGTTTCACCACATTAACAACCATCAAAAAGCCATGAAATGTAATAAAATGTAAAATGTTTGCCAGAAAACTTTATTATAAGTCTAACTAATATTGTAAATTTATGAAAGCTCACTCGACATTATGCAAAACTAACCCAAACTCTCCGCTCTGTGTTTATGCACGACTTCAATTCATATTGCAGTAACTCTAAAGCAATTAAAAACACTTTTAGCGTTTAACACTTGTAACGGTGATGCTGCACGGGAAGTCAACAATGTCATAACCAGACATTTTTACAGCGTCTGCCATGTGTTCAGTAAAACCTCACACATTGCAGTCGTGTGCAGGTGGGAGCAGCACATTGACATTGTTTGTCACTGTGCGCACAGCTGGACATTGAAGCCAATAACAGACTACTGTTAATTATTGCACATGCATGTACCGACTCCACATGGACTTACAAGACACATTACTGAAATTACCTAACTTGTAATCTGTCATACGGTTTAACCTCACTCAGGGATGCCGGTGTGAGTCATTTAAGAACATTATAATGGTTATAATAATAGCTAAGACTGTCATAAAATTACGTTGTGCAAATTGAGATGGAAGTCAAACACTGAGACACCTGGAACGAGCTTATATAACATAAGGCATTCAATTGTAAGTAGTAAAGAAAATATGCAATTTCTCTGAGATGTTATGAAGACGACTTTGTTAACTAAACACCGCAGTGAATAGAAAAGCTTTTGGAGGAGCCGGGGGTATGAATTCTGGGTGAAATACAAAAAGCCTGTGAGTCAATGTGAATCAAGGGTGAGTTGGACGTGAAATAACGAGGTCGGAGAGGAGAATCATGTATCTGACCCTGTTTAAAAGCATCTGGCTGGGAGGGCTTTGGACCACGGGATTTGGCATACCACCTCATGTCAGCAGCCATGCTAGCGGCGCGGTGAGGCTGTACTTTGGGACACTCGTGACTTTGTGTCTTTCCCAAAGTTACTCACGCCGACGTCAGCATGCTCACAATGATAATGCTTACATAACAGTCACCCTCACAGTTCAACATGTCATCGTGCTGTCATTTGCTGTTAAGCAGGCTAAAGCTAATAAGAATGTCAGTAGTTTGGAAATAAATCCAAAGTGTCCGGATTCATCCTGTGGTTCTGAAATCTAACAACAACCAATCCATTCAATACTAATACTTGTTCATCAACCTCTTATTGACACTAGAACCAGTATTCTCAAACTAAAAGTTGTTTGATGCCAAGGCTTAGTAAAAATATTTTTTGAAAATGAAACATGATGCTTTAAAAATACTCAACCTCATCTTTGTGCTTTTGTTTCAGTCTGCTGCGTAGCCATGTTCATGTTTGTCACGCAGACACAGGTCATCCATGATTAATTGCTATGAGAAAGAGAAGGCCACAGAAGGAGATGAATATTTCAACCAGCCCCGTTGAAACTTAGCTTGACAACAGTGAGGTAAACAGTGAGGAGATGAGACTCAACTTCAGTTATAGTGGTGGTTCATGAACATGGCTTCTGATGGCTGACAGAATAGAGCAAAACGACACCACACATGTCATGCTATACATAGCACACTGAGATGTTTTGTTACAGGCCCTTATATTTTGTATTAAAACAGGTGGATTCAGCAGGCCATCGCTGATTGACAAGGTCATGTTTTCCACAGTGTAAAACACCGCACTAGAGGAAGATTCTCTGCAATCAATCCAATAGCTGCTGAGATATTTCAGTCTGGAACAGAAATGGTGGACCAACCGATCGACGGGCATTGCTATCTCTCCAGCCGCGCTGCTGGAGTGGATTAAAAATCCAAACTTTACCTTCAAAGGTCAGAGTCAGAAGAATATGACACTCGAGACAGAAAAATGTCCTGATGCACCAAGTCTCCATACATAGATACCTCGATGGGTTGTTTGTCAGATTTGTTAGAACTTCAATGGTACTGAGGGCCGGTGAAGTTTACATAAAACAGTTTTTACTAAAACTGCTTGGTCATTGGTAAGAAAAGACTGCTGTTATGAAAAATTCACTGTTATGGTTAAACAAAAGCCGTTGGCAGATAAAGCAGGGTTTTGCACACCACTGGGATGTCCAAATTTACTTCATTCTAAGAAAATCACATCATGCCGCGACGCTTGTTTGGCGATGAGGATTAAAAAGAAAAAAAAGACCAATGTTGTTTTTTCTGGAGAGAATTCAAAATTTTAATGGTGCCTTTTTTGGTTGTTCGCGCAAGTAAATTCTCCTTTTTCTAACAGTGTCCCCCCACAGCCAAAGTCAAACCGCTGGGTCGTCGACGTAAACAGGATGCGGCGCTCACTTTTCTAGCATACACCACCATCAACACAACTAGGATTTCACTAACTTAACCCGGTGAAAACCTCCAGCGTCCTCCTGAATACACTTATTTCTCATTATATACCAAGAAAAACACTTTGAACTTTACTCAGTTCATTGGTTTGTTTGTATTTATGCACGCCACAGCTACGTTTTTTTTTTTTTCTTGGTTTCCCCAGCTGACAGGTTTTGCAAATTAGTACCCAAACGGTTAATATCCTGATGAACGTGTTGTGACTGAACCAGTGACCCAGCTTTAGTGAATAAACAGAGCAGTCTCTGGCGCTCTGTTTATACCACCATCTTCCAAACAAAGAATAATCAGCTTTGGCAAACAAGGCCTCAATTTCTGGAATAAGCTTTAATGATTCCTCACCTCTGAAAATCATTACCTTGTCAATCAGCGATGGCTCTTTGGATGCAGCTTGTTTTCATCCAGTAATCTCACACGGGCCTATGACAAAAGGTCTCTGTGTGCTATGTATAGAATGATATACGTGGTGTCCTTTTTGCTCTATTCTGCTAACCATCAGACGTCAGTTAAAGCCGAAATTCATAAGCTTGAACCGTGTTTCCTTGAGGGGAGCAAATAAGAGACAAACCCCTGAAACATTATTGTATAAGAGGAGATTTTTTAACTCTGCTGGCTAAAGCGGAGGTGTCAAGGTTATTCTGTACCCTGAGGCTTTTTTCCCACAAAATAATTCTGCAAGGTACCCACTAAAATCTTAATCCCAGTACAAAGAGCCTCTGATAACATATTGTGAAAAGTGACTGGAGAAAAAGCCCTGTTTATGTGCAGCCCGGTTATCCTTGAAAATACTTCAGACGCCTACAGTATCCAGCCTCAGTAGTATGAGCTGCTGCGGCACGGCACAAAACCGCCCATTAAACTCAAATGATGTACCGAGTATTATGCGTGCATGTGGGAATTGGGCTGTATGTCTATTTTTTTCCTATCAATTGTTCCATAAATGAAACATGGTATCAAGGTGAGCAGAAAAATATCCAGGCATTGACGTCTGACGTGTTGAAAAGAGGTCCAGTGAAGAGCCAGAATGAAAGTCTTTGTGGCGTCTTTTCAACGTTCACCCGTGATGTCCAGGTGACATCGTTACAGGGTTCAAAATGAGAGTCTCATCTTTTCAACTTCAGTCGAAGACATCTACAGAACTTCTGGCAGTAAGTAAAATGTGTTTTTTATGACAGCAACATCTTTTATTTCATACAGTGAAAGCTGAATAAGATAAAGTACCGTGTTTGGTCATCCAACCTTGGAATATTAGCCTGCCTGACAAAGGCTGAATGATCACAACAGTATCTCATAAAGCTAATGAATAGCTCACCCGGTAAAGAACATGCCTCATGCAGCCCAGTGAGGTTGAGGCTCAGGGTCGCATCCACATCCACTCCAAATTTGTCCGTCGTAAAAACGTAACCACAAGAAGTTCTTCAGACGTTTGTAACTGAGGTTGAAAAGATGAAAGTCTAATTTTGAACCCTGCAACGATGTCACACGTGCAACGCTAGCGAACGTTGAAAATCATTCATTTCATTCCAGCTCTCCAGTGGAAGTCTTCTTGTTGTTGTTAAAGATGTCGAATTGACGTCTTTTTAGTAACATTTTTACTCAGTGGGAAGGTTCTTTATTTGTCACAAATGCATGCAAGACCATCTGCATGGAAATTCCCTAACAAACCCTCAGAGATGAGCTTATAGAGGGAAAGATTTGAAGTAAAAATAGTAATAAATCATAGATGTGAAAATGAGATCAAATATAAAGATATTATATAAACACATATAAAGAAAATGTATTGTTCCAAATGGATGAATAACAGTTTATTAGAAGGTAGGTCAATGAATTTCAGAAATCTTAGCTGTGCTAAGTGTTGAGATTTGAAGCCAGTCAGATCAGCATAGAGTGTCACCGTGGCTGCGAAACCACTTTAGAGGAGGCAGCGCTCACTCCTCCCAGACTGCCTACCTGTCACCTGAAGCGCCATCAAACCGGCTGTGACAAACTGACATGAGAGGCATCTGGAAGCTGTCTCCTAGCCAGACAGCCATGTCATCTTATCCTGCTCTGGCATGGCGTTCAGGAAACCGGGGGATTAAGCCCCGCGTTAACTTCACAAGCAAGAGAGCGTTCCAAACACTACTTTGCATGATGAGACAATCTTGTGACAACTCGTGTTTGTTTGTGTGGTAGCGGAGCATGCAGCATCGGCGATGGTGTTGGATCAAAAACATTACAAGCGTAATGACTCCTGCGCGCGAACCGCCGCGCAACCAATGAGCCTTATCTCCGAGATTACAGCAGCCTCAAGGACAAACGACAAAAAACGTCATTACAAGTTCATACAATTACTTCTTATTGATCATTTAAGGGGCCGAATAACGATTTACAGCGAACGTAACTAAGCTTAACGTGGCGTGATCAGTCATGTAGTCTGATTGCTTCCTATCTTTTCCCTCTTTTCGGGTAAATGCAGACACACAACATTGTGGAAAATGGAATTGCCTCTCTGCTTGCTGGCCTTTGATATCTCTGCCTCCCTACGAACCCGAAGCTTGAACATTTCCACACACCTCTGCAGAGTAGCATGACATTCCTCTACTGCAGTTCTCTCCTCAGCGTCAAGCCTCAGCTGAACTTTTTCCATTCAGTGAAACGTCTCACCGTCTCCCTCTTCTCTCTTCATATCTGCTCCATTTACACTCAACCCCAGTGAATCCCAACCAGTGTGTTTTTCAGGATACTAATTACACCATGCTATAATTAGCACTGCCCGTTTTTCTTCCCTCTGCCCTCCTTCTAACCTGTCTTCAGTATGAAAAATAATATATCCCTGGGACTGTGCTCTCTTGGGTTCTCTCTCTTACTTTAGGACTGCTTGTATTCTCAGTGACAACTCTGCTGTGACTCACACTCAGACATCCAAGAGGGTTTAATCCTACGCAACCACATTTTAGGCATGGCCTGTATAGCAGGACATCCCCCCGAGGGGATCAAGGACACCCTCTGGCACTTAGTCCAACTTCATGTCATCTCTCATCTGCACTTTCCCTCCTCTTAAGCCTCTCAAAATTCATTGAACTTAAACAAATTACCCAAAGTCCTCTTGCACTTCCTTCCGCTGGTTGCCTCGGGCTGGATATATCAAATTTAAAAAACCTGGCGTTTGCATGCAGCACCCTGATCGCCCTTTGGCCTTCGGTTTTGCTATCACAAGACAGTTACAGATCTCAGCTTCGTGCAATCTAACAACACCTCCTCCTCTGAGTGAAGTTCAACCTGGGCGGAATCAGCCATGGGATTCCTTCACAGAGGAAACATCTCCCACTTAGTAAGATCATAAGGTAGCGGTGCCCTGAAAGCACACCCTGCTTTATCTTTAATATAACTCTAAATGGGATCATAATGTGAAAAATGCACATCATTATGTACTGAAGAAGAATTCAAACTGGGAATTGAGACCTTTAACTTTTAACTGAGCTCATTAGTACAGTGAAAAGTAGGATTGTTTTCTCATAAGCTTAAATAGAATCAGACTTCTATTTGAAACCAATGGAGTCGCCCCCTGCTGGCCATTGGAAAGTGTGCAGTTTTAAGACACCTCCAAATTAGCTTCACTTTTACAGACTCAGACTATCGATCCTTATTGTATACAATCAGTGATCTTAACAACTATGAGATGTGTTGCCATGTTTTAGTGCATTCATTCATGGTCCTCAGAGGGTGAAACTTAGGGATTTGGCCTTCAGTGACACAATGAGATTGAAATTAATGTTGTGGGTGAACCAAACCACCTTCACTCATTCATGTAACCCCCTCACCCCAAGTTATTGTGCTAACTTTTCATTCCCACAGTCAGGTCTGATTTGTAAATTCATCCATCACTTTCATTGACAACTAAATACCAGCATTATTAATGACATTCCCTTCAGCCTCGGCTGTACGTCGGCGTAATTAGCGAAATGCTGACACCCCAAAACAAGATGATGAACATTATGTCTGTGAAACCATGTTAGCATTGATGCTAGCATTTAGCTCAAAGCTGCTAGCATGGCTGTAGACTCTTACTAAAAATATCATACTGCCTAGCCGTGCCTTATCAATCATGGAGTTATATTCCAATTCGTTACAGTGCATTCCTCTCTATTAGCTGTTTGCCAACGTTGCATTATGCTCTTGAAGCTCTCTCCTGCCAGAGAGATGTAACAGACAGCAGTGAGCTGCTTCACCTGAAGATCCCGGGTGTTTGGTTCTGAGAGCGCAGGATGCATCTTGCTTCAGAAGCACGGTGACATGTAAAGATGTGATGTTTGGTGTTTGGTTTGTCCGGGGTGACACACAGCCTCGTGGAGTACATGCTCCGCCTGAGAAGACATATCAAGCGAGGCGCCGTCCCACGTGCACACGATGTATTCGAGGCAGAAGAGCGTTTTCTTCTTTAGCTAGGCTTGTGACAGCGAACTGGATGATTTATATGTTGATAAAACAAACAGTGGTAAATTTGCAAGTGTTTCTCCAGCTTGACAATTATTTTTTGTGCTTTTTATGAAGCTTTATAATCCAGATTGGAGAGTTTCCTCTGTTTGCTCTAAGCTCTGTGAATGATTTGCCAGATGGTTTTAATTGCAGTCAATAAGCTCACTTGAAATAAAATGAATTTTATGTTTGAGTCATTTTAAAATCTCCTCAACCAGAGATGCAGACCTCTGATCATTTGATTAACAGTGAAATGGAACTTTAAAAAAACAAAAAAAAAACATGTCTCAGCGGAAAACTAATAAACTGTCTCAGCAGGATTCAAGCTTCACATTTTGTATGTGTTAATAATTTGCAAAAAAAATAAATGATAAAAGCTCTTAATGGTGTTGGATGAGTTGGAAACTGCTGTTTTTATTAGATGGGGTTAAATCATCTCCAGAGTAATGATGACAGGAAAAAAAAACAAAAGACGGCTATAAAACGGAAAGATAATTTGACTGAGAACCTCAACAATTATAAACGCATTTATGTCCGAACCTGCTGATCAAGTACATTGAAATCACTATTATGCACAGACGTAAGCACAGATAATTGATCGTTAGAGGTCTGAGCTCCCTCTGATGGACATGTGTGCCTTTAGTTAAAAAAAACCCTATTTAGTAATATGTCAAATTCAGTTGTACCAGATGTTCTTTCATCAGACTTGATGAATTTGATCTTCAATGAACTGCAGCCGCGCCGTTACAATACACGTTTCAAGTGTCATCACAGAAAGCGACCTCTTGCTCGGCTACATACAGAGTTGATGAAAGGGACTGATTAAATGTCGCTTCTTTGTATTCCTGATTAAATGACCCAATGGTACTGCTATATCATAACCGCTTTCACAAACTGCACATATTCCATTGTGTATTTTCCTTGACAAAAGAAAAAAATGAGAGGAAAAATTGTGGCTTAATCAACAGTTAGCTCATAGCGACTGGACCCAGGCTGCCGTTCACAGAAATGTTTAATTTGAAAAGACGCACCATGAGGGGGTTCCAATCTCTCCGACGCTTCACACATTAAAATACCGACATGTTAAAATTACAAGCTAAGAGCTTCATAATTTTTACATTTTCATAAACACATTATTAATATAAACAACCGACTGAGCTTGAGGGTTTAGTAATAACAGAGAAAACAGCATTTTGACCAGAAATTTTATCGTCCACGTCCTCAAATGCAACAACGGTGAAACGGCAGCAGGTGGGGACTGAATGAACAAACATCAGCTCGCCGGTCCCAGCTTCGTCTGTGAAGCTGGTAAAGTCATTGACCCGGAGTCAGCGGACATTGGAAGGAGGATCATAGGCTTTTTTACACGCAACACCAGAGCCTCTCTTTGAACAGAAACAGGAGTTATGATACTCAGGTCGTGTAACAACAAGTGAACCATCGCCGCGACAAATGAACAAGCACCACCCGCTGACGAAGGCCAGGCGAGACTTCAGACACAACGTACATCCACCTCATCAAATACTGAAAAGTGAAGTGATCAACTGCTTTTAGGCGTGCCGAACAACGAGAGCAGGAGGGCTGAGACGCAGGGAAGGAAGCGCGAGTAATTCAGCGACACGATCCTGTTGTTTGTTAAAACGGACGGATCCAGCAGCTTTAACAGGACGTCTGCTGATCGCCGTGACGCTCCGGTAACTCTGAGTGTCGGAGGCTCTTCCACCTGACAGAGAGTGCTCTTTTATTTATCAGCATTATTTTCCACACAGACGCACGATTGAGTGTTGATGCAGTTTATCATTTTACTCAGCATACAATCAGCGAAGGCAGAGTGGCTGCGGGGGTATTAACCGCTGAAGGCAGCCTCGCCAGCAGCTTTCCTTCGACCTTGTGAACGCATCTGCAATTTGTTTAACATTTACTTTTGTCCTTACCAAACGTGCTCGACACGGTCTGCTTTCACCTGTTCTGAGCCGGTTTCAAAAAGAAATCTGCTTGTATGTAAGCTTATGAGAAAATGACCCAAATTCAAGTCAACGTTTCCTAATGACGTAGGACTTGGAAATCTAAGATTCTACGTCAGATCCAATCCGATGACTTTGGGCTCCGAGGTGGTCGGACGTCTTGTCTTGTCAAAGCACAAAAACCACAGGTGGAATGTATCACATTAACGATGGCTGCATTCCAATTAGGTGAGCCACGTCCAGGGATCAGGTACTGGGCATGCTCACTCACTGGGACACTTATTATGGAGCCATTGTTAATGTTAGTGGTCACACCTGTTCTGACAAGATGGATGGAAAGATGGTCGTCGGGGTTGAGAGTTGATGTTGTGTTTTTATTCGAGCGCTCTGAGCTTGTGTTCGCCTGAGGAAAGCCTCAGACCTTGTATGTAACACATTAGAGTGTGTGGCAGCTGTTCTTTGTGTTTGTCTTTTTTCTTGTGTCACAGTTTTGCCGTCCCTTCAGACTCTTTCACCTCACCTGCGTGTGTTTGGTGATTTCCTATTCTCTGTGTTGCATCAGTCATACGCCCATGAAAAAATAAATAACTTAGGACGCTGGGGCGGCTGAGTTTTTCCTCCCTCCTCTGCCCCGCGTTCCGATGACTGAGGGCCGTGTTTGTGTTTGCGACCCACCGGATTTTTTTTTTTGTTTTTTTTGTTTGTACTTCATTTTTCGCTGCACCCTTTATCCGAGCTCTCATCCACTCATCTTTCAAACCTGCTTTAAAGTCTTTTTTGTTGTTCTTCCAAAAGCCTGTGCAAAACAGTGGGGCTGGAATAATTCATATGGCAACAGGGATGCATTTGGGTGTAACACCGCAGGCTGTTCACCATCCACCGTCCTACCTTTGTGTTCCAAAGAGTTTCCCGAGCATGCAGCTGGAGAGCGAGATACCCTGCCAGCTCGCTGCCTCATTCCTCTGGCCTTTCCTTGTGCTTTCTCTCTCTTTGTATGTAGAGCAGCAGTTCTTTTTTTTTTCTCAAATCACCTTGTTGCAACTGTTTTTTTCTTAGCTTTTTCCCAATTTCTAAATGACACAGTCATGCTTCTGTGCACAGCCCGAATTTATTTCCTTTTCTTTCTTTCTTTCTTTCTTTCTTTCTTTCTTTCTTTCTTTCTTTCTTTCTTTCTTTCTTTTTGCACTAAAAAAAATGCTCTTAATCGTTCATTTCAAAAGAGGTAACTTGGAGGTGGTGGATCTTCCGGCATCCTGAAACAAATCAACTCTTATCTGTCAATTTACTGGATAATTTTGGGTCTAATTGTGCCTCGCTACGAGGGGATGACGGTGTGTGTTCGTGCTTTATTTGGCTCAGTGCGCTCCCATTGTAGCCAATCCAATCATCTGCGAGCGATGCATCAAAAGAGCCGATATGAATAGAGGTCTTTTGTTATTGAGTCATAAATTAAATACGCATTTCCTCAGCTCTAAACGGGACCTTGTATGTGATGCATCATGGATGTGACAAAACCGGTAAATCAATTTGTGGCATTCTTTCACAAACGCTGATGGAGGGAGCTCATTTATTTGTGCGAACGCTTGGCTACTATTGCAACCCTGAGTTAGATACAGGAGGAGAGGGATTACCATCCGAGAGTTATTGTTTAGTCTATCGGTTCTAAAAATAGATTTATTTAAATGTGGTTTTTCCAGCTGATCCTGATGTTTTGGACCAAGATGAATTCTTCTAACAGGCTTATATGTAATTGGCGAGCAGCACTGAATAAGATAAAATTGTTGTGGAAGGAGATGATCGTTTTGGCGGTCAAATAAGAGTTTAATATTGCAGGGAATAACACAATAATCCATATTGTACTTGCACTGTTTCTGTATCCCTGAGCAGATTATAGCGTCATGATGTTGTGCAGGTCGCAGCTTCGCGGCGCGGCTGACATCCGCTCCTGTAGCGATTCGTTCTCGCACCGTCGCGTGAGATTTTCCATGCCGATACGGGCTTTTCCGTTTAATAAAGACCTCTCCGGGCCTCACGTCGGTGACACATCTTCTCCGTGAAAGGTCGCGAGGGGGTGCGATGATGTAAAGGAGTCCAGTGACAGTGTCATGCGTGCTTGAAGAGCGCTGATGAGGCTCCTCCTACGCAGGGTCACTTTCTCCTGCAGGGATTCATGTCTTGTTTGGACAGCTTGTTATCAAGTTTCTGCCCGTGTTGGAGGAGTGACGCGCTGGAGCCATATTGTTTCTGTTTCTGATTACTATCAGTGGTCTGGGCTGAACTGGGAGCCTGTTGTTTATACTTGAATCGGAAAGTAAACCATAGGGTGTATCACGGCAGGAAGTAGCACCGTGAGATTAATTGGTGCATCCTTGCAGGCGCTAGTTGCTTGGTGACATAAGATGGGTTTCCATCAACCCGTTTTTCTGTGTGTTTGTACACAAGATTTGTGGACAACAGGAAATAAAATCTAAATCTGTCCTGTGTTTACTTGGGCTGATGTTTGTATATTACAGGACTTTTGGATTGGCTTGTAATACATTTTTGAGGAGAGACTCACGTTATAAGCCCCGAGGGGTTCTTCTGATTCTCACCTGCAGAATCTGCTTCTGTTTTGGTTTCTGTGAAAATAAAAATACAATAAATAACATGTAAAATGAAACTGAAAAATTGAAAAGAAAGGCTGAGATATTGCAAAAAAACAGGAGGACATGTTTACGCTATTTATTCTGTACTTTTAACTCCATTTTCATATGTAAAATAAGTTTGAGTAGAGTTAATTAAAAACAAAAGCCGTCAAATGTGATTTTGGTTTGCAAGAAGCGGGTGTCGGTCATGATTCGTGCTGCAGCTCAGTGGTCCGTTATGCCCCCCGTCCCTGAGGATCAAAGTTGAATTCAGCACAGAAGCTTCTGCAAACTCTTAGTTGTTTCATTTATTCATTAGCTTGATACAACATTTTTCCACAGGTCATGCAGTGTCCCACACAGGAGGTCCTGCCGCCCCACCCTCCTCAGTTAGATACAAACTGCTCCAGCTCCTCCCCGTGCCAGACTGTTTTTATTTTTTTACGGGAGAGGCTGAGAAACGCTTGTCTGCTCCACAGCGAGGGATTGGCTGCTGGCTGCCCCTCTCTCCCTCTGTTGCCCTGGCAATGCTGCACTGTTATTGATAAAGTTGATAAAGAAATGCTTGGGCATGCACCTGACAGATTAGACCTGAAATCCCCTAGGTGGGGGGAACGGCAGCAGCCAGACAGCATACACTAAGTCCCCCGACAATCAGCGGCTCACAGAAGAGTTTGGCTCGAGTGCAGGGAAGTGGGAAGAATGTAATTTTCTGTAGATTTGTTTTCTTTGGTCCGTCTTGTTTACAATGCTGCCGTCAGATAAGTGTTTACGGCAGATTCAGCGGCTGCGAGCGGGAGAAAAAATGAGAGCTTTGTTAGCTGAGACAGCATTGATTGGATATAAACAAGCGCCGGCTGCCGTTTGAGAAGCAAGACTTAACTTGCCATCAGTCCGAAGACTAAACAGAACCCGAATCTGAGCAAAGTGAAGTTCCTGTCACGCCCCCCCTCTCCCCCCCACCTATCTATCTTGAGGAGTAAACAGTGCAAAATCCAGGTGATTATTCTTGTAACTACACCCACGTGGTGGATTTGTAAGAGCTTTTCTTTAAGCTTTACATTTGGTGGAATCATCCGGCGGCAGCAGCGGCTCGTAAGCGTTTGGTGCGCGATAAAGAACAGTTGGAGAAAAATACAGATCAGCATATTTCAGCCAACATATGTTCATCATGCATCCACTTAAATACAAAAAAAAAATGCATTACACAATCGACGCATAACATCCATAGAGACGTCCGGGCATGAAGAGCAACTTCACTCAGAACTCTGGAGCGTAAAATCTATTTAACTTCAGAAACTTAAAGCGCCTCACATCTTCCAGCTATAATAAATCCATTTCACCTTCTGCTGAGAATCCAATTAATGTCCACCAGCCTATAAATTAGATAGGTACTTCACCTGTCAGTCCAGCTGTCACTTTGATGACATGGTTAGTAATAGTGGGTCTCAGGCATAAATATTAACATTCGTAAACGGGCGGAACATGTTGGGAAATTCTCAGCGAGTACTTTTCAAAGTAAAAACAAAAAAAAAAAGAGAACATTTTTCTAATGGATGGAGATGAGAGGAGGTGAGAGGTGACCTTGCGTTTATATATTTTCTCAACTCTGCTGTGCCTCGTAACCTTAACAAAGTATTGTGTGTGGATCACAGCGAGGTCGACAAGAGCGAATGTGTTCTCCGCAGGGACGTTTCAGTGCATACTCACACCAGAGTAAGAATTGTGAGTCGTTCGCAGTTGTAATCATTAAATAATGATCCATTTGTGGAAACACCTGGTTTATTTTCATTAAAGTGAAACTCTCGCCAAAATACAACCGAGGCTTTTTTTGTGAAAGTACCCGAGTCAAACCTTCGTGTAAAAGCATAATTACGACGAAAGAGGCACTTTTTAGATGTACCGTATTTTCATTTTCAATGGCACTTTTACGCTAGCATCAAAATCTCTATTTTTAAAACACTAAGAAGGCTCGACACAACATGAAACTTCGCTCGTAGTATCACCAGGGTCTCTACACATGAACACGAGCATTAAGAACATTGTTTGTGTACACAGAGTTACTAAAAAGAAAGTTTTTGAACAACTCACGTTAGCAGTAGCTTGTTCCGCTCGCCGCCGTCCTGCTAGTGGAGAAGTGTCGATATCCGAATGCGACTTAACCTGGAGGACAGTTAAGGTGGAACGCTCCTAAAGCTTAGTTCCATATAAATGCACAAATTATTAGTTGTTTGAGCTGAGCGCCTCTGCCTGGCCCCGCTTCTTCGCTACGTAGACAAGATGGCGGCCGTTGAGTGTGTAAAGTGTACATCGTTGCACAACGTTTTTGCCGTTATGAGGGCAACATCCGGGTCATTTAAGTACACTTCTTTTCGTCGCTATCGATATCGGAACACCCTACGTACTCTAAGTATAGTAAGTACGGGAAGTAAAACAAGAATACGGTTAATCTTAAAAGTGCCTCTTTCGTCATAATTATGCTATTACACGAAGGTTTGACTCGGGTACATTCACCTAAAAAAAGACTAGGTTGCATTTTGGCGAGAGTTTCGCTTTAAAACCAAAGTCACCAAAGTGCCCACAGGAAGAAAAGATAATACGCCCAGGTAACTTATTTTTATGTTTTCTGTAGACCTGTTCCAGCTACTCACTATCAGCTGACTCTTTCCTCTGTGTGAGCATCAGAGGAGGTGAATTACAGAAAAGTAGTGCGGACCGATCCATCATTCTTAGCTAAATGTATCAAGACTGCAAACGGGATTTGTTCTGATCCGATCTCCTGCAGGTTACCAACACGACAACAAACAAAACATAATCCACTCGTGTTTGCAACGGCATCACTTTGGAATCTGGTACAAGATGTGTAAAGCTCGGTTCCTGATAGTCCGGAGGGCTGCGGGGGCACGGAGCCAGGTGAAGGCCGGGGGTTTATGGCAAAGCAATGAGCTGGCAGGTGTTGTGTGGTTTGGCAGGAGGTGCCCAGGCTGTCTGCCTGTGGGTGCTGATTGACAGATGGGTAAAATAGTGAACGCTGTCTGGAGAATCCCCACCGTGTGATGGATGGAGGTGTGACCGAGTGGCGCCGGAGCACATTTGGACGCGGGGCATTAATCTAGTCTGACAGAGGAGGAGCAGACGCAGATTCTGCCAGCTAACACTGCTCTCAGACCAGCTTTAATCTCACGCAGGTTCCTCTCGTACGTCTAAGTTTATCAGTTTAATCTTATGACGTATTTTCTCTGCGGCATTGGAAACCGTGACCTCACTGCTACATTTCACATGGACAACTGCGTCCATACCGTACTAATGCCGACTAAGGTCTTATTAATATGAGATCTTTGTTAAACTTCAGAACTCGTGTTTCAGTCATGTGGAGCAAAACTGAGCCGTTACCAGAAAAAACACCTCCGGCAACATTACTTATCACATCGCTGTCATTCATCAAGGTTCTTGCTCCATCCGCCCGTCCAGTTGTCCATCCATCCATCAGTTGAGACATCCGAGCAGACAGCTGCTTTCTGACTGCATGGATGCTTTCGGGCGATTTTTTTCTTAAAGCAACATTATGTAACTGTGTTGCTTTAGAATTCCAACTAACAGCAGAGATGTCTGAAACAGTCACGGTGACACTTTACTGGTGATTATTAGTTGTAATGTTCAGTGTTTGAATGACAGTTTTCCACCGTCTTGGGTAAATATGTGAGCGTTTGTATCACTCGAGAACTCGAAGGTTCACTCGTTTTTTACAACAGTATCTTATTTCTATCACAGGTGTGTCTGTGATGTGAATTGTCCGTCCGTGTGATTGATTTGACAAAGACCCTCATCATAACGAATCCAGAAAAAAAAAAAAAGTTCTTTTCTGGCCCTGTCGGCGCCGACAGACGGTCTCCCAGCGGGAAGAGTTTCCAACGGTTCACCTGTCTCCTGCGTGGGATGGATGCGCCTTGATCAGCGAGCTCAGCAGATGGGGATTCCCCAGGTGCATTTGAGAGGATATGGAGCAGATGAGTCAGTTCTATTAATTCACATTTAATTCATGATGGGATTTAATCATGTGCAAAAAAGCAGATTTCATCACATCACCTTGGCGGAGGTACGTTTGCTACAAGCTAGCCGACGTTCCTTGACACTGAGTGGATATCAGTTTCTGCGCTGTGACACGGGGGAAAGTGGCAGGTTTGACACAGCAGCTGACGGATAATATGTAAATTGCTGCTCTAGGAAGACAGTTTTCATCAGTAATTCTGTTGTCTGTCAGACAAAGTGCCGGATGTCCCAAAACTTTCTCCAGCTGAATGAAAAGAAAGCAGATATAATTATTATTTTTCGGGTCTTTCGGAAAAACAACAACCATCTTTGCTCCCCGTCTATAAATGTCACACCAGCCGCCACGAACCTCGGCGTAGTATTCGACAGTGACCTTTTGTTTGAGAAACAAGTTTCAAAGGTAGTTCAATCATGTTTTTATCGACTGAGGAGCATCGCAAAAATCTGGTCCTTCCTCTTTCGGCCCGACCTCGAGAAAAGTCATTTGTACGTTTACGTCATCTTGGCCAGATTATTTTTATTCACCATATTCAAGGCAAAAACCAGCTTTACAGCAAGATATACAATATATATTGATGAATGACCGTGCCCTCCTCAACCCCTCCCACCTTCACCACAGGCATCTAAAGCAACCTGCGGGACTCCGTAGTGCAACGATGAGGAGCTGATCGCTGCCTGATGCGTGTGATCAGGACGGGGATTGATCCTGGGTCAATCCCCGCAGTGGTGGTGGTGGTGGTAGTGGTGGTGGGGGGGAGTGTTTGTCTCTCCATCAACGGGGTCGCAGTTAAACCCAAAAAGCATATGCAGTTATTCAAAAATATTTACTCAGAAGAGTTCAAACATTATCTTCCATTATTAAGTATGAGTGATATCAATAATGTCCTGCTGCTAGAACTGAAAACGAAGACGCAGCATAAAAATGGAACAAATTGCTCTAAATTCACTCACACATTCCTTTCCATTTCTGAATCGATGTGAGTCGAACACAAACACACTCGCGCTTTTCCCCACGTAACGTATCCGAGCCAAATGCAGCCTTATTCTTTTACTGCAGAGAATCCAATTAGAAATGCAGTTAGGCCCGTTAATGTCAAATAAAAAAAACACAGAGCCCCGGTGACTGCTCAACTCGACCCATTATCCATCTTAAACATTACACAGTGTACATTATGTTCTACGTTGCCTCATTGATTTTTCATCACCTTGGAGAAAAAAAAAAACCCCACATAAAATCACAAATACTATATTGAATTTGTTTAATAACTCGCATGCATCATCAGCGAAAATGAGCGGTTCATTCTGTCATTTAGCGCTCGTGATTATAATTTGATTTGTTCCTCGACTCACACGCTGCATTTTTAATGTTAGGTTCCCCTACATTTGCTCCCCACCGCGCCCAGGATCAATATTTGCTGGATTGGTACTCCTCCAGCTCTGCTCCCCTTCCAGCTCTTCGACATATGCAGTAAGCACATCTCACATCATGCATTTTTTATGCCTAAATATTAGCATCAATCAGAGCCTATTTACTCTGAAAATATTCAGTCGGGGTTTCATACGTGGCAGATCTGCTCGGGTTTCATTGTTCATCCCTGAACGTCTTTTTTCCATTTGCGAGTAACTGAGCAAGCGTCACTTTGTTTGTGTTGCGGCCTCTTTAACAGCGTGAGCCTGTCAAAGGCGCCGGCTCACTTCGCTCACTTGCTTTATTAAGTGAAGAGCAGGAGGAAGTCTGGTCACTCGTCCCTCGCTGCGTCCGCCTGAAGCCTCCCACCATCTTTCCGTGTTGGTATGTTTGATCCCAGCAGGACTTCAGTGTCATGCAGGCGTGAACTTTTACTCTTACACAGGTTAAAAGCTTGATTCCGTGGCGTCTTATGACATTGGACCGTGAGCCATCTGTGTCCTATGCGGTCGGTGTCAGCGGTGTGGGCGGAAGCAATCAGCCGTGCTGGGACTACTGAGCGGCATTAAAAAAAAAAGCTTTGTCATTTGTTCTGGAATTGGCTGCATGAATGGTGTGAACTCTGACAATGTTGCATCCACCACTATCAGAACTGATGATGCCATTGTCGGTATAAGTCTCGCTGATTTTTGATTGATTTCTGCACATTTCCTTTATTCAGTCCGAACCACTGCTCTCGTTAGCATTCCCCTCCACATCCCCCCCCCATTGGTGAAAGTGACCTCTGTGTTTGTGTCATCGAGGTTCCAACAGTGTCTGTGGAAAAAAAAAAAAAAGCTAATCACATAAACATCTGTAGCTCACGTGTGAAAATGTTTTTTACGGAGAGATGTTCATCCACATTCATCCAAATATCCGGTTCAAATGTCACGTTATTTTACTTACACATGTTAAAATTTTAAGAAAATGCTAAAAAATTACTCAATCCCATGTGAGTAACGAGCTTCTAGTCCATATATGAGAAAGCCGCCCACATTTCAGGATGTTCTCACTACCTACGCATCAAATCCGATGGCCTGGTGGCTCGACGCTCCTAAGTTTCAGTTCTTGAAGCGGCGCTCTCGTGCAGAGGGGTGGGTCATTACGTATGTAAGTGAACGTAAATAAACAAAGGACGTGAAGTGACAGGTTACATTAGTTATTTTAACCCAGCATGATATTTTCCACACCCTAACCGAGTTGTTAAACGATGTTTGACAATGCTGAGAACTTCCCAGAAGCCATAATAAGTCAACTAACCTTTGTTTTCACTCCCGTCTCGTCAAATATGGCAGCTTGGTCAGTGGCTACGAGACTTTACACATCCCTCTAGCATCGGTTTTGCTAGTGATGGCTCCACCATTAAAGTAGCAATAATAGACTTACAATGTCAGATTTTCAAAATAAAGCTTGCTGGGACACATATTATGATATTGGGACTCTTGTAAAAAGTTTGGTTAGGTTTTGGGAAAGATCCTACTTTGGGTTAAAATAACTACATTCAGTCGTGTAACTTACATAACATGATATTTCACAGATTACAAAAGTGCGTCATTCGGGGAAGGTCCATTGTGTGATCCTTCTTTAACTACTCTAAGCTTCAACATGTGACGCTCGAGGGGAGTAACTACAGCGTCAGACTCAGAAGTGTACAGCCTCTGACCAAACTGCTGTAACAAACATGCTTTGAGTGAAGACCAGTTGGGAAGCATGTAATCCACCTGTGGAAAATCTACAGTTCACACCTAGACATTTTTATTCATATGTAAAAACCCAATCACTTCAGTTTCGCATCTGACAGTACTTTTCTATCCTCCCACCTTCAAACGGAGAGCTTGTATCCATCTGTACTGGAATTTGCATAAAGCAGGGTTAATTATTCTCCCATTATCAACCTGTCAGGTATATCAACTGACAAGATCAATGTATGACACACATACATACATAGAAACATACATACCAATATGACTATATCCAGCTGCAGTGTCGACTTTATGTCTATTTTGCACCACTGACCTGATCAAACGGTGTAGGATTGTATCCAAGTTTCTAAAAGAAAAAAAAAAAACACCTGTTGAAGGCACAAAAGATTCTTTCTCAACTGCAAAAAAACAAAGAAAAACCACAATGCCTGTGCCAAGCTTTTGAATATATAAATATATAGATATATAAATATAGCCTTGCTGCAGAGGACGGGCCAGATGAGGAGCTAACTGCATTTAAGCGAAAAACAACCCGAGTGACTGAAGGTGTCCTTTGAAGCTGTATCAGATTGCCCGCGCGCAAAAAAAACGCAGAATGTCACTGAAGATCTAATTCTACCTGCTGCCAAAGTCGTTATTCAGGCAGCGCTGTGCAATGAGGCTGCGAGGGAAAGTTGATACACTGCTATTCTCTGACAAAACAGTAGCCAGGGACATAAACGAGATGGCCCTGGACGTTTTCATTTCGACTTTTGGACGAGGTGAGAGCCAGCTGATATTTAATATTGTCTCTGAATGAAAACACAGATGTAACCGATGCTGCACAGCTGCTTGTTTATATTCTGAGCCTCGACGAGGAGCATTTTGTGGAATTGACAATGTTTTTGGTCGCCGGCCCATTTTGGGGAGAGTGTGCGAGCTCTTGCTCAGACACACACACACACACACACACACACTGCTCGTTTCATCCAAATATATTTTTAGACGCTTTATTAAACATATTTCCTGCTCGGGTTTGGAGCGAAGTGAGGGAGCAGAAGTGTTTTCCTGCCGATAAATAAATAGCTTCCACACTTCCTCGCTGACAACAGGTGTAATGATTGCCATCTATCCCCCAAATTACTCTCAAAGATGTGTGAAATTAACCAAGAACACATTGCTCATTGCCTCATCCCTCCATCTCTCTCTCTCTCTCCCTCTCTCTCTGCATTCGCGGTGTTTGTGGTAATTTCCCTGCGATGACTCTCGGATGCGTGATCCGATGGCTGTTTTGGATTAGTTGTGCTATCTGTGATTCCAGTTTTGTTTTGTCCCCTTCATCATCATCATCTGTTTCCTCGAACAGATCAGAGCAGATTGGAGCCGGCCTTAATCTGAAGGGATCCACAGTGCTAAGGCAAGCCGCCGGCTGACCAAGAGGTTGGCACCGCCGCCGACGCCGTAATGACCGCAACATCTGGCACGGCATGGACACGCATCACAGCCGCGTGAAGACAACTGCTTTGCTGGATCGTTCCCACTTTGTGTGTTTGCCATCTCATAGAAACGAGGATTACTCTGGATGGCGATCTTCCAGTCACACCAGGTTTGCTGCGCGAGTCTGCGCCACTGCACTGTAGAAATTGTAGTATAAATCACGAGTCAGAAAATGGCCAGCGTGCCATTCGTCATTTTTTTTTTGCTTTTGTTGTTGCTCTCCAAACTTTCGCATCACTCGGCGCCGGCGCCATCCTACAGATCCTCCCCTCTCCACCGGTACAGATCCTCTCTTGGAGTGCGCCGCAGCAGATGCTCGCAGGCCTAAAAAATCTGGATGGATTACAGCTTCTAACAGATGCTGCCACTGTTTCCACCGGCCATGGTGGCTACCTCGAATCGAGCAGAGCGCCAGACATGCATGTGTGCGGCGAAGGAGCGAGATTCAAGGCTGCAGCAGTTTATGGAGGATTTATTAACACGGCCACAAGAGACGTATAGACGTACAGAAATAATTTGTACTACACAGATCTCCTGCGGCATCCTCCCAGAGATAAAGTTCAGAAGCAGCCTATCATCGTGTGGTCATTAGGATTCATACAAAACCAAATATCTTTTTGAAGAAGCGTTCCCTTCTGCCTTTTTTTTTTTTCAGTGCAGTTTAATGCCTCCTGCAGAGTGAGCTGCTGGATGTGGTGAAAATGCATTTACAAGAATTCTGTTCTGATCTTAATACTTTCATCCAGTGCCTCCCTCGCTCCAGCTCCCCGACAACCCCGGCCTGACCAAATCCTCCGCACCTCTCCTCTTTTGTCGTTTTCTCTGGGAAAAGAAGAATGTTGAAATGTTTGCCGACCGGCTGGATCTGCACCCCCCCCAAAAAAAACATTCTTGTCGGGCTTTTCCTCATGAAACTGAAGGAGGGTGCAGACTTACAAAAAAAAAAAAATGGCGATTTTTGGCCAACACTCACACACTAATCAGAGACGCAGAGCAGCTCATCCATATTCATACCTAATTTAGATTTGCGGATGTAGAAAATGGATAAGCAAATTGAAAAGACACCGCACTAAAAACTTCTTATTGTGCAATGTTTACTTCCTCTCCGCCACTCAGACTCACCGAAATGGCAGTTAATAGTTTTTGTCCTCTCTAAAGGTTGTACGCAAATCTGACTGAGACCGAGTTATTAAATCTAAGAAATACAAAAGTGATATGAAGAAAGTATGATGAGAGCCGGCATCGCTTACCTCGGCATGCTGGGAATACCAATTATCCTTCAACCCCTAAAAAACAATTGTTTGGAAATATATTGCCTGTAGTCTGAAAGGGTTATATGTGCGATGTTTGCGACATACTGTGTCCAATCTGCTATATGTGACCATAAAACTTATTCCACCGTACAAAATAATGAAACAAGGGAATGAGAGATAACCTTTAACAACACGCGGATTTTCCCGCTCTCACTAACAAATAACCCCAGCCACACGGATGTATGCATCATGTGCCTCCGCCTAAAAAAAATATCGTTGTTTTCAGTCTGATTCATCTACAATAAAATATTGTTTTTGGGGGGGAAAGTAATTTGCAACAGATGGCTGGATGTAATTTTAGACTGCAGCAATGAGAGTGGCAAAATACAATTCAAGAAACAAGGGAAGCAAATATTGCCTGATGCTGTGATACATATGCTGAGTGCTCCAGTGTGGGTTTTTTTTTACATTTTTTTTTAGGCATATGGTGAAATGAACACTGCGAGTGTGCGCTTTGAACACGAAATTGGATGATATATGGCTCTCCATGGCAACAGAATCGTATGAATATGACTTTAATGAGAACAGGAGGTGGTCTGGCAAGTGTTAAGTGTAAAAAAGCAAAGGTCTGCGGTCAGATATGTAAGTTTTGTAAGTTAATTGTGGCTCTGAATAGCGACAGAAGCCTTTACCAAAAAGATGTAGTTGCCCAAAATGTAGCAGTTAGCAAGTAGCTCAGGTAGCTGTGGAGCAAAGTGGCCCTGTTAGCTGACTGGAGTCTGGATGGCGGCGGTGGATGGGGGGGAGACACTGCTGTCAACTCAGCTCAGCCGGCCTCAGACTGCTTCCCAGCGAACACGACGAGACACCACAAGGGTATGAGACTGACAGATGCCAGTTTGAGGACAGGAGATACAGTAACGGGGCGATTTACAGCGACTCTGTCTGGGACAATGACTCCAGGGGTGAGGAGACACAGCAGACGGAGGATTGAAGTGGAAGTGAGAGAATCAGCGGTGGGCAAAACAAGGGCGTAGAGCCAAAGTGATTTCATAACCGACTCTGTGAATGAAGGATTTCTTGGAACAAACTGGAGGTGACTGTGGTCAGATTTAGTTTGTTTACACTTTATGAACCTTTTAACAACAGAATCAAGCAGCTTAACTTAGTTCGGTACAAGAAGGGGACTTGAATAAAGACGGTGTATGTTTTTATCTGTTAAATAAGAAAGATGCGCATTTAAAAAAAAAAAACCTCTCCTCAGCAACTATACAAACGTTGTTTTGGTAAAACTACAGCTTCTAAAACATGTCGATGGCATAGTGTCTTGTAATACGATGAATGATGTCTGCTTTAGAAGCCTAAGTCATGAACTCAGTACTGTGCCACTGGCCTTCTGCAGTGCAACATGGTATGAAAGGAAGGGCGGGTGCTAGCTGGTTAGCATGCTAATCCAGCAGACATCTCTTCAACACAGCACGTAGACGTTATGTCATCGCTGGCCACGTCTTACAGATCCTTACAGCTCCTTTTGCCAAATGCACATTAAAAAAAAATGACAGAATCTAGTCTCAGACTTTTTGAGGAGTTTTGAAGATACCAAAAAAGCACCTGTTGGTTATGCCACAGAATATATGTCAAGAGCAATTAGCAGTAAAAAGGACTTCCAAAATATGTAGTGCGCAGACGTTCCCTGTGATTCTTTGCTGCAGGATATGCAGGACATAAAATCGAACAGTAAATTAAATCTGCTCGTGCGCTGTGTTAACAAGAGATCATCACCTCTTTACTCCCAAATGGATTGTAGCAAAAGTCAATTAGGTTTTTTCAACATAGTTGCCTTTGATTTCCATAGTAATAGAACAATTTGGACTTCTGTGGTCACGTATTTTGAGATACAGTATTGTAAAAATTAGCTGCAGATAGCTACAGGCTCTCCACCGACATGAACAATTCAGGAACTGTGGGCTGAAGCTGCATTTTGTCTATTCCACTGTAGGTGCAGCAGGTAGCTAAAGTGCCTCAGGCTTCATATGATGAACTGTCATATTGTTGCTTGCCAGCACATTTCATATATATTGTAGAATGTGCTACACATATTGGAATAAATCCTAAACCGTGAGACAGCTCTGGTATTTCTTTTCAACCAATCGTATAACACATTATGTTTTATTCTTTACAGACTGTGCTGAGTAAAAAAAAAAAAAAAAAAACGTGCCCGGCTCATCTCACAAATGAAATATTCAGTGCAGGTATCTTCTGGTAGGCATCCGCACCGCATGGAAAAAAATGGCAAAGCAGTAACCCGTCCACTCGCCCATGTATGCTAAGGATCTCTCAGAGTTGGATGAGATGTGGCAGATGCTTTGGGTGAGGTGGAATCAAAGATATGGCTGAACATAGAGGAGAGAGGAAAACAAGGGGGAAAGAGACGGCGTGGCTCTCAGCAGAGACCACCAACACCTGTTAAGTTTATACGAACAGCTGTCCCAGTGGCGACCTCGGGGATTGAGGAAGCCCACAGGTATCCGCGGACCGAGCGCAGTTCCGTTGTAAACATCTATAATATATGCACTGAAGGTGTGTCTCAAAGAACGCAATACAGACGGGTGGGATTTTTTTTTTTGTTTCCAGATCATTATTTGGGCCTCAGTGATTGATTTCAATCACAGTGCGGCTGATGTGAAGCTGCTTATCTGAAATACTGATTGAGTTAAAGCTCTTTTATCACATTTGCAGTTTTATGCCCAGCCTCTCTGAAGTATGAGTCATTGAACACTGACAGTTACGAGGAGAGACAATTAAAACTTAATGCAGTTGCTAATTCGCTCACAGAAAATTGTTTCATTTTGAAATATTTTACAAATCATTAGCTCTAAGTCATTCTGCTCCATGAACCCACAGCACTGAGCTTTTCTCAGTAGGGTCTTTACACTGTGTTCTTTTCTGCCTCGGACCTCTGGCGTCGCAGGTTAATTGGATCTGTGATGTTTTAACCCTGTAGCCTCCCTGAAACTCCGGCACGCCAACGCCCACCACCTGCTTACCGCATCGAAAACGTCCATCACCCCGAATACCGTGTGGACGAATGTAATTAATCTGCTTGTAAATAATCATCTGCCTCTGTGATCCCCTCACATGTTTAACTCTCACCTTTGAGAAATAAGAGTAAATCTTGGCAACACGCCTCCTGTTCACTTACAGCACTGACGCAGGTTCAATTAAATGAAGATTAAGTGAGAATCTCCGGCTCCTGTTTGCAGACGCTCTTTTCTCTCTTGACCTCCACTTCTTCCCCACAAACTCCCCCACCCATCCCCGAATACTACGTCTCTCCCTCTGAGTCACCATCTGTGACTCGCCAATTACAAATGGCTCCACAATCCTAATCTATCACATCCATTCATGGTGAAAATGCCCCCAAGTGTTTTCTGTTGTGTCGCTTTCTTCACCCGCCAACATGGACTTTGTTCTCTCTCCATTGTTTCGCTTCTGGTTATCTCGCTATTCCCCCTTTTCTGTTGTTGTGCAATTCATTTCTTAGAGTGAGTTTTTGGAGTTCATGTGAACGTCTGTACAAATGTTTTAGATTTAAATGCAAAACAGGGACTGGAAATCTAATAACTAGAATTCCCAGCCTCGTGGTTGTACGCACCAGTCGTGTTGCTTCTCCTGAGCTGTTATTGAATACTGGGCAGAATATTGTGATGTCACAGGGTATTTAACCTTTGACCTGTTGGATATCCAGTGTCACAACTTCATCATTTTATCCTATTAGGCATTTGTGTAAAATTCTATCATATATTATTGAATTAATTCCAGCACCACATTTCAAGAAATTGCCTTAAAGCACTGTTGTGATTCCGGAGGATGAGATGCCATGACATCACAGTGAACTTGACCTCTGACCTTTGGACACCAAACTCCAAGTCCAAGTGGACATTTGTACCAAATTTAAATGAATTTCCTCGTGACGTTCTTGAGATATCGTGTTCATAAGAATGGGGCGTATAGATGGACGTACGAAAGGGCAACCACCCAAAAACATAATGACTCCGGCCACGGCTATCAACGCATGCTCACATTATCATTATCTTATTTTTATTTAATAAAGAAAATTCAGGATTCCCACTAAAATCCTGACTCATATCGCAATATCTGTCGAAATAATCGCAGTATGATTTATTTTCCATATCATTCAGCCTCTAATCTTCAGCCCTGTGTTCTTTTGTATTCCAAGCGTACACTCGGTTGTATCACAATATGTGGATTTGAGACAAATGGGAAGAGTAAGTCGGCTACAATGCCTGCTCTTCATTCCCCTGTGGAGGTTCAATCAGGTGTGACTCATGGTGAATAAAGGCTTGGAGGACAAAATGGAATTCACAGTGAGCCGTCATGCTGACAAGCTTGTCATCTTCTTCTCCTATAATTGTCTTTCCATGTCTCAGCAGGTCAGCAGAGATACAACTGAAATATGTAGCGTTGCATTCATGTCTGCCTGTCATGTCCAAGGGGGTATTTTAAGACAGGTGAGGAGAGAGAGATTTTTGGCCATTTCCTTAGCTCCTCTTCATCCTACGCAGAGGTAGAGTGAATGAACTACCATCCCCGAAAAAGCATATCTATTCAGATTTTCCAGCACATTACGAAGTCATTGCTATTTACACAAGACTCTGGTCGGCAACTGGATCACTGCTAAATGGGGTGCCGCATTTTACTCCAATTAAAATTTCATCCCTGCTAGGTTTGTTTTAGCCCTAAATCTGCATTAACATTTTTTTTGGGCCACTTAGAGGCCGCGGGAACAAGCTGCCAAACACAACACTGACATTTCACCACCCGATAAAGATGATTTTGACTTTTTTACTTAATAGCTTCCTGTTGTGTTTGCAACACTGATGAGAGCAGCGAGAAAAAACACTGCGTAGAGCTGAGATTGATTAAGAAGTTGGACGATAGTTGTATGTAGGTTTTGTCACCATGAGCCCCGCACCAACACATCAAATATGGAAGCTCGGTCAAAGGGGCCAAACTTCAAACTATAACGCTGCAGGTATGGCTCCCTTGTAGCTTAGTATTAGAAAGAGGGAGAAATGTCAACATTGGAGGGGTTGATGGTGTGTTTAGGTGGATCAAACACAGAACCTCCATCCAGGAGACCCAGAAGTTTGAGTCTCATATATGTTTCGTAACTGAACGAAACCCCCAAATTTATCCAAGTAGATTTGGTGCCTAAAAGTGACTAAGCTGCTGCTGTTTCACAATGTTAACGGTCCAAAATGTTTGTCAGCGAGCTTTATTTTGAAAGTCTAATTGGACATTCTTTGTCCACTTTGAGATGCATACAAATTCTACCTTCTCCCCACAAATACGTTATTAAAACTCTGTACTTAGAAAAGCACTGAAGTTGTAGCCCTTCTGCAACAAACTGGGTTTTGCATATTTGATGAAGGCGCTGAAGTCATACAGACAAAGAAATGTACAGTTTGTTACTTACTAATGCCACTTGTGCTTCAGGTGAATTAGGTTGCAGATAGAAGGAACTGATTCATAGGCTAATAATTTAGTAAAGATGTGATACCAACAATCACACATTCATTGTATTTAAAGCAGCTCCAAGAAGCTTCCATCGTCAAAAGCGTCGCCTTCGTCGAAAGTGGGACGAGCGGCACTGACTTGTGTCGAAGATCCTAATCTGGCTAGCGTGTGATTTTGTTTTGGAAGTTGTGAAAGAATAGAAAAGTGCTGTACTGTACCGCCAGACTACAGAGCAGCTTCTCCTCAGGCTGAGACGACTCAATCGGTCCTGAACGCCCCTCACTTTAAATTGTATAACTTGATCCAGAACAGTCAAAATCTGACCTGGTGGCCCTGGCATTAAGAACAACAGATATTATAACAGTATTCTTCTTGCTGATGGTTTGCTTATGTATGTCATATGGAGTCGTGAGTATTTAACATCTGAGGCTGTTGCACAACCAGTTAAAGCTACCTAGCAGTAAATTGAACCACAAGTCTGTTAAAGTTACGCAACAATATTAAGTTTTGAAGATTTCAAGCTGGTGTTCTCAGAACTACAGATCAAACATTATAGAGATTACGTATTAAACATACAAACACACAGTACATTATACATAGTGATGAGATTATGTGTTAAGAGTTAAATGTGCAGTTCCACTGGATTGGTTCGATCTTTCGCGAGAGTGAAATAAGTGAAACACTCTGCTGCTGATTCGATCTGTAACAGGGCAGCGAGGTGAAGCCAGAGCCAGCTCAGATCATGATCATATATCAATACGAATAACCCCCCCCCCCGACATGATTTATAATGCAGTGAGAGTCTGAGTGAAAGTGAAGAGTTTTGGAATGGAGAAACATTTTGAACGAGTTGAGGATGATTTATGCGCTAATTAAAAAGAAAATGCTGTGCTGAGGAGTTTTGTCGAGGTAAAAACGGAGAGGTCGCTTCATTCCGACTACGGCATTACGTTGACGTGACTGAGAGGACTTATCTTTGCTGCAGACCGGGAAGATTCGCCAGCGTGATTGGCAGCTGTCGATAATGCTGAAGTGGAGATATTGTGGTTCGAGCATTGGAATGCACCAATATGGACAGGAATACAAACATCTAGTTATCCCTTTTCTAAATCACTCAGCTCGTCCAGGGTTATTGGAAGGAAAAGAACATTAATTTCTGGAGATACACGGCTTCTTTGGTTTGAAAAGTTTTGTTTTTGATAGGCTTGCGGTTTTGAGACCTTGTGTAAAATCAGCCTTTTTCTATTCCCCGTTTCTGTAATACTTCAACATTGTAGTAGCTCAGTGAACAAACCGCAGAAAATATGTTTGCGTTTTTATCCAAACCAAGGACATGCTCAAACTTTACATTTCTTTAGTTGGTCTGGTTATGTCGAGGCACAAAAAACATCGGGCTAGGTACAAATCATGTTTTAGCCTAAAATACCTGGTAATGTTTCCACAGACATGACTGTAAACGTAACAGTGTCTCGGCAAAAATATTCCAGTTTTAAACACAGTTGGGAATATCTCGGTTTTGTCGCCAACATCTCATTAAAAACTCCTGTTTTTTGCCACAAACATGGCTCGGAAAATTCCTAATGTCTCATCAAACATTTGCTGGTTTTGTTCCCATCATCGTGTTAAAAACAGCTGGCTTCGTCACCATGAACATGGCTGAAAATGTCCCGATGTCTTGCCAACAATATCTGTCTTTTGTCCCCACAGACATGGCTGGAAACTTCCTGACATCTCACTAAAAACACCTGGCTTTGTTGTCAGAAACGTGGCTTGAAATTGTCCAAGTTGTGGTGCTGGTGAAACATTGAAACACAGTCTCGAACAGTGGTCACTGGCTTATCAGCCCTTCCACCTAACTCATGATGCCAACACCTCCTGACGTGAAGGTCGGCTCATACAGTACACATGAATGTGATATGAAATATGTTGCATGAATGTCATGTATGAACATTATCGGTGGTTTATTCTTCTGACTGGGCTTCACTGAAAGAAATAGACTCCTTAAGATTTGATACTTTTTTCTCAATGAGGAAAGTAACTGTAGTGCTCATTCTGCTGTGCCTTCCAACAGCTCTCAAAGTCAAACACAACACAGTGCACTGCGGTGTTCAACTTAAATCCATTCATTATTTCTAACATTTAAGCCTGAAAGCTTCTGTAACTCCGGCACATGTAACACTTGATTGCAAGAAAAATCTCTCCCACACATCAATTTGTTCCGCGGGGTTGATGTTGACGGCGTTTAGTCTTTCATAACCGAAAGTAAAGATGTTCTCAGACCACTAAAAGGTGACGTTTGGCAGGAGTGATTTAATTTGAAAAGGTCAGTAACTGATTACGCCTTCTGACCAGCGGGTGGTCGTAACCTCCCTCTCTCTTTCGCTCACCTTTTACCTTCTTCCTTTCTTCTCTGCTCTCGGAGATATTTCCCCTCTCACACTCTGCCAGGCGGCGGCTGGCTCAGATGTTACCCCCCATGCTCTCTGCTATAGAGCTGTGTCCATATGACGGCTTGTGATCTCATGATGAAATGAATCCTAAATGTCTCCACTCTGCGGACGCCCGGGATGATTCTCTCTTTCAGCGTGTGTCTCTCTTGAGTAAGGGATTCCTCTGTCGTTTGTGGGATGATGATAATAGCCTGCAGCTGTGCATCATCAGAGTGTAATCATTACCTCTGAAAATCCGCAACAGATGCCCTACCTGACAAGTCTTGACAAGGCTTTTCTAATTTCAGCGACGCATTGTCACTGTCAGCGGTGCTCCACGGGCCAGAGAATGCGGCATTGTGTGAGGACATCATTTTTTTTTTTCCTCTCTCCTTTGTGTTTCACGAACAAAGGTTGAAATGAAACTCGGCAAATAAATAAAATGATTTGAAACGGGGAAAAAGAATCCAGAAGGAAGAAGTCGCAACCACTTCATAATCCAATGAACGACACGTGGAAATGTAATTATCTTACTAATTGCTCTACAGCCAAAGTAATTAGCCTGTAACACATCGTAGTATTTTTGTCACGTCGCTCAGCTTCATCAGGAGTGCCTCTCGACAGCTCCTCCACCTAACCACACGTATCAGGACTATTCACACAGGTAGCGGCGTGAATTTGTGATAGTTGATTCCAATATGGGAATTTGTGACATTAAAGCAATACTTAACGCAGACCGAGCAGGACAGACGCTGGCAGAAAAATGTCGCCAGCTTGCAGACACTAAGAGGGTCTCTGGGTCCTCGGTACTGAAGCACTGACCGGCTCGCTGACGGGAAGACAGAGGTCAGATTCACAGGGTTCATCTCAGCAGCCTGTCCTGGGTTAGGATGGTTTCATACGTTACGTTACAAATGCCAAATATGCAAACTAACTCACCGATGCAGACCAGCAGTTCAGAATTCTGCAAGGTAAAGTGACGCTCGTGGTCGATCGGCTTAATGCGACAGCGTGATCCGAGATGTCGTGGTGGAGACAGGAAACGGTGTCTGAGTCCATTTCCTGTTCCTGTGACCAGACATAAAGGGCGCTACCGCTGCCGCTGCATCATCATGCGCCGCTGTTGCCATGGCAAATGATCTGACGAGTAGATTGGAAATTGAAAACACAAGAATGGCTCTCCTGAACATGCCTTGGCTATAAAGAAAAGATCTGTTTTTCATCATCACAGTACCATATTGTTATAACTTTCCTTCTCACTTAAGCACATGGTTCTGAGTGTAACATAATGATACACACAAAACAATTTAAAAAATAACCTGTGAAGGAGAGTTCAGATATAATTGGAGCAGGTCCCTCAGTGCTGCCCGCTGCTCTTTAACCAGGAGGACGGGTCAGCTGCAGAGGACAAATGTCACCATGGGGGACGGAAAAATAGAAATTAAACTTGACTCCAGTCAGTTAATGTCAAATAAACCAAAACAGATCCGACAGCCTCTTGTTATTGGAAGGGCGCTGGTTCGATTCCCCTGGTCTGCATGTCGAAGTGTCCTTGGGCAAGATACTGAATCTTAAACGGCATCAGCGCATGAATGTATGAAATACAGTAAGTCGCTTTGGACAAATGCGTCTGCTAAATGCCCTAAAATATAAGTATATAAAATTATTGATTCGCTTAAAGGCTAATATGTATGTTTTGAGAATTGGGATACAAACTCATCAGTTTTACTTCCAAGGTATATCGGATCATCACCAAATGCAGTGGAGCGTGTCTACTCAAATCAGTCACCTTAAAGTAGCCAAGCCAGCATCAAATCATAAACACTCTCAGATATATCGACATACTGCTCCATCTGCACACACACACACACTTTTTGCACTGCATACACAGTTATGTCCAACTAGCAGGATCAGAGGGGGTCAAACCAAGGTTATAAACATTTGTCTTACCTATTGATCAAAATGTGTCAAGGGGAAATGAGAGGTCAGAAGGTGGCAAAGTAAATCAAAGGCAAATACCAACGGCGACCAAATGTGGCGAACGCGTCCCTCCAAAGTGCTTTTGAGGGAGCAGTTAGCCGGCGTAAATTACGCTTAAAATCTGCGAAGTGACATGAGCTCTGAGACCAATTAGGGTTCAAGGCCGCGGGGCACCACTGAATATACCATCGCCGCAGCTCTCAGGAGCATGTTTCAGGTCGGAGGAAAGCACCATACAAAACAAGCCCGCTCACATGACTGCACACACACTAAGGGAAAAAAAAAAAATACAAATAATTATAATCCCACCTAAGATGCATTATGCATGCTTTGTAATGAGGTGTGGAGATTCAGTGGGCGCCTGTTTTTCACATACATGTGACCATTACTTCTTTTTTTCTGCTGAGGTTCATGCATTATTTTACAAAGAAACCATATTATTAATTCAGCCGTAGCAACGCTTCACAGCTTGTGATATTGATCAGAGGATATGAGGCCCACTTACTTGTTCAAGCATGCTACTGCACAGTGAACGCTTAACATCAGAGGGGACTCGTGCAGATTTCTCCATTTGAGGTGCAGGATCACATTACAGCGCGTCGCGGGGACGAACAGGAAGAAGACGACATCTTGTAGAATAAGATGAGCAATATAAACAGATATTGCACACGTTGCCAAAGCCTGATATACCCCATTCCTTTGTGCGATATACATCAATTGCTACTGAAACACAAATAAAAACTCTTACAGAGGGGATGTGCACTAGTTTATTCTGAATGAATCCCACACACATCGTCCCAGCTCGCCAGAAATACTCACTGACACACCAGATTTGTATTCACCCACAGCTGGAAAAAGTACCCAAGAAATGCACAATTTATTCCTGTGTGAGTAGCTTCATGTTGCCTTGCTGAGCTATTTAAGAAAATGACTGAGCCATTGTAAAATAGAAATGAAAGAGCGTATGTGTGACCTGTTTTTAAAAGATTATACATAAGGCGGGGGAACAGGTTGGACTCAGGATGCTCGAGCGGCACGTGGAACATCTCGCTTCGCTCCGTCCGGCGTCCATTTTGACGGGTTAGAGCCGCCACACCGGCTGCACGAGCCGCGCTTCTCACGTGTGCGTGTCTGTTTTTAGCGCGACATGTGCGCCATGACAACATCACACCGCCGTTTCACTACACTTTCAATGTCTGTACCTGCTGAATGTGTCACAGACATGAAGAGAACACACAGGTGAAGGGCAGTTTCACTCTTCTTTCCTTCCCTCCCACGTTCTCTCGCTCTTTCAAAGGGGGTTAAAAAAAAATCACGCTATTTATTGATTATTATCAAAGGCAAACTCTACGTACATGTAAACAGACCGCAGCAGTAACACTCCTTTGTGAACACACAGACGTGCGAGTGTTCCAGCCTGTAAGGAAGGCAGACCAGCACATTGATGCTTTTAGTCTTTTCCTGGGTTTTATTGACAATAAGAGAAATGTAGAATAGCACTTGTCCTTGAGCACTTTTTCCAAAGAGCGTTGAGTGGATGTACTTGGAGAAGTAATCCAATTTTGTATTTTTGGAAAAGACGTTTCCTCAGAGGCACCACAGTGCAGGCATGTGTGAGTCTGAGGCTTCAACCAAGAGACCATTTTACAGCCTGGTCGACCTGATCAAATGTGCGTATGTACGCTCTCTACTTCTCACATAATTTCTGAGATACTTCAGATCACATGTTAATGAGGTGGTGTCTCATCTGGAGGAGGAGGAGGGTGTAGCGGTGGCAGACCTCAGGGCTTCTTCGATCCGTGTAGGGGTAAAAAACCCAGCTGCATCACACCAAAAGACGATGTTTCCATGAGCCTGATGTGCCTTAACCTCGCGAGCCCTGAACTGCAGCGTTGCCGCAACGTGTAATATTGAAAAATAAAGAAAAGTAAAGTTAGAACATGCGGAAAGTACAAATGTATCATAATTGTGATATTGACAAGTGATTAAAAAGGTAATATTGTGCACGTAAATTGCATCGATATAGTGAAATGAATATTGTCAGTGACTTTGAACCAATGAAAAATGATACTGCACATGATATTGATATTCATGTATTCGGTGTCCAATGTTTGATTACCTATAAATGTACCTTTTTAAAACGATAGTTATGACGAGGTGTTAAACGGACCATCATTATGTACCATCAGCCAGTCCCTTTGCTAATGTACTAAAAAATGTTTCACAGCTTCAAGTGAGTGGCAGCTTTCACCCCACACACTGATATATATTAAACCCTGTGTATGTGTGTGTGTGTGTGTGTGTGTATGTGTGTGTGTGTTTGTGTGTGTGTGTGATCGGTCCGACCACCTTTACATCCTCCAAAAGTGTTTGAAATGCTCGAGCAGTTCTGATTTATTATCGCAGGCCTTCTCGAAGGTAGGCATGTTGTTTCATTAAAATTCATGCACATAAAAATTGCCCTTGACTTCCACTGGCTCCATTTTATTCTTTTACAGTCCCATCAGATCAGCTGCAGCATCCAATTACCAAACAGATTCCAGCCCATCACGAGCCAGCCGATACCTTTTTAAATGATAAATGAAGCTCGCGGGGCCGCACGCTGTTATGCTATACCGGCTGCAGATACCGATTTAACTGCACAGATCACTCACAGTAAAGAACTTGTAGCAACAATAAACCGCCGTACAAGACTCCCGTGATTCTCCGATGCATCAAGCGGGCGTGAGGTTTGAAGCGCGCAGACTCAAGCTGTCAAAGACGGGGGAAGATCGCGTAAGTCATTCACAAGGAGATGTTTAGAAACTCGCCACGTCAGAGCTGAACAAACCGAGAGGGGATTACCGTCACAGGCCGCGGGAGAGTGTCGGACAGGTGGCTTAGACGGGTCAGCCTCCGTAATTGTCTCAAGGACCACCGTGATCCATTGAGTCCCACCGTGTTAATAACTTTGACCTTTTTCTTAGGTGAGACCAATTCCTCCTCAAGTGAAATAATCCCCATCCACATAGGATGAGGTTTAGCTGCTATCGGGGATCACGGATTCATCAGCAACAAGTCGGTCCGACGGGAGACGCTGAACCGAACTGAACCCGATGAACAATAGTTTTAATTACACCTTATAAACTCCTGTCAGAACTCATATTATCGTTATTATATCCCGGATACGTTTGTTCTATTCAGTGCAACCGCATAATCAAGATGACTTTATTCTAATCAAGGAAAACACTGTTGTGTTGTGATCGACCTCAGAGGGAGTCATTTTGCTGTGCAGAGCCCAGAAAGTGGGCTGATAGGATTTTCATCACAGGGAACAAAACAGTGAAGCTGAGTTCCCCAAGTGTCCTGTATCCACGTGTCCCGTGACGTGAAAAAAAAGTTTAACAGCATACGATTAAGCGTTTATAACCAATCTGAAATATCTCAGTCAACGTGGGAGATCGTGAGATGAGAAAAAACGATGGCGGGAGAGAAGTTCTGCCCTACAACTACGGCAAAAGAGCAGTAACCACAATTTTGGGTCAAAACTGAGTTATGACTGAAATTGAACTTTTGAATGTCTGTTTTATCGCGTGATAAAATGTCTATGCTCAGTCTCGCTCTACTTTAGAGAGAAAAGGTGATATAAAATTGCAGTAACTGTCAAATCCGACCAAAGACCAGGGCAGAAAGTGAAAGTATAGTTACTGGAGAGCACATTATTCTAAATATAATCGTACATACATTTAACAATACATTTCAAATGTATCAAGCCATCTCAGAGGGTTTTACCTCACAAAACACTATTCGAGGAAGCTTGAAATCCTCATCTCTTGCAGCTTTTTAAGCATGCAAACATTAAAACAAATAGAAAGAGAAACGTTGCAACAAGAGTTCAATAGAGATTTAGATTTTCTAACGAGGAAGAAAACAAGAAGGGTACTGTGGTTACTGCACTTTACCGTTTAGCTACGTATGTTTTTCTATGTTTTTAGGGTCACAGGTAAAATAATTGATAATTTGGCTGGAGAGTCAAAAAGATTTGAATGTTTTCTTGCATTCTGGATCCAAAACCTTTTTATTCCAGATGTGTATATACCTTTTTGCAATCCGAAGAATAAAGTACTATCAATAGTCTCAGTAGAGTTTCGTTCCGCCTGAATAAAAATGATTTCCACAGATTCAGAGAAATTTAAATTCTCGTGCTTTATCGGCTCGTTTCTGGATTAGACTGTCAGGGTGCGGAAAACAAAAGACTACTTTTTTACAAGACAGCAACAAAGAAAGCTTCAGAACGGATATATTCAACGAAAACAAATGGGGGTGAGATGCAAAAACATCTGAGGTTTCATTTCATCAAAAGATTTAGTCTCCTCTCTGAAGCCACAGCTGTGAAAGCCGTCGCGACGTTTCTCCAGCCGGAGTTGCAAAACAGCAGCGAGCACTCGGCGATGCCGACGGAATCAAGAAAAAAAGAAAAAACATTTCTGCGAGCGGAATCACTCACGGAGATGAATTAAGCATGGGATCAAATTGGAGATAGTAGACATTAAAATGTGATTTTCAAAGCGGGAGTGTTTCCAATTCAGTTGTGGTGTGCACATCTGGCATCAGAAGAGCAAATCAATCTGACATACTGCGAGAAATTTCAGCAGCAAAAGTCCATTTTGCTTCACTGCGACTACAAGACTGAGCACAGAAATTCGTATTTAGAAAAGTAATGTCTGTAGATACAAGAGTGGATTATTATTCAATGTGGAACACGGGCTTTAACGAGGAATTGATTTGAAGGATAGTTTTAACAAAATATGAGTATTTTAAGATCAATAAAAACATGTAAACTGAGTCGTATACATGCAGAGTGAGTTTGCCAGAAGGCTGGAGTAAGAAGCTCTTAACAGCTGTACAAGCTGCGTAGTGAGACTGTGTTTGGCGTCTCTTGCGGTGGAACCAAACTGTTAAATTATATGCTTCGCATGTCGCCCAAACACTCTCACTCCAACTGTTCATGTGAATCCTTATTATGTGTCTGTCTCTGTATTTTCTCCAGTCTTTGGATATAAAGTGTCTGCCTGGTAACATTAAGCAGACGAATATGAAAGGTTGTTTCTAGCACATTTTTAACTTCAAGTCCCAATAAAAGGAGAACTTATTTTAAGTGGCTGATCTGTAAATGTGCTTCATAACTGAATCCTAATGTTTCACAGTCCAACAATAGTCTGCATTAGGGCGATACATCTCCGCGCTGAGTGAAGCTTTATTAACCAGTATTTCTCGTCAGCCCTTTGTCTTTTTCACGAGGGCTGTGTGGTTAAAGATGAATCCCACCGCTAGCTATTTGTCGGAATTCATGAATATTTACTCTATTTGGCATCAAATCAAATAACAGATTTATTTTTTTGTCTCCACTACACTCTAGACTGTGTAATTACAGCAGCTTAAGAATGTGCATCAGCGTATCATTAATATGTCATGACATCAGACAGCACAGTCTGGTGTTTTCTTTCATCCTGTTATCAAGCGAGAGGCCGAATCCTTTTTTTTTTTTTCCTACCTTACATCCTATTTATCATTATAAAGCATGTGGTGACTCAACATAAAGCGTCTCTGTGTGCTAATGCTGCACGATCCAGCTGGTGCCCGTTTGTTCATTGTATACATTCAGCTAGGTATCCTCATTAACGTGTGTGTGTGTGTGTGTGTGTGTGTGTCTCTTTATTCACTCTCAGACAGTAGTTCCTTTACAAATGTGATTAGATGTGTGTAGAACTCATCAATCTATGAAGATAAGACAGCTGCCCCTGGAGCAGTGGATTACAGCCAAATGAGTCAGTCTGTGGTGGAAAAAAAAAACAAAAAAAAAACAAACAGCAGCAAGTAACTCTACCCACTGCCCGACGACCACTTTGTTCAGGGCTGCGCTGCCAGCCGAGAGAATGAGTCATCTGGTATCGATGCTTGTGCACCCCCAGCCGAAGCTTTGTGGACGGTCGCCGGACAGAGATCCTCAACATGAATCAGTCGCAGCGTGAGCAGCTATATTCGAGGCACCTTCGCTTTCATCTGTATTTGTCCTGTCTGTAAGCCGGGCCCCGGTAACCCCCGAGGAATAACGTCCACGTCGGTCCATTTTAAACGTCACGATTTTTTTTTGACGTGTAAATGCCAACGCTTTGTGTCGAGGTGTAGCTCGTCTGACTCTCACACGGCACACCGGGCCGAGAGCTTTCACAGACCTCACGGTGCATTCGCATGGAATGAGGCAGACGGTAGATGGCAAATGAGATATAATAGAAGTGGGCAAGAGGAGGCTGGTAAACTTGAGGGAGGCCTGCAGAGAATAAAGTAAACGGCATTCCTCTCCAAAGTTAAAGGATGTTACGTATGTCCCTCACACAAGGAGACGACTTGTGATCTAAACAACGAGGAGCTGATCATTTATTTGTTTTCAGCTCGTCTGTCACCATCCATGTTGGAAATCTATAGCCGTTTTTATACTGGGCAGCATGCTGCCAATTTGGCTGTCCTTTTTTAGACAGAAGGCGGTAAATTGGGGGTCTGTTATGGTCCGCCAATTTGACGCCTCGGAGGATGCACGTTTTTCCACCTCCACTGCTGAGTAAATCCAAGCCGTCGATGTGCAGGCCTCTGCGTGAGATGGGCGGAGGTGTCGATGACGTGCACTGTTGTGCGATCCACAGCCGGTGAGTGTTTAAACCAGGAAACAGCTGATCACAGCAGTCAGTCCATCACTTCATCCGCAGACGTCAAGATGAGCAACTGGACAGCCGCTGAGATCCAGGAGATGCAGCGTCTCCTCGGTCTCTGTAACTGTCTTCATTGTCCGCTTTACGGTCGCTACTTTCAAATTAAAAGCCCCCCGCTAAGAACCCAGTTCTAAACTCCAATGGGGTGCAATGTAAAGCTCTTATTTTGAAGACAAATTCGACCTGCTTCAGCCTTTACCTGGCTGCAAATGTTTTCTATCTAAAAGGGGCTAATAACTGATTGACACCACATGTTGCAGGTAATTTATATATTCAAACATAATTTAACATTAATTTTAAGTTTGCAGTAGAATATTGAGAATGATGCCTTTTACATCTACATACATGCTAGAATAATTACACCCTGTCTGTCCGCCAGAATCCATGTGAATGCAGCATTAATCTTGTACTTTGGTTACCTTACCTCCGCTATATCCCAAACTAAAAGGCAGCCTGTGTGTTTGATTGTGTTCGGTCCCCGTGTCTTTTGTTTGTGAGCACGCGGGCGATGTGATGCGCGTTCCTGCCAACAGTTTCACACTTTTCAGCTGATCTACAGGTGGCGCGAAGATGCCAAGAAACACAGCAAATCTGACAGCAAAGGAGGTGAAAAAGTAGAAGAAGATTGCCAGCAAGTGAAAGGGAAGTAAACAAACAAGATGTGTTTCAGGGACTCACAAAAGGCATTGATGAGTCACGCTGAATGCAATCTCAGAACCCACTGGCTATTGTCTGACAACAATTTGCCTTTGGAGTGGGGTGACCATATTTCCAAACTCCCCCCAAACCGGAAACCTTAAGTGTTCTGCATGTTCATGTGCGTGCACGTGTATATGCTTATATAGGCTCCATAGGCGTCCTCAACAGGATGGAGACAATGAAGGCAGCATTTTCACTGGGAGGAGTGAGACATTGGTCATTGAGCTCTTTAGAATAGAGCCACTCTCCTTTTAGCGTGACAGCTAACCGTTAACCTGCCAGGATCTGTCAGAAAGAGCCCGCAAAACGTCACAACATGACTCATCCTCCTGCAACAGCCCCGACAGCGGCACATGGATTCATACACACGCATTCAAATCAGTGCATTATTTATTTTACTCTATCGGCGTAGGTGATAATGATAAGCGGGACAGAACGTGATAATCATGCGTAGTATTAGACTTATTATTAGTGACATTTTAGTGTTTTACACCCAGCTTGAATCTGATCTGGTCATCTGCTCACCATTCTCTGGCAGGATCGGACAATGTTTTTCGGGGCCTGTGGTGTAGCCTGCGGATATCCGGACGAGGACCTCCTGCCACTTTTGTGTTCCGCACGGACTGCTGACCCGCATGCAGCCAAAGCCGGCTTAAACGTGTTTGGTTGATACTACTCAGACTACAGCCGGACTACGAATGGAAGCGAGACAGCTCATATGGAGAAATCTGTTTAAAGACATTACACTGACACCATAGGTCCCTATCACCTCTTCAAACGACCAACTTTGTCCCCCCCCATCGCCGTTTAAAAGCTTCTACCAAGAAATGTTATCAAATAATCTAGATTATATTCCATTTCTCCAGCTGTAGTCATCTACTCGGACCTCATGCGGCCAACTCTTTATGTTGCCTGAAAAGGCAAATGAAGATCATTTTCCATCTGAGCCATTATGCTGATGATGCAATCATTCCCTGGGCAAGATGAGTGTATAACGTATAATTTTCATCATGAATACAAAGCCCGACTCGACCGGGACTACGGCCTGGCTTTTCTAGCAGCACAGTGGGCTACTGAGCAGCTCCACTTCTTTTGCTGAAATAGGGCAGCAAATAACCCAGTCTTTAGTTTGAATTCAGCACCATGTCTCGGGAAGAAAATAGAGCACAGGAACCCAAGGGGTCTACCGAGTGTGGATTGATTGCTTTTAACATACCTCATCTCGCTTTACCCTCTCAGCAATGTTAGGGAAAGTCAAGGGCTTTCCACATGTTCAGGAGACGGTCTATAGGCTGCACCGCCGACACGTACAGAGAACATTTTATTTCAGATGTTTTACGCTCTGTAAAATGGATAGATTGAAGCTTTCGTTACAACAGCTCCTATTTGAAGCAGACTATTGCATTTCATTACAATTCTCACTAAATTATATTAATTTCAACATGATAGAGATGGATATCGTTAGACTTTACCTTACTTTTCTTCATTTAAAAACCTGTTATCGAATATGTATGAAAATCTGTGAAGTGAAAATGTTTTCCACTAAACATATCACTGCTATTATTTCGTTTATTTTCAGACTTAAAGCTTTGCTATGTATAAAATTGACATTCTGAGTGCAACACCGGTGCTGACAATCAACAAAACTAACAATGTTGTGTTTTTGAAGTTTAATACACCATTCACCCTATTATAAGACACTGATACTCTGGGATTGTGGGACGGGTCGGCTGCCTGCCAGCTCGTCCAGTGCAACTGTAAAATGCTACTTAAATATATAGAAAACTGAAGGATCTATTACGCGTTATGAGCACTTTAAAATCTAAACTTTAACTTCACATTTACAGATATTTCTTTTCACTTTTACACACGTAATAATTTGAATGCAGAACATGAACTTGTACTGGAGTCTTTTAAATTGCTTTATTGCTACTTTGACTTAAGCAAATGTGTCCAAACGCTCCTTCCGCCGCAGATAATGATTATACTTAAGGAAATGTTCATCAGCTCTGAGGAGATGAACCTCAGAGCTGGGAGAGACAAAAAAAAAGAGAGATGGGAAGAGAGAGAGAGAGAGAAGGCAGCGAGCCGGTGACATCATTATTACCTGCACTGACAGGTGTCATTACATTCCCTCATAGCCCTTCCCTGCTGGGTCATGGGCTGTGGTTCAATCCCATTGCATCAGCTGTATATCTCCCCTTGTTCATCGTCTCTGTCCGCATCCTCATCCATCCATCCCGATTACACCTCTAATGGTTCCTCTTCACAGCAGCCACCAACTGTAATGGAATTATGCTTGAATGAACAGCAGTGACTCTCCACTCCTCCCTTTTTCTCTCCTTCTGTCTTTTTTTTCACTCTCTTAACACACACACACACTCAACCACACACTCACACATACACACACACACACCACTCTCACTTCTTCCCATTTTCATTTACTGAAAGCTGTTTGCACATTAAATACTCCAATGCATCCAGCACCATTGGGGCACATAAGGAAAAAAAAAACAAAAAACGAAAGCATTACTGTCAAATCTTCAGTTTCAGCATATTTATTTTATTCGCCTCCGTCAGAGGGAGGAAGAGAACAAACACTGCAGAGGCCCCCACGCATACATGCAGCGCGAGGAGCGCTCCATTCGACAGGGAAGACGGTTCATCCTCTCTGCCCTCCAGTTTCCAGGAAAAAATGCTTTTATAATAGCTCACAGTTAGCATTATCCTTCGATTTCATCCCCCAACCCCACCCCTGTGCGTGTGTCTCTCTAAGTCTGCGTTGTGACACTGTAGTGTAGCCTCTCGCTCTCCTTGGGGGGAAAATCATCCTTCCATCGTCCAACCCCGCCAGCGTTATCAGTGACAGGGGAGAGATGAATAAGGGATCAAAAGAACCTTTTCTTTCCCTTTTTTTCCCTTCACTGTCAGGTTATATTTACTCCGGGTCCCTGTGGCTCAGCACAGTGCCGCACACACACCACCAACTGTACAGGACAGGGTTTTTTCATTTCTGGGATCTGGGGCGCTGCACTCGTGTCATTATTGAAACCTTTCTAACAAATACTTTCAGGAGGAGACCATATAGTCTAAGGTGTTGCTTGTACAATAACTTGATTACATTAAGGGGTTTTGAGATGAGGAAAAAAAACCTTCTGGTGTCGACCCAAACTTTTAATCACAGCTGTGGTCCTGTCATCGATGCAAAATATAAAATACACACTGATGTTGATTCAAAGTCAGTTCATAAATCAAATAATCTAGCCCTACTTTTGTTGTTTCAATTGCTAACTGAAATTCAAACATATCAAAGACAAACAGACTTGAACACAACACTAGATAGAAACAGATCTGATTGTTATGTTTATCAGTTCTAATTACATGTTTCATGCAAATATGCAATCATATGCTTTTTAGGGCGATTTCAAACTTAATTACAAACTTAACATACAATAAAATATATTAATTTACTGTAAATGACCTCTGGCAGCACAAGAACACAATAATTATTTATTTTCCAACATACATTAAATGTCATCCTTTACACTGAAATGATGTAATAGAATAGAAAATGACGTGTAATTAAAGTACTCAAGGCTACGGATAAGTGCATATTTTGATATTATGACGGGAGCAAAGGAGGACGTCAGGTGAAGACGTCCACAGTTAGAGGAGGTCGGAGTAAATGATGGCTCAAACAAACACAACTTTCACAAAGGAGACCGGTTTGTGTCCAGTGTGAATCCGAAAGTCGATGTAACATTAACTTATGACACAGAATGTAACTTTTACCTAACTAACCCCGAGTAATGATCTTTCTCTTGACAGCAGCCTTTTCACATCGTGATAAAAGCTGCTGTACAACGCCCGTCTCTGGCCCTCTCTAATGGTCCTATGTGTCGCTGTGTGAGTCACTGCCAATTAAACTATTCACTTGTTTAGCTATGAGGACTTGTTGTCTGTTTCACAGCGAGTCTTTCCTCGCTGTGCCCCATGGAGTATATTATTTTTTTTACAGCACACTAAGGCCGAATTGTGTTAACATGAAATTATATAATTGACAGAAAAGTATCACTAAGCTACTGTTACCTCATGTGAGACCAATTATCTTCTTGAACCACGAATGGACAGCTTGTTTGGCGGTGCGATTCATCTGTGGATTCTCTGCTGGCTCAGACAAACCCTGCTGATGAAAAAAAAAAAAAAAAAAGAATAGATAAAAAATTCCCCAAATCCCACAAATCATTTAAAAGGGAACAATAACGAACAGCAGCAGGGAAGCCAGTGTAATGACCCGTGTCTCATTCTTTTTAAAGGATAAACACACGCCTCTTTTCATCCTTTTGTTAACTCCATACCTTCACTGCAGCGTCACCGCATGTCTCAGCACTGCACATCTGATGAACCCCCCCGAGTCGCCGCCATTAAAATAGGATCAAGGTTAATAACTAATCCTCGATGAAACAGGCAATTTAGTTGTTTTTTTTTACAAAACTGACGCAGGCCAAGATTCCCAGTGTGTTTGAGTGTTTACCCAACCCCCCATTACAATGTACTAAAACCTTGGCTCTGGTGTTGAGGACTGGCAATAACCCACCACTTAATGAGTAAGGCCTACTGCCGCTCCTGCCAGGCGATAATCTTCTCTTGGCATAACCAAATCAAGCACAGAAATGTTCTTATCAGGAAGGAACAGCAGACACTCCCTCCCAAACACCCAGCGGACCCCCCGACTTAATTGATTTTCACCATCCCAAGGCTGCTCATTCCGTGCGTCAGACTATTTTATTTGCTGGACTGTTTGTCTGGGTGCTAGATTGTTTTCTGCTTGTTTTTCTTGCACGTTTGATTTGATGATGTGATTCAGGCCTTGATGGTTTCGCTGTGCAAAAATAGTCTAGACGTGGGTGTATTTCTCTCCTTTTTCTCTTTTTTTTTTCTTTGTTATATTCACTTGCGTTTCAACCATGTCCATTAACTTTTCCTCAAACATGTTTTAGCACAATTAAAGTGGTGGGTGGATTGCTTACAGAGTAACCGTCCCACATTAAACCGCAGCAGAATGAATTCCTAATTAAATCTTCGTTTAGGTAGGCGCTCTTTGTTTTGTCCCTGAGGAAGGATTCCCACAGATTCTTCACTGCGCGATCCAATTTGGAATAATGTAAGTGGACTTTCGATAAATTACCTTTTTTTCCTCCTTTTTTTTTTGCATACTTTTATGAGGCTACTTGATAATTCGATTGGGACGCTGCCATATATCAGACATTTCAGATCACTAGGACTTGTTTACAAGCGACATGGACTCATCTGTTTTAATGTATTCAAAGAAAAGAAGCTAAAAAAAAACGGTCCGTGAGCTCTTTCACAAGGTTGACCATATGCTTTGACCTTGCCTTTTACAGTTACCGTGTTTTGACTTTAAACCATTTCGACAAGCGTTTAATTGAGATGCAACAGCCTCTCTGATTGGACATCATTAGATCTAGCAAAACAAAGCTCATCAGATTCGCTCCCCTCACTTCCCTTTCTTGTTTTTATCTATATAATTGCCAATTCCATTTGTGCTCTTTCCTGCATGGAGGCATTGATCTCATTACGTTTCGCAATCTCTTTTATAAAATATTGCATGTTTTCAGTTGGAGGACCCAGCTAGGTAATAGGTCTATCCTTTTAAAATAATGAAAATGATATCTGGTCGTGAAATAGGTCCCTAATTGTGTGCTGACAGAATCACTTTGACTCATCAGCACTCATGCTGCCGCTGTACGCGTGGAAAAAAAAAAAGCTCTCAATTGAGTGACAGGGGACGGACTACTGCTGCAAGTTGGAATTAATACAAATTAGTTTGGAATAATGAGGCAGCCCCGCTGCCAACTGGAATTAGGTAGAAGCATGCTTATACACTGATGGAAGAACTAATCCTTTGCATTTATAATGATAATAAATCAAAGGGGGACATTCATAGCAATCAAATAAACTATTACTGCACGATAAAGTTGTAATGTTGAAATGTAATGTTTGATACTCTATCTTTCACATCTTGCATTGTTTTGTTTTTTTTCATTTTCTCATGAATTTTGATGTAAAGGAAGATTATTTTGACAAGCCAGATGCAGTAATATCTTTTCCAACATGTTTGGTCATGGCCATAAGCTTCACGCTCTGACGCTTTACCTACCACTCTAGCGGTGAAGTTGTAATACTCCACAGTGAAGTTACGATATGAATAATAAATAAAGCTTGTTGACAAAACAGTTCACAAATTATGACATATTATGAGTTGTAGACTGGTATTAACACTGTCGAATGCCCACAGTTTGCTTACAATTAGGCACCAAATCTACTTGGTTATGTTTAGGAACCAAATTAACTTGGATAGGTTTCAGCACCACATCTTCTTTGAAACCTTCTTTTGAGGTTTAGGCACCCAATCTACTTGGTTAGGTTTAGGAAAAGATAACACTATGGGTTACAATAAATAAGATCATTATGTGGCATAATTCACATCAAATAACATGAGGTAAGTATATCACAATGTAAGTGAATAGTTAGATTTTTAACATACATACCATGATTACTAACTGCTTCCATAACAAACCAAACTTAACCAAAGCGGGGTCTTCAGGGGGGAAAGTCCTGTATCCAGCCACAACGGACAAAGACTTTTCTATGCTCTTTACACAACTGCAGTTGACCAGAGGTAGTGAGAAGGGTAACTTAAGCATCAAACCTTTAAGTATAGGACCACTGACCAGGCTGCTGTGTTTGACATGTTGGGAGTGAGAGCAGGCTATCTCACTTGACTTATAAACAAAATGTTCTCATCCAAAGCTGATGCCTAAAATGTGCCAAAACATGACCAGCGGTTTTGTGCTTTTCCACAGATTTCTCTCCATTTGTAATTGCCAGTTCCCCTGTACTGTGATGCTTGTCATTGCTAACCACCACACTTTTGGCCTGGGGACTGTCACTTCCTCAATGCAGAAGGCAAAGCAGCAGCCAGAGGCAATTGAGGTTTTTAGCATTACAGGATTTCTGTATTCCCCTCAGTTCCCTAAACGTTAAAAAACAATTTTTACTACTTAGTGGAACTGTTATGAGATGTCCTTTAAAAAAAAGTTTTTCCCCCAGAAAACTTACACACGTTAAATTAGTCTTTTTTTTATGTCTAAAATCTGATATACGTTGAAATGCAATTATTTTCACTGTAAAGCTAATTAACGTTCAAATGAGATATTTATTGGCTTTGGGGCATCACAACAGTAAAAATTCAATTTGATTTCTCATTTGGTGGACTGCAGCCTGCCGGTAGAAACTGAAAGTTTTTGTTTTGTATCGTTACAAGATAATTAGTGTGAAGTCTCTGTTTTGGTCGGGGTCGACTGTATGGTCTCTCCAGTACTGTATATCCTCAATAGATATTTTTCTCTTAGCGTGCACAAAATCAGCGCTGAAATGACTGAACAGTTTCAAACTGTTTAGATATCTTCAGTCCCCCATTTGGTTGATTTAAATTTAGGCAGGTGAGTGTAGAAATTGGGTAATTGCAGTTTTGTTATTCCGCTGTCTGAGTCTTCTCACTGTGTTCAGCTACTTGGCTGCCCATGAAGTCTCATTTCCTGGAGGTTGTTTTTTTTTTTATGTTATTTAATTTCACTTCTCCACCTGTCAGATTGACAGCACATTATAGAAACCTGGCTGTGCAACAGCCTTGTCAGCAGCAGACCATCAGCCCCTGCACTCATTTACCTGTCTCTCCCACTGTGGAAGGAAGTGTATACAAAGTGAGAGAACAGCAGGATATAGTTTCTGTTCTGGCATTCTGTTTACCTCAAGGTAATTTGCAGATGCAATGATTAAAGTTTTCTGTCAACAACTGATTATCCATATGTAGAATCAAGACAACCGGCAGCTGCTTTCAGTGAAAACATGTTCAGAACCCATTTTATGCCTTTAAGTCCAGTCAGACAGCTCACATTTGAAGTGTTTATCATGGCAGCAAAACATGGTTAGAGTTCGACCTCATCACTCCCTGCTCATATGTTTTAATAGATTTTGGGGAGTGATGGGTGCCGGGACGGTAGTGGAACATGCAGCAGTTGGGTTGGGACAGTTCAAATTGCTGGATCGGGAGGCTGTTTTTGGTTGATCATTGTTTAGAGTGCTGTATGTTGCATGTGTATAGCAGCACAGCCCGGGTTTCCTGCCTGAACCAGCTCACAGGCATCGTTCCATTGAATGGCTAGCTTGTGAAGTAGTAGTGCTGTGTTAACTAAAGAGCGAGATATTTCCCTCAGGAGTTGGCGGTGACCAAAACAGAGCTAAAAGTTGACATTACTAGAACTCGACTGATATAATGATCGGCTGATATAATTTATTATTGGCCTAGCTAATGTCACTAGAAGATTGTACTGTGAGTAAGAAATGAAAATGGTCAAATGGTAATATTAATTACTTAGACATCTTCCCAGCTTCCCAATGTAGCCTACAATGACTGTGCACTACACTGCTCCTCTGGTGCACAGACGGAAAGGGCTGACGGATCAAGCAAAAAGCAATCGCTATGGATATTGTGTTTTTTTTTTGCTTTTTTTTTCTGACTACAGCTGTCATCCGATCTTCTTGGGCTTATGTCTGTGACTGGCGAGATCCCATTTTGTTTTCATTAAGTCTCATGAGAAAGGAGAGAAAAAAAAATCACATCATTTGCACCGTCAGAAAGCACAATATAGATGCTACTAGACAGCGTGTGCTCATTCTGTCCCTCTGAGAAAGCATTTAACAAGGGGACAGAGCTGTTTGAAACTTTACCTGTGATAAAATGAGCGCCGCAAATGACAGTTTATGAGAGGCCCCCATCTGCTCTTGATACTTGAAGTGCATCTTTTATCTTCCCTGAGCATCCTAATCACCTCTATATTTAGAATGGACTTTATTCCTTCTTCTCCATGTTCTCCTTGACTTTTTTTTTTTTTCAGCTTCGCTTTTCTTGGTCTCATCTGTTGACATGTTTTCACTCATTTGGAAGAACCATTAAAGCGTTTGGGTAAAAAAATGATTAGATAACAGAAGATACAATATTGTTAGTGTAAGTGCATTTACAGAAAGCACATCCATATTACATTCATCTTGTTTCAGTCCTGTCAACAGCGGTTTCTATGCAGTTGAGGGCTATTCACTTATCATTTCATCTGCATTGATGGGCCGCTCTTGTTACGAACGCACATTATAGAATGTGCAACTTATTGAGGAAGCTCCGAATAAACACATCTTGCTTCATGACTCACTTCCTCCTGAAGCTTATTGCAATTATTCAGTTTGCATTACAGCCGATTTAACCCCATAGGTCGGGTAATAACGCCCGACTACCGCACAGATCCTGGATTCTGCAGCTGTGGAGCTGTGTGACTGAACAGCTGTTAAGTAGCTCTGCAGCCCCACGGGGAAAAGTCCTGTCTCCTTTCATGTTAGAACTGTACACCATCGACTTCAAATACAACCAGGAGTCATCATGTCTTCTGCAGAGTGCCTCAGATGACTCTGCAGTACAGCGTCAAAGCTAGGCAGGATCCTGAGCACTGCCTAGGAAGCTGGTGGGCAGCTGACGTGGTGAGAGCCATGTGCAGATAGTTGTGGAAAAGACAAAGAAGATAGTGGACTGTGACTCTGAACTCATGTTTGTTTTTAAGGTCTCATCAGAGGGATTCACAGTAAAATCCAAATGCCAAATGCAGTCGTGACCCGGTGGACTGGCAGGTCTGTTTCACAGGTTTGGTGTGATAGTGGGTTGAATACAGGCATTAGTCAGTCCAGCATGGTGCCATTTTATTTTCAGGACAAAACAACATTTCAATCAGAGTTCTATTGAAGAGGGAAAACAATCTCTTCAAGCTAGCTAGGTTTCCCAACTGCTTGCTAACGAACATTTAACTGTAAACATGTGACTTTTTTTTGCTAATGTGACAACAGCACCAGTCTCATGACTGAGTGAAAACCATGTCCCTGTTGTGGAGCAGTTAACTATCTGACACAGGAGGTTAAATGATAATGGATGAAGCAATTCAACCAGTACGGTGGTGCTAAGCTACGATAGCCTCTCCTTTTTGGACTTTCTGGCTCTCGATCCCTTCAGGCAGCGCTTCAAGTTGGTTTGATATTGTCCCTGCAAACCCTCTTATTACTGCAATTCCATTCCAAAATCCAATTTATTTGACCACAAAAAATGTCATCACTTTAAATGCTGCTTTGCCTTTAGCAAAAGAGGAAGCAGTGGCCATGTTGTCAATTTGCTAACCAGATTTTATATTAATGACATGTGCTTACACGTCAAAACATGAAGATCTGCAGAAGATTTCAACTTCAAACAGGGTTCACTGAATTAACGTCATTACCTCCAAACTACATGCGCTAACAGAAAGTGAGGGGTGTCCTTTTTATGTTGCACAAAGAGATGTGTTTATTGGTTTAGTCAGTTCAACAAGACTCCTCAATTGCAGGATATCACAGGGGCATGACATTGCATTAACCCAAAGCAGAGCGTTAATTGGAAGACCGCCAAGAGCTGGCACAGAGCCAGTGGTGAGTTCCAGCATCTACACGGTAGTCTTGCATGTTCATTTCTTAGGAGACAAAACCGAACAGCCTTAATTTGAAATGTTGACGTTTTTCATTGCTTCCTATTTTTATTGTACTCTGTCTGAATGTTTTACAGAACACCATAATTGGCCAAAGTCACAGTAAGATAGCGTGAGAAAGACAGAATGGTTAAAACGTTGGTGTAATGAAGTCATTCTGTTGGGTTGGGTACATATTAACTCAAGAGTTCATTCAGTTTAAGAGTGGGGTTCACTTTTGTGACTTGAGTTTTTGTAACATTTCATGTTTGCATCCATCCTTCCTCTCTTTGTTGAATAGCGATTGATGGCGACCTTGAGTGTTTACTGTCGAACTGCTGTTGTTTGCTGTGCTACCATTTCCTGAAGCATCTCCTTCATTGAGAAATGCAACCAGGCTGAAGTCTTTTTTTTCACTCGAACAGAAAGCTTACTCTGTTCGGCCCATTTGAGTATCTACTTAAACGCTTTGTCTGTGTTGTTTTTCATGAATTTGATAGAGGCCGGTGCATGAATGGTCTACTTCCACCATATAAAAAAAGTACTGTACTGAATTTTTCTTCATGTTCTTTTCTTAACTAAGTGGTTTTCCAAAACACGGATGCCCCAATCACACTTCAGTTGCCGTCTGCGGATATTTATAGAGGTAAATTGAATGTGAACATTTTTAGTATGAGCATATTCTTGGTCGCAAAACAAGATCTTGGCACCACCGCGTCCTACCCAAACATAAGATATTGAGCTAGAGCAAATTAGTCGCTCTAGATTTGTAAAGTGGTTACTGACTGAGTGGTTGCGGGGTTTAACTCCACCGTCTGTTTATCGAAGTATCAATTATTCAAACTATTTATCTATCTGTTGGCTTTGTTGTTGGATGGAGAGTCAAGACAGAGGGCCAAATATACCCGGGGCAGCTAATGGTTTTTGGAGAGCAGATCCTGTCACCTTTGGCCTGCTCCCAAGCTCAGTAATTTACAGTATTTGTCTCACTGATTGATTTTTCTTCCCTTCCTTTACTCGACACAAAGATGAAAGAGTTGGAAGTCTCTTTCATCCGCGGCCACTCAACCTACACATCCCTCTTCTTTTCAAGCTACCTTTTCACCTTCCTCCTCTCAGCCAGGAATGGATCCAGTGGGTTAACGTGACGTCCCGGCCTATCCGCCATCAACTCCAATGGCTGCAATGTTTCAAGCAGCACGACTGCGATATTATGATTATTATATATCATTTTCATTCTTCTTGGTTCCATCTCTTTGGTTACACCTGAGAGTGCCTGGGCCGGAATTTCATCTCCCGTCTTTGGTATTTTCACACACATTACTGCACAGCATCACAGGAGAGACTCTCTTTCTCTCTCGCACACTCCGACTGATCCTTTTCCAGAGCTCAGCGGGTCACGCAGTGCAGTCTTGTAACATTCCAGGAAAATGATGACAAATTTTCAAACACAGATTACATGCTGTAGTCGCCAATTATGTACACATTGCTTTCTCCTGTGTGATTTGCAGGCTGATTATGGGGGAGGGGGATAGGATTAGCTTCTCAACCTCACCTCTCAAAAAAAAATCTATATGTTCCACAGGCTGTGCAGAATGTGTAGTCATTGGCCGCCGCTGCTGGTGGTGTACACTAATGGTAAAGATCACTGAAGTGTTGTTGAGTTGCCTTACGACAAGGAATGCACTGCATATCTGACAAAAAAACAAGATGCCCGTTGCAGTGTTAGATGACCTTTGCGAGGTGTAGAGAAGTAAAGTAAAGCAGCAATTGAATGTGTGGATTGAGTTGATCTGGTCCAGGTGATATGTGCCAAAATGTTAAAAAATAAAAGCATGAAAATATATAGAGTTGCCCAGTTTGGAGCCTTGAACAATTTCCGAAATGGAGCCACTGCGAAAAAGCCTATTGGCCGACATGACTTTTTTTTTTTTTTTTACTTTCCACCATAACTGAATTATGCATTTTGCACCATTACTCCTGAACCAACGACCATAAAACAGATAAGATGATGTCTTCCCCTAATGTCTGTAATGATGGTCTAGAATTACAATGATACCATAAACAACATGATAAACTGCTCAAGCGAACAGTTAATCGTGAAAGGAAATAACAATATCTGAGAGCTGAGGTCAGACTTTATAATATATCGTTTGGTACATGCAGGTCGTGTAGTTTTAAAGGCTTAATCCTTATTATTCATAATAACACTGACAATACAGTGACTGTAAAGAGAGCAACAGTATTCAACATGACCTCAGCAAATGAAAAAGAATGTATCACCAACTAAATAAAATAAACAATGAGAACAACGAAGGCCAAGCTTGAAGGTGGTTGTGGTCTCAAACCACGAGTACTGATGACATGTTGCAGTAATGAGGCCTACTCATGGGTGGGATGTCGTAAACGTAAAGTTAAATGACTTCCATTGCCGACATTGGGCACTTTTCGGATGGTTCCATCTCTGAAAATGTTGAGGGTTTGACGGACTATTTCTAACTACTACTAACTTATCTTTAATAAACAACATCAAAAATATGTCTTAGCAAAAGTTGTAGCTATACCGCAGAAGAATGCGACTTGTTTTCAAAGCTTTCCATACTAGATTTATAATCACAGACAATGAGGGGGGGAAAAGACGAACACATGGTCTGGTTCTGAAGACTGATTTAATGGAAATTGAATAAGTAGGTTGAGCTACACAGGTATACAGTGGGAACGTCCCAGTGGGGGGTAAATAGTCTTAATGCAATTATAAGACATTCCAAGAACAAGTATTTTTGGATTACCCCCCTGCCTACTTAATTCCCAATCCCCCAAAGAGGTACAGATTGAAGCACTGTGGGAGTTCAGCCCTACATGTAATACAATAATAAAGACCTTACGTTCCTTGAGACGGCAATAGGATCACATGCTAGCGTGGTGCTACTAGGTAAGCCTGTTTGATGCCAGGCAGTGCAATAAATTGAAAAGGAGGAGAGTTTGAGGAAGCAAGAAAGAAATACATAAAAAAGGAGGTGAGCTTTGATTACAGAGCGAGATGAGGTTGCATGTGAACAGTCCACAGAGGGCTTGCTTCTTCCTGCTTGCATGTTTTAATAAGCCTCTTATCCTTTACTTGCACTCATTTTATGATGTTCCCCCCCATCCCCCTGCTGCTCCTGTAGCTCCAGAAGAAAGGGTTCATTGGTGGGTGGAGCAGTATATGCTTGCGGAGGTGCCCGGGAGCATTGCCCAAGGGAGGCCCGCGGATAATTACAAACCGTTCAGCAAACACAACTCGGCGGCTCACGTAGACACCCTGATGGTGAGCCAATAGGCAGACGGAGCTCTGTAGAGACACAGACGTCAAAACTTGGCGTACGTGAGTCATACAACAGCAGCTGCCCGATTGGGAACACGGATCGAAGTTGCAAAGGAAAACAAAGGAACACCTGACTCACTGAAGAAAATTTAAACCGAGGGGATGACGGCAGCAGAGTCCAGAATCTATTCCACCTCATACATACTATAAACTATCACTGATACAGAACACAGTCATACTCAGTAGCTTAGAGACAGCGATGAAGACAGAAGAAGGCGTGCTCATAGTCATTATGTAATCCCATCCTCCATATTTAAGTCTAATTCCCCCTGTTAGTAAATGTCACCTCTATCTGCCGCCAGACTCTGAGCGCGCTCTGGACCCTCGGTCTCTCCAGAGTGTGTGTTTGCAAGTGTGCGTATGTGTGCACTGTTTGATGAAATAGCTTTGCCCCACAGGGTTGATATTATTGTAAGTGAAAAAAGGGAGAGGGCAGAGCGAAGAGCTCTGCAAAGAATCCGATGTATCAGTAACCTCAATCATGTCCCACACCTATGGCTAACCTCGGGCTGAGTTAGGGAATTAACAGAGCAGCCAGGGAGAGATGCAACACTGCCTTTGACTTTGCACTTCAGAGGTGTGAGCGCTTTGCCCCTCCTCTGGAGATTCTTGAGAAAGACCATCATTATACATTAATAACACCGGAGAGTTCTCCCTCAGTCTGCACTGCCGCTGTTTGTGTCCCCTATTGATTTTCCACTGAATTCTTTGATGAGAGTATAGGGACCGACACTTTGATTACGTTTACCGTTATTCAGTGTGTGTTTGGGTGTGTGGATGTACTTTTTGTGCTTGTGTGTGCCAGTGTACAGTGAGTTTGCTCGTGCAGTGTGTATCTATATGTGCATATACAACAATCGATGACCTGTCTATTATTGTGTGCTGTGTCCCCCCATCGTGCTGCCAAAACAAGTCCGACACATCCAGGCATGGCAAGACACAAGGCCTCTAAAGGAGTCCTGTATCTGACACCACAAAGATAGCAGCAGATCCTTCCTGGACTCCGCGGATCAGACTTGTTGTTCGAGCACGCCCTTCAGACTCTCATTGAGATCTGTGGAAAATGAAGGCCAAGCCAATACCTGAAACTCTCTGTCACGTTCTGCAAACCATTCCTGAGCATTTTTTTGCAGTTTGACGGGGTTCATTATCCTGCTGAAATAGGCGACGGCCATCAGAGAACGACAATTGAACTACCAGAGTGGATGTTAGAAATGTACGTTTCTGCAAAACCAGTGATGTGCGGAAACTTATGTTGCAACTAAACGTTTCCTATGTGTTCAATTTACAATTTTCATCTCAAAACTGTGTACTCTGGTTAGGTTCAGCCATAAAAATCACATTGTCAGGGTTAGGAAAGGATCGTGTTTTGTTTGTTGATGTCCAGATTTCTTGGTAAAAACACCCAGTTTGTCAACACAAACATGGATCCATAGTCCAGTTCTGACACTCATGTGCTCATTGTAGGTATTAGACAGTGGACAACATGCCTCTCTGTCTGGACATGTCTGCAGTAACACAGCCTCGCATAGAGTACGGTGTGATGAAAAGTGTTCTGACACTTTGCTATCATAGCCAACATTGTATTAGTATTAGACATTTGCTCCCCATCTGTATCATTGGTCCTTGGTTCACTTGATGTCCTTGCTTTGACCACATCTGGTAGGTCGGACAACAAGCTTGGACGCTTTGTAAAACAAAAATGAAACAATGTGATCGTTTGCCAATCATTTTTTGACATTGACATTTAAAACAGTATAAAGAAGTGTTTTACCTCATCAACATCATTGATTTTAGTACATATATGCTTATTCTTTCAATCATGACTGGGGAAGTGGTGGAATGCTCCCAAAACACCTGAACAGCTCTTTGTTTTCTATACTTGTTTGCTAAACCTCTCTGACAATCCAACTCGTTGCCATTCGGTCCTGTTGTTCATGTTCCCATTACCATCCTTTCCTCCCTCGGACACATTTTTTTTCCCCCTTCCCTCCTTCCTTATTTTCTTTCCTCCTTTTTATTTTTTTCTCTTTCATTTTGCAAATTATAGGCTTGGCATTTTGTGGAAGGGCAGTTCACCCTGTTGGTTCTTCACAGTTCTGTGCATTTGTCCTGCTGCCACTCCATGCGTGAAAATTCAAACCAACAAAGCCAAGGGAGGAAAAAAAAAAGAAAAAGGAAAATCTAGGGAAGCAACATTGAAACACGTGCAATAACATCACAGAAAAATACAAAAACACATGCTGGTTTGGATATCCGGACACATAAAACAGCAAAGCCAATAAGAGGCTGTATTGTTTGCGCTAATTGTAGAGATAAGCAGCTCATCCTGGGAGACCTCTTCCTTTTTCTCTGAATGTCTCCGGCTGATCAGGTTTCAGTGACATTCAAAGATGGAGCCAGAACTGAGCACACACACACACACACACACACACACACACACACACATTATCAGACAAAGACCTGAACATCATTTGGTGTCACCAAGGTCTGAAGGTCTGTCCAGCTACATGTTTTTGCAGTCCTCCATTATATGTTCCCCTTTGATATTAAATCCTTGGCTTATTCATTGCAAAGGAAATTGCTATATTATTACAATATTTGTCAAAAGCCCGGAAGGAGGAAGACCAAAATTGAATATGCTGGCAGTTTGTCAGCAAATGTGCAATGTTTGCAAATTTGTCTTTTTTCATCAAATAGGAACCACGACCTCAGGGTGTAAAGACACATTTAGTGTTAACTGCTTTTTGTTCCAGTAAGCACAATCATTATGTCCCTTTTTTTTTTTTTTACATATGATTTATGACATACTCATTTCAAAATGTGTATGAATTTGTGTACAAGGAATCCATGTACCACCATTTCATATATATATATATATATATATATATATATATATATATATATATATATATATATATATATACATAGTAAACATAAATTAGTGAAATTGGTGAATTAGACAGCATAATATATATACTATGTAGTCGGAGTTTGTGTCCCGTTTGTGACCAAGCGTAAAGACTGATGTTTGTAAAATTATCTCACATAAGTAAGTTAACGTCTGTAAATGACATCTCTTTAGTTGAGTGAGGTAGTTTCGTCTCAACACATAAAACCATCCTTAATTATCTAGGGTGTGATCTTTCCCTAAACCTAACCAAACTGCAACCATCTGACAACATTAGTAGCAGTGGAAAAGTCATTATATTGACAGCAACCTTTATTTTGAAAGTCTTATTACATATTACATATAGAATATAATCATTTATAATCATTACGAGCATGTTAAACATTATGATAATGATTATAAACGTGCATATGTACTATATGTGTCTGACTCTATAGATTATAAACTCTATTACATCACCAACCAGAGGCATTTCTTTTCTTTCCCTTTTCCAGTCCTTATTGTTTTTCTTCAATCGACTTCTTCTGTTCTCAGTTCAGGAAACAGATTCCCTGAATCGCCCTACGATGCCTCTCATCAAAGGAATGTGCGGCACGTTAAACGATCAACAACAAGCTAAAGCAATATTTGAACTGAGATGTGATGAGTCAGAGTCGTTCACTTCTGTTGCCACTGACAGTCACGTCTGATCAGCTCGCACACAAGTTCCTGATGAGGCATCTGCTTAATCAATAATAATAATCATGTGTTAAACCTAAACGTGCTCCATGAAAAAATGGGTATTGATTTACATGTATTAATCACTTTTTTATCGGCAGATTGTAACATGACATGAGAAACGAGTCATACCCCGTCTCCCCTGGTTGCCTATACAAGCCTGTGGACGATTTGTTTAGGTTATTAATAGCTGCTGGATTGTTGATTTGGGATTTTCAACGACAGTCCAGAGGATGTGATGTTCTCGAGTGCCTCCACTCCGCTAAGAGAGCAGAAATAGCTAATGTTAAGTTCACAGTGTCCGCTGACATAAACTAACGACCTTCCGGCTCGGAACAGAAGCTCCACAGGTCATCTTTAAAAAAGAAATAGGCGAGGATGTTTTTCCTCTAAACTTTAGCTGTGATTGTTGTGCAATTCGTCATTAATAATTTATGTTATGGAGACAAAGATTTGAAGTTCTCAGGGACATAATTAAGGGGGGTATACAGTTCTGGTTTGGGGACACTTGGATCCTGCATGCTGGTTGTAATTCTGCACCAAACTCTGTCTTTATTTGCAAACTAAGAGATAACAGAATGCTTTACATCACCTGTCACAACATTTCAGCAGCGGTCCTTGCTCCTCGATGGGCTGTCATCCATTAAAAACCTATTCCTTTAACAGCATACCCTCAAACCGCGGGTGGATGTCAGACCTGCTGACGGTGCACATTGTGCAGCAGTGACCCTATTTTGCATTAAACCACCGTCCCCCTCCCCTCCCCCCCCTCCCTCCGGTGAGTGCAGGTTCATCACAGGGATGAGTAATAGCTCGTGCCTCGGCCCCTGCACCAATGATTAGGCCTCTAATCATTTGTCTATCAAACTACCCAGACTGAGCACAAACATGACCGCTCGTGTGGGCCACATTATTGACAGTAATGACTCTGTGTACAAAAGGGGTTGGGTTGGTGGGGTTGGAGGGGGGTCTTTGTGGGCTGCTGAGCTGCCTGTCACCAGGAACCGAGTACACTGAAACCTGTCTAGGTGGGGATTGATTTCTGTAAGAACCGTGTTAATTTACACGTTAAGTTCAAACATGAGCTCTTATGTTAACCCAGCTGAGTCAGTCGAGTTCCCCGTGACGATCCCTTCATAATCCGCGTCTTACCACCAGAGAAAGACTTGTAATCACCCCATGCATTCATTATTTTCAGTCCAAATTGGGGTCTTACTGCGCTCACGGCCTTGCTCGGTTGCAGCTTTATATTTAATAGTTGTTTACTGTATGTGTCACATTGTCCTTGCACATCCACATCTCGACCTTGTTGTTATATACATCCAGACCTCTCCAATTATCTCCATCCTGGCCTCGGATGAACTTGCGTGAATCAGGGGAAGGGCTCTCGTGCTTTCAGATCTGATTTCTGGGAAATAAATGAGTTGAGTTTAATATTCTGTTTCATCTCTCCTCCACTACACTGAGGTTCCTCTCCACTTAAAACTCCCAAAATAAGCAGCTGCGCTTCTAAAGGCTGTCACGTCAATTAAAGAGGTGCCAGGTGATGTCACAACCCAGTCATTAACACTCTGAGGTAATTGCTAAACAGAGTCAGGTGCCCACGGTCGTGACAACTTTAGGCAGATCTGCAGGGTTTTATCAGCAATCCGGACCGAGGATTCTGTTACAGTAACCCATTACACAGTTTGTAGTGTACAGTGTTGGGTTGCAGTGGAAAAGGAGGGTCCACGGTGCGGTGGAAGTGAAGTAGCAGGCGGGCTGGCAGCGGCGCAGCAGTTGAGGGGCAGGGCGGCACAGGGAAGGAACGTTGCCTCGGAGCGCGCCGCGCGTAACGACGGGACGCGGTGATTGACAGTCGGAGGCACGGAGCGCCCCGTGCGGCACGCAAGCGGAGCACGCAGATCTCCCCGTTGCCGTGCTGTCAAAGGCATCTCTGTGAGACACCAGCGCGATCAGCCCGGCGCGGATAAAGGAGTCTCTGTCCGCCTTCTGGGCTCGGTCTCCGAATCTTCTCGCCGAATAAGTAGCGACTAGAAGGACCGCGGCCGCTCCGACACCCACTCCCCATCCCGTCTCCACCTGCTCAGTCATCACTGGACACAGTGTGGGCTGAGCCGGCGTCTCAAAGTGTCCTGGATGCCGGAGTGGATGGACCTCATGCTCAGGTTACACTTTGCAATCTGAGCTAAAGAAGATTTTCTCGATTCCTTTTTTCTTCTTCTCCTGGAGTAAACGGACTGCGCCCGGTGCTTTCGGAATCATATATTGGGTATTTTTTGGGTTGTTTTTTTGTTAAATCCTGCATGATTGTGATGCGATTGTGAGTCAAGTTGCAATCCAATCCCTGGAGCCTCTGCACACTGCTCTCCTTTTTTAAAAATTCTTTTTAGTTGGAATAACGGTCAGACAATCAGCGGACTCTCGGGAGGGAATTTCGGTGCGTAATTTGTGCGGTTGGCGAGCGGCAGAAGTAGTTGTGCCTCCCTTCTGGGTTTTTTTCTTCTTTTTTTCTTCACGTCTAATACACCATTTTCCCATGGAGTGGGCTTAAATCACATGTAAAGACTTCATTTTTCTAAAAAAAAGAGCGTCTTTTTTTATTCTCTGTCGCCTGGAACGAACAGGCGGATCTATGCGCAGTTTCTCCGTAGGATGGTAAATGACCGATGGGGAATCATGAACAGCTCTTCTGAACTCGAAGATGGGACTCGGCACAAAAACCAGGTATGTTTCACTCGAGCCTGACAGTTGCGCTGTGTTGGTTGGTTTCTGGAGGAGTGGCGCATCTGCTTGGCGCAGTGTTACCACGCCGAGTTTTGGCGATGAGGCTGCGAGGAGACGGTATCTGCCCCCCCCCCACCCACCCACCCACCCACACCCGCATATCGCACAATCCACACGTCTCCTTCTGTTTGACACAAGACATCAGTGTGTTCGTTAGACTACCTGGTTCTGCTCAGTGAAACAGCAGATCTGTGTGTGATTACGCGGAGAGTTTTTTGGGGGTTTTTTTTGTTTGCGCAAATCTTCCCAAATCTCCCTCCTATAGAAACGCACTTGAATTGCGTGTCTGTTCAGAGTGCTGGAACATGGCACACAAGGCATCCTCTGGTAGCCATCTCTCTCTCTCTCTCTCTCTCTCTCTCTCTCTCTCTCTCTCTCTCTCTCTCTCTCTCTACACCCCCCCTGCACTCGGATGAACTGAGACAGGAGACAGGAGCGGACGTGCGGGTTGTGCTGCAGCCAGACAAGCTCACTTTGGGGAATAGTCAGTGTGTTTTTTCACAAGGTCAGTAGAGGGTTACTGACAGCCCGTGAGGGGCTCCCCGTCCTGGAATCAACGAGGGAGATCGGATTTCGGGGACACTGAGCGAGCTTGGCGCCTTTTGGAAAGCTTTACCTCGTTGGTGTCCTCTTACCTGCGAGGCTGGGCTGTAGTTATGATGCGACACATCAGTGAGAAGTCATGTAGGAAAAGCTTCCCCAGAGCCAAATGTTGAGACAGAGGAGGAAAAAAAAAGTGAAGGCTATCAGGAGGTGTTTATTTGTGGCACTTTTTTTAAAAAAAATTGCCTGTCTAAAATGAACATACGTGCTATGAACAGACATCATCTGCAGGGGGTGTGTGCAGGAAGGGTTAGGGTTAGGGTTGCTCACAGAAGCACGCCTGCCTTTGTTTGCTGTCTGACTGAAGCATGTGGGCTGCAGGTGGAAGGAAACATGGCACATCTTCTTCTTCTTCTTCTTCTTCTTTCCCAAAGCCTGACAGGTGCCAGATGACACGCAGCTTCCTGTCTTGTGATTTTTCAATCGCTCACATGGTGGCACTCTGACCCCGGAGCCCCTTCCTATAAGGTCCTATAAGCTCACATTAGCACCTGTGAGTGTGTGAGGCTGTGATGAGTCTATCATACATCACAGTTTCTTCTTCATGTGACCTCTCTCCTCCTGAGGCGGAGCCGATCAGCGCCTCAGAGGGACCCCGGCCATCCTTCAGCCCGCTGCTGCCTGCGAGCTGCTTTGCCTCTTTTTTTATATCCACTTAAAGGTCACGCGAATAGCAAATGTCTCTCCCCTGGGTTTTTAATTCGATGATTGTGTGTCTTGTAATACCCCCCCTCACCCCACCCCCCACCCCTCACCCCCTTTAGATCTGAAAGGGGTGGGGGACAGAAAACTGATTAATTTAGATTCTTTTTCATTTCTATGTCCTTGACGAAAAAAAATCTGGCTCCCTAAATGAGGCTCTGATGTGCTGAGTGGTAAGCCGGGAGGATGAAAAGGCAAAAAAAAAAAAAAAAAATATGTCCCATAACCCCAGCACTCACTCCGGATCAGACGGCATCGGGGAAGGAGGTGAAGGAGGGAGGGGGGGGGTGAGATGAGAGGCTGTGAGAAATGGGGATGGCTAATGTCGCTATCTGTCCCTCTCCTCCCCACATCTATCCGTCTCCTTCTCCTACACTTGTTATTTTTTTGTTGCTATCACACGCAGGCACACATAAATACTCCCTCTCTCCCCGCGTGTCGGCCTGTCTCTCTGTGTAATCTCGAGCGGTAACAGCAGACCTTTATCTCCAGCCTTGTGCTATTGACACAGTCATTTTCCTCCCCGGTGGGGAGGGATCGGTTAATAGAGATCTCTTGTGGTCTCTCGTTTGTTTTGATATTACAAAGCGCGGGCCCCGGTATTTGTCTTTGGCGAGTCTGCATATTTGATTTGTGGGCTGTAGGTGTGCTGTCACCCTGTGCTCTTTTTTTTCTAACAGATGGAGGAGAGTTTTTAGAGTAAAGCGGAGCTTCAAGTGCAGCTTACAATCAGCCTTGAAAGCTAATTCGCCTGGATAATAGGCGCTGGAGACCGAGGCTACGTGGCCAGAGATGCTCTTTACTCCTGCACAGGAAAAATAAAAAATGAGGCATTTCAATGAAACAAAATGGCTACCAGGAGTTGGAGCATAATGAGTGGATACATCAGTTCCATTCAAACGTAATGAAAAGAAGCACAACCTGAGCCGAGTCAAGGCTGCAGCTTCTCACCACAGTAATGTGAGGAGAATTAAGGGTGTGAAACATTTGTTAAAGTTCTCACTTGTTTGTTTTTCTTCAGCTTTACTCGGGAAAAAATGCAATTCCACACAAGAAACACAATAAACGAGGGATGTGATGCTGTTGATAAAAGCACCAGTATTGATTTTTTTTTCCTTGCCAGACTTCTTATATATTTGCTGTAGCTGAGTATCAGCTGCTTGTCTTTTGTTTCAGGTTAACATCTTAAAGGGCAATGCCACTAATTTTACACGTTAAAGTGTGTTTACAGGATTTTGGAGTCCTACTGGCAAGAAAGTGGTCTGAAGTACAATTTATGTCTCCAGGAGAGCCAATCACTTGCCTCAAGTGATGTCACTCATATGCTAAGTCGCATTGTGAGTAATGTAGGCGACATGAAATATTTGTGAACTCGTGACGGCAGGTTCAAAAAGAGATGAGCACAGTCAATACAGCATAATTCTTCTTCCTTTTCAAAACAAAAACTGACACCTACATTACCCACAATGCAATTTAGCCAGTGAGTGACATCACTGGAGGCAATTTTATCAGATTACATGCTCAAGACCTGCCAACAAATTGTTTCAGTTATCCTTTAAATGTGATACGTGCACACCAACATATTATTCAGTGTGTGTTTCTGTCTGTTTTCTCCTCATTACCAGACATGGCCCACTCATGCGCGCACACACACACACACACACACACACACACACATACAGAGTACAGCTGAGAAGTCAGATAGACCCAGTGGGGTTGGCTGCTCGGTGTAATCAATAACTCTCTGAGAGCTCCAAACTTTTCCAGAAGCACAGAAAGGACTGTTTGTGTTCGGGTAGAAGAGCCACAACCTACAGCTGTGGCTCGCACACACACACACACACACACACACACACACACTATATATGTGCACTAAAGAGGCATGTATACATATTTTGCAAGTAATTTGTTGGAGTTATTGTTTTTATAGCTTTTACTTTTGAGCCACGGTGCAACACAAACACATCACAGTCTGAACGTCACATCGATAAGTCATGATATCACCCAGCCATAGGTGAGGATGTTTATGTGTCCTCCAACATACACACGATAAAGTCCTAACAGTGACGCCACTGTAAAAGGAAGAGGTTTAGTCTCTCTCACGCATTAGCCCCTGCTGCCACACAATTCATCCAGAACCTCACCAATAGACTCCACCACCACACTATCACTACCACATACTCACTACAACACACTCCCCATCATCGGCTAGGCTCACCCCACTAAAAGACTAGATACACATCTCTATACTCATACCACCTCCGTGCAAGCGACCCCCCAATCACACTTCATTCCACTCAGACCATCTACTCATCAATACAGACAGCGTTCGTCATGCGCCACAGCTCTGCGGAACAAAAGCATCAACAAACTACACTATCCTGTCCGCAGCCAGAGAGTAGGTATCACTCACATAACGCCGCCCTATCATCTACTCAACATACTCCTATCTCACCACAATCACCGCTATCCATATTAGCTCCCAGGATATCAGCCATAGATCGTAAACAGTCGATCATCCTCTGCAAGGCATCTCTTCACCCCTGATTCATGAGGCGCACTACTGCACGACACATACCGCTCTTCATTATCATCAATCTACATAGCAAGCGGATGTAGTACAATATGCTTGTGGAACAAAGTACAGAGCGCGTAGCCCCTCGAACTTGAACTCTCTCTGATATACACCGGTATATCAACTGAGCTAACTCGTCACTACAGAGTCGCTCGAGCACATACGCTCTCGATATGAAAGTGAGAGATGCTAGTGTACAACTACGTCACTCGAGAAATGAAAGGGCCTCTTCACAAATATCCACTATACTCAGCTATACTGCACACAAGCTACTCACACCACCCTAGTAACAACTGAAGATTAGCAGGGCGACTCACCGTGATGTGCTGAGATAAGCACATCTAATTATGTCTCAGATCATATGATAACAGCTCGCGCACAAGGCGTGAGTCCGGCATTCACTCGCGCACAACACTCGCTAAGAGTACTACACCACCAATTGATCACATTGTATACACAAGAAGAAACACTATCACCTAGAAGTTACATAGACATACCCTCTGATCCCTTATAAAGCTGCGATACTCCATGTGTATACTGTCTATAGAGACACTGAGATCACGCTCTACAATAACAGTCATGTCTCAGGATTACTTACCATCCAGCGAGTCTAACAAGCCATCATGAAGGTCTCGCGACCCCATCCGCTCTAGTCTACAGTACTAATGTGCATGTGCGCCAATGAGAGTCGAATGTTCAAATTATCTGTGTCTGAGTCTCAGGATGTAGAACTCATTGGGATCTCATCATGACGAAATCTTATAGAGCACGCTCGCGTCATGACTCATTCCCACAGCGTGTACCCCTACTGGCATGCACCACAACCTCGCTTTCTTTACGCGTCCTGGTTACTTCCGTCCCTCGTCATCGCTGTGAGAAGTGACTAATCAAGCGCTCCTCTCATCATCCTAAACGAAGAACGCATGATACCACCTACGCGCGCACCTAACACACTCGATCTCTTATCAGGAGACACGCGGAGCACATGCTGTATATCTGTCAAGCTATTCGAGCGAGAGAACACTGCCAGTTCACACGAACTCGAGCGTCGCGAAACCCCCGTCGCCGGCCCATGATATCTGCAAACGACTCCATATTGTACCTGCCTCTCCGCCTGTGTCTAATTACACCAGCCCCCACTGTCACGGACGCCCGTGTACACCAAGTCTTTCCCTTCCTCTGTCACAAACATGCGATACAGTCTGGTCAAACGAGCACAATGTATCTCACACACACCACTTCTTCTCTGATTCTGGCATGCAGCACTATAAAGACGCGCCTAGACTCTCTTCCCGAACTGGCACCCCCCCCACCAAACACACACAACCACCTCGCCCGCCTCAGATCAAGCTCAAATAATGAAGTAATGTCTCATTGTTTCATCTCAAGAATCATAGGTATAGTTTGTCACTCAGTTGTTATCAGAGACGACAATACCTCTGCTATTACTTCAACTCGCGTCCCAGCATCGCGCTAGTAGCCGCTGAACCCCTGCAAGAGAATCCTATGATGCAAGTCTCGTTTCCACTACTTCTACTCTAGAGTCGTGATATACGACACAGGCTCTGTAGCTCACCCGACCACCCCCTCCAAACCTTCCCTCCTCTATCACGTGCCATGCAATAGACACAACTAATACTACCTATCACGATGAGGCTCGCACGACACCGTCCTCGCTCGCTCTTGCGAGAGTGAGATCTCGATGTTCGATCGGTATACATCAAGATCACACACACTCGCGATTCAGTCACATCGCACCACCAAAGTGCTTCATGATGAGTTCCGTTGTTGTTGGACTCGCGCGCAAGATAGATACTCTCCTCTAATCGCCAATCAGTTGTACATATATATCACATTGTACATCACATCATCTACAGGGCCATAATATGAGAACTTCGCTCTCTTCGTAGACCAAGACTGGCCTCATTGCTTAGACGCTCTCCTCTCACTCGCACATAGTAATACCAGTCTTTGGCAGAAGTTTAGTTCTTTGTCCACTCTTCAAGATGTTTTGTTCTTCTCTAGTTTGCATGTACCTAGGACACGACTAATGACATATCCATATAAACCAGATCCCAGCCCCCAATAGCTAGTCTTACATACCAGAACAAACATCATCACAACCGCCCTAGTATTCCCTACTCTCAGTTCTGAGGCTCGCCACCCACCTGTTTGAAGCCAAACTCCGCTGCGGACACCACCCACCAACTGAGATAGAGAGAATCACTTTACAATCAATATAGGGCCGCTCTCACATTTGACGACTGATCATATAAGACCTCACTAGGTCAAACCATCCTAGAGCTACTCAGAACCTTAAACTCTTCCCTCGCGGCAAGCTCCGAAGTTTGTTGAGTCGTGATCGTCCCGTTATGTTTGCTCGCTGAGATGACTTAAAATATGACAACTTTGTCGGATACACCATAGTTCCGCTGGCAGATAATTATGCGCCATATAACCGACGATAGCACTACTGAATCTCTGACTTCCTTCGTCACAGTTAGATACACGCGATCTCTGTGACGTGTTAAATTCCAGTTCATCCCTCGCACCCCCTGCCTCTCTTCTAAAGAGCGTCTCTGCGTCTATCTTGATCCTAGGATACATATGAGAGAGTGAGCTGTAGAGAGATATTCACTTGATAGATCAGTAGATCATGCTTAGAGATTAGGACGCACCCACAGAGAAGACTGTGCCACAAATAATTAAATACACACATGTCGACTCACTGCACTATCTCTCATTCACAACCATGAACACTACAAGACTAATAGTATTCTAACATCTCCAGAATCCTAGAGGATCAACTAACCACTTACGCACTTGCCCTGTCATCCGCGATAATGCTATAAAGGGCAGATTCACACAATCCATCTAACGCTGCGCACACTCTTACCTACCCCTCATATAATTGCGCTCGTTCGATCAGCGACTCCCTCTGGGCCTAGGAGATCACTCGCTTCGAGTTGCTTATATCGATAAGTACACGACGCAATCGCACTTCACCACTCTGAAGATAGGCATCCATGTCAACGAGACGCCTCCTCCAGTCGGAGAGCCTGAGATAACATATCGCCCACTATACTCACCTAAGAGATACTATGCACTCTCGGAGTACAGGCTATGAACCGCACAAGTATAGCCCTCTATACTCGGCCTCCACCTACAGATACTAGGTCTAGACCCTCTAGTATAACGAAGAGATCATTGGACCACCTACACAGTCCCACGCATAGCGTATCGTTCCTACACTCCTGCAAATACACCCTCTACTCTCACACAAAGAGACACTCTCACCTCTATATTCATCCCACACCACCACTATTCTCCCTGATATCATCTAGGATCTTTATACAAGACCTAGTTAGAGTGCATCCCTACCACTACCTCTCTACACCTCAAGATCACAATTACAGAGTCGTTCGCCACCCTGTAAATAATCGATATATCACTAATTTCATACTGTCATAACTTCTGTCTGCACCTACTCCGCACAACATTGCAAGAGATGCTCACAACTCTCTGGCAGCCATACACTCACATGCGCCTAAGACTCTATCATACATAACAGACACGAAGCGCATCCCACATGCTCTGTAGGCTCTAGCATCCGAGTCGCACACTCAGTGCATCGGCAAATGAGTAGGACTATGACTGACAACCACTCCCTCTATATTATAGTGTGTCTTCTGTCTCTCTAGATCATCTCTACGTCTCATAATACTCAACGTAGATAGATGCGACCCCCACTATGAGACACGCCGGTTCTGTCCTCGATTCCGCGCCCACTCTTCGCCAGCAGATCCTCGCGCGAGTCGGACGCGCTCGCTCCGGAGGCTCCACACTCGCTTCACTGCAAGAGTAAAATAGCTAATACCACATTACTATGATGCGATAATGAATTATCTATATGTGAGTCACAAACACACATAATCTGAGATCTATTCGGCACTGACAGTGAAGCATAACACGGCCGCCCCTGTCGACTCTGTTCGACTAGTCCGCCGCAATGCTCATGCCTGAGAATGAGTGGAAGCACCAGACGCGATCTGGATAGAGGTTGTTGCCTCTGGGTATTTTATCGTCTTTGGTTGAGAAGTTCTCGCGAGCCGCCTCAATCCTTGCTCTCTAATAGATAAGATAATGAACCGTAGCCCTGCCACCGATCCAGCGCTGCGAGCGAACGACTTGCGAACCAGGACATAGTAGTTCGACTGGCAGACTCAAGCTCACAAATCGCTCAACACCTCAGTACTCTACTCCTGGATTCACACTCCCAGGACCGAGCACAGAGTGCCATTTGATTCTACACCTGTGGGGCGGTCACTGTGCCACCCCACTCAAGGCTCCAGCTCGGCCCAAGGAATAGTCATCATCCTCAGCATTGGTTGCTGCACCCGTCTCCATCTACCATCCAAGACACCCTAACGCACACATACCCGCTCACTCGATCTACACAACCAACCACGAAACCCCAACCGCGCGTCAGAGATCCTTCGAGGGGTAGAGATTAGTCCCGCACTCGCATCACTCTCACGTCTTCTGAATCCACCGATAATCCCGGAGTTCACATAGTCGACGCATCTACACTGCTACCGCTATACCTGTGTCTACTACACTCTACAGGCTCTAGCCCCACTACGTACAACCCGCAGGCCGCACACCCCCCCCCCATCACCAGAGAAACGCGCCAGTCCTGAGTTCTAATCACAGATTGACGTGGCTATCACTTTCCACACCACTCAGAATGTATTTCTGTCCGTGACAGAGCAGACCGTCTGACCCTACTGCGGACGCACGAACAGTTAAAACCTAATCGCACATATGTAGATGTGAACGCGCGACCAGCAACGACAATCACATATCTGAGAGTCCTTTATGCGCGCGACCCGCCCACGTCAACACGTCTGTGAATCCCATCGAGAGACGGTCAGCCATCTCTAGATCGAGTACAGATTCTGACGAACTCCTGATATTGGCGCCAAGAGCTCAACGCGTCTGCTTGACGTGTTACCCCATACAGTAACCGCACACGTCCAAATACGCCAGCCCCCCCCTCACACCATCCCCCCCCCGCCTCATCTTGTGAGTCACGTGAACTCAAGTCCACCACCCCCCCATCATAAGCAACATTTCGCCTCGTGGACGTCTAGTGGATGGCTGTGCTGGATCGTGCTCACTATGTGCTTCTATCATCCATATGATGAGAGGTCCTCTTGCCTTCACTAACATGACACCTCCACGGGGCGATGAGAGATATTAGACCCTCGACGGGAGATATCACCTCTCTTACACTCCTTCTAGACATCTCGTGCACACCAATCACACTCTCACACATATGTCCCATTGAATCATCCTACGTATCGAGTCATACTGACTCTGGCGAGACTGCTGTTTAAAGCACGACATCATCAGTATGACACACGCTAAACCCATGCTCCTCCGCATCAGCCTCCAACCCCCACCATCTGCACGTTCTATAACACGAACGTTATCACACACTCCTAGCCCTTATAACCTGTTTCACAACTGTCTTCTTCCTTTTCTATCCTCCCGCCCTTCACTCATCAAACGATCGCTCGCGACACTCTGATTCCACTCTCTCTAGCCTCACATCAGTTACTTCTCTGAATCACCTTTAGAGTCTTCTTCCCCCCTTCCATTCCAGTATCTCATCTCTTTCCATCTCTTCTTTCTTGGATCAGTCTCTGTCTCGAATAGACTAGCGGACGCATCGCTCTATCGCCCTACTCCTAAAGCACTCGGGACTCGCACTTATTGCCACCCTCTAGATACGCCGCGTCACTCGCTATTGCACCCCAGAGCGAGACTCCACAATATACATCCTCAACCTAGCTGCGGTTGAGTGATATACAGCGAGAGATGCCTAGCGGAACACCAGCATCGCTCCTCACAGTCGATAAGCAGATATATCCCAGGCTCATCTCACCACCCAGAGAATCGTGTGAGTGTTTAGATATGATCGAGAGTGAGACGCTCCGCTCGTGCGGCCTGACGACTCACAAAAAGTTGCGTCTCTACCGCACGACCACTCTTACTGGCTCATAAGTCGCTCTAACGATTAAGTCGTAGAGATCGCTCCTAGTTCTTGACGCATATAGCAACGCGCGTCGCTCCTGTAGTACCACCTTTCATATATCGCAGAGCCGCACTACGCATGTTTATCTTCTTAGCGCGCTACGCTCGGAGTTCCGTGCTCTCCCTCCCCTCACACGCCCCGAGCACTGCTACAGCTCACGGACCCCGCGCCCACCACTCAGACTGAAGCAGCAAACGTGCCACACCGCTCCGCTACCTCACACGCACGCGGGACCTCCTCTCTTCACTAGCTCCTTGAAGGACTTATTCTAAGCTACCCACCAGCCATAGACTGAGAACTCCCACGACGACCTCGACAAACTAGAGAGCGACCACTACGCGCTCACCCATTGTACACACGCGCCACGACCTGTCTCTCGTCTATCACTCGCACTACTTCTGTCACCGCACTAACATGCACATCATATAGTGTACTTTCTTTGACACACATCTTTCACTCACGCCCCCACTCCTCTCCCTCCATGATATGCTACATCCTATCGATGTGACAATCGCCGTCCCCAAATGGAGCGAGAGATCACTCATCTCTCGTCATACTTCAGTCTTTCTGACATCCTCCACCCGCCACCGATCACACCATCGCGCTGAGTGAGACCCTAAGGCCCAACGGCCTCTGCAGCACGCCTCACAGACCGCCATAGCACTCACTGCGAATCCAGCTCCACCCGGCGCAATAGAAGAATAGATACTATACCCACCGGTAGCCTATAATACTCCATACACATCTGTCAGCAGAGAATAAACACAGATCGATAGCTCGAGGGCACACGCCACGCACGCACCCCCTCAGCACGCGTGTAATACCGACTCCATAGAATGCCGTCATCACATCGCGCTCCTAGAGTGTAGAGAGACACGACTACTCGGAATATCGCTCTCCTCCCGCACGCGTTCGGCCACTCATGAGTCCACATAGAAAACTCAACCACAGCTCACACGGACTCATATCGGCACAGATACTGCGAATGCATGATCTCGAACGAACCTACCCAGCGCAAGACAGGCCTGCAGAGAGAGCCCCCCGGACACTACCCATGTAACACTCTTCTTTTTTTATTCTCATTTACTGAGACAGCTAGAAGATCCTCGATACGACCCCTGTCGAGAACAATTACTCTTAGAGTAGCTGTCTCAAACAGTCCATACACACATACTCACACTCTCACCAAAACACAATCGATAATCTGCGTGATCACTCACGTCACTATATTCCCGCCACGTCTCGCGCACTCTTCCCACTACCCACTACACTGAACTTATCCATCATCACACTAACGTTCCCCGCACTCTCTCGCGCTTCACGGCGCCCTATCCACAACGGCCATCTGATCTGCCGGACCGCACTCCACATACGCCTCTCCACCCGACGGGCATCACTCCTACCATACTCACACATAGTCACTATAACACACATTATATGTAGACTAGTCCAATACGACACAGTAGAGAACCTTGCACCAGACTCATCTCCTCCGCTCTCTCCGCTGCTCCTTCCTTGCCTAATCTGTGCTTGATACGATTCTCGTGCCCCTAACTCCCGTATGACCACTCACTAGCCCTCTCTAGCCGCCGATGATCGCCACCTCGGACTCATCCACCCCTCGTAACGACACAATGATGGTCCATCTCCTCAAGCGCAGAGCGCGTAGGCCGACTGCCACAGCACCGTCGACTCTGCAGCGAGCCGAGCCCTACACCCCTCACGCTGAGATCTTGGTCTGTCACACCACTGCCTTCGCGCTCCCCCTGTGTGTGTGTGTGAGGCTCGCCCCCGAACCTAGTGTAATAACGCTACTATAAGCCGGCGCGCGCGCGCCCTACCAGCGCGCAACCCTAACTCTATAGTACAAGCGTCGCCGAACAGCCGGCCCTAAATAAGGTCCCTACCTACAGCCCGCGCCGCACCACTGGCAGCATCACAGTCACGGTGACGAGTACCCTCGCAGTCTAGCACACTAGAGGATCACCTCCCCGCACTGGGCACGCCGGCGCGTCTACAAGATCGAAGGTACGCCCGATATACTCGTGCCAGATGAAGGCGTAGGGTGGAGAGAACAAGACGGGCCATGGTCACCTACATACTACCGCTCAATCTACGCTCAGTCTAATGACTGTGGCTGTCCTGACTATTGACACGGACTCTCCACTCGACAACGCTCGTCGCATGTCCTCCTCTCGTCGTGACATCGTGCGCTAGCTGAGAGCGCTCCGAGAGCCGAGCTCTCCGAGAGTAGCCTGTGTCGTCCCCAGACAGTGCAGCGTGAGTGAGCGCGTGCCCTGAGTGACTCTCGGAAAGTTAAAAAAAAAGCTACAAACGTGAAACCGAAACAAACTAAAGGAAAGATAAATGTGCGAGTCCCCTCCACTATTTTACTGCTGGAAAGACGGTAATATAGCCGTTCTGCAGTTTATCATATCCTTCCCCGCTAAATCATCATTAAAAATGCATTGGAAAATCACCTGTGAGAGGCAGAGGAGAGGTGTGCAGATGGAAGGGAAGAGAAGAGAGTGGGCTGCAAATGAGGCAGAGTGGTGGAGTGAGGGATGAGAGAGACGCAGTGTGTGCATGCGTTACAGAGTTCAGTCATCTTGATGGACAACTCGCTCGGCCCATTCCGCTGACGGATCGGGCTCCAATCTCCATATTTGCAGCGAGGAGCGTCCAATTTCCTCCTGGCGATTTCAATCTGAGAGTTAAGGAGCTCCGCTCGTGTGACGTTTGAGTCTTGATCAAACAGAGACTGCTTTAAGGGGTCATACTTCCCACAACATAATGGACTTGTTCTTTCCCCCCTCCTCTGCCCTCCCCGCCGCCGTCGCACGTCATTAATCAAGCACGCGGACGCTCGTGCATCCGAGCACAACAAATCACGTACGCACGTGAGCGCGGTTCCCCCCCCCCCCCGTTTATGATGGGTTACGCGTCGGACTTAGACTGCAGACCGAACAGTAAATAATAAGGGAATTAATTAGACTCTGAAAACCCAGTGAATAATTTATGATTAATGGAGAAGTTTAATCAAGCGATCAATCTACTCTGACCACCGGAATCTGGAGCAGGACAACGTTATAGGACAAGAAGGAGGGAGGATGAGAATGCAGTTTTAGCCCAACATAATCCACTTAAACACACAATCATGATGAAAACGGCTGGAGCACAGAAGAAGCCCGGCGGCTAGCCAGAGCTCAGTGTTAAAATAGTGATGCTGGAGTGCGGCATCTGTTCCAGCGCCAGTGTTCAGAGGGTCTTTTTATCTCGGTGTTAAACTGCCAGGCGCGCCCGTGATTGAGCGACATTGCTCTCTAACTCCGCTCTCATACTTGGTCGTCTCTCCAAAGGAAAAAAATCACATTATTGGTTCTCCTCCGAGCCAAATGGAGTCATTTCCCCTGCAAACTGACTTCATATATTTACCTGCTAATGACTTGCTTAAGCTAACGTTGACAACATAATGGCATCATTATGGGCCCGGGCGGCCATCAGGTGTCTCAAGGTTAATAGCAACATTAATTGAGTGGAAAAATGACGGCAGAGCCCCGTTAAGTAGTATTTTTCTGATCTGTGTGTTGGATGCAAAGATTGCCTCGTTATCCAACGGAATCTGTCAGATTAACCTTAATGATGGCGTCATTATCACACATATATTCTTGATTCAGGGACAGCTCGATCTATACTCGACTTTTGGGCTGATGATACATTTTTTTTTTGCAACGATCCCTCAGATGGGTGCCCGTTCCAGAGGCCACCACGGCGGGTGCCCCTTTTGGTTTTCCCTGCTCCCGGCCCTCAAACATCTCGAGTACGCCACTGCATCCGTGACGCTCCACTACCGGCTGATAATATCGGCCGACTGACATATCGGTTGGGCTCTTTTTACGAGCCCAACATGACATTTAAATTGACGACATCCTGCACCACAAACCGAATACAATCCCCCTTCATCCAAATTGCATGCCACGAGGATAATACCGACCACGAAACCGCCGCACGTGGTCAGTGTATCTTCAGTATCATCTGCACATTTAAAAAAAAAAAACAGTTCCCGCTGAAGGAAGACAACACGGTCACTCAACTGAATCAAAAATTGTGTATTTGTCTTCACATCTGTCATAAGCAGAGTGGGGAGAAAGGGAAAAAAAAAGTCATGAAAGAGGTTATGTGAGTGATAGGAGGATGAGAAAAGCATTAGGAGCGAGGATGGTTTTAGGAGAGCGATAAAAAATGAAGTCATGCATAAAATTTATTCCGAACGAGACAGACAGAGAGGGAGGCACAAAGAGATGCAGAGATGTATTTATTGCAGCTATCCTATTAAACAGTTATGACAAACTCATGGCTAATATATTAACAGACTTACCCACCAACATCCATTATTTATTCATCATCAAAAATTCAATCTGGCACACTGTGTGCCATTATTCAGATGTGCTGGGGGAAAGTGGCACATTTGAATAAATGAGGAATTGTAGGACTCACTCCCATGGCGCGTTGTTATTCCAAAATCCTCTCTTTAAATTATTCACACATTAAATCAATCAAAAAAATGTAGGAGATGGATTCATGTTCGGGAAAAAAAAAAACAACAGAAAAAACGAATCCTCTCCTCGGCTCACAGAGCTGGATTTATTATATCTTCATGAAGAAACATCGTATTGTTCTTTTTGCCCATTAAAAGAAAAAAACATCAGACGTATCAAAAACTGCTGGAAATGACTCTGTCGCACGCCATCTGGCTCGTTGTTTTTCATTAGCGGGGAAAAGGAAAACATTATGTTTTCTGCGTGTTTCAACTCGCGTCCCGTCCCAGGGCAGTTTCCTGATCCACTCCTATAGACAAACTGTGGACAAACTCATATTTACTATATTTGGTTTGTCTTGTTTCCTGTGGTGAAATTCTGCACCTCTCGGCAAGACCCAGGTCTGAATGAGATTGGATATGGTAATGGAGAGCGCTACAGACCAGTAGTTTCTGCTGATGTTGTGGAACTTGGCAGCATGGAGAACAGGACATATTCTTCAGAGGAACAAACGCTCACGTTCTGTGCAACCACACTCCTGCACGTAGTCTTCACTTAGTGTAGGACATTAACAGAAATAACAACCACAGAAAAGGGGCAAATCATAAGATATGACCAGATTTACAGTATAAAATATTTAAAAATAGCGTCAACAAATTGTGAAGAAACATCGAAATGTGTGGCTGAGATGTCTACTGAAGTTAGCACGCTAATCAGCTAGCCCCGGCCCATCCTGTCCAGGCAGACTCATTGAGCTAACAGGGCTACATGGCTGAGGACCTAGCTACAGGCTAGGCTTGCTAGCAGAGAGCGGCAGTTTCGAGCCTAAACTTCTGTAACCTCAGACATACTGTAGAGTCTACAGACACACACTGGCGGCTCTGTGAGGCTGTATTTTGGCTAGCTAAATGCTAATGTTAAGCGAGTAAGGAGGTACCAAGCTAAAAGGGCGAGACGGGCAAGGTGTTTCTTTTGCTTCTGGATTGATGGCATGCTATCCATATTCACACGCGGGGGCGACGGCATGCCAGCATCGTTTGATTCGGTGCTATAAAAAAAATGGTGGGTCTTCTTTTACAGCAGTTATATAGGATGTCTAATGGGCTAATGAAAATGTTAACATGCTGATGTTTAGTGGGTGTAATGTTTTTATTGATTCACCTTCTAAGATAGGTTTATTAGCATGCTAACATTTTCTAATTGGCACTGCACATACAGAACAGCAGAGAGACTAGAGAAAAGAGTGGAAATAATGTGAGAGTTAAATGCACAAAGACATTTAATTGGGCGGTTGAGAGGTTAGTGAGAGGCCAGCATATTAACATTCGCTGGCCTATGGTCTGACTTAGCTTTAAGTTGGTGCAGGCGGTAAACATAATGACCACTTGTTCTTGTATTATTCGATTAAATACACCTGTTAATTCCTGACAACAGCTAGGCTTTTAACGTTACTGTTGCGTTGAGTTCGTGTCAGACGGTGTGGGTGGTTTTTTTGGAATCAATGCTTCTGTTGTATTCAATTGCGGTTGTTCCAGTTATTGTATCCAGAACACCGGCCGACATATATTGCCCAAACACTGCAGGGTCCCAGTCACTTGACCTGTTGTCAGCGGTATAATCAGAAGCTGCAATTGGAGCTTTACAATACGACTGAATGGTCCAAAACAGAAGCTTAAATCTCCTTTTTTTTTAGAACTAAAACGACCCTCAACAGAAGACAAGCTGACCGACTCCGTTTTGTGTCCCGCTTGTCAGTAATAACGGCAAGCGTTCTGTCTGACGTCTGTGTTCTCCAGGCTTATGTTGTATCTTAAAGGAAAGGGAAATTGAAAGCAAGGTCAAGTGAAGTGTCTCTATTATTTATCGAAACTGAGGTACGGCCTGTCAGGCTTCCGTATATTCTGTTGACTCATGGCAGTTTGAGACAAGCTCGTTCAGACCATCAGACCGGATGAGGAGGGAGTCTGTAAACGCACCCGTTTCCTTAAATCCTGGCCGAGATGGGCTCTTTAAACACAGCGTATAAAACATTAATATGCAATACTGGAAGTGGATTTGCCAGATTTTAATATACTATACAGTGGAGTATAAATAAGCATAAAGAACAGATATTATAAATGCGTTTGGAGGATGAGTGATTTTTTTTAGTTTTGTTTCCAGGCATTTAAGGAGGGGAAAGGTTAACAGCAAGACAGTATTACAGATTGAATTAGTCATCACTTAACAATTCAAATGTATGGATATCGCCGCACATTGAATTTCACTCCCATCACGGCTAGATTACTGAATCAGAGCGGTCTATGCTATTATTCCACTCCCCATTTCTTGCTTGTATTCGTTCATGCTGTCGTAACCAGAGACATTATTTGTCCTCCATCTGTGCATTCTTATGTTTTTCAGATCTTACTCGGTGGGTGAGAGATTGTCTAAAAAACACTGCCTCCTCGTTCATCTTCAGCTTCAGCTCCTTCAGTCGAAAATATGTTTTTTTAACAGTTGAGTCTTTGAGCTGCGAAAGAATGATGAGCACGGATTGGCAGTGGAAGGCTAACCTCGCGCTCGTTGCTGAAACTTTCTCCGTGCTCGTTAACAATCTGATTTTAAGAGGCATGATTTGCGATAATTGCAAGTAGTCTCAATGTCCCGGTCCAATACTCAGCGCAGTGCGATGCGGAAACTCGAGAATTCCAGTTCACGCACGCTGAAAATTGACTTTGCGGTGAAGTAAGAGACCTTGCACACACTTGCATATTCTGCAGAAGGAATAAGTGCCATCGTAAGGATTTTAATGTGATTATTATACGTTTTCCTTTCCTGCAACAGCCACGTCGTGTGTCTTCATACATACATAGCGGGGATCTTGTGTCCGGCCCTTAAACTTGCATATTTGTACATTCTTTATTTTTTTAATGAGGCAGAAGGAATACGTGCCATCGTAAGGATTTTAATGTGATTATTATACGTTTTCCTTTCCCTGCAAAAACCATGTCAGGCATATTAGAGACGTTGCATGTACATATGTCTTCGTACATGCATGGAGGAGATCTTTAAATGGCAATTATCCGGCTACGTCAGACAGAAAGAGACATCTTGTGTCCGGCCCTTTAACTTATTATTCTTACATTCTTTTCTTTTTTAATGAGGCAGAGAGAATAGGTGCCATTTTAAGGATTTTATTGTGGTAATTGTACATTTTCTATCCTGCAAAAGCCATGCGAAGCACATTAGAGATGTTGTATGTCAGTATGTCTTGAAACATGCGTGGTGGGGATCTTAAAAATGGCGATTATCCGTCTACGTCACATATCAGGTAAGGCTGGTATTGTTGAAAGCCCTTATAGAGCCTGTCAGCGCCGCACAGTCTCGGCTATTTGTCTGCCACCTTTAGCACAATCTTCCTTACAGACGCGATGACTTATTGATGAAGTTTGCAGGAGATTGGTGGGGGGGGGGGTAGTCTACAGAGAGCGTGAGAAAACCTATTAGACGGGGGGGGGAAAAAAAAAATGTCTGCTATCCGGAGATATTCTCAGAGAAGCGGCTCTCGGAGAATAAAAAGTTTGAGAAATATTACAGTGGGCTGTCTCAGTTAGCCTCACTTATTACTTTTCATCATTGAATTTGTCAGCAGACCTACGCAGTAATTGTCACATAATCACTGGCAGATCTTGAAAAATGCTCTTCAGCTTTGTTTTGGTTTCCAGTGTCTTTTCTTTTAAAGTGTCTTTAATCCTTCCTCGGCATGTTAAACTTATGCTTTCTCTCTCTCTCTCTCTCTCTCTCACTCCCTCTCTCTCTCTCTCTCTCGCTCAGCCTCTCCCGTTTGAGGAATTTAGTCTGGCAGGCTTCTCACATCCCTCTATAATGTGCTAACATAAGAAATCAATCAGACTCACAGTATTCCTACATCCCCTCAGCTCGCATTGATTTATCGAACGCGCGCTGAAGATGAAGAGAGAAAGTCTTTAAGCATGGCGGTGAAGGGTGATCAAGGGGAGGAGTGGACGGAGGGAGCGGGATGACGGGACAGTGACGGATTTTTCGGGGGTGGCGGGTGAAAGGAGGAGCGAGGAGAAGAGGAGGGGTCGCCCTGCGCCGACCTTTGTTTTGGTTGGATGCCGTCGTTCACCCCGGGGTCAGCGCGCTGTCGGTCACGAGCCAGCCGGCCCGAGAAAATGATGATAAGGTGTTTTTATGTTTTTCCGATGGGTTATGCTGTGCGCTGTGGTTTTTTTTGGGTATGACAGCTGCTGTCAGCCCCGTAGCGGGAAGAGGTCAGAGGTCGCGTAGATCGCGGTTGCGTAGGTTCCCACCAGAAGCTCGAACGTGAACCAAACCTGACAGAAAGAGAAAAACTGCTCTTGTGTCTTTCTGATATTGTTTGTTGGTATTATTCTTTTTTTTCTTCTTTTCTTTATTTATAAAGCTTGTGAGCCACTTTCACGTCACAGTCTACTTCAGATTTGGACGCGACTGATTCACGAACATCGGTGTTTAAAACGAGGGATCTTTTTAGAAAACGTCTGCTGTGTTCCAAGCTGAATTATTACCATTTTAAAGTGGTAATTTGCACCTGATGCATTTTGGTAATGACTTCTTGACTGTTGTCACTGATTTGAGTGACTTTCGATCTCAACTTCTTCTTTTTTTTTTTTCCCCCTAACCCAAAACAAATTATCTTGCCGCTCATTTATGACTCAGTGCAATTTCATATTTCACGCGCTCTCTGAAGGGACGCCTCAACGGTGCATTTTTGCTTTTTCAATTTTATACATCTCAAGAGTGAAGGGCTTGTTTATCCTCTTTTTTTTTCTTGGGAGGATATGTCTGCGAGAGGAGGGAGAGGAGGGGGAAGAGTAAGCATAAAAGCTCAACAGTAGCTGGGTGTATTTATATCGCAGGCATACACTTAGAGAGACACCGTGGGGGCCTGATGGGGATGAGGATTGAAGTGGATTACCGAGATAGGACAGCACCACTGAGAGAATGAAATGCGATGTTTATGTTAGGCTTTCATCAAAAAAAAACACACGAGTGGTAAAACATACGTCTTTCCGTGACCATATGCGGCTCGGCTGAGTGCCTCCGGGCCCCTCTGATTGAAGGGGTTAAAGAGGAGATTAAAGTGATAATGTACATCTCTAATCCGCAGCATTTTCAGAGGGCAAAGAGGCAAAAAAAAAAAAAACGCCTCCCAGCCACAGCTGGACACGGGGACGCGGGCGTCGGTGGCCTATCAGGGTCAGCGGTCGCCATGGCAACAGATTATTCAGAATAATTATCTGCCATATGCGCCTTGTCACAATTAGAAGTTGGCTGTGAGCCGGGTCGCGGGTCAAACGCTGATCAGAGTATCGGGGGGTTTGGTGGCGAACATGACCCCCCGTGCGCCGCTTATTAGAATAAAGTTTAGCTTGCTTATCGCAATCCGTCGCACGAGCCCGCAACCACACAGAACCGGTAGTCTTAAGAGATCCGACGCCACCAGCCACATCACTCTGTTGCACCGACTTCCTCCCCCCGTCTAAATGTCACCGCACACTGCTTTCAATAGCCTCCTTTCTTCAATAATAGATCTCGCAAAATGAAAATCTGGAAATGAATAAAATGGATTTATGATTTCAATCAGAATGCTAAGCTCCCAGAATCGACTTTTTTTGGAAGGTGGGGCTGAGTAGCAAGGAGAGGAGATGACTGTGTGAGGAGAGAGTGCAAAAATGTGAGCTGACACAGGCGAGGAGGAGGAGAAGGAGGAGGAGGAGGAGGAGGAAAAAAAAAGAAAAACTTTTGTGGTTTGTTCTCCAGACCAAGCCTTCCATTAGGAGTCCAGACGTTTTAACTCATCACTGCAGCTCTCCCGCAGGAGTTTTACAGAGAATGCTTCATTTCCTATAAAGCCGTGTTCACACTGGTACCCTGGGAAAAACGGCAACAAGGTGCAAAGTGGTTTATCCATTATAGTGGATCATTTATTCCCTCACTTTGGCCCATGTGAGAAAAGTCATTTGGAGTGAGATACCTCTCTCCACGCTGTTTACCATCCTGCGAAGCGGAAATTGCACACAAAAAATAAATAATCTCTTAAAATCGCTGTCTGTTAATTTGGAAATGTTATCCAGCTGAAAAAATCATCTGAAAAAATTCAGCTGTGATTCTTTACCATCTACTGTTTCCTCTCCAGTCATCAAACATAAGATTTGCTTCTCGTCCGTACAGCTGAGCGGTTCAGTTCTGTGTAGAATGGACCGAAGCAGGAGGAGACATCTTGTGTCCAGCAGTTAAACTTGGGAAAATTAAATATAGGAGGTTGTGTTTTCACCCATGTCCTGTTTCTCAGTTGGTTGGTTTGTAACACAAAATGGATTCCACGTAAAACTTGGATGGTGGTCGGGTCTCGGCCCAGAACAGATCCTGTTAATTCAACACATTTTCACCAGGAAATCAGTCCCACTTTTTTTTAACATTAACATGGAATTTTTTTGTCTGTTTTTCAACAATTTTTTTTTTTTTTTCAGGGATCAATGCATGTAACGTGATCCAAACAGTCTTATTCATGTGGTTGGTGTTTATGAATGAGTACAACTAAACCAAATAAAAATCAAGAGGGTTGCTTTTTTTCAGCCGGTACTACATAGATAGGATACTGGACAGTGTTGCCACAGTTACCTTGAAAAAGTAATCTGACTACTGATTACTGACTGCTCCTTTAAAAAGTAACTTAGTTACTTTACTGATGACCTGTTTTTAAAAGTAATTAAGTTAGATTACAAGTTACTTTATTAGTTACATTCAGCACCCATCACCCAGACTTCAAATTTGACGTTGCGTTTTTGAAGCTTGATAGCACTTTGTCGCCAGCACAGAGTACAACAAACCTTAATATTCTCCTCTTTAGCTGACACGAACTCAAAATGATGACTGTATTCCAGCTACAAAACAAGCATTTCTCTCCTCCCTCCACTGTTTGTGTTCGTGTCGCTGCGTGGTGTAACAAGCGAGTTGTCCTCGTGCTGAAAAACGTGATTTGTCGCGTACGTGACATCACTCCCGGAGACGCGAGAAGAAAGCAAAAATATATATATTTTAGTGAGGAAAATGACAAAAATAATATTAACGCACAGTGACTTAAGTAAGTAACTTTAATCTGATTACTGCTTTGGAAATATTAACGCGTTAGATTACTCGTTACTGGAAAAAGTGGTCAGATTAGAGCATCACTGAATTAAAGGGGACCATGGTGGAGGTAGGCGCTCTACTGAGTGCCAGTCTAGTTTACATTTACAGTAATTCATACATTCATACGCTGGTGGTGGTGGCTGACCAGCACATCAGGAGCAGTTTGGAGTTCAGAATCTTGCCCATGGACACTTCGACATGCAGACCAGGGGAATCAAACCAGCGACCTTCCAATAACAAGAGGCTGGCTCTGCCCCTGAGCCACAGCCGCCTAGTTTCTTCTTCTTCTAAAATTCTTAATCTCAGTGTATTTTTATAATAAGGAAAAGGGAATAGGTGCGATTTAAATCATCTTTAAACACCTTTTTCTGCAACAACCACATGATAAATCAGATGTATAGAGGGGACCTTAAACACCTCGTACTTTCCCGTCTCATTGTCACAGTGTAGACACGTGGTGCAGCCTGCTAAAGAACATCCTCACATCACCCGCGGCCATCTCTATTCAGAGTGCGTCTCCGCTTCCAACCTTGGATTTGGTAAGAACCGGTCCGAGCGTCCCCCTCCCCGAGGGAGCTGCGAAACGTGACAGCTTAGCCCGTTTTTTCAAAACTGCCCGCGATACCTCGGGCTGATTACTGCGAGCTGTCAGATCGCGTGTGATGCGCGGTGACGCCGTTTCCCTCTGATCAAATCTGTCACATGGCGCCACGCGGGATCACAGGGTGGAGGCACCGCCGACACGTTTTAGGAGCGAGCCTGGATGTGTTCAGACAAGCTACTTACGCTTAAACGCCAATTAAGCCCCTTGCACTACTTACATCTATGGTCTATTAGATTGTCACCCATCACTATTAGGAGACACTCAGAGCCCCCTGGCATTCTGGGAAAATAATTACATTCTTTCTGCGTCATAATTACTGCCTTGAAAGTGTCTCTTTCGAACACTAACAAAGCTCACTCTTCTCTGACTCGCCACTCTTTCTCTCCCCGAGCTCTGCCGTTCTCATCTCCCGCCTGTTGTCTCTGGAGACGCTAATGAAGTGGTTTTAAATCTTGTAACTCCAGAGGAATTGTCAGCAAAAGGACGGCATTAATTAAGTTCTCGTGCGTATTCCTTTTTTCTTTCAAAGTTTCCACATCTTCAGCGCGCTCCGCCATACAGACATGTTTACCAGCGACTGCTGCCGTGCGACTCCTATAGAACCGGCGTGCAGCGCGAGGATTAGGATGCCTTCTCGGGAAACATTTGTTGATTAGTCCAAATGAATTTAATTCAGTGCTCTGGAAACTTTGATAGCACGCATTGATTTCCCCATTTGCAACTGTGCTGAACTCTGTAAGCACACACAAATCAAAACGCCACGGGTCTTTTTATTGTGTAATCTCTATAGGAGCTCACATTAAGTCTCAATTTGTCTCGTGTTGCTGAACAATTAGAGAATCTGTGCGTAAGTTATTGCGCGCACACTGACGCGACTTGGACGTGAAGCAGCTTTGAGTTATTGTGCAGTTCCGGTTCCGCTTATCTGTCACGTCCACGCGTGTGAGTGATGTTTAGCAGCGGCTAGCCACACTCAGCTGATCTGTTCATGCAGTCGTTCTGTTTTGATTAAGTCCCCACCTTCTTCACAAGGTTCATTTGGATTGCTTTATTTTATTTTATTTTTGCATCTGCATTCACGGGGAAAGAATTGACAGTCGTGGCAGTTCCTTTTATAAACAGCCGGAGAGCAAGCCACCGCTTCTGCTCTCATATTTGCCGTCTCCTGAATCCCCAAGATCCAGACTGTTGACTTAAGATCTTAGCTTTTCAGAATAAAATGTACCTTCATTTTACATCTCTCTCCTCTGAAACTTTTCTTGTATTTCACCAGCTGAAGCCGTCACAGGTTCTTTTCTTACTTGGACAATAGCAGTAAAGTATGGTGCTTCATGCAAGGTTACAATTTGGACTCCATTAAGCCTGCCGTCATTAATTGCAGCCACTTTTTAAATCTCCCAGTCCACTAAAATGGTAGATGTTTTATTTTTTTTTTCTGTATCAAGCATTAAATCGCTGCGTAATTTCTGATTAATGGAACGAGAACTGGATAACAAAGCCGCATGCAGGCGGTGAAGGGAAAGTGAAGCTCGCGTCGTTACTGAACGAGCTGAACTCATTAAATCATCGTTTTTCTGACGGGAACAATCATCTCATGAGGCACAGGTCAGGGTGACACCGCATTTGGCAGGTACATTAATTAGATGTGCCTTTAAATAAGCTTACCGGAGTTTCTTCAAATGCGGTCTTCGGATTAACACCATCAGTTTTTTGCAAAATGGAAATCAGAGAAAAGACTGTAAAACTCACTCTTTGCAAAACACGGATGTAGTGCGACTCTGGGTGCTTAATTTCACACTCATTAGCTCTGTATTTGCTGTCTCTAATGACATGGAAGGTGGTGCATAGGTGCTTGTAGCTACCTGTTACACCATCATCACAAATACAGCGTTATTTTTCGCATGTGTTGATTAATTAAATCACAGTTAATAGTCAAAATCAGCTGGCAGAGGTGCGTACGAATCAGTCTTTACGGTTTGCGACGCACTCTGTCTTTCTGATTTGTCTCTCATTTTAAAAATCAGATTCCCAGAGCTTCCCAGCAGCTTTTGCGCACCGTTAAGATCGACGGGCGCATAGGAGATCACTGAAGGGTCGACGAAATCACAACAAAGTCTCCCGCACGCTGTCCACTTTTCACTTGCGATGAAGTTTATTGACTTTATTATGAATAAACTTCATCGCAAGTGAAAAGTGGACAGTGGAGTGGAGATATAAACACACGTTAAATAGCACACAAAATGATCAGTGACATCACAGACGGGAGATAACCAGCCACAGTCTGTTCACTCTGCCGTCTACAGATGAGAGACTCCTCACTTCATCCTGCACAGTCCGCTCAAACCCATTTTAGCTGCACGAACTGTCCTCTTTTACATTTATCTGTCCCCAATTTCATGATTGTTTTCGAAACGATCTCATTCTGAACAAGTTCCACAAGTTGACAAACACTTCCGTGTTGCTGATTTCTCCCCTCTCGAACCCCCCCGCGCTGCACTCCTGCACGGAGAGGCCCCCGCCCGTCCTGCAGCGTGCGCGCCGCGCTCATTGACCGTTGCTTACTGAAGGGTAATTTAGCACAGGAACTCAGAACGCTTCCATTACGGTGAAGGCCCCTTTTTGAGAAAATTGCTTTTGTATTTTTCACGTGGAGGGCCACTTCCAGAAGTGGCACAACACTGTCGGCATGCGGGGTAGCTTTTGTAAACGCTAACCAGTCAGTCCAGTCAGAAACAAAACTGTCATATTCACTTTTTTAATGATATAAAGCCAGATTTTCAGATGGAAATAGAACCCTGTCGGATTTATTTTTCTATTCTTTTACTTCATATTCTCTCTCTAGAAAGCACAGAGGGGTGAGATATTGCGCTCCGTAGGTGAAGGGGAAGGGTTCTGCTTGTTTGTGAAAACCGCAAGTCGGGTGTATGATGGGAAAGTTGAGTTCATATAGGAAACCCGCGACCTTAAAAGACCAATATCCACTGCAGCACGACCTCCCCTCGGGGAGAGGGACACCGCGCGGCACTTACCACCCGATAGCACTCAACCGACACATCCTTCGGTCACGCAGCGCCACGCACGTGCACACACACACACACACACACACACAAATACTTGCTGGGTTTTTCATACTCAGAAGCGGTGTGAGTAAAAGGAGCAAGCGCCACATTTATCTCGCACCATCAGCATCAAAATCTGATCTCTCTGCCAAGGTCAAACTGGCAAGATGTAGGCTACAAACACAGACATGCACACAGAGAGAGATGGACAGCCAGATAGAGACAGACACACACACACACACACACACACACACACACACACATAAGGCCACCTGATGTGCTACTTGAGCTACAACCATAAGTCATTCCGCAAGCTAGGTGTTCCGTGACGTGCAGACACCAGCATCCATAACACTCATGTATTATTTATGAGCGCCTGTATGGTTTTTGCACGTATTGCGATGTATGCAAATGTGTACATTAAGGAAAGGCAGCTCTTCATTTCTGCCTGTTAGAAGAAGTGCCTGCCCTCTTATCACGCCGCTATTAAAATAGCAAGGCTGCGGGGCGGAGATCCATCTTGTCTTTTTAATGGCATGTCTTGGCGCGTGTGCGTGTGCGTGCGGCGCATAAAGGTGTGTTTTCCCGCCGTCTCAGGCGCGTGTGGATGCCGCCGTGGCAAGCGTGATTGTGGCGGTGCACTTGACTGCGCTTTGCAACTGCAATCAGGGACCGTAAGTGGCCTGCGATTTCAAAAAGGGGGAAGAAATTGAAGTAGGGGCCTGGTGAGGAGGAGGCAGACAGAGAGACGCGAGCCTGTGAAGTTGGAATGTGAGGCATCCTCCACGAGAACCATTTTGATTAATCCTGACACACAGTAAAGCGAATAGCATCATAATTACCTCCCTGCTATTTCATGCCACAATGAGTGTGTTGCTTTAGCAGAGATATCTCTTTGTTCGCCTGTGACGCGGCGGCGGCGGCGGCGGCATCAGCCAGGTGTCCGTTTGGTTTCTCCAGGAGCCACGCAGAGCAATAAAAATGTTGTTTCACTGTCACAGAAGTGCTGCTTTAGCATTTATAAACCCCCCATTAGAGAGCATTTCTGCCTGGTGTGTGTGTGTGTGTGTGAGAGCGGTGTGGAAGTGTCTGCAGTCAGACTCAAGCCCTCCTTACATAGTCTGCATCTCGCGCATGAAAGTTTAATTTCAAGTCGAGACAAGTCAAGTTTATTTGTACGGCCCCAATTTTACAGTCAGCACATCGACGCGCCGATCGAGGCCACGGCAGCAACAGTTTCCCACCTCAAGATCTCCACGAAGGCTCGGAAAAAAACGTCAAGAACGGTGTTCAGGGCGGGAAATGAAAAGAGAGATCCTCCATTTTTAGATGGCTGAGGATGGCAGGACCAGCAAAGAAAAACCCGATGATAAAATGGTCACATCAACTGTAACTAGACGTATTAGATGGCGGCCTCCTCAAGCTTTTTTTTTAAAAAAACGTCCACACGTTTGGAGCGCTGCCACATCTCGGCTCTAATGAGCGAACATTAGCCAGATAAGGCGGCAAGCAGGAAGCACGAGCGGTCGCAGATCATCTGTGTCCTGAGAGAAGAAGAAGAAGAAGGGCGGCAATAAACGCCACGACACCCCGTGTGCCAAAATTGAAAGGCCCTCCTTCAATCTTGCCGTTTCACTTCACGCTCACACACCAGCCGCTCTGACCTCACGGTGATTGTGTGCTTTATAATGGCGGCGGCGGCGGCGACGATGTGCTCTCTGCATTCCAGTGTGAGTGTGTGTGTGTGTGTGCGCGCGCGCCTCAGGGACAGTGGGTGACAGACTCGCTTCCCCGTGTGTGGCCGATTGCAGCGTGAGCTCCAAGGACAAGCAGTGGAGGGTAGAGCGGGTGATTTGTCTCTTAGGATTGAACTCATCTCCCTGGTCTCCCGCAGGCCTCTCCTCCCTCCTCTTTCTCTGCATGCTGTCTTTTTTTTTTTGCCTTTGAAGGTGAAGAGCATTTTTCTCTCAGCGTTTGCATGCGTCTGTTTTTTTTAGCTGATTCAGGTGATTGTGTTTCGTGATATGTACACAGTTTATGTTGCATTCGAGGACACCCGCCGAACACACTCAGATTTGTATATAGATACGCCACAAAAAGGGGGAGAGCAAAATGTCAGTGCATGAGGTTTCTTTATTTTTTTTTTTACCTTGAGCCACATAATGGAGCCGAGGTCGCAGCACGAGTGAAGAGTAGATTTTCGGCGACAGATAAGAAGCCACACTTAAACCGAATAAACCGGCGTTTGATTTTATACCCTCGAATGCGGAATAGAAGAAGAGAAAAACATGATTGAGGAAAATTAATCAAAAACAGATGTTTTTTCTGATCCAAGCCTTATAAATACTGGGCCACTTCCTGTGTAAAGCTTCTGGGATTTTAGATTATATGATATAAATAGAGGACCCTGAGTAAAAACAAGAGTGGAAAGGGACCTTTTATGCACTTCACTGTTTTCTGTTATCTGTGAAGATACTTTTACGATGTTGACGCTAAATGTGACTCACGTTTACAGGGACGTGCCCATCCACTTCTTTAAGTGGCTACAAGGTACGTGTTAGCAACAGTAATGTAAAGCCAAAGCAACTCGACGGTCTTCCGCATAGCTTCCGCATTGCAGCACCTGTGGAGCGTGCACACTAGAGACTTCTGCACTTCCTGTTTAGCGCCCGGCAAACTTGAATAGCGATAACGTGATTTAGTCACGCAGCTCCTTCTAGACTTTGCAGGTTTTATTGGACCGAATGGCTCAAATTCTGACAGTAAAATGAGGCATTTTGTGCGGAGGGCTGTGATGAAATCCACTGGTTTACAGACGCCTCCTTCAACATGTTAGCGTATGGGGAAAAAAGTAGTTTTGCGCCCCCGGTGCTTCATGTGACGATGTAGCAGCTCCAAAGCAGCCCCTCTGCCAGGCTACTGGAATGTTGTCCAATCAGTGGAAAAGGGGCTTTTTGAGTGACAGGATGTAAATGTCTTATTTCAGACAGGGTGACCTGAGGGGCAAAGGGCAAAGTGCAGCCCCAAAATAAAAATATAGATCTGGAAATGAGCAGCACAGGTCTCCTTTGAGCATTAGCTGACTTCTTGCCCTCCAATTTAAGTCTGTTAATTGCCTGCTCTGATTGTGCCGTTTTTAGATGTGTTTGCTTTGCGTAGGCCAGAGGGCAGTCTTTATAAGTCTTTATTTTACACCTCTTTCTCTGAGCAGATGTAACCAATAATCAGCAGCGGAGAAGCGATCCTCTGATTGTAGAAAACTGAGAAAACAGTCTCATAAAATCGGTCAGGGAGAGCTCGTCTCCATTGATTCGCTCTGTTCGGCAGAAAACTAACAGGAAACTGAATGAAAACGGAACAGAGGGCATAAAGAACAGACTAGTAGTGATGGATCTGCCATTAAAGGATGCCTCATGTACATATTGTTGTTCCCAAATCAAAGCAGAGTCTCTCCTGCTAGCCTGTGTAACAATTATTTATATGCCAGTGGCCAAGTTATCTCCCCCGCCCCCAAAAAAAGTGTCCAGCCTTGTCACCAGCCGTCAGCTGTGGAGGGAATTCTCCGCTTTGAAGTTGGCAAATGCTGCAATACTGTCCTTCACGTCCACAATGGATGTGTCCTCTAAAATATCCCGGGCCCAAATCTCTGCGGTCTGCAGAACAGAATATAGACGCCGGCAGAGTAAACACCGCTCTCATCACATCCAGCAGTCCGTGCAACAGTCTTCTGTTTGCTCTTTTTTTTTTTTTTGTTAGAAATGTTGTTTGGTCAGTAATTACCTGGGAATTAAGCTAACACGATACTTTGGTAGTTGCTGAGTGTTCAGGGGTGTCCACAGTTAACCCTTTAACCCATACTTACGTTCCACTGCCTGTAAGGTTTGCCGCTCGGTGTTTCTTTAAATCCTCTGTGTAATTTCAACATGAACTATATGATCTTGGTAATAAGAACTTTTTGCTGTAATAACTTTCCAGTTGGCCTGTGTACCCCCAGCCTGGCAACCCGATTTAGATGAAATATCTGAATATTTTCCATATACAGTGCTAAATATAGACAACATAGATACTAAATGTGCTCAAAACATCGTTATGTTTACGGGAAAACATTATATTTCATGCGGGGACCTTTTAAAAGATGAGACAACATCTTCTTTTCTTCAGTTGTCTCTGACCAGCTGCTAATCAGTATGTGGAGAATCACATAGCTCGCCCATGATTTACTCTGAGTTGAGGACCATATTGTAGATAACGATGAAGTCACTCGAGAACAGTGTTATGTTAATGATCCAGTATCAAATGGTTTTCTCATTATCTTATATCTTTAACTATCATTCCCTGACAGCGCATCTCATTATCAGTTCTTGATTAGATCTCTTCACAGCGGTTGCTATTTTTTTTTTCTCCCCCCGAGCAGATCATCAAACTCAACTTACAAGTAGGAACTGACTTTTTTTTTTTTTTTTTTTTTATTATTGCGACTGCATCATTAGGTTAGAATTTATGAGTCATATCATTATATACAGGCTCATTAGTTCATGAATAATGTACCAGAAACAGTCTCAGGGAGATTTTAATTGTCTGATTCAAAAAATCTACATCGAGTTGAACGTCCACATCTTTTCTTTTGTGACGTCGTCCTTGATTGGAGTCGTCTCTTGTGTGAGCGTGTTAAAGCAGAACAAACCAAATGTATTTGTCAGGGTTCGGAAAATAAGTCACCATTAACATGTTTTAGTTCAGTAATCTTAAAGCAGCGTCAGGGGCGAGATAAGCCTCCAGTGACTTGTGAATTTAAAGATGTTCATTCATCACTTCTCTGAATGGCTCCTTAATTTCCGATGGCAGGCGGGAAATCCTCGGCTCTTATTCTGCCGGGACGTCGCCGCTTTTGTTAATGCATTCATTCAGTCAGTCACTCATTCATTCACTGTTAACTCCTCTCTCAATCCCAGTAGCTTATGTCTACATGCACCTAACAAGATAATCTCTTAAATGTAACACTGGGCTGTTTAATTTCATTCGCAAACTGTGACACAATGTCTCTTTTTTTTTTGCTTTTTTTTCTCCCCGCTCTCCCATTTTCACTCCCTTTTCTCTTCCTCCTGTCAGTCTTAGTCCGTTCATTTAGCAGCCTGCAAGTCCTGTTAAATGATCAGTAAGCCCGCAAGTGAATATATGCAAAGCCGCTTCCACTCCATCAGCTTAGTGAGCGCTGGGTTTAACACACCTTGCTAAAGTTGCTGTCACACACACTCAGACTAGACACACAAACACACACACACACACACACACACGTCGAGGTGTTCGGCTAAGTGAGCGAATATATTCCAAGAACAACACATTCCGACAATCCAAATAGTCCTAGATACAGCGTTGGGATTTCTCGCCTTGAGGACTCACCGTGTCCTCGCACGCACTCACTGCAAAGACGTTTTAGGTGCGCTCATTCAAAAAGAGCGCACGTACGCGCCCAGTCGCACAACCCCGGCTGAGTCTGAGCCCTTCCTGTCTTTTAAGACGTGGCTCATCGGATGGTAAGGTCCAACCAATAAAAAGCCCCAAATATTCTATTAAGTGTAAATCCTCTCCGCCGGTGGAGCTCGTGGAGTCAGATTAGGACTTAGACAAACACTGCCAAGCAGTCATGCCCGCGCCGGGACCACTGCCAACAAGAAGCCGAGCTGATATTGGCATGTCACTGTTAGTGTGTGTGTGTGTGTGTGTGTGTGTGCAGGCAGAAAAGCACCCCGATCTGAGCATTAGCAGGCGGTGGTGGTGGTGGTGGTGGTGGTGGAGGGGGGGGATGAGCAAACTAAAGCTGTGATACGTGCTGCTCTGTGTAATGGGGAGACTGTGTCAGAGATCTGAGTGGGCTGCAGCTGCAACACACCTTTGTTCTGCATGTTCTTCTACCTCTTGGGCCTCTTTTTCGCAACAAAGCCGGAGCATCTACCCTTTGTGTCCGTATCTGTATCTCTGCACACACACACACGCACACACCTGCGAACCTGTGCATCGGCACCAAAATGCGTGTACCTATTTGTATTCGTGGGTTTTTGAAAGTACAAATTCATTCCAGTTTACTTTTCCTGTGTAGCTGACTTGTTAGTTTGTTTAGCAGCATCACTGTGGAGTCTGTGTTTATTTAGTGACGGTAGCTCTGTGCTCCTCTGTGCACGCCGAGCGCAGACAGCTGCAATGTTTTAGGCAGAACAGACATAGATTTCTATCGCTGACCCCAAGGCTGCTCATTAGAATTCAGCGCACCTCTCCCAAATCTCCCTCCGTCTCTTTCCCACCACCACCACCGCCGCCGCCGCCGCCCTTTTTACTTTCTTCTGCCTCGCTGCCTTTTTATTTATTTTTTTTTTCATCCTCTCTCGCTGTCTTACACATTGGAAGAGAATGCTCAGAGCAAAGGGGTGAACTGTTGGTCAGCCATCATAACAATGACTGTGTGAGCTGCATACACAGCAAATATGAACTCAACCAACACCTGAAGAAACTCACACACACACAACTACCACCGCTACACAACGGCACGCCGGCACACAGGTGCCTGAAATACTTTTAAGCCTGCATGATTTTCTGTTTTTGAATTTCACATGACTCCCGATGAGAGAGGGAGGGCGATCGTACCTGCTGAAATCAGAGAAAATTGCCACCCAACTCCACAGCTCCAAGGAGTTTTTAAAGGCTCTTTAAAAATTATACTTTTTTTGTGTTAAAGCCTACGCAGTTTCTGTGTGGCTGCGACTGAGCCGCTCTCATTAGCCCCCTGTGGGCAGCTGTTTCCACCTAAAAAAAAAAAAAAAGAAGCTCTGATAAACTAATTTTATTCTACCTGTCAGCACCAAATGGCAGAGAAAACCCGCTAATGGGTGAAGATAGCTGAGCAATTACCAGCGAATATTTCCACATAAACCCGAGGCAAAACATAGTGAACATTGAACTTACACTTCTTAAGGTAGACATAAGCGTGACTCAGAAAGCGAGAAGGAGCCAATTGTTTGCTAAATCATCAGTCAAACCAACGTTAGTCTCCACCAAAGTGAGCCTGTTGGGTGTTTTATTGCCCCCTAGTGGTAAGAAATTGACAAATGCAGCTTTAAACTTTGTGCCCAAGAACTGCTGCTAATGATATTAAAACATAAAAATGTCATAACACTTGTATCTAGGATACTTAGCCTCACATTATATCACATGCATAATTTCGACCTGCTGGCACCAAGTGGCAGTCGGAGAAAAGAGGCTAATTGGTGAAGATAGCTGAGCAATTAGCGGCTAATAGTTTCCCAAAAACAGAGGCAACAGAAGAGTGAATATTGAAGTTACACGTAGCAAAAACATGAGTCTCCACCAAAGTGAGCCTGCTGTGTGTTTTTCTGCCCCCCTAGTGGCTAGAAACGGATTAACGCAGCTTTAAATTATTTATTGTTTACTCTGCTGCTGATGGTATTAAAAGATAAAATGTCAGAACGCGTACAAATAGGTTAATAGATTAGTCTCACGTAATTTCACATACACACAGGCTAAGAGTGTGACTCCACTCTCGGATAGAGGATACAGTACAGTCTGATGCATTAGCTGCTAATGTTCCCCGCATGTCTTCTTAAGTGTAGGCACAGTGTGTGTGTGTGTGTGTGTGTGTGTGTGTGAGGGCCCCCTTGTGTTGTCGTTGTTGTCGTCCCAGGCTAATTGAGCAATTCCACAGTGGGAGCGCTGGTGTTTAAGGTCACGGAGCGACGTGCTGTCCTGGAGCAGACACACACACACTTTCATAATTACTCGGCACATAACATTCAGGTAGTTCATACAAACACAATCAGGTGGTCCATAGGAGCACCCACACTCACCTCATCTGGATGGTTGTCCCTGCATGCATGCAGCACCCACTCACTGTCAGTGGAATGCTAATTTTTTCTTTACATTTTATTTTATTTTATCAGGAGTAGGAGGAAACTCTGTGCACCGAGGATTGCTGCGATGTCTGGGAAGACTTACTGAGCCTGTCACAGACTATTGAATTCAGTGATACCTTTGAGATGTACAGCTGTCTGTTCAGATCTGTCTTTGTCAGGGTGCAGTTATGTGCGTAGGTGGCTGTAGTTTATCAGCGCCGGCGCCATAGATCTCTAAACAATAATTTTAGATAAGATGTGAAAGTCGAAAAAATGAGAAATGAGCAGCTCACAACACTTTCTCCCAATGTGATTATTTTTATGATTTTGAGTCTCTTTGTACGTATTTTTGCATGCATGCCTGTGTGTGTGTGTGTGTGTGTGTGTGTGTTTGTACGCATGTGCTCGCATGCTTGACTGCACATGTGACTTGAACAAACGCCAACACTGGTGGCCCTGTCTGTTTGTCCCATGCAGACGTTCTGTGAGTGTGTGCCCAGCTCCTCCCAGCTCAAACACCGCTGGTCAGACTCAGAAACCGCCAGGGAGACGCCGGCCAAGGTAAGGCCCCCCCGTCACCACAGACGCTCTGTGTAACGCGCAGGCAGACGCATGCGCGCACCGACACATGCCTTTGTTACGTTGGGTTTATATCAGAATGCCTTCATTGTGATTCATGCATCATGCTGTCAAAAGATATTGCATTTCGTCAGTTTATTCAGCATTTGCAGCCCCACCAATTCCGTGTTAGAGTGGGGCTGCAACTAATAGATATCTTGATTGTCAATTTATCGGATTATCTGTCCTCAAAATGACTGAAAATAGTTTTAAAAAAGCATTTTCAGAGCCCAAGGTAACATCTTCAGATAGCTTGTTTGTTCGATATTTAATTGAATTCATAGAAAACTAAAAACAAGAAGCAAATGTCGACTCTTCAGAAGTCGGAACCTGTGAATTTTTAGCATTTTTGCTTTGAAAAATGAACCAATAATTTGATTAAAACATTTTTCTAATCAATTACTTTTTATTTTGGGTTCACCTGCACATAATTTAGGTGCATCGTATTAATACATTTTGATTGAATACCTGCTGAATATCAGCCGTCACCAAAGAAAATGTTAAATATCACTTGACAGGTTTTTTTGGTCCATTTTGTGACCAAAATATTCACATCTATCTATCTATCTATCTATCTATCTATCTATCTATCTATCTATCTATCTATCTATCTATCTATCTATCTATCGATTTATCAATCTATCGATCTATCGATCTATCTATCGATCTATCGATCGATCTATCTATCTATCTGTCCTTTTGTGTAAACATTATACTCCACCGCCATTCTTCCAGTCAAGACAGCGGCACAGTAACATGCTCACCTGCAGAGAGGACTAGGCACCATCGGCGACGATCCTCCTCACAATCGGCTTCCTCGCCGCTTTGCTAGCGATGGCGGCGTTGGGGATTATTGCGTATTACACAACGCGTTTTTGCCACCGAGCGGCCGGGACGGCACAACCTCAGCTCAGGCACCCCAAACACACAAAGAATTAGACGGGATTAGGGCCCCGCAGATGTCTTTGAACTGAGCGCCTTGATCGTGGCTGCACCCGGGAAAAAAGGAGCTCAGTTGCACGGAAGAATTTGGGAAGAGGGCTCCGTTTTGAATACTGATGAGAAACGTGTTAGTCGAGGTGTGGGTGGAAACACCTCCGTGTAAAACTGTGCGCGTGCCAGTTCAACATTTACAGATGTTGCTGCCTCCCTCCGTGTGTTAGTCGGCCAGCATCAGTATGAAATTCCTCCTGTGTTCACATCAGCCACAGTATATATATGTATATATATATATTTGTGTTTGAGAGGGAGAAAGACACAAAGTGAAAGATGGAGAGAGAAAGAGAGAGAGAGGTTGCAAGTCTCCTGCCGGTCTCCTGCTTATCTAATGAGCAGACAAAGCCTTTCGTCCGAGAGCTGTCTGCCAGTGCTTCAGCGTGGGAGGACAACATCATTTTCATAGAGAGGAATTCTCTCTCATTTCACTGCCTCTCATTTTTTTTTTTTTTTTTTCTATCCTCCCCATCAGAATCCCCCCACCGGCCTCCTCTCAAACCCAGTGGTGTGGCATGAGTAGAGACAGGAGAGGATCTGAAAGTCAGCCACTAATTACAGAGTGGGCTCCCGCTGCGAAAGTGAGAGACTCATTTGCGGAAGAAAAAACTGTGTTAAGAGGCGGCTCGCGGTGTCATTACCCCCGCTGCAAACTCTTGAGTTGAGAGATCTTGTTTTCCAGTCAGGACACGAAGCGGGGCTGCAGCTGGGTTTTATTTTTATTGACCATCTGAAAAAAACAAATAATACAGTAGCAAAACCTCGGCTCTTCACTGTCAGGCTGACTTTTTCTTCCTTCCGTTCAGTCTCTCTGACTTTATGTCAGCGTGACCGGATAGAAATAGAGAGGCATTGTACACATCTTGTAGCCAGGCCGGTGCATTTCGTACATTACGATGCTATTGGTGCAAGTCAACGTTCATATTTCAACCATTTGTTCCTTTTGTGAGCGAAAACGTACATAAAAACAACAGTATGAGCATTTGCTGCAATCATTTTTTCCCGTGGCAATCAATGTGCAACCTTACTGACTTTACGCACCTTCAGTTTAGGATGAGATGAGCAAATGGTCCAAATCTGCACCTTTAAAATGTCAGAAATGACTTTGTACATTATGTCTTTGAAGGTGAACATCATAATGTGCCTGTTGCCATGTACCCAGGAAAAGTTTCATTACAAAAATGCCCTGCTGCTGCTGTGTGTGTGTGTGTGTGTGTGTGTGTCTTTCTCAGTGTGTACAGTAGATGTCTTGTGAGTGCGTGTCGCTGTCAGCACAACCTGTGCCGTCGTATATCTCCTCCACGTTAAGTTAACAATCAGTATGCTAGCAATGAATATTTAGCACAGCGGCCGTGATGGCTCCCCCCTTGATGTCTTTGCCCCGCTGGCAATAGAGCTCGGTGAAACTGTTCCGAGGTTACATTGCAGCCATTTTGCAGCGTGAGGGCCATTGTGCACATTATGTACAGCGCGTATCGCCGCGACATGCACATCGAGAGTCACAGTCACTCTCGGCTGCACCTGCTCTCAAAAACACATGGAGAAAAGGAGAAAAAAAAAAAAAAAAACCTAAAAATAATGAAAACACTGACAGATTTCACAGCAGAGTCGGGGTGTACATGTTGAGTTAGAGCAAGGAGACACAAAAAAAAAATATGTTACGCGCGGCAATACTCCCCCCGGAGCTCTTTTTCTGTGATGATGTATTTGGGTGAAAAATGCACGAAGGAGCAGGAGCGCTCCGTCAAAGCAATGCTCCGGTTTCTTCAGCGTGCATGGGCCGCGCCTGTCTGTTGCAAGTACACAGCAGAAAGGGCCGTGCGTAAACTATGCGTATGTGTGCATGCATGTGCATGCGCGTCGAATTTAAAGTGACATTAGTGTACGTTGTGTTGTCCGTGTGCTGTATATGTTTGTGTGTGGCTATACATACAGTTAATGCGAGTGAGCAGACATGTGGAGATAACTTCTAACGCGTTCAGACAAACAGGGCCTGGAGGGAGTTTGCCTCCATGCATGCCAGCGTCTCAAGTACAGTTGTCTCATGCAGGGAAAAGAAATAATGCATGAATTTAATCAATGTTCTCAGCAGAACCTACGAAAAAGGCTTTTTGTAATCACCTCACAGCGAGAGTCGACGCGTTACTATAACCCTCATAAAGAAATGGTACATTTATACTGCCGTTATAACACTTTTATTGAAGGAAGAATTTGTCAGATACGGTCAGAGAAAAGACGTCTCGCTGTGTTGCAGAGATTTCTACGGAAGCTAGCATGCTAATCAACTAGCTCAGGGCCATCTTGTTTTCTAATACCAATTTGAGCCTCAAGAAGCGACAGCCCGATAGCCAGATAACCCCCGTAGTCAAAGCTGGGAGATGTGAAAGCAAATTCACCTCTTCTTAGAAACGGGAAGAGCACGTTGGTCCACCAAAGCCCAACATGCCTGTTTCTTTTCATCAAGACATGGATGGAAATGTTGAAAAAAGTCCTCGCGGTGTTAAAGTGAAACTTCACCAAAAAGCAACCGAGGCTTTATTTGTGAATGTATATGAGTCAAACCTTCGTGTAAAAACATAATTATGACGAAAGAGGCACTTTTAAGATTTACCGTAGTTTCGTTTTCGGGCAAGCTCATTTTCGCTAGCATCAAAATCTCTATTTTTAAAACACTAAGAAGGCTCGACACAATATGAAACTTTGCTGGTTGTATCACCACCGAGCATTGAGAACATTGTGTACACAGTTTACTAAAAAGAAGGAAGTCGGGGATCGACACTTTTTGTCTGCCATGACGGCGGCGTGCCAAAGATACAGCTGCTTACGTGAGTCGTTCAAAGCATCTTAGTCACCATTTTTCTTTTCGGTTTGTTTACATTGCCCCTAAATTCTTTAAAATCTTGAAGCGAAGCCACGTAGGCATCCAGCAGAGACTCACCAGACTCAGCAAAAATCTGTTCACTGGCTCGAGGCCCCATATGTGTCTGTCCATGTGGGTTGTAAATGAAGCCGGGGGGGCGTACAAATGGGGCCCATGTGAGAAATCCATCCTCAGATGAACTGCTTTTGTGTGCATTTACTTGGGCCTATGATTGGACCGATGAGGGCTACAAAATGAGCCCGTATCAGAAATCTTCCTCGGATATCAAATAGGATCCTTTCGTATGGACGAACACGATGTGGGCTGCAGGTTGCGTGCACTCTTGTTTTCCACGGATATCACATTCCGGCCCCCGGATGGTCGAGTTGTCGGGGGAGTTACAACTTTTTTATGTCCTCTACCTGCAGACTCTGGGTAAACACAAGAGTACTTCCTGGACCACACAATTGATTTTCTTCACATTAAAGGAATCATAAACCTCCCTCGTAAAGCCGACCATTAGCCGTCTATTAGTGTGCTTCACTGTGCTCGCGCAGCTGATTTACATATTAATGAGCTCCCACTCACTCACAGGTCCACGTACATACAAACAGACCGCTCACGCACACACCTGCCCACATACTCTCGCCGAGATAACGTCCTCCAGTGTCGAGATATAATTTATTATTTTTTTTTAAAATCAGTAAGAGATCAGTTGCTGATTCATTTGGAGGAAGATACGGGGGAGCGAGGCATTGTTAATCATGCATATGTGGACCATATTGCTGTCTCTTATCCATCGCTAGTTCTCTTGACCTGAGTGGAAAAATGGAGTCGGGATCCTAAAGGGGCCATCATACAGGCCTTTTATAGTCTAGTTAATGGCGACTGTGTGACTGGTAGAGGTCTGCCCTTTTTTTCCACTAAGAGGATTCAGCCCTCTGTCCATTCATTTACATTTCTATCGAGTTTTGTTTTACTTTCTGGCGACTATTGTTTCAGCTTTTTTTTTTTTTTTATTGTTTTCCTTCCTGCCTCAGAAATGGAAAGACAGAACATCGGTGCCTTGACCGAGTGTTTTTTTTTTCCAGAAGTGTCTCCGGCTGGCATCCTCCCTCTGCGCCATCACTGCTCTGATGAGATACCGGGGTGTTTGGACAGGAATTGTCTGGTTTCTTTTTCTTAGCTTTTCTACAGAACTGTGATCTTCAAGAGAACTGGCAGTTGAGGGAATCTGCATTATGTTGCTCCATAAATCATTAAAAACTACATTTTGACAGATGGGAATATGGCTACATCACTGAGTACCGAGCAGCTGGCATTCAAAATATCCCCAGTGATGGATGAAAGTCATTTCTTTTTTGAATAAGGCAGGTGTTTTGCAGAATTTTCTTTTTGTTCGAGGAACTGTGATTTCTAACATCTACTTTGTCTCTTCCTTCTTTCCTTCTCTCCTCCCTCCCTTCTCTCCTTTCCTTCCCACTCACAGAGGATGAGCTGCAGCTACCTGCTTTGCACCATCCTGCTCTTCGTCGCCGTATTGCTCGCTGTCACTGTAACCGGCACCATCCTTTTTATGAATCACTACCAGGCCCCGCCCATGTCCGATGGCCTCCCCCACATCTCCACCAATCAGGATGAAGCCAATGCCCTGGTCACCGTCGAGAGAGGCGACGGCTCTCGCATCAACATCTTCATCGACCCCAACTGTCCCGACTACAACAGCAATTTTTTGCGCCTGGAGGGCGTGCAGACGTCACTGCTGCACTCGCTAACCGGCCATGACTCTGACCTGAAGTCAGTGAAGAGCCAGGACCGGGCTCTTCTCGTCAGTCTGGCCGAGGAGGTGGCCAAGCTGTCGGCCCACGCGGGACAGCTGAAAATGGACTTTGAGTCCCTACGCAGGGGGCAGGGCAGCCTGGGGCAAGACCTCAACACGCTGCAGACGGAGCAGGGGCGCCTCATACAGGTGAGACACAGCCCACAAACACAAACATACACACAGTATGACACATTAGACACGCAATGGTGGTGTAAGGTCATAGACAATACACCACCCAGGTCAGAGTGTGCACACAGTATAACACAACGAAGATGTCGAGGATAAAATTCCAGCTCTATTTTTCCTTATAGCTTGTTTGATGTCTTCAACTGTTGCTATGACTGCCATGAAATACTTTATTTTACATGTAGCAGCATGAAATTGCATCATATAATCATTAGCCAGTAAATACAACCAGGGGTACAGCACAGACCTCTGGGAGCTGTGCATACAGGAGACATTTTCTACGGGCCCCCACTGAAATCAACGTCTATTTATTTTAATATACCATCAGTTCCCCTGCTCCCTCCAGGCCGACACTCCTGAGTGCAGCCTCCTAATAAGGAATAAATTTAATTCACCGTTATGATGACATAAATCTTACTTATACAGCAGTTAAGAACTGCAAAACCAAAATGTTTGAACACTCCCCCATTTCCTGATACACAGTATACAAAGACAGTACGGACGGAAACCTTAAAATATGTTGATCATCAGAGGAAGAAAGAATTGCAGTATTTTTTTTTCCTCTAACAATGTAATTTGCATTTTACTGCATGTGAGGTTTAGATGCTGCGAACAACACATTTATATAAAACTTGTTGGCTGTTCTAACTTGATCATTTGTAATGAGAAACGAGCAAAATGTGTTTTGGTGGTTTTTCTTCCTTTGGTTTGAAACGACTGAACGGATGATCTGGATCCAGTATGCAGGCTTCACTCCTGAAGTCATGACTTTAAGTACCGTACAGAGGTGCTTGAGGACTGGATTGTGAAACACCTATCAATACGCATCGATTGTGAAACCACCTTAAGACGTGTGACAGCTCATCGATTGACTGGAGGCTTTTTTTTTTCCCCCTGCCGGTTGGTCTTATTTAGCGCCCTTCCTTTCTCCTGACTGTAAAATCAAAACACCATCATTCACTGAGCCAACGCCAACTGGAGCATGCTAATTTCTCTTTTGGACTGTGCGAGCCCAATGACGGCTAGATTAAAGTGAAAATATGGTTCATGTTCCACCGTGTGTAACTCCCTCAGTGTAGTGTTTTCTAGATTGGGTCGCAGGGGAAGAAATGCCTATCATGTTGGAAGAAACGGAGCAACTTGCGCGTCAATTCAATAAGATAACATAATGTTTCCACAGATGTGCGAGACAGACGCGGCTCTGGATGGAAACATAATTAGACCCCCTTTAGTTTCGCACTGTCCACATTGATTTATTGACAATGCATTTCCTAAATGTGTGTGGAAAATCATCACACTACATGCTCTTTTAATTTTGGCCCATCAGGCTCGGGCTCTCCATTCCGCAGTAAATAGATTTCATAGCTGCCAGCCATACAGCTCGAACTACTGAATGCCTTCCGCTTCTGCCAGTCCTTCCTTTCACGCCAGACCTCTTTAGCTCAGGGTTCAACATTGTTTAGCGATCACTCAAAAACTCACTGGATGTGCCGCTGCCTCCGCGGGCAGACCGCGGATGCTAAATGGTAGCTCGGAAACAGAAGTAGAAAGTAGGACCTTTTTAAATGCTGTCAGTGGTGTGTAATAAGTGGCATGATCTGGTATTGTGGTGTCTGTGTTGTTCCTGGAAACATCCTGATTAATGTTGCTCCAGGACCAGCGTTGCAACTCATGTTTGCAAAGCTTTGCGACTCAGGGGGGAAAAGACCACTAAATGATGCACATAGAAGAAGTTATCAGTTGTTACACTATTGTGAATGATATATTTTAACCCAAACCATGTTTTCCTCAAGCTAACCAAGTTTTTCTTTGCCTAGACCCATCCAAATAATCTTGTCGCCTAAATACAATCAAGTAATGATGTTGCATATACTTAAGCAAGTGCTGCTGTTGCCTAAAATTAACCAAGACGGCTGTGGCTCAGGGGCAGAGCCAGCGCCTTGTCATCGGAAGGTCGCTGGTTTGATTCTTCTGGTCTGCATGTCGGAGAGTCCTTGGGGCAAGATACTGAACTCCAGACTGCTCCTGGTGTGCGGGTCTGCACCTTGCATGGCAGCCACCACCATCTATGTATGAATTACTGTAATTTCCTTTAGACAATAGCTAAATGTAAGTATTTTGTTGCATATTCCTAACCAAGTGTTGTTGTTGTTGCCTACACCTAACCAAGTATTTTTGTCATCTAAACCAATCCCCCTAAAGAGAAATGATGGTCCTGGAACAACACCAACATAAGTCAGAGAGCTACGACATCACATCTGTGTGATCGGTCAGTCACAGTGATAGACCTGGAACAACATAAACTATGTCGTAGGAACACCAACACAGCATTATCAGATGGACCCACATAGGGCAGTGGGCACTGAGGCTAAGTGGAGGTGGAGCTGGCAGCCCAGATTCTCCTGGTGATTGATTTCCTCTACGGAGGCGAGGCATGTGGCGTGCACATCCGCTGTTTCAGCCTGACGCCATGGTGTGACTGTGTGATCTATGGGCCACCTGTGGCCAGGACTTCTGATTTATATGATGACACAGAGCTGACTATGCCAGTGTTAGTAATGGCTCAGTGTGCACCGCAGCCCCCCCGAAGAACGGCTTCACCCTGCCGTGGAGAGAGAAACCTTTCAAAAATTGCCCCTGAGGAGATAAGCGGGAGAATCTGATTGCGGTGGGTTTAGGACCGAAGTGTTTGATTTTTCACAAGCTGACATATTCATTTTTCACAGTCACTGCTTGCCGCCTCAAAAAGAAAAAAAGTAGACCAAAGCACACACATTTGCATTCAGATGAATCAGACGGATGGGAAAAAGTGAAAAGTCTGAATATAAGAGCGCGTTTTAGCGATGGTTAGGTTTCAGAGTGACGGACAAGGTGCAGCCTTGTTGTCTGTGTTCGATCTGAATCAAAACTCGTGTATGATGACTTTTTTTGCGAGTCGAATTTCATCTTGCCGTGAGCTATTCTGCACACAATAGAAGAACAATTTCAAACAGTGCTAAAAAATGCTGATTAAATTAGCAACTCTAAACAGGAAAATGTTATATTTTTAAATCCATTATGACAAATAATTTGTCTTCACACTGTTGAGCCCTTGCACTATTTCAAGCTGGTTATTATTTGCTGGATGTGTCTCACTACATTGTTCCTCTACGTAAGTTATCCCTGAATATTAGAGGCACGAGTATCAAACTTTTGTGACCTCTGCTTTTCTTCATCTACTCAGGTTCATTTTTAGATACAACCTCAAGAGACTGAGGACTCAACCTGAGCCTTATTTTAACTAATTGTGCGTGTAAAGGACCAAAAGGTACAGAATGCTTTTGAGTCGTTGTAGTAGATGGCCTCAGTTGGCAGCAGCAACACGGACCACAAAGGCTGCTATGTAATCCTTCGGGGGCAACTGTGCCTGTCAAAACACATCCACTGAAACGCTCGCTTTCACCACTTACATGCTGAGATTGTTATTTGAAGTGTCTGGAAACATTATTGAAAGGATAAACCTTTTTTTGTGAATGTGTAAAATGTCTTCTTTTTTTTTCAAACCAGAAACAGTCGCTGTAGTAGCACTCTCGAAAAACACACTTGTCAGAAACGAGATAAAACTCAAAAACCATCTTGGTTGCGTCTTGTTCCAACAATCACCAACTGTGTTAGATCTGAAACTTCTCTGGCTGTACACGCTGTTTTCCCCCCCGCTGCTTCTCCGATGTCCGCCCTCCTTCTCACTCCTGATACTTCCATTATTGCTGTCTCCGTTGCTGCTTTGATTTTGTCACGAGCCAGATTTAATATGGTCAGTACAGCAATTTACACCTACACAGACGAAAGCAGCGCATCAAACCGCTTCTAGATAACTAGTCAAACAAGAACACAGGCGCTGTTAGTCTGTCGCCACCTTACAGAGCAGTAAATCCCCGACGTTTGCATAATTGGTCTCACTGACATAGTTGCATGTCAAAGTCTGTTTAAAATGAATTGTGCTGTTTTCTTTTGCTATTTGTTGACAGTAGCGTAACAGCGTGGTTGTGTTTATAGAAAGGAACGTGTGCCAAGTTCACAGTTTATGTAAATTCAACACAAAATCCAACATCACAGTTTGGTAGAGTCTCCTCGGCGGCTCTCAGGTTGCTGTCCTTTCATGGTAACGAGTGCAGACCTTTGACAACCGTATGAATTACATTAAAAGTTGCTCTCAGGCAACCATTTATAAAGCTCCCTATCTGGGGTGGTGCATGCAGGTTTTATGACCTGTACACATGCTACCCCTTGAGCTTTAAAAAAAAAAAAAATGGAAGGGCTCAATTCCCCACGGCAGAAGTCCAAAAACTAGTTCACATATTCAGCTGACTTGACGTGAAGTTTTTTCCACAATGTCTGACAACAAAAAGGCTGCGAGGAGGAGCGTGACGTACTGATTTCCTTGAACCACAGGTCACAGTTTAAAATGAATTATGTGCCTGTAGAATATTAATGCTTCGGACGGTGTGACACGCACAACCTCTGCGAGGGATCTACGGCCGAAACCTCCGCTCGTGCGGAATAGAAAACCGCATTGCCTCAAGATTCTCACTCCGGTCGACAAAGAGCCCTCCGAGGACTCGAAAACAAGCAGAATTAGCAAGAGCGCCTGCCGGAGCGTTTCGGCTGGGGGGATGATACAAATAACTTCAAAACTTCAATGAGGGTGGATAATGATAAAAGTCACATAAAATATGGGGACTTCATTTAATTAATAGCTTCAAAGATCCAGCTCACAAATTCAAAGGAATAAAGAGTGTGATGGAGGGTCCACGCCACTGCAACAATGCAGAACAACGCTTTACATTTGCATTGTTCTGCATTGCATGAAGAGTACAAAGGCACTTAAAAATAGCCTCAAAAAAACACGTTATCTTCTAGTTACAGAAATATAAAATAACAATAAGCCATTTACTTACAACGCTCACTTTCGAGATGACTTCAAAACTGCAAAGAACATGAAAGAAATGTATATGTTTTTATTTAAAAGCGCTCATTGGAACTTCTGTGTTGAGCTGAAAGTTGGTTGTTTCGTCTTTGTGGACTATTTTTAAACTGATGTTAGCTACTGTTGCTATCTGTTAGCGAGGCGGAGAGAGGGACTGAGAGTGTGCTTAATGGAATTGCATTTCTGTAGTGCTTTTCAAGTCTACTGACTGCATTCATACACTGATGGTGGAGGCTGCCATGCAAAGTGCCAACTGCTCATCAGGAGCAGTTTGGGGTTCAGTATCGTGCTCAAGGTCACTCCCACAGGCAGCGAGGGGGAGCTGGGATTCGAACCCGTGACCTTTTCATGTCACGTTAGAAAGAAAAATATATATTATGACAGTAAAATGTGTAATATGAAGTGGTACAAGTACACCTGTAAACTGTGAAGTTGTGAGACAGAAATGAAATATATAATTAATAAGGAACCATCACTCAAGAGAGACATATGGCCAGTTAATTCATTGATAATGCTTTAATTGCACAGCTGGACTCCCTCCGCCCACACAATCAACCACACATGGACTGAATCAAAAGCCTGGTCAGAGATCAGAGACTCTCTGTATGATACAAATCAGATTTTCTAAGAAAAACACTCTCCGTGTGTGTGTGTGTGTGAAGGTTCTGTCATTCATCCGGGGTAATCTTTTATTCATTGTTTCTTTGCTTCAGAGGCCTCTAATACGTCGAGGATCTCTGACTGTTTAATCAGAGGGGATACAGTAAGTGAGGCACTACAAGATTCAAGTCAAGTATGTATTGATCGAGAAGAGTTTGCTCTCTAGGTTTAAAATCCTGGAATTTGCCTTGGGGAGGAAAAAGAAAAAAGTTAAAAAATCCGCTCGACATCGGAGGAACGACAAACAGGAAAACAATTAGCCGCCCAGTTACTCTTCTCGAGGTCCGGTCGGATGATGATGATGATGTGAGAAGTATCACAGCTGCCGAAAGGTGAAAATAAATGTGGAGCTCTCCTAAAACGCAGGATGTGAAGATCTGAGCAGAGAGGTGGCTGGGAGCTAAACGGCTGGCGAAGTGCAACACAATAACAGAGGCTGAGGTTAACAGTCGGCGTGACCGAACCCCTGTGGACTTCTGGGAGCAACTTGATGAATTTATTTCTTCTAACCTGGCAACTGGCAGGTTTTTATTTCTGAGATCTGCCGTAGTGTAGGACGCAGGGCCTCAAGAAAGGATTGTCTTCCTCACAGATTAATCTGTTGGTCATTGCTTTCAGTTAACTGATTAATCGTTTGGTCTATGAAATGTCGTCTACATGAGGGTGATATTTGTTTTGTCAGCCCATAATCAAAGACGTTCAGTTTACAATGATACAAAACAGAGAAAACTGTATGTTCTCACACCATAACAAGAGGATTTGCATGAAAAGGACTGAAACAATAAATCTATTGTGAACATTAGATACATTTTCTGTTGATGGACTGATTGATTAATCAGCTAATTGTTTCAGCTCTGGTAGGATCCCTCTGAGTCAGACTGGAGAAGTAATTCATATTCAAATTTTGACTGAGAAACAGGAAATCGTGCGACATGGTAGCATTTAGTATAATTAAAACCTCATCATTTAGAATAAACAACATCATAGCATATGTTCACCAGCCATTTTCAAAGCTTCAGAAAACCCCAGTGAGGACGCATCTTTAATTACAATGGCCTCTACAAAAATCACAACGTAAAGATAAAAGTTAAGATACAAGATAAACATGTTTTGGAGTAAATGCAAATAGGGAAATTAAAAGTAGGTAGTGTGAAGTAGAATAGAATAAATCAATGTTGAGAGTAATAAACACATGCAGTTACAGTACAGTTAAAAGCGTTTCCAATCAAAGAGGACAGGATCACTTATAAGCAGGGCAGTTCAAAGCCCTTATTTCTGAAGTCCTCGAACGGTGCGAATGTGCCTGAGGGTTTGAATCACTTTCAAACTTGCGAGGGCTTCACCAGGCAGGAGTGAAGAGCGCCCGAAGTCTCGACGGCTCCTCTCACTTCTCTCATTTGCTCCTCCAGGCTCCAGTTGACTGGACAGCCGCTGTCTGCGAGGTGAAGAAGTCGTATTAAGCAGATGGTGACTGAATGACTTTTTTTTTTTTGCTCCTCTCCTCTTTGCTCTGTGACTTTTCGCCCGCAGGGGAGCGTCTCTCTACCTCGTACTGGACATCAGATGAAGGCCAGCAGAAGCACAAACATTTGTTTTGATTAAATAATTCAATCATAGTCAATGTAGTTCAGACACATCAGATCATTAGATCATATTTTTGATTCAATCTGAGCCCTTTTCTTTTCATTTTGGTGGATGTGGCTGATCCAGTGGTGGACTCAGGATGATTGAGGGGCAGGGGTGGGAAAAATAATGGGCACCCCATGTACGCAGGGTGGCACCGGTCCACGATTTGTCCCCTGGAGAGGCAACACACAGCGCATCTTATCACGTTTTATCTACCGTTGGGGCATCCAAGAGGTCACTTTCTCGGCATCTAACGAAAGATGCATCGCACATTTTTGTTTATTTCTTCCTCTAAACAGACCAAAAGACATTTACACACTGCATTTTGTTCCTTGCGGTTGAATCCTGTGAGTCAACACAGCCACAATATTGGTAGACTTCGTCTTTAAACGTGCTGGAACAACCCATCAGTTACTTTCCTTTCAGTTACATACACGCATACATTTAAAACAGCAGTCAGAAAATCTTTAGTTCGTTTGTTGTCCCTCCTTTCAGTGGAATGAACAATCCGCCCTTGCTTGTGTTTAAAGCTTGTCTCGCTAAAACACGGCTCCTTGTGTTAAGGCTGCCTAATGAGGGCTAATTACACCATGATCCTAATTGATGTGTCAGTCAAGGCTTGGAATTAAGACTCCTCTGCTTTTGTCTCTCCCGCTGAACAAACACGGGCGCACAGTGACAAATATATGGTGTGTGCTTTGATGAAATTACAACACTGACAAGACAAATTTGCACACGAGACAGAGCACAGTCAGACGGAAACGTAAAGATTAAAGTCTTCCCTGCGAAAAAAAAAACAGAAACAAAAAAAAAACGCCCAAACCTCCGCCTCAGCCGTCCACACATGCACACAAAAACTGTCTTCTTGCACAATAACACACTCACAAAGCAGGAAAAAAAAACCCCACAGTTTTCTTTTTGCTCTATTCCGCCTATCTGCTCGGCGCAGCAGGTCATTTCTGGAGCGTGTGCGTACGCTTGTCTTTGTACTTGCACGTGGGCACGGACACGAATGTGTTGTTTCTGCCTTAGTGTGTGTGGGTTAAAGCCCCAGTGCCCGTGTAATGTGATTGCATTGCAGCTTGCTGTGCCTCAGAGGTGTGTTGCATAGTTATTGAGGCCAGGGAGAGGCCACTGGGGGTTCTACCTAATGCAGTTTTAACACCTGAATATAGCTGCACGGACTTACCTTTGATAGAAGCCTTCTGAACTCTGAACCCCTTCTATACGTCTCGGAGCGCTGCAGGTCATGTGTGTGTTTTCCGAGTGTGTGTCGGGATGGAAAGAGTTGGAGGGAGATGAAAGAAAGGGAACAAGAGGAGCATGGATATTTCTCATACCTGCAGCGAGTGTAGCACATGTATACATACGGGGGGCTCAACACCTGGCTGTGCATAGGCGTCGGCTAACTGGGCCGGTGTGTGAAAACGACCTTTCCGCAATGTACAGCACGCGAAAGAGGCTGCAGGTAAAAAGTGACCACAGCGGATCAGGGAGGTTACCCTGCTCTCTGCTAGCGCGCACATTCATCACCAGCCTTCCCACAGGGCTCCTTGTGTTTCACAGCACCAGGCCAGGGTGCATTATGGGATAGGGTACCATGTGGTCTGTTTTTAAAGGTCCCCTAAAGGTCTATACTGTACCAGCGGTTACACACTGTACGTTTCAGCCCATTAACTACAAACTGAGATACATTAGTGCAATTTTCCAAAAGAATACCAAATATGTTGCCCTCCTTTGCTTTTAGCCCTCGGTTTTAATTTTATGCTCGACCCTCACCTCCGCCCCCTAACTTATATTTCCAAAGTCACATTGTCGTCACATGGTCGTACAGTCGAGACTGCTGTGTTAACTGTCCTTGCAGGTGTGTTCAAGGATGCTCTTACATTCTGAGTTGGCTGCTGAAGAGCACTGCACCCATAAACCACAAGCATGGAATCAAATCCTGAAGACGCGGACCATTGTAGAAACAGAGCATTCAAATTTGACAAATGTACACGTTGCAGCCCACCGCCCTGGGTTTATGACACCAGGGGAGGAGCATGGGTTGCTAATGTTCGCCTACGGATCTCTTCAGTAGCCAGACAATCTTATTTCATGACTTGATTGGAAGTGTGAAGTTGTGAACGTACGTATCCTTTCATATTTCCATCAGATGCATGACAGATGACATCGCCATAATGCCAGGAAGCAAGAGAAATCACCACAGACGAAGGCAGCTTATTGAAAATGCCCGCTCGCGTCTGTTTATAGAAGCCGGGGCTGCTCACAGTTGCCCACCATCAGCTTCACTTCGGCCCGGCAGATGTTTCTCATAAAGAAAATAAAATAATGTTTATGCTGTTTTTATTTTGTTGGCGATAAAAATTCTCTCGGATCCCTTATTATCATTCAGAACTTTTCTCATCTTTGTGCAGGAAGTCAATCAATTCAGGGGACGTGGAACTCTAGTACCATTTTGCATAATAACAATAAAACACAGCAGGTGTTTGCTTTTGGCTCGTTGCCCACCATTAACTTTCAATTTTGGCCCACAAAGGGAGACGTTGCGACGTATACGACGTATACACTCGAGAGCTGATGACGTATGAGGCTCTTAAAGGGCGACTCTGCTCTAAGGGGGCAAAGGTTTACGAGGGGTGAAGGGTAAAAACAAGGGGATGGGATTGAGAGTTCTCCAACATGTCAAATGTTGGATCATCCTTGCGCTCTCTGAAGGGGAGAATTAGTTCCCCTCTTGCAGATGCATTGCTTTGCAAATATGATGTAACTCTGACAGAAAATCAAAGGCAAGAAGAAAAAAAAAAATGTTTTGGATTACTTATCTTAAAGTCGTAATCCTTAAGGGTTTGTGTTCTGGTGGATTTGAACACCTGTGCTTGCCGATGATAACGCTGAGAACCTTTTAACATAACTCCAAGAGTGGTGTTTGAAATGATACCATGTGGTTATTTATCACCGGGGGGGGAAACAAATGCACTTTGATATACAGCTGAAGGAGACAAGGAATTCATATATTTGCCTTGTTGTTTGGGCTATGATAAAAATGTCTTTCTCGTCTCCTGGAAAAGGTCATTCTGCTCTTTCGCGTTGCATCCTGACATGACTCATGCGCAAAAAAAATGACAAGCAATATATGCCGATGTCGGCTTCTGCCTTGCAAACTCGGTCCTGTACATGCATGCATCGCTTCCTGTGAATTCAAGACAATGCCAACTACTAAATAGACACTGTAAACATATTAAATCGTTATACTAAAATATACAGCAGCTATAAATAGTATCAATTTAAATCAAGTTTTACATATCTGAAATAAACGGAGAGCACTGCCTGTGCGTGAGGTCGTATAATTCCTCCGACTGACTTTGGGAAACGGTCAGAATTGATGTAAAGTATGAAAGCTTGAACACAAAACTACATTTACGTTTGGTGAGATGATATTAATCATAAACTTAAATGTGCATTCTCTTTTTCCCCGCTGTGTGTGTGTGTTGCAGCTGCTGTCTGACAGCCAGATCAACATGGTGAAGGTGGTGAACTCGGTGAGCGACGCTCTCAACGCCATGCAGAAGGAGAACGTGGGCCTGAAAGCTCGCGTCAAGGCCGACCTGCAGCGGGCGCCGGTCCGAGGGGCCCGTCTCAAGGGCTGCTCCAACGGTGAGAGAAACGAGGCTTTGCTCTATTTTTTCTCGCGTAGATATGTCCGTCTGATATTCAGTTAGTCCCTCTTTCTCTGTATATATAATTCATACATCGCTGGCTACCTATATGTTTGACCTTCCGCCCACTGTGTTCTGCCCGGTGCTGTGATCCCACAGTCTGTAAGCCCGACTCCATTAGTCTGTAAAATTATATCCCAGTGTGGTCTGCCTGTCATCCATCTTACCACATATTCATTCAACCCGACCTCTTCCTGGAGATATCAGTATGTTTCCCTGGGCTACATCTCATCCACATTATCCAGTGGCCTTGGTAGAGATGTGGATTTTCTTTTTTTTTCTTTCATTTTACTGTACATGAGAAATGACTTGCAGGTCCACCGGGCCGTGTTGCTGAGAGGCAGAGAAAGGCCCGAGGCATCATCCCCGTTGGAAGGCTTTTTAACCAGCCGCAGTATACCCTATGGCATTCCCCTGTTGGACATGCCTTGCATAGGTAGCCAAGGAGCGCGGAGCGAAGGCCGCTCGCGTACACACAGTACAATTACAGAGCAAGGCGGAGTGCTCGTGTTCTTGTGTGAGCTTGAGAGTGCGGTTGCTGGTTCATAAATCTGGAAGCACGATGGGCACGGCGGTGTAGTACAGAGCAGAGGAGGGTGTTTAAGCTTTTGGTTTTAGTTTTGCCCGAAGGAACTGGTGTTTTTTTTTTCAACTGAGCAATTAGCTGGAACACCTGCTATCTGTCGGCTTTATAACAGTTTGAATATGCGTGACTTAACCCTTTTAATACAGATGCGTGTAATGCTTCTATTCTATATTTAATATTGTACAATTGTTATATTTTTTCCTCGTAAGCAGTGAGACATAATTCTGTCTAGAGTCTACCTAAAGTCAAATAAAGACCTGTTAGATGAGACCGACCAAACCTTTACATTAATGATTCAAAATCAGCGCCGGGATGTTTGCCTAGAGCTCGTCTGGTTGTGGGAGACAGTTTTCTTGGCTCGACAAGACAGTTGGAGGTTGCTGTCACGGGTGAAGGTGGGAAGTGGCCGTGAGTGGACACACTGCTTCATACTACAACCAGAAACACATATTAATTATTAATTTTTTAATATAAGCCATAGAATTCCCCTTCTGCTCTCCTCCTAGCTACATAAACTGTTGAAACGTCGGCTTAATTACCCCAAAAAGCTGAACGCATGTCCGGTCTCTCCAATTTGGAGAGGCATGTTTTGTCGCTGTCCGTGGTGCTGAACGTTTGCACCAGCGGGTCCGTCGTCTGCTTCACACAGTTTAATGCCTCATGAAAAAACCAACCTTCCAAAATTTCTCTTGCCTTTACCGGATTATCTGAAGCAATCGGTAAACAGCGACTTGAAACACGCCAGAGTTGTGGGTGGGCGATGAATTATAAATCAACTGATGGAGACATTGTCCCCCCTTAGATCTTTGCAGAGTTGTTATCTCACAGTAGGTATTAAAGCTCCATAGTGGAATAATTTTCTTCGAGCTTTATTTTAATTTCCTGTCTCCTGGCCCTGTATTAATGGTAGCAGCAGCAGAGACAGAAACAATATTGTTCCCCATTGTTAAGGAAGTCATTAGTTAATTTATGAGCTGGATAGCACCCCCCACCCCTCATATGTGCACTATATGAAGAAAACACTTCTCAATATGATGCAATGACACATCACTGCTCCGAAAAGCCCTCAAATGAGAATGAATATTAAAAGGTGATATTTATTTATTAGAAGGATGCTGTTGTTGTTTTTTTAAGATGGTATGTGTTCGGGTATTTATGTTGATTAGGCACAATCACTGTGAAAGTGTCCATGATAAGAGATAATTATGTATGAGGTTTTTTTATCATTATTATTTTGCTGTTAAACACGGTGAAGTCAGCATCCGGCACAAGGTTGTTATGGCGATTACGTCAACCCCGCTGTGGCTGCCGAGCTCTTCTCTGCTGCTCCGTTCTCATTATTTCTCATCGAGCCTCCTGGGAACAGGTGTCCAGTTCAGTCAGCTGTCTGTCAGGGATTACAGCTCATTGTTGAGATTTTTTTTTTTTTTTCACAACCTAGATGAGCAAGAGAAAGAATGTGTCTACTGAAACTAATCAAAAGTCAGCGTGCTCTTAAAGTTTTAGAGAAAATGCATAAAAATGCAGATTAATTATTGAGGGGATAATCTTTTTTGGGGGGGTGTAGGGAGTTGCTTGTAAATGCAGATCGTTTCATTATCCGTCGTACAAAGCAGATCCAGTGACAGCACGCTGGACTGCAGGGTACACACAAGGCTCCTGCCGAAGGCTCGAATTTATCGATGTGAGAATTGAGGAAAATAAAAATATCTTGTTTACTCTCTCTATCTTTGAATGTAATGCAGTCCAACCCAGTCGCTAGAATGAAATGTTGGCAAAGTAAGTTTTCTGCAAAACCACAGATAAGTTGAAAATGCAAGTTTCTTTACGCTGCAACTTCATTTTTTCTTTATATTAAATGTGAACTTTTCTCTTGTCACACTGCTGTGTCTATGCTCTGGTCAGGCACAAGAAAACACTTGGTTAGGGTTAGGAAAACATCCTGTTTTGGCTTAAGATGTTCTGTTTTGGTTGCCACAAACTAGGCAGAAGATGACCTGAGGTCTCGTCTAAAATATCCTGTGGTTTCTGACAAAATCCTGAAACTCAGACTGCAGTCACTGGCTTTTGCAGCCTTGTCACTTCTAACTCAGGCTTTTTCCTTTAATGGCATGTCCAAGATGTCCATAAAACGGCATCAGTTCGACCCACTCTGGTCCTCACAGCTCAACTACCTGACTGGACGTCATTCCACTCTCTAAGGGAGGAGGATGTAACACCCAAATGTTAAAACATGTCTTGATAATCTCCCCTTTGTGGCTGAGTTTGAAGTTTGGAGCGAGGAGTTAATTAATTAGAATAAATCAAAAATAATTGATCTGCAATTGGGCTGAAAATGATGCTCAGGTTCCAAGGAATGTTTGATTTATAAATGATCACCTCTTGAATTACAGTTCAGACCCGCAGGCTACCTCAGACTCGGTTCAGCTGTACAATATTCAGACTAACTGAGCGAGTTCAGCACCATGGACAGCGTTTCTCATGCTCTCTGAGCTGGGTTCTCTGATATTTGTATAATATTATTATAAATGTGAAAATAAACACGGTAACATAAAAAACAGACCTGCACTTTAAGGATAAGCTCGATATTATATACTCGGCTTAATCCTCCTTGAAGTGCAGTTCTGTGCAGGTTTCTACTCCTTCTGCTCTGAGGAGCTACAGTCAGGACGAGCTACAACAAAGTAGCCGGCGGCAAAGTCAGTGTTTTTTTTTTTTTTTGCGTTGCACAGCCTTGACATTTCATCAAAGGCCTCTGCACTGAACCAGAGTACAGCTACGCAGACAACAAAAAAACACGAGCGCTCATCACTGAAGATGTCTTCTGTAAATGCCCATGTATATTCATTATGTAATATCCTTGTTTTTGTCACAATGGGATTCTTGTGTGGGCTCACGGTGCTTTTGGCGATCTGTTAAGAAATGTTACGATTAGCATTTTTGGTTGTTTGGATATCTGATATATGATCAGACAATATGATGCCTGCAATTATATATCGCCAACACATGACAGAGGTCAGTGTGCCAGTGACTGAATACTGGATCCATCTCATCTCAGGTGCTGATGAAGGTTCTCAGTCACCTGGGTCATGGTAATTCTAAGCGCTGTATCGTAGGCAACTGGACTTGTTTCACTCATGGAGGACGGCCCGTCAACTGGAAGTATTGAGGATTATGACAGAACATCCAGAAAGCCAGCTGGTTACAGGAACCACCTTCAACTTGAGATGCAACACAGGCTAATTAGATCTTACGTCTGGGTCCCATTGTGAAAGGAGATGTGGCCACAAGGATGCTTCAGAGGGCTCAAAACCAACTACTTACCATTCACACCTGGCCGTGGCAACCCACATGAAGGCTGGTTGGGTTAACGACCCACAAGTGGCCCTAACGACTCTGTGAGGACACTCCCACATGAGGTTTAATCGCCTGCTACTAAGTTAGTTAGAACTGAAGAAGCCTCTTGGGTGAAAGGTGAAACGTCTTCAAGAAACTGAAATACGTCCCGTTACCTACGATGCAGCACTGAGAATCTTATATGTCATGTTCATATTAGTGGGTGGAGAGGGGATGATGGTGTCAATACGTCTCTGCAGCTGCGTGCATATGTGTTTAAGTAATCGGGCGCAGTCATGAATATCTCTGACTGCCAGGCTGTCCCACTGCGCCTGTGAATATTTGAATAACTCATCTCTGTGCTGTTTGCATTGGATTCCCATAAGGAAATATTAGATCCTCAAAGTCACATGAATCCACACCTGACAGCGGTGAAGCCTCCACTCGGCTCTGACAGCAGCAGGGTTTCTGAGTCGGAAAGAATCCGCTGTAGAAGCAGCTCTTCTCAGCTCGTGGACGTCCAGACTACGTTGCACTGTTGCAACGAGAGTCCACTTCTGTTTTGGATGCAAGTGCAAGTATCAGCTTGGCATTTGGAGGATTCCTTTATCATCGTTATCGTTGCTGCCGCATCAATTATTCAGTTTTATGAGTATTACAGAGGAAACAGTTGATGCAGGACGACGTGTAGGGTTGGAAACAAACAGTGCGCTCCACCGTAGATGATCAGCGCTGGCTGGATGTGCGATGAGATGGTGAATTTAAACGAGAGCCGTCCCCCCCTGTGATGTCAGAGGGACTTACTCTGAAGAGGTTATGTGACTACAGATTTCACTGATGAGATTCGGAGGAGATGCTCTCCTCAGACGTCCCATCCGGCCCCAAAACACACGCACCTAACCAAACCACACATCACTCAGAACTCAGTGTTTTCTCTAAAGAATAGGTGTGAAATGACAATAAATGACCCTGCCAGCAGGTGTTAGTGTACCATTCTTCTTTCCCATAAAACACTAGGATTCTTTCGAGACATCCTGCTGCCATGAATTCTCAGTATTCAAAGCAAACAAATACGCAGTTTGAGTCTCATTTCATGTCGTGCTGTGACACAAGATATTCAGCCTTTTAATAAACTAGAAGCAGTCACATTTTTGGCTTTGGTCTTTTAAAAAAAAGTATAGAATTGGTATAGAATAATATAGAACATCGCTAGCATTATTCTTCGAATATTTTAGATTTGTAAGGAGTGTGTTAAGTGTCCCCCAGCGGGACGATTAAGCAATACAATTATGCTTTATCAATGGACACCTTATCTATAGGCCATGCAAAGGATTAGTCATGCACGTCACCGACTTAAACACAGGACTCATTGTCACTGTCAGCTGTCTTTGCCTCTTCCTGTCCTTCAAGTGTGCTCCAGCACTGCCTAGAGGGGCTTAAAGTTAAAACAAAGTTTTGTCTCTGTCATTCAAAAACAGGGTTTATCGACAGTTGGTCAGTCCAAACAGGCAAACACGAGCAGGAGCTGTTTAAATCCGGCATTGACTCGCAATCTGCCTGATACTGTTCTGGATAAGGAGAAACAGATGTGATGGTGAGGTTCATATAGACCGAACTTCATCTGATGATTGTGACTGGACTAGCAGCCAAATGTGAGTTCAGTCTGTAAAATGTGGAGAGAAAAACAAAAACAAAGGCTTAACTCCGCCTCTTCCTGCAGTATTAACCAAGCCTGAGAAAAGGGGTACAAGAAATACCAGCAGCTAGCGCTCCCTGCAAAAAGCGATTTAAAACATAATGATGCCCGTCCACGGCGCTGCCTCCATTTTCTTTGGCATGCGGCGTGTTTGTCTGCCAGCCCTGTATACCTCATTTGCATGTTGTGATCTGATCAACATGTCGGGGAGAACTGAGCAACGCTTATTTAACACCAGTTGTAAATACAGAAACGTGGATCCAGATACAGATGGGCCCAAACAGTCTTTCAGTTAACAATGCACAACAGACAGTTTGGAAGTGTGGAAAAGTGGCATATATTGTGTATGTTTGAGAGCTTATTAGGAGATTGGGAAACAGGTGCACGGGTGAGAGTGGTAATCAGGTTCCAGCTGAAGGCAGGAAACCCTGATGATGTTCTGAGGCTCTGAAAATAACAATAAGAATTAGCGACTGGCACGAAAATGATGAAAGATACATCAGTGGAACAGCGAACTGTGACATTCTGTGGCTATTACAATGTAATTCTTTTGTCCATCTCCTTAGAATAGCACCATCGTTCAGCTCCGGAGTGGAAATTTATGGATTGTGAAGCAAATCAGCACATAAAGGACTAAAAATTGTGTTAAACTGTGTGCAAACAAAGTCGTAAAAAACCGAGCTGAGCCAGAGTGGACCTGGAGTATTAGTCTGATCATGGCGGGAGGTCCTTTTTGGAAGAACAATCTCTCTGCTGTAAGGGATCATTAAACTGCAAAACTTTGAAAGCCCTTGTTAAAAAGGACCGGATTCTTAAATAATGACGACGGTCTCCCTTTTTTTTTGTATGTCCCATGGAACCTCGACAGCCTTCGGTTTCCCGTAATGAAAAGAAGTACTGGGAAATTCTACCATTTATGTGTGATGATGATGAAAGTCGGAGCTTAGCAGCCGAGCCTTACGCCGAGAAAACTGGCAAAAAATAAAAGCTTTGTGGGGATCAAACGGAGGACCGTAAGAGATAAAATTCTTGAATCTTGGCCTTTTCAAGAACTCTCCTGGCTGTTTTAAATTCAGGAGTTTGACCCGGTGGAGGCCGGCATGCATAATCTATGACACTGTCCTCATCAGAGAGCTCCTCGCCGGCTTCCTGGGGGAATAGATTTTGTATCCCTTGTGTAAGACGGGTTTTTCGCAGTCAGAGACAAGGGTGCTACTGTTCCGCTCGGCTGTAGCTTACAAGCCGCCTTTCTCTTCTAACTTTCCCCCCCCCGAGTTCTCTCCCTGTCTGTCTGTCTGCATGTCATTTATACACTCTGTCGGCTCTTTCTGCCTCTCTTTTCTGTGTTTTACCACTAAAATGCAGTGTATGCGTCTCATCACTGAGCCGCACTTCTTTCCCCCCCCCTCTCTGTCATCCATACGTCTTGGTTTTCTCTATTTTCCTACGGCTCGTGTTGTCTCAAACCTCCGTCTCCGCGCTGTAAATCTGCTTCCTCTCTGCGGCATCACGTCTGCGCTCCGCCCTCGTGCCTTTCCGTCTTCATTTTCGACCTACTTGCATTCCCCCCAAGTTTCTTCTTCTTCTTCTTCTTCTTCTTCTTTTTTTTTATTTTTTATCCCCGCCGCACTTAGACTCTGTCATCCCGCTGTGTCATCCATCACCCGCCCATCCATCTCATCATCCATCTTTTTTTTTTCTTTTTTTTTTTTGTGCCTTCCGATTCGCAAACACAGCTGTCGTCTACCTCCTCGTTTAGAGTCAACCCTTTGGGGGGGGGGGGGGGGATAGCTGAGAGAACTGAGTAAGTTAACACTCTGAGATTCCGTTCTGACAGGATGACTTCACACATGTAGAGCTGTGCCTTAGTGCTTACTGTACCAACACGCCTCCAGTGTGTTATCTCCTGTTTTTACTCATCTTCCTTTCATCACTTATACCCCTCCAAACCCCCCCCTGCAAACCATAGCGGACCATCTCATGTCTCCCTACTTTCCACCTCTCCCCAGGTTCGCGTCCCCGTGACTGCGGTGACCTGTACGCCAGCGGTCAGCGAGAGGATGGCATCTACTCCGTGTTCCCCGTCCACCACCCCGCGGGCTTCCAGGTCTACTGCGATATGACCACAGACGGCGGAGGCTGGACGGTGAGTCGGAGGAAGATGCACACACGCACTTATCGACGGTTTTTCGACAAAGCTCTTAAGCTGCACACGCTAACGCTAACCCCTAACCCCAATCCTACCCTAACCCTCACTGGCAGCCTGTCGCTACATTCCTCACCAGGGTTGTAAATCAAGATGAAAAGAAGGAAACTGAAGGGAAGCGAAAGTCCTTTTCAGCACGTCTGCTTTTTACACAACTGCTTTCATTTACTAAATATCCCAGGAACAAGTGTGATTCACTGAAACATGATTTCTTTTTTTTTGTACACCAGCTCCATTCAAATCAAGAGTCATCCAGTACACGAGGTTCAACACTGTTTTTTCTCCGGGACACCTGCTGTGATTACAGTTGTACCGCCTCGGGAACCTCGTGTATCAATCTGAAAAGGTCCCATCAAAGTTTTATCAGAGAGGCGCGGGGAGATCTTAAAAGCACTTAAGTTTGACGCAGACCCGTTTGAAGACAGTCTATTATTTTTAATGTTGTGGGTTTTTCATTCCGAGAGGCGGAATATTAATTAGTCACATCCAAGCGGGAGCGTCAACAGGTACAAAGGACGGGAGGAAAGATGAATAAAAGGCGAGCGGGAGTAAAACAAAAAGCACCGAGAGGCACGAGAACACTGAAATGCAATCCAATGAATCACGGTGACATTTTTTTTTTTATTTTTTTTTTTTGTTTCAGCAGGCTAGGTGAAATGGCGCCATAATCACGAGGGTGGAGATTCAAAACCAAGTGTAAGCTGTTATCGTGGCAGCCGATCGTAAATCTAATATATGTGCTGATGCTGAGACGTCCGTTCTGATACAAAGATGGGATGACTTACGGCGCCGTGCGGGCGAGGCTCACCCGGCTCGTAAAAAAAAAGAAGATGCAGCTTCCGTTTGTTATGCGAGGAACGAGTTGTCACGCTTCAAACAATCGGGGAAAAAAAAGGAACTTTTTTTCCTTTTTACAGTTGTTAATGTCTGACCTGTTTATGGTTTCGATTTAGTGAGTGTCGCGTTTTCATCTTTGTATGATAATATTTCTTTGAAGGATTTTGTCTTCTTAAAAAAAGGCAACGCGGAAACAGATGCGTAAAGCGTCTCCAAGTGTGTGTGTGTGTGTGTGTGTGTGCTTCTCCTTGATCAAACATCTGTCAGTCGTCTGGCCCCGCCGAAGTAAACACCGTAGTTTAAGCGAGACTGTATACTGGAAGCGCTTTGTCTTCTGGGAATGAGAGACAGCGAGGTGAACAAACATTGACACTGAGCTGTTTGAAGTTATATTTGGAAGTGTGGTTTGGATGTGTTTTTACCGTGAGCGCACTCACACACTCGCACACACACACACGCACACACACACACGCTCACAAGATAACGCTGCATCTTATTGGTAAGAGCCATTTATTTCCTTTTGTTCTGCAGCAGTCCTCGGGGAGAGCAGAGCAGTTCTTAATAGAGAACAGAGGCCTCGCGACGCTCACCGTTTGAGATTTCAGCTACTTGAATCCATCGCAGATCACTTTTATTACAGGTTTTGAAGCGTTTGGATTCGTGTTTAGAAAAGAAAAAGGCTTCGGGGAATGATTTGCGGAGTCTATACAATGAGCTCTTATGGAAATAATTTCTGCTTTGTTTCACGCAAAAATGATGTAAGATGCATGAAAAGCATGGATTTTGCTGAAGCTGGGGGCTAAAAAAGAAAGAATAAGTCTGACGCAGACCTGCAGGAGTGAAAGAGGGAGAGCAACGTGGTCGTGCATGACAGAGGGAGCGTCGGAATACGAGCAGAAATGTTCACAGGATGTGAAGAACTTTCTTTGATCAGCGGGCCTAATGTCACTCAGCGACGTGAACGTGCTGCACTGCAGACTGCTGGAGTCTCTGCTAACAGTGACAAACAGACAGATCAGCATCTTATACATCTCCTGTGAAACGCCTGCGTCCTCCCCGAATCACAAGAAAGAAAAGCTCCAAGTCTGTCAGTTCACACCTGGCGAAACGCGTCTCCGGTAGGGATGAGACAAAATATGGATGCGTCAACATATCATATCGCTTTCCTGTCAGTTAGACTTACCAGAGTCACTCATTTCTAACTCCTCGTGGTGTAAACTCTATTGAATGTATACAGATTTTACTGAGGTGCATCCTCCCTCTGAGCATGTTCTCCTTTTGGCTAAGACACTTATTTATACATTTCATCTTAATTCATGTCAAATTCTGTGAAACTAACAGCACAATTCAGTGAATAAATACATAAATCCTGCAGTTTGCCCTTTTAGTAGTATTTTGTGTCCTCCAGTTAGTCAGATATCACAGTGTATCATGAGGACGATCGTCTTGCAAAGTATGGATTAGCACAGAACGGCTGTATTGTGACCATCGTTGTGGGTTTTGTATCGGGAGCTGCTCTTTGATTACCAACTCCAGTCTCGCGTGACATGCTGCGATCTGATCTCACGTCTCTGCTCGACATGCAAAAAACATGTACATCACTGGGACAAGGAGAGCAATAACGCGCTGTATAACATTGCCGAATTTACAAGAAGGCCCGGACGATTTAGAATTTGTCACAGTCAGCATTTCACAAGGTTTGTTAAGTGTCTCCTGACTCAACAACTCCCGAAATTGAGTGATTTTACAAGGGAGTCCGGGGAATATCGCTCCCTCTCCGTCTCATCGCTGCTGTTGACTGTGTTGCACTGTGCCGCTCTGACCCTGAGGATGTCGCTGTCTGCTTTAGTGTAAAGAAAGTTTTCATGATGTTTGTCAATCATTGTTTATTGCTATTATTTCTAAGTTTTTCTGGACGTGCAAATTTGTCACACACCATTTCCTTGATGCCGTTGTGTAGACTGTCCTCCCAGCAAACCCCCAGCTGTGACTCACTTCCGGCGTCCCTGAGTGCTTCGAAGGACTAAATACATCCACTGCATTAAGTTACACAATCAACATCTGGCGTCCTCTTTCAGCCCGTGGCTGTGATGCTCTCGTGTTGACAACATTTTATATTAATATCTTAAAAACTTCAGAGAGATGGACATATTAAGGATTTCCGTCCTCGAATGTGTGAAAATGTTAAGTTGAATCATGTGTAAAAACTGATTCCTCAAACCTGTGAACATCATTGCTCACAATTCTTGGCGATAAGCACATGCAAATGTATTTGCACCGTCATTTCTGCTGCACTGTTAAAACAACCATTGATGCCATTTGCCAAGCTCGGTAATAATACGAGCTAAATGGTGATGTTTTCCCATTCAGCACACTTTACTTTGCACCTCCCCTTCAGACACGTGCCGGGAAAACTTCAGCTAAAGTCACTGTTTTATTGGCATGACAGTGAACTCTGTGTGTGTGTGTGTGTGTGTGGTGTGTGTGTGTGTGGTGTGTGCACTTCTAAATCGGTGACTAACTGTGTGAGATAGGCAAGGTCGTAGCCTCTTATCATCAAATAAAACGAGACTGTCAGGGTGACAGAGTGCTTAGCACAGCATGATGGAATAGAGCTGCATACCGGCCTGTCAGCGGGGAGATGCTTCAGTGTGTGTGTGTGTGTGTGTGTGTGTATGTGTGTGTGTGTGTGTGTGTGTGTGCGCGCGTCAATTAATGTTTGTACTGGAAGCAGTGTTTGCGCCGACACAGAAATAGCTTGTAAGTGCGAGTTTCCGTCTTTCCTCACACAATCCGCCGGCGTTAAGTTGAGGCTCTCTGCATATTGTCCTATAAAAGGATTTACATCGCAGCTCAGATTGAAGTGATAATGCGGCAGTTACTTATCCTTCCTGGTGTGTCGAGCTGATTGTGATAACGCTTGAGCCTCATTAAGAGATCAGCGTGCGGCGCCATCCCAAAGAGGGCAGGTAGAGAGACGGGAATGCTCGGCGAGCTCGAGTGTCTTACTGTCTGCCATGCCTGAGCTTAAATAAGGAATGAGCCATATGCTGCCACCTCATTAGCATACTTTGACACGCCGTAGCGCCGTCGCAGAGAGTGCTGCAGACAGACTGAGAGATGAGAGTCTTTGCTTTGGAAGAGGGAGGGAACGGAGGAGAGGAGGGAGAGAGTGCGACTCGGGAGGGAGGGAGGATGGAAACATTAGACTCTGACGTGGAGGGAGGGAGAGAGGAAGCACAATAGGGGGGAATGGCAGTTTTCATTTTCCCTCACCGCGCTCTCCAATGCATTAAAACTGATATGACCTGCGATTAAATCCTTCTGTTTCATTGTGTTTGCAGTAAAAAAAAGGTAGCCCTCAGGGGAGTCTGGGGGATAATGCAGCTGTTTTAAGTAATCGTGACGGGGAAGAGACCAGGACTTGGATTTAGATGTCGATCGGCAGAACTGTAGCATTGTTCAGTGATGACCTTCAGGAGGATGGATGTTTATGTGTCTGCGGTATCAAAACGCACTGTTGTCACAATGTCCGATAAGGTTTAGCTCTTTTAAAACCACTCAATTTGTGATACAGCTGAATAAAAAACAGCCTTTTGTGGGGCCTTTCCACTCAATCATCCACTATAGCGAACTCAAATGCTCTTATATTTTAAAATAAATGCATATGCTGCCTCATAAGTAGCTTTCTAAGTAGCAAGATAGGATTGTTTTCCCCCCCAGACATGGCTGTGTTACCCGCGCCTGTCATGTTCTTGAAGAGAGAGAGTAAAGAAAAGCGGGACTATAAAAGGAAAATGTATGGTTTGAGTGGTCCTGATGTGCTGCTGAGGAGGCCGACGAATCTACAGTAATGAGCATCCATAGCATGCTAACGCAGGCTGCATGGATACGTTCTTAATGCAGAATACGAGTCGCTGCCAACATCCCTAAAATCACATGGCAATGGGAAAGAACATCTCCGGGGTATAATGACTCATAGATCGCATATGAATGTCGCTATTTTTCCCTTTTTTTATGCGAAGAAGCCAGACGAAAGTGTAAAGCTATAGCTCTCCTCTGCTAGCTATAGCTGCTAAGTGCCAGATGTTTATTATAAGGCGTGTTAGATCTCCATTGTGTTTGCTTTATGGTGCCGCCCATCATGTCTGCGTGGGGACAATAAACACTGTAGCGCATAGGAAAATATGTAGATCAGTTTGAAGCTTACAGCCACTTTGTCAGCTGTTGGGAGTCAAATTTAGACACAGCTGTGCGTCTTGAGTCGAGCCGAGGTAGACGGAGGATGCAGCATTCACTACAGCTGAAGCGTCTCAGTGAACACAGGTGTTTGGCTGCTACGTTCTCGGTGGATGCTAACGGTGGATGTTCTGTGATTTGACACCGGTGAGCACGTTCACCGGCTCTGGTTGTATGTGTGTGATCCTGTTCCACACCCCGGCGTGTCTGATAGATCCAAACCTGATGTCTGCACAGCATGTAGGTAGGTAGGTAAGTAAGTCAAGTTTATTAAGTGTAGCAGCTTAACTTCGCGAAGTTCTTCACAAGAATAAAATGTGTTTAAAAAAAAACACAGCAAAAACAAACAATGTTACATAACCAACAATATAACTTAAGAATCTCACAGAAGTACAAACGCTAGACAGCAGCAGGCGAGACATAAACCAGTCTGCAGCTGCGTTTCTCAGGGTGTCAACAGAGACTGCAACAAAAAAAACCGAAACATTTCAGTGTCGGAGACATCACTTTAAAGGCACGATCATTTTTGTTTTATAGGCGAACGCGAGGGAGAAGACCTAAGAGGTCTCCTGGTGTTATGGAGTTGAACAGGACTAGCCTTTCATGAGGAAATAGACCATTTAGTTCGACTGTGCGAGCAGCTTATTACGACCCATATCTGCGCTTCTTGTCAGGCAGTAACCTCTAGTGACTTACGTAATTGTTACAGCGGCAAAATCCCAGTCTGCTGTCGCTGATGGTCGTGTTTTTTTAGGTAGTTCATGTTGCTTTTAGTGAACAACTTAATTTACATACTTAGCATGTACGTTTTAACGAGGAACACACTGATTTTAACCTAAACCACAAATGCTTTCTTAAACCCAAGTGGTTTTGTTGCCTAAACCCAACCAAAGTGCAACCATACGTGTTGTTTTGGGTCACCTATGTTGTTTTTTCGAGTAGAGTAGATAGGTAGGAGGATTAAAATGAATCGTGAACTAAACAGGAGGTCGACGTGAAGAAGGTAACGTAAGAGAATGAAGTGAGTCATCCTGCTGGGCCTGGACACAACACAACAGCCCTGCAGCAGCAATCTGAAACCATCTGTGGGAAAAGAGAATCAGAGCAATCCAGCCAGGAGGGTACAAAAGACATGAACAATCAAATTCTAGCTGCAGGTGAAAAACAACTGTGAGTTTAGCAATATCTCTTAAAACAGGAAGTAACATGTTTGGGTAAAGACTTCTTAAGATTAGCGAGTGTATTTACAGCTGTGTTCAGCTGTAACAAACCCTTATATTTTAATGGAAGGAAACAATTTTACTGAGCAATACTGAAGGGGGGGGGGTTAGGAACAGCTAATACAGAAGAGAAGAGAAGAGAAGAGAAGAGAAGAGAAGAGAAGAGAAGAGAAGAGAAGAGAAGAGAAGAGAAGAGAAGAGAAGAGAAGAGAAGAGAAGAGAAGAGAAGAGAAGAGAAGAGAAGAGAAGAGAAGAGAAGAGAAGAGAAGAGAAGAGACATTAGTTCAGGTTGATGTGGATGGTTGTCAGAGGAAATTGGTCAGTATTTCTCCTCTGTCATAACTCGCGCCCTGGAGACTGTTCGACCACACAGACGTGGGAGGGAAGATAGCAGAAAGGGCATGAAAAGAAAAAGAGCTGTCATTACCAGGCCCCCCACCCCCCCAATCACAACACACCTACACACACACACACACACACACACAACACACCTACATCCTACCTACTTCCAACAGCAGGAGTGTGTCGGATTGCACCAAACACCACGTGTACAAGTACAATCAAAAGAATCCTGCGTGTCTACATACAGTCAATGTGTTGCTAAAGCAGTCGCGCACACTCACACGTATACTAAAATATGTATTCACACAAGCCCCTCACTCAGAGAGAGTAATCCTCTGGGCATGTGGTCCAAACCGTTTTCAGCAGGGGGAAAAAAAAAAGAGAGATTTCAAAATGGCATTTAAATACGGCCCGGCAGCTCAACGGTAGCGTCTCCTATTATTACTATTTTATTTGTTAAAAGGACGGGACTAAAAATGACCACGGCTTTTTAAATAATGAATGAGAGTAGATATATCAGAGTGCAGCGTGGAGCTGCATTATCAAATGGTGCTTTTATCAGAAGCACCGCAATCACTCTGGAAAATATTCAATTCAGCTAAGAACCGAAATGTAAAAGTTTGAGATTGAATGTACGATTGTGCGCGTGTTGTATCACTATTTTAGAGGCTGGGAGTGCCTTTTTGAGCAGCGCTGAGTGTACCGGTGTATATAGGCTTTTCTGTATTTTCTATCTGGCTCGCAGGCTTTTCAATATTTCATCTGTGTTAGTTAATTGGTTTGGAAAAAAAAAAAAAAAAAAATCCTGGACGAGTGTTTTTTTTTTCTTTATTTTTTATTTTTTCCATTTGCGAGGCAGCGGCAGTGAACAACTTCATGGTACATTCAGACTTTTTAAATGTTTTTCTTTCTTTCCAAACCCTCAATAACATATTAAAACATGTGTACAAATGTCATAAGGCCCCCACCGACCCCTCACACACAACCTGCCGCTGCGTCAGGTTTCACATCAGCTTCTAGCATTTACGAGTCATTAGAATAGGAGATGAAGATGTTGGCTCATTCTCACATCTTCTTTCTGTTTTCTGCACCGGGATGTAGACCCCTCTCTGCGCCCCCTCATTACCTGGCTTGAGGAGACACTTTATTGTGCTGCTGAAGGGGAGCGCGACCCGTCTACCAGCGCCGCCGAGTCAGATATGTCCTGTTGTGCAGAAAGATCAGACAGCTGTGTGAGAGCCGCGTCAGGAACATTCAGCGTCTGTGTGTTTTCCTCTCTGTTACATGTTCAGCCACACAAATAGAGACTCTTAGTTTGTCTGTCTACTTTTGGACCTGTTTTTCTAGTTGTTTGTGTTCCGTAGTTGGAGCTAAAGCAGTCTGAGTGGCTTCATCAACTATAGTCAAATAACCTCTACTTTGCACATGGCTGTTAAGTGATCAGATTTCCTATCAGCTGCCTGCTATGTTTTCTGTGTTTGATTTATTGTTTGATCCATGCAAGAGCAGTGTTGCTACAGAGATGGCAGTGTAGCACAGATGCTGCTGGTGCTGACTGAACTCCTCGATCAGCAACCATCCTCTCAATTACCATTAAGTCTAATACAGATATCCGTCCAACAACGCTGACGGTCTTCTGGCTCTTTCTCCATCGCAGTGGTGCCCAAACTTTAAGAGCTAAAACTAAAAATCAATGGCGGGCCACGGGCCAGAATCCAGCACCTATTGTACCGCATTGTTCTGAGGAAAAATTGGTTCGAGCATCAGTTCCCATAACTGACTGACTTCCTTTGTTACTTATCTCCCCGCCAGCCCTGCTGAGATCATTAAAAATGATTAATAATCAGACTTCCTACTAAATTTATCAGCATTTTCATAACACAAAAATGAAACGACATAAACGCATTTATTTATGTTTTATTCATCATCCATTATTTTATTTTTTTTAAACCTTTGGCCAGATCAAGCCAAATGGCAGGGCGTTTTTGGCCGGTGGCCCCATTGGACAGCTTTGCTCCACCAGCGCCACCAGCAGGTCTATTCAGTCTCAACATCTACTCTGTGAATTTGCCCCAAATTTCATACATGGGCTGTGTCCCAATTCAGGGGCTGCATCCTTTGTAGGACCCGGCCTTTGCGGCCTTCGAAGGTGAGTCCTTTGAAGGCCGTTTCAACCGTTGTTAAATAGGACGGTCTAGCCTTCGGAGCATTTCCTGGTTGTGTCACCAGATGTTACCCTTACAGCACTTCTTTTTCGGGTGTGCAAAGAATCTTGGGACATGGGAGGCCGCCAAGGATAGTAGCGGTGCATCCTCCAAAAAGCGGGAAAAGAAGGCCGCATTTGTGGGCTGCATCTGGAGACGAATGGGCAGCATTCGTGCAGCGTTGTGTCGTAATTGGCCCTCAAATGTGTCCTCCGAAGGATGCAGCCCCTGAATTGGGACGCAGCCAGGGTCTCCAGCTAAAACAGTCAACACACTGTCATGATTTGCTGACTTTTCCTCAAGTTGGGTTGACAAGGTTGACATTTGTGCTTCTTAATTTAACGTCTCAACTATCCAACGACTGAAGTGATTGCCATGTGCAAATACCTTCCAAATTACTGAGCTTTCCTCAGTGGTAAGTGTTAATTATAAAATGTTAGCATGCTTACAAGCTGGTGAACACGCTGAACGTAACACCAGCGAAACATCAGAGTGTTAGCTGTCAATGGAGGAACACAACTGTCAGAGAACAATAGAAATAACAGTGAAATTCCCTGTATGATCTGTTCGCACATCTATCCAAAGATAAAGAGACAAATTATGAAGTAGTACATTTTGTTTTTATCCCAATCTGCATTGAAAATATGAATTACAAAAAATGATTTACAACTGAAATACGAATCCATTGATACGGTTCAAAGTTAAAAAGGGACTTGCAAAAACAGATAATTGGAATTTATAAATCTGTTTGAAAATGCTGCTTCACACAGTAGAAGTTAATAATAATGATGATGACACATTGAATTGAAGAATACAGATTGTAATCAAGGATTTAAAAGGGAAATTTGTTATCTGTCCCTGTAGTGGCTCTTTATCACGCCAGTGCACAGATTTAAAAAAAATAATTAAATAAAAAGTTTGAAAAAGCCTGAGCAGAAATCTTTGTGTTAACCCGGTTTTCTTTTAATCTCTTAACTCGATGAAGGAAAACCCGGTTTCTTGTATGTTTAAAAAATCAGGTTACTGCTCAAATCCAGGGATAATCATCTCTGCCATGAATATGTAAGTGCAGAAAGAGTGTTTGCATGCGTGTGTGTGTGTGTGAGCAGTGTTTGCAGATGATTGTGTTCTGTTTGTCTTCTGCTCTTGTTTGCCGCCGCTGCGTTCGGTGCACATCTGTCTTCCTGATAGGATTATAAAACATTCACCAACAGATGTTCGCAGTCCTCTTTTGAAGATAGCAATTCTGCAGACTGCCGTGGATTTATGAGCGCTTTCATCAGACACTGTTGAATTTGTCACCGTATCATCAATATTCATAACAATGTAATCAAATTGTTCGCAATTCCTCCGCCAGTCTGGTTTGATCTCGTCTGGGATCCGTGAGCGGAGGTGTGAGGAGCCGATTCTGTTAGCCTCAAAGCTCATTTATTTATTAGCGTGTCGAGCTCAGTGCTTCGACTACACTGTATATGTGTGTGGTTTTTTTCTTTATCTCTGTATTTTCTCGATGCGGCGTTGATGTGTAATCGCTCAGAGATTTCACCAATTATCTTCAGTTAGTCAGTATAGAGCGGCAGCACCGGGTGACATCTGTTGCCAAAGCACCAAACATATAAACATAGTGTGCGCACCGTGAGTACATGCCAGGAGCTAACAAGCTCTTGGCACGCTTCCTATTTTCCACCCAGTCACAGCCATTCTCCCCCCCCAACGATTGTAAATCTCCTCCCAATCAGCTTTGGAGCGCATGTGTTGATTCTTCCCTGTGTTTTCTGGTCCGTCAGTCGGGGTTGTCCGTCTGTGCACGCTGTGGGCTCCTGGTAGTTGACAGAAATCCTGCTGAAGAGCTTAAGGCAGCTTGTTAAGTAGCCTCCATCTACTGCAGAGATTACGGGGGGGGGGGGGGGCTTAATGTGATCACGCCAATGCAGTAGCCCTTTTTTTTTCCGCGGGCGTCGGGCGAGATGGTCATTAAAGATTTGGGGGATTTTCGTGTTTAAGACTGTTTGGACATTTGCTTAACTTCAAGCGCTCGCGTGCAGCCGCGAATCAAACTCACCATTTTGCATTTCCATTCGCGAAGATTGTTTTGTTGATGGAGCACGGGTCTCACTTTTCTGTTAAGCTGTCACAGGGTTCCCTTGACTGGAGAGGAAGAGTACAGGAGACTTTTAACTGTCAATACTTAGTTTATGGCGCCCTGCTGACACAGACACTCTGACAAAACATGTTAGGGCAGCCACTCTCTCCCTTCCCTTCATCTGTATGCCCCCGTCTGCCTTTGTGCCGTACTGTGCTTTCATGCATCAATACAAGGGGCTGGTGCAGAAAGAAGTGTGTCGAGGCGAAGGAAGAAATGTCTCGACTTCAGCCGTACAACTTGGCGACTTCCACATTTAACAGTGGAGACTGCAGAAACAAAAAAATAAGTGCGTAGCATAATGTGCTCTTAAAAATCATATATTTTTAATGACTGGAGATAATCTCTTTTGAACATATTCAGTTAAATGTTTACCCGCTATAATTAAGCTGACATATTTGGGTGAAGAAATTGAAGCCGCTGAACCGAGATATAAAAAAAAAAAAAAGGAAGGCGAGAGTAAGTATATTTAGTATTTTACTGCCGCTGCTTCTTCTGCATCGATTTCTTTGCTTACTCATAAACAACTCTGAAAACACCATGCGTTCCCGCAATTAAACAAATCGCTCATACTGACAATATCGCCTTTGTGATACAGTAAACGTGCGCCGCTGCAGGAATGGAAGAGGCAATTCTGACGGAGTTGCTCCTAGGTGATGGGTTGTTCAGGCTTTGTGGAGCATGTAGAACTGTGCGGATAAAGAATTAATTACCTAAAGCTGCGAGGGGAAAAACTGCAATATAGAGAAAGACTGCATCAGCTACACGGCGAGAGCAAGCGTCCCCGATTCATCCTGTGTTCTGCTGCACAGATGGTATTGCTGAAGCTATGCAAGTCAATAGCAAGCTTCAAATGCTGCATTTTTGTCCAGATTGAATCAAGAGACATTTTGATTTAATTCCATGATGATTATATGAGGAATGTCCTATTCCATTTTTTTGTTTTGGCCCTGATCCTGATCCAGGCCTTCAGTGTTGTGCCGATACTGAATCTTTTGTGATAGTTGTATTTGATTAAATGTTGAAAAAAAAAAAATTATGTTGCACATTGAAATAACCAACACAGCCTCATATCAAAAGGACTGAATAGGTCACTTGATACTGAGTCCCAAAACAACATATACTGAACAACATGACTGCAGACATGGAGCGGCTGTAACTCAGGAGGGAGAGCCGGTCGTCTAATAATCGGAAAGTCGCCGATTCAAATCCCGGCTCCATCTAGCTGCATGTCAAAGTGACACTAAACCCACAACCCCCACAAAAGCGTCTGCTAAATGCCCTAAAATGTAAAATGTAAAATGCTACATTGTACCAGGAACAGGTGTGCTGGATCTCCACTGTAGGGTGACAGTTTCATTATCTTTAGAAAACCACTTGGTTTAAGCACTTCAAACTACTTGGTTCAGTTTAGGCACTGAAACAACCTGGTTTAGGTTTCAGTTAACTTAAAAATAGGAAGTTTAAAACCCAATGCTCAACACTTTGATTGCCTGTAAACATTTACAGTTAAACCAATGGGATGATGAAATATAAGTTTGAGCTCAAACAGCAGATGGTCCAAGTTATGTGTAACTAAACCAATTATGTTTCATCACATGTATGCAAAGTTTTAGCAGTAGCAAACAGTCTTGTCACAATACTGGATTTTCTAACTTTTTTATATAATACCTAGAAAAATATTGATATGTGCTCTCCTGTGTTTGCTTCCGCGGGGAGAATAAAGTGTTGAGCGCTTCCCATCCGTCCCTGCCTGGCTCAAAACTTCCTATAATAAACCCACAAGCCTGAATTATGGATGTGAATGAAAGTTTAACTCCAAGAATGCGACTCCAGAAATCGACGTGACCAATCCGCTGGAGAGAGGATGTCTCACTCTGGACCAAAATGGGATTTGCCAACCTCTCTGTCTGAGTCACTCACCGGTGCGAGCGCAGAATTTCTCACATTCACACACACGCGAATGACGTACTGAGTCCGGCTCTGGTGAAAGGCAGCAGCACCGGCCCGGGCAGGGCTGAGATTACAGAACTCACAGTGCAGAATGCTGATTTTTGCCGATACATGCCCATTAGAATATGCCCTGATTAGCCTCCATCACCGATTCTTAGAATCAGCCCGTGACATTACCACAGAGAGAGAATAATAATGCATTATTTCATCAATATCATATGAAAGAGTCCACGCGCTTCTTTCAAACACCATTTAGGACCCGATACATGTGACAGCGCTGGGCACCATTAGCTGTTATTAATGTGTTTGCTGCCAGCGCACTAATATGAAAAGGCTGTTTTCAGTATTGATTTTTTTGAGGTCAGTTTTTTCGATGGTGCTGTACTTAACTCTGTGAAACACGGAGACCTTGCTTTATCCTTTAGTAAAATGGCTGCTGTGTCACAACTGCAGCTCTCAGTGTGTGCATGTCTGTGTGTGTGTGTGTGTGTGTGTGTGTGTGTGTGTAGCTGGAACATCACCTGCCCCACACCCAAATAGAACAAGTCTGTGAGCGTCTGACCTTGACAGAAACAACTTTGATGTCAGGAAACTGCCCTCCAGCCAGACAGTGTGTGTGTGTGTAAGGATTTGTCAGTTGGGATGTTCCGCTGCCTCCCCGTGGAAACTGTGTTTGTGTCTGTGTGTGGCAGTGTTAGGTGAGGTGATACAGCGGCCCCGGCTCGACAGGACACGAGAATCGCAGTAAAAAAAAACAGTAAAGACACGCACAGTTATAAACAAATACATTCAGGTTTTGTTACCTTAGAGGTAAATCTGTTTTTGTGGTCCTTACAGTTGTTTTTGTGTTGGGGGGAAAGGTCTCGATAACCATAATGTAGGAGTCGGAGCAGACGGTTTAGTCCAGATAACAGGGTTTCCACTTGTGTAAGTCGGCCCCCTGCTCAGTGTAAACATCAGGAATTAGGTGAACATTAATTTTTTTAAATGTTGGTTAATATTGGATTAAGTATGGGCGGATAAAACCAGTCAGGGATGAGATAATCGTGATGAATTTCCATTATCCTGATAATGGTGAACATCCTTCACATTAGCGACGTTAGCCCGACGTTGAGCTACTGTTTAATTTTGAATTACCACAAGGGGGAGCCGACATCTCTAATCTAAAGTCCTAAAACCTGTCACCACAGCTGAAGGCTCAGCTTAACACCACAAAAAAGATTGAACCAGACGCGTGGCAACACTATAGATTACAAACTAAAGCAGTCTCTCTCGCTAAGCTAACAGTGTAGCAGAGGCTCTGCACTGCTGTAGACATGCTGTTAATAATAACAAAGCTGAGCACTTCGCTTCGCCCTCATTTTGTTTTGTTATTCAAAAGGAATTCATAATGTGTAACCCAGTAAACTTTTTTTTTTTTATTTTAAATAAAAAGCCTGTGGGACCGTTTATCTCATCTGCCAGCTACCTTTCATATTGTGTTACGGTGGAAGAATAATATCAGCGAACGGTTTGGCGCTCAGAATACTTTTCTATTTATTAAATCGAAAAATAATGTTTTGATTTGAGGTTCTGAATCCGATCAGCATCCAAATATTGTGACAGCATTGAATGCTGTGTTGTCCCCAGCCCACAGTAACTCGCTCCACCGTAACTGCAGTTATAGTGGGGGCGACTCGGTTAGAAACGTAGATGTAATAGCTGGAAAGCTCACCAGCAACATCTGTTGGGCGGCCATCAAAAAAGACACTTGGCTGCCGGCCTGACCGGCTCCAATCAAAAGACACTTGCTACCGGGCCTAACGACTCGTCTATGGGAAACCCTGAGATAGTACAGCCTGCTTATCTTCCTCTTGGCTGCAATTTTCTGCATGTTGTTCAGTAAATATTATATCAGCGATGAAACGGGAAAGATGTAATTGAACTTGTGCAGGATACTTTTCTATACATGTAGACGTGCAGACAAACAATGGACAGATACTGTGTATGAGTCACACGTATATATTGTCACTCTAACAACATTGTCGACCAGTCTCAAAATCCCTCGTCTCCCCACGTCTTCCCAATTTGGACCGCTGCCTATCCCCTTGAAAAGTGAGAGGAAATGAGTCTCTGCGAGTTCCGGGTCTCCATGGAACACACACATACACACACATACACACACACCAGTACAGACCTTCAGGGTCAACATGCAATTAAACCTCAGAGAGGCTCTCCAGTCTTACAAGGATGCTAGACATGGAAGGAGGCAGGACCAGCAAGACGAGAGTGTTAACCTTAATCTGAAGTGAGCTGCTCGCCGGTTAACCTGCTGCTGTAGGAGTTCTGCTCCGCGTGACCACTGGCCAGTTTTTTGGCTGCCGCAGTGACTCACAGTAGCAGGTTGTGCTGGTACAGTGGTGTCTCAGGTGTTTGGTTTTTTTTTTGTCTCAGAGCATCTCTAGGGTGAGACGATAGCTAAAAGGCACAAAAGCCAGCTCCCAAAGATGTTTGCTGACCCACCGGAGCAACCTAATTGGAGACTAGAAATTATATTTGAAAAAGTGTAGATTCTGTTAAAGTGGAACAACGAGCGCTCGCTGCGATTCTTTATTCTTTTCTCAAGTCTGTCAGACACCTTTCGCTTCATGTCAGGTGGATCCACAGTATGTATGCAGCCAGACTGTCTTTGACTCGCCTTGAGTTGTGATAATGGGAGTGATGCATTGTTCTGAAATGCCATTGGCGATTTGAATAAAACTTAGTGGTTGGAGTTATCATTGTTGGAAATCTTTTCATAAAGGCCTGACTGTAGTCAGACACATCTGTTTGAATGTCTTTGATGCAAATGTATCAGCAGAAAAGGATTTTTTTTCTTAGGTTTCTTGTGATTTATCGGGTTGAGGGGGCACTTTTTTTTTTGCGATTCCTATGCCTCCTCAACTGTCCTCTAATACAGTGAGTGCCGGGGGAGAGCGGAAAAACACAATTAGCGATGGATAAAAAGGAAAACCTCAATTTTAACACGGCGTTATCAATTTGCAGTCTTCTCTATTTTGGTTGATTTGGATGTAGAGCCAGGAGGGAGCACGATAAGGAGGCTGGAAGGTCGTTATTTCAAGGGCAGTTTAGCGACATCGGATGTTGTCGTGTTTATCAACCTGCAGTTCTAAATTCAAGGCAGCTTTGCTTTACTGCAGCGCCTTTACCAGAGTTGTTTTTTTTTATTTCCTACAAATCTTTGATGTAAATCTCAGCAGTTAACCCAGGCAATCAGTAGACACCACCAGGGGCGGGCTCCCTCACAGCCCCCCGGCTGCCCTGCTGACATATCAGTAACGTGATGACGGCGCGTTGTTTTCTGTGTCAAACGCCTCAGCCTTTTTTTCCCCCCCAAGGTCTTTTCATTAGTTTAATCAGGGCATCATTGCATTAACAGCCGTATTAACAGCTTATTGCCCCCCGCGAGTCGTATATTATATCACTTGATATCACAATGAGAAGGATTAATCGAGGTAAACATGTTTTATGAATCGTTGTTTTACGGTTTACGTTTGTATCATAAGCTTGTGGTTTAAATGTGAGACGACGATGTGAAATCACTCACAGAGAAAACACAGATGAGTCAGCGAAGGTTGATCAGTGTGCTGTAGTGGTGCTTGTACTTGTGCTGTTAGAGAGTTTTACTCATTGCTTAGTTATTTATAAATTCATTTTCCAAGACGTACGTTTAGGGGCCTTAAAGTCACAATATGGATGTTACGGTCTGGCAGTTGGATGAATATATTAGCGGTAGAGTCCATCGCCTTTTTCCTCGTAATTTCTGTAATTTTATTTTTGACAATTTCATGGCCTTCCTCCAAACACAAAGTGAGATCTGCTGCTCAGCAACAGGCTCTCATTCAGCACGCTAACCCAGTCACACAAAGCACATTGAACAAGAGTTTAGTCCATCTAACCAGAGTCTGATTTTTAACAGTGGAAAGACAAACCAAGACAGTTTTGGCAAGTGTTTTGGATACAGAAGTTGTTCAGTTGCGTTTTGCAGTTTAATAAGTAGAATAGATACAATGATAATAATATTTTTTTGGAGTTTAACTTATTATTTCTCCACCAAGGAGGTTGTGTTTTCACTTGTGTCTGATTTGTTTATTCATTTCAGGTTTTTTTTTTTTAACAGGAGGTCCCATTGAGATCAAGATATATCTTTTACAAGAGCGACCTTGCCAAGGCAGCAGCCCCATCAAAGGACACAACATAATAAAATGCTATCAAACAGACATCCACAATAAAATAGCTCGACGAGGCATTCAAACACAGTGGCCTGCGCAAGTGCGGTTCTACCTAAATTCGTCGAAACCAAGGGTACATTGAATAGGAACCACTTCAGGGAGCACAGAGCTCAGACAGAGAATGCTACAGGGGTAATAATTTAAAGATTACAACTGTACCAGTGCTGTTGTTCGCCAACGGTCAATGAAGTCTAACCAACAAGATGTTAAAGAATACAGTGGTGTAAAATGTAAAGATGCATTGTACACTGAGTCAAGGCTCGATAAAATGGAAAAGGCTGCAGGCATATAGAACATAGTACATATACTGTACATATACATACATGTTTGTTGGTTGGTTGGTTGGTCTGCAGGATTACACATAAACTATTCCAACAGATTTCCACGAAACATGCCAGAGCCACAGCCCAGAATAGACCCCATTAACTTTTTGTCCAGACCACTTTTTTGGCATTTTTAAAAAATTTTTAGGGAAGTAATTTATGGATCTTGATGAAAAAAAGAATCAGGCGCATTACTGTAAGCGGTATCTATGAGGGAGTGCAAAAGGGTGAGTTTTGAGCCATGACACACATATGCACTCTATTGAGTCCATTTTAGTTTGCTTATTAGACTAAAAAAGCAGACTCCACGTACGATATGATACGATATGATGCGATACGATATGAAACAATACGAGACAATATGATACGATACGAAACCATACAAAACAATATGATAAAAAATGATACGAAACGATACGAAACAATACGATACGATACAAAGTGATACGAAACAATACGAAACAATATGACACGATACGAAACGATACAAAACAATACGATAAGAAACGATAAGAAGCAATACGCAGCAATACGAAACAATATGATACGAAATGATACGAGACATTTAATCGTCCATGTAGGGAAATTTCCCTCCCAACCTCTATAACATAATCTCAGACAATTTAAACTATCCCAATTCAACTGTCATAGTACAATTGGGTATAGTACAAGTCTATTATTCTACAAGTAGAAAAACAAATGCTCTCGATAACCAGCTCCATCCTGATACATTACAATGAGTGTACAGTATTAGCACCCTTATATCAGCTGAACTGCAGTGCTGTTGACACCACTCTATCCGTGCATTAAGCTGCTCTGTTGCATTACTCTTGTGTCTAATGCTGCGCTCCTGCCCTGTTTGACAACATTATTTATGTACACTGTATACTACACATTAATAATGAAACCTGTAGCAATAATATCTACCCATCCTCTAGATAGATACAGATGGAGGAAAACAACAAATGTTACTCTGCTGCAGTGTCTAATCTCAAGCAACATCATCGTTTCTTAGCAAACAGCGCTACAGTCAGATTAATTACTTTAGTTTAAGATAAGGAGTCAAATTCTGTAGAACTATCCAGTTAGATTTCCACGTTCGTTGTATAATCGCTGACATCGAGACAGATAACCGGGGCTGATGGTCTAATGCACCGTGACTGGGGCGCAGCCTGTGAGAGACTTACGCAACAGCTGGTATAAAGTCCTGTTGTTTTGTTTATGTTTAATTGAAGGCTCCATGCAGCACTCTGCACACTATAACCTCGGCACAGGTCGAAGGGTTACAGAGTATGCAGGTGGGAGGTGCGGATGGAGATGAATCTGTTCTAAATTGCTTGTTTCTGTTGAAAGATAAAGAGGCAGTAATGGGATAAACAGATTGAAGGACACGTGTGGTGATATTCTCTGTTTTTGATAATATCCCATGAAAAAGACCCATACACTGTGGATGTTTTCCTTCTAACATGTAGGGGCTGTTGAGCCGAAGATGGAAAACATCTTATTTCTCTGTGACATTGACCTCCTTTTGAATCAGATCAATGAGCTACAGTGTAACAGAGGCTTGGATGTTCCATCATTACCATGAACAAAAGCTCTTTACTGAGTATTTACGACAGCAGGACCGTGTACGTGGGGTCGAGCCAAACCAAACCTGCTGATCAAACGTGTATTAATCCACAGCTGAAACTAGTCCCAGACAAATGCTCCTTTTACCCCTGTTGGAATGATGAAAACTACGATACCCAGCTGTTTGAGGTGATAACGTTGCTTTTTAATAAGCTATTGAAAACAAATCATGAGCCACACTGTTCCATCACTGCCATAGACAAAGCCACTTTACTCTTCATGACTGAAGGACTACGTATGTGAAGCAAAGTCAAATAACACACTGAATGTGGATTAATCCACAGCTGAAACTAGTCCCCCAACAAATGCATTGTTTACTCCTGTTGGAATACTGAAAACTACGATACCCAGCTCCTTTAGGCAATTACTTTAGTATATTTTTAGGGAGGCAGGATATGTCTTCTTTTCCGCTGATACTGATAACCAACAATTGACCGAAAACGACAGAAAACTTAAATGTCCGCCTTTGAAACATTCACACTGGAGATGACATGTAGATACAGTAGTTTTGATATCAAGCTGCACTTCTTCAGCTAAAAATATCCTTTGCCAATACGGGTCCGATCATTTGCTGGTTTAATATGTATCATGTATCTCTAATCTTCATACAGTATATCAGCCAATATCAGCCTATTGCAGATATCTTCATATAGTCGACCAGTCAGTCAGAAACATGAGATTGCAATACATAAATGCAAAACTAGGTTTGAGGCTGATTAGAAACAGTTTGTATCTTAGTCACAATATATAGAAAAAGAACAGATCGTATTCGATTTGATTACGTTTTAAAAGATATCCATATCACCATTGGCCTCGAAAGATTCAGTGTCAGTCCGGCTATAGTTTACAGTCTGAATAATATATAATTGACTTAGCGTTGGAGGTGTTTTAGCTGCTGTCTTGAATGTAGTGGCTGGCGAGGGACGAGCCCAATGCTGAAAGACTGAATGAGAAAACCAGCGGACGCGCTGGGTAGAAAAGAGAAAGTGAAGTGCGGGACAGGTGAGGTTCCTGGAAAAAAAAGTCCTTACTGATCAGAGGCAAGGGGCTCGAATCTGAGAACATGATCTATGTCTGAAGATGATCATATCTCTAGATTAAAAGAAGGGGAAATCAATCTGTGGAAATTATGTTGGAGGAATTCCCAGAGCTCTGAATAAGGAGATGCGGAATCGAGCGTCTTGTCTTTGAAAACAGGGGCAGAAAATCCCTTCAGTATCTAGACGATGGTGTTGATAAGTGATGATGATCCAGTAATGATGATTAAGGCGATCTCAATGAAGACAATTACGAGGATCAAAATGATGAGGGTGAAGATTTTGCCATTGCTCGGCAGGATTTTGTTCTTTGTCTGGTGTTAAAAAGAAAATATGGCCGTTGGTGCCATCTGGTGCCTTATGGTATGTCAGGGGATTATTCATGCCGAACATAAAAACTGTCTCATGGAATTTCCTTTGTCATTTTAACATTAACACAGCGAGTCTATTTTCCATCTGCATGCATTTCCTCTTCAGGAGCACGTTTCCAATTTCCCCTTTATCCTCAGCCTGACACATGGTATTCAGCCTTTATAGTGGATAAACTCTTTCATTGGGGTGATGCAGATTCTGGACTATCACACATGTGCACACACACAGTTGAGCTAAATATGTGCTATTTGCTCATATTTCCTTTGTTTTTCATACCTAAAAGGCTGCTTTATAAAACCCTACCACATCATTTCTCCACACATCACAGCTTCATAGGATTTTATGACTCACGGTACAGAATGTCATCTCTCTTTGTGTATTTAAGATTATTGTTCTATGAATATCTTCTCTCTCTCTCTTTTTTGCGATTTCAATTAAGGATGCAGATTCCATGGCCATTCGATTCAAAGTCAGTCAAGATTTAATGGATTCCTTTTATTAGCCTCCGACAAATTGCCTTTTTAGTAGGAAAAGCGTTTGCATTATTCATTTGTGAAAGAGCGAGCGCTTATGAGTTCATTTAGTTTAGTTTTAGATGAGCTCAGCGGCCACGAGTGGGACTCGGGGTGACTCATCACAGGAGGAGGATGAAGCGCGCTGTGTGAGATGATTCTCATCCGACCCCTGACCCCCCGTTTGTCTTGCTGTCTTGGCATGTGTAGGTGATCCAGCGCAGGGAGGACGGCTCCGTCAACTTCTTCAGAGGATGGGAGTCCTACCGCGAGGGATTCGGCAAGATCACCGGCGAACACTGGCTCGGTAAGTGCCTCGGGTTTTGTGGCTGCGTCTTGCTTGTGCGTGTTCAGTGATGTGTGACTCATGCACATGTGCGCCACGGCGGTCCAGAAAGCCCTGGAAAGAAGATATTTACACAACTTTGGTCGGCTGCTTGTGGTTTCATCCCATCAACAAGATAATGATAGCCACCATGACATGAACTACAGCACTCCAGCTAAAAAGCAGACAGTGAAATGGCCAGTCATGGTGAGATGGAGAGAAAGGCGATGAGAGTTAGAGACATTAGACGAATGTGGCCCTTCAAGTAATAGCGATAGTTCTGTGACAATGAAAGCCACTTGAGTGAAAGCGACTTAAGAATACTGCTGCAAATTAAAAGAAATGTCTGAAGTGCACTTTATGAGAGCTGTCTGTCGGGCGCCACAAAATCTCAACACGAGCCCAAAAGATCAGCAATTTGATAACCATATTTTTGACAAGCACAATAACATTATACTGTATAATTCTTTTTCCTTTTTTTTTTTTTTTTTTAACCCTGCAGCTTTTCAACCGTCGCCTTCTGCTTGAAATGTGTGTTTTTGTATTTTTTTCAGTGTCCAAGTCTTGTGTTTTTTTCATTTCTTGCTGGCAGCGTGACACATAACTCCGTGCCTCGTTTCAAATTGGACAGGAGAAGAATGCCAGCAAGGAATTAATTCAACTGTGAAATTATCGACTTCATCAAAGCCAAAAATCCCCTCGCCTTCACACCACTTCCCGTTAAATGTACCAAATCGTTTCTTCGTGGCGGGGGTGGAGGAGGCGGCGGTGGAGGTGTCGGGGTACTCTTCAGCTCCATCGTGGTCACTCAAAGTTAGTGTAGCTGTCTGATCAGATGACGTATGCTCACGTCAGCAGAGTGGCAGTGGTATCATCCACCACATATTTGGTACATATTAATTGGATCACACTTTTTATATTATATATCATATATATATTTTTTTTTAAACCTCCATGAAGCCTGAAGGATTTGGACGTATACAGCTTGTTCTTTCCATCACAGAGTGGCCTTTAAGCTTCTTTTTTTTTTTTTTTTAATTGGTTTGACATTTGCTCAGATAGCAGAAGAGCGTTAGACAGAACAGGATTCGGGTTCTCTCACTACAGGTGTTAAATATGAAAATTGACAACCACAAAAGCACGCACGAAGCTGAATCCGGGAAAGGTGACTTCACTCGAAACAACTGCAGCTGAGGAACTTGGCTCCATGTCAACATCTAATCACTGTTTTCACAGACGTAATCAACACCTCGCTGGGATCTCGGTCTTTAATTGCTACATAATCTCGACTATAATCCCTGTGTACACAAACATCCCCGGCGACGTGCCTCAACACTATGTAGCTCTTCACTTATTTTTGAAAGTGTGCTATGCAGGGTTTTGTGTCGTTGGCTGGAAGCTACACAACGCCACCTAAAGGTTCAGACTGTAAAAATGCGTCTGGATGTAGAGCAGCAGGCCTGTTTGACTGAGGGCGGGGCTTCGGTGCACACAAGCAGGCAGAGCGAAGAGGCAAACAGCGGACAGGATGAAGCTTATATTCAACGCTCAGTGTCGTGCTGAGGTGTGGACATGTTATTTGTGCCTCAGAAGGTAACTACCGTGAAACATCAGAAAATAACATTTTTTTTTCTTTTGTCGTTTCGCTGCTCCGATCAGTCGCTCTCTAGCTCACTTGCCTCCACGCTTGTTGCTCTGCCTCTCTCTGTTGTCACCAGTTAGCCGAGAAGGATGGACCCATTTTTTAAATGGTGTGTTTGCCAACAGCAGGGATAAATCTTGCACAGCATGCTTTCAACATTCATTCCACCATGTCACCGCAGTTATCTGCAGTGTTCACATCGAGGTGAACTGCACTTTAAATACTGTTGTTGAAAACGCGACCTCAGGCTTGTGCTTGAAAGCTGCACTTTTGAACCATTAGCTGCCATTCAAGCAGTCACTCCTTTCAGTCCTGATCCCAGAACCTTGAGGGCGCCCGCACTCCCATCTCAGCACAGGATGTACACGCTGTGACTTGCACTGTGATTCTTGGTGAACCCTGAGCAGTGACTCTGTGACGGTGACAACACGCTGACGCTGTCCAGATGCCTGCCAGTGATGACTCATCACATAAAACTAAGTTTATGTGAAAAAAAAAGAACTCTAAACTTCATACAGCCTGTCATTAAACTAGAAAGTTCATTGCCCAATCAGCATCCGTGGGGAAACGACTGGGATAATAAGCGCTTTCATAATCTTGCATTACTAATCACCAAATCTGGCCTGCTTATACAAAAACACCATTCCCCTGAAAAAAAAAACACTATGCATTAGCAGAAATGTTTCCTAAGGAAATTTGGCTTGAGCAGCAGAGTGGTAATGAGCTATCATCACGGTGAGTCTGTGTATCTTTAAAACCTCCCTTTCACAGTCTGCTCGAGATCCAACTGGTAGAGTAAGTGGAGCCTGAAGAAGTTATTTCTGTGAAAACACACACTTGGTCATGGTCAAGGTCGAGGACGTGCCGCATCACAGCTGAGCTGCTCTCTCATCAGCGCTCGCGATTAAAAAGCACAGATATACACACATTCACATTAGGAGCAATGCTGTGGACGTTATTAAGTATCCGTGTGCAGCTCAGCATGCAGGCAGAATAAATATTGTAGATTAACGATGACACATGGTAAATTATTTGTTTAATTTAGTGTCTCATCTGTGGTGATTACCGTTATCAGACTGAGGACATGTTTCCTTTAGGAATTTTTCAACTCGATGTCCTCGCAAATGCTAAAGTGCTACATACACTCTGCATTTGCATTGAGTTGAATTCTTTATGCAAATCAGTGATGTCTGACAGTGATGTAGTACCTCTGAAAGCTAAAAACAAAACATTATCGAGTTAAAGTGAACTAATGCCTAAAATGTCTTCAGACACAAATCACACTGAGCTGTTTCTGTAATAGAAGACAAGGTTTCCCATCGAGCTGCCGTGTTGGTCTGGTTGGAAATCTAGGATTAGCGGCCCACGAGTCAGGTTTGTCCGATCAGGTGCAGCCGGTGAGTGTAGCCTGTTTTGGTTAGACGGCTGGGAAACGTACCTTAGTAGATGCTGCAATTTCTAACACTTGTGACACCTGCAGCTCATGAGTGGTACAGCTGCTGCTGTAGATTCCACTTTGTGAATTTGTTATTGAGATTTTTTTAATATCTTTTAGCCAAAAACATTTATTGTGAAGACACTGTATCAACCTAGTTGCAAGATTGGCCACGTTTCAGCTGTATGCTGTGACTGCGTCGGGCTTAATGTCTGGTTGGGTTTAAGAAAAAAAATCATGGTTTAGGCTAAAACATCCAGTTTCACCAGAAAAACACCCTGGAAGTGAACGTTGGTCTCATGGTCTCGCACAGTGTTCAGCCGCTTGGCAGTCTCACTCGCTAACTAGCCGTCACCTAACCTCCAAATATAAAAGTTACCTGACACGTATTGTAGAAATATTGATATGATATGTACCAAATGGAGACATTGACCATATCTGTGTTTTGTGGAAAGGGTTTTATGATCTGGGCATTACATTAAGCTCCTTGAGGCACTTGTCCATCAGATGTGAGCTTCACTAATTAATCATTTACAACATGTAAATAGGTCTGAAACATTCGGGACTGCTGCTCTGTAATTCCATAATATAAGCTGGGCTCGCATGGCTTTGGGCTCTCCGGCACCTTCGACACTCTGTGCCCTTTGCTAGACACAGAACTGCTTGTATATACTGTAGCGTTTGCAGAGTTTATGTGAATTAATGGAGATCTAGGTCTCTCTGCTGACCTGAGGCCATTACAGAGAGCAGCCCATAATAAAAAACGTGGTTAGAGTGCCAGCTAGTTCTCCCTATGGAACGCTGTAGGAACATGGTGGGAATATGGAAAGCTCAGGGTTTAGCAGAGTGAATTTGAATGAGCCGGCGAGCTACTTTGAACCCTTCAGAGTAGCCTTCCTCATTCAGGGTGTGCTGTTGTCTCGTCACCCCCATCATCGATTACCCTCCGGGCAAAAATGAAAAATGGATCCGTGCTTGCCTGCAGCCTAGAAAGAAATTCACTGCAGCTACCTCCGCCAGGCCGATACTGCTCACTGATGTTGTCTGCTAACTCTGAAGATCTGTACATTTCTCCTCATCTAAACAAACAGATACATTCTCATTTAATGTAGCATATTTTTCTACGTTTATTAAACTTTCATTAGGATGATCGTGATAATAATTGTCAGCAGAAGAAGAAGGACGAATTAATAAAACATGAACAGAGTTAACAAATCCTGCGTTCTTTTGAGAGCGAATAGTTCCTGAGAGATTTGCAGGACGACAAAAATGCACATGTGAGAAAAATTCGAGTCGACGCGGTCCCAGACGCGTGAGGCAAATGAAAAGCGGCCAGTTCCGGGGAAAAAAAAATCAATGAGGATATCTTTTTCATTTGGCCGTTTGGCAGCTTAGATGTCAATTAGTCTGACTGCATTTTAAGCATAGCGTCATTTATAAAACTGCTACCGTTGTGCACCACTTTGATATAAGACAGGCTGTTGTTATCACTTAATGATGTGAGTTTCTTACAGTGAGTCATGGATAATGATTAGGTCTGCAACCTCACATTTTGTTTATGTGCAGTCGGTATCTTCCTTTTGATGTAAAGCATGAGTCTTTTAATTTGAGACCTATTTTTCGCTTCCTCTTTTAAATGGAAAGGACATCGTGCCTCCCTCATTTGCAGTTATTTGGATATTGTTTGTGTCAGGCAGCAGATATGCAAATATAATTTGGGCCCTAATGATGAGAGAAAGATATATATTTTTTGGAGGATGCTGTGTGTGTATTTGTAAAAACTAACATACTGCTGAATAATCTCTCCCCGGGGAGCATGTATAAAGAGCATAAAACTGGGTCAAGTCAATTCCTTTGTTGCATTCACGTCTATTCAACACCTGGTCTCTGAGGCTGATGTAGACTTGTCTACCTGTAATATAGGTCCTGAAACAGTTTAATGTCGTCCCAAAGAGACTAACCTACTTTTCCAGATGGCCTATTACAATTGCGTACCTCGGTTTCTCGTGTTGAAAGCAGCACTTAAATCCTGCAGAAAAAGGATGGACAAATTATCTGTTGTCATATTCTCGTCCTCTCTCCTGCCTTTGTCTCCATAAACTGCGGCTGTGATTTGTGCTGCTTTGTGCACAAGCAAGATATCATAAGGAGATTCAAAAAGCGTTATCCCACTGTGCATTGTGCAATTATGGAATATCAGTCTGAGGTTGACACAGCCAGATTCCACTGACATTTTGTCCCTTTGTCTTTTTGTCAAACCCATCATCAGGGTGGTGACATTCAGAGGAAATGTGTCTGAAGTGTTTTAGAGGCACACAGTTTAGCTCTTGGTTTAATTGTCATTTTTTGTTCACATTGTCAGGGGTACGAAGGTTTAATTGCAGAGATGGGAGGTTTACGGAGCACAAACACTTTGTTGCTGTACTTAGAGGGGCAATATGTGAGAATTTTAGTTGAAAACAGAATCAAAAGAATGTGAACAAAGAAGCAGTTCCGACATTGTGACGTCTACGTATTATTTTGCAGAGCTATCTGCCAAATTTAGCATGCTAACCAGCTAGCCCCGGCTCATCCCGGGTGAAAAGCTGCTGTGTTACACCCGCGAACGCTAACATTAAACTAGCTGCATGGCTAACTGAGCTAAGACAGCTACAGTTGGTTATAGATATGCTGATTTCAACCTTTCAGTGCATATCAGGCACAGCAGACGTAACTGCCTGAATCGCTTGGCACAAAAATGGCTGGTAGAAATGACCTTCAGAGGGATACTTTTGACTTTTATACTCTGATAACATTTCGTTTCTTACTGTTGCTTGAGTAGATTAGTCAGACCTGTACTTCTGCGTCACCAGAGTTTTTTCCTCTACAAAAGTATCTGTGCATCTACTTCAATTAACAATGTGTGTGCGTTTGTACACCTCTGTATAATTGGACGTTAAACTCTTGAAAGTGCACGTTGGGAAATTGAACTCACTCATTCCCACATCGACCGTGTGTCCAGCCGATTCATTGAGATCACAAGTATCATCTTATCACACTCAGTCACAGATCTGTTTTCCTCGCCTATACGAAGAAAAACACAGAAGCGCTTAACATTCTCGAGCCGTACTCAATTTTATTAATCAGTGGAGCATTAACAGCTTAATCAATACCTCTAAATGGGATTCTAGTTTTGTGGTAGCTCAGAGTAATGGGAATTAATATTCATTTGTTATCATACCAACTGCTGGATTGGATTTCTGTCATCCGTTTATTTCCATTCAGTTTTTAAAAAACATCTTTTATTTAATGCTGCAGTCGACTTTTTTTCCGTGATCAATACGCATTTTGTGTCACGTGAAGTTTAAGAATGATGCGAATAATGTAAAAAACTCCAAACTTAGATTTAAAATCGATTCTCTTTTCCTTTTTTCTCCCCCTTCGCAGCAAAGGAATAACAGACATTATCGGATTTTAGAAGCAACTTATCCCTTAATATCATTTTGGCACTATGAGAGAACGTGTGAGAAATTCACACACGGGGAGTTTTATGGATGTTCTAGTTTAATGAGCAGGAGTTCCCTGAAGCTACAGGGGAAAACATGCCAGTACTCGGAGCGCTGCAAACTGAATGAATCTTTGCTCTCTGGGCAATTAAACCGATACACTTTCACTCTTCAGAACAGAACCAACGAGGACTCTATCAATCTCTGCTACACTCTCAGTCACGTAAACCAGCGAGGACAATCCACCCTGGACAGTGCGTTATATATCTGCCTGGTTTTCTGCTTTAAGGCGTAAAAAAAAACGTGTCAGGGTGTATCAGAGAAATTAGGAGAGGCAGAATCTGCTTCTGTATCAGTGAAGGTTGCTGTATTGATGTCACGGTGTTGCCCTCACCTTCAAGCTCTTTTTCATTTACGGTAAGCCGTTTTATTCGCCACAGGAGTGTTCCTCCTTTATTCTGGCCAGTGTTTACATCCCGCATCAAGCCTGTGTGAGGGAGACGCTGCAGCGCTTGGCTAACCAGATAACCAGTATGGAGCAACAACACCCAGACGCTCGTCTCATTATTCTGGGGGATTTTAACAGAGCAAACACCAGCCATGAACAGCACAAATACAGACAGTATATTGGGCGTCCCGCTGGGCGCAGAAACACACTGTCACAGGGTATTAAAGGATGCTTACTGCAGCTTTTCAAACCCTCTGATCATTTATCTTCTTCCAACTTAAAGATGAAAACCAGAAATCCAAAAAGCATGTGGTGAACATTTGGGAAAGACAGACCAGTGATCTGATTGAGCTCACTGATACTGTGACATAGTGAGGTTTCGGCGCAGATGGAGAACATGAGCTCTCACTCAAAATACATAACAACAAAAACAGACGATCCAAAGATCCGGATAGATAGATAGATAGATATACAGATATATATATGCTTTAAAGATGAGTCTTTATTTTGAAATCAGATCTCTGCTACCTTGTACATCCAGGCGCTCCTCCTTCCTTAAACATGCAAACATTGTTAGCAATTACAAGCAGTCACGAACATCCTGATGAAGATATGTACTCCAGTCTCATGATTAATCAAGCAGTGTGGAAATATTATGGACTTTGGAGAAAAGATGGGTCTACGGACAAACAGGGCATCTCACTCCGCAGTCCGATGACTTGTTGCTCTCGCTCCGACAATATTAGCAATCTCAGAATGTCAGGCTACAAAAAATGTACATGCAGGCTGAAATTCGACTGTGATGTTCTGTCGAGAGACGTAGTGACTTACACCAGCGGTGGGAAGGGAAAGGTTAAGATGATACATGTCATTTGTTAAGCTATGAGTCAAGGAAAAGTCTGTTATTGCCGAGTAGAATCATAAGCATTTGTTGACTGAACATCGTTGTTACGCCATGTTTTCTGCATGTTAGCTGAGTCAATCTAAATCTTATTGCACTTAACAGATGCCAATTATTCAAAATCATTTATGTGTTGCTCTTTATGTCCAGATGCAGAAAAGAAAGGGGTGGAAGCTGATAAATGGGCATTTTGTATTGCTGAATTGAATCAAATTGATAATCATATTGTAGCGCCTGGTATCACCTTACCAGCAAATATTGAATCACACTCTCCAAAAGCTTGATACAGTATCATATCGTGATGAAACTGGTACTGACACCAGCTGCACTGACAAGCTCAATTCACTACACAACATACAATTCCAAATTATCTCCCTTCATCCCTCCACTTGTGACTCTGTGTCAGACAAGAGCACGTCTTGCGACTCTCAGAGACAAAATACCAGGAAAGCCCCGGGACCAGATGGCATCTCACGCTTCTGTCTGAAAGCCTGCGGTGACCAACTGGCTCCCGTCTTCACACAGATCTTAAGCAAATCACTCAATTTGTGTTTGGATCTCACTTACTACAAATACTGAACAATGCTACTGATCCTATAAAGATTTCATGACAGGGATGATGACTGCAGGCCAGCTTCTTTCACACCGGTGATCTCAGTTCTTCTTCAAAAAAAAAAACTAGTGGTGGCCCACCGAAAGCACTTCACAGGCCCCCTGCTGGATCCCCTGCTGCTCGCCTTGAGGGCACTCACATCGGTTAATGAAGCAGTCATTATGCACTCTATTCTGCAACATCTATTACAGAGGGTTATTGCACTGTGTGCAACTTTTTCTGCTCAACTCACAGACAGTATTCCACTTCTACCAACTTCCCTGAAGGAGAGGATGCAACAGGCGAAGCTGTGGAAATTTGTATTCTGCTCTGGAATCCCCCAGGGATGTGTATTCGCCTCACTGCTCTTTTTCCTCCAACATAAATGACTGTACCTCTGGGGACACCAGTCTTTTCTGAGACTCCCCACGCCACCTCCTTCACCATACTCAACACTGTGGCCACAATGGAAGTTTTCAGGGTTGAGACTAAATTATGTGTAAAGGCACAGCTGCTTCCTGTGCTAGCTGTGGAAGTCGGAACATGAGCTGTTACTTCAATTGCACATTCCTAGTAGGCCACATGGCAGGAAAAGAAAAGGCTACAAAGGATCCCAGTGAGCACCAACTGGCATTTTGTGCTGGTTTCTGAATGGCGTCTTTGGGTCCTTTTCGTAACCAGGGGTTACAACAATCTGTCTCACAGCGCAGATCTGTGTAATAACTGTGATTATTGGTCCATTCGTAGGTTTCATATTAAATGTCATGAATATGGAACTTTATAGGCAGTGAGCTCCCAACAGGAAGCTTCCAGGACATCATAAGTGGACAGGTCATACATTAATGTAAAGTAATGTATTGTACTTACTGCTGCAAAGTGCATGCATGAGTACTTAAATGTTACAGCTTGGACCGCTCCTAAACAGGAGTAACTTATGGAGTAAAGTGCCCACGCTTCACACTCTAGAAATACAGGTGGCCGTCGTGCCGCAACAGGAAAGGAATGTTAAATGTTCGGTCCTTGTCCCCCTGCAGTTAGTTGATTTTGCAGGATTTGCTATAAAGACATCTTTAATGTAAAAATATGGGCCAATCAATATTTTGGAGCATTGTCAAGAAACCAACGTGCACCGAGCGACATTGCAACAACCATGTGCATTTACAAGCTTGTTCATAGGCCTACATGAGACAGGAGTGGTTGCATCACCATCAGTATGTTCACAGGAGGGATGTGATACCAGACAGCTTCTCTTTTTCTTTGCAGAACATGTGTGATTGACAGCAGACAGGAGGTGAAGACTGAGGGCAGATTGTCCACCAGTTAATCAGTCATAGATGGTGTCATTCTCTAGCTCTAAGAAAATAACTGTATGTGTGGGAAACACTGTTTTTGAACCGGTTTTGAACTTACAGTGACCATAGCTATGTTTTTACAACATATTCTTAATGGGAGAAATGCTCAGTGGGATGATGAAATGATGAAAACACTGCGGGCACCAACCTGCCTTCCCTCTACGACTCCTACACCACCTGACTCAGCAAACATGCTTGCACACCGCTCTAAGCCACGACCTCGAATTATTTATCTCCTCCCTTCTGTCAGGTGCTTCAGATTAAAAGTCTGTTTCAGGACTGCTTGTACGCCTTCACATCTGGCTGCTCCCACAGGACCTTCAACTGTCAACACCTCACTCCTTGCAGATGTGCAATGCCACTTCTGCCTTATCATGTGCAGAGTCTTATCACCATAATCGCCCACAACACCATATTCTGGTGAAAATCTGTCCGCCCCATCCCGCAGGGAAAATTAGACACATGTAGCCCTTATGGATTGTTTTAATCTAAAACAGAAATGCTAATATGGTTACTCAAGTGTTTAATAAGCCAGCTGTAGAAGACGTGAACTGAAAATAAGCCTTATTAAATTTCCTCAAAAAAGAAAAAAAAAACAGCTTCAGCCTGAGGCGGCGAGAACTCAAAGATGATGAAAATATTATGGATCGTGTCGTTGCTTCGCTGACAGTTTCTGTCATTTCCCAAATAGCAAGAGAGATACAGAACCAGATGTTGTAACGTCAGACTGTTGTTGTTGTTTCAGATCACATTTTTGCTTTGGGATTGCAATTTTGGCGAAATGTTACTGATATGTAAATAAAATATACATATCCAACCGCACAATGAGATACAAACAGAGAGAGGGGAGAGCGAGAGGGCGAACAGCCGACTCACTTGAGCTGAAACTTAACATGCTGCAACATTTGGACGCTCTTGTAATTTCACATATGAACCTTCATCCCTCTCTCGCCCTGTGATAATGATCACTGGGTTGTGTAGTTTCCTGATGCCTCCCTCTAATTTGGATCCCTTTGCACCAAAACAAGCAGGCACAAAAACAAAATTCCTTTTCCACGTGACTTTACAGTGATGAACAGATAACTCAGCCTCGTGATGACTCCAAACGATATCTGCTCAATGGTTGTGCAATACCATCCGCCCTGCACATAACACGCTCCTCACTGTGCAGCTGTAAGCAACTATATGCTGCATCCAATACAACTCGCATTACTGAGCACACATTAAATATATATTCAGACCTCTTTTGTTGTCATGCTGCCTGTATATACATTCGCGAACGAGGCCAGGACCTTATAATCACAGTGTACTTGAACTGTGTGCTATAATGTCGGCTTGGTTGTATCATAGTTTCATATCCGTCTGCACAGAGGCACCTCGAGCTGTCATTTTCTGTGAACTGTGTGACCTGGCAGTTTCCAACCAACGTTATTATTATGTTAAAGGGTTGTAATTGTGACATTACAGCATCAGAAATGGACTTTCAGATCAATGAGAGGTAGACACTGATGAAAAAAGACAATGAAATCATACGTAGGCTTGTTTCTGATGTATGATGATTTTTTACTCTGAGGCTGTTTTACACTATAGGTCACAAATCCCGCCAGCTACATGGTAGTAAATGGGCTAAACTACAAACCACTACTACTCAAATTCATTTTCTGTCATCTTAGGTGCTTTGGTAGTCACAAAACAAGGACCCAAATACAAACGCCAGTCAGACAAATGATGGAAAAGAAGTAAACAGGCAGAAAAACCAAGAGCTGAAGAAATACAAAAGCGAAGTACAAAGCGAATAAAGAGCGGGGAACGCGGGCAGGAACGTAGATGAATCACGAGGAACAAACACCGAGCCGACACAGACGAACTGACAACACAGAGAGGGAAAACACGTGGGATAAATATACAGGAGGCTAATCAGGGACCGGTGAGACTGACAAGGGAGGGAGAGTCAGACAAGACGGGAGGAAACACAACATGTCACACGAGGAAGGAAACAATGGAACTGAATCCCGACATGATGACAGATGAGTTTGGGTTTCATATGATTGCCATGAAAAGGGGGCTGCGACCTCACGATCGACACCCTTGAGCAGAGTGAAGCACGACGGCAGTAGTTCAAATTTGCAGATCGTCACGTGATTCACCGAGACTTTCAGATGGTTCCAGGAAGTTCTTAGCTGGCAATTTAAATGCATGACTACAGAGAGACCAGAAGTACGATGACTGGCAGTTCATCGATAATACATGATTTGTTGATGGGCCGCGTTACAGAGCCGGGCTGCTAGAATTTGCAGCTTAACTTCCAGGAACTATTGAGAGGCTCCACGATGCCCGAGACGACATGACTCTCTCTGCTCAAGAGGCTCTGAGCTCCACTGCTGACATCATCAATGCAAGGCGGCATCGCCCACATCAGAGATACTTTTGTGTCGTCATTTTTGTACAGAGAGAGGAAGCGGAGACACGTCGTCCAACTTTACCTACAGTCATCGCTCTCCACATTTGTTTTATAACTGTGCTGTACACTCGAAGGGGCCCTTACCGCCAGAGTCAAATGTCTTGCATGCATACACGACCATCACAGGTACTTCTGCTTTTGTTTTGGTCATTATCATGTTGATGTAATGAAGGAAAAGGTGATGTGTCGACGGAAGAAGCAGCTGCTTTTTCACTTTAATTCCAGCACCGCCAAATTACACACAACAGCGTCATTTTTCCCTTCAAGTATTTACTGATTCTTTTTTTTTTTTTATCAACGATGGCCCCCAGCGTGTCACATCATCATACTGCTATGATGGTCCCCAGCAGCGCGAGAGGGAGAACAGTGTAATAAGACCCATGTGTCTTCGCCGCTCTGCCTGGAAGTTGTCCTCCATCTGACGAGCGTCTCGTTGTGATCTAACATTCCTCGGCTCGCTGCCTCATTAAAGACACATTTACAGCTGCCAACTGAGGAAGAAATAGGAGAGCGAACCCTTTCTTTCCCCTTCCCGCACGGTCCTTTTCTCCCGCCTGTCAAAAGGATCGCACAAAACTCTGCAGAAAATTGCAGCTTTAGCCGCTTTTGCATACCGCTCACCTTTAACAAGTGGGGCATGCGGCGAGCGCTATAATTGAGCTCTTAGCCCGCCCAGAGTATTGTAAGTTCGCGTGATTATAGGGAGGTGAGCCGCTAAGAATCAGACATTTGCGTATTTGTGTGTGTTTATGCGAAAGTGAGGGTACAGATGGGAGCCAGGCAGGGGGATAACTGTAATTTGGAGAGGGGCGTTTGACGGTCTGTGTCAGTCCAAAGCGAGTGAGGGCCACTTCACATCAAAAAGGGGCAGCCTGAAAAGACTGAGAAGAGAAAACAGGGTGTACCGAGAGAGTCTGAGACATTTTTAAAGCAACGGAAAAACATTTTTGCTTACACAGATGCCTAAAAAAAAAAAAAAAAAGGCACCCACGCTCATCCACATAAATACACATGCTAAATCAGTAGGTATGCTGTGTAAGTGCCAAACATGTCTGTTGTCTTTCTTTTCATCTCGGCTCCTATTCCCAGGCATCTTTTATGTCGCTCCTGTGGCAGGAGTCCTACCCATGTTTCTCAGATCGGCGCGAAACAGCGCTGAGTCTCTGGCAATTAGCTCGCAGCCTGTACGACTGCTCAGCGCCGAGAGAAGCAGAGGAGTCACTCGCAGCAGGAGGGGGAGCGCATTCATCTCGGCTCCAGAGAGAACACACAGTCCACACACGTCGCCAGAGCACACATCGGAGCGGGGCTGAGGGGAACAGATGTGATGAAATACGGCCAAACTCGCTCATTGTGTCGAGTAGTCTGACGTCGTGAGAAAACAGAAGGTGGGGGGAGCATTAAAGGGTTACAGCCCGTGTGTTGTTGAACCAGAGATTTGCAGTAATGTGGCGATTTAGCAGCCGATGTTGGAAACAGTTTGCAGGGAAACCACATCCTCTCTTATGAAGGACTCTTAAGGGTATTCATCTCCGGAGCAGGGCAGGGCGTCTGCACACATTTCTGAGAAATGTCACAGAGCATGCAGCGTCTCATACACAGTCACTCGTCATGTTTACCTTATGCAACTATTTTTCTGTTTTCTTTTTTTTTTTCTTCACCGTTTCCCTTCCTCCTAATCTCTTTCTTTCCCACGGAGCCGCGCATAAACACGTCCTTACACACATTTATCCTCCACAGCTTGCCTCCGCCACAATGCAGCATCCCGAGGCTCGTATTTATATTCTTGTCACGCAGCAGAAAATCTAAAGAGGACTGTATCTACAAAAGAGAGCACAAATCAAAGAACATCACAATTCCTGTGAGGATGACAGCCCATTTTGCCTCCCTTTGTGTACTTTTTTTTTTATTATTTTGTCCGTGGACAGTTTTTGTGTGCGATTGAAATAAGCCGGAGAAGGTCGGCGTGGAGGGGAAAAAGGAAGGACAGAGGGTTTGAAAAAAACATTCGATCACACTCACGGGGGTTATTCATGAGCCTCCTTTTTTCTTCTCCTCGATTAGTTTGCGTAGCCCTGAAGTCCACGATGGAACTGCGTCACGTAAACCTGCAGAAACGTCCGTGATAGACAACAGCGCTGATTACTCTGCGCCTGTACGGAGTGCAAACCCCCAGATAAACCAATTGCTGCAGACGTGCCTTGACCCTGTCAGTGGTTCCTCTGTGAAAATCTGCCAGACAATCCAATCATGTGTAGCTGCTTCTTCTCCCAGCATGGCGGCAGCACCGCTGACAGCAGCAAGGTCAAAGGTTAGAGCCTTTCACCACTCACAGGTTAGTGAAGAGAGGGGGAATTGAGCGTTGATCGATCGGGCTCCGGGAGATTTATTACTCCGGTCTTTAATAGATAGGTGATGCTTCTGCCTCATTTGAAGGCGAGGCTTTCCGCCGCACAGCTTGAACATTTGCCCAAACAGTTTGTGAATATGCATTATACATTGAGACATGAGAGAGTTTAGACTGGAAGCGCAGGTGAAATATTAGAGAGATGATGAGTGCATAAAAAAAAAAAACGAAGTGAAATAGCTCTAAAAATCAAACAGACGAGAGGCTTTGGCGCGGATTTGTTAGCAAACAAGCCGTAAGGAGTAAGAGGAGGGAAGAAGAAGCAGTTCAAGAGGGGGGGAAAAAAATCCAATAGGTTGTTCAGAAGGAAGCGATGCATAAATTAAAGCACAGAGTGAAGACGGGGCTAAACCTGAAAAATTAATTAAAGACAGCTATTTTTTATATTTTCATTCATAACAAATTTATAACGGACTACTTCTGGTTGTAGACTACTTCTGTTTTTTGTTTTTTATGCCTTCTGATATTTTGCAATCCTCTATAAAAATGGAGATTTCAGCGTCGGCGTATTGTACAAGATGCACATGCATAAATGCATAACCAGGCCCGCGTATGAACCAGCTCATATACATGCGCGGCCACATTGTGCATAAGAGGCTGTTCTGAGACTGCTGTAGAGTCAATAAAGGCTGCTACCTTGCAGGAAGGTCACAGCTCAGAGAAACTCTCCCCAAACCTCCACACAGTCTCCCCCTGAACTCCCTCTGTTCCCGTTAGAGGGAATAAATAGCCTCATTATTCCGCCAGGTGCTCGCCATCCATCCACACGTGTCGCTTCCATTGTTTCTAAAACACTGCTGTCACATCGCTGTCAAAACTCTTCATTCTGCGCGCTTCTCACAATAGCCCCCATAACTATAACGTAAGAATTACAGGACATTTGGAATTATTCCTGCAATATATATTTGCTGTCGGTCTATTGTGCAGAGCAGCGACTCGTCCTTGTGATGCTTTATTTATTTTTTTTTCCTTTTTTGTGTAAGCAAATATTAATGTTGAAAAGCCTGTGAGCTGTTTACGTCAGGTGACTTCAGAGCCCCGGACTCCTCAGAACTCCTCTAGAGAAACGACTTGTCAGTTTATATATGCTGCAACATATCAGCGTGCTCTTTTAACACAAGTGTTTCGACTGAAGTAGAATTTGGGTGGTTTAATGGGTTTCGGTGTGAAGTATGAGCGAAGTGCGTCATGTGTTCAGCATGCGTCGTATGCAAATAGGTCTATGTCGGGATGAGGAGGCGATTAGTTCACCAACCACCGGCTCTCTCAAGTGATTCGGCCCTACTCAGTGACGGCAAACACAGCGTGTTCACTCTCAAGGCATCATAAATAGCAGCCTGGGCAGTGGTCTCCAGCTTCACTTCCTGAAGAAGCCGTATTAGGAGGAAGAGAGCACCGGGGGTGGTGGGACGGGTGACCGGAGTTTTTCATTCCTGCTTGTGAGCAAATGTCAAGTGATTTGTTGTTAGGTTATGTTACCGAGTAGGAGTGCACCGATCCGATATTAGGATCGGATATCGGCCCCAATAATGACAAAATAGCTGGATCGTCAGCAGCACACGTGTCGCACGCTGGAAGAGTTGAGTCAACCGTTAAGCAACATGGAGCGAGCCGAAGAGTCGGCTGTGTGGAGATATTTCACGCTTGCCACTAGTTCAACGAACTGTTTGCGATGTCTGCAAGGTAAATGTTTCGAGGGGTGGTGGGAGTACTGCAAAGTACAATACTACCAATTTAATCAAGCACATCCAAAAGCGCCATGCTGACTCCGAATTCCTGCAGCTCAACAAAACCAAAGGAGCAGGAGACAGTGCAGCCCAGCAACTAACTTTGGCAGACGCACTTCAACGATGCGAAAAGTTTCCGCATGGGCAATAACACAGAAAGTTTTGGAATTCATTGTTTTAGATGCTCAACCAATGTCAGCTGATGAAGATGAGGGCTTCCTACTGGAATACTTAGAGCCAAGGTGCTCTCTTCCATCACGCAAGTATTTTTCCGAGACCAGTTTACAGTTTATTATTAATTCAGCAACGGCATCGGATTGGTATCGGGTATTGACAGATACGCCATGCAAGCCCAGGCATCGGTATCAGGACTGAACAAGCCGGATCGGTGCATCTCTAGTTGTTAGACCGAACATAGTTATTTACCGTAAAGTATGACGTTTTCCTAAACCTAACCAAACCGGGACCATTCGACAACTTCATTAACAGTCAGTTCATATTTCACAACCTGTGAACTCTTTGTCAGCAGGCTTTATTTTGAAAGTCTAACCAGCGTGGCAAATTACATATTATTGCTAATTTGCATCAAACACATGTCGGGTTCAGACGTGGCTCTGCAGAAAGCCATTATTAAAACTCTTTTCCTCCTCGTCTCCCGTCACGACACTCTGCTCGCGTGTGATGTTGCATGACGCACCGTTGTTCTTTTGTGTAAGCCGGTCAGTCGAGGACAGAACGCAGCCAAACAGACAAAAAAACCACATCAGAGCAATAAATCTGAATTGAGCAATTGGAACATAGCTTCAGTTTCTAATTGACTGAGCTTGTTTAAGTACCATATTATATTTGGTGTAGTTTCTCTCCTCGGTCCAAAATAACACGGCATCTGCAACGGAACTGTAAATAATACATTTATTTTATTAATGCGATGGGTCCATATGTGGAGAACCTTTCGCTGCAGCATGACAGCACGTTGAACTGAAGGAAAACAATGCTTGTTGTCGTCACCTAGAGATGACCCTGACACCAGGAAAACAATTGTTTTTTTTAGTGCAGCTCTTTACCGTCAGCTCCTGCCCACACACTGTACCCATGTGGCTCATGCTGCCCGTTTGCTTTTTTACCCTGCAGATTTCCTCCCCCCAGCGTGCCCACTGATAATTATAATCCAGAAAGCCGTTTCATGGGGTAGTACAGCCTCGGCAGCTTGCTAACACTATGTTTTTATTCCTCACTACGACACAGTGTTTCACACAATTGCTGCCATAATAATTGGCTCCACGTGAAAAGGGCTTTATTTAGCTTATGTATAACATTGGTCCCTGCATGGCTATTCACTTAATACTTGGAGGGGAAAAAAAAACAGTGTTATCCTTGAAAGGGTAAAATACTATGCGCTTTATAACTGCAAAGCCTCATTTAATGATGTCTCTGAGAAACTTCACCCTGCTATACTCTCTGCATACCCTAATGCAGACGGATGCCGATGGATATTTAATACAAATTTTCAAAAATGCATGAGTGTATCTGGCATGTGACCACGAGCGTATGCACTCTTTCCCTCCTTAGCTGCATCTCTGAGGCAAAAGCTCTGGAAAATCTAATCTACGAGGACACCTTATTACGCTCTACTACTACAGTGCAGTGTGTGGCATGTCAAGTGTGAATACATGTGTTCATGTGCATTATACAGTACATGCTTAATATGTTGATTGAAGTGCCAGCACGAGCTACTGAGCGCAAATCAAAGCATACCAGGGGAGGTGATTACCAGAGGGCAGCCAAGCTGTCAGGAAATACAGGAAATATACGATATGATACCGTATCCCGCATGACAAAGAGAAAAAAAATAAACTACAATATCTCCCAGGACTTGAATCCCCTGCAATCTATTATTTAGAGCACATGTAAGTGTTTTCAGTTAAAGCTCCTCCAATAGTGCATTCATATCCAATCAATTATTCAAGAGCGTGATTCGTCTTCAGTCAGTACAACACACTGATGCTGCCTGTCCAGGGATCCAGCCGGCCAGCCAGCCAGCCAGCCAGCTGAGGTCTTGCCAATCAGGCTCGACGCTGACACAATGATGCCTCAGCCTCCAGCTCTGCCTCTGCTTCCTTCAGGAGGGTATGCTGTCTCTGATTGGTGTGGCCGTACCCTGGCAGACACTCCATCTGCACTAGATTGCGCTGCTGGAGTGGAGATAGCTGCAATTTGCAGCAATTCCGCCAGTAATTTCGATATGTATGAGGACCAGAGCAATTCACAGCCCTCTCCACAAGGCCCAGGTACTTTATTTGATGCCTCTCATCACCAGCCTACAGGTATATTCCTCCACCTCTCTACTCGCGCTGGAAACCAAAGTCTGGTTTGGAATCGTGCTCCGGAAAAAAGTCTCCTTCAAAAGGGGGGGATGAGTTTTCCCAGAAGATGTAAAAATTTACGAGCAGAGTCTTGTCATAAAGGCGTGAGAGGTGAAATTTGATTAAGGAATGATTGAGCAGATCTCCTGACGGGAGTGACAGGGACCCCGCCTCTCGCTCATGAGGTTTGTCTCACGTAATAATTGTTTTGTTTTTTTCTGAGTTTTTCTTAAGGGCTTTCAAATTAACGCTAACGCATTCTAAGCACTTTGCACATATCGGCGCCACATTGTTTACGCCCGGTCAGACGTCAGACCACGTAATACCGTGGTCTGGGGGGAATATTCGATTCTGATTGGCTGCAGGGTGTCCATTAATCCCTGATATATGGACACCTACTAAGTAGTTCTGGTCCAATTGTCTGCTCACCGTTCTAAATTAATGCGCTAGCTGGCGTATCAGCCTGTCTCTAAAATTATTAACCATAGCAACGGGAACGCAGTCAAAGCCTCTCAGAGCCAAACTAACAACAATGAGTGACTTCAACATTTCTTTTAACCTATTTGGAGAATATGATAACTTTGATGACTGGGATACAGCTGAAGAAAGAGAAATTGAAAAGAAAAGTGCAGTCCGTCAGTCCTTCAGTGCCTTATCCTCTGAACACCACAGGATGGTGACTGTAACACACAAGCTGCAGAAAGTTCACTTCCCCTCTAAACTTACTGATACTTTATAGCACATAAGCGAATAATCTCACATCCTGTTCGCTGTTCAGCTCTCTACTTCAGGCTGCGGCCACAGTAACGTTACACACGGCAGATCATTTGTTCGTGAACATTTTGATATTGATTTGGGGACAATGACATGACTGGTTAGCTAGCTGGTCTTGTTAGCTGGCATACTGTCAAATTATATTTACTGTTTGTCAACTGTATGCAATGTTATTGACTTTGAATCTTGCTAGCATAGCGTAGCTTTCCAGCTCATCGCTGAGCGGACTAGAATATCTGCCGTTGCCAAGTCGTATCTAAAGTCCGTCCTATTGACTGGAGGAGTGAACAATGTTTCCGTTGCATAAGAACCTTATGGGAGGGTAATGATTGTTCCAGGTATTAGTTACCAGGGAAACTAAGTTATGGCTTGTGAAAAACGTTATATTTTGATTGTAAAACGCATGAAAATATGAATTAATGGTCTTAATTTCTTTTCTTTGGCAAGTGACCATGGTATAAGCAGGATAATGTCCAACAAGGTGTCCATAATCAGGAATTAATGGACTTCCCGGAGGCAACCGTCCTCCTGATTAAGGACACCTCGTCGGGCATTATCCCTTACATAGTTTCTAACGCTGCCTCGCCTCCTCTGAGCTGAAGCGAGCGCACACGTCTTTGGGGGGAATGACGTTCCCTGCATTGTGGATAAGAGTCTAAATAAGGGGTGAGGCAAAGCTTACTGTGAAAGCATGTTTTCTCTCACTGAATTAAAGATACGTGTGACACTCCAGGGCGACTTTACACTGTCTGTAAGGGTAACCGCCTCTTTCGGAAGCTGCAAATTATTCTTCCCTTTCAATTCTTAAGCTCGGTCTTGGAAAACATTTATGCACCTGTGGCACTGTTTAAGAATAAGGTTTCGTGGCGCCTCATTTGTTCCATCAATCAGAGCATTTGTGGGTACAACAGTCTGTTGAACATATCTATATTTGAAGCAGAAGTGTCATGACATTTAAAAAAAAAAAAAAAAAAAAAATCATAGAATTCTAATGATGCCCGGTGCTTAATTTGCGCTGAACTCTCGGCAACCTCATTACAGTCAAACAGCGCTGGAGGGTCTGGAGATGTGTTGCCCCTTCGGACACTCTCCCTCTCTCCAAACCCCTCATTACCCCAGAATCAGAGGGGAGGAGGGGGGGTGGGAGTGGGAGACCATCACACACTGCCCTTGCCTAGATATAATGGTGTCATGTGCCCATGATCAAAGTCTCGAGTGTTCTACTCCATGCTCATCATGCTTTGCTTCATGTCGGCTCCCTCCCCCTGTTTTCCGTCTCTGTCAGTGTCTTTTCTTCTCATCCGGCAGATTCTCCCTCTCTCTCTCTCTCTCCATCACTGTCGGTTAGATGTGCCGCTCAGCAATCCTTTTGATGCATTTGACACTTTTACCTCATTACCCCTCAAGGACTTAACCCCTACAAGGCAGATCCAAAGTGAACAGTTTATTTGTAAAGGATCCTCATTAGCAGACGCGACGGCAATCTGCTATTGTTCCTAGAAACTTGACGTGGAATACAGGAATTACACTGTTGTAGAAGAGAAAAGAGAGGTTATATTTCAAAACCTGTCAACACTGTACAAATATTCAGGCGGAAAGCTAGATTTAAAAAATCAAAATATAGGTATTGTTGTCTGTTTTACAAGATTGAGAATAATACGCCACATATGAAGCAACAACAAAGTGAAATAAAAAATACTCTGCTCTGTTATTCCTGTAGAGGGGGAGAGGGTCTTTGCAGGTTTCTGGATGTCTACCAGGACCCAACCCAGTACCAAATGTCTGTGGAGTGGATCCGAGTGGTTTCATTATCAGCTCATGTTCGTGCAGTGCATTGTAATAATTGCGAGGGTGCGAATGAGAATCTGTCAACAGGAAGTGGTGTGAAACCATGCATCTTCACACATCTTTCTGGGTGTGTGGCACCGGGGAGTGATTACCGCGGACACTCCTCGGTTCATTATGTGAGGATGCAAACATTTAATTAGCCTTAGCACAACACACAACGTGCAGTTGAGGCTGATGAGAAAGACGCTTATTTGGTCGTTAAAGTTTTGGAGTTGATGATGACGCGAGATGACGATCGAAATCGAGGTTTCGCCCAGATTGTTGCAGCATGAATTTGTGCACCGAGTGTCAATTCAGCCAAGAGTGTTTTTAAAATCATTTTCAGTGTGCTGGACTTTGTAGCATCTAGCCGTGTGGTTGCAGATCGTAACCAACCGGAAAGTCTTCATCCTTCAAGTTAAAGGTCCTTTTTAGGTTTGTCTGTTCTGGGCTGCTGTAGAAACACGGCAGTGCAACATCGCGGACTGAACGGAAGTAGCCCCCCCCCCCAAAGAACAACACCAGGCTTTGAAGCCAATTTGAAATAGTGGTCAAACTGTCTGATAACAAGATCCTGTGATGCTCTGGGGCCCGACAGTAATTCTCCCCGTAAGCTTCCATGGAAAGATAAGTGGCTGTAAAACAGTGAAAACAGAACAATACAAGAGTCGTCCCACGTTGAGAGTTTGATGCGTTCGGCCTGATGACATTAGGAAGGTCTTGAAGAACCGCATGATTAAATTAATCCGTCCTCGTTCAAGTTAGTGCAGAGCAGAAGTAGAGGTTATCGGACATGGCTGGGTGAAGTCTCCAGTGCGCACGCTCTTTGGGCCGCACCATGAGGAAGATCAAGGTTGTTTTTCCGCTGGGGGAGTTCATGCTGGCTTCATGCGCCGCTGAGCAGCTTTCACTGAAATGAGGGCTTTGCTTTTGACGCCATATCCGCTAATCACCATCGGTCCATGCGTTAAACAGGACCTACCCTTCTGTTGTTGTTTCTACGCAGTGATTCTTGGTTTCAGGTGATGATTCACTCATGGTTCTGTTCCATTTCTGCCCCTAAATCCTGCACACCCTTTAAAACGATAGATTTCAACCTCACGGAGCAAAACTCAAGGACCACTGGATCATTGACGTCCGCAGAAAATTTCATGGCAACACATTTTAGGGATATTTTTTGTCTGGTCCAAAGTGGAGGACTGATTTATCAACCGTTGAGCCAAGCTGTTTGCTGCATAGCTTGAAGTGATGACATGTATCGCTGCTTTTATCAGCTCGTTAATTAATGGCCCATCACGCTGCTACCAGTGTTGGGTTTCTCTCTCAATTTGGGCTGTTTTGATCTGCCATATTTCGGAATATCTCCAATTATTTTCAGATTTGTTCAGGACGGTTCTTGGGTTGCTTTTTCTCCTTTCTGTTTTCCTTCGCTGTAAGTATGCACACTGGGTTCAAGCCATGTTTCCAGGGGTCTGAGGACCTAACTGTGTGTCTGTGCTGTGGCCGGTTGCCGTTAAATTGACAGCTCCTGATGCAAATATCACCTCCCTTCTACAGTTTCTTCTCCTTCTTCTACACCTGAGAGCTCTGAGTCTGTGTGACTCCTGCATACCCAGTGGACCTAATGCCCTGCCTGTTGCCAGTCTTTCCCGTCAAGCCGGGCCTGCTCTGCTCATTTTGTTTTACCTGAGAGCGCCACTAAATATTAATGCATTCCTCTCTCTGAATTACAGCCTCACAGGCCTGCCAACTCACTCAGCATTTGTCTACCTTCCTCTCTTTCACTCCTCCACTTTCCCTCCTGCATCTGCCTTCACTACACTTGGCTCAGTCTTTCCACCCCGAAGGTTAATTTCTGACGATATCCGATGTGATGGGTTGTTGGCTCTCATTCGTCTCTCTCATGATTTTATGACTCTAATCCTGCCACTTGAGCAAAATCCCCTCCTTTATTTTGACCGGTGGATGGCATTTTTGGAAGCATTTACATTCACAAAGGCATGCGGTTGAAAGCAAAACCTGAAATCTAATACTGACATCATTGTGAGCTATCCGGCATCAGAGAGATTCATCTCACGGAGAGGTTGGCCGGCATTGAAATCAGCTTGACTTCAGAGATTAAAAATGTGTTGTGTCACCTGTGCTTTACCCGCCTTTCTCACCGCTAACAAAGGAATCCAGTCAGAGTGGGATAAACATGCCAGTATGGCTTGGCCGGGACTATAGCAGCGTTTTTTTTTTTTTGAGGATTTCTGACGTGTTTTTGCTGCTTTCGTAGAGAAATCTGGAGCGGACCAATAAGATGACATCCAGCCCACTTACCCCGCACACACTTTTTCATTCGAAATGCTCTCAGAAATGACACTAATGATGAGGTGCAGTAGTGAAGCTCTCAGAGAAATCAAAGCTAATATTACACATTTAAGGAGACGCTAAGATACAAACACAATCACCAAACGAGCAGTTTGCTTAAGCAACTTATCAATCTCTTTTCAGGATCAGCCGCTTTGAAAACTATCATTAGAAATAACCAACTACATATTTGGAAAATACACAGAGCATCTTTTTTATCCACGACTGGCCCGTGATTGTGCGTCTGCGACTTCAAAGGCACTCACTCTTGATTTTTCGAGCATTTGTCAGCACGTGAGCCCAAACTGCATAAGCTATATTATTACCGTCAGCGATCACTGTCAACTGCATAGTCACAGCAGACATTTTGACTTCCTTCTGTGTGCTCAATTATGTCTGCATGAATTATTCTTACAGCAAAGACGATGTTTTATGCATAATATATCATAACAGGACCTGCATACACGAGGAAATTCCACGTGGGTCCTGCCGGTGAAACACTGAGATGATGAGATGGAAATAAACATGGGAGGGAGCCGACGATGAAGTGAAATAATTATTACACATCTCTAATTAAAAATATATCTCTTCAGGTTCTTTTTTTTAATCAGACGGGCAGTGTGTGAGGATGTGTGTGTTCCTGATTGTCATGTTTGGCTCGACTGCTGCAGGAATGTAACTTGGCAAATTCATTCACATTATTTTTAATCAGGACTCACCGCCGCCATACATCATTGTGACCTGCCAATTAGCTTTGCCTTTCGCTCGTTAAACCAACCTCTGCCTGTCCCCCCCATCTATTAAAATAATATGCACGCTCATTAATAACAGTCACGATATAAAAATGCAAGCGGGGAGGATGAAGAGGATGAGCGTCCAAATCAAGCTCAGTAGCAGCGGCTAAACCCCACAAACGCGGGATGAAATTGCTCGTGCTGCATTATGAGCAACACGAGCAAACTTGTCGCCTCCTGCGTGTCTCGCTGTGAGCTCATACTGGCAGCGGCGGCAGGAGACAAAGCACCGGTACTTCATTCATTTCAAATGAGCGCTGGGAGACGTGGTGCCACAGAGTGACAGCTGGCGGGGAGATTTCAGGGATTCGGCGACAGGAGGAATTCGAGCAAGGGGTTCAGGTTTAAAAGAGCTGAGACGTGTCACAGATGCAGACACCTTGTGTGTTGCAAAGAGCATAGGAACACATTTGTAGATTCTGAATAATTAGGCAGGACTGTAACTGACTTTGGTTTGTGTAGGTCCTTAATATTACACACAGTGGTCTGCAGTGATACAGAGTCACTGCTGCTATGGTTAGCCGCAGCCCACAGCATCAACTTTGGCATGTAACTGACTGAGAATAATCCAACCAAATATCTCTCAGGACTGGAATTTTATACTGAATGTTGCCTTGCTGATTATGTCAGACATAAAGCCACAGAAATAGTAACGTACACCAATGTTTTAAAGCCCTGATTCACAAAAACTTTTACAAAAATATTGTGTAAGACTCCAATGCAAACAGGAAGAGGCAGGATAGAGAACAAGAAGCTTATAAAAACAAACATGTAAAAGCCATGACGAGCAAGAAAACATAACCATGCCACAAGGAGAGACTGAAGGAGGACTGGAAGAAGCACAAGTGAACAACTCATGTGCAGGTGAGGGAAATGAATGGAAAAACACTGGAAGGAGGGAAAGGCTCAAGAGGGAGATGCAAAGCAGGTGTGCAAGGGAAAGCAAGCTGGCGGAGAAAACAGGAGGGAAAACAGAACACTAGAAAAACGGCCGAAGACAACGCAAGACCAGAAAGCAAATATAAAAAAAGACACATACCATGAGCACAGAATGACACGACCATAAAAATATATATCAACATATAGAGTCATGAGACCTGAAAACAATATAATTGCTTATTTATTTGACACACAGCCTCTTAGCCGTACCAGAGTTAGCTATGAGCTAGTTCTTCTTCTCTGTTCGTTCACGGTCTTTTATGGCTTTTTATTTTACTTTTTTATCCTCAATAATTACAATATCAGCTCACTTACTGGCTTCTGTGTGTGTTGAGGACACACAGTCTGCTCATAAACGAACCATTATTGGTTTTTTTTCTCAAATCTCATTAGAACGACTTTTACATGACCGTCACCTTTTTTTTGGCCTGCGTCTCCTCCTGGAAAGTTTTCTCTTCAGACCTCTTAACCCCTGTGATGTTCTGCTCTATTGTTTTTTTTTCTGTGTCTCCTCATTATAGTGTCTCACAGACTGGAATGTCACAAATCACTGTTACAATACATACTTTTACTACACAACATCACCTGTGTTAGGTGGGCGAATACAATTTTTATTGGCTATAGTTCAACTGTTTGCTGCCAAATAAAATATTTTTTAAATCTGATTGAAACAATTAAATCTTGAGCCTATTTTAGGATGCTGTGAGTAGTTTGGAGGTGTATTCTGACCATATTTTACAAGCCTAAAATCTCATAAAGCATTGAGCCAATAGGGAGCAACCTGATTTTTGATCACTAGCACTGAAGAAGCCCCTGCTGATTCATTTTATCCTCGCTTAATGCAACGACGCAGCTAAAAAAAACTAGATTTTGTTGCATCAAGCTGATAAAAAAACAACAACTGAATACTTTCTGCCACACAGTTTTACTGCAGCTGTCTCTGATGGAGAAAGAGAAATTTAAAGCACAGAGGACACACTGTTTCGTGGTGGATTAACATTTAATTATACCTTACATTAGAGCTCCACCATAATAACTTTCCCTCTCAGACTGTCTCTCTCTCTCTCTCTCTCTGTCACTTAACAGCTCCACTGGACTGATGCAAAAAAAACAGCTCTGCTTTCAGCTGATGTCCGCCTTTGTGGTCCCTTATAGCTTTGTCTGTACACACTGTCCACTTAAATAAGACCCCTGACCGTGAAATAATAACAAACAGAAGCACCAAGCATTGCAAGTTGAATCAGAAATGTCACCCTGCTTTTCATGATTATAGTATTAACACCTCTGTGTTTGGTGGGGTTGCAAAATGAAAGAGTCACAGATTAGTTTTATAATTCCCACTTCATGCTTTTCATCCTACACGCCATTCATCAGATCTACAGAGGCGAATTTTCACACCTGCAGTCATGCAGCACACACCTCCGTCTGCGGCACTGCGAGGCGACTCCCATTAAAGTCGCTGGTTTTAATTCAGTGAGTTCTGCGGGTCTGAAATATGCGGTTCGGCAAGCCTTTTTCGTCTGTCAAGAAACCCATAAGGATTCAAAGGAAACAATATGTATTAATAATATATTGCAAAATGTATCTATCTTCAAAAGATGAAGCGAGCGACTCCTGAGAGCAGTAATGAGGGCGCTGTGGGCAAAGTGAACAAACATTCCCGAGATCATTATTCCCAAGTTAGACTCAGCCTGGGGAACGGCTCTGTGTGTTTGCTGCTGAACAAATAGTACCGCTGAAATGTTCATTCAGCTAAAGGATATTCAGCCTTGAATACTTTTGAATGTAGTGGAATCAGCCTCTTGTGCATTTGTTCAGTCAAATGTAGGGTACACGTGTGTGCTCGAGTGCAACCGAGCCAGCAAATGAAAAGTGCAGCCCCCACAATCTTTTTTTTTTTTTTTTTCTCATCCTCCGCAGCCATGAAAGAGAAATTGAGAACATGTTAGCAGCCTCGACAGAGCCATATCTCATTTTATCTGCAGCTATAGTGCACGTTCACCCATTCAAAGTGACTGGTGGGTGGGTGGGGTTAAAGGATTTTGCGCTTTCCAAGTTCTTTATGTTTGTATGAGGGGGATCGAGGGAGCTTATACTTTGTATGGAAACTTTCCCTCGTGTTAACCAACATCAAAAGTATAAGTCCCACAAAAGGGTTTTAAAAGAATCCAACATATAGCATGGGAATTTGCAAAACTTGCAAACAGGCGCGGAGCTGTCAGAGGTGTGACAGTTAATCTTAAAAAAATCTTTCGTATTCTGTCCCGCCAAATGTCACCGTTGTCTCAGGGGGAGCAGCAAGCCAGAGAGTTCAGCACACACCTGTCTCTGTTTTTCTCCCTGCACTCCTATCTTTTCATGACAAGGGGAGAGTTGACGGTAGCAAGCCTTTCCCTATCCCCTATGAGCGGATGACAGCAAGTCTTTTCGGCAGACGCGTGCCCGCAGATCGCCTCGACCGGAGCTACAGTTGCTCCTGGTGGCAAAAGGGCACGGCGAGGCGTCCTTGTAGCTGCATGGAAATATCCCACCCCACCATTTCTAACTCCTCCCCCGTGTTCCATCTCCGTAGAGTAAAAACAGTTTGACAGGAAGATTAAGCAAGAGGGAGAAAAGAGAGACAAAACGAGGGAGGGCTTGAGTTATGGTGGAAGGAAGCGAAGAGGAGGAGGAGGAGACGAAAAAGCACTGCTCTTTTTCCCCTTTTTTTTTCCGTCTGAAACAGTCTCAGGAGCTGCCCCCCAGCAACAGAGGGAGAAAAGCATGATGAATAATTAACTTCGAGAAATGTCACAAGCGGCAGAGAGAAGTGTAATCATTTCTCTGTTGGGTTTGGAGATCTGTTTTTTATTCTTTTCCTTCATGCCCCGTGGTGCTGCACTACCCTGAGACTGTGAGCACTAGGGGCCCCAACCCATCCCCTAAAAGCATCCGATACATTCCTCTCTACATACTTTTCAAATAAAAGCAAATAAATCATTAATATTTGGGGCCTTTTAGCAGAATCGCGGAGACGTCTCAAAGAGGTCTTCTACATTTTTAATCACATCATTGATGTCAGTCTCATTAGCTGTAAAATCACATTTAAGGAGCAGGAATCTCTGCTGGTAATAGTTTAATCAATGTCAAGAGGCTCGAGCTTTGTTTCCCTATTAGTTGTAGAGAAACGCAACATGCCCTCTCAGAATGAATAAAAGATAAAAAATGACAAATTATTGCTTCATGTTCTAAACAAGCTAAATTTGTCCTCTTTCCTGAGCTGTGAAAATGAGTTATGGATTACCATGACCTAGTTTAATGAGGTAATTGCAGATATATATCACTTTTATCCTCAGTTTTTCCACAGATTTACAAGCTGAAAGGGCCAATAGTCAGCTCCCGTGCGTACTAATGTGCTCTAAATTTAAGATCGGCCTGCTTTTCACGTGCAGGAGAGAGCACACTCTTTGACTTCATGCCACCCGAAATGCTAATATTCGTATGATAACCATGATTAAGGTCATTTTTAGCTTTCAATTATTAGCTTTCAGTGGACACGCTATCTTTAACTCTGCACATTTTCGCCTCCCAGCCCTCAGCTCTGTTGTCACGGTGGCAGACATTGTAAAGGGGACTGTAATGATGTGGATGATTTAATGCCGAAGAATGCTTAAAGATTTTTTTGTCCCATCGACGCGTTTGTTAATCAGGCAAACTCCAAATGAGATTCCCTATCAGTAAACACATTGATTGCTGAAAATGAGATGCTGATTTTTACCAGTATTATTTATCTTCTTTTTAGATGACACTGAGTAATTATGCCTGTATGGTGCAGCCTGTGTTATATGGATTTATCTAGAGACAGAAGTTCAAAGAAGCTACCTATTCGTGATTTGTCATTTGAAGCGTTGGAAAGCACTTTCAGGGCTCCAGAAATGTGCAGTCACTTTATGCTAGGGGGGGCCTGACAGCCAAATGCAATGGTGCCCCGTATGAGTCCAACCCAAATAAATAAGGAGCTTATGATCATAGGAGTTGCTGTCGTTATGGTAAAACAACCACTATCGCAAAAGCAAATCTATCTGACGTGATGACCATCAAAATGTTGTAAGTTTAATTCCTGTTATGTTTAGTCTCACTTGCTGTTTTCCTTCCTCTCTCTTTGACTGTATGAAACGCACCTTGAGTTAGATTCATGCTTTTCTCTGGGTTTAAATATTGTAGGAAACATTTAGGATAGTGTAAGCACACAACTCAACAAAATATATATACAAGGTCTTTTTTTGGACATTTTAATGCAGAAATGATAAATATCATAACTTCCTCGGCATGTGTTTTGGACATTTTTGCTGATATATGATTATCATGTACTGGAAGCAAACAACTCAATTGCCAGAATGAATGTTGGCAGTTAGTGTTTCTGTATTTCTGTTGCAACCTAGTGTTCAATTTTTGTTATTTTATGTTGTGAAAATGCTGCAGCTAATGGTCTTGTCAGGTTAAGGCTCAAAAAACACTTGGTTAGGGTAAGGAAAATATTTTTTTTGTAACTTAAAATAGCTGTTTTGGATGCCACATACTCAGCTGGTGATGCACTTTACTTCCAGTAAAACACGTTGTTCAAGTTTTCAATGCCACGACCACGACTGGAAATAGAACCGCGGTCTCTTTAAAAATACATAGTGGTGTGACGCTTACAAATGTTGAAACGCAGTCTCAAACTGCGGTCGCTGGCTGCCAGCCTTATTTACTATGACTCTAACACCCTCCATCTACACACCACTGTAAATTCTGGTAATAAACTTTTAAATGTCACTATAGCACATCGCTAATGACGCATACAACTATGAAAAAATATATTTTCGGCTGTGTTGTGTCCACACAAGAAGCTGTACTATCATTTAAATATTGATACTGAAAGATTATGGCATTAGGTATTTAACACAGGCCCCCTCTGCAAGACTTCAATAACTGGGAAAATAAAATACAGGACATCTCCTTGGCCCTCACTATTTTATGCTATTGACACAAAGACAGCCAGATGCTTTCGGGGGCCCCCGAGGGTCTGGCTTCTTTGAGCTGTTGCCTGCTTTGCCTGGTTCCTATTACAGCTCTGCTGAGTTAAAAACAAGGTAGACTGCACAAACAAAACAAAACAGCGATGAAAAACAATGTGCCTCGTGGCCCAGTAATAAAACCTGTCTGAATAAAGAAAGCACACCCTAATTTCCATCTAAAAGGCGTATGAGGACACAAGTTTTTTGACTCTCTGCTAAGCTTCCCCTTAAACGGTGAAATTGGTGAGAAGAGAGGAGAGTCTCCCCCCAACGGAGCAATCAGCATGTTAATACTGAAGCAAAACACCTCAAAATTCTCCCTTGTATTAGAACCCATTTGAAATAACCTAACAATAGCATTTAATTAACAGGGAGTTACACCTGAGCATTTAGATTTTAACCAAAGAAGTCTCTGTTGTTATTTCACTTGTCTTCCTCTTTAATTATTCTGAATTAAAGTCTTGCTGAGATTCTCTGGGGCTTTAATTAGGGACTGAATTAAAGTTATGTAAATACAGTTGCGAGCCGCAGAGTCTTTAAATAGAGTTGTGTTGCGTCTGGTATTTTATTTTCATTATTTTTTTTTTCTTCTGAAAGAGAAAACATCCTACAGTCTTTTCTTTTGAAGTTTGTCAGATCACTCCGGGGTAGTTCTCCCTTAGGTGTTTGTGTGGATTGATACTTTTTTTTCTCAGAGGGCTGTGACAAGGAAACTATTTCTGCATTCGAAAAAATGTGTTGCGTTTTTGTGCGCGTCTCCGTTTGTGTTGGTTTCCTGTAAATATACTTAAGTATTTAATTAACAGGAAACTGGCAGGCATGAAGTTACCTGCCTATGAATGTATTAATAACTGATCCTCCACCTCCAATTTGCTGATCCACTGTGAAAGTGAAAAGAGCGGGATCAACCTCCCATTGGGCCAGATTAAATCCAAACTAAGTGCCTCGGCCCAGACTGCAAGCTTCTGTCTCTGAATAATAATGGGTTCTTTCAGCTGTGTTTGTCATCAAATTAGCCCTCTACTTCAGACGAGGCGCTCTCAGAGTGCAGTTCTCGACAGCGGCGGAATTCAAATTAGACAAACTCAGTTTGAGGTTTGTAAGCTTTTAAAAATGGAGAATGGGTTTCATTTGCAGAGGTGATGATTGCCATAGGAGGTGAAGTGACAGCGTTCAAGTTCGTGAAAAAAATACCTTCCTTCCTGCAGTTCATCTTCTTAAACGCTCACTCTGAGCCAAGTTACAGTAGAGACACGGAAACGAACCTCAAACCGCCAATTTCACCCTCCAGCTTTCTCTACATGCTCGAAAATCCAAACCCTCTTCCTTTAACATAAAGCCCTCGAAGCTCCTCCATCAGCGCGCGCTTTCAAACGCTGCTTATTTTTTGTCGTATAAACACTGCAACTTCATGGAGTGCATTTGTAAGCGTGGAGGGAAAGCTGTTAACAGATTCTTGAGGCTGAGTTCACTTTTGTTTGCCTTCCTGCCCTCGATTTTACATTCAAGGAGTTGTGGTTGAGTTCCTCCCGCTCCCCTCCGCCTGACACATTATTATGCTCGTACCTTTGATCAACCCAGGAGAGATAAAGTTGCCCTGGGTAGCGCCATCACTCCAACACAGGAGGGGGCAAGGAAGAAGGGATGGAAACCCTTTTTCCCCCTGGTGCTTTTCTGTCTTACACGGTCTCTCTAAAGGAATGAGCAACAATTAAAAGATCGGTGTATCTGAAATAGCTGAGACAGTTTGATGTGAACCGCGAATGTTTCTCTCTTTTATAAAGTGGTCTGCAGAGGGAGTTTTATCTCTTGTAATGACTTCAAGCTCACAATCGAGGATGTATAAAACATACTTTGACAGGAAAATGATCTTAGCTTTACACTAACTGAGGATGCGTAATAAAGAAAGAGTCATTTCCTTTAGCAACTAATGCTATCTCGGATACAGTGACGATAAAATAACATGCGTCTCCAAGGGCTCTTCTTCCATTTTGTGGGCATTAATCAGCTGGGCCCTGGCACTTACTCATTTGCACCAAGTCAAAAGTTAATAAGGATTTATACCTTGGAAACTAAGCACATTTTTCTCTATACAATTTTAGAACAACCACACAAATCGACCCATTCCTGTAAAAGAGTGGTTGCACTCATGATGACTCACATTAAGTCTGTTTTTCAGTAATGCCTCCCCCAGCAGTATGTCAAATTAGCCGATTGGAGGCTTTATCTCGCTGCTTTAGTGAATACACCCAGTGAGAGCTGCGTAGACTTGACCTGAAGGGAACTCAAATGATCACAATAATACTGTGGTGAGAGCTCAAATACTCATCTTCTATCCGTGTGCTCTGAATGACGCTTAAGGCAATTCAAAACACAGATAACTAATGTGAAAAAATGATTACACTTGACTTCGAAATACCGTACCAAGAGGCCACAGATGTGGAGGACTTTGGTTGTAAATGTAACATTTTATTCTTTGAGAACTTTTGAATCGAGTCAAGTAGAGTTGTAAGTGTTGGAAGACTGGCTAGATGTGACGTTAACAGAGTATAAATACAGTCTCGTCTGACAGAAAGCCAGTTGAAAAAGTAATTCACTGTCATTTGATAAGAGTGTGAAGCCCTTCTCCACCCTGATATACAATTTTTACTTGAAGAATTCATTTTTTTAATTCACAGCAAATAAAAAAACATATAGCCTTCTTTCGAGAGGGAACTCAAACTCATAGACAGTTTAAAAGCAATTACAGGTAAACTGACAATCTTTAACAGTCAGGGCCAATAAATGAGAGACTTTTTCCTTATAAGATCATTCCTGCAAGATTTAGCAAACAATTCACTGTGTGGCCCTGCCAGACATTGTTGACACCCTCGCATTGCATGCAGACAGAGGTGGCAAAGTATTAAGTCATAGGTGTCCTTCTGAAGGACACTTCTACCGGCCATTTTTGTGCAAAGCCAACTGAACCAAGGCCTTTGTCACTACACGCCTGTTCTCACCACTCGAGTCTCCCTCTCTGATAGTGTAGTTTCTGGGCTGTTGTCATCAATGGTGTCAGCGTGTAGTTTGTTAATAAAAGAATCTGCGGAGGCAAGGCTGGGTTGAATAAGAGAGCAATCTTTATTGAAACAGATCTCAAGCCTGCGTCCGAACCAGTGCAGCCACACTCTGGCAAAGTAATGCCCAATGCTTTGCCCTCTGCTCTATCAGAAATCCTCTCAAAACTTCGACTTTAGGAAATCTACCAATTACCACCCCACTTTGTCTGCCTGTGCGGGCCTTTTTAAAGTCCATTCGCCTGCACCTACCTACTTAAACTAATTGGTAACTACGATGGATTGAGGGTCCATCTATCCAATGGGAGACAGAGGATTTTTCTGGAATAGCTCATCTTCTGGACATTACCTAACTCTGCTGATGAGAGATTTAGAACTTGCAGCCTAAAGTTGACCGGATTGTCTCTTCATGCTTATTTCGAAATGTATACATTAAGTCAGCTCCGAACCTCTGGCATGAGAGGTAAATTCAGTTTTAGTCCTCCTTAGGCAGCCTCGTTCCTAGCTATCCTTTAACGCAAACACAGAGCTGATTAATGGCCACACTTCTTACCTCACCATAAGGAAAAACAAACTGTCGTGCAGACACCTCAATAGCTACCAAGATATCATATTAGTAGCGACTGTTTAATGCTTGTTATAAAGAAAAGGATCATAATACATCCAAATGCTGGTTTGTTCTCATAACCCTCAAGTGCATATGCCTCTGAAAAACTGATGTCTGGAGGGCGATATTGCCCAAACACTTTGCAATACCCTTCAATCCCAACAAGAATGGGGATGCCATATCCCTGGGCGTGATGGTGCAAAACAGTGTTGTAGGGCTAGGTGGTAGGAGCACGGGGTGTATTGGGATTGGGCCAATTTTTCAGTAGATTCAGTTTGTCTCTCCGTCCTCATGGGAAACTTTTCTGCGAGCAGCAGTTGCACTTCTGAAAAAGAAAACTGAAAAAGAAACTCTAATCTTGTTTTGGAAGGAAACCCTACACATACAGCAGAAGACAAAAAAAAACGTATTACATCTCATTTCCAGAAAATGTAAGGCATTGAGAGACTGCTGAAATAGCTTTAAAGTGTTCTGAGAACAACGGCAGCACTCTGTAATGGATTGTTTTGGTCTTTGTCTCGCTCTTTTCCCCTGCAGGGCTGAAGCAGATCCATGCGCTGTCCATCCAGGGGAACTATGAGCTGCGTATCGACCTGGAGGACTTTGAAAATAGCACCGCGTACGCCCAGTATGGTACCTTTGGAGTAGGCCTCTTCTCAGTCGACCCTGATGATGATGGATACCCTTTGACTGTGGGAGACTATTCTGGCAATGCAGGTAAAAATGCTGAGTGAACTACTTTTTCTGCAAGGCTTCCTGTGCTTGTACAGTGATAAGTATACAACTATTCTTGGATGTTCTTTTTTTTTTTTATTCAACCTAATTGTGAGCACAGAAGTTACAGAAGCGGGTGAAAGCTCCAGCCAACTTCCAGTGCTACCTTCTAATAAAAAATCATAGTATGTTATTTTTACAGTGCACTAGGTGTGTCCACTTGTTAAACCATGCAGACAGCTGCACAGAGAAAGAGAGGGGGACCGCAAGTGTCTGTGCCGCTGCTCCCCAACCATCAGATCCAAGCCAGCTACCTGTCACCTTGATTAAATTACTGCCAATTAATTGCGCTGCTTGACCTGCAGCGTAAACAAAAACCCTGCCGTTGAAATGAAGAAGCAATTTAAAGAACCTTTGGGGAGCGCTGCGCTGAGAACACGGAGAGAATGGGGACAGATATGAGAGATGGGGCAAGGGGAGATAAGTGGAGAGGAAGGGATTGAAGAAACTGGGGTAGGAGGAAACGAAGGGGACAGGTGCAAGAGAAGGGCAACAGGAGTGAGGAAGAGTTAAGTTAAAATGAGTGTAGAGGCGTCCAAGGGACAGAGGAAGCAGAGAAGCAGAGGAGTGAAAAAAAACTAAAAAAAAAAAAGGTGGGAAGGAAAAATGTGTTGTGTTGTATAGCAGCTTTTTCCCCTGATATGATGTCTGCTAAAAAATCCTGTAATGCATCCTGGCTTGTCCTCAGCATGGCCTGACCTTAGACCCATCTGCCTGTTGCAGATTCGGTCAAATTAAGGGTACTCCAACTCTCTCAGGATGCTTTTGGTCTCACCTCGGCTTCCATCTAGGCAGTGCTACTGTTATTATTGCCAGTGGTGGTATTATGCTCTGCTGTGGCTGCTTTCTGATCAGCTGACAGGTGCTCATTTGGGCCGGGAGCAGCTGGAACCTTAATGGGCATCAGAGGAGGCTGTCGGCCACGCAGCCGCCAAGGTGACATCCAGCGCCTTGCAAATGAGCCTTTAAGTGCCTCTGTTTTGTTTTCGTGTTTTTTTCCCTCCTCCAGCTCTACCTACCGCTGCTGGACAGCATCCCATTGTCCACAAATTTGAGCTGTTACCTCTTTTTATTCCCCACTATCTCTTTTGTCCCAGTGTGGAGCAGCACATGACATGGCTATCAGCACATGCCCGTCAGATTATCTTTCCGCTGACCGGTTACCATGGTAATGTAAAATGGAGAGCAGAGTAGGACAGAGTGAGAGGGTAAGGAGCTTGGTGGCCACATCCTGGGCAATTAAGGGCTGTTTGATGCCCTGACGAGCTGTTAGCTATCACCTGATGGCTGGTGAGCGGTCTTTCATTCCCCTCTCAGCTCTTTTCCTCGTATCCACTTCTGGTCACAGTGTGCAGCCAGCTTTCGAAAAGAAAAGGAAATGACGGGAAGTATGGGGAGTTTATTGAACATTATTAGCTCTTTGAACATCCATTTGATGAAAACCTCTAGGTCTGCCACAGCATCCCAGAGGACGAAGTCTCTTTGGGAGTGGCTTGCAAAGCAGTTACCAGTGTAGAGAATATACCGGAGAGAAATCTTCGTGTAGAGATTGGATACTTTGAGCTGTGCAATTTGATGGTGGGATTAGCCTTACCGTGCAGATCATGATTAAGATGATGCAACTGGCACTGCATCCCTACAGTGGTCTCATATCAGTCATATTCATAATCACAGGTTGCAGGGAAGCTTTATTATGAGGCCCTACTCGCCCTCTGATTGGTTGCCTTCATTGGTCACATTCTCTACCCTTGACTCAAAGTCTCTGGTTAAGTCTGTGTTGTCTGCCAGGTAAACAACCCAACATTATTCAGCTTCCGTCCAGGTCTTTAGCTGCACCTCGTGGGTTCACTCATTTTTTGCCAGTGTCTCTGGGGAAGGCAGGTAGAGTGGACACCTGGCCTGTCCACTCTACCTGCCTTAGCCCAGAGACACTGCATCTACGAAGAGTTTGGTATGTTTACCGCAGAAAATGCAGCTCGAAATCTGTTGCATCAGCCGACTGCAACCAAAACAAACACAACCATCAACAATATATCCCATACAGTTAGGAAATAACACATTACCTAGCTAATAAAAGTAATTTCACGATGGATGTCTGTCCCTACCAGTGGACACAAGGAGATATCACACCATCAGCTGTGGTCACAGGCTCCAGCACTTTCCCTTCATCATGTTGTCTAAATGACTTCCAGGACAGGAGTTTTATTTTTTATTTCTCCAACTAGAAAAAGGAGCCAATCAGTTAAACTTAGCTGTCAAAAAACAGGATAGTTGTACCAAGAGTAGGGAAAGCAGTACCAGTTACTAAAACGCCGGAAAGATAAACATTGATGCTACGAAAAGGACTGAAATCAACATTTGGAGAAAGTTCATTAAGTACATCTCCTCCAACAACATTTCTGTCCACTAACTGACAGGCATCTTGGTAATTGGGGGGTGTGTTATTAAAAATAGGAAGATAAAAAGGTCAACACAGAACCTTTGATAAATTGGCTAAAAATCCGGCTGACCTCCTGCTTTCGATAACGAGAAGCAAAACTCTGGAGGACTGTGGAGCTTTATTTTTATTCTGTCATCTTCCGCTGTTTATAGAGTGATTAATTGAAGAGTCGTATGCCATTTTGAAGTGAATCACTTGTGGATATGTCTAATTACTGGTTTCTGGTGTTAGATACAAAAATATGTCAGTTGAAGGCAGAGAGATGCAGTAATCTGTTGCTGAAAAAGTAGCTGCTGCTTTTCTTCAATCTCCCGGCTGCTCTTATTTTTAAGAGCTTCTTGTCTAATACCACAAAAAAACATACATCTGTATCTCTCTTTTTATATACGCATTAACACATTTATCTGTTTCCTCATTAGGTGATTCTCTGCTGAAGCACAACGGGATGAAGTTCACCACCAAAGACAGGGATAACGACCACTCGGAGAACAACTGCGCCTCCTTCTACCACGGTGCCTGGTGGTACCGCAACTGCCACACCTCCAACCTTAATGGCCAGTACCTGCGCGGTCAGCACACCTCCTACGCCGACGGCATCGAGTGGTCCTCCTGGACCGGCTGGCAGTACTCCCTGAAGTTCTCCGAGATGAAGATACGACCGACCCGCGACACGGAGAAAAAATGAGACGGACGAAACGAGAAAGAAGAAAAAAAAAAAGAAGAATTTTTTTGAAACATTACAAAACCACAACTTCTGACAGCTAGGCGGAGTTACTTGTCTTGATATTGTTTGTTCACTAAAACATACCTCTTTGAGTTTACTTGACTCTGCTGTTTGCCTCCTGGTGTCCCTCCCCCTTTTTTGCTCCTCTTCCTCCATCCGTCAGCTACTAGTATCATGCTGGCTTCCATTATCCTCCCCCAGGTCTCTTTCCAAAAAAAAAAAAAAAAGAAAAATAGCGGAACCATCATCGTGTTATTTTTGATCATTCAGCTCACAAAAAAACAGCATACCAGAGCTCCGAACCCACAGCCCACTGCGCTAGCTTTACTCAGTCTGACATGGTGGTCCAACCATCCCCTGCAGAATCACACACCAGTGATTTCCTCCTGACATGTAACTCTGACCTCCCATCTGTGCTGACATGGCACTTAGATCGTGGTTCAGTCTCGCTGCCCATCGCTGCATAATCTGTGGATGGAGTGGGTTGCTCCAAATATAATAGACAGAGAAAAACAAACCATGAACAGGAGATACAAATCCTCCCTGTCCCCCTCTGCAAGGGAAGTTCGGAGTATCCCCCAGTGAGAAGGGACAGCGCAGTGGTACGCTACGTCACATTTACATCCCTGATCTGTGCGAACGAGACCCGGCGGGATAGGTGGCGAGGAAGTGCAGGCCCGAAGATAATGAGTGGGAGACAGAGACCGAGAGAGAGAACGGGAAACAATATGACGAGAGTTAAATTAGTCAGAGCGAGGGAGAGCTGAGTGAATCAAGACCGCGCGAGAGGAAGTGGAAGAAGAGGAGGTGCAAAAAAAAAAAAAAAACAAGATGAAGAAAGAGAAATGAGAAAAAAAGGAAGAGACAACGGAGGATCTCATTCATCTGACTTGGGCCATTAGGGAGCATATTGGGCACTTTGTCTGATCTGCCTGCCAGCTGAGTACTGGCCAACTGATGCAGCACTCACAGATGGTAACCCAGCACTTTGCGTGTGTGTGTGTGTGTGTGTGTGTGTTTTGTGTGTCTACGACAGAGAGAGACAGACAGAGTTCTGTAACACTATCAATTTCCTGTCATGAGTTCAGTGGAGCATCTCAACTGACTACAATGTTTAGCAGAGACAGACTAAACATGATGCATGGCTGGCGAACCTTCACTCTCTCCATCTAACTAGTTAACATGACGATTATAAAAGCTTGTCTTCGAAGGGGGACCAATGGGATCACGGATCGAACGAGGAGTACCTGTCCCGTTGCTCTGATTCTCTTGGACCTGTTGAGGAAACGTCACATTTTGGCCAACAATGCCACCTCTCTGGTTTTGTCATTTTGTTTCTCTCTCTCTCTTCTTTTCCAGGTGATAATTATGGGATTTGCTTGCGTGACAGTTTCTCTTGTCATGCAAACAGAGAGAAAGTCGCTGTATAATAAGATTTGACGCTCTCGAATCACAGTATTTTTCTTCTGAGTAGGAGTTCTGCAATGTGTTACGGCAAAAACAAAATTGCCTAAAGCAACCAAAAACAAAAAAAAAACAAGAATGACATAAAAATTCAAAAAAATAAAAAAATGTTATGGAGAAAAAACACAAAAGGAAACATGTGGGCAGAAAATAGTGCAGTCCTGATTTTCCTGTCTCTCTCTCCTTTTATTTTTCAAGTCGGTGAATCAACTATTTTTCAGTTTCATCGAGTTTCTTTGGATGTACTAAGAGCTTTAAAAAGATATCTGTAGATTTTATTGTACAGTGTGTATGACTTTTAGAGCATGTGAAGCCGTTTTCTTACTATGCTAAAACACAAAGAGTATCTCAAGCACATGGACTTACAAAACTCCACTGGTTTAAAAAAAATAAATAAAGAAGAGATGTATTTACAGAACTTTTTCCCCTTCCTCTACCTGCTGGACTGGGCCCCCCTCCCCCAACAGGTGGAGGAGGAATGTGACAACCCCCTCAAGCACACGTCCGTTCAAATCTGCAGCACAAATATAAAACTTCGACGGAGGCACAATACGAGAGAGACTTCAAAACCTCTTGGCACGTTAAGCTGCCAGGCTGGACATGTGTGATTTTTCTGACATTTTTTGGAAAGAGTCCCGTGGCACTTGGGGAGACAGTCATGAATGTTTGCGGGAAAAAAAAAGGTGTCGCCCCGGCTTGACAGCGAGTTTTAACGTGTAACACCGAGCGACGTTGCACCGAATACCTCTGACACTGGAACAGCTGTGAGTTTTTTTCTGTCATCGCCGGTGCGTTGAAGAGATCTCCTGTCGCCGCGTGTGCGTTTTGTGCGGCACCTCGGCTGTGTACATAAAGCTCTACGACGTCATGGCTTGGCGTCTGACATCAAAAGCACAGACACACGTTACAAACACTTTGCTGATGTTATTGTGGCACAGAATTGGAGGCCTGGTAGCAGGCGGAGGATTTAACGCATTTGAAATAAGCTGGAGGACGGAGAAGGAGCCGGACTACGTGTGACAACGTATGCATATGTGTGTGTGCGTGTGTGTGTGTGTGTGTGGGTGGGTGGGTGCGTGTGCACATGTGTGCGTCTACAGTGTCTCTGTGTGTACACATATATGCACATGCTTGGGTTTGTACATGCCCATGTGCATGAGCCAGACGACAGAGCAGGAGGCTTATTGCGTCTCTCTGTGTGGAAACATTTTGAAGTAATGTGATGCTTATGTACAACTCGCCTCCCCCTCCCCCTCCCCCTCGTCCTGCTATTTGTGTTGATAACAGAGAGATTTACATAATTATAATGAACTATTACTTATTGTGATTGTGAAACCCATAAGAGTGGACGCCACCTTCTGGTACTGTGTTGAACTGCGCTCGTACCCTGAGAAACCTCCCTCCCCTCCTCCGTGAACCCACTCCCCGAAAAAAATCTTTATTCACCTCGACACGACGTTGTGCTCACTGTATATGTTGATGCTATGTTGCCCCCTCGTTATTTAAATGTAAGCTATTATTTGCCATGCGCCCCTTCGTGTGTTTTCTGTTGAGTGAACGCCTTTGTAGTCACTCTCTCTGCTGCAGCTTGCTGAGTCTCAGACGGAAAGAGATGATAAAAGAGTGAAATCAGAGGCTCTAATCATTCCCAGTTATCCCGCTCATTACAGTGCATCAGCACCCTCCCGATCGATCCCCCAGGTCCCCAAACCTTCTATCTTTCTTACTGTGTACCTCCTTAATTGCCTTAGCCTCTGCTGCCAATTCCCTCTCACTCCACAGCTCCTAAATCCTCCTCTCCTTCTCCTTCCAGCTCCCGACTCCCTGCCTCTTTATTACCCTGCTTTCCTCTCCTGTCCCCCTCCCAGTCCTCCCATTCCCTTCAGTCCCAGCGCAGAACTAACTCTGTTTTTCCTTTATTTTCGTTTATTTTTTTGGTGAAGTACTATAGATTGTTTTGCTGAATCTTGATACTGTGTTTTAATGTTCCTGTCAACATTTAATAAACATTCACATTTTATAAATGGGGAACACCCTGAAGTGCGTTGGGGTTTGTTCAGATTGGTTTGGTATTTGGTTTTGGAATTTCTGGTTTAATCAGACTGAATTAACAGAGGCAATTGACATTCAGTAGAATCCGTCAAAAGAAAACCGTTTTTAATGACTTGGAACATCAACCGCAATTAGCAGCTGGTTGTGGAACGCAGCCTCAGCGGATCCAGAGTCGAGAAAAAAGCGTCAGGAACAGATTTTTGGCTTTATTTTACGAAAGCTTTGAGATGACAATGGCCAACAGGAGAGAGGCAAACTTTTTCGACAATGCCATTTTGAAAGAAACAAACCCAGCAGCAACACGTCATTCCTTGAAAACTGAGTCACAGCCCATTCTTGCATACCTGTGCTACCGTGTGTAGCAGTTATCGCCCGAGACCGAGATTGCAGAGCGCCATTGCATACCTACAGTACTGATATATCTGAAAAAATAGTAATAAGGTTAGTTGAGATATCAGAGGAAATTAATTACCTTTTAATTAGCTTTCTTAGCTTTCTCTGAAAATCATGTACTATCTTAATTTCCCTAGATAAGGTGTCTCGGCCCCACTTATGTGCTGCGACGTGGGTGGACTGTATTTGTTCCTCCAAGGGTAGTCCAAGGTAACGCAAGACAATCTGCTAAGTGATGTTTATGTTATGCATGTATACTATGCAACAAATTTGCCCTCAATCAAAGTGTGGGTACAAGCAAATCTCAGGAGATACACTTAAAAGATGGGGTAGTTTGTTGTTGGAGTAACGTGAAAAAGCACATGAGGAAGTGATACTTGTGAGTGATCTTGTCCTTTGATAAGCTGCGAGTAAGATGAAAGGTAACATCCATGAATACACAATGTACATTGATATATTAACAATTTATTCAGGTTTTCTGGTAGAGTAGTAGTAGTCGTGTTTCTGGCAAACAAATGCAAGTCAACTATTCATCCTGCTTTGGTCTTTATTAAGCCTTTTGGGAACATGTATGGCTCTTTGGCGACCAGCTTGTTGCCAACTTTTGTCTGACGGGCAGGTGGCCTACTAATGCCGCTGATGAAAGGGGTTTATCTGAGCTGTTCTTTTCCCGAAAGCTGATACTCCCTACTGCGGGAAACAAAGTTGCTGAGAGAAGTGAGGCTGAACAAACATAAACATTCACTTTGTGCGGCAAAATAGCAAAACACTGTTGCTATAGCGCTGCCATATATCAACACATATGCTGTGTCTCAATTCGGGGTCTGCATCCTTCGAAGGACCCAGCCTATGTGGTCTTCGGAGAGGCGAGTCCTTCGGAGAGAGACCTTGTTAACTGCATCAGCCGTTGTTAAATGGGACGGTCTAGCATTTGGAGCATTTCCTGGTTGCGTCACCAGATGTTTTGCCCTTACGATGTCGCCATTTTCTCTCTTTCGTTCTTCTTTTTCAGACGCACAAATAATCTTGGGATATGTGAGGCCACGAGGGATAGTAGCGGTGCATCCTCCAAAAAGAGGGAAAAGAAGGCCGCATTTGTGGGCTGCATTCGGAGGAGCCTTCGAAATTGAGACAGCCTTCGCGCAGCGTTGTGACGTAATTGGCCTTCAAATGCGTCCTCTGAAGGATGCAGACCCTGAATTGAGACACAGCCATTCTCCATCCCAGCTCATCAAATATGGCAGCTTGGTCAGCGGCCGTAAACTTCAAACTATGAAACTTTACATACCTCTCCGGAGGGGCTCTGCAGTCAAGTTAGTTTAAATACCTTATATGCAATGTCTCAAAATAAAGCGTGCTGGCAAACACTTCACTTATTATGAGGTTGCAGTTCGGTTGAGTTTGGTCATAATTGCGAAGTGAACTCCTTCTCTCTGGAGGGAAAGTCTGGCGTATGACCCATCTAACCTCCACAACCAACCCCAACTTCTTGGCCCACTTCAAGAAGTGATACTAGAGAGGTGACTGCAGCGTCAAACTTAGAAGCATCAGCCACTGACAGGCTGCTGGATTTGTTGCGTTGGGTCTGTGAACAGAGACCCTACAAATAATTTGCTGCAGACGATTTTGTCCTGTGCACAAGCAAGACTATCGGCAGCCCTGACGTGCCGCATATATCGAGCTGCACTCCCATGACACATCTCTTCGGGCTCCTAATTACAACTGACCGCCACCCAACATTATACGTAGTAATTAAAATATGGGATTAGTGACGCTTTATTACTGGAGCTGTAATTTAAAATGGTCATTAAACAATGTGTCAGGGCGATTACCTGTGTTGTATGCAACCCCTCAACACTGGATACAAACCCACAAACACCTATTAACATCTGGCTTTTGTCCTCAATGAGAAAGGGTACGATCGGCATTCATTTCCCGACTCTGCTACATTCTTCGGCTCAGACGTGTGTCGGCATTGATGGGAACATGATACAAAGGTGGAGACGCATATTTTAGATATGATATAAAAGATATAAAATAAAGGAATCATAGCAACATTCCTACTGGCCTCCACGCTGCTTTACATTGATTTCCTGCAGAATTGTGTCATCTAGATACACCAGATAAAAAAAAAACTATCAAACTGGCCTGTTATTAGCAGGTTTATTCGTTTAGAAAGACACACGTATGCAACAATATTTGTGTGAATATGTAGTATTAGTGTGCACAGCTTTTAAGAACAATGATCTACAATGGAAATAACAAAACAAGGTGTGTTTATTCCATAATTTCACTAATACATCAACAAGAACAGCCTGTTGGGACTGTAGTGTTTTCGAGAACAATGGGAGCTCCTTTTTATTCCCAAGATTTCACTAACACACCTCTGAGGTAATAAACACATTCTTCCCCTGCTAATTCTGGCTCCAAACAGGGCTCCGAACAAATAGCAGGTACCCGGCAAAATAAAGGATACAACGAACTGCTGGATATCAATTGAACCAACAATTCTTTCAGGATTCCCAGCAGCGTTTGGCTCGATGAAACTAACCCGCATTCACACCCCAGCACTGCAGCCCTATAGGGAGCACGACGTGGACTCGTAAATAGACTCACTAGATGTCACATTATTGTATAAATAATTAGTACACCTACTGGGCCATAGAGACAAGAAGAGATTAGAGCAAATATCCAAATGTTGATAATTAGTTGTGTTTTTCACAGACACCTCTGCTTAATTTTTTGCCATAGTGCTACAATATTACTTTAAACTGTCACGATGTAGACGCAGCGCTGGTGTGTTTCCATTAGTTTGTTGTGTAAACATGCCATTTCTTTCCCGTCTGGGGAACCAAAACACTGGCTTATGTTGTGGTAGGTTTGAAATGCCATATTTCCACAGCTGTTTCATCTTTAGTCTTGCTCGACTGATATAAATGCCTTCTCTGTTTACTATCTCTATTGCTCATTAAATTTTGGTTTTGGTTTAGCCTTACTTCCAAACATACAAGCTCTAACATCCCACGTGGATGAGCAGTTTACTATAACGTAACAGTTTAAAAGGAACAGTTCACCCAAAAATGACAAAATGATTAGATGTATGATCTACTCACCGTCATGATGAAGGAAAATCAGATTGAATTTTGTTGTCCTGCAAAAAATGTCTGAAGCTTCACAGCAAAATCGCTTTGCAGCTTTTTCCTATAGAACCAAAGTAGATGGATACTTGTTGTAAAATATTAGAAAACAACAGAAAATGTCATCTAAAATGGCTTTATACAGCTCATATGGCGTAATGGAAGTCCCTGGAAGCCCAGAGATCCCAAATTCATTTGAAAAGGCATTAGTTACACCCTCACATGTGCACCCACCTAAGATGGGATGTGCGCTAACACTTTTAGCTTTGCAGCAGCAGTGACAAATCCGGGTGTAAAAAAGGGCGTGAATAAAGTCTTTTCAAATCTCTGGGCTTCCAGAGACTTGGATTATGCTGTGCGATGTGTACAGAGCCATTTTCTTTAGTTTTTTACATTTTAAAAACAAGTCCCTATCTACTTCATGTGTTTAAGAGAGGGCTGTTTTACCTTGCAGCTCCAAAAATGGCGTGTGGGCTACAACATAAGGGTGAGTACAATGACTGAGTTTTCATTATTTGGTGAACTTTTCCTTTAACTCATATGATTCCAAAGGCTGAAAATCCTTCATGAGACCTCCTGGTGTTGTTTTGATATCCTGCAACACAATGCAACCTGTCACTGATCAAATTCTGAGTCCCTGCGTGTGGCCAAAAGCCGGGCCAATATGGCGAATCTACTAATTGCCTTGAAGGAGTGTGAGTCATGATACGTGCGGCACTGCGAAACGATGCCAGCCGTGTGATCTCGCTCTTCAATTCACGGTTCAAAAGACAGCAAATGATGTCAGTGACTGAGTTCCTATCTCTGTAGAGCCACTGGATGCAGAGAAGGCATTCAAGAGTGCTGGCTGTGCCATCGACTCAGCTCCTTCAAAGTGCAATATTGGCAGCCTACATGTTGTTTGCTTATTTGTGGAGCAGTGTCAAGTTGTTTTAAACGCCCTTCCAACTGACTGATGATACAACATCAGTGTACTTTGTGTTAAATATCATCCTCTGTAATTTCACGACTTCCTCCAGGAGAAGACAGCTGCTGCTCTCCAGCAAGTTCATATCTGCTTCTCGTCACTAAAAGACATTTAGTGGGACGAGAAGTTGATATATTTATCGGCGGTGTCCGTCGATCTTTGCTGCGACAAAACACAGATGTTTTTGACGAGAAGTTAGGCGTCTTCATGGAAACAAAACAGGTCATTTAAACCTAAAAAATATGTTTTTCCTAACCCTAACAAATTTAGTTTGTTCCTAAATCTATCCGGAGCGTACACACATTGTTGTCACGATATAAAATATAGAAGTTACAAGTTTTTAACATATCTTTGGTTTGCAGAAATGTACATTGCCAACATTTGTTATGGCGACTACTGAGTAAGAGTATCTGCTGGCGTACAGCAACACCAGATTCTGGAACTGAATAATGATGGCAGTTTTTTTAAAATGAAGTTATGATAGTGATTACATCTGCATTAACAGCTGACAGTGTGCGGTCGCAGAAGCCTGTGAATGATTTTGCCAGTGACCAATGCTCATTAGAATGAATGGGCCACCATCTTGGAAGGCTGCATCCAGTTCCTCCTAATTCATCTGTGATAACTGCCTGTTCACTCTCCCGAAAAAATGCTACGCTATGCAACTCCTGGCCTCTCACTCCTCCCACAGGCAGGAGAGGATGGATGTCCTCATTTGGCTCCCAGAGAGAAAGCAAATCATTGTCGCAGATGTCGGACTGTTCCATTTTTATTTTGCAAAAAAAAAAAATAATAATAATGCATGGATAGAAACCAGAAGATGATGGAAATAGAAGCAGAGTTTTCTGGTGTGGCAGCGTCTCTGTGTTCATGCTGCGTTAATCAATAAAAATGTGCAGCCCAACCAAAGAGAGCATACAAAATAAAGGCTGGCAAAAAGAGGGGAAGGTTTTTGTCTACACTCTTCGACTAATTCATTCTGCAATTAGAAATCATCTGCTGCACATTTTGCCACGTAGCTCCTGGTTTGCGGGGCATTAGCATTCCTTCCCTGCATCTCTTTTCAGCATGCCAGCAGGGTAAGCATACAGATTACTGCGGAGCCGTGAAAAACCCACTAAACACATGAACACCTGACTGAAAGAGAGCAATGTATTAGTTCAGGCAGATCACAAATGTCGTGCTTTGCTAATCTTTTACGTAATCACTATGCACACACACACACTCACAGACACACACACCACTCCGCATCCATTGTCATAAAAAAAAAAGCAGCCGATTCAAATTACACGCCGAACACTGATTGTTTCTACACCGCCTGCTGCACCCTGTTTTTGCTGCGAGGTAAAGCTTTACTCCTACATCCCCAACCGCCTTTATCTGATATAGCCGATCCATTTGCTCTGGCACCGATAACACAGGACTGTTGTTGCTCCGGCTTCACTCTGTGAACACCAATGGGGGGATTTGCATTTCAGTCTGGTTATATCTCCGGCGTGCTCGCAGGGAAGGCAGGGGGCAGCTTTTCTGCAGAGACACGAATGTCAAAGAGAACTGTGTTACCATTTGTTGTTACAGAAGGTTTTTATCTTTTTAACTGGTGTCATCCAATCAAACGCATGTTGCTCTGTGTTGTTTTTAATCATAGTCAAAATGCCATATTGCAAATGGCACATTAATTGGCATGCATGTTAACAAGAGGCGTAGAGGACAGCACACTTCCAATTATATACAAAGTATGTTTAGTCGCCTCGTGTCATGTCACGCACGGATTGAACAAACGTCAGACAGTAAGGCTGGAAGTTTCCGCCACACAAGATGCAATTTGCTCGTACAGGCGAACTGGTGAAGTCCAACACTAATCGCAGGGTTTGGTTTCGATCACTGGAGGATGTGACAGCCGGTCCGCCACGCTTGTCATAACGCTTTGTTCATCGCTCCCAAACCCTGTTCCTGCAACTGGCCAAAGAAATTGATGAGTGGAGCATATATATATTTTGTAGTTCACCCAAAAAGTTGAGATCCAGTCATCACCCTGATGCAGATGGAGAGTGGTTTTCATTGTCCTTAAAGCGAAAACTCTCGCCAAAATGCAACCTAGGCTATTTTTGTGAATGTACTCGAGTCAAACCTTTGTGTAGAAGCATAATTACTTTTAAGATTGACCGTATTTTCTTTTTCGGCTCAAACTCATTTTCAATGGGAGTGCATGGGGCACTTTTATGCTAGCATCAAAAATTCTATTTTTTAAACACTAAGAAGGCTCGACACAACAGGAAACTTTGCTCGTAGTATCACCAGGGTCTCTACACATGAACACGAGCATTGAGAACATTGTTTGTGTACATAAAGTTTACTAAAAAGAGTATTTTTGAACAACTCACCTTAGCAGTTGCTTGTTCCACTCGCCGCCGTCCTGCCAGCTGAGAAGTGTTGATCTCTGAATGCGACTTCACATGGAGGTGAGAACAAAAAAAGCCAAGGTTGCACTTTGTCGAGAGTTTTGCTATAAAAGATATCTGGAGCTTCACAGCAAAATAGCACTGCAGCATTCTCCTTAACAACTGAAATAACATTTAAATTTTTTAAATGCATAAAAAACAGCTGTTCCGACATAAGGGCCTCGAACACAGACTTATTTAAAAAGATTTTATTCACACTGTTTTTAAAGCTGAAGTCATCCGTGCACACTCCGTCTGAAGTGGGTGCACGAGCTCAACTGCACATCAACGGTCCAAATAATGTATTTTGGCGTCCAGACATTTAGATGATGTCAGATGGCGCTGGTGTTTTTGACGTTTTAAAACAAGTCTCCAGCTACGTCAGTTGTTAAGAGAAGTGCTGCAACGCTGTTTTGTGTACAACTTAACTTCCCTTCATTTTTCCATCAGCATGGGGGGAGTGAGTAGATAATGGGTGAATTTTTTATTTTTGGGTGAACTTGTCCTTTAAGTCTAGGCTCTGGCAGATGTACATATGTTGATATTCATGACAAACAAAACTCTGCAACGCCAACTAACATCTTGGTGAAAGTAATTAAATGTGAGATTGTCTGCAGAAGCCGGTCTAAGCAGATTTCAGGCGGAGTCAAAGGGTACATTTGTTTTACTTTGTTTTTAAAAACACAAATATTTTAGGTCGTTATAATTAGAATTGTGATTGCTGTCATGCTTTCTGCTGGACTAATTTCCTTTCATATTTCACACAGCGTGGTGCAATTATGACTTTTCTGCAAACCACTTTCAAAACAATGTATTGTTGATAGTGGGGCCTCTGCAGAAGTGGGCATGCTGATTTTTTTTGACGTGCGACAATTAATAGCTCACAGGGCTATTTCTGAGGAAACTGTGTGTGTGTGTGTGTGTGTGGGTGTGTGTGTGTGTGTGTGTGTGTGTGTGTGTGTGTCTTTAAGTGTGGACTTGAAAGCTTCCTGCTCTGCCTGCAGTCGGAGCCAGGACATAAGTTTGCTCTCCAATCTGAATTAATTACCTTTTTTTTTTTTTTTTAAATTCTTTAATGTAGCTTTGAGGTGACATTAATTAAATTATTTAACATAATCACACTCTCCTTTCCGCATGAAAGTAAACCTGCACCGCTGCCTCCTTCATGCTGGTGGCGGATCAGCCAGCAGTCGTTCAGCCCCGTTCGAGTGGAGATAGTGTGTTTTTTTTTTCCCTCCCTTCGAAGTAAAGCCCTTATCTCTTCAGTGTGAAACACTATTAGTTGACTGTACTAACTGCATTAGTGACCCTGCACTACTCTCTTCCTCCTTTTTTAATCAAACTGCCCTACCTGCCTGTTTTCTCTTCTTTTCTATCAACTTAACTTGTTCTCAAGCGAGCATCAGTGTCGGCAGTTCAGCATGCTTTACCCCTCAGGTTCTCCTGAGGAGCACGGTTTATGTGTTTTCTGTGATCTTGGTGTTGTCATGAATGAATTGTATTTTATGTTCCAGTGCCCGCTGTGTGTACAATGACTTGAGAATACTGCTGCCTATTATAATACTGTAGGTTGCGTTGGCTCTTTGGTGAGGAGATTTTCTTTTTTTTTGTTTTTACCTCAGCAATTATCAGAAAAATACATGCCAAACGAGACAGAGGATCCTGCATTATCGTCTTTGTCATGGAAACCGAATGATTTGAGACACTGCGGAAAATGTAGGAAAAGTGGAACATATTGAGGCTGCAGATGGAGCGTGAAGGAGTAGATTGGCTGCAGGAGTAGTTTTGAGAAGACATTTTATTCTTTTCTTTCGGAAGAGACTTCAACGTCATGGGGGTTTATTGCACACAAAGCAAAGTAAAAGTTTAAATGGCGACATTTGTCGGGCAAAAGTCTGCAGGTTCCAGGTGCTTAAATTAAAAAAACAAACTCTTTCTGTCTTGTATCCAGCGAGGGAAGAAACAACATGTGTCTAACTCAGAATGTTATTGATTCTACTTGCAAAGGGAAAACCAGTCAATTGCATATATGTTAGCATGTTATCTGCATTTAAAAAACTGCAAATACATGCTAATATTGATGTAAGAAGGGTATATGATAGCAAGTCAAATATCTCTTGGTTTACGTCCTCTGCACTTGTTATCAGCTTTTTCCTTTAAGGTGCAATAATTAAGAATTAGCCACCTCTCGAATTGATTCTCCAATATCGCCAGAGTAACTGCCAGCTGTTGCCAACTGTAGCTAAATGTAGCTGCAGCTCAGTTAGCCGTGCAGCTAGTGGTGGGGACTGTTAGCTCAAGGTAGCATTTTTGAGAAAGGACAGGTTGGGGCTAGCTGGTTAGCTTTGACAGACATCTCTGCAAAACAAAACATAGATGTCAGAACTTATTTTAATTTAAATCTATTTATGTTTTTGTTATTTTGAACTATAATTCCTACATTTTGTACCTCTAAATAGATTAATAAATGATTAAATAAAACATCAGTAAACTGTGAATGTAACTGGTAATGGAAGTCAATGTTAGTTGCAGCCCTTTAGAGTACGACATCTTTACAGATGATCAGGTTACACAAAAAGATTATTGGAATGTCCCTTTATTTACCCCACTCAGTACATGGTAACTGTGCACTGCTGCTGTAAATCCTGCATGAAGGGTCTGGGGATTTACCTGTGACTTCACCTGTGATAACTGATTTCTCACCTTTCATTTCTCTCTCCTCGGTGCATCGATCCATACATTTCTTGTCTTTTACGCCTTCTTTCTGTCTATGGCGAGAGGTTAACGCCACCCAGGACGTCGAAGAGCAGCAAAACACACAACAAACAACTTAAAAGTTTGGTTTTCTTATCCACAGTTCCCAGAGGCAAAAAAAAAAACTGTTACCCAGACTGCTTTCCATCAGATCATCCAACCATCTGCATCAGCAACATATGCATTTATCAATTAATAAACTAAGGTAATTCTACTTAACTAACCCGATGTCTGCTTCCATAATCAGACAGAGCTCTACAACTCCCTTTGTTCGTTAATAGTGCATCAGTACGTGTAATTACAGTCCTGCAGTTCAAGCCACGGAGACGTCTCTTAAGTGTTCTGTCGACGTAAGCGTCACCTTTCTTTTCATGTCGGCTTGATGCTCGCACAGCTGATGGTGTTTGGAGAGAACGGGATCCGCGGGGGGCACATACAGCTGGATCTGCAGTGGCATCGAAGGGCTCGACGATAATGGCGCACGTGATGCGTTCTGTTAAAGAAATGTCAGATCTGCCACACTCAACAGGCATTAATTATGAAGCTAACACTGAAAGGATTCACTTCTAAAACAAATTGTTCCTGTTTATCTGAATGTTTTAAAAGTCTGAACAAAATGTACACGTCTGAGCATGTGCAGAGCGACACGGCTGAAGTTAATTCATCGTGTTATCCGCGTGCGTTCGTGAATGTGGATGCTAAAAAAAAAAACTGGTATCTAAAATTCCCACACAGAACATGAATGCAACGAATAAACTCTGTTAGAAATACTGCAGCAGAGGCATTTCCTCATGTCACAGTCGGTTTCTTTGAGCCCATTATCACATGAAGAGTCTCAAAGCTGGGCGTGATTGAACAACGACAGAGACTAGTTGCACTCAATAGCCCGGAAGCGGCACTCGCTCCTTGGACTCTTCAACCCACCTTGATAATACTGCGGTTTGCCTTTCATGTGTTTCGGGGTGTTTTTTTTGTTTTTTCTTTGGAAACAGTGGCTCTTCATCTCCATTGCAGAGTTCACCTTGAGTTTTAGCACAGATTTTATTTCCATGAATTTGGCTGCTAGTGAAAAAAGAAAATAGCTCTTATTCTTCTCAAGCTCTGATCGGACTGGAAATGTCAGGAAGAAACCGCAGAGATTTACAAGACCTTATATTGTACTGCGAACTAATAACAATCACTAACCCTGTCTGATAATGCTTGATAATTACTGACCAATTTATCCAACCTTTTCAAAAAGTATCACAGTAAATTTCTCTTATATACAGTATATCTTGTATTTAGATATTTTCAAAATAAAACTTAAAACAAAGAACTGTATCAAAAAGGTATGTGTTTATTCATTTCAAAAACATTCCCTCCCCATTACTTAAAAACAGTGAAATACTCTTTAAAACATAAATATCACATCCCAAGTCCACATCTTTGGTAACACGGGTTCATACCCAGTGTTGAAGCCACTGAAGTTAGAAAAGTAATGTAGTTATTTTAAGCCGAACCACAATGTTTTCCTAAACTTAACCCTAAATCTAATCAAACTGCAAGCTTACAACGATGATCCATTGCGCCCGTCGCTGGTACGCTGCAACGTTCATGTCGTTTGCTGCGACTTGTTTCGGAGGTGAGTGCATGGATCTGTCTTTGGGAGGAACCTCAACACGTACTCATAGAACTGGAGTTACGTAAAGGTAACTACGATTGTAAAGTGCCTTCCTTTAGGAATGGATTTTTATTTTTTAAACCAGAGATTCAATAATGTTGCAGTACAATCATCTCTTAAACTTTAGGGTTTTGTTTGTTTGTTTGTTTTGATTTCTATTATATGAAAAAAAAAGAAAAAAAAAAAAAAGTGTGTTTCTCTGTCCGTCCTTCTCTCTCTAGTAGTTTTTTTGGGTAAAGAATGAATTCCACCAGTGGCCATTCAGTCGTTGAGCTGAAAGAGCCAGCCATCCTGACCCACTCGCTGAACATCCAGCCGAACAAAAGAGAGCGAGACAACCTGTCTCCAACACTCGCTGTTTCCAACAGACGTCAGGCAGGCGACCACAATTGGAAAAACCTTTTCAGGGGTCCGGCTTCGGCAGCAACAGTGACAACCTCTATAACCAAACACTCGCAGGAGCGCTGACACAAAGAGACACACTGAGCAGTAGTCATTCATTCCAGATGGGCACTTAGCCATGAGGAGCGACACCGAAGACCACAGCAACAAACGGAGGAGAGATCTCTGCCTTTCCTTTTCCAGCAGGAGAAAGTTGAGCAGAGTTCGACTTGAAGCGACGAGGTGTGAGGAGCTGAAGTGGGCTGCCATAAAAACGTCAGTGGATTTCAGTCCTTCCCTGCCAGCTTGTTCCCGTCGATGCACAGGTTTATTGTTGGAAATTGGATTGGAATTTATAACCCGATGCATAACAAACAGCAAAACAAACACAGAAGAAAATTGCGGTTACTAAAATGCAACTTTACTTGATTATGAATAGTGTTGATTTTCTGCTTGGTGCAAATTGGAAAAATTGGACTTTATGATTTTTTTATGACTTAAAAGTAATTGGTAAGAGAAAGTTCAGAAGCTTTTCCCAAACTGATTCCCTCCCTCATGCTTGGGTACGCTCTTGAACAGCGGATTAAATTGCAAAATGTCACCGTGCTGATGTGAAATACAGTTTTGCTGCTGCAGTTACTTTCCATAATTCTCAATGGAGAATTCAGATGAAAACAACTGTGTAGATTTCAAATGTGGGCTGCTTCTGCGGAAAATGTGCTTAAACATTTTTAGAATTGAGTAGCTGTACAGATGCTAGCAGCTGTAGCCAGCTAGCAGGCTCTAGGTTTCACCGTGTTAGAGGTGAGTTATATCTGATATAGTTCTATATGTAGTTTTGCTCCAGTATATTTAACCCTGTTTGCAAAATGTATATAATGCAGCTCCCCTTTCTTCTGTCAGATAAAAACCTGATGTGGAAAATGTCACTGACCAGCTAGTCTGTCTCCAGGAGTTACCATCTCTCTGTGGCATGTGACGCACATTAGGCTAATTGATGGCGCTGGCAGGTAGAAAGGTCCCAGTGGGGCATTATGGGAGCTGTGCATCCAATATTCCTGCCTGACAGACACCAGCAGCGGTAACCTGGTATCTGCTTATTACTGGTGACACCTCACAAATATGGAGCAACGGCTAATAACTAAAAAGAGCCCGTGAGAGCATTTGATGGAGGGGTGTTAGTGGGAGGAAAGTGAGGTTTTGGCTAATGGGCTTTTATTGAAATGACACAAAGGGGTTTCTCACTACCACATTGGGATACAAGGGATGAGCTGGACCTGAATTGCCAAACCCACGTACAGTATATCTGTACTGCCAGCACAGGACAAAAGGAGGGTCCATGTTCCTGACAGGAGTCGCTAAGCATCGTGAGAGGCACCTCTCAGTCTCCGTGGGGACTGATGCACTTGTAATGGAAGCTGCCCACAACACAAAAATCACACAACACTTTTAGGCTGTGTCAGTGTAGATTGCCTTATTTCTGCAAAGTGTTCTTATCCTGAAAAAGTGTCATTTACAGCAGTAATGAATGTAAAACAGTCTGCAGTCGCTGTGTATCATCGACTCGCTGGTTGATATTACCCGGTCCGATCTGCAATCGGAAGGCACATTATCCAGAATTTTTCCCTTTTTCGTGTTGCAAAGCAGGGTTTGCAAACTAGAGGAAATTGGACAGTTACCATAAATCCCACTGGTGACGAGCTGGATGCCGACAGAAAGTTTCCAAATGCTTCATAATCCACTTCTCTGTCGCCCATCTGTAAGCTGTGTGTGCTCCAAACACTCACATCTCTCAACACGAGATTTGGATGCCAGTGAGGAGGGGCAGACGAAAATAATAGTCACCTGGATGTAACCCCCAGTCCTGTGAGTACATGCATAGCCCTCTAACTTCATGCCGTAGGTTAGGGTTACGATTACACTTGATACTTACCGCGTATGTATCAAAGTATCACAATAACTGACACATAAGACTTTCAACCAGGAGATCGTGGGTCTGTTGGGTAAGTAATGTAGTTATTCTAAGACAAACCACAATGTTTTCCTAAAACTAACCAAGTAGGTGTGACCGGTGTGCTTCTGCGTTGTGTTGGTTCGAATGATGCTGTGACACCGGGACCTCTTTGGAGACGATCTCCATTTATTTCTACCTCCATGTAAATACACTGTCCGCCCGAGCTCCTATGCAAATACAATGCAGACAAAGATATCGACAAACCCGGAAGTTAGTTCAGTTTATCATAGCGTCAAGCTAGCGATTTTCAACTGTTAAAACTACTATTTTGAAATGCAACTCTGTTGACATGTACACAATATAAGACAGGAAAAGACATAACAATAACATTGAGACCAGAAATACATATAGTAAACAAAGAGAAACATTAGGATGGTTCAGGATTATCAACTGAATGCAAGAAGGTCACCCACCTCTCCCACAGGAAGACTGTACAAAAGGGCAGAGGTGGGGGGCGCAGGAAGCCTTTATAGTGGGGACCACAGAAGAAGAAATTAAAGAGGAGGAGCACCGAGCTACACACACACATTTACACTGGACTTGGAGGCATTTTCTAGTCAGGCAGTAACAGATTTTGTGTAATTATACACACATTTCATTAAACACGCAGGTTGACCAGGTTACATAGGGTTCTTCCCTAAATCTATCCAAACTGCGAGCTTACGACAAAGATCCAGCGCGCCTGTCGCTGGCACGCTTCAACGTTGATGTTAAATGCTGGGACCTGGTTATTTTGTTTATTTTTAAAATAGTGCTAGTGGTTCTGTTTTGTCTTCGATTCTTAATCTGAAGGGGACGGGACAGAACATGTTTTCCTTTCTAACCTCTGACAAGCGATTGGGATCGGACAGGAATATTTCCGTGTGAAATGGTACAGGCCGGTAGTGAAAGTCCACCCTCCCCATGTCATCCTCTAGCTTGTCCATTCGTGTACAAGAAATGACATTTTGCAGCTCCCCTTCTTCTGTTACTGAGCCCCAGCACATGTGAAAAGGCTACAGGTTGCCTTGTCTCCCAGTTCCCTGTAGTCCTCATCTCCCCGTTGGTACGTGACATTGTGTGTCAGGCTAATTGATGGTGCTGGCAGGTAGAAGGTCCCAGTGGGGCCTTGACGGTCCTCTGGATCCAATACTCCACCTGACAGACACATCCTGAGGTGACCTAGAACCTGCTTATTACCGGTGACACCTTACAAATATGGAACAGTGGCTAATAACAAAGCTCGCCTTTGATGGAGGGATGCTGGTGGGAGGAAAGTGAGGTTTTTCGGCTAAAAGGCTTTTATTGAAATGACACAAAGAGGTTGCTTTAGGACAGAAGGGTTGAACCACCTCTGTATTGCCAAACACTTCTATATACATGTTTGTACTGAGCCAGCAGACGACAAAGGCGGGTACATATCGACACGAGTCATATGAGGACAATAAGAGCACCACTCTGTCTTTGAGGACTCAGACACCAGAAATGAAAGCTGTTGTTGGCAACAGACAACAGCTTTTTGTGGCTGTGTCAACATGGAGCAGACTTATTTCTGCGCCGTAAACAAAAGGATCATTAACGGGTAATAACGGTAAAAAGACGTTATTTTGGTTTTCCATTAGCAACCTAGATCCTTTGGAAATGGGGTTGCATCATATTTAACATGCAAAGAGCTTTCAGTATACGCACATTTAGCTAGAAACTAGTTAGTGTCCTGTTTTCTCACATGTTGTATTACCTTTTGACCATCTTTGGCCACTGTAGAAATCAGTGAATGTGCCAAACTCTCTAGTTTTGATGCTTTGAAGATGCCGTTTTAATTAGTTTGATCAAGTCTTGCTGTTTGCTGTGTGCATGCAGTCTTTACAGTGCTCTGCAGGACCTCACTGACCTCATTCACTCACTCGTTGATCATACCGCATCCTTCAAGTTTCCTCTTCAATACAGCAAAGCAGGTGTTGCAAAGTAGAATGTATGTTGGTTAACAATAGTTCATATAGCCCACAGGATGTTCTGAGGAAGTTTTCAAAAGCTTCCTGGCACCATTCAGCGTCTGTATGAGACTGCGGTTGTAATGTCATGGTTTCTGTTTTTGTTTAGTAGTCTTCCTGTTTTATTCCGTAGACTTTTTCCCAGCTCACGTACGTTTCAGCTCTCGCTCCACACCTGTCCTGCATCAGCCTCATTAGCTCGGCTCCGTTCCAGTGTTTTTTACCCTGCCTATCAGCTCCCTTCCCCGCTCTCTCGTTTCCTCTGCTGATTCATCTGTGTTTCTCCACCTGCACCTCGTCCCCTCATTAGTGTAGTTTATATTTAAGTCCAGTCATTAGTCGTCGTTTGCCGGTTCCAGCTTCTCTGTAAACCTGTTCCTGCGATGACAGCAGTTCAGTGAGATGTCGTTAATAAAATAGCTCTATTGTGTTCAGGAAAAGATGATAAATTGGTTGAAAATAGTGTTGACTTTTGGTTTCACACCCATGGGACTCGGACAGTCGTCTCGTGAGTAAAGGTCCCATCAAACCCAGACTCCACACTACGTCACCTGACTCGTTCTGAGGGATTCATATTGAAGTTATCTGACAAAACACTGTTATCTGACAACCTTGGAACGAGAACGCTCTGTCTAGATAAAAGTTTCCGCCATTTCTGTGAAAATTGGGAGATATTTGTCCGTCCTCACACACCTGATCAATGAATTTAACCACCAGATTTTGCAGGAAGGACATTTACCTGTTCTTAAATGAGCTATTTGTTTGACAAATTGATTTTTTGAGTCTCACTCGCAGCTCGTCAAAAACTTGTCACGAAGACTGAAAAATCAACTTTTCTTGCAAATAGGACCTTTTTTTTAAAGCATTTCTCTGTTGATGTGGAGGGATTATAGGACGATATGCAGCTGAGTCTGACTGAAACGCCATCTGATGATACCCAAAAACTTGGCGCCGCATACGTACGGTATCCGAGAAAAGATTCATCTCATGACGCTGAACAAAAGGAGGCGATATTTACTGGTGAGGGAAAATTTAATAGCGTATAAAATCACCCTGCTCCACATTCGAGCGCATAAATCTCACTCATTAAGATTTAATTAAAGGCTCACGGACCAGGACTTCTCTTGGTACCTGGCATGAACAGTTTGGACTCCTCTGGTATGCAGCTTGATGGAGGGATACTGACACAGTTTTTAGTTTGGGCAGAATTACACAAGAAGAAAACTGTGCAGGGAACTCAACTCTGGGCAGCTTCACAAGCCTCACAAAAGGAAAAAACAGTTGCAGTCTGTACATCAGCACCTCGGAGGCCAAAGTCTCGACTCGTCCTCCAAATTATTCTCTAATACCACCCTGACATATGGACTAATGGTATATAATGTACAGCTGTTGTTGTTCTAGTGGAAAGTTAGCTTCTCCTTCTGCACTCTAAGCTCATTATTCTCCGTGCACAATGCCTTTCTGTCTAACTCTTCTCTCGCTTTATGTCTCTCATTCACAGCCTCTTTCTGTTTCACACATTCATTAGCGCACTCCCGCCATTAACAAACACAGCAACACTTGGCGCGACGGCTGTGCACCCGAGCTCGCCGCAACGAAGCTTTTTATTTCTAGCTGTTATTTTCACGTGCTTCATGCTGCTTTTTTACTTAACTACAAAATTCACGCCGGAGATATGTTTTTTTTTTTTGTTTTTTTTTTGGCTAAATCCGGCCACAACTCCAGGATGTGAAAAATAACGTGCCGTGACTCACACAACCGCCGATGTTCTTTGTTCTCTCCTAATCGAGGTGTCATCTAACAGATTGTCACAATCGCACACGTTCTTATCGCTGACATTTAACACAGCTAAATGACAGATTTTTAATTTTCGTTCCTCTCGATGCTCTTTCTGGGAGTATGACTTTTTTTTTTTTTTTTTTTCCCCACTGTGTGACTTTTGGCAACCCTCAGAGCGCTTCAGTTAAATCACTGTTTGGTAAGTGAAATATCTCCCCGCTCAGCATGGCCGGTCTCATTTCTGCTCGCGGCGTTAATAAGTTCAGTCCTTTATAAAACAATGAATTAAGAGACTCCGTGCTGCCGATTAGCCTCATGCCTAATTGATTATGAGAAAAATGTCCCTGTGTTACAGCTCATAGCAAATGGGACATTAATGCCATCTCCTTTGTCTCATTCTCATTCGCTCATGCAAATGTTTGCTCTTCTGTCGACTCTGTCTTTCCGTTAATACAGTACGCAGCCGTCTGCCTCTTTTGTCTCTTTCTCGCTGTATTCAATTCAGCTCTCGACGCCAGCCTTACCTCCAGGCCTTGCTCGGAGCCTGAAGGTGAAGCTCTGGATTTACCTGCTGATCTACGCTCCTACTCTCACCTTTAGTCACAAGCTTTGGGTCGTGACCAGAGGGATGAAATTGCAGATACGAGCGGCTGAAATTTGTTTTCTTTGCGGTGATAGGCTCGGGAGCTCAGATTCTCTGATACCCTATCTAAGCTCCTAATGCAGTCTCGCAACAGTAACTCCTTTATGTTGAACGGAGCCTGCTGAGGTGGTGCAGGGCATCTGATTAGGATGTCTCCCCGAAGCCTCCCCGTGGAGGTATTCTGGGCACGTCTGACTGGGAGGAAGCCCAGAAGACTCGGGAGGGATTATAATATTCCAACTGGTCTGGGAATGCCTCAAGATGCCCTAGAAGGCGCTTGGAGGACGTGGCTCGGGAAAAGGATGCCTGAGCTGCTCTTATTAGAGTGCTGCCACTAGAGCCAGGAACCTGATAAGGGGGTGGATAGATGAAGGGGTGGAACAAAAAGGGCACGTGGCTGTTTTTCAAATGTACTGTAAATCCAGGAAACATAAGCTACACGGAGACAAACTGTACAAAATGACTGGCCTTTAAAGGGGCACTGTGTGTGTTTTGGAGAGCAAATTCAAACTTAGAATTCTGATCTTTGCAATCTCAATGAAGCTCGTTCGTTCGTTTTCTTTTCCGCTTTTTCCGTGAGGGTTGCGGGATGTTGCCGCTTTTTATCCCCCTGAGGGGTTGCGGGGCTTACTGGGGCCAAATCCAGTTCTACTCATGGGCGTAGGCCAGGGTTCACCCTGAATGAGTCGCCAGCTCATTGCAGGACCCTTACTGATGGCAGTGGCTGCCCCACAGGGTGCCAACTGCACATCAGGAGCGATTCTGGGGTTCAGTATCTTGCTCAAGGATACTTCGGCATGTGGCTCAGTCCCGCCCGGGGGAGCTGGGGATTCGAACCAGTGACCTTCTGATCACTGGTCCACTAGCTCTACCCACTGAGCTACAGCCGCCCCCCTCTCAATGAAGCAATAACAGAAATTCAAATATCTAGATTTCCATAACTGAATTAACAAGCACCGAGCATCAATGTTGTAAACACGGAGTCCAGCTCTCCTCGTCCAGCTGTAGTCAGCCACCCGTCGAGTGTTGTTGTGGAGGAGACGATTTCTGATTTTACATGTTTTACATTGTTTGGAGTCCCATTTTGTCGATTTCCTTTTCCTGCGAACTGCTGTTAACCAGGAGAAGCCTTAAACAGGATTAGCATGACTCTTGATGTATTCCCAACTCTCTTTCGCTGTTAGTAAGTTAAATAACTCCCTGTTGACCTTTCGAGTCTTGTACTTGTTTGACGCAATCATCCATCCCCAACCTCCTCCCTTTGTGGCCTTGTCACTCTTCATCCCACCTCGACTGACTTCCTCCTTTGCTGCTGTAATAATTAATATGGCCACTAGAGGTCACTGCAAAACAAATCATCATAAGATGCTATCACGGTCGACCTACATAGTCATCCTCAGTGAAAGACGACCACTCGTTGGTACACCTCACTGCATTTTTCATATTAGAAAAAAGTTATGTAGTAACTCTGCAGCCTTCATTTTTAATATTACGTGACCAACTCTTTGTCGTTTTTAATATTCTGCTTTTTTTTTTTTCTTTTGTAAAGCATTCCGAGAAAAAGTCCATTCGAAACCTGCTAACAAACTGACAAATGGAACCAAAAACAAACACGCTTGCCGGAGGTAATTACAGAGCATTTATACTCCACTCAGAGCTATGGCTGCTCTTTGTACTCTCAGTGCTGTGTGTGTGTGTGTGTGTGTGTGTGTGTGTGTGTGTGTGTGTGTGTGTGTGTGTGTGTGTGTGTGTGTGTTGGTCTGTGCACTTCTATTTGAGGTAAAAAGAGACGGTTGTGTAAGAATAAAAATCCACCACGGCCCTTTCTGAACGGCTTCCAATATGCTGTAGAATGCTCCGTGACCTCGCTGTATTGTTCCTGTACTCGCGTTCAAATTAATAAAGCATTGTCTCAAGATGAGCTGTTAACTGAAGGTAGCAAACATTGGAAAAACAGATGAGAGGGAAGTGGATTCAGCCGCTTTAACGACCCGTCATTCTTTACCATACATTTTATATGTGATTGTTTTTTTTTTTATTTATTTGGTGGCAGCGTGCAGCTTGTAGCTTGACTCTTGATCAAAGTTCCTGACAGACGTGGTTCCATCTGTCAGCGTGTTCTCGTCATCAAGACTCGTTCTTCTCTCATCATTACGGCAGATGTCAGAGTGTACAGGCTGTTGTCTGTTTCCTCATTTTTCATTCATTCACAAGAGGAATTGTAGAGTGCCCATAGAGGCAAAAAAAAAAAAATGTGAACACAATGTACCCTGAGCTTGGAAAAAAAAAAAAAGAAAATCCTCTTTCTAGCATGTTTTTTTTTTCAGGCGGGGATGTGCAAAAGTTCACCTTCGTGGTATCTGGGTTCTGTCATGTCCAATCAAAAGCCATGCGTAGAGATCTTCCCTGGTGAATACAGCAGCGAGCGTGGCTTGACTTTTTAAGTTCCACCTGACGCTACAGATATAACATGGTCAACTTCACAGTGTTTAGACGAGCCTTTGGAGAAAACGAAAAAAAATTCCAAGAAGGGAAAGGTTTTTCTGGGTGCAGACGCAATTTAATTTTTGTTATTCACGATCGTCTCGAGTCCGTCCGACTGTCAGCGCACGCATCTGTAATATTGATGCTGTCCGACATTAGATACGCAACGCTGAGTGAGAAAGCTGGAAGGAATGAAACAGGAAACTATATATATTCTAAAGATCTATGCTCGGATTTAATCATTGGTGTCTCAGTGTTCTTCACATCGCAGTGATTGTAAGAACATATATAGATAAAATACACCCAGACAACTGCAGAAAGTGTAGTAAATGCAGTTCTTATCTTACTGTTTTTAAGTGGACACCATTACTCCTTAGTCTTTAAGGTGCCATCAGGCCTTTCCCCCTTTACTCTAAGACTCACCTACAGATTTATTGTCTTAGTGATCCCTGATCAACCAGCCATCAATATTTTATCTGGCTACTTCTTAATTAATGCCAGAAAGAGATTAAAATGCTCAATTTTTACTGGTCAGTGTTCTTGTGCCCAGAGGCGTTTATCGGCCTTTACATTTTTAACTCACAGCGGACCCATTTTTTACTCGGGGGGGGTCTACAGCCTGTGTGTTGTGTTGCATAATTCCAGAGTCAGCAGAAAATAAACAAGAGGCTGGTGACACTTATACGCACACATCGACTCTATGCAAGGTTACACACTTTAAACAACTCGCAAACACCTACAGAGTTTTTTTAAAAATTAAACCTGGACACGTTTATTCAAGCTTCAATAAATCCTTCATGGGATATCTGTAACCGGCCTTTGAACATTTTATTGTAGAAAAAGGCTTTTCCACGCCGCCACAGCGTTTACTGTCGATGAAAATTCAGAGTCATGCTGACTGCTGTTTTGCTGTTGACTCGGCAGAGTTCAGAGAAAATGTGACCATTACTGCTTCATGTTCCATGTGAGGCTTTTTTTTTGATGATATTGTTATTGTTTTCTTTTTTCGCCCGAGGGCAAAAAGGCACTAACATCACTGAGCCTTTCTTGGGTTGAAGATATGCTTGATGTGTTATTGATTTCCACTTCACTTTTAACGAGTGAACTGATGTGGATTGATCTGTATTCGCAAAGTCTTCTCGCAAAGCACACTGAACCCCTTTGCATTAAAGATGTTGCATCACATTTGACGCGTTTCATATGTCCCACGTCTCCTCGTCCACGCGTGTACCTGAATGTGATCGAGCTCTGTCGTCATTATCTCCTCCATCTCCATTCTCTTAACGCTGTTCGGTGGAGCGAGGCGGGCTGCCAGAGGTGCTCGGAGCTCTAATCCACATGGGCATTCGATGTGTGAGGGGTCCTTTAATTGAAAATCTGTTAGATCCTCCAGGTGATCCGACGAGACCGATAAAGCAAACCGCTGAGGAAACTGAGCGCGCAATCCAGCGTCCTCAGTCGGCTGATATATTGACATTCCAGACATTTTTCATTATGGGTGTATTTTCAAGATTGCATTCATTATATTTTGTAATATACTCTTGAAGCTGATTGAAAAATCAACTGGCATGTATTGTTGAACATATGTGGACTCCTTCCATGAGTGAGAATGTATTTTCTTTGTATTTTATTTTTCAGTATTTGAGTCGTTGTGAAATTAACCCATCCCTGAATCCTAAAAGATCACTGGCTTCGCTCAGAGCTGCAGATACCTTAAGATATGATTCGGCCTGCAGGATGTTTCTAGCAAAAAGAAAAAGATAAAATCTTTTAGAAAATATGTATTATATGACATTTATGGGTAGAAATGTGTTTTAAACATGTAGGAACCCTAATTGTTTATTATTTCTTCATAATAGATAGATACTTTGTTTTCAGAAACATATTTGAAGCTTTTTGGCCTCTCTGGGCTTCCATATTGTACCATTTTTGCATTTTAACGATTTATGTCTTTGCTTTTGGCTCCTAGTCCACCATTAAGTTTTCAGTTGAGGCCCTCCTGGGGGAAAAGTTCAGGCCCCCTTGTCTTTTTTCAAATGATGCAAAGTCATTGGATTGCAGATTATTGCATCATAACTACCACGAGACTGATGGTACTCGACTGATGTCTCAGAGCTCGGACAGCTCTCCGCCGCACCAAGATTAAGACCAGCAGTTGTCAAAACGTAGCAGAGGGAATTAAATCACACACATTTTTACACCGTGAATTTACAATCCATGAATCTAAACTTCAGTGGCATCACCATGTGTCCGTTTTCCGACGGGGGTAAAAAAAAAAAAAGCTTGTTACTGGTTCCTGCGCCGATCATAAAACCGCCGTCTCATCTTGTTTTTTTCCTTTTCTCTGCATGACCCACGAGTGACTTCCGCAGTTTTCTGGCAAATACCTCTCTGTTCTGCTCTCTGTTTTTTGAGCGAGGACTTATCTCTATTTAATTTGCCACAGAAACGTCTTTCGCTCTTTCATGCTCCTCCTTTGTCCCTTCGGCTTCTGCTCGTATCGCGCCGCGCAGAGTTCAGCCAGTTCTTTACCGTCTGCGCCGTCGTGACAATGGCGTGTTGTCGCTCTCAGTTAAAAAGAAAAATGCAAATGACAGAACTAATGTATTTCCACGTACGCCCACTTTCTCGGTTTCTTCGTCTTTTCCGAGTCCAGTCAGGTACACGTTCGGCATATGGGGCTTTCAAACAGAACAAATACAATGTAGATTATTCCTTCTGTTGAGAATGGCACACGGCAGCAAACCTGACAGGTCGTGTTGCTCCCAGTAATGTGTTTGAGGCCGCTGCGAATCTTCATTCATGGATCAGCTCACATTAGATATGAGAGTGTCTGCGCCGCTCGGTGTAGGAATTTGCATGTGGAAGATTAAAGACTCCGGCCCGTGCCGATGCCATGTCAAGGATACATATGATGGATGAGTCATGTGTGTTCATAATTTCATCATTCGTTTCCAGAGGCGTCAGCTATCACCTACAGAGCGCTCTGTCCGTACGGAGCGAGCGTCTGAATGTCAGCTCATCCGTATCATTTCCTGTGAATGGCTTTTGTCGAGTGAGTGCGGCTGCCGTGTTGAAGGTTATCTGCGAGTTTGAGTATATGATGAGCTCTCGTTGTGCGACCGCGTTTATTGTATTTTTTTGTGTAAATGGACATTTTTCTAGACCGATCTACACGACGAGATCCATTTGTCATTTTTTTTTTTTATCTCGAATATTTGTAGGGTATCAGCGTTGAGGTGTGTTGTGTGCTTACGTTTTAATCGTGCCGTCTGCAGAATAATTACATTTCATTAGCCATTCAAGGTTAGACGCATAATGAAAAGGAGAGACGGAGATAAAGGGGAAGGAAAGCATCGCTCTGGCGCTGTATTTATATTGATTTCTGTTTTTTTTTTTTTTACTGCTAGGTCCTCTTTCAAAAGCGCTGAGATCTCATCAGTCTCACTCGCAGATTACGGCTTCCCTCCCTCAACATTTGCATAGCCTTCATCCACCCACTGACCAAATAAAAGAAGTGTAAAAAGGAAGCGTTCTCCGGCAACACACCCCTCATCATTTATTAACTAAATGAGTACTGATGCGCCCGCTGATTCCGCTCACTATCGAGATGAATCCTCCCCGTCTCTCAGGACCCCGCGTCTGTTCAAACACGATATACCCACACACATTACCGGAGTTAATATTTTTTCAATATTGACGTGTATGCTGTTAATGCCGCTTGAATCAAATCAACCTGGGGTGTTTATTATAAGAGGTGAGCCCGGCTGATATTAAAGCTCTGGCCTTGGATCAACATATCTGGGAGGTTTGTTTTTTTTTTTTTTTCCAGGAGATTGGAGTAATGGGCGTCCCCATCTACGGGAAAGTGACCCGAGGCGAGAGAGTTTGGCTGAGGCAATAAGGCAGAAAATCTAATATGGTGGCACGGGCTGTCCCACTGGGCTAAGCTCTGTCAAACAGAGAAGGTATAGGCATCCCTGTGTGTGTGTGTGTGTGTGTGTGTGTGTGTGTGTGTGTGTGTGTGTGTGTGTGTGTGTGTGTGTGTGTGCACCTCCTCCCTTTTTCCTTCTCCATCCTCTTTGTCTTTCTCCCGTCTTTACCTCACACGAGGCTTACACACCCGCTAATGCATGCTCGCACACACAAGCGGCAGCACATACATAAAGTGATAAGCTGTGAGTCCTGTCTGGCGATGACCTTAACCTCATTGTAGAGTTTATTGGGCAGCATCGCCAGCGAAGTAACCTCATTTTGCCTGGAGGAATACAGAGTCAGCTATTTGTTTGGCAGCCTGCACACTTCCAACAGCCCTGTACCCCCTCCGTCTTCCACCACTGTCCACCCCCACCTCTGCCCAGCCGTTTGTTTTCCCAATATATCAACCAACCTACCACCCCCGAGTACACACACACACACACACACACACACACACGTCTACAGATGGTTTACTAACTCGCTGTGTACTGACGGATATGGTTCAATAGCTTTGGGCAAAGGAACAACATTGTCAACTTTCTGCTGAATTGCAGACGTAATGTCAGTACACAGCACAGCCGTCACTATTGACGGTGTGGAATTGGAACTGCGCTCGCAAACAGGTAGAAGGCCGATTAAAGCGAAGCCTCTTGAAACGGCCGCGACGAGCAACAAAAGAAAGACGAAGGAAACTTTCAGTGACACTTTTCAATGAGATACGCAAGAGTGTGGGCAGTTACAAAGGATTGAATCAGGCTTTTAAAAATTGGCAATTGCTAAAATCCCTGAGAAAATGTGATTAAATAACTAAACAGAGGTTTCTTAGGAGTGACTAGAGAATAGACTGAGATTAATCAATTACTTTCTTAATGACTTACTCCTGATTCACTTCAGGTAAATTGATACTGAGTAGTTACCAACTAAACTCCTTGATTACTAATTACTTAATCATTAGTTACTCTTTTTGTGTTCCCCTCAAGTAAAGTGCAACATAATACTGAGTAGTTAACAAGTAGTTACTCTTTTTTGTAACTAAGTATTGAGAGTACTTACCATTATTAACTTGAAGGTGCACAAAAAGAGTCGCTACTGATTAAGTAAGTAGTAATTAACAAGTGTAGTTATTGAGTACTTAGTATTAAGTTCCATCCGAAGGTGCACAAACAGAGAAACTAATGATTAAGTAATTAGTAATTAACAAGTCTAGTTATCGAGTACTCAGAATGAAGTTCCTGACAAATTAAGACAATGTGGAAGCACAAAAAAACAGAGTTCCTTGACTGGTCATTTGAAGCCTCATGTTAAAATGGCAGAAATTACAAGTTTACAGCCTTGTACACAAAAGGTTTGGCTCTCTATAACTCATTTCCCTGCTCATGTTGGCTACACAACATTAAAGTTTAAAGTTATGCGTAATTATGTGCAGAGCTGCTTTGAGCACACAGCTAGCCTCAAGCTGTCAGCTAAAGGCTTCACCTCAGCTAATTCCAGTCACTGATCTCGACCTTTCAGACGTGTTTGTGGCTTTTGCTCTGCCATCAGTGGGACTAACGGAGCAGAGTGGATGGAGGGAGAGCAGTGTTTTCAATTAACGAGCAATTCTGTTACGGTTAAAAACCAGTTAGCTGCTAGAGCTGGCAAACTCTGGAGGAGACAGCTGTGTGCAGAGCCTGTAGCTTCTGGAGGAATTCACACCCTGAGTCGAGGACTTCACTGCATTTTTTATTTTTTTATTTTTGGAATAACACTCCTCTACAGCTGCAAGTGTGTGGAGCTTCCGAAACGGACAGTAGTTTGGGGCAATTCTCTATTATTTGACTGCTTTGTGGAGAGGAACTCAACTTTACTTTATGATTGTACTGTGTGGAGATGGGAAAAAATAAAATATATTGCAGGACAACAGTCTGTAGAGAGTGCTAACTCTGGTCGGACAAAAAACCTGAACATAAACACACCCTCAGTGCCTGCTGCTAACTTGCACTTAATACTAAGGTATTCTGTCTTGTTTGGGGTGGATGAAGCCGTGGTCGGACTCATGCAAGTGACTCAAATGAGCACATAATGAATACAAGAATCATGTGAGGTGAGATTTGCTCATCTGTGTACACAGACAGCTTGTTAGCCTTAGCTAGCTTGACAGCTTCCAGCAAGGTAAGGCTTGTTAAACTCACTGGGCTCGCCTTCAGCTCCACCCACACTTCACCTCTTTGGCCAATTTATGAATAGCCAGCCAGGAGTCAAGTCTGAGTCAGGGCACTGCCAAGACGGCGATGGCTGGTACCACGCACTTTGAGTTTCATTCTGGCTCTGCAGAAACTTGCAAATGACGTCACGATGACTGTCTCTGCTATTTTTACAGTCAGTGGAAACAGCTCATTCAGCAAGTGGTGATAGATATTTATTTATCATCAAGGAATTCCTGATTCATCCATCGCTCATCCTCTACAACTCGCTTCTTCATTTACCTGTAAGTTCTAGTAGTAGAAGCGCCGAAAGAGCCAGAAAACATTCACGTTCACTCTAATTCTGAGGCGAGGAGGTTGACTTTCTTTATATTTCCATTCTTCCCGCTGTTACTATCTCTCCAGAGCGTCTGAGTGCAGGAGCAGGTCCTGTGACACATTATTCATGTCCCGTCACCAAACAGACTTTCCCACAGACGGCGAATTACAGGCTTATTTCCATACTTGTCGGCAGCGCTCGTGCTCTCTCCACTTTACTTCCTCCCCTCATCCTGCACAGCTGACTGCACAGTGAACTCCCACGTCCTCCAGGGGCACCAGTTCACCACCTCTGTCTGCACTCTCGCACTCTTGCTGCACAGTGAACTGCTATCATATTAGATGTGGTGAAAGAACATGAAGTTGATTGCAGAGACCTTCTCGGGAATGTACAGCCTGTACTCACTACACGTGTGGTTTTTTATAACACCCTGGCGTGATTCACTGCCAGCGTTGAGACTTTTTATTGGATTTTCTTCCTTTTTCTCTCCGTCTCTTTGTTTGTCTCCGCGTGTTCTGATCCGTTTATCAAAACTCCCTCTTTCAGTATTTCGTTCAAACGCTTTAAATTCGTTAACGCTTTCGCGGCGAGCAGCCTCCTGCAGCCGTGCACATAATGACATGTCTCTGAGAGGCAAAAGCAGAAGTGGCTTCATATCCTCCCGGGTGGATAATTGATAGCCTGGCAACGACAGACTCATTTGCAAATGTGCATTAGTCTGGTCCCTCTCAATTCATTTTTGATGTCCACAGGGAGCTATCAACTGCAGCAGACAAAAATGCCTCTGGATGCAATGAGATAGTCCAACCGACCAATCAGACCAAAGAAGCACGTGACAAAGCGCTTAATGACACATGCAAGTTGGGTTTACATGGTCTGTTTTCATTCAGAAATCGTGGCCTGGTTAGGTTTTGGCATGAAAACCACTTATGGTTTGCAAGAGATCATGTTTCGGCTTAAAATACCTGATTCAGATACCACAAACACAGCTAAAGATGTCCCAAGGTTTCCTAAAAAAACACCTGACTGCTGCCACAAACACAACTGAAAATTGTCCTGAGGGCTCCTCAAAACCTCTACACAGAATTTTAAACTGACAATGAAACAATCACAATTTAATATGATTGACTCTATATAACTTACATCAACAAACAAGCCATCAGTGAGAAGATTTACTATTTCTCTTTAGGCTTTCTTAATGCCTGCACACTTGGAGAGTCTGTGTTAACATCAAAAAGAAGCAGGATGAGATTTTTCTTCAGATAATTTTATTTCTGCTGGTGTATTTTGTAGTTTTTGATGGTGTAAACACTTCCACTTTTGTCCACAGGGGGCTCCAAAATCAACAAAAAAAAAAATCAAAGTTCCATGTAGCAGCTTTAAAAATATCCACTGGTGTCACGCTTACAATTGTTACACCACCACCATCGCCACCGTCTCCTTCCAGCAGGTCATAAACATGTAATGTGAATGTAATATGATGTGTATTTTCAGAAATGTTAATATGATGCATCAGCCGATGATCAATGATACGCCGATGATACGTACAGATGTGAACAAATCCAACTATGCCAGAGCAAATAAAGAAACTGCTTGCAGAGACATGAGGTTCTGAAAGATATTTGGGGAACTTACCTGAACCTAAACACCAACAATATTGGCAGCGAACTGGGAACCATTTCTCTAACTATCATAGGTTCATTGGGTTTTGGAAAGCACTAACAAAACAACTATTGCCAAACCGCTCATGTGAATCATTCCACAAAATGGTCCTTCGGGTCACTTTGGAACGCAATGACGAACAAACTCACCTCGCCGAGTTTGGACAGCTTGCTGTTTGATTAGTCACATCCTCTTGTTTTCTTTCTCTGTCGCTCTTAACTGCTCTTTGGATGAATGGACGTTCTGTCTCGGGAACCTTCAATCCTCGAGTTGTTTGTGCGACGCTCTCATTAGTTCAAGCGGCTTATTAAAAAAAGGAGAAACAACAACCGGCACGAAATTGCTGATTATATTATCATCTCATTTTCGGGGCGGCGCTGAGGGACGAGGTGAGGGAGTGACTTTATCAAGTACCCATTGAGGCACACAATGGCCTCATCCATCTTCTTTGCTTTCCTTTCAGCTCTGATTAAATGAGTGTGATGGATCTCGCCATCATTAGGGAGACTGAGGGCTGGCGGATTGGAGCCATCACAAATCAGCTTTATGTGGGAAGAGCATGGAGTGGCAGTGACAGCTTTACAGCTCCTGTGATATTAATGGAGTGGACCGTTTTTACATTGCACGGCCCCGCAGCCCTTTTCACATCAGATGTATGGTAACCAGGGGTCGTTACAGATCTCTGGGCTCCAAGTTATGAGTGCTTCCACCGGTGTTCTGCGCCTGAGTCAGCACATTTGCCGGAGTTGTCCGAGGGTGCCGGAGTCGCTATTTAGTATTCTCGGCTTGAATTCTCCAGGTTAATGCTGACCAAGTGCCTCAAGACCTACATTCTACTTACTATACTTTATAATTAAAAAAGTAATGTGCGTCACACACACGTTTCTAGAAAAAGTAGAACAGAAAAAATCTGTTTCTCGGAGCTCAAGTTTTTCCACCGCCGCACAAAAGGAGTCCGTGTTTTCTCAACAGTCATCAGTCAACATCTTTCCACGGATGGTGTTCCCTCCACGGGTCTTCTTCACCCCGATTTCATGCAGCTGATGCTCGTCTTTGTTACGACCCAAGCGCGGGGACTCTCTTATGTTTCGCTCAAAGCGGGAAAACATCTTTGTTCTAGCGTTTGAGGAAAGAGGTCAGTCAAGTCGCACATCCTGAGACACGCAGCCGGTCTCATTGAAGCTCGCATTTAAAAATCTCAGTGTCTCTCTTTCGCTGTTTAATTCAGCAACAGACAGAAGAAACCGAGCGCGATAAGTGGGTCTTCAGCTAACTGAGGAGACATGGCGTTAAAAATGTAGTGTTTACTCACAACGATGTGGGTTACTGACACGTCTCACAATTTTTTGAAGTGTTTATCTCCCAGCTCCCGTCACGACTCCATAACGCTTCATCTATAATGCAACATGTATTTTTAGTTTTTAATTTTGTCTCATTTTAACATGCAAACACCTGTCAAAGTTCTGTTAAAAGCACAAACTCATTCCCTTTTTTTTTTTACTATTCACCTTATTGTCTCTGTGCAGAGGAGAAAATGGGATTTTTTTTTTTACCAAATATGGAACCACTACACATATATTTTCTATGAAATATGAGACATTGCATGGAAAAAAAAAGTAAGTAAGAAAACAGTCGTGTCTGAATGTGCCTGTGCCGTTTGAGTTTAAAGCTAGCACACCCAACAAAATCATGGGAAATGTGAGCAGTGCTAATGAGTTCAGCGCGGTGTTGAACCTGTGCACTGCCTTTCGATGTTCAATTTGCATTCAGCGAATGATCATTAAAAAAGAGGTGTCAAAAGGATTCTCTCTGGACACGTTGTTATCAAAAAAGAGGAGCAGATAACATCAGTCAGAAAAACAGTCGACTTCTAAACCAGCCTCTGTCCCGACTTCGTTAAAAAGCATGTCACATTTTACGAATTCACAAAAAGGCCTATGTGGTTTGTGGACATTTCACGTGTATATAAAAAACTATATATTTCATAAGGGTCACATGGGAAGATACTTTATAAGACATTTTTGGTAGTATGATACCTACTCTTTAATTTGTGGTTTTTCTCATGATTGAGAACTGGGTTACTGTATAAAGAATGTTTTTCACATTACCACATGTAACACTCCGTATAATGAAAAGAAGAAGAATAAGAAGAAGTATAAAGATTTATACAGCACCATTTAAAACACCATTATGTTAATTACATCAAGAGTTGACTAATCCTTGTGATATGAAAAAGCTAATTAGAAGAAAAGAAGTTGGAGGTGTATTCACTTAGTTTAGTAAAGTAAAGTAAAGTGAACTTAATGCACACACAAGTAACTCACAGTAAGTAAACAGCTATTTAAAGCTATCATTATCACACCGCAGCTTATCAAAATTCCTTTAGTGGCAAAAAGCCATTGAAAAGCAAAGTATCGGCGTCATTAGCAGCAGGTATGGAGGTATAGCAGAGAAGCTATATGACAGATTCACCACACCTTGCGGGTGGAGGTCGCCCTTCCCTGCAGTCGGGGAAAAAAAATGGGATTACTGCTGCAGTAAAATTCAGGCAGATTGTTCTCAAGTGAGCGACCCGGGGAAAGCAATATTAGAGCAGCAGAGAAACAAAAACAAAAGTAAGCCAATAGGAGACGCAGCGGGATGTCGGGCTTGTGCTTTCAGAAATGAGTTATATCCAAAACCATAGGCAGCCACTGAATACAGAGCAGAGGACACACAGAGCCCCGCGCCTGCAGTACGAGACTTACAGCCACGTGAAGTGTTGCTTAAATTTGTCGTTATTTCTGTGTGTGTGTGTGTGTGTGTGTGTGTGTGTGTGTGATTCACATAACAATGTCTCTGTGTGAAACCTCTCTGGCAGAATTTGCCTAGTGTGAAAATCCATCCGCCCAACATGAGCTAACATTTTACTCATTAATGTCTTGAGAGGATTTTTTTTTGCGGCAGAGACACCAAACCAGCAGCAGCAGAACGTCTCTTTGTGGAGACATGACAGCGTTCACAGTGCTGTTTGTGCATGTGCCTGCGTTTGTTTTGTTTGTTTGTTTGTGTATCCTTATTTGTTTTTTTGCCATGTGCTTCTTTTTCCCAGCACTGTTTTTGTGTGTGTGTGTTTTGACATCTGCAGTGTACACACTCAGTTGAGGGACTGACTGTAATCTACGCTCTGTTGACAGTGAGTAATTCTATTCAGCGCAGCTATTCATACATATTCAACATTTTTTTTCGCCAATGAAATAGTGATTAAAAGGAAAGTCCATTGAAAGCAGTGTCGCGGGATGTGATGTTTGCTTCTGAGCAGGGCGGGAAAACTGTGGAATCGATCCTCGTAAAACAAAGTCTACTGATTAAACCAAATGGGTTGAGTCCAAAGTAAAACGCTCGACGGATGCTGTCTGTTTTTTTTATTTATACGCCATCTGTTTTTTATATTTCTCTACCAAAACAATTGTTCACTTTCTTGGTGGAAAACCCGCAGAAGAAATGCTCGCGGGCGAACTGGAATATGATAAGACAAAATGTCTTTGGCTTGCTAGCGGCTCCGCGAGGCTCCGTGTTTAGTGATAAACTCGCGAAATTGGAATTTCGACCTGAAGGTGGCACAAGATGAAAGCGATCCGGCTTTTGTTTACCACAAACACGGCTGGAAGAAACCCCGAGGCCTCCTTTAAAAATATCCATCGGTTTCATGCTTACAAATGTTGAATGGTGGTCACTGGCTCGCCATCAACTCCACCTCCATCCTTTCCACTTGCTTAGATGAAAGCCAGGTCGTAAACATGCAATGTTAACAAGATACGTATTATAGAAACATCTATGTGGTTCATGTGACACATGCAAATGTGAAAGTATCAGAGGTTTGCAGAGACATAAACTCCTACATGTTATTCTGTTGACTGGGCTGGAAGGAGTCACAAAAGTTCATCCTGAGAAGAAATCTCCGTACCAAGTTTCCATGACGATGCATCCAACAGCTGTGGAGACATTTTTTCTCAAAGAAGAAAACATTTTAAGCTCGTGGCATCGTTATAGGAAAAAGCCACGGGATCACAAACATAAGTAAATATAATTTCATGGCAATCGAACAAAGGGGTCTGATAGATCTCTGTCAGGACTGTGTTGGAGGGTTTGACATTGTCTTTCCCAGAGCGAAACTCATTGGCAAAGGGCTCCGTCTGCAATCACAGAACTATATGAGCTGTAAAGTTCAACTTCAGGCTTGTGATCACAGAGGGAATGTTAAAATACGTTTCATACTGGATTCACCCTTCAACAAGGGGATAAATCCCCTTAACTGCATCGAAAGCCGTCACCACGACAGACATAAAGTTAAATTATAGACCCATATGAACAATTTTTACTTTTGACACATTTTGAAAGAGTCAGCGAAGGCTGTAATCATTCCCCCTGTCGATACAGGCCTTTGAGCAATGTATTTCTATTACGACTTTGCTGTGAGAAATAATGAAAAAACATCCAGTTCCGATGCTGAAATGAATTCTGACGCACACGTTGGTTACGTGTTGATTTGTCGCCGGGACACCAGCCGTAAAAACCTGCAGTACGCAGCAGCCAAAACAAAAGTTATCTCGAGCCGTCCTTTAAGACATAAAGCTCCAGGTTTGGCACAGCCGATAAAACCACCTACTAAACAGAAGGTGAGAGACGGCACAGCCAACACGTGTAGATCCTAAAGCATCGTCCCTGTCGGCACAATAAAACTCTCACACCCACTGGTCTCCTCTGAGTTCTAAACATCAACCTGGTGAGAGACCTGAGCGTAAACAGCAGACAGTCAGGAATAAATTTCCACTCCCCACCCATCCTTCCTGCAAAGCCGAATGTGGGAGGATGGCAGGCCAACACGGGCAGGTCTAGTCGACGCTGCACATATGTCCTCCTCACGTTCCACTGATCTAGCCTGCCGATGCCAACGGGGATGGGCATGTCCTGCCAAAATGTAAGCTTGATATGGCATTGCAGAAACAGTGGGCAAGCCTATGTTTAGAATGAGGCCTAAGCATATGTTCGCTGCTTCAATGTTGAGAATGTGTTTATTTGAGAAGGGTCACGTTGGTTCTGTCGTTGCCTTTGACAGAATTCCAAACCCAGGATGAAAATGTTTGCAGCTATTTTGTAGAAGTGTCAAATTGAACATATTGTTTGGCAGAAACGTTGCGTCGTGTCACATTCACATTACGTGGTTAATACGTGACTTTCAGTGGAGGGATTAGAGGTGACAAGGCAGCCAAGCCAGCGACCGGGGTTCGAGTCTGGATTTAGGTGTTTATAAGTCTGAAACCACCAGATATTTTCCTGCTGTGTTTGTGCTGACATAACCGGATGTCCGTCATGAGACCTCGGGCCACCTCCGGTCCCAAAAACAGGTATTTTGAGCCAAAATGTGATCTTTTCCTAACCCTAACCAAGTGTTTCTGTTTGGTTTTTTGGGGATGGAAATTGAGCATTTGGCACTTGATCAAATTTCACCTCTGAAATTTGCATAGGGACATGTTTTATTCAATAGCTTCCTGTTCATTTCAACAATAAGCACCGCACTGTAATAAACGTAAAGTCAGAACCGTAATAAAGTTTTAACTTCTCTACGGTTTTGCAAAAACATTTCCTGCATCTATTTCAGCGACTGGGTTGTTATTTCTTCTTTTTTTTGTTTTTTCTTTTCAACAAAATCCCCGAGGGCAACACGTACTGAAAGAACCATTGTATCCACACCAACCAATAGTGTTGACAGCCTTCTTCGAGGGAGGGAGGGTAATTAAGGTGAGCAGAGAAGCCTCGCACTGACTTGTTGGGGGCGCAAAGACGAGGCCGGCGAGCAGCATCTCTGTTGTCCTCCAGACAGGGGAGTGGGACTGGTGGGACTTCGCAGAGGGCAGAGGGGGCAGCACTTGGTGGAGCTGCCGCCACATGGCCTCTATGTCATCACAGCACAGCGCGCCACAAGAGATTGCTGGAAGGCATCCTGCCACTGCTGGCGTCTTGCCACCGCCAGACGGCTGGTGTTGTTGTTGATGAGTGAGACGAAGCGCTGCCAATGTGGATCAACCTTGCTGACCAAGCCAGGGGCACGAGGGAGCACAAGATTATTCTGATTGACTCGGAGTTCAGATGGGAAATTATAAACTCGTAGATATGCAAAAAAAAAAAAAAAAGATTGGCCAAGCTCCCCGTGCCCATCACACTTTGCTCTCTCTGGTTCACTGGAAGTAATTGATTCCCAGCGTCCTTCCGCCCGCCTTTTCCTGGGAGATCCCACAATGTTTCAAGGCCAGAGAGGATTTGTACTCACTTCAGCATGCTCCGAGTTCTCCACTCTTCCCAGAATATGTCCATCGGGAGGTATCTGGTCGACATCCAGATCACGCATCGTGCACCAAACTACCTCAACCAGCTCCTCCGACATGAAGGAGCCGTCGTTCTTTCTCTGAGTTCCTCCTCGGCATCTGAATTTTGTACCCATGCATGCATTTCTAAAACAAAACTGCTTCAGTTCATAGAGAGAAAAACAAATGATTGGGAAAAAGCTGCTGCTGCTTCGATACGACTGTTACCTCTTATGCAACCCTCTTACGTGTCATTCCAGCTCTGATGCTTTCTCTGGCATTTTCTTTGTTCACCTCAATACAAACTCAATAAAAGAGTTTCTCCAGCAAACTTGCAGAGCCACTAGAGTAGGACAAGCCTTGGTATTTCTGCTGCAGCGGATTTTCAAGGGAACCACTATAGAGGCTGTCACCACTAAGGGTATTAGCAGAATGTGATTTGGTATTTTCTGCTTTATGGGCCCCCCCCACCCACCCCCTGCACCGTTATCTGGCAGTGGAACAGAGGACTTGGGGCTGTCATTTTGCATGGCGTCAGCAGAGACACTGAGCAGATAGTGTCAACGCGGAGAGATCACAGGTAGAATGGGGTCTTTTTCCTCTGGGATAGGGAGATGGTAATAAGCCAGCGCGAGCGAGGCAGGAAAATACAGGGCGACAAGCAGAACTTATCTACACTGTCACCAGCTCAGTGTATATGAGTATGTGACATAAAAAAACAAGACACGCGTTGTAATAGAAACATGTTTCTGTTGCTAAATCCACCGAACGAATTGTCCTGAATAGATTATAACCTCCCATCCGCCCCCTCCCGCGTACACACATTTTTCAGACCTCAGTTGAACCCATTACACAGCCCTCTTACGTTTCTATCAAACTTCTCTGTTTCCTGCAGACTTTGACATAATACGCCGGCCTTGGAAACGCATTTACAGGCGGAGAATATAATTACAAAAGCACATAAGTGTACGAGAGAAAAATTCGAACGGAAAGTGAATGCGGCGAAGCAGAAAAGGATCAGGCGATGAAAGACAGCAAGGACAAAAAACATAGTGAAACATGAAAAAGTTCAGGCAGAGAAAGAGACGGAACGAGCATCGGACCCGATGGTGTGGACGTGCGTAGAAACGCGTCTACGAACAGTGTCGTTCACAACGTCAGTCAGCCAGCTTCCAACATAAGTGGCCATTTGGCAGGAGATGAAACGGGAACTATGCCAGTTTTTTGGGTTTTTTTGCATTACTACAACAATGGTAGCGTATGTAAACTGAACATGAACCCAGCGCCCCTACACTCCTCTGCTGGCAGATTTTAGAGCTGCTGTATCAACTACAGATGGAGAGTATAAAGAGTATAGTCGGATCGAGTGGCAGGCGACAAGGCTGCCAAACTGCTGATTGAATGCGACACCACCGTACACTTTTAAGATGACCTTGTGGGCGTTTTTGAACAGAAAGACAGACCATCTGCAGTCGTCGTTATGGCAACAAAACCAGGACTTTGAGAGCCATGTATGTGTTTTTAACAACATCAGTATATTTCCAGCTGTGTAAGTGCTATTTTAAGACAAACCATGATGTTTTCCTAAACCTAACAAAGAATTTTTTGGCCTTGTGACAAATGACGAATAGAGCAGGGCGTTGCTCAGATCTGGAGTTTGTCACCGGGTGCTATACGTCGCCAGCCTACCGCTCTGTTAAATGTGGAGTCCCAGTTTCACCATGTTGTACATTGCCTGATGTGTGGGTACGAGAACCAAGCACAGTGCTCGTTGGTCTGGTCAGCGCAGTGCATTTAGCCCTTTTTCCCTTTTCTCTCTTTTCTCCGGTCACGTAGCACCGACTTCAAAAGTGTTTGCGTCTCTCTGCTGCATAGACACCACGTTTTTTTGTTTTTTCCAGCGCTTAAATACTTCTTTAATAATCTAACTTCAGCCTCCCTGAACATAAACAATCCACAAATAGATTAGAATAAAGACTATTCTCTTAGTTTTTATCTTCCGGTCCTATCGCTGCATTCTGCTTTGTTGCCCTTGACAGATTGGACCTTGTTTGTTTGACTGCAGAAATGTCAGACGGAAAACACCCAAATGTCAGCGCCAGACTTCCAGCTACCAATCCCTCGCTCTATCTCTCTCTCTCTGTCTATCTCTCTCTAACACACACACACACACACACAAACACAAGTATTTCATATTTACACTGAAGTCATCCCCAGACTGCTCTCTCTTGAGAAAAGCAAGCGTGTTTCTTAATCCACCTGCAGAGGAGAAATCAATAGTGTTTTGCTCACCCATGCTGAAAAAGATTGTAAAGCCTGTCTCATCTGTCCAGTTTACACAACTAAATTGTTCCCTGCTGGTAATCCAAATATCAGGTCTGGTGGCAGACAAGAAGCGCGGAGTCGGTGGAAACAGCGTGTACCTCGAAGAAGTTTTACAGCACTCTCACAATCTGACTGATTTTTTGGCATGTTTACGAGTCGTGGGGAGTACAACCAGTCAAAACAGCTGCATAATCACTTCTGTCACTTTGTCAAGTCAGAGAGAAAGAAAAGAAATGCAGCTGATGTCGCAGTGATGTCGTGTGGGGGGCGGAGTTTGAATCATGTTGTTGTTGGTGAGCGGACAGGGAGGGTCTGGGAATATGCCACCAAGAGGCATCATGGGAATTGTAGGATCCAGTTTTACTAGCTTGACCCGTAATTTTAAACTTTTGGCCACTTGTTCCAACTTTTGTAAGCGTCACACGGCTGTATGTGTTAAGAAGACCTCGGGACACTTTCCAACAGCACTTGTGGCGACAAATATAGAATGTTTTCTTCAAGATGTCAGGACATCTCAGTTGTAACATAAGGACATTCGGTGGAATGTAGAAGTTTTAACTTATTCCTGGTTTGACACATTTATTCTTACAGTGGAGTTGAATTCTAAACCTCTATTAAGCAGAGTGGAGCTGCAGATTCATACAGTATTTCTCCAAAGTTTTATCTCCACCCACATCACCACATTGTCACATTTGATACATTTCAATTGAAGGATTTCCACAGTCACGATATTGCTGCTTCTTTCATGTAGATTTTTCACTTCGCCTTTTTCAAATCCAACTCAGTGAAAGTGCAACTCTAAATTGCCGGAGTGACCCTTTAATCCAGACATCGCTGTTAGTATCAGGCGGGGGAAACGAGGCATCGAAAAACTTTAAAACTTCTGGATTCGTTTCCAAAAGTGTAATTCTCCCAGAGATTACATTACAGATCTTTGAATCAGTGCCGGGAGCCTGTACAGAATATTTATGCCGTTTGGCTCCACGCAGCACAACATGGTATCACAGCAACTGCTGCTTACACCCCGAGGTATAAAGGAAGCACTGCTGGTGCCTTCATCTGAGCGTGAGGCTGAAATGTTAGCATGTTGGTTAACATGGCCAGAATAAAGAGGTGAAGTGTATTTCTGTTTGTCAGCTCTGTCCCGAAGATTTGTGTGTGTGCTTCCTTTGTAACTTTATGATTTAATAGATAAAACACAAAACACACTACATTTTTTTTGACTGAATGAAACACTACATTTATGAACGGGGGCTGGAGTCTCAGGGAGGTGGTCGGGGTGGATGTTGGGTGTTCAGAGTCCCGGGCCGTCACACCAGGGTTTCAATCCAGTCTGGGGCTGACGCAAGAAAAGCAGGAAAAGATATTTTCAGTCTGTGAAACAGTCAGAAGATTTATTTTGTAGCTACTGTGGTGAGGTCAGGAAAGATGGTAATTTTCAACCTTAAATTAATATATATCTGTTTGTGAAATGCTTGAACAAAAATTAATTTGTGCACATGAGCACTGTGCAGATTAGTGTTTTCCTGAGCTGCTGGAGATGCTGGGTTTCCCAAAAAGGACTCCGTTAGAAATATAAAATATATGTCACTGTTTATGTTACACATGAATGATCGAGTCAAGCGTTTGTGATTGTGCACTTTATGCAGAGACTCCCGTCTCACTGAAGCTTTATCTCTCTCATCTTCTCTCTTTATGTATTTGGCTGCCGTGTGATATTCATCTCGCAGCATTACACGTCTGCTCTCAAAGATGCAAAATGTACAAAGGTATACACTTTATTGACTATCTCCTTCCATCTGCCTGTGTCTCCCCCCTCTGTGCCATGTTTGCGCTCGACAGCCATGTAAATGAAGAGACATGAGACCGGGATGATGCTTTGATGCCGGTGATTCATTCTCATGAAGAGATGTCATCCGATCAAAGTCACTGAATGAAGGGAAGCTGTCTCGTGTGTTTTCCCCGTACTCGGAGATTTAAACCCTGCTGAGTGGGAGAGCCCAGATGTGTGCTGATGCGCTGCACAGTCGGCATTATGTCTTATCACTTGTACTGTATATGTTGAGCACAGACAGCTGCTGTCAGAACTACGGGACATTATATCACGCCGTAACATCAGATTGCATATTATGTATTTTCCTTTTTAAATGGTTTTCATTCAACTTTAATTTATACCTGGAACAAAGAAAAACAACAATATAGAGAGGAACAAACAAAGGGCAATGACTCAATTAGGTAATGAATACTCATAAAAAAATGTTAATCACGTATCTTGAGAATCGTTCATAGCATCTACCTCTCACTTGGCAGGTGTGTTGCTGAGTCCTCAAGCAAGTGCGGTGTTAAATTTGGTGCACGCAACACGCTCAACATGAGTAAATCTTAAATTAGCAGTGCAGCAGCGGGGTCGTGGCTCTGCAGACTGAAGCTGGGTTCACTCGTGATCTCATGGGGAAGCAGACGTAAACAAAATGGAGATTAGCGTGATGCAAAGACTTGCCCAAGTGACGTAAAAATAAAAGCAGAACGGTAAGCGAGTTTGGATGAGTGGGGAGACACAAGGAAGGGAGGTGACATGTTACATGTCTGTCAACAGCAGCGCTCTAGCTAACATTAGCCTCAAGATCTGGAATGTCTACCCTTGCTTGCTGAGCTAACGGTGCCGACATGCCTTTCTCATTTGTCGCTGTGGTCCAGTCGTAAAGCTCCAGTTTACTCATCTAGCTTTGACAACATAACAATCAAAAATGTTTGCTATCATCAGGGCAGCCATGATGAGTCGGCTCAGGAGGACTGGATCTCTAAACTTGTTCACATTATCAGATTATCTGTGCTGAACATTATGTTTTGAGCGCACTGTCTTGATTTGTACTGACTCAACAGGTCTCTTAAGGACCTGTGTGACATTTACTGCTATTGATTGCTTTGCAGTGCTGGCCGAGTCACAGCGATTACGGTCAGATGGATCATGAAAGTCCCTCGTGATTATAATTTTTTCGTCCTCCGGTGCTCTCTTCTCCCCTTCTGCTCCCTCAGTCTGTGTTTTTCGGGCAGCTCCAGCCAATCTAGTGTGCCATCATACACACGGTTTCACACCGTTTCACACACATGCATCAGTTTTGCACGTCTTTCATGATGCTACCCCGCTAAATGAGAAACAGTGTTAATTTCTCGTGGTGCTCATTTTGGCACAGCTCAAATCCCCACAGTGTCACAACAGAATTGGGACTTTGGCAGTTGCTGTTTAAGCCTCCCTCATCAGTAACAGTCTCCACAAAGCCAGCGCTGTTTATGAGAAAGTCAACAGGACCACCCAAGCCTCCCTAGAAAAATACTAATTATAATTACATGACTTTGGTCCAACAACAACAAGTCGGTGCCAAGCGAGGAAGGAGTGTGAGGTTCTTTGTTGGACACAGGTTAGCTCCTAGTTAGCGCTGATGAACAAAACATTCTCTCAAGTAATTTGGATTGTCGTGAAAGCCGATACGTGTTGTACTTGAAGACGTCTGCAGATGCCTTCCATCGAAAGAGACGCTCGCTCATGCACGCCGCCACACTAACAACTTACTGGAAGCGTTACCACAACAACAGATAAGAGTGCTTAATGGAAGGTAAATGTGACTTTTCCATTTTCAGTCCACTGTATTCATCACTGAACTTACAAAGGAAACCGAAAGAAATGGACAGTCATGGTCACATTCTCTAAAAGGGAAGGCAGTAGTAACCCGAAAGATTTCAAAAGTGGATTTCACGAGTGAAGCCTTCATATTTTGTTGATGTTATTTTCAGTCTTTTAAGAAGAAGGAGGAAAAAGGCATGTTTGATGTGAGAGGAGAAGGACCATGTGGCTTGAGAGCTATTCATAACATCCTGATCAAGACCTGTGGAAAGTAGCACGGAACTGGTAAGAGTAAGATTTTGTTAAGCCTTCATTCACTGATTTTACACTTTAACCGCAGTCTCAACAAACTCCTGAGTCAAGTATTTGACTCTTCAGCGTCTGAATGTTTCAGCATGTTCACCGGCTAAATGGACTTGAATTTATTCACCGCTTTTCCAGTCTACTGACCGGTTTTACTACACATTCACCCATTCACACCCACACATTCCAACACTGATGGCAGAGGCTGCCAAGAAAGGTGCCGACCTGCTCAACAGGAGCAATTTGGGGGTTTAGTATCTCGCCCAAGGACGCTTTGACGTACGGCCACCGACCCTCCGATTAGTGGGCGACCTGTTCTCCCTTCTGAGCCACAGCCGCCCTTGTGTCCTTCGGCTGTTAAGTGCTGGGCAGCTACTGTACAGTCAGTTTATCAAAGGCTTTAGCTCTAAAAAACAGCTGCATGCTGCAAGAGGGAGATCCAGGCTGTCAATACATGATACGACTAATACAGTCGTCTGATCAATAGTTAATAAAAAACGTTTTAAGGGGATTTTTTTTTTATGATATTCAATAATTCTCAGAGTCCTTTCCTGACAATGTTGATGAGCCACACAACAATCTATGATTATATCTGGGAGTCACGCATAATCCTCCAAACTTTACTTATATAAGCGATAAGTGTAGCGTGGCTCCTTTAAGGATTGGGCCGGTGCATGGTGAGTGGTCCAGTGAGAGGCGATCGTAGCAGATTAAATGTGGCTATTGATATCCCTGCTAATATCTCTGCAATATTCATGCTATTGCTAATCCATGCTGATATCAATGTGATTGCTAATCCATGGTAATGATGTTGATCTTGCTCCGGTTGGTCTCGTTGCGGTGGTAATAATTACGCTACGACTGTCAGCCACAGCAACATTATCTCTTAGAGAGCAGAAAGAAACGCTGACTGGAGCGGGGCTTTAAGTTGTTGGCTGGGAGAAGACACAGTCCCTGAGGCCCATCAACTTTTGAACTTTTGTGGACTACGAGTGTGAGGATACTGTACATTTTCAAAAAAAAAACCAAACAAACAAACTGTGAACCGCATGACATCGGTGGAACTTTGCTACTGGGCCGAAGTTCACCCAGTGCCTTCAAAAAATCTCTTGCCAGAGTACAGGATCTCAGATATAGAATGAACTTAGTTGCAGGAGGAGGAAGTAGCGCCTCGGAAAGCCACAGCTTTATAAAGAAGGATACATCAATTACTTTTAACTTCCCAAAGACTGTGTAAGTCATGTGTCCCCCCTGATCGACTCAATTAGAAAAACCAGTCATGAGTGAAAGCAGGAGGGGGAAAAAAAAGTTGAGAAACCAAATTACATTTCCAAAAACGACATGGGAACGTCTCAGAGATGAAACTCTAAATGCAGGAATTATTTGTTAGTCTAACTTTTGTCACATGTAATTTCTGGATCGGCCATGTGTGGCTAGCATGTTTTGAATCGAGACAGTGAAAAGACACATGAATCCTTTTGGCTTCATTTGCAGGCACTTTCACTTAACGTAAGTGGAAGATGATCAGCAATTTATGTTGTGTCTTTGTTCATATTTCATTTGCCAGGACTGCACGCAGGTGTATTTGTCAGCACGCAGCGCACTGGAACGTACTTGGACATACATCAGACTCGCTACTTTAGAGTTCCCCTCAGGGACCTCCGCATGAAACGGCATTCGCTTTCTGCATCCCGCTCGTCTTTGCACCTCAATGGAAACAATGATCACTGACTATTGGTCCCCTATCAGACGAGTATAATTAGTTTAAATTAACTTTTATGTCTGCTTCTAACAAAACTGCTAGCTCTGAGATTTAAATGGGAACAGGACACGCTGCAGCGGTACATTCTGCTCCGCTTAAGACTAAAGACTTCAGATGAGCCAAGATGCTAATTGCTCTGGAAGAGGTCGGTAATTGGGAAGCTGCTACATGTTGAACCTTTAACCGTTTGCTGTTGAATCCTGTTGGTATGTGTTGTACATATGTATGGAAATTACTGTTTACATGGCTGTCAGGGAAGTTCCTGCAAGCTTTGCCTATAGATCCTCGTTCACTTTAACATCTACTCATGGCTTTATGTGGGGAAGAAAGGGGGAACGCACCTTTCCGAATGCCGAATGTACTTTTTTGTTAACAACTCCTTGACAGAGTGACATTTGCCTCAATTTGAATTCTTACCTTAAACCTTGAATTGTCATCTCTGCTCTACAATACCAGTTTTAATGACAATCTGCACAATTGCTGAACATCACCATGTTGTCTTTGAACGTACAATAACATGACTGCCAGGCGTCTATGTACAACGCTGTCAGTCTTGCAGAGGTGAAGCCAAACTAGGAACGTAGCGGCATGTTTTCACCTTTCAGCCAGTGACTTGTTGATTGTGAATGGGGGGATAATTGCTCCTAATCAAAGCCCAACACATACACGAACCCTAATTTGCACGTTTGTGTGGAGGGACCGCCGCGTCACGTACGCGTCAGTACCCACAGCAGTGACTCACTTCCTTTGGATAACTAATGAGTCGTCTCACCTCAAACAGACGTGTGATAGACTATTTCTGTGCACACATGAAGGAATTATGGGTTACGTTGTACATTGAAACGGACATGGCGTTAAGAAAACGATACTCGTGTTGATTTGATTTGACTCGATTGCGTGTGGTGAACAATTTCAGAGACTGTGGGGAAAAAAACTAGATTAAAAACTGCAAATGAAAAAAAATCATGCATGAGTGCAAAAGAAGGATGGGTGTGACATTACATACAGTCAACTTATCATTTTTCTTTTCAGATTCGATGACATTAGAACCAGAAACGGACCACTTTATTGATCCGGAAAGGGGAGAAATAGGTTCGCTGTGCGGTGGCTTAACAGCGCAGACGTTCAACAAAATGATTTGATTTTTATGTGCAATTTAAATAAAAGCAGAAACACACATTTAATACAGAGAGGTCATACAATGAGATACAAGGCAAACTGCTCAGCGCAAGAAGGCTTTATGATCCTCCTTCACACCGGCTGTCTGTTGACGTACCATGCAGATAATTCCCACTAACCCACAGTTACCTGAAACACTGTGGTTCCCTGAAGGTTTCATCTGACCTTTGTAGGGTCCAGAATCTGCCTCTGTATCGGGGAATGAATGTATACAAAGTGCTGACAAAGTAAATTAAGAACTAAGAATTGTTGAGGCACTCGAGAGGGCGATGAGCTAAAAAGACTTTAATATCTCACGGCTTATTGAATCATAACAGCAGTGGTGACACGGCCCGAGAAAGTCAATTAAAAACTCATTCATTAGTCGTTGGGTAGTTGTATATTGCAATAATAATAGTGGAGCTGTGAAAAAATCTCACCTGGACTCGCCTCACAGCACCATTTTGGGAAGCACTGGTTCTGAGGAAGTTACAGATCCGATATTGGCTGACGAAAGAGGGAGAAACAAAAAGCTGCAACTACAAATCCGTCCGCTACGTCAGCGTTACGGACGACGCCATTGATTTTTAGACAGGCAGCACAGGAAGGCGACTGACATTTCTGAGCACATGGTGATAGATTTTAACTTGCAAAAACCTCGGGCAGATAAAGGATCGATGAGACTAACACGTTCACCAGAACAAACCCTCTGCTCTCTCTCTGCTGCTTATGCGATGGAGAGGCGAGTTAACGAGGGAGGTGGAGGCGATGGTGCTCCCCCTCACATCACCTGCTGCTTTTCATGTTTGTGAGCTCATCTCATGAAACAATATATGCTTAGAAAGCGTCGACTGACCACTCAGGTGATGGAGCGGCAGGTTCAATAATGCGTTTTAGCCATTTAGCTAACAAGGGGTGGATGGCACAACCCAAAACACCTGCTACCTTTTCATGTTTGTTCTGATCTGCTACTGAAACAACACATGCTTACAAATGGTCCACTGTCCACTTAGCATGCAGGCGGCGCTGTCCCGCTGCACACAGCTCAGCAGAGCAACGTGTCTGGGATGTGATTAACAGAGACCGCCGAAGGAGCTGACCTCCACCCTTCCAATAACAGACCCCCGAGTTTGATCTGTTATTACTGACGGAATTTAAGGAGTTTTTCTCCGCTTTTGAAATATGGAGGTTGTGTTTGTGAGCCGTTTCCCCGCCTCCCTCCCGTCTTCTCCCACGCTGGCTGTTCTCGCTCACCTGTACGCCTGTCTCCACCACTCCAGGTAGAGCTGAGACTGATGCAGCCGCTTTCTCCACAGACTCCGGCAAAGTATGTCTTCAGGCGAAGATATCACGAGCCTCCATCATCTCTTTATGTGATGCAGTTTTTTTTTTGCAGACGTTTCAATTGTAAACTTTTTGAACGCCCTCTGTAAACTTTTGGAAAAACTCAAGGAAATCCCATGTTCAGTGCCTTTTACCAAGTGTACTTAATGTTTCATTGGTTTATCAGATTCCATTTGATTTTGATTTCGACTGTGAAATATTTTGTGAATTGTGTCTGTGGAAAGTGCCGTTTGAATAAACTTCAGTTGCTGATGCTCTCGTGGAAAGATTTCTGAGCTGATGCTGCCTGTTTCTCCAACTCCAGAATAAATGCTGGCAGAGTAAATCTCTGCAAAACCGTAGATAACTTCATTTACTTATGTTGCAACTTAAGATTTCTTTAGTTTCAGTTTATATTTTGTCACAATGTGCTTATGCTCTGGTAAAGGCACAAAAAACCCTTATATTTTGGTTTGAAATGCCTGTTTTGGTCATCACAAACTAAACTGGAAGTTGCGTTAAAGACACATGCATGTGTCGACACAAACACAGCTGAGGTCCTGCTAAAATCACCCGGTTTTGTTGCCCAAAAAATGGCCGGAGATGTCCCGAGGTCCCGATTAAAAGCATCTGTCTTTCGCCACAAACACAGCCGGAGATATTCAGAGGTCTCGTTAAAACCACACCTCATTTTTTCACCACAAACACGGTAGGAAAGTGTCCTGAGGTCTGCATAGAAATACCCTGTAAAACAGCATGCTCCCTCGTCAAAAACATCCAGCGGTTTCACACTTACAGATGCAGCAGACTTGAACAGTGGTCACTGGCTTGGCTTTTACCTCCAATTCCACCAGAACCACCATCCCGTCCGGCTTCCTACAGGTTTTGTGGACGTGTCAATGAGTAATCTATGACATGTACAAATCTAAAGGCATGAAACTGCTTTCATTTTATCCTGGCAACCCAGATAAAAAGGTAAAGCTCCACATAAAATGATTATAACCCGGTCTGTGAAACAAACACTGGGGCCACTCGGTCAGCGTCTTGCATAACTCAGCGGTGCGGAGGAGAAAAACTGTCGTCTCAGCCGTGATCTGCCATCACTGTTCATTCACGGAGCAGTTTTTAGTCGTTTTCTCTACTGTTCCCAGCTCTCCGCCACCCCTTCAAATGTCAGAGAAGGCCCGCCTGCTGCACGGCGCTGCCTCTTGGGTAGCGTTTGTGTTTTTCATCTAAAGCTAATAATAACGAGACAGGCCCTCGGAGGCGCTTTGTAATTTTTCTTCCCTTTTTTTTTTCTCCCTTTTTCACAGATCACTACGTTTCTTTTTATACCGCTGCACATAAAAACCCTATTATAGGCCAGTCAGGGAGTACTGCCATCTCTAATTTTCACTTGGATAGTGATTTTATTCCAGTTTTTATGTCATGATACTTGCTACAAAGATTTTTCTGTTCAAGAGCCTGTGAAACCTGCTGCGTTTTACGTGACGAGGAAGTTGAAATCTCCAGCACTTCTTGTCGAATAAAAACTTTCCGTGTGAGGGCTTGATGTTTTTTCCTGTTTTTTGAGACCTCATTTTCAAACAGGCATGTATTTTGGGGGGTTATTTTTGTTTGTTTGTTTGTTTTCTGCTTCCAAAATAAAAATCAGAGCAAATAAGGCTCGGAATGTGCCTTTATTCTCCAGTCAGAGCTGCGGTAAGCGGTAGCGAGCGGTCCGATCCGTTCAGGTGTCATAAGGTGTAGCTGATTTGTTTGACACCGTGGCTCAGGTTATTTGTTCTGTGCTCCATACAGAACGCACCGGAGTAGCAATAGGTTTTCATTATTATAGACATTGATTTTCAATATGTGCGGCGCCCATGAGGAGGGTTTGGCTTGAATTCTGGAGGTCCACTTGATTGTATTAACCTCATCCCCCCACGCGAGGAGGGGGCTATTACCCGGAGCGCCGCGGTCAGCAAAAATGTTTTGACAAGTGATGAGATGGAAGTGGGTGGAATGAGCCGCTGATGGACGGACGGGGAAGGAACCCAAACACACAGTTGATACACTCCGTTTGCAATTTGTCCTCACACGGCGAGCTTTTCTGGATTATTTTAAGGTTTGAGTGGAAATCAATAAACTCATTGTATATCAGGACTCCATATATCTAAAAAAAAAAAAAAAAAAAAAGGGGTGAAATTGGAAAAGCAATATTCTCTCTATGTAGCAAAGTCTTCTGCGTGATGCAGTTAGCAATGACAACAAAACTAATGGTCCTCTGAAGTCGGTCCCAGTGGGTTTTGGAGTAGGCCAAAGACATGAATCAAACGCTATACTTGGTGCCCGGGCTATTTCCTTGGAGTGTGAAGTGCATCCTCACTTCATTACTCAAAGCCAATGACTTACATTCACTCATTATGTAGCCTACATTACAGGTTGATCATCTGAAGCATTAATAACACATGAAGTTAAAGATGATTGATCAAGCAGGCGGACAGCACCCCCCTCATGTATATACACGTTACATGTATTAAAATGACCGATCTTCATGATTTGGCTTTTAAGATTCACTCGAGCAGACGGACACCATGTGAAGATGAATGCAAGTTGATAATGGACGCCAATTATGTGCGTAAGTGCATATGTGATGAATAGCTCGAAGCCTCCGTGCGCCTTTCATAACATCAACAAAGATGAATCTCAAATGAAACACTGCACAGCCTTTTAGTTCCATTTGCTTGCACGTCTATTCATTTTGTTTCAGCTCAATATTCGGGCTACACGACAACTATTTGTAAAATGAGATCCTGTCAAGCGCACGCCAAAGGAACAGGTGGCGATGTGACCTCTGCCACGTCAGCCAATCAGAAGCCTGCCCAACAAAGGAGACACTGAAAACAACATTTCTGAATGTCTTCGCCCTGGCAGGAGTTTTCACATACCGACAGTCTTGAAAGCCTTTGAGTAGCCACGTTTTCATGGCCGTTAGAAACATTTCTTCTCCTGCTTCATCTGGTTAGGCGACAGACCTGACCTAGGCTGCTGATCGAACTCGTCTCGTTAAAAAAACCCAGTTTTTGTCTTCAGAAACACGGCTGGAGACGTCCTGATTTCTCATCAAAAGATTTTTGGCATGAGTTTTATGTCACAAAAACTGTCCTGAGGCCTTCTAGAAAGGATCTACTTCTGTCACACTCACAAATGTTGAAACGCAGTCTTGAACTGTGGTCACTGGTTTCAAGGACCCGTGTACTGTCTTGAAAGCCTTCGAGAAGCCACGTTTTCACGGCCATTAGAAACATTTCCTCTCCTGCTTGACGTACACAGAGGGAATCAGGCCATGACCCTCAATTACCGGGCGGTCTAGCAGGAATCTGACATCACCCAACATTTACATTTATATAAGCACAATACAACAAAGACCTATTTCGGCTTTCACACTATTGTTCTAGTTGTGTAACGCTAAGGCTGGTAGGTTACTCTGAAAGAAAATCTCTAAACATCCCAACAGCGATCAATAAATCAAACGCTCTGACGAATAAAAGATCAACATCCATGACTCCTCCAGTCGTGTTTCGGACGGTTTCGGCCTTCACTCTTCAAGATGTTGAAGAAGTTGTTTTGTAAAGCATATTCTAACAATTGTTGATGATGAATCACTTTATTCAAATTGAGGATTCTGTTGTTTTTAGGGTGATGGCATCAAATAAATCTGAACACAGACAATCAAAGCACCCAGTAAGCGGATCGAGTACATTCCTCTCTGCCCTGCCAGCGCTTTTTTACGTAGACCGGTGAGCTTACAGGCACTGATGCATTTCAAATGTAGTCCGTGCAGGCGTGTGACACTCATAAGAAACCCTCAGAGAGAGCAATCGGACACGACGGAGCGCAGAGAGCACATCTTCAGGAAGCTCGTCCGTCTTCATTGTGTCACATGGAAGAAGCAGGCCACCGGGCCACAGCACAAACAGGGAACAGAGGTCATGTGGAAATCTGCAGAAAACCACTTTCCCTCTCCTGGATTTCTACCTACAGCTCGCTGCTGTTGCTGTGTTTCTTCCTCTCTCATGCCAGGCTGCTCCGACAAATATAAGCTAACTGATGCGATAGGAAAACCTTTTAAGGGTTCTTTCCTTCTCCGCCTTCGGTGCAGTTACACACTAATGGATCTATTTTCCAGCTAAGAGCATATCTTACCTAATGTACAGGATTAATAAACAATTTATGACGATCACTCTTCAAAAAGACTGATAGGCAGGTCCGTGCAGAGGATGTGAGTGCAGAAAATGCCTTTTTTCTTTTTCAAACGAAAGACTTCATGTCCATCAATTGTAGGTGTACATTAAAAATAAATAAATAAATAAAAAACAAGACATGCCTTTTAATGTTTACCTTTCCAGTTTGGTTTCATTATCTAACTAGAAAATCTCATTTGTGTGCACGTACGTTTTGTCACCAGGTCGTGTCCAATTTACAAACACGTTGCCATTTAGCTGAGCAAGTGCTTTCCTTAAAACGCTCCGAACGTTGATGCAGGAATTTCTCGAGAGACGGGATTTGTAGCTGTGTTAGCGAGATAGCTAATGAAATCCAACGTAGTTTCAAAAAAGCCAACAGGGCATACTCTCCCACACAATTCATAGCTTTTTGAAGATTAATATCTGCGAAATAAACACATTATTGATACTCTTTAATACCTCTCAGACCCGGAGATAACAGAAAAGAAAAAAAAAAAAACCTGGAAAGGAAGCGGAGATGAAAATCTTCAGCTGGCAATCCCCGTGCAACTTTTACACATAATCGGCTGCCTGGCTCGCTGCCAGCACATCGCAGGGAATCGAGCGGAATTGGAGAGCGGTGGAGTATTTGGTGGCGGAGGGCGTCGGTTGTCTGCGGGTCTCTAGGTGCGTGCCGGCTCTGAATGCGATGCGCACATTCCAGGATGATGATTTTGTGTCTGTGACTCCCTCTTTCCCCGGCCATCTGTTGGACTGTTCCCTCTCTCATCTATATGGATAACAAGACGTGCATTAGAATAACTAATACAACAGGCCTCATATGGTGTATGTGCACTAACAAGGTGCTACAGATTGCGGGGGAGGTGCTTAGAGGTTGCGTTCTGCTCGGGGTTAAGGCCACGCTGAGGACGGTGGAGCTGCAGCAGCATCACGGCCGAGTTGCCAGAAATGAAATGTTGGCAGTTGATGTTTCTGCAAACCATCAAAATTCAAAATGCAGCACGCACTATAATGACGATGATGTGTTCAATTTGTGTCATATCAGGTTCACATTACACGTTGATGACCTGACTTGGTGGAGTTGCAACCCTGCAAGAAGGCCATGAAGCCAGTGACCACAGTTCAAGACTGCGTTTCAACATTTGTGAGTGTGACAGAAGGGGATCATTTCTAGAAGCACTCAGGACAGTTTTTGTGTCATAAAGTGGATATTTTTGATGAGAAGTCGGGACGTCTCCAGCCAAGTTTGTGCTGACAAGAAACAGGGTTTTTTAACGAGACTTTGGGAAATCTCCCGCCATGTTTGTGGCAACTAAAGACACGTCCACTCATCAAGTTCGACAGTGTGATCAGTGGCCTCGGTCAGGTTGTGCCGTCTCGAAGCATCAGTATTTGACGAGCAGGGAATCAAATTCGACTCTCTTAAAAAGTGGAAGTTTCAAACTATGACTGCCTCTCCCTCTAGTGTCAGTTTTGTACATGAACATATTATATGTTATAGTCAAGTTAGTGACGATATTAATATGCAAACTCCAGTTAGGTTTTCATACTAGGACATCTAACCTGGCTGCTGTATTTCACACCTTAGGAGTAAGAACTCGCTGCAAAAACAGGTATTTAAAGCCAAAACACGATCTTTTACCAACCCTATAGGCAAATGTTTTTTAAAGGTTTATGCATAAACTTAACCAGATCATAAGAACACTGTTGTCAGAGGATAAAACTGAAAACACCTGATTTGTTCAGCACAAACACTTCTGGAAATTTACCACAGGTCGTTTTATTACCACAAAAACGTCTGGGGATGTCCGGAGGTCTCGTTAAAAACTCAGCAGAAATCTGAATGAAACCTGAAGTGACGCAAAGCTGCGACAGAAAGACATGTAAGATATCAACTTTTAGCAGAAACATCTCTAACAGTTATTCTGGCGACGGGGTTGAGAATCATGAAAAACAATTCTGATTTATTGTCTTTTCTGAGGTTATACTGTACATAACACGCTCTAGCCCGGAGACGTCCTTTTCCCCTGTAAACGGGTTCTTTTTTCTTACAGTTAATTCATCAACCTTTAAACAGGTCTACAGTAAGGTCAGCTATTTTTTCTCACTGTCAACATTCTCACAGTCGAGCGTATACAAGAGAGCAACAGCACAAGAGGCAGCCCTTCCCCTTGGGGAGGAGGTTGTGGCAGTGCCGGTCCAACAAATAGATGGAGAAATAAAGAGATGGAGAGGGGGAGCTGTTGAGGGAGAATCCCTCGGTGGAGCCTCCAGTGGTAAAATAAAATGCATGGCCAGGGCTGAGCTGGGGGGAAGCAGTCCCTCAGGGTGGACTCCGTGCTAAAAACTGAGAGATCTGAAGTGTTCCTGTCCTGAGGGGAAGACTGTCCACCTCCAGATGTTGAATGCACGGTTGATGATTGATGCCTGGAGGGAGCAGCATGATTGTAAACGTGCACAAGCACACACACACACACACACACACACTTAATTTGTGTGCATGTTAGTCAAGGATTCTCGCTAAATATTTCAAAGGGCCAAGAGAGAAAACAAAGGGAAAATGGATATCAGAATCTGGAGCAGTAGTCCCAGAAGAGACGCCGAAGGAGCCCTCTTTTCCCAGTTACAACAGAAATAAAATCGTTTGATCTCCGCCGCTCCTGCTTCTATTGTTATCTGCTGTAAACCTCCACCCTCCCCGGCTGCAGCTCGCTGTAGCACTGTGAGACTGCGGAGGCCAACAAAATGCGTGCAGATAAATAGGCAGAGCAAATATGTTTACTCATGCAACCTGCAAAATACTTTGATACCGCCGGGGACGCGCCGCTAATTTGTAGCGCTTTCACATACCTTCCCACTTTAATTAGCACGTTTTTGGAGAGCAGCCTCCCTCATCGCAGCACCGCCTCGTCACACACCTGACTCTGTCTGGCTTTCTCAAACTGCAATTGTAATTACTCACAATAGCCGCTTCATTTTATGCAATAGGAACCTTGTTTAGCCAAATAAAATCTCCTATTAGCCTAATTAATGTTTTGCGATTTCATTGCGGTCCAACTAGAAATGTGCTTCAATTGAATGACTCTTCTAAGAGAGCAGCAGCCGGAAGGTAGACATCCCTTTTCCTCTTGTTTTATTTGATCACACAGTCAGCTCGTGTTGGCTGCATCGTTGGCGTCATGAAACAATAAATTAACCATCTGCCGGTTCCAGCTCAGGCTGCACGTTTGGTCTGGCTGGTTTTAATTTTAGCACCGCCGCGGTTGCAGCACAGCTTCTGCTACGCAAAAATCTCAAAGAAAGGCGTTTATCGGTGAAGGCAGACGAGGTTCTGACGGAAGCCTCTTGTGATTAGAGTCCATCGATGCTTCATCGGTATTGGCTGCGTCACCTGAACGGCAACAAACCGGTCGCAGTCTCCTAATCGATGCAACATTGGAGATATTGACCCAGTCTTTAGGTTGGACCACTTCCTAATGGCTCGGGACGCCCGTGTTCGCTGTACCTTGCAGATTGGGTCGGTCATCCTTTATATCAAACATTCTTATCAGCCTCTGGTCACACAGCCACACGTGCACATGCAGCATCCTCTCGGTCATTTCCTTATCGCCGCGTCGCACAAACCTTCCCATTCATTAGCATTGATCTCCCCTTGAATGGCCATAATAAAAGGTCCTGTGTCCACGCCTTCTCCCTATCTCTTCTTCTTTTCTTCCTCCTGGTTGTCTCCTAACCTTCCCCACTCCGGCTCTGAAGGGATGCCTCCTTCACGGACGCTTACAGTGGGTGAACTCTTGTTAACTGCTCACAGCAGTTGGAGGTTATCAGCTGGCTGGTAGTGAAGGCTTGAATAATAAGCTGAGCTGAACAAGGCCCAGGTGGAAAACAATTAACACAGGAAGGAAGCTGCAGCAGAGAGGATGACGTTTAAAGGTTGTGTGAAAAGAAAGGAAAAAAAACTCAGAACTCAAAAGGTCTATGAGAGCACGCAGGGGACAGATGCACAAAAAGCTGTGGACTAAACCCAAGGAAGATCCATCTGCTGGTTCCACTTTTATAAATCTCAGTTGGAGCTGGATTCACGTGTGCAAGCCTCATTTCTATAAGTAGGTGTAGTAACACCTGTCTGTACCTGCGCCACGGCCTCCTGACCTGTCAGTGTGATACGAACACAAAACAATCAGTGGAAATTCACCAGTTGTGTCGGATCACAAAGGTTCTCCAACGCCTCCTCCGCAGCTGTAAATAGGATCGGCCATTAGGGAACCTTTTGCGGCTATTTACAGCCTCGCTTGTCCGTCACGCGGAGCTGTAAACCATCGTCATGGTGATATTTATGCCATCGCCGTTAAGCATCAGACGGATGATCAATGGCTCACGTTGAAGCCGACTTTGCAAAGTGCTCTGCAGCACGGGATCAAATGAGATTACAGCGGTAATGAGAGATCAGATGTAAACAAAGAGAAGAGTCATCACTGATGAATAATTTAAAGTTGAGCGTAAAGTTTGAATATATGAGACACTGGACGTGAGAGGTTGTTTTCTCTTCTCCCTCTCCCACTGTGAAAGTGCCTCCGTCTGACTGTTAATTCACTGCAGTGCAGATGCAGCTGTCTCTTATTTTAAACTTACGTGGGTCCTTTTCAAGCCACCTGTGCACTTTTTCCGTTATTGTATATTGTGTTTTTTTCCAGATGCACAAACAAGGAACTAACGGAGGAAATTTCGCAGCAAACAAAGGTGCTGTGTGAAAGAGTACAGTGGAGTAATGGCTTCCTGGACAGGGAACGACATCGCACTCCCTCTGCGTGATCTGAGCATGTTACTGTGTCGGAGCGATCCATTTTCGACACGGCAGCCTGGCAGAAACACTGAAATGCTGAAGTACACACACGCACAAAAAAAAAAAAAAAATGGTGCTGAAAAGGTTTGAGGCTATGCTGGAACGGATTCTCATTTGATCAGAACTGACAAATACAGTTCATTCAGAGTTTCATGAGAAGTTTGCCTGCAGGTGCAACGTTCTTTTTTTAATTATTGAGTAAATAGACGGAAATATCTGCTGCCGTACCGCCAGACTGCAGAGCGGCTTCTTGTATATTTCTTGTATAGCATAAAAGGGTCACAGCTTGTATTTTGTTGTGCAATGTACGTTTTTTCCCCATCGCAGTCTATATTGTTGTATATGTCACCCTTTAAGATTGGCATTTATACGACGTTTAGCTCTCACCTTACATTTCTTCACCTGACATCACCCGCAGCTACAGCAGCTCACATAAACATCAGTTTATGAGTGTGAAATGGCAAACGTATGGACGTGCAGCATGTTTTCTTTTGTGTGCATATGCTTGTTTATGCACACGGCCCCCTGGACTGCAAAATGAATGGTTCACTCGAGGTTGAAAATAACGGCGGCAGGGGGAGATGAGGCAAAACGTATCAAAGCGTCAGGGGGGGGGGGTCGCGACAGGTGAGGCTTAAAGAAAGTGGAAAAATCGCAGCAGATAATCGCGGCGAGCGACGAATGGAATGCGCGTCGACAAACGTGCCACCGTGCTGATGTGGAGCTGGGAACAGGTGTGCAGGTGGACGGGGAAGGTCGGGGTGAGCGGAGGGGGAACACAGGGGTCGCTGCAGGCCTCTGGGGTAAAGCATACAGCGGACGAAGAAAACGCAAGATAAGGAGTGGGCTGACAGTGTTTCTTGGAAAAGGGAAAAACAGTAGATTGGATGAAGCGGCTGCAGGTTCACGGGTGACTCTAACAGGGTAAATAGGAGCGACGGCAGCCGGTCGGCTGATTAGGCTGCTGCACATAAAAGTTTGCCCTGAGCGTCCCTCTGGCTGCCCTTTTCATGGTGATTCCTGCATTTCCATAATGCCACAGTCTGGTGGCTGAGTGTCGCACACACAGCACATCCACGTCCTCACTGCACACCCAGCTCGCAAGTTTGATCCAGGCTGGACGGCACATGAATGTGTTCCAGCAGTTTTTGTGCCAAATGACCTTGCGTTCGCAGACGGAATCTCAGCGCGGCTGAAAGAGAAACAGGAGTGAAGGTTTTGTTTTCGCTCCCGTCGATTTATTAGCCGAAAACTCTTCTGCGCGTGTTTTTTTTATGCATTCAGCGAGGGAGAGCTTCCGCGCATGAATACTGTATGAGGGTGACCCCGCCCGAACCGCCAGCCCACCTGTACGGATCGGTTCCCCTCGCTTTTGAGTCCTCGCCCCCCGTGTGCGCGCGTGTTCGTGCATTCCGATGAGTTATTTGAAATGGAGGACTCGTCACTCATTGCATCCCTTGCTGAAAACATTCAGAATAAGTACTTTTGGAGAGGATTTGTGGAATTTAAGTGGAGAAATGGTGCAGTCAGGAGCAGCTTCGCTCTCTTCTCTCAGATGAAACCTCCTTTTCCGGCGCGCGCACGCACACACTCCCTCTTCCATCAGGTCTCCACTGTTCATCCTCCACTTTTATTGCCTGCAGGCACTTCTAACTTGGAGTCTGAACTTATTATGCTTCTCCCTTCTCCGAATTTTGGTGCACTCGGCTTGTGAATGGATGGGGGAATGAGCTCGTTTTCTACCTGCGTCAGCACGAAGGAACGGATCTGCTGCAGACGGCTCGGTGGGGAAAGTGTAACGAGGACGCACAGGTTCCTCTGAGGTGGAGGTGGCCCCCCCCCCACCCAACCAATCAAGCGTGACGTGGTTTGAGCCTCCCGCAGCAGCAGGTGAACCCTGTGAGAACAGATTCATGAAAATGTTTAACTTCTTCCTGTAAGACTGCTCGGGGCTCTCCGTCCTCCCCTCAAACATAATCAAGCAAAACGCCCCATTTTCCCTCCATTTGTCTCTCCGCCCGTCCTCCTTTCTCTCTGCTCTCACCGTTTCTCTCTCTGTTTTAGAACGCTATCACACCTTTGTCCCGGCTCCCAGGAACTGGGAAAATGGGGACAACAAATCTTTCCTTTCAGCAGGGATTGCTTTTTTTTTTTTCCACTGATGATGGCTGATTCTTTCATGCTGCGTTCGAGGAAGGTAATGCTCCCACTGCTTTCTCCTCGCGGCAAGCATCGAGCTTTAAATGCTTACCCGTGGTTTTGGACGTGAACGGTGCACTTACGCTGCTCAACAAACATAAATACTTTTTTTTTTTTTTGCAATCGTTTTCTGGAGGAGCACAGACGAAATAAACATCATGACAGTCGGTTCCGCTCTCTGATAAATGGCCTTTTGTGCTCCGCACTGTTGTGAGGGCCAAAGAAGTAAATAAAGAAAAAAACAGAAGGGAGGAAAAAAAGAAGATGGAGGAAGGGAGCGGAGGGGAAGATGACAAGATATGGTGTTTGTCTGATCCTTGAGAGGGGAGAGGTTTCATTACCTGAGGGACTTCAGCGGGGGGATGTCTGTCTCGCTGCTTGTCAGAGTTGGGGTGCTGCTACATAAACTTCTGTGTTTTTAGCCACTCTGGGATTTCAGCGGCACCGGCAGGAGCGAGACAGTGCAGGAATCAGCCGTGATGGATGGCTTTGTCCGTCCTAGAGGATGGAGGGGTCACCGTGGTTCACGGCGGTGATGGAGACACTTCCCTGCTCGGCCCCCGTGACTTTTTTAATTAACCTCTTTGGGAGGACCAGTCTCTTCCTTTGGAGGTAATCACAGCCTGGAAAGTCCCTTCATTAGGACTTATCTGACCTCTGTGTGGCCAGCGGTGTGCACACTTTCTTTCCTCTGCCTCCCCTTCAGCGCAGTAATGGCAGCGCCACACGGGGAGGGGAGGCAACAGCAGTGCGAGGCTGAGGGATACTTAGAAATGTACCTGGCCCGACTCCTCATTCTCTGCAACCTCTCTGCTTCTGTGTTCACACACACCTCAGGTCTTTGTTTCCGGCTCTCCATTCATCCCCCTAATTCTCCCTGCCAGATTTCTTTTCATTTCACAGCGAGGCGACTGCATTGATCCCACCGAGAGGCAAATCGCGAGAGTTTAATGGCAAATTAGGCGAGGAACCTCTTCCCAGATGCCTTTGTGCCTCTCTTCCTCTTCCTCCCTTCTCATTTCTCTTCACTGAGGATCTCATGGCCTCATTATATACAAACAGACAAGAGGCGTGGACAGAAATAAAAATTATCCTATTTTTCATATTAGACTTCTAAGGGACAAACAGGCCTCGGAGCTCCTCTGGGGAAGTGGGCCCCCTTCTGAGTGATGCCCCAGAACAAGCAGATCAAACGCCTCTCCTCCGGATCCTCGCCTTTCTTCCTATCTCTATTTTGGTTGCCTTCTTTCAAGTTGGGGAACAGTGGCTTAAGTGGCTCTATTGGAGCTCTCTGATGGGCTCTCAAATGAAGCCTGGGTGAGCTTGGGAAATAAATTGGTTTGTTCTGAGGGCCGTGGCGCCCATCCCGTGGCGTGGCGCCCCCTGCTGCCCGTTCTCTGATCTGTGGTGTGTCCGGTGGAGCTGCAGGAGGGGGAAGAGGAAGAGGAGGTGGAGGAAGAGCGGGGAGGCTGCAGGCAAAAAGAAAGTACACAAGGCTGGCAGGGAAGAGGTCAAGGGAAAAAAAAAAAAAAAGAGGGAATGGGATGAGTCATGCAACTTGCTTTGTCGGAGCATTTACATTTCATTTCAGTCGATGAGACTTTTATACATGCAAAGTGAACACTCTGCATTTAATTTATTCACAATGTAAGGAGGGGGATCAACACAGGCATGCACGGACCCACAACTCCCCCATGTGGACACCCCCGGTAAAACACCTCCTGAGAGCTTCAATGAACCGACTTCTCCATTTCTATGAACCGGCTTCTGTCAACTTATGATGATATAACAAATATAGCTGCGATACTCAATCTGTTTTCCCTAAGTTCAGTTTCCGTCCGTGTTTCATGTACGCCGAAGAAATGCCGAGCAGAATGCATCAGTCTGGTTTGTTCCTGATTCGACAATCCGCCTCTGAATTATTCATGTAACAGTAAGATCCCTGTTTGTCTGTATTCTCTGCATTCACATGCGGCGCCACAGGGTCCTTGGTTTTTTTTTTTTCTTCTTTCTGTTCAGCTTATCAGAAAGGACGAGCTGCTTTAGTCGCTGTGTGTGGCGGTGATTTTGTTCACGCCCTTCAGATCTGTGTGTCAGAGAAAGCGGTGTTAGTCGCTAAAAACAGAAGGCCTTTGTCTTTTCCTCTGTAACACATTAGCTCCACTGCTTTTTATCTTCACACGTCCTCCTCTTGTTACTGAGTAATGGGCGCTGTCAGCGTGGAAAACAAACGCGTCTTGTCCAGGTGTTAATAATTAGATCGGAGAGCTGATACTTCCTCTTTGAAGACTCAAAGTTATATCACTTCTCAACAAGTGTCCCTTAAACTTTAATTCCATTTGCATGAATGGTGCCTGTGAGATTTCACCATCAGAGCGGTTACAGAGACTAAAGAGCCTGTGATGGTGTGAGTGCTGTGTTGAGGCTATTGATCCTGTGATATGTTGTTTTTTTTCCACATCATGAATAATGAAGTGCACGTGGAGCCTATGCATTGTCTTATCACTTTGATTGAATCTGTTCTGAAACAGACTCACATCTTACAAAACACGTCAGTAGTCAATAGGCTCGGGCCTACTATCAGTTGGTTACCACACAACATTGCATTATACTTTACAAGCTCATTGTTTTGCAGTACGGCAGCTGTTAAGTAATTGTAGTAAAATCCTCTGGATTGTAGCATATAAAGTGGCATAAAACGGAAATAGTGGTGAAGTCGTATCGCCTAAAGTACAGTACGAGTGCCTCAGAAACTTCACTGGTTCAGTTCCCTTTTTCTGCCAAGATAGCGAACCCCTAATTGCTCCTGAAGTGCTGCTAGGCACCTTACATGGCAGCCATCACCATCAGTGTATGCATGTATGAATTACTGTAAGTCGCTTTGGACAAAAGTGTCTGCGAAATGCCCTAAAATGTCAAATGTAAATATAACAAATCAACTGTGTCAAATAAATATTTAGATGAATTAATATGAATATGAAACAGGATACTATAGCACTACTTATCCTTGTTATAATCCTTATGTATACATATGTTTATATACCCTTATATCAGCCTAACCAATATTACATTATTAGACTCAATTTACATACACATTCATACTGACAGTATAATACATTGTGTTTTAATAGAGTCATACATGTCAACCTGTCTGTATCCTTAAATAAAGAAAATATGTACCTATCCTTTGCAATTCCTGTTTGTATCCTGTGCAATCCTATTTTCATCATATTTTTATACTTTTTTTTGGTATTTTCCAGCTGTTATCCTGTGCAGATGTCCTGTTTTTTTCCTGTATGACAGAGATGGCAGAGTGTGATCTGATGACGTGAACTCATAACGCCATAACAAACAGCAGCGGCCCAGACACAACTTGTGTTTGTGGTGAAGACACTAAAGCCGATTATGACCCAGGCCTGTGGAGGGAGGGAGGGTGGGAGGGGGTTAGAGGTGAAGCGGCGTTTTTATTGGTCGCCGGCGTGCCAGGAAGTGCGAAGCAGCCAATCGAAGGGCGCGGAGATTTACTACCGCCTTTGACTCGTTCGACCTGCGCTACCTGTCAACACACTGCGCTCCTTCCTCAAAGATAATGACTTTTCTGAATTTTTTTTTTCTTTTCTCCTCCAGCAGAGCAGCTGTTTCACCGGAGCTGAAGAGCTTGTAAAAATGACGGAACACTAATTACCTCTGTGGAATAATAAAAAAAAAAAAAAGTCTGCGCGAGTTTTACGAACGAAAGTCCGGCACAGTTTGTCCCTGTTATTATCTGCAGCAGCAGCCGGGACTGTGGGAATGACATTTCTTGTCACTAACAGGATGGAGTGTCTGTTCCAGCGATGCCACAAAGAGGCTGTCCTCCACTCTGTCTGTCGCTCGGTGCTGCCCGTGTCATGTTTGGTAAGAGCTTGCTGTGATTATTATGGACTTGCATCCTCATTTCTCATTATTGAGAAACTTTTGGAAAAAACTCTCAACGTGGAGGCTTCGATGTTGGATGTTCTAAATGGTTTATTAATTATATTTCTTATTTGTGTTGGATTTTCGTGTATCTACGCGTGGCTGTGTTGCTGTGCCGCGCAGAGAGAGAGAGAGAGAAAAAAAATGGGACAGATTATAAATTGGTCACTGTATCCAAGCCAAGGCCCTTATACTCATCTATCTGTGACAGACAGCGCCAAATAATAAGAGGATAAATACTGAATCCAATCCGAACATGGCAATCCTCTCAGAGGGCAGCAGATAATTAAATTGAGCAATAAAACTTAGCCTCATCCCGACGTGAAACGACATGAAACAGCCAAATGACCAAATCATTTCCGACAGATGCAAAACATCAACCACACACATGCCTTATGTGTGTGCGTATGTTAGGTACGGTGGCCGATAAGGGCAATGTAGGGAACCCGTTACACATCGAATGAAACTGTATGGAGTCTCAATGAAGTTTACTGTTCTCGATGATTGAAATAAATTCAATAAGAAATCTTAATATGTTCTTTACAACCCAAAATGTAGTCATTCAGTCCTTCAGTGCATCACAGGGTGACGCTTGTAGCATACATAGCTGCATGAACTAACGTTAGGTTAGCTTAACGTTACACTCAGGGGTTGAAGTACATTTAAAAGTGGGATAAATTATCCATAATAAGTAATGGCTAACTCAAAAAAGTGAGTAACTGGTATCAGGTTATCGTCCCACGTCCAGTACTCGTACAATACGCAATGTTATTGACTTTTAGTCTTGCTAGCATAACGTTAGCCAGCCAAGGTCGTTTATGTCCCGTTGCTAGGGCGTATCTAAGGCACGGGCTCCAGATATTAGTCAGACCCTCCGGTGTTGCCAGGGAAACGGAGTTAGTGCTTGTGAAAAACTTTATATTTTGATGGCATAACGCATAAAAATGTTTTTCCTTTGGCAAATGACCGTCCTTAATTGTTTTAAGGCTTATTTCGAGTTCCTCTGAACAGAAATAGTCCATCTTGCGATGTGTTTACTATCAGCTATTGCGTTGTTAGCTCACTTAGCATTTGGATGCTCACGGCTAACAACCTAGCCACAAACTTGCTAGCTCTCCTCCTGCTGGTCTTTTCAGTGCCTTTTCGCTTGTTTAGTTAGCACAACATACTTTCTCGTCCTACAATCAAGCCTGCTGTAGCTCAGGTGGACAAAAATAAACTCTAAATCGGTATAGTAATAGGCAAGAGGAGCGGTAGTTAGCTAGCTGTTAGCAACGCGGGTGAGTGGACTCTACTTTCATGGCGTGTTCACTGTCATCCGGTCAAGTCCATGACCACAAGTCAAACATAAGATCGGCAGCCTTAAAGACTACAGTAATACAATAAAATGAATCACCTATATAACCTTAACGTATACACATTTCTGTATCATAATCTGTTGGAGGATTTGGATAAATTGTGGGTTTGGACAGCACTCGAGACTTGGCGGACTTCCCGCAAACGCACCTGCAAAATCAGTGAATTCCGGAGGCAGCCATGGCGTTTGGTTTAATGTGACAGCACAGCAAGTGTACAGTTATTAAATGCTCTGCAAAATGTCGCGTTCAGCCACAAGACACGTATCGTGTTAAGAGAAGGAAGTCGTTGTGGTTCCCCTGGATCTATTCTGTTGTGTGGTGACAGAACAATGCGGCCTTGTTCTGTTGCATGTGCTTTCGGGGTTTGTGTGACTTCGCGTCCTTCCTGTATTTTGTGTTCTGTAGCTCGTTTTTTACTCTGTGGGTGTGTTGTGTAGTGTATAGATGTGTTTGCTGTGCGTTTCTAAAATGCAGTCAAACTGATGGAAATCGCGTCTTAATTCGCTCGTGTTTTGTCTATTTGCACTGCGCTTGTCGGCCACCGTAGTTTAGTAATTTTGCACATTCAGCCCATTCAGACGTCCCTAATTGCACCCACATCACACCCTCCCTCCTCTAGCTCCTGGTCCTCTGCGTGTCCATGTATCCTGCCCTGTGGTCCATCGGGGTTCAGCTGCGATCGGCCTTCACAGGGAGCTACATACCGGGCCACCACTCTGTCCTCCTGGTCAACAGTCCCAACGAGCAGGCAGCCAAGGACATTGGCAGGTACAGTAGTGGATCACACCCTGTGGGTGGAAAGTAACTAAGTACATTTACCAAGTACTTTACTTGAGTATTTCTATTTTCTGCTACTTTATACATCATTTCCACTACAATTTATTGGCAAGTAATGTACTATTTACTCAACTACATATTATGTCATATTGTGAGCTTCAACATTAAAGTGATAAACACATTTGCACATCTTTATTCATAATGCAATCATACATGTCATTCTGTTATATGCAATCCATATATTGTGTGATTCTACATGTGGTACTATAAGTATATTTTCTATGCTAATACGTGCATGGCTGTGACTTGTATTTCTACACAGTGGCATTGCTGCTTTGACCTACGTTTAAGATCTGAGTGGCGCTATCACCTCTGATCATTCCAGGTTATATATATCTTCCTGTCTGTGTCACGCTACTGTGACACTTAAAAGATAAAACATATGGTTTTATTTGAGATCTAAATGATTAAAGCTTTGAGGAAGTTCATGTCAGCAGAATCATTCTCATAACAGTTTTGTGAATCTTTTACCCCCCTCGGAGATAAAAAAAAAAAAAAAAGTGTTAAGCAAAGTAGTAGTAAAATGAGAAGATTGATACCGCTCTCATGTACAGTTAATAGAAAGTAAATCCACGTCAGCAGCGCCTCTAAATCCATCTGTTAACACATCATATAATTGTTAAATTCTTCCAAACCACACTTTGGTTTTTGTACAGAATAAACAAAAGAGATAAAACTTGAATTTCGAGAGCTTTAGAGGTGTTGGTAGGTTGGAGCTAAGGCACCTGTTTCCCCCTAACACCAGTCTTTGTGCTAAGCTAAGCTAACTGGCTGCTGGTTCTAGCTTCATATTTACCACATAAACATGAGATCAATCTTCTTACCTAACTCCCTTCCCAAAAGGTGAATACAAATTAGAACTGTTCCTCTAACTTGGTTGCTAATTAAATTCCTTTCCATCTGTATGGATTTTAAATTACTTGAAGTGATCCAAACAATTGGAAATCAGTCAGCCGGGTGTAAGATTGACTTTTCTGTCTGGAGAGGTGATACAGCCTTGTCAGACCCACAACTGTTAGTAAGCGCTGTGTTTGCACTCTCATCTCCTTTGTTGGCATTTTAGCTGCATGCAAATGAGCTCCATTTATCACGTGTCAAGACGGAAAGAAGCCAAAGTGCCGTTGCCAGAAATGTAAATCACCTCCTTCAGAGACACCGGTTAGAGGGAGGGGGCACGGCTGAGCTGGTGGTAAACTATTATGTCAGCAGAGCAGCAGCAGAAAGCAAAGTTTGCTGTCTTATTTTTGACTTTTCAGTCCCTTTTCCAGCGCCATAATGAAGGGCTCAGTCATGCTGTAATTGATAAACAGCTGGTGGCTTGTGTTTAATTTTTCTTTCCTCTCTTTCCATGTCTGCCCCCTCTGTTTCCATCCACGCTCCCGACCGTTCTGTCTCTTTTTCCAGGGCGATCATGGAGAGGCGGCTGGCAGCCAGCGTTAACATTCTCGCCAGGACCTCCACAATGTAAATCATGTTTGCCCCCCACCTTGACATAACTTTGTATCCGTGTGATGCACAAAGACTGCCTTCGTTAGCAATGATGTCCCTCACACGAATACAGAAACGCATGCAACACAATCCTTGTTTTCCTCTCACAAAGTGGTTTTTCTCAGAAACCACATGCTGCATCTGATTGCTCTTATCAGTTCTCCCCATCACTAAGGCTGTTAGCCTTCAAAGCATGGATTGGCTTGCCTGTTAATGCATAACCACAAAGGGAAGGAGAATCTCAGGGCGTAGAGGCAGAACGGAGGGTAGCTGAATAGAGAAGGCAGTGTTAAACCTGTTAACCAAACTGAGGTTAAGCCTAAAAATAGAGGATGTGTTTGACTTGGTTGAGGGGCGAGGGTGGCGATGGAGGGCGGTAGAGGGTTTTATGTGTGTGAGAGCAGGTCTGGAATGAATGCGTTCCATTTGAAATCCAGGCTTATTTAGTCTTCAACAAGTTTAAATATATTCTTAGTTTGTGTTTTGCTGTATTTCACAAATCCATGAATAAAGCACTGTGCTTAAAGCAAAGAGGCGGTTTTGCTTTTGACACCGTAAAATCGTGTGAGGAGCAGTCGGGCAGCATCACAGTAAATCGCCACAGACATAACAAATGCCCGGGAACATTTTGAATGCTGTGTTGTTTCAGAAAATACTTTGTTACTGAATTAAAAGGCTTGTCAAGGCCACACAATTCTAATGTCTCGTGTCTTTTTGGGTTCTTCAGGTACTATTGGAAAGGCGAAATCCAGGATGCGAGTGAAATTCTGATGGTAAGCCTCCTGAGAAAGACCTTTTTTTTTCTTTTTGCCATCAACATGTAATCAACGGGCGTGTTGGAACAGAAAAAGCAGAGCTGTTAAGATGAGATGTCACTGTTGTTGCAGCTGGTGAAAACAAAGACGTCCAGGATCCAGCAAGTCATAGAGTATGTGAGGTGAGAGGCGGCTTTATGTAATGGTTATTTTGGTTGTTTGAAAACTGTACATCACATCACTGTTACACTGTTTTGAGATTGCTCAGCTCCATGCCCAGTGAAAGTTTCATAGTCCACAAAACATTTCCAGAGCTTTGCAGAAGGTTGGTGCTGCGACCTGCTGCTGCGACTAAGAGTAATTGAAGGAAGTGGACGAGGATTTATTTTTATCCCCGTTCAAAACCAGATACTTCAATTTTTAATTGTGAAACTGATAGTTTGCTGAGAATACATTGCCTGACAGATCCATCCCTTCCTGCAACACCGACAAACACCATTAGGAGTTAATCATCAGCGTTTCTTCTCATTTAGCCGTTTGTCGGTGCAGCATCAGACTATTAGACTCGTTGGTGTGCCGAGCTGTTAGAAAGGCATCTCTTTGAACATACAGCACGCAGACCGCAGGTAATGGATTATTGAATGGAGACAGGACTCATTACAGTGTGATGTTGTGTTGTGGAGATGCATTTCAATGCGGCCAAAAAGTGCTTTGAGAGCTTGCTTTTCCTCCTCTTAGTGTGTGTCTCTTTTTGTACTGGGAAGCCTCACTCAGAGGCAAACACGATATAATGGTGAAGATTGGGAATGAAAGGTAGAAAATAATTAGTCGAAGCTTGCTGCTTCCTCAGGTGTTAGTGCAGACGCTCCCCTCATTTGCTCTCTATACTATTTTTTTTTTGCTACATTTCTCCGACTTTTCCCTTTTCCAGCTACAAAACCTTAACAGCAACATCACCCAGTAACCCAAATGGTAACTCAGTGGACTATTGACAGATTTGTGCCCTGGAATGCACCACGACTCTCTGCCCATTAGAATCAAAGTGAAGTGCACTGACTGTCATGAATAGTTGCAGTAGATTGCCGTCTTTGAGATGAGGACATCTGAAGTGGAGTCGTCGGAGCTCCGCGTCGCTCCGTCTGCGAGGTTAGCTCACGAGAACTCCACTCGGAGTTATTTTAACGGACAGCCGTATGACGTGCTGCAACGGTGCAACCGGTGGATTAATGTGCTGTGATTGGGATTTCTAACTTTCTCTCGAATAATGTGTGTAAAAGCTAAACCTGGAGATAAGTGCGTGGCTGTTCTCCCGGAGAGGGCAACATTTATGGATTCAGCTCAGCCAGCTTCAGCCTGGAACATCTGGCGCACAGCCAAAAGTGGGCATAAACACAGACCGCAGCCAACATTACAGCTGGAGAAAAAGGGGCTTAGAACCTTTGTATAAATCTCCAGAGACAGAAGTTAAAATGGAAAAGTGGAAACTGTAGGTGTGGTTGAAGCCGCTATCAGAAACGTAAGCCTGGCAGCATACTGCATTCCAGCTCCTACGGTCTGTGACTAAAGCAGGATTTCATTGAACTGCTCAACCGTCTGGACAAACTGCCAATGGTCAACAGAGCGATCAACAGGTTCAGTGGACTCTTACCGCTGAATACATGGCTCAGCAAAACCTGCGGTCTCAAAAGGATCAACTGCATTGATAGCTTCAATCTGTTCTGGGGATGTGGGCTCTTCTGGGCCGGTGGCTTCCACTCAAGCAGATCTGGAGTTAAAGCACTGATGGAACGTTTCTGACCCAACCTGTGTCACGGCAGCCTCAGCAGCGCGAAGACAAAACCTCACAGCATTAAATGTCCGCGCGTTGGAAACCAGCTCATGTACCCGTCTCCGGATTTCTCCCTCCCGTCGCTCTCCACTGCTTTGCCCCCTTTTTTGTGATTCGCTGAACTGACATGGACGCACTGGTAAACACTGCCATTAAATTCTAGTCTTCTTCCACCTCAACCGAGAACATGCTGTAACACCAACCTTGCCAATGATGATGACAAAAAGGGAGAACCGCTCAGACGGGAGGAAAAAAGGAACTGGATGTGATATTAATGGATGTCTGTAAGCTGCACTGCCATTCAGATCAACACGGGAGAAATCTGCCCGGCATCAGAGCAGACAGGGGAGGAGATACCAGGGTCAGTCCAGATCTGCTGGCTTGTACAGAACCAACGCTCTGCTTCTGGACTTTCATCACACTCGATTTCGTTTTAACAGATGTCTGTTCTTTGGCAGGCAAATCTCTTTTCGTTAATGATTTAATCAACCCGCCCCAGCTTCAGTTTTATGTACGAAGCAGGAGCTCAGGCCGAGTTGACATTTAATAATCCTGCATAATAAACCGGATGGGACATTATGGCACAGTCCACAACTAGTTTGTCTCCTTCGTATGTGGATCAGTACCGACACATTTCGCAGCTGCTCCCACAAGAACAGATTATGGAAGAGTCCAAATATCTTACTGGAATGTTGTAGATGACACTGGTTTCACTAGATGACTCACGACGGTCAGAAAATCTGGCCTCTGGCAGGATTTAGAAAAAAAAAACGTCATTCAAAATGTTTGCATCCTCACTCGGATCGAGACCCTGGATCAGTCCAGGTCTCAGATCTTTACACTGTCTGTCTGTGTGTCCAAAGAATCGACTTTAAAATCCTACAGCTGGTTTATAACACACAGAATGGTGTTTCTGATCTGCTGCTCTGTTACGAACCATCCAGACGATCTCAGATCAGCCGGGACGGGTCTGCTTGCTGTTTTCCTCCCTCGAGTTAAAACTGTACGTGTAAAAAAAATAATAAAAAAAAGCAGCGTTCGGGTTTTATGCACCACATATCTGGAACAAACTCTCTCCAACTCTCAGTTCTTCTAAATCAGGGCTTTAGACTTTTCTGTGTGCCGCTGCATTTTATAAAGTTAAATTTGGGACAATTTATTCATTGTTTTTCCTCCCTGCACTGAAGCTGCACTGCCACTTCTATTCCGTCTTTTTATATTGCCTTGTGTTTATTTTATATCTCGCCTTAATGCCTTTATGTCTCATGTAAAGCGCTTTTGAATATCCTGCGACACAAATACATTTGCCTTGCCCAGCAGAGATATGAGTTTGTTGAGATGTGAAGAAATTCTACATCTCATCTGACATCTGACTTTTTTTCTTCGTGTGTGTGTGTGTGTGTGTGTGTGTGTCTCTTCGAGGTCTGTCCACCCCTACGCAAACCCAGAAGTCCTCAGCTTCCCGGTGGAGGACGGCAATCTGGCCTACATGAAGTGGATGGATGAAGCCATTCCAGACGACTGATGCACACCATTAAAATCAAAGCCGACCTCTGCAAGGACTGCAGCCCAACAAGGACGCGGAGCCGAGCGCTCCGGCTGCTTTGGATCGCAGGGTTCGGAACAAGAGTTCAATACATGACATTTCTACCAATTGTTTTGCTCTGACCTTTACACTGATGGAGTGTGGGGATTTTGTTTCAGTCTTTAAAGAGCTTTATATCACAGCCATAGAAAATACTTGCTTCTGATTGGCTTGTGTGTGGATTAGCATTGCGTAACAGGACATCTTAAATTAATATAACCTGGTCAGTTTTAAGTCACTGCACAAAATGTTAAGCTGTAGGTAATCAGAACAGAACATCTGCTTTGGACTCTGATCTTCTAAATGAACTCTAACTTTGACTCAACGCGTCATAAACTGACCACAAATAATCGATCGTGGCCGGAGACACACCTGCCAACACACTATTGTCAACCCTTTCTCTCCCGCTCTGCTCCCAATTGGCTCTTTTTTTTTTTTTTTTTCATAGTGATATGGATGTTTCTCAGTTTCTGTGCGGGATATACGTCCGTACCTGGCAACCCAACCCAGACGCAAAGGTGTGCACTCACAATCAACCCTCACTCCCTCGGTGCTTGCTAAAGCCAGTTTGCTGCTTGTTACTGAACAATACACTGCCTGTACTGTAACATTATTTTACTGTATTTTACGTTATGAATTTAAAAGATTATTTGAATGTTATCAAAAGCACCAAAGAGAGAAATGAGAAACCTGATCAAGGACACTCAGAAGAAACGGGACATCAAGGCGATCGATGTACCTGCAGATCAATACGTTATTGATCCACCAGGCTTCTGTAGATTTCCATTATTGTTGCAAAAAACACACAAGTGTTTACCTTGTGTATGAACAAGAGGAGAGGCAACGCTGAGCTAACTAATAAAACATTTACTTCCATCTTGTATAACCTGAAGCAAAGCTATAAATCAACAAATACAGAGAACAAAACTCAGAAGCGTTGTACGTCTTGACCCGCTTTCTCTCTTGTATTCCTAATGATTTAATTATACAAATGTTTTGATGGTTTTTGTTTGAATGTCGGAGAACTGATGCTGATCGGAGCAGCTCTCCCACCTGGATAACACCTCCTTGATCTCCACAGGAGTCAGACTTTAATTGAATAAGAAGAAAACAAACTCATTTTGTTAATCAGCTCTTGAGAGCACCGCAGGTCAGAGTGTCTGGATTGTTTGCAAATTTTGTGCAATTGGAGATCCGGGACACGACCGCAGAGGCGGGCAGCGTGAGCTCTGCTGCATGTAAATTCTCTGTTAATTACATTTCAAAAGGAAACAAATCTGCCAGTCGCACCGTGCCACAGTCGAGGTTGTGCGGGTCGGTCATGCGCGCTTCACCTCGTTAAAACAAAAATACACACTGAGCTTTAGTCTGCGGAAAACGTTTCCTGGGCACGAGGCCCCCAACAAAGGAAACTGCAGACGTGGTTCAGCCGGGTGTCGCGCCTGTGGAGCCAAAATAATCCTCCACACCAGGTCAGGAGATCAGACCGTTGGGTGGCAGCGAGTGTGTGTTTTTGCATTTTTGTGTGTGTGTGTGTGTGTGGTCATCGCTTCAGTGGGTACAAGCCATGTTTGAATATGCCATGCAAACTTAAAGGTACGTGTGAGGAACGACACTGAATGAAATAAAAATTGCAATTCAGAAATGAACAAGTATACTGCAATTTCTTTAAACATCCACTAGATGGCGACGTTTCAATAAACATAAACACAAATACAGTTGTTTTAGATACTCGCATGACAATCATATCGGATTAATTCAGGTCGTGTGTTGTTTTCTTTGCTTATTTCTCAGCCTGATATGATTCTAGTCTGCTGCCACTCCTATGTAGAAGTAATGTGAAATCTTTTTTTACCCTCAGCATTTCTCTTCTTCTTCACATTAAATCAGGTTCAACCATATACGGTGAGCTAGTATGATGATAAACATGCCTTTCCTGTATATTGGTACATCCTCAATGATTCAGCTGTCTGGTTTAATCTCACTACTTTCTATTTCTGGAACAACCACAGTTAGCAAAGGTGTTTATCTAGAACTGCAGCGCACCAACAAGTCTGCAGCTCAGGGCTGTGGCTAAAGATTGTTCTCATTATCGATTCATCTATAGATCCAGAGAACAGTCAAAGCCTCCGTCACAGATTCCCCGGAGGCCTCACTGATCTGGTTTTGTCCTCCCAACAGCCCAAAACATGAAAACATGTTCAGTCTGTAAATGTTTTGGTATTTTTTTCTTGAAAATGTTTATATTGTCGGGTAGTTTAGTCTGTAATGATGCATCATATTTTATACGTTTATCTTGTGTTCTGTAAATTGCAGCTTTACAGAGGCAGTATCAATTATTAACTTCATTGTTGACTAATCTGGGTTTCTTGTTTTGTCCGACCAACTGTACAAAACCCAAATGAATTCAGATTATTACCGTAGAGCGCTAAGGAAACTACATATATTTACATTTGGAACCAGAACGAAGACGTAGCCAGTGAATTTTTAGCACCTTCGCTTCAGAAAATTACTTAAATTCTCTAAAAATTGTCGTTGTATTTCATGAGACTGTATTTTCTGTGAAGTTGTGAAGCTTCTTGTAACTTTGGTTTTTGAAAGGCGATATAGAAAACAAACATCCTTATGTTCAGTCGACCAAATATAAAATTGCTTTTACTTTTAAATACGCCGACTAATTGATTAAGTGACTCATTTTAGCTCTACACAGCATTATCAGTCAGATTATTGTGTTATTATGTTCCAGTCCAACAGGAAGTCTAACAGAGGAAACCTACTTAAATCCATCTTTTTATATTTAGAGTAAAGTTTTTCCTTCCTTCAGTTTGACTTCTTTATCTGTGACACAGTTTTAGTGATAGTTTACTGGGTATCTTCAGGTTTTGGACCCAACAGTTGAACAAAAAACTCCATAAACAACAAGCACATCAGATAACTAATTACATCTCCCTCCTCTAAACAATCAGACACATTGTGTATCCGTCTCTCGCTCGGTATCCATTATTTTCCGCCGAGTTCTCTGCAGCACGTTCAGTCAAAGCCTAATTGGTTGACGCAGCTAAGAACACACCATATATATCTGCGTGAATATTATCCGAGTTGTGTAAACACAGAGGCATATGGCTGGCTCCTTTCTTCTTCCTGTGTGTCATTAAATTCTCTGTGGGATTCAGAGTTCACGACAGGATAATTAAGACTGAGCTGTAAGAAACAGACGCTGATAACATGCTCCCACTGAGCAATAAAATAAACTAGGGATAATAACACATGCACACACACACACACACACAGAGATAACTGATCCAGCAAAGCATGGATGGTGAGTTGGTGATATGTGTGTATAAACTGGTGAAGCAGGTTGAGCCGTCGTCCACCATCTGAAGGGTCAGCGGTTTGATTCCTGGCCCCTGCGGTCGACATGCATAATTAACATTAATAAGCCTATACAAGATTTAATGACAGAATATAACAAACTAAAAAAAAAGGGAGGAGGAGGAGGATGAGGATGTAGTGGTGGAGTTACACATGTTATGGCTTCTCGTAAAGTGACCCCAATATTAGCAAAAGGGAAATACTGCTTTTATTCATGTTTCCATGGGAGCTGGACACCACGTGGGTGCAAAGATTGTCTTCAGGTCACAGAGTCAGTTACACACACACACACACACACACACACACTCCTGACTGATCTAAAACTCTCGGGTGCAGCTGCACCGTCACCTCTCCACGACCCCACACACAACTTTCAGAGATCAAAGTTCAAACAGTTTCAGACACAAACATCAAAGCGTTGTTTACTAACACTTCTGCATTCAGAGTGTAAACGTGCTGCAGGTGACAGAACCCTCAGTTCTCTCTGTGCTGCAGAACACAGATCTGGGACCAGCGAGTGAAGCGGCTGCTGGTTCTCCTGTAGCAGAACACAGATCTGGGACCAGCGAGTGAAGCGGCTGCTGGTTCTCCTGTAGCAGAACACAGGTCTGGGACCAGCGAGTGAAGCGGCTGCTGGTTCTCCTGTAGCAGAACACAGGTCTGGGACCAGCGAGCGAAGCGGCTGCTGGTTCTCCTGTAGCAGAACACAGATCTGGGACCAGCGAGTGAAGCGGCTGCTGGTTCTCCTGTAGCAGAACACAGATCTGGGACCAGCGAGTGAAGCGGCTGCTGGTTCTCCTGTAGCAGAACACAGGTCTGGGACCAGCGAGCGAAGCGGCTGCTGGTTCTCCTGTAGCAGAACACAGATCTGGGACCAGCGGGCGAAGCGGCTGCTGGTTCTACTGTAGCAGAACACAGATCTGGGACCAGCGGGCGAAGCGGCTGCTGGTTCCCCTGTAGCAGAAGACGGGTCTGGGACCAGCGAGCGAAGCGGCTGCTGGTTCTCCTGAGCGGAACACAGATCTGGGACCAGCGGGCGAAGCGGCTGCTGGTTCTCCTGTAGCAGAACACAGATCTGGGACCAGCGAGCGAAGCGGCTGCTGGTTCTCCTGTAGCAGAACACAGATCTGGGACCAGCGAGCGAAGCGGCTGCTGGTTCTCCTGTAGCACAACACAGGTCTGGGACCAGCGGGCGAAGCGGCTGCTGGTTCTCCTGTAGCAGAACACAGATCTGGGACCAGCGAGCGAAGCGGCTGCTGGTTCTCCTGTAGCACAACACAGGTCTGGGACCAGCGGGCGAAGCGGCTGCTGGTTCTCCTGTAGCAGAACACAGGTCTGGGACCAGCGAGCGAAGCGGCTGCTGGTTCTCCTGTAGCAGAACACAGATCTGGGACCAGCGAGCGAAGCGGCTGCTGGTTCTCCTGTAGCAGAACACAGGTCTGGGACCAGCGGGCGAAGCGACTGCTGGTTCTCCTGTAGTGGTCGTGGTCGCCCTCTCAGGTCGTCTTGTTGGTTTCTGTTGTTCACATTTGACTATTATTGGAAGCGCCTTCAGTAAATTGCAATCAAAACTACTTTCTGCGCATTTGTGAAGAAACTAAAAATATTGTTAACCACCTTTGCAGTACCTTAAGAAATACTTATAAAATAATAATAAAAATCTACTTTAGTAAAGAAAACATATATGACAGCTGTGTTGAAATAAAAACTCTGATATTCACACAGTTTCTGTTATCGACCCCGGAGGACGAGGGGTGTATGCAGAATGTGAAGACAACAGGAAGGTTAATCATTGTGAGGAGACGTCAGAACAGCTTCCAGCCGTGATTGTGTCGGCAAAAAAAACGCGGAGTTTGGAGGGAAGTCGTGACATTTCCAGATTTTGCCGCAATCAGCCAGCCGCGTCGTTCACATCCAGGCGCCCGGGCAGAGCTCATCAGAGTCCACTCATCGTCACATCCCGATCAGATCCAGATTTATTGTGCACATGGCTGTAAAAATATTGTTTGTTCACTAAGATGAAGAGTTACACTGTAACTACAAGCACACACAAATGATTGTTGCGGCAGCTTCCGTGACCAGACATCAGTGTATTCTGAATACATTGTAGGTAGGAGGAATATTTCAGCAGCAGAACAGTTTACTAATGAGTTGGGAGGAGAGTCCTGACCAGACACTTCAGGCGGGGAAAGCGATCCTTCCTGGGGAGCTGCGACGTGATTATACAGCAGCGACAAGATGATCTGCTCCTTTAATCTGCACGCAATTAAATCCTTTGTGCCTTTTCAAAAGTTTTGCTTTCCCCAAAATGTAATAACATGCTCTCAGAGAGCGATATGGTGTTTTAAAATAGGTAGAGAAAGAGCTTTTTCTATTCGGGACCAACTTGTCACGAGGCAATAATGATAAATAATAATAATAATGCTTACCTGCCACAGAGGACGAGGAGCTCTGTGCTCACCGACGAAAGCTTCTGTTGTTCCTCCTCAGCGCTACAAGGTAGAAAGCTAACAAATAAAGCCTGTATGGAGATGAATGTTGTGTTTGTAGAGCAGAGGACACAGTGCAGTGATGAACAATCACATGTGAGAAGGAGAGAAAGAGTCATATTGTCCGGTTTTTGATGTAGAGGGTCCTCAGTTAATAAAGCGTACCCGGACTTGACTAACGACGCGTGTGTTAGCAAGTTGTGCATAATTTTGCATAAAGTTTTGAAAACTGGCTCCTCAGCTGCAGATTAAACGCACACATTAGACCCGGTGTCCCCTAATGCCTACAGGGTTTTAATCAAGTGACAAAGACGCCCCTCGTTCGTCTCACGAGCAGTGAAGGACGACATTATTATGAATCTCTGACTCATCTAACGAACATTCATCTCTATAAACAGATACTTGCTGCTGAATGCAGAGTCTGTTCGCGCAGGGATAAGACTTTGTTATCAGAGGCGTCCGGGTTTCCGTTTGCGGTCTGTGTATTATCACATTCGGATCAGGCTTTGGTTTCAGGCAGGTAAACAGTCGGCGTGCTCAAAATGTAATCTCAGAACCCGTCCTATATTGTCTGGAGGCGGTTTGGCTGGACAAATTTAAATGGATCTGTATTCATACGCGGGTACACTCCAAAATCAATTTTTAACGTCAGGCTAAATCATCATCAGACGGACGATAGCCGCAGTCGCCCGGGTAAAACGCTGGCAGATAACGTTTCTGCGAGCAACTGATACGTTCACATTAGTCTGTATAAGTACGAAAGTATAAGGCTACATGTCTGTGGTTTCAACTTTTGTAAGCGTGACACCACTGGATACTCTTAAGGAGACAATTTCCAACAATCGGATGGTTTTGACAAGAAGTTGGGATGTCTCCAGCGATGTTTATGGGATAAAACATACAACAAAACAGGTATTTTTAACAAAATCTCTGGAGAATATCCAGCCGTGCTTGTGGCGATATGAAACTGATACGTTTCACGGGAACTTTGGACATATTCAGCTGTGATTGTGGCGACGAAAACCAGCATTTTAAGCCAAAACATGATGTTTTCCTAACCACAGCCAAGTGGGGATTTGTGTCTAAACTAACGTACATTTATCACAAGAAGAAGTTGAAAATGTAAAGTTGCAGCATAAAAGAAATGTTAAGTATCAACATATTCAGGGTTTGCAGAAATGTACATTACTAGCATTTATTCTGGAGAGTTGATGGAACTCTTGTGTACCCAAGAACACTTTAATTAGACTTGAGATAGATATCTCTTGTGTATTAATCATTGTAAACGACCACGCAAGTTCTCCCTTCGTATGAAGCAGCGACGTGACTATTACACATGCACACATTACCGTGTGGACGTTGAGACGTCAGCCCTGCTTTTTGTGCCTGTTGTGTCGATCCTCGCAACTTACACCGCAGCAGAGTGTCGGGCTGTTCTGTTTGCTTTTCCATTCACTGGCCACCGATTCACTGAAGATAAGATCTCACAGCGCCGAGCAGATGTTGTCGAACACGAAAGCCCTTAAATTGCCCTCGCGTTCCGAGTCGCAAGGTGACGTGGAGGGGAGGGAAGAGTAATGGCTCGGTGCCCGAGCGAGTAAGCCCACCTTAAGGTGATTGCCTTCTCCCTTCCTTTTTCTTCGGCACCTCCTCCTCCTCTACTCCATCCCCTCCCTCCCTCCTCCACGCTCCTCCCCTCCACCCTGCCTCTGTGCACCCTCATAAATCACAATCTGCACTCGCATGTTGTGTTTTCTGCACGGGCGTACACATGCGAGAGAGAGAGAGAGTGAGAGGAGCTGGGAATGAGACTGGGGGACACTTGGCGAGGTAATAAAGGAGCTGGTTTCTTGTGCCGTACCTTCCTCCCGGCTCTGCGTCTCGCCCTCCCTGAGCTGCTACGCGGACTCCGTCATCAAAACACAGAGCGAGGCGTGCTCGCACTCTCTGTAAGCTCGTGGAGGCTCTCACACACTCACACTCACACACAGTCTCACACTGGAGCCAACATTCAAGATGCAGCAGCAAGAGAGCCTGTCCTCTGATTCCCTGTCAGGTAAATCTCCTGTCATCATCACTCCCTTTTCTGTTCCTGCATCGTTATCCATCTCGTTAACCCTCCTTCCACTGTTAAATGACACATTCTTGTCTCCTCACTGTACTCCCCATCTGTGCTCTCTCTCTCTCCTCCTTTCCCGGGTGTTTTCTTCTTCCTCCTCATCAGCGCCTCACGAGTGCATGTGTTGTGATATCGGAGGCGATGATGATTGTTATCGTAGAAAAGCAGAAGGCGCACCTTTACTTTTTTTTCCCATATGGCAGCGCTGGAAGGAGCACATCGAGGTGGAGTAGCTGCCTGCTACTACGTCTGCCTCCCATTTCCAACGCGCATACTGCACTCTTCTGACCTAGATACCATGACAAATGCTTGTGTGTTTTCTTTCAACTCACACCTTCTGCAGAAGTGTTGTTTTCTTGTGTCTTCCTATGGGGGAGACGTTGTTTTTGTGTGCTGCCTTCTTTGGAGCTCCAGTTCATATGTGAGATTTTGAAAAGTGTGCAGATCAGAGCAGAGTGGACTCGGTGGAAGAGTCCGTTCAGGTGCGCCGCGCTCGGCTTGGGAGGTTGGCAGCTGTCCTTGGCGTTGAGGACGATCCTGCTAAGTTCTGAGCCGGAGAACTAGACTGTGTGCACACATCCTTCAATAGTTACGTAACTGCTTTTGATTGGAGCCGCTGAAAAACGTGAACCCGGAGGTGAAGCTTCAGCCGTCGGTCAGGTTCGTTTGATTAACACCGGCGGAGTCCTGCGGTTCAGATTTTAGGCCTTTCAAAAACAGAGGAATTATAATTGGGAGTTGTTTGTTTGCCCTCGGTGCTGCAGCAGCATCAAACTCATTAAAAACCTCAGCCGGTAATGAGAGTTTGTAAGTCGAAGGGAAAACTTTAATTTCGACTGGATTCAAACTCCACAACAGCTCGAATGTTGCTTTTAGCTTCTCGTTCATACACTTTTAAAAACAGGTGAACAACAACCTGTTGGGCTGCAGAGGCGACCAAACAGTTATTCATGCACGTATTGTGTTTTTTTTGTGAATTTCCAAGATTAGAGAAAAAAAAAACGCGAAACTCTCAAATATCACGAAGTCAGGCATTTGTTAAGGAACTGAACTGCTCCACTTTGCGAGGTTCGACTTTTGAAGGTTTATCTCGTGACGACAGTGTTTAAGGTCCGGTGAGGTTGTCTGTTTTCCGATCACCGCAAACACTGGTTTGAAAATCAAGGGTGTCTCTTTGTGTTGAAAAGTGGCGGGACAGAAGGAGTCTGATGAAAGAAAGAATTGTTTTAAATAGTCTGCAGCACGCGCTAATTCAGGCGATGTGATGAGGGGAATCGGCGCGAGGTCAGAGTAGGCGATAATCTTTCAAATAAAGGCGTCAATCAATCAGTTCAACCCAACACATCCCTCATGAGCGGGCGCTTGTCGACGGTGGCGAGAAAAAGCTGCCTTTGAACAGGCAGAAACCTCGGAGCGGAACCGGACCCAACGATGGGCGGCCATCTGCCTCGACCGGCTGGGCTGAGAGAGAGAGAAGGAGATGGAGAGAGAGAGAGGGAGTCAGAGAGAGAGGGAGAAGCTGTGGGAGAGATGGGAGGAGGAGGAGAGGATACAGCCGCCACAGCAGCAATAACAGCCCTACTTACTGAGATATGAATATTAATAGCTCTACAGGTATAAAAGTAATAACCAGTAGGGCATATGCCAGGAGCGGAAATTACGAAATACTCATAAAATGTTACGTAATGACGGCTCACAAAGAATTCACGAGTCAAGTTCAAGCAGTCAGGACTGACTCTAAACATCAGGTCACAGGTAACATAATTCAAAGTGATAACAAAACAAGTTATTTCCAAAAAACGCTTGAAATCCGGCAGTTTCACAGACGCAGTCTCAAACTACGGACTCTGGCTCAGCAGCGCGCTGTCACATCCCCACCGTCCCCTCCACCCACAGACGACATCCAACACAGTTCATCCTGGCGACCGGGCTGATTTAGCTGGAAGATAATATTTGTGTTTTTAGCAGAATCGCCGTATTGTCACAAGCGTGCTGACATTGAAGAACAGCCCGTCATCAGCGACACATGTGTCCATTGCACTGAAGTTTCTGATCCTCGCCTCATCCAGATCAGCTTGTTGACAGTGATGTCTCCTCTAAGTGATCCTAACACATAGTTCTGGCCCCGTCCTGCCCGTGCTGTGTTAGTTCCTCATGGTGTCAGTTGACGTGCACAATGCACCGCTCACTATCTTTAATCAGAGAACGCATGAACAGTTGGTACACATGGAAAAACCAACAAACAGTGGCTGTAACACAGAGATGCCCCCCTGATGTCTCACTCGTCGCTCTCTTGGCAGGACACATGTTCGCTCCAGGTACGATCGAGCAGTCGAGGCCTGAAATAGCGTCCTCTAAAAACAGAAACCTTGTGTCTGTGCCTGTTGGAGTTTGTTCGCACGCCTGACAACAACACCGAGTTTTTTAAATTGTCACTCCGAGTTGCATTGTGCCGTTTGAAGGAAATCAAAAACCTCGCGTTGTGTTGCTTCCTGATTTACAGAAACGTCTCTCCCGCTCTGACACCTTCGCCCCGTCACCCGTCACCGGTCCCGTCGCGAGCTCCCAGGTGAAATCATTATCGGCACATTCTCTGGCTCCGGTTGATCCGCGTCTCCTCTAAATCTGTGAAGACGCGAAAAACAACGGAACAACACAGGCTCTGAGGCGACTGCGGTGCAGATGCACTCTTTGCTGCTTCGCGGGCTTCTTAGACAGATGGGCGTTATTAGGAGTGCAATCTCAGCATGAGCGGGGGGAAAGGCATAATTTACCCTTAAGTGTGTTGTGTCGGCCTACAGCAGTGGCAACAGCAGGTGGCGAGCCGGATTACATAACGCGTGCGAGTGCGAGAGAGAGATGTGAAGGTTCACAGAGAGTTAAAGCGAGAAGGAGTGTAAAACCACCGACGAAATGAAACGCAGAGCTCTCGCAGGCTCTTGTTTCGTTCTGCATTTCTGCTGCGTGCCGTTCCATTACAGTTTCCTCTCTGATGACAGCACATTTTATTCCCCCTGATTGCCTTGGCACAGTTTCTGCAACAGTTCGAACGTGAAAAGAGGCGGCAAACATTTCCAGAGATATGCCGTTTCCTTAAAGTTTGTGCGGCGAACACGACACGCGCACAGAAGAGCTCTGGGGGGGAAAAAAAGCTTGAATATGACAAAACGAAACTGAAAATTCTCACAGAGACGCCGCGCAATCATCAATAAACACAAGAGCTTCAGGCCGTGGTTGAGATTACGGCGAAGTTCTGCAACTTCTGCTCAGTTTACAGACTCACACGAAGCTGTAAAGCGATTAATTCAGTCGACTCCAGCTTCCAAATTGAGAATGTTTGCACGGGAAGTTTGCACAAAAAAAAAAAAAGACTGACTCATCTAATCCTTTTCACCGCTCCTGTTCTAATGAATCAAAGACGCCATCCTTTGCAAAACAGCTTCTGCGCCCCCCGTTTCCCTCTCGTCTTCACCATCCAGAGAAGCGCTGCAGCTCTTTAATCCAACAGAAGTTTGTATTCATCTTCCGCCAAGATTCAACATCCTCGAAAACACTTAGAAGACAATGATCTTCCACAATAGATGCGTAAAAACTGCACTCCAAGTTCAAAGAATGACATCAGAATTGACCTTACTGTAATAACTCACTTAATTAAGCTGGGTTGTCTATGCAGAAGAAAGATGCAAAAATGTTTTAATTGGTAATACATGAGAAGAAGGGGCCTGTGTTATTCCCATTTCCTCATAAGGTAGAAACCCTACAACAACCAGCATGCACTGCGCCGTACCGGACCAGTATATGCTCTTGATGATCGGTACCGCCAGTGGTGTCTCCTCCTCGTCCATTTTGAAACAGGAAACAATAAGATGTTGGGGGAGATGCTGGAGGGATGTTGGGCCATATTTTGAGGTAAAACCATATATTTGATAACCGTGTGTTCGCATTCCAACTACATCCTCACTAACTTTACCGTTTGATTGTGTGTGTTTCACTTTCAGGCTGAAAGAAATGTATCCGAGCTGTACGTTGATATACAGCTTTTCCTATCGTGTCATGTTGCACAATCCAACAGTACCGTTAGCTAGAAAGTGGGTTGAATGCTAACGTTAGCAGTTGGGTCATCAAATGTCTTGTTTTAGCTTGAAAAATGGCCCGAAGTCCATCCGGAGTTTGACCATCATTTGTCTTTTTCAACCACTGAAGCAGTGGCGACCAATATGTAATATGGCGACCAATTTTCACTATTGCAGCTAAACAGTAATCTAAAATGTGTTTCTTAAAGCATTCTAGGCCAAAAAAAAAGTGTGGTGACAGAATCTTGGTTTATAGTTTCTCAGCACTGCTTGACAGTTTGAGAGGAGTTTAGTTAGACACCAAACTCCTCCTGGATGTGGGCATAAAAAATGCAGGAGTACAATCTGTAGTCGATACAACGGTTGGGTCCGGTTGCAGACAAAATGCAGGTTTTTTCAGTATACTGGCAAAAACTGGATGACATGTTCTCTATTGGAGTGTTAAAAACTAGGAAAAGCAAGCGTGAGCTGCGATAAAATCACAGGGCAACATAGTTTGACGTTTTAAACAACCGAAATATATGTGCATCTGCACGGCAACGGAGCGGCAGAGAGGGATGCAGCCTCGTACCAACAAGTCTGGCGGCAGAGTACAGACAGCTACAGACACTGAGTGCTCAGAATTGGCACACATCACATTAAAAAATGAAAACGCTCGAGGAAACCAAGAGAAAGTCGAAAAAAACTACTTTGGCAGAGAGGGTGCAACATTGTCCTTTTAACTAACCGGAGAGAAGCAGGTCGTGGTGAATCACAACGGGCTAAATAGAACAAAAACATTCAGCAGATATCTTGGGACTGCAGAGTGGAAATAAATCCTCGGCAAACAACAGGACGCTGGAACACAAGTCCACACTGAAACATCCGCTCCCCTGTCTCTCTGAACAGCTTCAGTCCACTCTACCACCTACAGAAGGCAAAAGATGGATCATTCCCGTTCAAACCCACGTCTCCTCAAGGACCGCCATCAGAATAGTTCTTCCCCTTCAGAAAATCAGAAAGTCAACGTCTGCTCTATTTGTTGAAAAGTCCATAAATTCTGTAACCGGCCGCAAGTTAACATTCATACAAAAGGTTTTTCCAAGGCTATGTTTAATTTCCATATAAATTGTGCCGTTCCGACTCAAAGAAGAGGTGAAGAAATCAAAGTCAGCATCACCGTGTGGTGTCAGCGGGTTTCTTTACCTCGTTATATCACAGCGGCTCTCCTTATCTGCATTATGTATCACAATCATTTCTGCATCACAAGCTTCTGACACGGGACACAGAGAAAGAGTGCTGTTTTCCTGTTTTGGCCAGTTTTCTTTTATTTTTTAAATCTAAAGCGAAGGCACCTGTGGTGTCATCGTGGAGATGTGTCTCTTTAGTCTCCCTGGCAGGTGACTAATTGCAGTAACTCAGTAATTGATCCCTTTCTTTGGGGGGTTTGTTTTGCACCTTCTTCACTCATGCACGTCCCAGACTTTGCTCGTGGTCGCTGACATTCTTTCAACGTTTCAATCTTGTTTTGAGCTACTGAGGTGGATCAAGACATGACTGAAGACCTTGTAGTGTGTGTGTGTGTGTGTGTGTGTGTGTGTGTGTGTGTGTGTGTGTGTGGTGAGTCAGTTCAGATAATCAGTATATTCGAGAACACCTGTTCAATTTAACTTGTAAATGGCGCCTTGTTTATTGCTTCACAGCTGCAGACAATCAGCATGCTAAAGCTGCAGACTTGAGACATTAGTAGTGCCACTTTCTGCATGTGTGACAAACCTAAATACACGTTTGCAGCCAATTAAGATCAACGAGGGATGCTTTGTTTCGGCACTTTTCTCGCTCTCAACCTTCTGTTGTCGTTTAAACATCAATATAGCTGATTTTGCGGCACAGTTGTCGACTGCTGATCAACATGTTACGAGCAGCGATCCAGCCAACTTATTTTAATCGCATGACCTCTGAGTTTGGCGCAATGTGCTGAGTAATTTTTACTTCACAGATTACCGACATAGTTGATTCGTCAGGATTAAGATCAGACTTCCTTTTGCAGATGTCTGAAAACCAAGTCTCCTCTGATTGGTCAGCTCACACACGCCTGAGCTAGCAGCGCTTACAGTGTCTCTGGCTTCTACCTAGCTGCACTTCTACCCTGTATATAGGCTTAAATTATGCAAATGTGTCACATGGTGATGTCAGGAAGTCATGGAATTAACGGCGGGACTACTGACGGGGCGTTTCAGGCGCTGCAGAAACTGTGTGATATTTAATGACCTTTTAGACTGCATGAACGCAAAAGCAACATCGCCATCGCCACTCGGCTCAACTCTCAAAGCACTTGAATGAGGTCTGGCTTTTAAAGAGAACCCCGCTCTTTGCTATATTCCTTTAACATAGCAGTTTGCTTGTGGAGCGAGAACTCCTCCTTGCTGACGGAGGCATCAGACAAAGGATGTTCAAGCCGAACGCTGAGCTGGGTCAAAGTCTGGGTCAGCGTGCATGAAATAAAAGCATCCTCCAGTGCAAATTGAGTGTAGCGCTGCCTCCGCAAACTCCCACTCGCCACCTCAAGAGATGCGATTGAAAATCTACTATTAAGTCAAGGCTTGAAAAGCAGAGGTGATTGGAGATCACAGTGAAAAGGCTACAAAAGGGAAAGTAAAACTGTCTCCTATTGACCCGCATGAATCCGTTGTTTTTACTGCTGGCAAACACAATCCTTTTATTCCACTAATTGCTTGCAGTTTGTTCAGTTTTATCACTGTGTTTTTTAGGATTTTTCTTCAAGTGCAGTTAATCAGGGCCTGGTCATCACAGAAGCACAGGGACACGACGTTACTTGCAGACAGTGACAGTCTCTTTCACATTTAGTTTTCACAGTCCAGCTCTTATTGAGGGAACTTAATTGTTGATACGCGGTCCACATTTCTTTCAAACGCTGTGTTATAACAGCCCAGGCTCTACAAGGAAATTTGGAAAATGAAGAGAACCAGCAGCTGGTTTGTCCCAAAGTGAATTCTGCTGCGTGTGTGTGTGTGTGTGTAGGTGTTTGTGCTAATGAGATAATCAACCTGGCGGCAAACAGGTGTTCCGGCTGCACTCAGCCTTCCAAACACAACTTACAACAGAAATCTCACTTTGTTTCGTGATTTGAAGCTTATCCTGTCAAAATGTAACATTTTAATAAATGTCTGTTAAGCCTTAATATTGATCCTACCGCAAGAGCCGTCCTATTCTACTTGCGTCGATCACAGCTTTGCGGTCATCGTGGTACTCGGTGCTAAATAAATACATTTAACACGTTTTTTTTTTATTGTCCACATACCTGCTGCCCTGGTCGTCCACTGGTCAACCAGAGGAGAGGAAGGTCAGCGCGCCCGGATGAATTTACTGTTTTAATATACTGTGTTTTTCTTGTGGTTGCCGGCATCGGAGCTCATACAGCAGTTTGTGAGCAGTAGTTTTCAGAGTAAACACACCAACCTCTTCAGCCGTCATTAGTGCACCTGGCCAGTCTGCTTTGCAAGCGTGAGTGAGCCGGAGAGGAGCAGCAGAAGACTGAGGAAGAGACCGAAGAGGTCGGTGTCTTTACTGGGGACACTACAGCTCATAAACCACTAAAGTTAACACATCTGTTAAGTTACTTAACGTGCAGAATGAGGTGACACAATGAACTTTAATTCAGTCACTACGGTTTTCAACGCCGTCGCCTGCCATCAAAAGTCTCATTTAGGCTCTACGTCCATACTCTGTGTTCATTTCGTTTCATTGCGAATACGTGCCAGCAAAGCAGTACCTCCAGGAGTCATGGGGGCAGTGCCGCAGTGTAGCCTATAGTTCAAGTGAGACACATGTAGTGATGTGTCGGTCACAAACGACTCAGTTCGAAGGAACGACTCTTTAACGCAAACAAACTGACCCGATTCCCCGTTTCACTTCTCTATCGTTCGCTCTCACAGACCAGACGCTGTGTTGTTCACTGTTAAGTTATCTGAGTGGTGAGGAGGACTGAGAGCCGGCCAATCGAATGCTGAATCTAGGACACTGTCGTTGAATTTTAGCCAATGAGAAACAGGAAAGCATAGCAACCGTTTCCATGAAAAAAAAAACACTCATTTCGTTCGTAGCTCATCGTTCTCGTTCGTTCACTGATTCCTCTCCTGGCGTTCTAGTTCAGTCAGTCACTCGTTCTTAGCTAGCAGGCTTTAGCTGTTAGCTGTTAGCTGCTAACTGTTTTGTCTAAAAGTACACATAATCATGAAGTTGCAGCTCTGTATTTGCCATTAACTACAGTGTTATGTTGACCTGTTAGCGCGATCGTTTGAGAACGAGGAGCTGAGAACTGTGCGTTACATGATTCACCGCTAAACGACGTTGTACCTGAAGCGCGACTGAACAAATGAACAGACAAACTACATGAGCGTTTCTTCCTGCCGAACTGACTGAATCTCGACATGGAACGATGAAATCCACCTCTAGACACAACACCAGCATAAGAGGAAGCAGAGTTTTAACCTGTATGATATTACAGGGAGGAGACTGTATGGGAATTAAGTAGAATGCAAATTCACTTCTGACGTTCCTGCAAACAGGCATTTTCTCTTCATCTACTCCAGTTCTTGTATCTCAATACACAGAGTGAGAGCAGTCATACATATAGAGCAACACTAGATAGAAAAACTGAGAAGCTGCCGGTGTTTTGCTCGATTGCAGTGATAGAATTATAAGATTGCTTTACTGTTCATTACCCCAATGGTGCGTTGCCATCTTGATCCGTGGTGTGTGTGTGTGTGTGGTGTGTGTGTGAACTCATATCGATTCTTTTCTCACTATACAATTCCCTCTGCAGCAGCTGCAACAGTGATTTAAGCAGTGTTGTTCAAACACGCGCACACAAACATGTTGTAGAGAGCTGATGAAGGTCGGCGCATGTCATTCTTCTGTCCTTGTTTACTTCTAAACCCCTCAAGTCCCGGGTTGCATCTGCACCAGTATCACACTTCCTGAGTGCTTTCGGCAAGTTTCGTGACAGTGAGTCATAAGAGCTCGAACGCATTCATGTGTAGAACGCTGATCTTTGATCATTTCCTCACCCGACCGAGGGCTGCAGATTAAATTTTAATTGATGACCACGAGCGACAAAACTGCTCAAGCTTCGTATTAATGTCTTGGCTGACAAAAGCTCCTTTTCTGGCTTGCTTTATTGTGCTATGGAGTGGTTGATACAGCATCTCTGGCTTTGTACCAGTAGTGTCTTCATGCTCCAGAGTGACTTTAATTCTGCCATCTTTTTGGGCCTGTAACATGACAGCGTCTAAATGGCGGCTGTCAGGTGGCAGCACGACTTCCTTTCCAGCTCTGAGTGCCGCTGGTGGAATCTCGTCTCACCCCACGTCAACATAGGATTACCAAACTCTTGTTTATTTGCATTTGCATCCTCGCTGTGTTAACCTGCACCTCAAGCTGCGATCCGTGGCAGCGGAAGTGCCAGGCGAGCTCATGGCATTTACCCGCTCGCATGGCATTTTCCCGAAAAAGCTGCGAGAGGAAGTTCAATCACCGGCTCTGCATGTGGGCTTACCGCTCGGCCTTTGCCGTGTTGCTTTATATGAGCAGAAAACATGATGAAGCTCCCCTTCAGCGGCACAGTGGATCCGAGGGCTCTAAATCTGTCAAAGCTGCAGCAGAGCATGCTGGTGCAGCCAGCGGCGTGTAGACAGGCTGGATTTATAACTTTCTATTTAAATGGACGCATCTCTTTCCGAAGTGCTTCCTCAGTGGGTTATGATGGGTTCATACCACATTGCACCGGCGCCTTTTTCTAATTCAGTTTCTATCTTTATCTCAAAGTATGTTCTGCAAGACGGCTTGTATCAGATGAAATCAGAGGCTAATAATGAAGTAACCGCGAGTTCCTCCTGGATATTAAGCCGAATATGACGAATATGTTTTACGCTTGACGTCAACTGGCATACAACTTCTACACAATGGCATTGACTGGAACAAAAGCAAGGGAGAATTATGCTTTTGGGTTTAGATTCCAGGAACACTGTCGGCATTCAGCTGCAAGTAATATGGAGGAAGATCCATGAAGGTTTTGGACTGTGACATCATATTATCCAGAGCTTGGCCTCGTGTCATCTCTCAGCCCGCGATTTCCACACAATCTTCTGTCATACACTCTTTGTGTGTAGCAGGAAAAGCAAAAGGGCACAACTAATGAAATAAATCATGGCTGCAATCCCATTTCTGGTGTCAGAAGCCATTCCAATTCGACAGCATGCACAGTATCAGGGTCCTGGAACACGCACACGTAAATGTGGTGCAGCCAAATTTAATATGATTAACTAAACCTCTGTTTGGCACATCGTCCGTTAGAAAGCTCTGCTGAACATCTCATTCTTGTGAGTAAAAATAGGCTACAGCATCACCAGAACAGCTGAAATGTTGCATTGCAGGAGCTCCTGCTGCATAGTGTGTGTTTTTTTGGTTTTCTAAGAACAATATCTGGGGAGGAAAATTCAGCATTTGGAGGTTGTGTCTCTGTCTCAACCATTACTGCAGTATGTAGCTTCAGTGAGAGGTAGGATCACATGTTTACTTCACAACACTAGTTTTGAGGACACATTTTTATGACGTAATGAGTTTTGTTGGTAGTTAGCACTTACATAATGCTTGACAAACGGTTACAGACCTGGAATTTGTATTTACGACAGTGGGAGACACTGTGGGGGGGGGCACCAAATCTCACAAAGTGCCCATTTCTGCATAATGCTGCTTTAATATGCAAATGGTAGAACATTAGTGCTATTAAAGATGTACAGAAATGCAATTTTCTGTGCTTGAATGTACTCTTCTGAGATACCATTAAGATGCATTAAAATATACTGAAGTACAGTTCAGTAATTAAAAAAAACAAACTTGAATTCAACTTTGTTTCAACTGGAATGATTTTTAAAACTTTATTAAGTGTCCTTCAAATTGAAAACAATAATACTTACATTGTCTTTTTCACACATTTGATTGTTGTTTTTTGTCTATATATGTGATTAGATTTAAATTTAAATTTAATAAAATAAAAAAGTGCATCTTAATGGTGCCCCAAAATACTAGAGACAAGTGCACTCTGCTGTATTTAAAGTGTCATTTGTGGCACTAATGATGTATCATTAGCATATTAATTACACATCAGTTCATCTTGAATCATACACTTTTAGGTCATTAATCATGTGCTCATTAAACTTGTATTCCGTGGAGTTTTTCAATCAATCAGTGGCATGATTAGTTTTAATTGTGGCAAAATCTGGTTGGTTTAACTGGAAGAGTGTAAACGCCTATAGTCAGCTGATTAAGGACGAGAGAGAATTGAGATATTCTTCCTGAGTGAACTTCGACTGATCCTCCTTTCCATGAAAATGGTTAAATTGAACCTGACGGATATTTTGGTGGGAAAATAGTCACCCAATGTTCCAAAACCTTCTGCAAAAAGTCTGGTTCGGCCAGCTGGGAGGCTAGAATCCATATTCAGTGGGAGTCGTAGGTGTAGAGACTGTTATCTGATGTCAAGTCAATATTAACCTCTTGTATTTTCACAGCACTTGTGTCCCGAAAAAAAAAAAAGCAGTCAAATGTGTAACTTCGCTAACATCAGTCTTTCTTCAGCTTTAGCCCCAAAATAAGTTGTTTTTTGATGGATCAACGAGGCGGCCTACGTACGCCGCTCTCACATCTGTCGTGTTCGTGCCTGTTGGATCGCTATTTTTTTCCGTCACTAACATCGCCTTCTGTTGCTGGAACAGGAAAGCCAAATTTAAAAGATAAGAGTCCGCGAGGCAGCTGATCCAAACTCGAAAAATATTGATCTGGCACCATTAGGTTGTAGCCTCTTTATATTTGCTCTGTCATTACCTGGCAGACGGACGCTGTAGCAGCTGGTGAGAGGTGAGCTTTATTATCGTGGTGCGGACCGCAGCTATCGATGAGTGAGGGGGAATAAAACGCTGATATTGTGCAGCTATTGATCTTAGTCAGATATGTAAGAGAACATGTGGGGGAGCAGCAACATGGCTGTAAGTGTATGCAAATACGAAGTGGCCACGCTTGTCTCCTGAGCTGAAGATCATCCAGCTTCTATCTGATGGGAACACTCCTTATCTTTTACACGCAGAGTGAAACACACTTATCCGTGACACCGTGCTTTCATGGACACAAGCATACACGGTCCCAATGAATGCACCTTCTATTCTCCCTTTGAACCCTATTCATCTGCGCTTCAGTGCGACGTGCTTGCATAACTGTCCCACAATCAAAAGGTAATAACACGAAGACGGCACACTAATGTGTAACCTAATCATACCCTCTTATTTGGGAACAAATTTGTACTACACAGATTTTTTTTCATGTAAAGTGAAAGAGACAGTGTGTCAGAATTATTTTTTTGATAGGTTAGAATTTTAAAACCGTAATCGCTCAGGCGTGCTGGGTTTCAGGCAGTTTTCCCTTCTAGCTGTTGAAAAAAAAAAAAAATCCTCTTACACAACACTGAGGATGTTTGTGTACAAAAATAGTGTGCAGCAACTTTAAACAGGCACAAGTAGATTGACCTGCAGGTGACTCAGTAATCCAGTTATTTCACCTTTCACAGGTGAGTTTTTTTTTAATTACCTGGTACAGAGATTATTCATCCCATATGGAAGGCTGTGATTTAATTAAGTGACAACGTTGTCTGCAGCTGGATGCAGTTAATGTAAATCACGTGTTGCGTATCGAGAACTCTGACAGCTGCTGTCGCATAGCACCGTTTCTGCTATTGCGGACGAGCCCTGTCAGCTTCTTCAGATCCGGAGTACCACAAAGAGGACTGCACATCTTCAGCACATTATATTCGCAGATGTTGATTGGACAGTTTGGCAACAGTCCCCCTGGCTTATTTGTGCACCACCAGTTTATCACTGACTATCCACCAAAGGCAAAAGGTGCTGTTCTATCATCTATCTGTGCCTCCTTTGTTAGTTTGAACTGTGTAAAGAGGTCAAAACTCCAGCAATACTCTAAGTATAAAGATGAACTTCATTGTTGGAACTTTTCAGCTTGTGGCCTTTATCAGGGTCATCAGGTTGGCTGTGCTGTTTTCCCTCGGTTTCAATTGTCCAGGAAGTAGGTGAAGGCCCACCATTTTTCAAGCCTGTGTACAGATGTTACCCACATTCCCCGGAGGTGGGAGCCTTTTAACACCAGGTTCAAGTATGGCGAAAGGAAGACACGGCTCATTTAAGTCCGATTGGAACCAGGGTTTTGGTCACTAGAGCTTCACTGATTTGACAGAAGGGCCTGTGTCCCGGATGTGCTCCAGCTCTTCGTCATGGTGACGTTCCTTCATACCTGGGATATTGTGAATTGGCTCCAAGATGTTCAGAGTTCCTGAAGATTTAATTAACAACTGCAAAAAATTGGTATCGGGGGCGGAACCAGGTTTTGTTGAACATTTGGGGCTCAGTTTAAATCTAGGTCAGCTATGCGCACTCAAGCCATTAGAGATAATACGATGCCTAAAAATCTGTACATCATTCAATAAACAATGGTTGGCATGGAAATAAATAATTCTGCAGAGTTTACCTCATTTTTTAAATCTTATTGTTCTACAACTGTCTTCATTGCTCTGAAGTAACACAATGAATGTTGAGTATGACTAATTTTTCACTACTGCCACCTAAAAAAGAGGCCAAATTGGCTGTTACTATTTTTTAAGTTACATAACATAAGTAGTGTGAGAATTTGTCTTAACAGCATGACTATTTTGAAATCTATTTTTGTTATACTACGCTGCAGGAGAGTTCACAGAATGAATCGAGATCTGCTCTATCTGAGCTGCTCTAATTGCAAATAAAGGATCTCCATCACTGCTGAGTACATACTCTGAATATTAGGCCAATAAAAGATAGTTTAGGCTACTAGGCTTGGATTTATTAAGGGAACAACATATGTTAGCTTGTTAGCATACTTAGCTAACATCTAGTACATGAGTACCTTTCTATTTAAAGGATAATTTTTTAGTTTATAATTTTAATGCAATTTCACAAAAAACTAGATGATATTTCAAGATAAATTTTCCAGCCAAGAAAAGTCAGTTTGTTGTAATTAAAGTAAAATATCATATTGTGTTGTGTAAAACCACCCAGTGAACTACATCGTCATGCTAAACACGTCACCAAATCCAACATGGCCGCCAACTCTGCACAGAAAAGGTACAAAAAAAAACATTAAAATCACAATATATCTGCTCATATTGACAACTGCAGATATGTGAAAGGAGAGTTTCTTAGTTTTGTGAGCTGCTAATATAAAGGAGCAGCTCTGCAGTGTTAAAATTACTTTATCAATTAATTTAAATTGACTTGGAAATTATCTTTTAAATTGACAAACATCATCTGTGTGATTCATGACACAATTCAAACAGGATCAAAAAAACATTTGTGTCTCTTCATTCATTACCAAACAAAGTTTTTCCAAATAAGGTCCTATGTGGCGAACCGGAAAGGGGCGTGGCTTCAGCTCTCTATTTACATAGCTCGAGCTGGATCTCATTCATCACCAGCAGATGGCAGGCGCCATTTTAAAATTCTTTAACTGGCCGTTGAGAAGTGTAACTGAATATGTGTCAACATGGCGCCCCTACAGGAGTAGAGAGTTGCTCATTTTTTATGGCTCATTTTGAAGGTAAGAACATGCAAACAAACGTCAAATTCATGACTTTGTTGTCAGTTTAAAGTGCAGCTCCGTATTTTTTTTTACACATAGCAGGATTTTGGGCAAACTACGTAGCTCAGTTAAGCTAACTTGCCAAGCTAGCTCGTTTGCTGGGAAAGCTCTTCACTTTGGCTTTGTGGCAGACTTGTTGAAAGATTTATTATGAATCTCTCAATCCAAAGTGATGTTTTTGTTTTTCACATGCTTTTTGTGTAGTTTCAATTTGCTGTCTGATGTTGAGAACATTGCCCCAGTTTGTGCCTCTTGTGTATTGTATTTGGGATACAGAGGAGATGTTCATCAGTTGCATAACCTGCATAATGGTGATACTGTTCATGTATAGGAGCAAACCAGAGCAGTGCTAAGAGCATAATTGGAAGGGAATGGAGAGGTGATGTCTGCATTCATCCAGGACAATACACCTGGCCTGGTTTACCAAAAATGGCACATAGTACCAGAAGCACAGCATCATTGTTTTTGGCACATAGATGTCAGGAGATGGAAGAGGTGTTGTCAGAACACTGACATGACACATGGCACATAAATTGTTCAAATTATAGGGTTATCAGAATAACCAAAGCCTCACAAAATTAGCATAATCCTTATGCTATATAGCCAAGCCTTGGTTGTACATGTTCCATATGTTTACTGAATCTCTAGTCATAAACTTATTTATCTTACAGCAAGGGAAATGGCTGCAGTTTGTTGCTGTTAGGGGAAAAGGAGATTTGTGTATATATTCACACAGTCTGCTACCTCAGATCGCTGTGCCTGCAAAATATCGATTCACAACAGAGCATGTACCTGACCTGTCAAATCCCCGATCTATAAATCAGCAAGGCCATGGAAAAAAATCCATATAATTATATCACATCAGCGAGTTGTCCTTGGGTGTGTCTGTCAACCAGAGTCAATCAGTTCTGTCATGAACCTGCTCGAGAAATACTGCACAGTGCAAGGATAAACATGAGTTGTTTCCTTTTTCTGTGGCATTGGTCTGCCATTTTTTTTTTTCCCTTCTTACTTTCTATTGCGGTAAACGCTGAACAGCTATGTTGGTTTTGAGATTAACACCATGAGAGCGAGAGACTCAGAGCTCATCTGCTTCACAGATGAATATCACCCCGTTTGCTTTATTGAAGGAAATGAATTCAGACATACCAAGAAAAACTGCACCAGTCTGTCTTTCTTGTAGGGGTGGGCGACCTAAAATTGCACACAGCATTTTTAGTTTTTTGCAGTGATGCTATGTCATAATTATATTAACTCAAAGTATTTGACTTCTGTTCACTCTGATGGCAGTGTAAGGGAACATATTTTTTAAAAAAAAAGACAAATAGATTCTAAATCAAATCTGATGTACTTCTTGGCTTCAAATACGAATAAATATAAGGTCTGTGGGCTTGCGTATGATTTGAGAGACTGCCTGGTAATGTAGGTTAATTAGTAAATGTAATGTGATTCATTCAGAGTGAGACAAAGGGGAAGGATTAGGCATCTCAGCGGCATTTTTATTTGTAGAAAACTCAAAGTATATTTATTTAAAATAGTCAGTGTGCTATGGGGCTTATCTATCAAGTACATTTGTTTAGCAGCAACAGACACAAATTGGAGAGGATCATGGAGCAGGAGGAGATTTTACGTAACGTTAACAACATAACCAGCTGAGCTTGCGTTGGGGTATCAAGTAGCACATAGAACGACGTGGTAAAACAATGTCCCGCATCCAGCTTTCTACTCAGATTATTTATTTGGCTTCAATTTTGGCCTCTCTTGACTGCATTGCAGCATGCTACTGTAGATGGAAAATGGTACACTCGATCCATCCTTTAGCTTGAGTTTCAAAGCACATCCTGCTTTTAACATAGCTGGCCCTTACTGAGAATGCAGTTTGAAAATGGTTGGCACACATGAAAGCTATAAGAGCTTTCCAGTAGTGGTGGGAGCATTTCCATCAAAATCAAAATAAAGATAATCCACTCAGTCTTCACTTCCTTGGATGGTGGGAGTAGATAAAGTAGTTTGTGTTGGCTCCTGCAAACAAAAACCGAGATGTAGAGGCTTGTTTACCTTCTTCGTGTAGGGTTACAGTACAGTTACTGGATGCGACTTAAGTTCCTTGAGTACATCTTGTGATAGCCACAGTAAAGCACATTTTTTTTGATGGGCTAAAACACTTATGCACTTATACATATACTGCCTGGCCCCACTTTCTTGCATGTCTGTCTCTCGCTCATCTCCCATGATTTCTAAAGCTTGTGCAGATGATTCTGAATTATGTAACTTAATCAGGATAAAAATACCTGTCTCTGCTAAATGGAAAAACTCTGTGTGCTTGACCTGCTCCTGTCCAAAGCATGACTGTAAGCTGTTCAGATGCAGCAGCTGTATCTCCGGCGTGTTTGTGCATTAATGCGTCTGTGCACTTGTGACTCTCTCTAATGGGGCGATGATGAGGCTACCTGGGAATGTGAAGCAGCCATTCACTAAGATAAAATGATCAGAGAAACACAGCTGACAAGGTTGGGTCAAGTCTAAATATAATGCGTGCATTTCACCCATTCATACCCAGTGTACTGGAGCTGTAAATCCACAATATTATAAATGAGATTAAAAGATACATGACAATAAATCCCAGCGCAAAATCTGAATAATATACATCTCATTGCATTGAGTATTCGCTGTGAAACTCAACTGAAGTGTCTCTGAAAGCACACTGAGTTTTATATTCTGTTTCTGAGATGAGATGAAAAACCTCCAGTTTTCATACGGCAACACACTGGAATAAACTGTATGAAATATACAGGAATGTGCCTCTTTGAATTATCTTTTAAAAACTATATCATGTGTTTCAGGGCTTTTCATCAAGTACGGCTCTATCCACGCGGCATGTTGTGTATCATATGATGAAACACATTGCTTGCTTTAAGCAGTGGTTATGTGCCGCACCATCAAAACAGCACAATGACCCACATACTGCACCCATCAGCCTCTAGTGGATGTCGCTGAAGATGATAAAAGTATTTGAGTTTAGCAGGAAGTGTGTTTTCCCACTGCACACGGTGTTGAGACCCCAGCACCTGACATGCTAACAAGTCCAACGGATCCGTAATGAAACTCTCGGATTATGCTCTGCGTTGATTGATGCAGTCACTGCGTCTCCGTAACAATGTGAGAGTTGACGGATTGCGTTTCCCGTGTGGATAAAGCACATGTATTGCATTTCTGAGATTTATGTCATGTCATCGTTGGAGGAGCAGAAGAATCCAATTTATGCCTGTCTCGGTTGTTTTATATATATCCTTTCTTCAGCACACATCCATAGAATGATTGAGGTGGGGGGAAAAAAAAAATGTGGAGAGCCTGCAGTAGTCATTACCTCTCCAGTGGCATTTCTAATCAAGAAAAAGGGTTTTTGTGTTCGCTGAGCAAAACAGTTATTTTGAGTTGAAAGGCAATTCTCCTCACACAGATGAAGGGCCTATTAAACAAGAGTACTTATTGTCCACTCGTTGCTGCCTGCTTCCTCCCTCGTCCTAAGGGCTTATTTTTAGGATGTCACAGTTGAAACTCTTTATTCCACTCCATTACCAAGCTAACAAACAAATGTTTTCACTTTCCCAGGTGTATTTAGTCTTTTCCTCTGCCTTCACCGCTGATGTCTTTCTCTGTGTGATTTTTGTTTTTGCTTTCTTCTCCTTTCTAGATGTGCAGTGTCCATCGAGACACTGGATGTCACGTGGTCACTCCTATGATGAGCAAACTGCGTGGAACCAAAAGTACTGTGTGGTTGCCGACTGTCAGATGCTGCTTCTGAACGAGGAGGAGGTGGTGAGAGCAGACAGTACAGTCTTCTGTCTGTCAAGTCCTTCTGTGTCACCATTGTTTCATCTGTTCATCTTCCTTCTTTTATTTGTTCCTTGTCACTTTCATCTCAGTTGCTTTTGCTTTTTTAGCTCTTTGCCATCCACTTATTTCTCGACATTGCTTTATATTTTTACACCACATCTTAAATTCATGTAAATATTATTAATCAGTCAATTTTTCTAATGACTGCAACGTGTCGAATTCAACCCAAACTCTGTGAAACTACGTGTCATTAACACAATCAGGAAATAAATATCCAGTGTCCCGGCTAGGGTTTTTTATCATGTTTATATAATGATAATAATAGTAAATGATTACAGCAAGTCCTATTAAACGACAAGGACAGGATATTGGATATTAGCTTATTGCAGATATATTAAGAGCTGCAAAAAATAATGTAATGGTTGTCAACTGTTAAATTAATTGCAAACTATTTGAGAGAATCGAGTCCGGGTCTAAACTCCCAAATATTAACATTTTAAAATGCCTGAAAGATACATCATCATCTGGGATATTGTATAAATTACCAGCTGTGAAGAGACACAAGCTCGAGAATGAATCCTGTGTTGAGGAGGGAATTTATTCTACATTTAAATTCATCCCACACCGGAGACCACCAGCAGCCAGGTTGTGCAGAGCAAGCTCCTTGCCTCTGTTGTTTTGATTAGCGTCACACAGGATTATGCAAGTTTCTGTGAGATTAGAGGTCCTGTTGTTCACAGCACATCAGGAGTCAGCAGGGTAATCTGAATTGTATTGTTCACTCTGCAGTGTCCTGTCCTTGTTTAACAGCTTTGTGTGACCTCAGTTTGAAATGTGACTAGTTGCAAGGATTGGGAAGTACATTTGAAATCCATATCACAATATTCAATGATATTGTTACACTCACATTGTGGAAAACCAGTGATTTTGTTGAGGAATTTATCAAACCTTGTTGGCCAACTTTAACTGGAATTTTCAGGGTCTATCGCCCTGACGTTTTACATGACTGCTGGAACTGGGGAGAAGAGTGTAACTTCAGTTTAATCTTTGTCTGAAGGTATTGAGGTATGCCATGTTGAAATAGAGCAGTAATTGCAGGGAGGAATTATTAGAATCGATGCTTTGGCAGCCTTTCCACAACAGTGCTTTCTTTCCCCCCAGCAGCAAAGAACAACAGCTTTTTAAATGCATCCATCTAGAGACCCAGACTCTGAAAGGTCATCTGTAACACTGCTGGAGTCCTGCGATGTCAGCAAACTGCAGGTCAAAACGATGAGACAGTCTTATAATGGGCTTCCTCCAGAGGAAGGTGTGACAGCATGATATAGATAGATAGACAGTTTTCATTTGACTGGGTCAGAGCATCGAGTGCTCCATGTATGAACCTGCAAACATACAGTACACTGTGCACTTCTTAGGGTCATGTTTGTCATGGCAGTATTAGGAACGACTGCAACACTTGTGAATGATTTGATTCAAAGTTAATATGAAAATACAGTTCAGTTCAGGCTCCTTAGACTCGTGCAGCCTGTAATCAATGACCACAATCAGTCAGTCAGAGAATGATTCAGATGCAGCCTCTAACGTCCTGTGAAGAACACCCATTTGTTCTGGTTGTGCATGTGATGCAATCTATCTCCAGTGCAATATCTCTTCTTTTAAAATGCACTTAAATAATTCATATTCAGCCACATATTTAAAAAACAATGAGAACAGTTAAAACTTGCCCATTTTCTTTGTTGTCTGTAGCTGACACATTTATTTCAACGCACACTGAACTTGTGATCGTAAAAGAATGTAATAATGAAATAAGGTCATATGCTACATATTTAAATCTTCATAGATTCTTTTTTTTCTGATATGTATGTGTCCTTATTCACTCTTTATATAATGCTGCATAGTAGGCTTAGAGCTTTTGAGATGGCGTCCTAACAGCAGAGGGGGGACATGACTTTTCTACATTATGCCATCTTAAATAATAAGACTTTAAGTTATTCAGAGACGGAAAGACTCCCGCTGTCCCTGCAAGACAGCCGTCATGTTGTCACTGCAGTCAAACGATATCTGCAGCTCAGACAAGCTTGCTGGCGGTTTAGTCCAAAAAGGTTTGCAGCTCATTTGTAAACAGCCTCTCAGAGCTAATGGAGGAATATGCTATGTTCATCTACCCCCAGGTTGATCCCTGCATTAGTTTCCCCTTTACCTTGATTGATCGGAGTCTCCTCCGATCAATTGACTATTCAACTACTTTATGGCATTAGTGGATGACTTTTAAAACGCAGAAGTCGTGAATGCCCTACAGTGAGAAAACATGAGAGAGAGCAAGAATGTGAGGGAGGCATTCGAAAGTGAGAGGAAAGACAAATTATTTTGTTCAAAAGACTTTAAGAGCGCACAAAAGTTTTGATTGATTGTTGGCCGTGAAGGAGTTTTTGCTGTAGGGGTTTTAGTAAACAGTTGCACTTTTTCTTTGTTTCTGCCTTTTGTTTTCTCCCGTTTTGTTTTGATTGCTTTTTTTTTTTGTTTTCTATTTTTTGGTGGGTTCTTTTTGTTTTGCTCTTCAGCTGGGCATGTTTTGTTTCTCTAGCTCGTCTTGTACTCAAACATCCAATACGGATATCAGAATCAGATATCCCTTTATCAATTCGGCAGATGGGGAAATTTGTGCGTCACAGCAGCCAAAAGACAGTTTAATATAACAATAAACAATGATAATGGCAAAAAAGAAACATAATGGTAAAAAGGTAAGAAGAAGAGTTAGAAGAGAGATAGAAAATAGAATCGTATGTTCATAATATGTACAAATTAACAGTGTAATCATAAACAGTGTGGGCAGATATCGTCTTTTGTCAAAGAATGCTTACTTAATAATGTATTGACTTATTTGCCAAAGGTAAAGAGGCCCTTGGCCATTTCTTGAGCCAGTGTGACACTTCTGTAAATTGTAGCACAATTAATGCTTCCTCAAACATAAAAAATCAAATAAAAAAAGGAGGAGTTCAGAGAGGGAATGTATAACTGTGCACAAAGGTAAAACAATCTCAAGATTCAGTGTGAATGCCAGTGTGTCCGGAGGGCAACAATATGAAGGTAATAAAAGTGAAAGAAAGTTTTGATTCCAGAGGGGTTTCTTGGGTTTTGGACTTTTTTCTTTTTCAGCTTGTTACGAGTCCTCCAGTTGTTCCACAGGCCCATGAAGCTCACTGTATATGTTCAGATCATTCCTCTCAAAGGTTTGCATGACTGCCAGTAGAGGGGGCTCATGACAAAAGATATAAAAAAAAGTTTTTATGGTACTTCTAACTGGGAAAAAAACTGTATCAAATTAAGGATACTTTGATTTCTGCCTCAATTAAAAGTGGGCTCAGCTCATTTTCTTTATGGTTGTAATCAAGTCAGTGCTTACATCCGTGGCAAAAGCAATTACAGAATCTTAAGTGGGTAAGCAGGGAGTGAAAAGACACTTTCCTTCACTGCTCCATCTGTTAACCCTTTCACAAGGAATGAGACAGATGAGTTTCTTATCTCAACAAAACAATTGCAGTTTCATATTTAAAGACAAACTATATAACACTCACACATGAATGTAAAGATGTGCTACTTTGGCTCTGATGGTCTCACTCAGTTTCCCACCTACACTGAATAATCTCCTCTGCAAAATGACTAGTAATTATATAGATCAATTTAATGTAGTTGAACAAAAAGAGCAATATTTGTCTCCATAATGTTGTGTAGTGGTGGTATAAAGAAACTAGAAATATTCAAAGTACATCAAAATTGTACTTAAATACTTTCCAGCTACTTTCTACTTTCTATACTTTCTGTATTTTAGTTTGTAGGTTCTTTCTAAAGCTCACTATTTAAAGAAGTTGTCACTGAGTTTTACAAATGAAATTGGATGTGTGAGTGAATTAAATCATTATTAAATTATTACGTATTATAATAATTGAAGATTATAAAATCCAACCCCCGGCCAAGACAAGTGTTCCTGGAAGCCAGATACCCGAGCCATTACAGTGCTACAGTGTGTCCCCGACAGGACTGTTGCAGCGAATAGTGGGACTCAAATTACAGCTCGTAATGCTTAGTCATTATGGCTCAGACCACCAGACATTGTCTTTACGTCAGAGGCGGTGTCAGTGAGAGCTGTCCTTAAACCCCAAGCCTCATGAGGCGAAGTAAAGAGGTGACGATCAAGAGACACGGGGAGATAAGAGACGGACATGGAAACAGAGGGATGGAGAAAACAAGATGGACAGGAGGCCGCATTGAGAGTTGAGATGTGTGAGGGTGTTCGATAAGCCATTATCACCCCGCGCGGAGGACAGCAGGCCCTTTCCCCTTTTTTTTCTTTTAGTCAACACTTTCTCACCACAGCCATCCTTCTCCCTTTGTCTGTTTAATCTTTAGGAGCCAAACATTTGGTATGCGAGCTATAGGAAGATATGGGCTGACACAGACTGATGTGCTGCTAATGTCTCTTCTGTTGCATCCAATGACTCCTCATTTATCAGAAGCTCTACGGCTTTTGTGCGCTATTGGCCCAACACAGCATTAAACATGGTGACCAGAATAACCACAACAACACAGATAAGGAGCTTCGGTGACTATTGTGTTTCCAGCAGACACCATCTCTCTTCTCGTTAGCCTTTATTCTTCCTTTTGTGCTCTCCCTGCTCCATGTGCCGGCTCTGTATCTGTGCCTTTTGTTGACATTCATTCAGCCTTTTTATCCGTCTTGAATTTCTTGCTCTGTGTCCCTGTCCTCCTCCTCCTCTCCCTCTCTCTTCCTCAACAGATCCATCCCTTGTTTTTGCAGGAGAGGCGCCCTGCGTCATGCAAGGTCCATCTCCTGCGACGCACCATCAGCGTTCCAGTTGAGACACAGTTTCCAGAATACCACAGCCAGCTGTCCACCGAGAGCGGTGAGTAGCCTGAGGACATACCTCTGCAGTGATGAGGATGCAGCACACACACACACACACGCACGCACACACACACACACACACACACACACATGCAGACACAGACACAGACACAGAGACAGACATGCAGACACACTAATCCAGACACTGGGAATACTTTAATTGCTTTCTTGAAAGCATTTAATTAAATAAGAATGATTAATAACCTAGAAATCTAATATTTAACACTTGTTCAACATGGACATATAAAAATATAATTTATTATTGAGACTCTGGAGGCAGGAGAGAAGTTATTGCTTTTTAATGGCCTAGGCTGGATTTTTTTTTTTTCTACGATCCTCTTTGTCTAATAATCAGCTTAAAGTCAAAGTTAACTTCTCTCTGCTCCTCTGTGACATAACCAGTTAAGCACTCAGACATGCAAGTGAGCCTCGCATTGCTCACATGCCTAAGTGATCCTTTTAAAACTGCTGGTACTCTTTTCTTCTACCTCGTATCCACTAGATGGAGAGCTTGCTGCTCCGTAGCACTTCACTGTACTTAATCCTAACCGCTAAGACAGACTCTAAAAAAAATAATGTTTTGGTCTCCTTTTCAACGGCAGGTGTCGTGTTGCCTTTTATAACCATGTAGTGCTTGTAATATAAAACCATTGCTCTCTGGATGTGAATGCACTTAGGATGGAGCAGCTCAGTAGAAGCTGGTGAAGTCTGTGGATGTGTCTGTAAGGATGAACACACACACTTAGGCCAAATGAGACACTAGGTGGCACTGAGGTTTGACATTCAAGCATTTGTATCCCACAGTTACCGTTGCTGGGTTGTGAGCTGGCATGCAACTTAATACGGCCCACCTTTTAAATCAGCGGGTGCAAAGGTTGTTGTCATGATGTCATTACATTATCTTGCAGTACAGAGCAGAACTTCAGGTTTTATTTAATTTGCTGAGGTATTTGCTGCTGGACAGTGTTATTGTTAAATATCTGGCTCCACAATGTTTTGTGAGACTTGTTAAACCACCGTTGTTGCATAGCTCTTTGTGACCACAGTAATGCTCTAATGATGCCCTGTGCAGGAATCAGTGGCATGCTCTCTGCAGACCCTAACTCCAAGAAGGAATTGTTTAAACAGTGACTATATTTTTTTTACTTACCATTAGAGGGAGCCATTAAATCAGTTCTAACAACACAACTAAAACTTTAGAGTACTTTAAAGTATTTGCAAATGTATTTTGCTTCATTAACATGAGAGATATATTTAAAAGACTTTTCCTCATTCCTCTGGTAATAGTTTATTTTAGTTAACCGAACAAAATTGACGATTCTCATCGAAATAAATTGTCTTACCATTGAGCAGTGGCACTAAGTGCTAGTTATATAAAATCCATTCAGGAATGACAGATTAGATAATCGATTCAGAGAGATTAAAAGATAAAGCCTATGGCCCACTAAGGAAAGTATTGCAATACTTATATTTTCGCAATTTTACACACTGGGAGTCTGTATTAATGTACTGCTGATACAAACAGAACATTTCCTACCGATCAGAATAATTTAACTGGAGTCACCCGACTTTTATTCTGAAGTAGTTACAGGAAATATTTCAGAAAAAAATACCTTTATTCTGAAGTAGTTAGAGGAAAAGTCTGGCATTTGGCAGAGGGTAAGCTACAAGAAGGAGAAGCCATGTTGAGCTGTTGGATGAAAAGCTGCAGGTGACAGGCTGCACACCTCCAACCTCTTAACAAGGTACCACTTCCTGAGCCCTGCTGTCTGCAGAGTCATGCCGTGTGGAGTAAAATACTAGATCACAATTGCTAACAAAAAATTGGGAAACTTAACTTCTTTATTGAAACAATAGTTTATTTTGCCACCTGCAAAGTGTCACCAAAAACAACAGGATGGAATTTTATAGTATTGCCACCCTAAAGCATTAGGTCATGTTAGTTGTTTGTTTTGGACACTCCTCCCATCACATCCTATATTTCCCAAGTAAGGTCACAGTCTTGTTGAGAGTCTGATGAGGACTTGATGCTGAGTTATGGGCAGCAGCGTCTGTCTCCTCAAAGTCATGGCCGTGAGTCAGCATTCTCTGCATAGCACAAATTTGACTTTAAAAAATACAGGGAAGAGATTTTTACTGTGATTGCACTGTGCTAAACCACACACACATTATCTGTGAGAAAACGGAGTTATCATCCAGTTTTGTAAGCCATATTCACTGACAGACGTGCTGACATGATGATGAGAAATAAGACACATCATTATACTGGATCTGTGATTAGGTTGATTTTGTTTATCTGAGAGGAGACAGAGGCTAAAATAATATAACACAGTCTGCCAGCTTCTTGACTAATTACAGGGTACCTTTGCAACTCTGCCAGTGACATCTGAAACTTTTCCATGGTGATGATGGAAGACAGTTTCTGAATTGCTGATTCGGATTTCCATAGTGGAGCTATACTTTTTCTGCACATTAACTAGAATACATTACAATACATTTATATAGAGTGGTTCATTTTATCAGTTTGAATATATGATAACTTTGATACATTAAGCTGTTCAGGTATTTGGCCAAATTTATATTTCACAAAATTGCTATTCACAAGTCATGACACTTAACTTCAGTTTCATTTGGGTTTGAATTCAGCAGTTAGCAGCAATAAAAAGGGACGTTTACAGATCATACGCAGCATTAAAATGCTTCTGTAGCAGCAATGCTAGTGGCACAAAAGGATGTCCTACATCTGGTCGCATTTTGGAGTATGTAGGCCAGTATGCATTTCTGGCCAACGGTTGCAAATGGCACTGGCAAAGAGGCAGAGGCTAAAATGAAAATAAACTAAATGGGCAAAATTATAGATGCTTAAGCGACGGGCTCAAGAGTCTCTCCTTGTGCGCGCTCACCGACAGCCCCGACCAGAGTTTACCAAAACTCTTTATTCGACGGCCAATAAAACAGTTTATTTCACAGAGTTCAGTCCATATACAAAAACTGGGACATCGGACATATGCTTTGAATTCCCATACATAGCATGTATTTCAACAGCAATAAAACACACACAAACGGCTCTGATTTGTTCTAAATGCCTCCTTCCAAATTTGACAGAACATTTTGTCCATTCTGTCCACCTTTCCATGCCCGGATGGTGTGTGTGACTGTATGCACAAGTTGTCCAGGCATAGTGTAACATTGAGGAATGGTGCGACTCGGTGAGATGCAGTGAAAAGTTCAGAATATTCTAACTGAAATGTGTCCCCAGAACTGCTAGAGGTTCTGCTGGTAAGGTGTCTCTAGTGATGCATCTTGGTGTGATCAGCTGCCAAGTTGTACTTGAGTCTGACTTTGGTTGCAACTTCCATTTCTTGAGGAGCAAGAAATTCACGCTTTGCTGTTGTCCTGCTGTACTGGGCTGCAGTACTTGTTGTTCTATTGCTCAGAGATGTCTGCTTTGCCTTCGACATTTCTGACTCGTGTTAACTGCTGTCAGTACAAAAGCACAGGGCTGTTGCTCGAGTATTTGGCTTTTGAATCTGATGTCTATATATGTTTTGTCTCAGGCAGAAACAGCTCGATGAAGAGAGAGGAAAACACGCTGCACGTCTAGATACTTGGTGAATCATACGATGTCTTAACAGCAGAGGCAAAACCAAACAAATGCATCATATAAGATTGTATTTAGGTTGTCCTGGCAACATCTCACACAGTATTAGGTTATTTAATATGCTGTTAATACATTTATGTATGTGGCATTTTCCCAAATGGAAAATTTGGCCGTTGATATTTTCATCTGCCGGACAACTACATGTGATGGTGCTTAGTGCTGGGGGGAGATAGTGCTAGAGATTCATTAAAACGCCATTCAAGTGTTCACTGGAAAAATAATATTTTACATGAACAAAAAACATCTTGTGACAGAGGAGTTGTCATTGAATTTATCCCTGAAAACCAAACGGTAATACGTGTTCCAGGCCTCTCTTCAGTATCTAACCTTTAAAGTTGCATTTGTGTGTGTGTGCACCTGCACGGTTTTCAAATTACTTACCTCATCAACAGCACTACAAACACTCACGCTCTATGTTTTACTAAATTATTCATTGGCGTAGGCCCCACCTGCTCTTGTCCTTGTGTGACACAGGCTCTAAATAAGCAGTGTGATGAATAAAAACTATACTAAGATGAATAGGAATCCAGAGCGAATCAGAGAGCGCTCTCATCTCGTCTCATCCTCCGACTGAATTGTGAGCGGCTGCCTCCTCTGTTCTTTTGAACTAGTCGAGGTTTTGGCACAAACATGCTTGAGACGGAGTGCGCTGCTACGCTCCCACCAGAACAACTACGCTTAATTTTACCGAGGTGGGAGTTTTTTTTTTTTGTTCTGGATGCTGCTTTGGAAAAGTTCTCATCTCTTCAGTTCTTTAAAGACGCTGGGGCATATGCTGCCCTATTTTCCAGTTTTTTACTTTCTCCATAGATATTTCCGGTACAGCTATAATACTTCAGATGGGATTAAATAGGACTGGATGACTGACCAAAGGCTGTGGAATGTTTTTAACATGCCTTGTAGCCAAAATATTGCATCACATGGATATTAAGTATTTTAACATTCCCTCTGTAATGTTTAGCTTAACCAGGTCCAGTTCTCTCCTCTAAGTTTATAATGGCAATTAGCTATCATTAGCCAGAATTGAGTTTGTTGACTTTGTGCCAGTAACTGCCAGTCTATCCTGCCAACACACCGCTTAATAATTGGATAGATCGTTCTGGCTTGTCTTACAGTTTTTGATAAAGTTGAACTCCAATCATGTCAAATATGGGGAGCTATCAAGAACCTGGAATAGTTGAGATTAAATTGTTTTTCTAGGTAAAGGTCGGCTGGGCTCCATTTGGCAGAGTTATGCTGCTGACAGCAGAAGCATCAGGGCTGGTATGTGAGCAAGTTGTGGAGTTATTGAGCTAGAATTGGGTAAATATAAGGACAAGCCAAGATAAAATCAAAAGGACAGTTCACCACAAACTGAGAAATATTTTATATCATATTTGGAGATCCAATTTTGGAGATATCAAGCATTGAGATAAATGGATTGCATTTTATTGCCCTTTTCTAGTTTAAATACTCACAGTACTTTACAACACAAGTCAGCATTCACACACATACTGATATGCTGGTGGTAGATGCTACCATGGAAGGTACCCCGTGCTCATCATTACCAATTACCATGAAGACTGATTTAACAACCCACAGAAGGGCTGGGGTCAGGGTCCAGCATCTTGCCCAAGGACAATGCTCCATGGAGACTGGGAACCCTCGACCTTCTGATTGCAGGACGACCGCTCTGTCTCCTGGCTGCCACAGCTGCCACTCACCGCAGCTGACCTCGGCTGTGGTTGATGTCTGTCTTGGCAGGAATACAATGGAAGCAGATGGCACTTGAATTGTCACGCTCAAAGCGCCAAAAAAATATTTTTAAAGAACTCAACAGCAATGTCTCCTACCAGAAATCATGACCTGCCTACTTAAGATAATCGACAGACCTTATTGTGAGGCATTTCATGTAGGAAATATTTCTTTCTACCGAGTTACATCTGCCAACTATATTACTGCATAGAAGAACGTGAGCATCTACTCATTGACATAAGACTTGTGTTCATGATTGCATATGATGTAAACATTGATGGCACCCTCCTCTGGCTAAGCTCTAGCCAGATTTCTTAAAAAGACACATTGCTGTTGAGTTTTTCAAATGTGTTGTTTTTAGCACGTTGCCCACCACAAGCCATCTAGATCCAGACATTTCTACAGCTTACAGCTCCAAAACACTGCAATATCACACCAAAACACTCTAGATGGATAAATAGCAAGGAAAAACTGGTACTTGTGATTTTCAGGTGAATTGTTTCTTTGCTACGCTGCACTACTGTCTGTATGTCACCAATTCAACCTTCAGTCACTGTGTTTAAATGCACAGCTTAGTCGGATTACAGCCATAGTTCGACTATGCTACTCAATCGAACAACTGTTGAGAAAATCGAATTATTGGCAGAAGCATGTAATACCCCGGTACGATATGTGGAGCTGTACTTATTTCAACTAGTGGTAATAGAATCACCTCCGGCTGACCTCTTCACGTCACCAGCAGCAACAAACCCTTCCTCGGCATTCAAGAAAGATAGCGTACGAAGAGCAAGATGAAGCTTCATCTTTGTACATTTCGTATATGGTGTACATGATAATGACACAAACTAGATGCTCAATGCTGCTCTTGCTTACAGTGATTTCGGAGAAAAGCCACCGCCGTCGCCGTCCTTCTACTTCAGGCTCGCGGCAGAACAATAGTTCATCTTAAATGTAAGAATTTCTCTGTTTTATATCGCTATCATTGAGTATCTTTGGGTTTGGAGGTTTGTTGACAAATTTAAAGATGTCACTTTGAGCTCTGTCGGTGTGTGGAAAGCTTTTTTTTTTCACTGTATTTTACATTTAATAGCCTAAACAAGTTTTGATGACAATAATCGTTAGTTGCAGCACTAATGTTCTTGCCGCACAAGCTGTTAATTCACGTCAGCTTAAGCAGCATGTGCTGTTTTGTGTGCCAAATTAAAGTGATTAAAGTTGAAACTGTGCCAGGCCAGCACAACTCGGTCAAGTCTTTGAGTCCATCCATTGTTAACGCACTCAGCACTGAACAAGTTCTTTAATTCTTCTAGCATGTCAATGTTTTCCAAACTGATGTTACTCAGTTGTCGTCGTGATGGGAAAAAAATATGCTGATGGTGAAAAATTGATCAAAGTGGAAACATTCAGCACTGCCACAACCCTCTCCACCCATATCGCTCTCTCCCTCTCTCCCTCTCCACCACCAGAATGTGGAAACTGCTCCTCTCTTTCTCTCCTCCCTCCCATTCTGTGCTCTGTTATGCTCTCTCACTCACTCCCTCTCTCGCCCCACTCTCCAGAGAGGGGCTCATTCAGACAGATGTAACACAGCGGTAGAAGCCTGAGCTGAGCTGAGCTGGCAGGCTGCAGGGGCCAGACCAGAGCCAGCAGCTCTGACTGGAGAGAACAGCGCAGGGCGGACGGCAGTAGAAACAACACAGTAGTTGTAGGAACAGTTTCAGTAGTTGGGAGTTCAGTTACAGAGTCGACTTTGCCTCGGGATATGGGTGTGTGGATCTGGGCGCTCATCACCCTGTGAATTTAACATGGACCCTGACACCAGCACCCAACCAGAGCCACAGAATGGTGAGTGTGAGAATCGAAGGCGGGAGGAAGAGATGAGATGGGATTGATACTGTGGAAAAAAGTTGAAGAGCATGTTGGTGAACAAGGGAGTCAGGTCACATGGTTTTCCCGTTAGCTTGCTTATATGACCAGGCTCTCCATTTGGCTCTTTAACTGTTCACTAGGGCCTCTGTGGTCAGATGAATGGGACTTCAGTCTGTTCTAGTGGGTAGGGGGTTAAGGGGTGAGGGGTGTTACATGGCAATGTGATGAAATCAACAGCCTGCTAATGACATTTTGCTCCAATGGTCCTATTACTTTAACAGGATCCTGACTACTTAAACACGATTATAAGATTTTGGGATTTGCTGTAGCTGAGAAAGTTCCGAATTGCATGTTGAGTGATGTCTCTCTGGACTACGCCTTCTGCCGTCTGTCCGTCTTGCATGTGGCTGTTTTTGGTGCGAGCTCCGTGCAGCAGGAAGCTCTCCTCTCGTCCTTTTTGAATGGAATAATTAACTGTGGTAGATGCGAGGGCCGTGGGTGTACCATTTCTGTTCAAAAGCAGCAAGATAATTTGAAGGTTACATGAATCCGTGTATTTGTATGCTGTTCAGCGGTTGCAGCATGTGGGTGTTTGTGTTAGAGCCACGGCGCAGCGCGAAAGAATGAAAGCGGGAGAGGGAGAGAGAAGGGGAGAGACAGAAAGAGAAAGAGTTATGTACACAAATAAATCCAGGGGGATCTGGACTGCACTGTAGGCCAGTGAGAGTGCTCACTCTTTCGCTTCCCCCTCATTTTCCGCTGCCTCTTTTTTTTTTTTTTTTTTTTTCTCCACTGCTCCAAATGTTAGAGCCTAAACTAGATAGTTAAAAGGCAGAAAAAATTGGAGTGTTATTAAGTGGGCCAGAAAAGACGGTGTTTTGTCTTCATGGCCGATGGGAAGGACTCTGCTGTGCCGCTGATGAAGAATGTGGTTAACAGAATGAGTCAACAGAGAACATATTTCCAAGAGACCATAGTTTCTTTTCGGCAGCGTCTAAGCCACAGTGCTTTATGCACTGTGGCTTTCTGCCATGATGGAGAGACAAAGAAAAGGGGAAAGAAAAACTCCTAAAGTCCAGACCTCACCACTTTTATCCATCTCTAGAGATGTGATACTTGTGTTAACAATCTTACCCAATTTTGCGAGAACAGTTGAGCATTTTCTCACCTTCACATTATAAGGTTTTCCAACATAACAGACGTCAACTCCGGACGGCGGCCGACTACCGTCTTCTCCTCAACCATTCAGCCAGCGTCTGTCAATGCGCAAAGCCCCGAAGATGTTAGACAGAATATAAATAGAAAAGTGTGAGTAGAAAGGGCAATAATCTGGTATCATCCGATTACATTCTCACCTCAGGCTCGCAAGCCTCAGGAGGAGTTCACGCTTCCCGAGGCTCGCAGGCATCAATTTACACTCACACACACACACACACACACACACATTCATGCACACAGACATCATTGCTGTTGTTGTTTGTAACTAATCTCAGAGCAAATCCTTGCTGTGCATTTTATATGCATGTTTTTTTTTTTCATATATCACACACTGCTTTGCATATTTTACATATAAAGTAGATGTTGATGTTCTGTTTACGTCAAGTTGGATGTGGAAGCCCACACACTGTGACTGCACATACCCATATCCTGTTTTTATGTTAAAGTCGAGTATTGTTGACGCCTGAGCTGTGCTGTACTTCAGATAATAGTCTGAGTGGTATTGCTGTCAGACGAGCCAATTTTAAAGTGCTCACTTAAATAACTCGAACAATAGTCAGACAGTCCACATCTGTAGTTTTATTACATAAGACTAGAGTTGTGGTACAAGAGTGCACCATCCAGTTTTCTCATGAGTAATGCTGTGTTCCATCTTCCTCGGAAATTGGAGCAGGGAATGACGTCATACCTGAGTTAACCATGTTCCAGTACAACAATTTGGGAAACCGAGACGGAGGCCACCAGGACAACCATTGTTGTGCTTTGCTCTTTTGGAGATAACGGTCATTATGTGGTCTTTTGCACATATAAACACAGTAGAACAACATGTCGACAGATAGAAGTTTGACAGTGCTGCGTGTAAGACTGGTTTAATGTGACACAAATAAGACACAAGTGCTTTTATTGGTATATTTTGCAGATTCAACTTACTGTTGATCGGGCAGCCATCTTGGATTTAGATATTTTAGAGGTTTAAACACCAAACTGTTGTCAGAGAACTAGTGGCGACGCACTTGAATATGCCACGTTGTTCATTTAAAAAGGGAAAACAGAAGACAGGTCAAAAGTTGTGAATGGTACTGGTGAGGAGATAGAGGTTAAAAATAAAGAGAAACTGTGCTATATGGGTGAAATTGTGGATACTACAGCGACAGGCTCAAGGGATTTCCTTCTCCTTTTTATGTTGTTCTTCTTCTGCACCGATTTGACTACTTTTGCTTCTGCACACTCAACACTCATGCCAAAAAGCTCCTGATAAGGGCCTGACTAGTGCCACTTGTGTAAGACCCGATGCAACAACTAGGGCCACAAACACTCAGCGATGGACTTGGCTTGACTTGGCCGACGGCTGACCACAGGACCTAACTGACCGGTTGTTCCAGTTGAAATTGCTGACTGGGAACTCGGAGATTTTGAATTCCCAACTTAAATGAAAAGCACCATAAGCTGACAATCCCACTAGGAGTATTTCTCTCTACAAGAAGTAGGACCAATATGAGGAATCAAAAAGAGCACCTATCTGCAGGATCACTCAGAGATGAGAAGGGGTCTGAGGGAGCGAAGTACAAAGTGAGAGGCAGAGAACAGTCCTTAACCATGGCCTTCATTGACATGTAAATAGGTCTGCATGTTTTTGTCCTAGTTGGGAAAGGTTGAATGCCTGCTCATGTACTGGAGGAGAAAACACAGGGACATTTTTTGTGTGTTTGGCCGGAGCTTTTATGAGATGGAGGGATCAAACCAGATCTCTTCTTTCACTATAGGCATTTTTGTGAAAAACAAGGGGCTTTTCTCTCATTTTCCATTTTGAGGCGAGTTAGGGTTTCTGACTACACTTCTGAAATTCCCAAAATTTCATCCAGATGAAAGTGTGGTCTTGTGGGTGAAAGCGCTGCAGGGCTTTGTCTTGAAGAATGCTCAGCTTTTAATAAAAGATTTATTCTTGCTTGTGTTGTCATGTGCTAAAATCTTGCCAGACGTCTGAGCTGGGTGGTACAGGGTGCTTAAATTTAGCAACTGGGATGTCAGCTTATGAGTTTTAATCTAGTTTTAAGAGGGGAAGCACTATCTTGCACTAGGCCTCAAGGTTTAGTCGAGTTCCTTCTGGCGTACAAGAGACTTTCTTCACTCAGCAGATGAGTGCTGTCTAAAGTGTTTAGGCACCGGTGGAAAAACATGTTTAGTCTGTCCTGTTATTCAGCTGTAAACATGTTTGTGTGTGTGTAGGCTTGTGTGGTGGGCGTGTTCCATTTGGAAAGCAAGTCTACATTTTAAACCTTTGGTGGACAGATATTTAGGCAGAGTGAAATCATTCAGTTCATCCAGCTTCTTTTAAGGGCTCTTTTAGATTTTCCGGTAATTGTGTTTGAGGTTAAAGGTGACACTTGAACATAACTGAGATGAATACCTGGAACTCTAGTTGCTGTTTTTTCTGTCAGTCTGTTGCTGCAGAAGTTGTGTACAATTTGTCTTTTTTGCTGTCCGATAAATGTGAGTGGATTATGAAACCAAATCATTAAGCTAACAGCTGGTGCTGAGCAGGAAGTGAACAGTAGGGTTTGTTGTTGGTTTTTTTGCAGAAAATAGTTGCATGCTGGGGCTGAAAAACAAAGGCATGACAGTGAACCAAATCAATAAAAGTTATGGAATCGGACAGAAAAACAATAGTTATAAAGTTACAGAGTCAGGTGATCATCTTTTTGTGAAAACGTGGATTTTAAGTGCTTGAAGACCATAAACACCATACTCAAACACGTGTACATTTTAGAAACATAAAACATTTGTTGCATATTTTGTTTGTTTGTTTGATTTTGGTAAATAAACTCACATGGCCACTGTTACGCTAAATCAACTCTGAATGATGCTGTATTCACAACCAAAACCAATGACCATTTTTTCTCAGGCAACAAGTGAAAGATTTTTGAAAATGCCACCAAAATGTCACGATGACGTGTCGCTGTTTTAATTTGTTTCATTTTCACCGAAGACTGACAGAACTAAGCGTCTGGAGTTGAACGCTACAATTTGTTTTCTTTATTGTGGACCCATTCCCCGTTCCGTTTTTGAGTCCTGGGGACTCGCTTAATTAAAACCTTTAAACATCACTAACCATTTTTAATTGAAATCCCAAAGAGGGACAGCTATGGAAGAAAACATCCCATCTGTAATTATTGAGCTACAAAGTTTTGCATAAACTATTGCGATTGTGTTCCTTTGCAACACCTCCCCAGGCCAGACGGCGGTAAGAACAGAGCCTATACTGCAGGGCAGATTGTGTATTGATTTTAATGTCGCTTCTGATTCCTGGATATTGATGGCTCCGGAAATTAAAGCAGACTTCCTCGTTTGGGGCAGCCAGCCTGTCTACAGCAGCTTTATGCTAATGTTTCACATAGTCACTCTTTTCTAATGGGCTTCTGACCCTACTGCTCTGGCATTATCAGAAGCATTACGAAAATATGAGCAAGTGCAAATAAAAGGCATGCTGCTTGTCATGACCCTCCAGAAGTCAAGGGCAAGTGGCACTGGATTAGTTTGTTTGGAAAAGAACGTCAGGGGTGTTCTGAAATAATAAACTGTGTGTTGAAGCGCAGCTTTTCTTAACCAGCCCTGATAGAATTGTGATTCTTATAGTTTTCGAACAAGTCATTTTGGAAAGAAAGTAAAGCATCACCTTCACACGCAAACTGAATGTTTTTCGTGCAAGCATTCAAAACCGACGAGGTGAAAAACAACACGCCAGATTTGTGAGACTGACAGCATTTTTCAACTCGGCTTAAAACTTCTTCTCAAATGTATCTCAAGTGGTCGCTTTTGACAGGACTTCGCCTCCATGCTTTTGTTTGATGTTATCTGTTGCAAAATCTGGATGTTTCTGAAGACAGAGGGGGGAAAAAAACCCAACACAAACCACACACATTTGCGCTCAGCCTTGCAGCCACACGAGAGGATCGCTGTGGCTATTTGCATAATGGATAGTGCTTCACAGAGAATCTCAGAATGAGAAAGAAAAAGCTTGGAGCGGAAGAGGCATGAAGGGCAAAGAGAGAAGACCTCAGTGGTCTATGTTTAGAAGCTTTGTCGAGCTATATATATTTACTACAAACTTGACTAGGTGGTTCTTTGAGGAGGTCAAGGACGCACAGGTGTTGACTCCACACTACATATTTGGATGAGTGTTGCAGGAACAACCAGGTTTCGATGCATCCTCTGTACATTCCAGGATGCTTTCACTCCTTAGAGCTGCTTGCTGTGATCGCCATATTTTCGACTTCAAAAAGCCTGCCTCTGGTAACTTTGTCTGGATGACTAAGAATAACTATGATGGGAATTTTCAGACAGGATTTATGCTTCTACAGTTTGCCTTTTAGCCAGATTATCCAAGGAAGTAAGAAGCCTCTAGAACTCAACTCAACTTTTCTTTGGGTTTGTCCGGTCCAAAGCAAATTGAACCGATGCCAGAATACAAATGATTGCTTGGTTTGAGTTTGAAGTCCTGGTGTTGTTCTGTTTAATTTTACAATCGTGTGATTTGTGATGACACACCAAGATGTCTGTCTCCAGAGTGGCCATCTGCTGAGCGTGACAGTTTCTTTTTCCATTGTAGTTTGTAATTGGTCTGTTTTATGGTACGAAACCACCATGAAGCAATTGGCAAATAGATCATAATTAGCCCCAGCTCTCTTTACACTCTTTACACTTTTTAGACTCAAGTGTCTTCAATCAGGAGCAACTTAGTATTTATTGACATGTGCACAATAAAGATGAGAAGTTAACAGTCTTTGGAGAGTAGATCCTAATCATGACGCAAAATATTTTAAGGGGATAATGACCCTGTGTAGTGGAGGAAGGCTCCCCTCCTGATTGAGTCTAGACACTCCCATCGGTGGTTGGATTAAGGTCCAAAACGGCTGACACCTTGATGGATGCAAAGATGAACAGGCTTCTGGTGAGCTCAGACCTGGGCGCTGGAGGTGAATGGGCTGGAGGAGGGTTGTGATGATTCGCACTGAAATGACAACTGACAGCAGCAGAGCGGAGTACAGATTTAAAAAGGTTCTTGCAATCAGAAAAAAAGGCTGCTTCAATCTCCGGCGCCTGCACACATAGTCCCCAACCAACTCTATTTCAGATTTACACAGTCGAAAAAAACAAACAAACAAAGAAGTTAAAAGTCATCTATTCTAAAAGTGCGAGAACATATCTCAAGCATTGTTTTTCTTTATCTGCTCCTCTATGGCTGTTTCATCGCGCTGTCAAGTCACACGGAGTTCAGAAATACAGTAATTTGGCATTTTTTTCAAATTGTATTGTTTCATCAAATAGATATGGAAATTCATTTTTGCAAGCCAGAATATGAGAAAACACAGCTTACCCTAACCCACACATGAAAAGTCCATCAAACACTCAAAACTGGTGGATATAAATAACGCTGCAAGAGCAGAGCTAAGCAATAACCTCAGAGAGCTGACTTGGGGCCAGCAGCAACAGTGGCACGACTCCATTTGGCCCCATTTGTCAGAAAGCCTCCCTGATGAGAGACTGTCAGTCAACACTGCCGCGGCGGGACGGAGGGAGGGACGCGAACCAGAGAGAAGCAGTGCCGGGTAGAAGAGACAATGGAGAGTTAAGAAAGACTGGAACGTGCTTACAAATGTAAATTGTGCTTTTGCTCTGTTATGTTAAGCTTATTAGTGTGGTTTACGTGTGTGTGTGGGTGCCAGTGTGTGTCCAGGGTATGTTTTGCTGTAGAGGAGTGCGATGTGTGTGTCTAAGTTGAATTGACTGCGAGGGCCAGAGACTGAGCCAAACACAGCCATGAGCTTGTTACACGCTCACAACAAATTTATGTTGGGAATGTGCTTTTCATGTTTCTGGAAATCTTATGTAAATGTGTCGGTCCCACACTGAGCACAGAGTGCCAGAGAGGGTGAGAGTGGCGAGGGGATGAGCTGAGGAGGAGAGAGACTTTTTTTAAAATATTGACTACGTGAAAGTCGAACGTGAACATCAGCAGCTGGCTTAAGCCTTCTCCCGGGAGATTCTTATCATGGAAAGATGCTCAAATGGCGAGATCTTAATCAGTGTTTTGTTTATCCCTCCACATTTTTTATGTGGTTTACCCAGTTACAGATCTGTGATGACCCACTGGAGTATTTACAGTCTCTCAGTGCAAACGCTGGTGGGAAATTGCAGTAATTTGAGCCTGAAATGAGAGAACTGGCGAGGCATTTGTAAAATCTTTGCATTTAATATATCCATGGTCATGGTGGTTGATGGTTATAGGTGCAATATGTGAAAACTTTTGTTGAAAGTTCACTAACATCAGCAGAATGATCCATCCCAGTCCACAGCTCCCATGCTAGCAGAGTAAACGCCAACACTTCCCCGTTACTTTGAGCCCCTGACTGCTAGCTGCACGGCCACCTAAGATAACTAGCAAGTGGCAGCTGCAGGTGGCCGCAGTTAGAAGTTACTTATATTTTTAAGTATGCATTTAACAGGTGTCTTATATACTTAGAAGGAAAAAAAAAGTAAAATACCTCAAAATTATACCAAAGTCCAGTGCATCAGTAAATTTTAATTAGTTACTGTCCATTACTGGTTGTTCTAAATTTAGCTGTAAATGTATATTGGTTCCAAATATCTGCTATCAGCCTCCTTGATTCATTTGGCATCCGGAGTGGTAAAGGTCCCAGCGACCTTTGGGGGCCTTGGCAGCTAAACAGCTCGGTGGTATGCATGTCAGACCACCGGGCCCCGGGGCGCCCCCGTTCTGCTCTTTTATAAGTTGAATTCCCTTTGGAATCCTTCCACAAAAAGCTCTTGCTGGCATGGTAGGCATGGTAGCGGCCTGACCCCACGTGCCGCACACAAGTGCCTTTGTCTCCAAAATGGCAGTTGTTGGCATTCCTGACTGTCCCCTGTCCAACTCTTTCTACTGCTGAAATACACAGTCCTTTTTATTTCTCCTCTTTTTTTTCTGGCAAGAGGAATAAGAGATGAGCCGTAAGCTGATTCAATGTCGTCTAATGTCGGAAATGTTTCTCTGGCTCAGCTTTTTAAGGAGCCTGCGTCATTTTGTTATGCATTAAGTTGAGCCTCGGCACAAACATTTTGATTCTTTTTTCTTTTTTAGCACCCATGCAATCAACAGAATATATAACGCAAGAATTACTTCTAGGGGCAGATCATTAGCACTCTGTAGATCCACATTAGACAGGCTGTTTTTCACTGATGGCTTTTTTGTCACAGTGGCACTTTTCATTCCTTTGCTCTCTGCTCGCCACTTGCCTCGTCTTGTCTTCGTGCCTCCTGTATACCCTGCCTCTTCCTCCATCGTTGCAGTCGTTCTCTTAACTCTGCTTCAACAGCAACAACAAAACAGCTTCTCAAGGGAGATGCATCCTCAGTCCGTGCGCATTTAAATCCAGAGAAACCTGCCTTCAACGTGCTCATATGCACGAACGTATGCATAGACTAAACACAGCCTTCACTCTGCATGTTCTTGATTTTTCAAACAGTCTTTGACATAAACACACAGATGTAGACTCACGGAAATAAACAGAGTGACAGCGGGTGAGACGGAAAGGGAGACAAACAGAGAGGAAGATAAAAGGAGAGGCGTGTCACAGTCCTCTATAGAACTGGACTTCACTTTTTGTCCCGGTGTAACTCTATAGCCCACATACCAAAGTTCTCTCTCACTTTGTCATCTCAGACTCCAGGTTTGTGTCTTTCCCCTTTTTTTACTCTCACTCTCACTATTTGTCTGTGTTTTTCCTGGTAATTGTTTGTTGAAGGTGGAATTGGACTTTAAACAAGCATTGTAGTCTCACAGGGTTTAACCTCGAAACCACCGGGCCGACCACGTGCTAATGCAAACAGCATGTGGTACTACTAATTACAGTGTGAGTAATGAGCAATATGTAACTTTAAGGATAAACCAGAATCAGAAGACATTCGGATCAGCAGGAGCCAGGACGGAGAGTAATCATGGGTAAATAGAAGCACATGACACTAATAAGGTTTAAAAGCATTAGCATTAAGCCGGGCAATACCTACGCTTGTAGTTTTATCTTTCTCTATCTAAATCTTGTTATAATTACAGTGTGTTTTTTTCTAGTCTAGAAGAAGCAACTGTAGCATGCAAAATTTTGCCCACAGGAATCAATGAAGTATTTCTGGTTATGATAACAAGGAGACTCAAGTTAAAGGCGGGCTATGGGCCAAAAGATTATGTAATGATCTATTTGAAAGCAATCATGATTCAGACTACAGACTGACTGGCGTCCAATCCAGGTGTCTGTGGAGTTGTCTACCTTGATCTAGTGTTGTAGTGACTCTACACGATCTAAAGTCAAAAGATTGCCTACCCATAGTTACCTTTACCTAGGAGGATACCTTTACACCTGTATCTGTCTGTTGGTTGGTTGGTTTGTCAGTAGGACTACAAAAAAAACTACTGAACAAATGTCCTCAAAACATGGATGGAGGATGACCCCATTAACTTTTGGCGCAGCTCCAGGAACACAGCACGGCTTTATTTTCGTTAATATCTCAGGGAATGATGCATAGTTCTGGATGAAAAACAAATGTGGCGGCTGGTATCCAGGGGGGTGCAATATAAAGGCAACCGCAGCTTAATTTATTTAAGGTTAAATCACAGTTTCTCAGCTTGAGCTCAGCTCGAGGACTGGAATGAGGAAAGGCAGTCTGTCTTTCAAGCTGTAAGGGTTGCAGTTCAGTAGTGTAGGTGTGGAATAGTATAGTAGTAGTGTTGCTCAGTTCCCAGCCAACCATCCTGAGGGCTTAGGAGCACCATCCAGTACTGAAAAAGCTCTCTGAAATCACTGCTGAAATCTCAGACTTCTCTGCTGAAGGTTCGGTAGTTGTCTCTGAGATCTCTGGCCCACAAATGTACTCTGAAAATTCTGCCCTGCTACAAATTGATAGTGTGTTTCCCATTAATCACAATTTCATCAGTGATCATTATTAAAATTAAGGAAATGTGTTTTCAGAGAATTTATATGTCCCGTAATAACTCAATGACAGCTACTACGCAAAAACAGAAACGCGATACAAGGTGGTCAGACATCTGTCTGACATATTTCTGTACTTGGTGCCTTTTACTGGCATGTCAGGCCATACAACACTGCACTGTTCAGCAGAAAACATTGGAAAAAGAAGCCTCACTAATTGTCTCGAAACTGTTTTGGAAATTTGGAAGTGATCAAGCTTGTCTCCAAAAACACGGAGTAATCACATGCCAAAATGTGTCACATCACATCACCAGGCTTTGGTGCACAACAAACAAAGACACACTCACAACATAACGTTTCACTGGAGAGTTTTATAGTTGTGCTGGATGCCTCAGACCCAAGAAACACATGAAAGTAATAGATCAACATATTTATTCAGGCTTCAGCGATGTCATAGACGGTCTCTGCACCAGAACAATTTGTATCATTTAACATTTACGGGGGAATGTGTGGAAACAGGTCTGTTTCCATTTTGGTTTTGGAAGCCAGCACGAAATGTGCAGTGGAGGAAACACGGAGCTGTCCGTCATCAGTTTACTCTAACCTGACGACTTTTTTTTTTTAATGCTCTGTTGCTGTGATTATAATTAACTCAATTATAGATATCAAAGAAGATAAATAAAGATAAAACATCCTGTCATTACAATATCTGTCAGGTCAGTCAGTGGAAAAACTTGCTAATTAAAGAACTAAACGGTCTGTTGAAGGCTAAATAGTGTTTTTACACCGAGATAAATTTAATGGTAATAGGTTTCCTTTCTCAGGTTTCATCTTTGTGTCCTGTGCACTCTGGTTTGGTAAATGTGACGATGTTGTCTGTCACAAATATTTTCAGTGAACATTTTTGCATTTTTCTACATTTTTAGCCTCAGCATGGCTCAAGGGAACGTTGATCGGTCTGTCTGCCCCCGTCTTTGATCCGGATTGACGTATCTCAACAGCTATTGAATGGATTACCATGAGATTAAACGTTCACAGTTCCTCTATCTCTTCCTCCATGAGGTTGACATTTGTAGTTTGTAGTGAAGTGTCTAGATGAACTTTGCATGGATTTCCATCTCAAGATGAATTGTAAAAATATTGACGATGCCTTCGTTCTTGTACAAGACCAGGTCAAAATGTCGTAAGTGTCAACCTGCAAAGCCGATGACATTCTCATCAGCTGCAGCTGCACTCTGTGGTCTCTGCAAATTAGCATGCTAACACGCTAAACTAACATTACACTTGTTAACATCAGCATGTTAGCATCGTCATTATTAGATTATAGACTTCCTGATGAGCTCATTTTGCGTGATGCACTGCCGTTAAGTACAGACTTAGAGACGTTAGCCTGACTGTAGACTCTTTGTCTCGTTAATAATAATATCTTTGATGATGTATTTTAAATTTCTTCTTTACGATGAGGAGATGAATAGCATCACTGTATTGAAGTGAAAGCAGACACAACACAAGCCAAGCGACTTTCTACAAGGACACATCATCATATGATATTTTTCTTATTCCACAGCCCCGAGGATTTAATGCGAGCGAGACTAGATGTGTTGAGAACTCAAGGGGAAGGAAAGGGAAGAAGTTGAAGTATCCAGAAGTACACTGGTGTGAATAGCAGGAGGAGGAGGGGGAGGGGGGAAAGGAGGGGGGGTCTGCTGTCACTTCTGTGGACAAATGCTTGGCTTGACAAATGTCTGGCCAAGGACAGCAGCCGAAACATGAGAATAGTGTTCTTTGACAGGAAGGAGGGAGGGACGTGGGAAGAGACGAGGAAACATCAGGTTACCTTTGTAGTTTTTGGCATAGTTGTGTGTGGTGAGTCGAATCTTTCACTTAAATACTAGGTTTGTAAAACTTGCCTGGAATGTTATTTTGCAAATTAACGAATTTATCTCTAGTTTAACAGTGGAAAAAAAAACAAGTGAGACTCATTTGTCCTTCTGTAAGTCTCGTAAATCAGCCACCTTCTGTCAGTTCCAGCTGAATTTGTGTTTTTAATGTCTTTACTTTTTGAACTTTTTTAACACTTTGCAAAACCACCATTGTGTCTGAAATGTGCTGCATAGATTACACTCCCTTTGCTTGTCATTGTAATAACCAATAGAAGAGTTTCCATTGAATGTTTGATATTAGAATATTTAAATGGCATTTTGTACAAAGACAGGTAGTTTCCCAGAGATCGAATCAACGGTGATCACACACACTGCTGTAGAATGCAGCCTGACAACACTGCAAACTTCAGCTAATGCTTTAAAGCTGGAGTGTGGTAGTGAGGCCCGGCCTGGCCCCGCGGTTTTGGTCAGCCGCAACAACGCCTCTGATTGGTTGGACGCGAGGTAGGAATTCAGCTCTCTTAGTTCTAAACTCCGCCTCCTTCTCCTCCTACCGGCCCCGAGCGCTGAGGCACGACGGCTTTCCCTGTGCATGCACACACACACACACACACACACACACACACACACACACACAGTCTCCCTCATTGTGCACTCTCTCATATGGAAGGGGCTGTAGAACAGGGAGTTACAGACGTTTGAAGACACGGAGCAAGGAAGTGAGAGAAAGCAACAAAAGACAAAGAGATTTCTCTCCTGCCCTCGTTTGTTTGTGAGGGTGAGCTTTTGTTTTTTTTTCTCTCTTTCGCTATGTGAGCCTGAGAAGGGGGAGGACCTGAACCCTGCTAAGAGTCAATATCCCTGCAGGAGTCCACAGGACCATACACACTCACACCCTCACACACACACGCACACACACACACAGTCCACTGCAGCTACTGCAGCCTGAATGAGTGCTGAAGGAGAAACCGAGCAAGGAAGCAGGAGTGCGAGAGAGGGGAGGAGAAATCTCTGGAGTTACTACTTGTTGCTCTTGGTTTTCTGTGTGGATTGAGGATGATACCCCTTCTGCTTACTCTGCGGCAGTGGGACCTTGTCTGAGGTGAGCACCAGCATTCCTCTCTCTTTTCTATCCATTCACCGGCCAATAATCCTGCGAGGGGGGGGTGTCCGATTTACAGACTTGTGAACTTTTCTGCGGGATTGCTCTGTTGGTGGAATGGCGGAGGGGGGTTGAGGGAGAGGAGGAGGTGTGGAGGGAAGCTTTTCACGTGCCAGGGAAGCGACATAATCAGGCAGATCTGTCAGAGAAAGAGGCAAAGTTGGGGTAGAAAAAAAGCAAAGTATCTTTTGTGGGAGAAGTGAATGGGAGGAAAGTGGGGTTGCTGAAGAAATGTCAGGCTCAGGCACACAAAGAGCTGTAACATGTGATTCAGAGCTCTGCTTCTGTAAGTGGGACAGCAGAAGATGAGAAACCAAAACTTAGTCCAGCTCTCAGTCTCCCCAGACTCTCTTTCTTTGGTGTTTATGTGTGCAGCGTGGGTCACACAGGACCATGCACCGTAAATGTGACATTTATTCATAACTTATTGTGTGTGTGTGTGTGTGTGTGTGTGTGTGTGTGTGTGTGTGTGTGTGTGTGTGTGTGTGCTGGAGGAGTCGTCCAATTCCCAACTCACTGTGGCAAAGGCACAAGGTGGTGTTTAACTACTTTGAGTGTGCAGCCTTCATTTATCAGCTCCTGCGTGATTACAGTGTCTTCCCTGACTCCTCTGCCACAGATAGTAGCTCACCGGAGTGTGCAGCCTCATCGTCATTCCTACACCAACATGTGTTTACATGCTGCAGTCTATTACCCACACACAGAAGGACTAAACATCAACAATTTAGAAAGTGGCTCGGCTGGAGGTGGGCGTCTGTAATTGCAGTGACATTAAACATTTATGTGAGACCATTTTATGACCTTTTCGGATAAAGCATCCGTTGTTGTAAATTTGTTTGGGAAACCCTGTAAAATATTTCAGATTCCAGGCACTGACTTTATTAGATGTTGAGGTTTTTCTTTTTCTTTTTTTTTCTTCTTTTTTTTTCATTAGTGGACCGTGTCCGGGCGCGGGGCGGGCATTGTTGTCCTATTATTAGAGCAAGCTGGGCCAGCCAGCAGCTGCAGGGAAGGAAGTACGCTCTGAAACAGCCGGAGAAGAGGGATTACTGGGAACACTGAGCGGGAATTATGGACTGACCGGAATGGCATTCCTAAGGTGGCAGAGTCACTGGAGGGGAAGATGAGTTAGCCGGAGAAGCAGACTGGGATCAGTGTGGATCATAAGAAAAGACGTAGGCCAGCAGTGATCTGGACTAATGCACCCTGCTGTGATTGAAGATTACAGCTGTTGTACAGCTTGAGAACTTGGTTGTTGAATGACTGACGTGGATTTGTTGAAGGCTGCAAGTGACATTCCCCCCCCTCAAATCAATCTGTTGTTTTAATCAATGAATCTACAAGTATATAGAAAATGTAGAAATAGTACAAAATGCCAGTCAGAACTTGTTGTTAAGTTAAGTTTTATTCTTCAAACAAACCAGAACACAAAATGTTCAATTGATTTAACAGAAAGGCAGCAAATCTTCCCGTTAGAGGAGGTAAAACCAGTGGATGTTTTGCATTTTGCTTGATGAACGATTCCTTTTTGTGATTGAGCAGTTATCTCAAAAGGCGAGTCATTCTCAGCAGATCAGCTGCTCAGCTAATTGCTTTGGCACCTTTTTCAGAACAAGCAGGATTCTCCATTAGTTTCCACAGTGTGGCCTCTGATCTTCCTGGGGGTCCTTAGAACAAAAACTCAAATTAGCATCCAAATATCAAACCGAGAAAATTCTGCACAAGACAGACATAAGGAAAGAAAACAAGAGAGATAAGTCTTTGTGTCCTACTCTACAGTGGCCATTCTAGCTTGAATAAAGGACAATAAATAAAAAGCAACCTATTGTGACCTGTCATTGAGTCTGCTCCCTCGCTCTTTGTAACATCATTATCTCTGCGGCCCGGGCTGTGGACGCTGGCCACGTGTTTTAAGGCAGTGAAAGTGGAAGGAGTTCTTTACAGATACTGATTACTTGGTGAGTGACTGCTGTGATAAACGTCTGCCACACGGACTAAAAAGAGATAATCACATCACCGTAGTCCTCACATATCTCAGCTATCTCTTCCTCTCTACCCCGTAAACCTCTGGTGTGTATTCCAGTGAAGCATGCTTGATAGATAAATAATGACAACACGAGACTTGTTATCTGCAACTGTTGACTTTTTCTGAACTTCTTACTTATCATGTTTTTTTTTTTTAAGTAAGTGAGTAAGTAAGGCCATTGCTGAGTTTTCTGCGTGTCTCAAGTCGTCCGTCACTTCCTCCAAACCTGTAGTGTTGAGTGCAAGTCGAGATGCGTTTAATCAGGTTTTTTGGTGAGAATCCGCCAACAGAACTATTGTGAAACTGCATCCTCCAAAGGACAGAACAGTACAATGGAAGAAGGATTAAAGAATGACATCGCTCGTCTTGAACGTACTTGCTCAGATGTTTCTTTACGGTTGTGAAATTAAAGATCAGCTGCCAGCTGGGCGAAATGAAAGAGACTCTGATTTGATAAGACGTTTAGACACACACACGTGTGAGTCACAAACAAGCCTCAAGTCCTTAACCTTTAAGTCTCAAGCACATCCTGAGGAAAATTCTGACGATCTCCCTCACATTTAAATCAGCTAAAAGACACTGACACCATATAACTGTTACTGATATTTAAATGTTCAACAACAAGCCTGTTGAATTAAAAACAATGTGGAGCAGGGTTTTGAAATTGTTATATAGCCTTGTAGCTCCAAAGGTTCAAATTCAAAGTAAGAGTCTATTAAAGAGGCGTTTAACCTGATAAAGAAAGGAGTGTAATGACATGCAATTAGTCTACTGTTACACCGGTGCCCATATTTAACTGGTTTTATGGTCCTGAATCATCAACAAGTTCTCCAGAAATGCACAGTTGATTTGAATTGTATAACATAGCTTAATCTTAACATTAGCGTTCTAGCTAATGTTTGACCAGGCAGCAAGTCATCCGTCTCAAGTCATATCTATCAAGTCAAAGTCACGTCTATTATCACTGTTCGTCAAGACCTCGATTTTGTGACACGAGTCCGACACCTCATCATGCTCGATAGGCAGTGGCCTGAATTCCAGGCTTTAAACTCTCATTCTGTAATATTTATGGCAAAGTGTGTTACACCCCATTACAAAAGCGGACAGGGAAAACCACTTGGGACTCTTCAAAGTAACTAGACCACTTTGTAGTGAAGTTAATTCTGTAACATAGTTCTCTGCATTTTAATATCAAAGTCCTTTTAATTTCCATGCGACCCATCACAAACACCTTACTGTGGCTCACAGACTGTTAGTAGCACAGGACCTGCCCTCATTTCCCCCACTCCCTTTCCAGCTTTCCTTTCCCCCCCCACCCTCCCACTCGCCCCAGCTCTCTGAGAAACAGCTATGTAATTAGTTGGAGGCATAAATCACAGACAACAGAGGGGATTTCGATACATGTTTGACAGCAATGTACAGGGGTGGTTCCACTCTGCATGTTGATTTTGGGTTCGGGGAGCAGAAGTGCGTGGAGGTTGTTTGTTGGCAAACTGTACAATTATGCACACGTGTTGTGGAGGTTACATTCCATGCATTTGATCACATGCTCTGCGAGATAAATGATCTGTTTTATTGTGTGTCTCAATTTCTTCTAGATTGCATGTTTGGACGTGCAGCTGCAGCTGTAGCCTTTATTCCTCCGCTGGCACTTGCTGCTCGTTAATATCGAAATCAATTATCCACTTCATTGTTTTCAGTACCATCGGCCACTAATGATAACTGTGGAAAATTATCCATTTTGTCTTTGTCATAGCAATGAAGGGCCTCACATCTGAATGCAGGGACACAAAAACATGGGCTTTTTGTGGATCCAAATGGTTTGTTTTGCTTCCCCCAAAACACCCCTAACCAACAAATTACTCCCACTGCTCACTATTGACGGAGCACAGTCTCATACATGGAGATGCACAAGAAATGAAGGTCTTTTTTAGGAAATCTCACAGGAAAGAAATAGAATCACCTCATAGACAACGGCCCAATCAAAATCCCCTCTGTTGTGCGAGTTCACACCTCGGGGTTGGGTGTTGGCCGATGTGTCGGGGCTACGTGCACTCATCCAAATAGTATTGTATTCAGTTATGAGAACTCTCAGTTCAACATTTAAGGTCCTTTCTTTATAACAAGTAAAACAAATGAATTGCGTTTTGATGTATATCAACGTTCATTCCCCCTCTTTGGTGGCGTTTGACTCCATTTATTATACAAAAGTATTTACATTAACACCGTCCACGACTACTGATGATGTTTTGTGGGTCCAAAGGGTTGTTCCACTTCATTACAGGAGGAGGACAACCTTTTTAAATTTTGGAACTTGGTCCTTTTGCCATCACCACACCAATCTTTCACAAGATCATCTCTTCGTGTCACACATTATTTCAGTGCTCATATTATCTCCTCGTACGCTGTGTGAGCAGGTGTGTACTCTATCGGAGGCTTCAAGGCGTACGCTGTCGCACACTGCTCATAATATGATAATAACATAATATTATGTTGACATATTGACTCTCATTATTAATCCAGCTGGCGTCCACATGTGGTTGATAATAATTGAATTCTGTGCTCAGATGTGGCCCTCAGCAACAGCTTTACCCCTGACTGATCTCGCTGACATGCACACACCCTCCGCTGAAGCTGCCAGATAAACGGATGTATGGGCTCGCTGTGCGTCTGGTTGTATTCATGTAGGCTTAGAAATCGACGAGGCACGTTGCAGTGTCAGCATGTGTGTCACCACGCTGCATGCAGATGTAGTTACAGTAGATGCCTCTGCGTTCTCAATACATTTATGTCGGCGGTATTGACGCCTCGCTAGTGAAGTCAGCAAAATCCGGATCTGCAAACAGTGAAAAATGTCTGTCTGCAGCTGAGACTTGTGGAAGTTGTTGTTGACATTTATTGATCCGGTTGCCCGTGATAGAATCTTTGTTTGCGTCCGCTTTAAAATTGGTTGTATTCAATTTTAACACTTCAAGTTGTGCATCAGAAAATGCTCTCATACCCAAGCACAATCACCATGGCAGCTCTCATCAGTGTCCCAGGAGTCGTCTGTCTCAGCAGCTCTGACGGCAGACCGAGTAGCGGAATGAAAGCAAGGTTCATAAGGGAAGTTAAAGCAAAAGCGTTGTCTATTACCGGTTGTTTAATGTATAATGGATGAGTCAATGCATAATTTAGCACAGGATGTATCATGAATTCCTGTTGCACACCATTAACCAACGATCAAGTTACTATGACCTGTGATTGAGTGTCCGGTCACCTAAAACGCTGATACGCAATCAAGTGAGCTGGATTTCAACATCTTAATAGTTGATTTATTTAAATGTAATTATGTGTGTTTATTGAGTAAATATTTGCCTCTGACGACCAGTTTGCTTTCCGTCACATTTCTATAAGAAGAGGTAATACTCTGCTCTCAGAGAGGCCGAGCAAATACATGGATCTGAAATCAGGTTTTATGCGAATGGATTAAATGAAAGTGAGAATTAACGTTCCTTCAAGTCACAGTAACTTCATCATTTGTGAGCAACAGAAATGAATGATATCTCCTGCATTAATTAACACATTTACGAGTCTTCATAATTCATGCGTTGGTTAAGCATTACTTAGAGTAAGATTATGATTTGTACTCTTATTATGAAGTGTTACCCTGTCTCTCTTTTAAATGTCCCCAGACCAATGATGCAAAATGTGGGGAAAATCTAAAAAGTGACGTGTAAATAAATCTCTGAATTGCATATTCAGTTTCACATTGTGTGGGCTTAACTGCTGTACCTATTGCCAGAATTATACAAAAAAAAATACAATTCTGGGAGGTAAATGTCTCACGAGGAGTTGATGATCTGTGAGATTGTGTACATTGGTTCACATATGTGATGTGAGTGTTTATTTGTGTTGTGTCGAGACGTCTGACAAAGCCTTGTTGTGTTGATTCACAAGGAGCCGGGCCACCCACCGAGTTTTCAATGAGGCGAGAGATAATGGAGCAAGTGTTCCAGGTCTCTTCCCTGCAGGTCTCCAGCGGTGGTTTCACTGTCTAGTTTAACAGTTAAGTAGCTCTGTCACATTCTTAGAGGGTGGTGTTTATGGGAAGACAAGACGTATTTCATTTGTTGGTATGTGTATGTTTCTGTGTGTGTGTGTGTGTGTGTGTGTGTGTGTGTGCGCCTTCACACCTCGTCTTGTTTTTGTCACCTCAAAGCAATGCAAAGTGGCACAGGAGCAGCGAGTGTGTGTTCATATGACCTGTTTCTGATGAGTCACAGCATTCTGCTGAACAACACTGTTGTGTTTACACATTCTGACGCACGAAAATGGCATCAAATATATACATATGTATACAGAATATATTAGGAGTCGTGTCATGCTGTTGGAAAACACATGTAATAAGACCTTTGTAGATTTGTGGATTCTACAGTGCAACCCTTTTAAAGGTCTAACTTCAGTTTAGTAGAATCTTATGTCTGTAGTTTTGGCCATAATTTCGATCAGTTCTAGTCACTTTGTTCTCGCCTTAGTTTCATTGTCTACATCTCGGAACATGGCCACACTGCATCAAAGTCTGACAGGGCAAGAAACAGGCAGACAAGCCACCTGTTCAAGCACTTTTTTTTTTTTTGAGATGAAACTGAAAGTGAACACACTTCAGTAACCTCTCATCCGACAGGAAAGCACTATGAGCTAACAACTGCGTAAAGATAGTCAACGTTAAACCAGGAAGTCTGGATGGCATGACGATTTTTGTTTTGGGGTTGTCAACCTGTCCAACGGTCTGACTGCCTGTGTTTCTTGCTTTGTCAGACTTCCTATTGGAGACATTGTTGCCTCCCTGAATCTAAGTTGTTGATTTGATGAGTTGATTATGTAACTAACCTCCACCACAAGGAGGTTATGTTTTTACTTGCATCTGTTTGTTGTTTGGTTGGTTTGTCAGCAGGATAATACAAAATCTATTGACCAGATTACCTTGAAACATGGATAGGGATTTTTGTTGACATTACTGTTAATTTATCAGGATATAAGTTGTGGATCTTGATTGAAAAATCTGGCTAATTAAGTGGCTTGTATTTATAAGTGAGTCGGCTTAGTATGTTCCTACATGATCATGTTTAAGCAGTTATGGGCTGTTTAAATTTTAAAGTGATACGTGACTTTCAAGTTTGACATTCGATTGGGCTTATTTAAATTAAAGGGGACAGTTGGGCCATTCTAATCACGTAAAGGAACGATGGACAAACAATGAGAAATAAAAACGCCAAATGTAATAAACTTTATTTACTCTTCAGTTTTAAACTTGCAATATTCTGCTAGAAAATATCCTACAGCGATGCAAATGAGGAATCCTTGCCGTTTGGTTTCTACTTTTTTATATTTTCCTTCTTCTCAAGTCAGCCTTGACACTGACATACAGATAAACAGGCATTCATCACAGAGCTCCAGACACACCGGTAACCAATAAACTCTGTGGAGACAAAAGCCCATCACTGAACCAGGCCCCTGGCTGTCAAAACAAAATGAAACCGGAGTGCAGAAGAGAGCAAACGCTGTTTGCGTGCACTTTTCCTCCCTGCTGCACGCCCTGAGAATATTCAGGTTGCCCCTTTAAAATCCCGGCGTGGACAATACATTTACACTCGACTTGACAAAGTTGTTTGACTGCAATGCTATAGTTCTGTTGCTGCCTAAGTGCGCTTTTCAACTGTTTTATAATTTATGAGGCGTCTCAGAGCAAAAGCTCCTTGAACTTGAGATTAAAGTCCTGCTAAGTTGTCTCATGCCACTGAGCTTTCAGAGACGCAACGAAAAAAAACTGTCAAACATATTAATATTCATCCAAGGCTGATGGGGCAGTGAGGGATCATCTGAAGGGATCTGCAGTGTTTCACAGAGCAGTGAAGCGTTAAATTATTGGAGTAAGTCAGGGAGACGGGGACCAACATCCTCACCTTCGTTATGACATAAAGTCACATGCATGCATACAAAGTGCAACATGAACACTGCTATAATGTAATTTAAGCCCGGTTTTGTCATTCTTTTAACCACATTTAATCCTCTTCTCATGGGCATCACAAGACTTTCATTGTTTCTATGGTAACCGGCGGAGTGGATCAGTAGAGTCGGTATTCAGATCAACAAAAAAGACACATGCAAGTATAAAAAGACATACGTCCTGAGAGACTGATTAAAAGACGATATGAACATGTTAATAGTTTAATTCTGTGAAAATCGTTGATGTCCTGGACATATTGGTTATTTTCATTATTTTTCTTCCTCGTGTGGTCCGTGACAACGAGGACGATTTTCTTTTATTTATACAGCAGAGCGTCCTGAGAGAGAGAACGGATTGTTTCGGACACACTCACGACAGTTTTTGAACACACCTCAATGATTAATTGTTGTATTCGCAAAGGGAAATATTCAAGTCCTCTGTTTATCAGTCCTCTATCTTAAAAGTGTTCTCTCTGTTTATCACACACACACACACACACACACACACACACTTTGGGAGTGAGCGCAATCACGCTGATGATGTAAGAAGGTGGCCTAACGTGCTGAGACAAAACAGAAAACAGGAAAGAGGGGAAAATGAACTCCACTCCCAGAGGTTCCCCCTTCCCTCCAACGTACCTCACTTCCTGTCGCATAACTCCCAACCTCCCACTTCAACCAACCCCCTTCACACACAAGCACTCACTCAACAAGCCTATTTTTATGACAAATAAATCATCACACAACAATTGGCGTCGTAATGTTGTAGGCTGGTTGGGTGGAGGTTAGAATTAAACACCGCTGAGCTGCAGTTGAGTTGCCTGTCAGTGTCTTTGTGGAAGCGACTGGTGGAGACTGCACTGTCCCAGATTGTTGTGGTTCCTCCTGTGTCCTGCCCTCGATCTCTCTGAATAGCCGCACACATACAGCACCACCGCGTACACACACATAAAGACAGGCGTTGGACCTTTTTGTCATTGCGGCTGCACCAGTTTTGTGGATAAAGCGCAGTCCCTGAGTATGAAACAGAAGTCCAAAAATCTGCTTCTGTTTCCTCCCTCTGCGGAAGGCCACACAAACACACCCACAATGTGCCTGTGCATGTGTGTTGGGGAGACGGAGACAGTGAGATTGCCGTTTATAGCTCAGATGTGGATTCCCACGCTAGATAAAGCGTAGCTGATGATCAGGCTACACTGACAGGCCACAGACAGGAGCAAACAGAATTCACTTCAAGTGCCTGTTTTGATGTTTATCCCTCCTTCATGTGTGTGTCTGTGTGTGTGTCTGTGTGTAGCAGCAGATTTCCATACGCTGACTTGCCTGAGGTGCACCATGCTGAAGGCAGGTGAAATCAGTGGGCTTGTTGCCAATTCCGTCTACACATAATTGGAACAGGTTCTTTTAAAGCTTTCCCAAACTGAAATCAGCAGCTGTTTGTCTTTCTGGTTCACTTGTTCTCTCTTAGAAGTTCGCTGTTACTACAACCTCATCTGACAGAGAGAGCTGGTCTTTTAGACTGATGCAAATCAAGCTTTTAAAATCAGACCAACTCGTGTGGTGCAACAAATTAATTAAGTCTCGGTAGCCAAGAGGGATAACTAAGTCAACACTTACGTCCTCTGCTTCACACTTAATCCACCGTGCAGTTCAGGGAATAAAATCCATTTTCTCGCCAAAACAATTTTGATGTTTTTATTGGTAGACAAATCTGAAGCTAGCACAGATTTAGATGGGACTGAAAACAACTAAAGTTAGTCAAATATGAATAAGTTGTCTTCCAGCTGCAACAGGTATCGGGATGCATTTCATCTTTTTTAAAAAGGAAGACACAAGTCTTCGGCCATGCTAGCAGTGCTCACAGCTAAACATCTTCATTAGAAGCAAACATCATGAGCTCACGTCTGCACTAAGGACATTTCAAAAGACTTAGCAACAGCTCCTGTTTCCAGAAACACCTTTCCATTCCTCCTCTGGACATTCAACAGCCCACAACTCCCAATTTGCCGTAATTTCCGGACTATAAGGCGCACCTGAATATAAGCCGCACCAGCCAATTTTAGGGAAAAACACAAATGTGTACATATACAAGCCGCACCCGATTATAAGCCGCAGGTGTTTTAGCGTTTAATTACCACATGTAAAGGCTCGTGCACAGAGCAGATTGTCGGGAAAGAGACTGCTGTTTGGGGAAGCTTCCATTTTATTAACATTTCAACAAACAAGTTGCATATTTGCATAACCTATGACCACGCAAACGTCAACACGCAAGAGTCAGAGACGCACAAACAGACGCACAAAGCTGCGGACTGGTTCGCACGGACAGTTAAAGACAACATGAATGTCATTTAATTCAACTAACAGCGAAGTAAAGTGAGAAACTTCTCGGTCAGACTGACAGACAGCTGTTAGCTCCGTTAGCACCGCCACCTGTCTGACTATGTGTTGTTAGCATAACAAACCTGAATCACTGACGTTGATGACGTCCACCGACAGAACAACGCGTTCCCTCGACGCAGAACTCCGAATGCTCAATGACGGTGTAGGGTCGACGACGTAGCTACGCTGTCGCCGCGACGCAGAAGCATAATGATAAACCAGGCGTTAAAGGTGAGGGACGTAACCTGTACAATCCATAGATTGAGGAGGTCCCCTAGTGGCCGTTAGCTGTAAAAATCCATAAATTAGCCGCACTGTTGTATAGGCCGCAGGGTTCAAAGCATGGGGAAAAAGTAGCGGCTTATAGTCCGGAAAGTACGGTAATTTGCTGAGTCACCTTCATCGTATGGCCCGACACGAACGTATGTTTGCCTTTGTTTGGAGAGGACCTCCCCCTGTAAGATCCGGGCTCCGTGTGTTTGTTCATGTGCGCGTTCGTGCTCGGCACGCTGACTCGCTGTAGCCACTACAATGAGAGAGATGGAAGCGCATGCCAGACTGTGCACACGCAGGTGAACATTCAATTAACAGTCAGCACATTAGCACGTATCAAAGGTCAGCGGTCGATGGATGGATGGAGAAGTTTTACAGTACTTGCCAGCCTTGGTGTATTGCCTGTATCGCTGCCAAATCCCACCCCACCCCACCCCACCCCTCCTTATCCTCACTCCACAGTCCACTTACATTTCACATGGCCATTTAACAAATTATGCCTATTGTTCATGTGACAATGGAGCCTCTGTGGCTGAATGGGAAGTGGCTACCCTTTGCTCGAGCTGTGACTGAATTCCATAAATTCCAACGTAAAGGACGTGAGATATTTATATACATAATGGGGAACAACAGCACGTATCATGAGAAATGTTATGGTATGTGAAGCAATCCACGCAACTTTTGATGCCACGTCAACACATCAGCCACCGGGGCCCTGGTTCGCTGTGCTACGGTAGAGGTTGGTGTAGCGTTAAAGTGAGTACGCAAAAGAAAAGAAAGTGAGCAATTAAAGGCAAGAAGGAAAAATGGTCATTCTTCCTCAAATGCACAAAGAGAGGGGATGTTATAAAGAGCAGCAATAAAAGCTTAGGAATGAACTAAGAGGAGGATAATTGAAGCACTACAGTCCCACTTCTGTAATGACATGTTTTGTTACCTATAAACCCGGCTTCCTGGCTTTCTCCGTCCTCTAATTTTTTCTCCTGGCCTTTTACAGCCTGTCCTGTCAGAGCAAAGACTATGACAGATGCTTTGGAAGTAAGAATTTGGAATAATTATGGCCGCAATATTTCAGCACCTTGTATAAACGCTAACAATTTGCTCGCAGTCAGCTGCCATGAAGCAGGAGTGGTTGTCCAAATACTGACACAACCGGGACACTCGGAATGTGTGTACTCACCGTGGCGACATGTTTTCAGTACATTATTTTCAGAAGACAATTCAAAAAAACATCCTCCGTCTTGTATCATCAGACTGATCAGGGGATTTGGCATATTGGAAAGTTTCCTACATACCGCACAAAGCTCATTTCTGGTTTGATTCTTCCATCCCTCTCCCTGTTTGACCCTGGGATTTAAAGGGGAGTCGCCATGTAGATTAAATAAGAGCTGGATTACTAAAAAAAGAGATGGACGGTGGAAAACCTGTGGAGAGCTTACACCACATGCGTATGTGTGTGTTTGTGCGCGCGTGTGTGCGTATGGACATGTGCAAAGGTTAAAGCTTCCCACTGGGATCAATGAAGTCTCAATCCATCCGTCAGGTCCAGATGAGCGTGCCGACGTGTGTTCGCAGCTACTGTAGAGTGCGTCCGGCCCTGTGATCCTTTCTCCTGTGTTTTGTTTGTGCCAGTGCGTTCGCTTGTTTGTTTGATCTGCAGAGAATTGATTGGGACCGATTTCTCCTGTGTAAGCGTTCGCCTAAATGTCAACAACAGAATGCGGGCTATTCACACCGTAATCCTCACATTGTGTCTTTGATGTGCGTCGGGCACGGCCACTCTGCTTGTGTGTGCCGTGATCAGTGTGTGTGTGTGTGTGTCAGTGTGAGAGAGACAGAGTAAAAAAATAAATAGGTAGCATCAGCGCTTCAATGATAAGTCGATCAATGGGTATTTAATTTGCGATTTTGATGCGATAATCAAGTCATTAATCACGAGAAAACACCAAACGTTCTTTGGCTCCAGCATTTTCGAATGTGCTGATTTTGGAATACTTTTGGCGACTGGACAAAAGAAGAAGTGTGAAGATGTAACCCGAGACTCTGCACTTTTGTACGCTTATTAAACTGAAATTCAACAGAGCGACGAGGGGCTGAAAACAGGAATTTGGGCCCCTAAAGATGCTTTTTCTTCCTTTTGCATCACACATTTCACTTGGATGCTTTCATACTCGCACGCACTTGGTCATCAACGTCAGGCCAGTTGTTCTTTGTACTGCTGAGTGCTGTATAATATGATCTGGTGTTGGCGGACTTGGAGTTCACAGGATTCTCTCCCCTGGGCGAGCTTCACCGCTGTGTTTCGGGGTTCTGTGGGGGGCCTATCAGATCTGAAGCCCACAAGATGAGAGCTGTACAGCCACAGGAGAGACCAGTAGCGAAGCTTAAATCCACCCAGCCGGTGACCACTCAGAGTGAAATAACACTGTCGCAGCTATGAGCTAGCAAACTGTACTCAACTTCGACATGCCTGAACGTTGAGAGCAGTCATGTTCATGTTTTTTGAGCTTTTTTTTTTTTTTTTTTTTTTACTTAACTGCAAAATGTATTACATGATTATTAGTCTTCTTTCACCTCTTACCTGAAGCTGTCATGTCAGTCATGGTTGTCGTATTAGAAGACGTGCGGAAACACATCGAGAGCTCAGGAATTTCTTCATCACATACAATAAGACGCTGTATTTATAGACAGAATGGGGGAAGAAGACTGATGAGTTTGGATGGAGTACACTGGAATAGCAGACGGAGGTTGTGTGTGTTTGCCAGATCACCCGCAGCAATGGATGACAGCCTGAATATCAGCTCTGATAGCTGCTCATGTCCTGCTCACAAACACTTTTTTTATTTTCTGGCTGCTCATCCGTCGTTGAAACATAATCAACCGTCTGATGTTAGATTTAGCATTGTGGACATTTTGTAATCAGGAGAACGCTTTTATTTATTTACCACAGAATAATGGAAATCCCCAGTGTTGCCTGTACAGTATCAGATGACACTCACATGCGCTGCAGGGTAGGGTGGCAGAGGTAGCTGTTAGCTGACTAATGTAAGTTCATGTAGTAGTTCATTACGGGTCAGGTGTAGTGATGGGGCTGATGTGTTAGCCTGGCCTAGTTGCAGGCTGTGTTGGAGCGGTCCTGTTTGTTTCAACGTACGTATGGCATCGGTTATTTTCAGTGAGTTTGTGACGACTCCTGCGTCAGTCTGAGAAACACGCCTGTCTCGACTTCTCTTGGTAAAAACAGTTCTTCTTAGCTATAATTTAACCCAGTAGGCAGACCGGCCTCTTCATTGTGAAGATGTTCATTTTCCTGTTAGTGAACAGTTTAGTTTTTGTTTAAATTGTATTTATATTATTTACTTTTGCTTCTGCTTTTTTGTTTCCCTCTTCTTTTACCCTGGTTTTAATACAGTTTGCTCCCCTCAGCTCCGCCATTTCAGGGATGTAACACGTGTGGTTTTAGTTTTCTCTCTCTTGGTGTAACCAGTTTTTCTCCAAAGTCACTTAGTCTTTGCTTATAATACTTAACTGGTTACAAATGGACATGTTGTTGTGCGTTTTAAGGATTATGAGCATACCAGAATTTTAAACTTCAATACAAAACTTGTTTTTAAAAAGAAAAACATGCACATGATACCACTGCAAAAGAAAAGAAGATATTAGGCACATTTTTGGCTTTTGAATTACCACCCTGCACACGCTTGCATCGATTTTAATATCTGCGCAGCTTTGGGTTGAAAATGTAATCGTGTGTCGGATTTTTAACAGTTTCGATACCATCAGATCAAATCCTCTTAAACACAAGTACTGACACGCCTGACCACATCACAGTGTGTGCACTTACAAGATCTGTATATAAATACAAGCTGCTCGTGACTAAGCGTGATGCTGCCTGGCCGCGTGAGCCTTCGTGGTACATTTAATATACAATTTGAAAACAACATCGCCAGAGGTCTGTCTGCGCCCGTCTCAAGTGGTTGCTTCATTAGTGAGACCTCTCTCATCTCTTTTTCCCACTCTCGCTCCTTATTTGAGCTCTTTATTCCTTTTAATCATCGCAAAAAAAGAGAAGAGTCCCTCTCTCTCTCCTCCTGCACCTCCTCCTCCTCCTCCTCCTCTTCCTCCACCTCCATATTGCCTATTTATTCGTCTCTGGCCAGCAGTGTCACACAGACTCCTCTGTTCTCTGTCTGTCTCTAGTGTTGTATAATGAGTTCTGCTTGGGACGGGACATTCTGCAATTTGGCCTTTACTCTGGGGCCAAGAGGGAGTGGGAGACATGAAAAAGATGAGGATGAAAACACAGCATGCATAGCTGGCACCAGTCTGTCACCACAGCAGCAGCAGTATGAGTTCTTGGGGTGTGAATTTTACTTTTATGCTGGAAAAATATAATAACTGGCTCTCTAGATATGAGAGTTTCAGTGATCGGTGATGAACAAACGCCGCAGGAAAAATAACATGTGCAGTAATATCATCTACAGATCAAAATGCCAGCGGTCCATCGCGTATTATCTCCATTATCTTGTGGTTGCATCTTGTTTGCACAGATTTGTGGATGCATATGGCAATATATATCAACAGAAAGATGTCTTTTTACATGATGCTCTATTTGTTATTTTGCTGTTTCACAAATCACACTCTTCAAATCAACATTTTCTGTTATTTAAATTACGCTTTATGTGCCATTCGGATACGACTGATCAGAATATAATCGTAGTTCAAGAGACAAACACGGTGACCAGAGGCCTCTTGGTCTCCTTGGTTCAGTTTAAAAGTCAGGCACTATCGAGTAAACCAAGTGATAAAATCACCAATATTATTCTGTGATGAGCATCTACTTTGTAACCTTGGTTCTCTTGGTTTTTAAAGGTTTAATCTTACTGCGGTATTTGTTCATCTAAAAGTCTCATTAGTATTTTTTTCCACGAAGCACTTCAGAAGCAGAGTGCATTCTCTGTGAAGTGTCTGTGTATTCCTTAAATGTCACTTCAGCCAGCCAGAGATGTTCAGACTGGCTTTGATCTCCTCGCGGGCATCCCTTTAATCCACTCCAACATTTCACTTTCTTTGTGCCGAAAACTTTAACTCGAGAACAGACGCGCTCCTCTTTTATCTGTAATTAGAGTGGGGTCGGTGATTTCGCTCGCCATCTGTTTGTCCTTTCTCCGCCAAAGTTTGTGGATTAATTGTGTTTAGGAGTCGACCGGGCGGTGCTATTAAGATGTTAAGATATCGAAGTGGGCAGTTAGCCAGAGGCAGATCTCAGCGTTGACCACGGTAATTTATATATATCCCCTTTGTCACAGTGTGATTAGCTCTATCGGTTGTCTGGCTTTCTTAAAGCGTTAAGACGGCAAGAAAGCTGAATTGGAGTTTAGTGCACAGGAGTTGAAGCCATTCTGGTTTTATAAGGGGTTCACAATCTGGTGCAACATGTGTCAGTGAGAGCTGGTTCTTCTGTATGACGATCTACAGTCGCTCCCACTGTACATTTTTATGTGTGTGCGTCTGTTAAAGCCATCAAGCAACTTCAGGGCAGTTTCAAGGGTCATAACTCAATTATGTCACCACGAGTTGTACCTTACCACGTCCTCCAGAAGGGGTCAGTAGTGATACAGCTTTTGTCTGCCATATGGCGCACTGTCTACAGGACGAGTTACATATAAATGAAGATGTGTTGTTACACATAATCAAAGTCATCGCTTGTTTCATAAGACAATGACTCAGGTACATTATTTATATAGTTTGCATCATCTATATGATGTCTAGAGGTAAAACAGATGGATAATCAATTAGTTGGGAAATATTTGCAAATATTAAATCAGTCATTTTTAAAGCATAATTGCCAAAAAATGTGATTGTAATATATGATGATATGCTTGTTTTCTTTGCTTTATTGATAGTACATTTAATATTGATTGTATTGTTTTTTTTTAGAACAAAACAAAACATTTGATAATGTTACTTACTCAAACTATACATATTTTCATGCATGTAGATGCTGTATTCTATTTGTGGACCAATTGTCAGCCTGGACAAGTATCATACCTGATATTCAGCCTTGTTGTGATTAGTGGAGTCACAAAAGCTCGGAGGCAGCGTGCAATCTGCAAAGTAACTCGTTACTAAAGTTATCTGATGAATGTAGTGGAGGGAAATGAAATGAATCCCTCCAAAATCTGGTGGACTGGAGGTATAAAGTTGTAGAAAATGGAAATAATACTTCAAGTGCGAGTGCATCAAAACTCTACTGGAGTACAGTACTTGAGTAAATGTACTTAGTTACATTTCATCAGTGGTTGCAGCCCAGTTTACAGTATATCTCTACGTAACATGATCACTCAGTTGCCTGCATTAAATCCTACCTTCATCACGGCAATAATGTCCAGTGTTTGAGTTGTTGATGGTCATTTTAAAGGCTACAGTTTGGTGTGCTGGTGTGTTTTATTATTTTATACTTCATATCAATAATGGTGGGACAGAGAGCAGAATCACCTCTCTGTATGATGCCTTGCAGCTCAGCAGCAGCACCAGTTTCTGGACGAGAGACAGAAGAAAGATTAGCTCGCTCTCCTCTCTGACTGGCGGCTCTCCGAGTTTGCTGCTGTTTGCCTCAAAGCAGCGGTGACTTTATTCCACATAATAAAGTCAAGTTGTCTTTTAGAGGGTAAACTATTATCCGGCCAAGGAGATTCAAGCAGCAGTGGCTATCAATTTAGTCTTATCCACCACTCGTAATCCATACTAATATGTTTTGTCATTTCCAGACAAACAGGTTTTTGCCCGGACTCTCAATCCTCGAATCTTTATGGTTTCTTATCACATGCCGCTCTGCTCTGTTATTTCCGAGCAGTCTAATCCCTGTGACTCCCTCCGAGGTGTTTCGCTCTAATGGATGGCTATATTTCAATGGTAATAGCCGGTGTGTGGCGCTTTTTGTGTGAGGCCCGCTATCCGTACGGAGACAATAGAGTGAGTTGTGTTTAGAATCGATACGTCTCTCTTTGTCTTTCCAAAATTGGAATTTGCTCCGTTGCCCCATCAGCTGAATACTCCACCAGCATTTCTGAGCGGTGTTTTAAAGCTTTAAAGGGGTTCAGTGCGTTTTTATTCACAGCAATACATATTAATTAATTTAATCCTCTGAACGTTTTTTTTTTTTGTCTCCATTATGTTGTGTCTCTCTGTGCTTGTATGCATGCACTTTAATTCAAGACTCAAGGTTAATATATGCAGTTTATTCGTGCGAGGTATAGATGCCTTTATGCTTCTCAAGATAAACTTTTTTTTTCTTATGGTGGAGTGTCGAGGATTAGATCAGGAGTCAGACAACCTGAGGATAGACGGTGTGCTGTGAGAACTGTGAGCGAGTAGTCAGACTGCGACCGGGGAGGATGTTGACTTTTGAGTATCCTATCTTAAGGAAATGTGTACTGTGAGGAACGATTGTGTATTTTCTTGCAGTATAAGCCTCGGAAGGACATCAAAATATTCTAAAATACACGCAGTAGATGAAGAATGTCGTTGTTGTTAAACTACCACCTTAATAGCAGAGCTATTGTGCACTGCTCAAGTTTCCAAGTCAACCTTGGATGCATTTTTATTGTCGATTAATAGATCAATTATTGTCTGGATTAATCAGTTATTTGGTGTATAAAATGTTAAGAAAAGGGTAAAAACAAGGGTTTTCCTAAACCTTCCTCAAATGTCTTGTTTCGTCCACGACCCAAAGACAATCAGTTTACTGTCACAGAGGAATAAAGAAACCAGAAAATATTCACATTTGAGATGAAACCCATTAAACAGTTTGCGATAACAGTAATTTTATGGTTGACACCTAATCAATTAATTGTTGCAGCACTGCTGAGAAATAAAAAACTGCTGCTCTAAATCTTCATTTTCTTTTTTCTCTCTTTTTTGCCGCCATGTGGATTCGACCCCTCCTGTCGCCGCTCTCTTCAACAGGTAAGACATTTTTACTCGTGATTCTTCATGTAACCTACAGATCTGTTCACATCCTCCACCTCAAAGGTTTCTTTCTGGTCTAAAGAGGCTGACAGCAGTCAACTTCTTTCCTTTGATTTCCTACTACTTTTGAGTAGCACTTAGTCATTTATCTCCATTTACTGCCACTGACCTCAACACAAGGACTTTGTTGTGGAGTCTTGGGTGGTTTAGTCATGCAGAGGAACACACACACAAAAAAAGGAAGTAGGTTGAACATACTGTAAGTTCACTGGGAAACGGCACATCGGTGTTTCTCTTCTCAGCACTCTTAATGTGTAGCGCTCATCATAACAATAAACTAAATGCATTCACCTTGATATGTTTTATATTCAAGTCATTAGTGTGTCTGTATCCCCTGTTGTTTTCAAAACCCTTTTCCACTCTGCTCTCGCAAATTAACAATTCAGTGTGCGGAGTGACTGGAAAGTGGGCTATTAAACCTAGTGGAGATGCCTGGTTTTGATGTAATGCCATCAAAGCGAGTGAAGAAACTTTCAAATCTGTATAATCTTTATTTCAACCACAGTCGAGCTTTCAAGTCAAAATACAGCGCAGCGTGTTCGACAGGAAGGATACTGAATATACTCTCAAAAACAACAAAAAGACCAGACACGACAATTAGCATTAGTCTGTCTCAACTTGTGTCTGAGACACTCGGCTGGTTTTGTACTAAAGATGCAAATCTTTTAAAACAGGTTACAGACTGATTTCATGTTTAAAAAAATATGTTAATTAATAAAACAGTTGGGCACCGCTGTTTTTTTAGCAAATGTTACTTACACAAAAGTAAAAAAGTGCTTTTCTTAAAGACTATATCCAGCATCGGATACACACTGATTGAGTCATTGTTAATGGCAGCACTACAAATACACTCCGCTCATACTGATGAGGTAACGGTTAGGAGTGTTCCAGTGCAACACTGTGACTCAGTGATGTGTTTTGAATAGTTTTTAAACATCAGTCGGGGCGCAGCGGGGTAATCTTCTCGTGAGACTTGTTGACTGTAAGAATCAAATCAAAAGGCTTCTCTTTTAGCCAGTGGTGTCAGCTAACACTTGTCGTATATGGATGTTAGCCAGTAGGCTAACTAGCTTCGGTACTTCGGTGCTTGCCTCCTCTAACGCAACCAGTTCTTCAACTTTACTGACCAGTTTGTGGAACCATTAATAATGCTCATTTGGATCTTGTCCCACGCTGCAAGGGTTCACAACCGGCATTCACATTAAAACAAAAGCCGGTGGTTGACTTCGCCTTTTTTTTTTCTCTCCACCTTTTATTGGCGCTTTCACTGCTCACTGCTGTCTTTGTCGTGGAAACCAGAGGAGGCCAGCAGAGTTGCACGAACTCTGCATGACCCTGATTTACCGGTCTGCTCGTCTATAGGCCTCCTGGCCTGTCTTAACAGCAACTCATTGTAGGTACCTATTCCCACAGCGACTATTATGCAAGACAAGCAAGACAAATCAGGCTGCTTTGTAATGAAAAACGCAGCCTCCACTCACACGTGTCTCTTTTGTTTTTGCTTGAATTGGAGTTACTGTTCGCCACATCAGTTCAGTTGTAGCCCTAATTTGTGCTCAATTATGTGACATTACAGACAAGGTCTTAAAACCTCGTGACTGTTTGTTTACCACTGGTTTCTCCACGAGAGTGAGAGGACATGTTAACAGTGTCTGCAGGGTGTTTCATGAGCCCTGAGGCAGCTGTGTGAAGCCTGAAGGCCTTTACATTCCCTCCGCTGCCCGGCACGAGGCTCTGGCTCAGTCTTGAGTGATGTACACCAACTAATGGCCCTGCTAAATACTCTCCACGGGACTGGGGGAACAATCAAGCTTATGTCGGAGACATACAGACACATATACACACACTGCTGCATTCTGTAGTTGTGAGTTTATGGGCTGAGGTAATGACAAAAACTCCACACCGCGTGCGGAGTTATGGTCCCCAGTGCTCTCACTAGCAACATCGCTAAGAACATCGCATCGAGCAGCCGTAGAGGGAAGGAAAGGTAGTGCAGAAGGAGAGCAGGAGAGGAAGGCTGTGATTAGGCACCATCAACACATCAGTTCATTTATCTCTGGGAGACAAAGCGGTTGAAATTTGTGCTTTTCTCACAGGCAGTTGTTCGTGACCGTGCATATTTGTGACTGTTGTGATGTGTTGTTGTTTGTGCATCAGCATTTTTATTCCTTGATGTCTTTGTGGTCATCGATTTTTTTATTTTATTTCGCCGCCTCCCAGAAGTCACTTGTCAGTTTCAATGAATTTTTCTCTTCTGTTGATTTATTTTTAGATTATATTATATAACTTCCAAGTTTTGTAGCCACCGATGGATGTGCGGTTCCTAAATTGGTCATTTATTAAGCCTGAACGTGTCACTCACTGGAGGTTTCACAGAGCTTTCAGCCACAAATCATGGCCTCATTCAGTGGATGGAATTGTGATTTAGCCATTTTATTATCCTTTTTAGTTTTAACTCAGTTAAGCAGAAAGAGGCTCTGTCACTAAAGTGCTGTCCCAGTTGTTGACTACTGGAACAATAAGGTTCAGTTGCCTCATAAAAAATGTCCCAACTATTTCTCCTGTCTTAAGTTTCAAAGAAAAATGAGTAATTCCTAAACTCATGGCTGTTTCCTATCCGATTAGACCTGGTATCTTATCTTTACGTAAGAAAACCTAACTAGAAGTGTAAACTCAGTTCTTCAATCGGCACTCTTCCTGCCGTGCCTTTATCAAAGATACACAAGAATTAGAATGTACACACACAAGACTGGCCGTATCTTTGATAAGACTGTAAGATCAGCAGCTGTTTCGCTTCACTTGTCACTGAGTAGCTTGCTTAGCTCGCTATAATGGACAAGAAAACACAGGCTTTCAATTTTAGAGCATGTGATAACAATTAGAGCTTCCCAGGCCTCCTTGTAGGCCTTTGCAGAGACGGAAGTTTTTGGCAGGAATTCTGGATTTAGGACAGAGTCTATTCCTGCCTTAGAAAGTCTTTAGTTAGATTAGTTCTGTATAGCTACATTCTTATCAGGAGATAAGAAAGGATTATTTTCCTAAATGCAGTTAGAACACATGTTTCTGTAATACTCGAAATGTTGTTCTCAACTAAGATTAGATTTAGGAAGTTTCTGTGATAAGCCTCCTGGTTCTGAATCGTCCAGTGCAGTACTTGTAGAAATTGTTGTGTTAGGATTGTAATCAGACCTGAAAACCAAGATTTCAGAGATCGACTGGAAACTGAAAGAATCACTTGTCTGATATTTGATACACTAAAAACATTCAGTCACAGTTTTTGATCATTTGCTCGACTTTAATTCATAGAATCGAACTGAAAACAAGCTTGACACATAATCAATCTTTGGTTTTACTGTGAGAGTGAATTTCTGTCACTTTTTAAGCTGCAGGACAAATAAACAAAGTGGGACTGTTAACGCAGATCACAACATGAAATCACATGAGAAACCAACAATGTTATCTTCATGATACATGCAGGAGCAACACAAACATGCATCCTTGCAATTGTGTGTGTGTCATTGTGTCTACTTGTGGACTATGGTCCATCTGCCTGACCCTCTCCTTCGGAGCACTCTCTGATTGGCTGTTTGACATTCTTAACAGCCTATTTACATCTGCTTGTGATAGGCTGTCACTCCCTGCCATGCCTTTCTTGCCTAGGGAGGCAAATTGAAGTGGTTACGTTGCAAAACCAGGAAGGTGACTGCCGCTGCGGCTGGATCTGGATCTGGAGTCGCTGGCAGTCGGGGGTTGTGATGTTTTTCCTGAGTCAGACTTGTTTACTGCACCAGATGTTGTCTTATCTGTGCGTCTGCAACACATTAGTTTGGTCGACGGAGGGAAGTAAAACATTCTGTAATCTGATAGCTGTCTTGTTAACTCCATTCCACTGAAGTCCTTATCTATGCACGTTTTCTCTGCAGCCCAAAGTTTTCTCCTGCTGTTGTTCTCAACCACAAAGCATACTCTCTCTCTCTGTCTGTCTGTTACACACTCACACAAGTGTTGAAGATAGGGGGTTTGGATTTATATAGCTGAGTTATAAGAGAACTTCTTTACTGCTGTATGAAACACAGGGACTAGCTTTCTGACTGTCTATAAAATTCCTTTAGTGCACTCTGGCACTGGGAACAGGAACAGCTTTCCTGTCATTCAGGATACACACTCACACAGTATTCCGGACATCATGCCTTTGGGATCTCGCTGTGGGAAACTTTGAGGGGGAGTGTTTAAAGGTGGAGCTGAAGCCTGAGGCTTGTGGGACAGGACACAAGGACTGAACAGAAGTGCATGTTTGATGGTTTCACAATGGAGTGGATTTGATCACGACACAATCCATGAGGACTTAAACTTGAGTAGATCCAAGGGTCTGCAAGAGGACTCTTCAGGGAAGTCTGAGATAAAGAGAGTTGGTTTGCATGAGAACTTTTCCAGGAGTTTATCTGCACTGATACCAGATTCAAGAGGACTTGTTGCGCTGCTGAGATCTCTTGTTGTCGGTGGGCTTCAGAGTGGGAAACTCTCACCATGGCCGGGGTCACTAGGAAGGGGTCTGGGAGACCCTCATACTACTACAGATTCCTGGGCAAGTCCCGACTGCAACGTCAGCGAAGCCGGTCCCGCAGCCGCACCAGGCCGTCTGCCAGCAGGGGTAATAAATACTACTACCACTGCTAAAAATGTTCACCCAGCAGCAGTTTTAAACTCACGTGAATTCTTGTAACTTTGCTATTACGACATACTGTAGCTGTAGCTGGTAAAACTAAGAGGAGACACGTTGTAGCTCACAAACAGGCCAATAATAATGTTTGTAGTGTTTCCCACAGGGTTTTGCTGACAGTGGTGGTGGACCTCTGGGTGCATGTTCCCTGCAAGACACTTTGTACATTTTTAAGTGTAATGTGTCAGTATGGCACACTTTGAGGGCGAGATTAAGATGCTATGAAGAACTTTGTGTCCTTGTAAACAGCATAATCATAAACGCATCGGTTCTCTAGATTTGATTGGTGATGAAAAAAAGGTCGCCCCCTCAAGAATTTGAACAAGACGGCATTTATGCATTTATTTTTGTCAGTGACTGCTGCACCAATGCGTCTAACGTTCACTGTCACACGTTGATAATGCTCACATTATGTGAGACTGTAACATTAATGAATGTTTATTTACCACAAATGATGATGTAACCTTTTAAATGCCTCGCTGTCACGGATGCAACCAGGAATGTTCCTGTGTTTGTGTGTGTGTGTGTGTGTGTGTGTGTGTGTGTTTGTTGTCTTTGCTGAAGCAACAACACAAAATATGTCACAGATCTTTTATGTCATTCTAGGAAATACAAATTGCTGCATTATGAAACTGTGACCGCGCCGCCACCAGAGGTCATTAATGAGAAGCACCCTTTTTTTTTTTGTCATTAACACAGAGCATAATTGGAGCATTTGTTGAGTATTTGTCTTGCTACAGTTTTATCACCTACATTCTGTTAAAGCAAACATGAGAAAATGCAATCCCCCTTAGATAACTTTAGCTTCACACTATTTATCAGTGACGTAATCTGTTGACTGTCACACACTGATAATAAATATAGTTTTCTTTTGACAAGTAGATAACTGCAGTGGATACACTGGTTAATGTCATTCACCTCAAATGGTGTATCCTCAAAATGCCTCGGTGTCTCGGAGGCAGCCAGGAATGTCCCAGTGTGTGTGTGTGTGTGTCTGTGTGTGTCTGTGTGTATTTGTGTATACAGCTGGGGTGAGAGATGCTCTGCTGAATCTTTTATTATGAAAAGCGTAAATATAGTTAGCTTCATTATGAACTGGCCGGATGAATGAGACAACCACAAAGGTAATTAATGGTTAAATTGTTGTTTTTTCATTAGGAAGTACATTATTGTGGCGATTGAGTTTCTAAAGAAGTATTTCTCTTGCACGACAGCTACAGTCAGTGAGAGCAACACGAGAACACACAATTCCCCTTTTTCAAACTTTTTTTTTATTGTTCATGTAAGAACTGCTGCTTTATTTTCAGAACCCATCGCGACACATGTGTTCATGAGCGAGGTAACAGTTTGGCGTCGCTATTCACAAGGTGCTGCCGCTGTGCTCTCAAATTGCACCGCCAACACTTGACAGCTCGCGGCTCAGTGTCAACTTGGCGAGTTCCACCCTGTTTGGGCCTGTGAATATTTTCGTTCTTAGTAACCAAGAAGCCGTTTCAGTTGATTAGTTTCTGCACTGCACAACTTTATCTTTTTCTCTTAGTCCATGCCCCGCGAGCACTTTGTTTCCTCACTTTGCTGCTTTTCTGCCCCTCAGTACTCCTGTACTTTCTGCTGGAGGTAGTGTTTGAACTGCAAGGTTATAGTGATAAATCTGCCCCCAAGGCTTAGCTCAAGGTACTCAAATTGAGAGAAAAGAAATAGTGCTGAATTTCTCCAGCCTATTGATTTTATTTCAGGTGAACTGCTGTAACTCGCCAACCAAGATATCAAGTGAAAAGCTGTTAGGTATCTGGGGCCGTATTGCTGTGAATATGATGCAAACTTTCTTTGAAAGAAAACAAAAAAACAGTATAGTGTGATAACATCAGGCTCGCTTTCTCTGACTTTCACGATACTGACTCGTACTTGTATTCCTCTAAACATAAGTGGAATTACGAGTGGACTGCTATAGTGCGAGGCAGACAAAGCCGAACAAAGTCACACCAGAGAGACACAGAATGTGTAGGTGCCCTGTCCGATGTCTTCACTTCACTTCTTTTGCTGATGAAAGAGGCGCTTTGAAGTCTCCCCTCTGTATCATTCACTTCTCAAAAAGACACACACACATGCATTTGAGTGTATGTACAAAGGCACGCACGCAAACACATTCTGCCTTGATCTTTGTGGCTAAGTGCAAGCTCCTCTCACAAAAAAAAAAAAAACCCTCCACACACTGCACATTAACACACAGGCAGGGTGGAGGTTGAGGTAGCTCCCAGATGGTACAGAAGACCACTGCTGGCTGTCGAGACCTGTGCACGCCTTTTGATTCTTGTAGTTGTGGTAAAGAAGTAGTTAAAGAAGCCGCGGTCGTGCTTTGTATGAGTCTGAACTGGTGACTGTGTGTCATCGTCAGAGCAGTAGACACTATAATGTTCTTTAGAGAGTCCTTTCACCTCATCTCATGACTCTTGTTGACACTCCATAGAATATGAGAACAGCTGTCTTTGGCTTTATATTATGGGCAGTGTTTTCATATATTCATATATAAAAAGTAATGAATGATTTAGCAGGAGACTGATATTGCATAGATGTGTTTCTCATCTGTTTCACTCTCTCCTAGCAGCTCTAATCAACAGTTTTAACGGTGAATCACATGACTTCTTGTATGTGAAGAGATATGTTAGAGCATTATCAACGAGTTATGCAGTCCCTCTCAGCGTCTTTAAGCCGTTGTTCCGGTTATACAGCAACGAACAAGAGTGTCCTCGGCAACGGGAGTCAGATCGGGTCTCCATCCTGTTTGTTAACATAAGACGTATATCCCCGTTCCCTATTTAGGGGTGTTCCTCTCCTCACCACTTGTCCGTAACTTAGCTGTGTTCAACCTCAGATGCTTGAAACAAACTTGGACATCTAAATACACAGAGAAAGTTGGTCTAACTGGGCAGGTTTAATTCAAGTTAATATAATGTATTGTAGTAAGCAGCAAAAGGCCTCCTCCCAAACTCTATACGCTACCTGTCCAGCCATGAACTCTAGACGACAAAGTTAGCAATTAGCAAGTGTATTCCGCATAGACCCGTCCTACCCGCCTCTGATTCATGAGTGACTGTTGACTCTGTTGGTTTGGATTGGATGGGTTCCAATTAGAGACGGAGTAGAGGCCAGTTTTAGCCGAACACAGGTGTATTCACCAGAAAACCAGCCTCCACATGGATGCTAATGTTGCTCTGGATCTGCTAGATGTATCAGTTTTAGAGTGGAGAGTTGTTTCTGAACACGTTGACCAACTTCAAAAGATGATAACATGTTGTTGTGTAGTTAATTTTAAAAAGCTTGTTTATGCATCAAATTCAATTAGAAACCTGTTAATACTGAGAAATGTGCTTTCTTCAAGGCAAATCAGGCGACACATAACCAAGAAGTTTATGTGGCGCTGTATAACTACAGTTAACTGGTTTCTGAGGTGTCTTTAATTGCATTGAATGTCGCAAATCTGCTTTGTGGCTAAAGTTATATTGCAGGAGTTTCCAATACAAACCGGTTTGATTTCTGGGATATTCAATTTGCTTGATTAGCCATAAACAAAAACTTCTATCTGATATCCTCAGTTTCCAGACCTTTACTTTATCAGTGTATGGGGCTTTGTTTGTATTGTGATATAGAGTTGCATAAACAGTGACAGAACCACCCTTAATGTAGTGTGTATATTTGCTTTAATTCATTGAAATAGGGTTTGTGCGAAGAGAGAGAAATAAACTTCTCTCAGTAAACAACTCTATGCGCCCGGAGCTCGATGATGTGATATCGCTGAAATGTGTCTCATTCGAGACGCCCGGCAGCTCGGTTCGAAAATGGTGTTTTTGTTCACACCACAGCCGTGAACAGCCCTGTGGGTTTATCTTGAGGAAGTTACTGTCGCCCCGCTTGATGTATACACCGGCGCTGGGACAGATGAGGTGGCGGCTGCGTGAGCTCATGTGTTATTGTTTTCTCAGCGTGTGTGTGTGTGCGTCCGTGTCACTGCGTCATTATCAGTGAATGGAAAATCTTCTATCAGTTTTCCCCCCCTTCTTTCGCCAGGGTTACTGACATTTACATAGAAAATTACTGCTTATCTCAAAGAGAGACAGTCAGGGAAAAGAGAGAGAGCAGTGTTCCTCTGATCCGACATGTTCTGCTGGTGTGTTTGAAACTCCTGTTGCATTCAGACTCTTTGTTCTGAATCGTCCCGTGTATAGAATCACATAATTTTTCAAGGCAGAACTCATCATCTGGTTCTTGTATAACCCAGAGCAGCCTTTAATCTATGAGGAAGTTTCCTCAGAAAAGTTTTTATTAGCTCTTGTAAACTTAAAAAAATAAGTTCTCTGAAGAGTTGATGCTTCTGTCAAAGCTGAGTTTTCCTCACTTAGTATTGGGCAGATTCCTTGCATGGCTGAATTGAGCTGTTATCCGCTGCCATCATCTTGTTTTGATATCACGCAGACTGTTGTCAGGAGCGTGCAAAGCTTGCGGTCTATCATCCAAATCTGCTAGTTACTACCTGCCTTTCTTCGAATCCTTCCACTGATCTCACTCGATTCTCGTGACCCATATTGTCACTTAAAATCTGGCAACAGTTGACATAAACGCCAGCTGGCATCTGTGTTACGAATGAACTCATACCACAGCAATATATACATGACAATAATAGACATAGTTATTCTAAATGAAATAGTGTGACCTTTTGTGAAATGTGTTTGTTCCCTTTTCTTGGTGAGAGTTGACGACTCCCAAATCTGTCTGTTCCATCTGAAGCTAGGGCCGACAGCCAGTTAGCTTAGCTTAGCTTAGCTTAGCTTAAAGACTGGAGGCAAGTGACGAGCAGCGAGCCCGCCTATATCCCAAAGCTGATTAGATGGCATGATTTTTTGGGGTCTCCATTGCACAAAACTTTGTACAAATTAAGAAAACAAGATGTAATGTGTTACCTCATGAGCCCTAGAGGTGTTGGAGGCCTTCTGGCAGAGTCAGACCAGCTGTTTCCCCCCTCTTTCTAGTCTTTATTATAAGCTATGCTGACCATTTCCTGGCTACAGCTCAAGATTAAACAGACATCGATCTTCTCATTTCATTTTCTTGAAGAAAGTGAATAGCATATTTCCCCAAATGTCTGATCATTCCTTGTAAAACTCGGCTGCTAAATATTTCTTCCATGAATAAAACATCAAAATGAAATGCTGGAGGAGGCAGCGGCGGTCTGAAGTCAGGTCAAGTTGAAGTCTTTGTGTAGCTCCGAATCACATGCAGTCTCTCATCAGACTTTACAGATACACATCAACAATGGCTGCAAAAAAAAGGAAGAGCAAAACAAAGAACCAAGAAAACATTACAGGAAAGGGAAGAAAAAACAGAAGCTGTAGCAAGGGAAGTTAAATGATGATAGGAACCAATAAAAGACAAATACAGAACAATTATCTCCGACAATACAAACAGAGTCCAAAAGTAGAACTGGTTAAAGTCCGGCACAGTATGTCCAAAGAGATTAGCTTTAGAAAGAGCAAAAAAAAAACCCTCTCTCAAATTTTCTTGCCCTTTTAAAAACTCGTTATATGACGGATGTCGACGCTGACGGCTCAGTGACTGAGAATACACACACACACACACACACGCATAAACACACAGCACGCAGTGACAGAAGCAGTGTAACAACTGTGTGAAACCATGAAATATCACAACACTAAAGGGAGAGTTACTGCGAGCAGCTTGGAAGAAAGTGTTTGAACTACTCGATAACAGCTCAATAATGCATTACCACTGACAGTTATTGCGCGTAATCATATTCTCAATGGGTCATTACCAAGAAACACTTTTGATCTGTGCTACCGCGTCATGCTTAGATTTTGTCAGGTTGTTTGTGATGTAGACGTATTTCTGACTGTGTGTGCATGTGTGTGAGTGTGTGTGAGTGTGTGTGCTGATGGGAAGTGAGGACAGAAATGAGGCTGATAGATGGGAAGCACGGCCAAAACAACACAGACGATCATAATGACTCAGTTTCCGATGCCTAAGTCATATTTACACGTAAACACGGGAAGGCTGGAAACAAGTCTGTAGTAATGACTCGCCTCTCATGTGATGATCTGCTTTAAATATTAACACGACGGAGAGAAGAGGAGAGATTTAGAGCCGAGCGGTGCCACGTTTAGACCTCAGCTTCACAGCCAGCTGAATCACTTTTTTCCTGTTTTCCTCAGATTTGCTCTTTGATCTGTTTTTTTTGCAGTCGGTGCCTGAGCATCCTCGCTGAGATTAAGGTCATGTTTTAGTAAAACAAAGGCTTCACTAATGAATTTAGGCAATCTAATGCTTTGATCATTTTCGCCTTAATGTTTAGCACATACAGTCAGGCCAAGGGCGAGGAGAATATTTGAGATAAGAGTGTGGAAATTAACTTGAGCACCAAAGAGTAGAAGTACTTCCCATCTACTTTGTCAGTTCTGTATTAGAGGAAGAGAAGTGAAAAGTGTGATCAATTTGCCTCTAAGATCTGATAATGGGAGACAGAGACACGAGACAGACGGCAGCGACAGTTAATAAAGCAATAAAGCAGCAAAGTGAAACTGCTCGGCCTCTTCAACATCATCTCGATGTTTAACCCAGGATTATTCTTCTGATCTGCGTCTCATCCCTGGAGTCTGTCCTTGCCTACGCTCTTTTCCCTCAGCCTGGTGAATCATGAAGATGGGGCCGGATGACGCAGTGCTTCTGCGAACCCGAAAGGGGTCCAATAATGGGGACAGGTGCAGGCTAATCCCCCTTAATCCATAGATATCAACTCAGATTACAAGGCAGAGCCAGTTATGGAGAAGTAGGTGTCGAACTATAGAAGATCATTCCCATAGTTCACCGTGAAAACGGCCTGTCAACATACAGCTGAGCAGCAAGCAGTCGAACTTAGAAGATGAATTACACTGGAATGTTTAGGGTTGCATCTAAAGTCTGTTATTATGCCAATCATTTTTACGATTAATCAGTCTATTAAGTGTCAAACAATCTTAAGAAATGCCTGTCACAATTTCCCGGAGCCCAAATTGACGTGTTCACTTCGCTTCTTTTGTCCAACCAGCAGTCCGAAACCTATAGACTCAATTTATTTATCATCACAAATAAGGAAGAGTCACAGTTAAGAGGTTGCTCACTGGAAAATCACTGAAATGATTTATGAAATATCAAAATAGGCGGTCGTTATTTTCTTTTAATCGTTGCAGTTGTTGTGTTTCTCCAACCATATGCGAGGTTTGTTCAGCCGTTATTAGCCTCGTCTTTTCCAGAGCTATACAAAAATACTTGAAAGCAGTCCAGCTCATATTTCCTTTGAAATCCCAGGGCCTGGATGTAACATAACCGCGATATGCAATAAAACATGAGGAATGAAAACAAATAATCCACAAACAGATCTGAAGAAATGCATCCGCAGCCCCCGGAAACCAATCTCAATATGTCCAATCCCACTAATCATGCGTAGATGATACGCTTGTCATTTTCGTTTTTGTCTTTTGCGGTGTGTATTTCTGAGAGCTGCTGTCACGTGTCATTTTATCAACTGACACCGGGGTGTTTGCTTCATATTCTGCATTTTCCGTGCTTGTGGATGTTATTGAAGTGCGTTCGGATCTCAGCCGGCAGCGGCAGGAATGTTGCTGCTGTGTCGCCCTCTGCAAGAACACAGACTTCCTCCTTCTGCGACCGACTATCCTTCTCCTCCGCCTTCCCATAACACACTGCAGACAAAGGCATGCATGTGCCAAACCAAACATGAAGCAGAGCCCCTCTCTCTGGTTACCACTAGAACATGGTCGGATTTAGAATTCTTGTGTTTGTGAGGCAAAAGAAAAATCCCGTCCTAGTGCAGCATAGTGCTGCGCAAAGCTCCCAATATCTGTATTTTTACCAATTTATTGGCTGACTGTGTTTCTCAAACTTAATACGGAGTCCTGGAAAAAAATTTCAGGCTGCTTTGATCTTATTTTCATCACTAGCCCTCAGTCGTTTTAAGATAAGGGGCTCAGTGTTAGCAGAAAGTTAAGAGGCTGTTGACTGTATCCACACTAGCGGCTGTTGTGGGTTGAAATGATTCTCTTTTACTCCCCTCGTGTCCACAGAGTCGCTCCAAGGAGACGGAGCAGCACCTCTTTATCGCCCCATCATCGCCGCGCTGAGTAAATACCGCATCTCAGAGGTCAAAAGTCCAGCGCTGTCCTCACAGACCAGTGTTAGCACACGATAGTGTACCCACACGAGGAAAGATTCTCTGCCCCCTCCCCTCCTTTCGTCTCTCCCACACTCCAACACAAGACCTCAAAGCTTGACGATTCAGAGCTGGGCCTTCATCACAGCATATGCCTGTGTGTACATACATAAATACAAATCTTGCTCTTTGATGGACATTAACTCACAGTTTATATTCTAGAGACAGACAGAGACCTTTTTTGCAGCACTATCCGCCTGTCAGGACAAGTTCTAGCCGTCTCGTATTTGAGGGAAAAAAAACAGTGGAGACTTGTATTTGAGGAGGGAGGATGTGAGGCAGGGTGGACCAAGAACGATGGTCCTCCAGGTAGAGAGAACACTGTAAACACTGCTTGACAGCCTGTGATTTTGCTGCACATTTCACTGGCCCGCAGAGGATTTGTGTGTGTTTATGTGTGTGTGTGTGTGTGTGTTTGCCTCTGTTTTTCACAAGAGCCCTGCCGTCTCTTCTTCGGAGGCTGTTCTTTCAGCCCTGAGGGTGTAGACTTCTTGAAATGCAGACACGTGCTGCTGTTGATAACTGGATCCTGTACTCTGTAACTTTCTGCTCATTAGCTTAGCGAGCACAGTTTCGTTCAAATACACCCTTTAAAACTGCTATAATAAATGTTCTGATATTAGTAATGGATTAAATGTTGTTATTCATCGTGATAAACTCGCCCATAACTCTTCACTCTGTCACACCACTGTGCGACCTCACGTTGACGGAGGGTTTTCCTTGTTTAAGCAGAACCATCAGAGTGATCGTCTTTTCTTTTGTGGATCACCACTATACCATCAGGAGTCACACTATCCCAGTTAATGTTTAGTCATATCAATACTAGAGCCAGACCAACATATCAGTTGGCCAGTCACAATAATATTGGTATGATTTCACGCGTGTTTGATAACCAAATCATTGGATCACTGCAGTGCACGCGTATATCAGAGCAGAAGATCAAGAAACGGTCGGGTTCTAATTGATAGATTTAATTTAAGCTTATAATTGTAGTAATTTTGGATCACTATCTTCTGCATTTGGATAAAGTGCCTCAGGAAAATATGCTACTGTTTTAGTAACAGCTACGTATTGAGTTTCAATTAAGATTCATGATCCATTTAATTATAATACAATTGGGACTGCACCATAAAATAAAAGTTGCTTATAAAACAAGATGATATAAATGGACGATTAGATAATATGTTGTAAAAATAGAAAAATGAAAACGTGTTATTTCAGGTGGGATGTGGAGGTTAAATTCACGACACTGGTCTGACTAAAGAAGCTGTGTAGCTCGCAGGGTTGAACATGTTGGCTTTGTTCACAGTGAATTTAAGTAGAACTTTTTAAAAAGAAAACTCTCAACTACCACGCAAGCCAATGCACCAAAGCAGTCACCAAACAAAAGTTTTTCAAGATGTTTGGCCGCGTCTCAACTGGCTTCGATTGCAATAATGTTGCCGCCAGATTGTAGAAACTTTCAATACACAGAAACAGGTTTTTGTCATTTAAAAAAAAAACAAACATAACAAATAAAAAAAAATAAGAGGCTTAAGAATAAGATCTAGAGTGATTACTAGTGTAACGCCAACAACACAATGCTGAGTGTTCTTTTCATGTTGCTATCATTTGCTGGCAGATTAAATACCCTGTGCGGCAACAACAACTTGCTAACAAGAACCGTTGTGAATTTCCTCTTTTATCACGGAGCCGCTCGCCGCAGCCAGCTCCTCGAGCAATAAAACATCATAAAACACGTCACTCCAGGCAAAAAAAGAACAGCGTTTATTTACAAAGCCGACCATCATCGTTATTATATCAGCCCAGCACTTTGGCGCAGACACACCAAAAATAAGTCGTTATGCAAAGTGTTCATTCCTGTTTTTCCTCTTCAATGATTAACGAGATGCTATCAGTCTGTGTTCTGAAAGTTTATGTGACGCATTACCACCTGTTTTCTTGCACTGCTCAGAAAAATGAATCAGTCGTACTATATTCATCCTGTTTGTCTGGCCATACTAGCAACTAACAAAACATTTGACAATATTGAAGTTAGTTTTTCAAAAGTAGGAGAGGCTTTTCCTCCTCCACCTTTGTCTACAGTGGTTTTTGCAAGCTGGAATATCCTGTGTTGGTGAAGTCTGAGAGGAAGGGAAGTTCAGTTGGCACTGGGCACTGGATGGAGCATGCCTGGTTGGGGAACACTAAGGAAATATGTATTCTGACCTATATAACTGAATGTTAATAGGGAACGGATGTCAGGAAGAGAGGAAGGGAGATTGAATTGAATCATTTAAAGTAATAGAATGACAAAAATCACTGTAAAACTGTGGCTTTGTATTGATTAAACTAGAGGGATATAGTGTGTTTATTAGTGCATTAAGAGATGCTGGAAGGTGGTTGTTTTACCTTATTCCCATTAGCATGCTTCCACGATAAGCTATGCTAACCACCTTTTGACTCTGGCGTCATACTTGGCTTATAAACACAAGAGCGGTATCAATCAAATGTAACTCTTGACAAGGAATCGACTCTTACAGGAATAATTTGCTTGACATTCAGTAGTTTTTTTCAGGCTGCAATGCCCCTATCTCGCCTGGACAGACCGGTACTAAAATACACTCCTCTGTGCACACATAATGCAGGAGACTATCATCCCGTCTGTGCCCATTAGGCCCCCCGGGGCTCTCGCTGGCACTTTGATGATCCCAATAACCAACTGTGAGGAGGCCTGAAGGTGGGTGGAATCAGGACAGAAAGATGGCTCTATTTGTGAATGGATGGTGTTGGAGGAGGGAGAGGTGTGAGCTTTTTTTTGGGGGGGGGGGGGCGTAAAAGGATGGAGAATAAAAGGGAAGATGGGTACAATAGGGGAGGGAACGACAGATGAGAAAACGATTTGATTTGATGTGGGAGATGAAGATGTCACGGCGCAGTTACAGAATTCAAGGATGGGGGTTTGAAGAGGACGTTCATCAGAGAGCACGCACGGAGGGAAGAAAGTGAGCTGGTGAAGGCAGAAACGACAATGGTATCATGATAAGGAAGAGGAGGGGGAGGATGAAGGTCGGTATAAAAAATAGAGGACCTCAGTTCAACGACACCTCACCTCTCTGGGCCCTGTGACCTTTTTGATTGACCTCACAAAAAGAGCCCGCCATGCGAAATGCTCCCCAATAAACACACACATACGCCTCACAAAATATCTTAATCAAGAACAGTTTGACAAACCCCTTTGAAAAAGAAACACTAATCTGATACCAGCAACCACACACAGTACAAAACAGCACTTTAATGACTCACTTCAGTCGGAAATGTGTCTTTTAATTGAAGTCTTATTGAGCGCTAATGTCTGTTCATGGGCTGCCGTTGGTTAGTTGGGGGTTGGAGGGGAGAGTTAAAGCGAGGGGAATTTTCCATTCATTTGTAGAGATACAGTACAGGCAGGTGGTAAAAGCATGTTGAAAGCGCACACTTCAGTTTTACACAGCAATTAGTTTGCAACTTAACGATTTGTGTTTGTGTGCGCGGGCTTTTCCTCCGAGTGCTCGTAGCAGCCAGCTGTGCACAAGTGGAGAGATTTTTCGTTAAAAAAAGATTAAAAAGAGGGCTAGAGGGGTGAAGCGGAAAAAGATGTTGAGGAATAATTTGAAGAGAGATGCGGGAATTCACTCTCCCGATTTAATTCGGTCAATGTTCAGATTGAATGCCTTTATTAGCTTTATTTGGTCATGAATGGTTTTCAGATTTAAAAAGGATTAAATATGCTTGTTGTCATGGAAACAGATATTTTAATGCCACCTTTTTTTCTTTTTCTGTCGTTACATCTGTGAGATTTTAACTATCTGAGACTTAACTCGGTAAAACCATGACTTGCACTCGGAAATAGACTGATAAACGTCTACAAAAATTAAAGTTAAATCAAAGTTAAATAGGGACACAGCAGGCAGGGCTCGCTTAACCATAACCCTTATTTATTTAATTGTTGTACAGAAAGTGTCGAATTTTGGCTTGACTTGTAAATTTGCTCATGAAGGCTTGTAAACTTGACTGGGACCACCTCTCTTCAGTCACTCCCTGAGTCTCGTGTCCTTCTGTGTAATGATAGGGGTGTTTAAAGAGGCTCATGTAGATTTCTTCACCTCTGGAAAACATAAAAGCAGGCTCAACACGTCTCTGTAACACAGTGACTAAGCCAGTATCAAATCAAATCCCTCTGACCTCCACAGAGTAAAATGGACTACTGCTCAGTGGATCCAGATGGTCCCAGTTTTCAATTATCGAGATTTGATTTAGCGAGAGAGGACGTCTGCTCTGCGTCAGAGCATGTTGTTGTTTGTCTGCCGTTTGTTGTTGCGGGCTGCGTTTATGTTAATGTTAGGCTGAGAATTATGTGGGTTGGGATGTGAGCCAGCGTTCTGCACAGCAGGAAGTGCTATTCCTCCATTCGTTCTTCAATTACAGCGTGCGCTAATTCAGTCAGGCGGCCTGTTAAACAGCAGACAGCTAATTTAGCACAGCTGAGCTTGAGAAGCTAATAGAAACTCCAAGCTTGTGCACTTGTGTGTGTGCGTTAGTAGAGATGCTTTATATTCAAATATAATATTGGGCACAAATATTTTTTGGCGCAACATTTGGTCCATCCAATTTTTGGTAATTTAACTGCAGTATTTCATCATAGCAGTCCTCATTTAGTTGAAGCCAGTGTTTATCCCAAAGTAGGAAAAATCACGCCTCTCTCATTTGTTTTGTTGCACATCCAAGAGTGAAAATTGATACAAAATTCAGCGCAGTAATTTAGTTTTTATGGCCAAATCTTATCTCTTGTTGCTGTTACAGATTAGCCTTAAGCATCAGCTAAAGAAAACATGGGTTACATCCAAAGCAAATTAAAAAATGTGGTATAATGAAGTCTGATGAAGAATTATGACCAATTATGTCAAACTTAATGAAGTTTGGAGCCAAATGCTCACTCGTTACAAGTCACATTATTGTACATTTGCATAATTTATGCCTTGCAGCTAGTTTGGTACGTAGGAATTGAACTAGCACATCTGCACTGTTGTTGTTGGTGGTGCTGGGTCAGGCGTGTGTAAGCTGACCAATCGTAGACTGAGGCGGAACTTAAAGAGACAGGAGCTGAAACAGAGCATCAGTATGAGAAAAGTGTTTTTTAAGTAACCCAGTTTTTTAAGATGTTGCATCCCAAATCTGAAGATGATTAGTTCAGCAGTTAGCGGGAAGTTCCCCCCAAACATATTATACACTCAAATACGACTGTGTGTGTGTGATTGTGTGTGTGTGTGTGTGTGTGTGTGTGTGTGTGTTTGTGTGTGTGAGAGAGAGGGGGGGAGATAAAGAGAGAGAGAGAGAGAGGAGGAGGAGGATTTGGTTCATAATGCAGTTTCATCCTTATTAGAGTCACACTGCCACGCACACTTAACACTAATTTCATTAGTTCGCAATGTTACAGACAGTCATTTAAATCATTTTAATAAACCTAGCACAGTCCCGGTGAAGCAATGACCCCATCTGTTTCAAAAGATTAGATCAGAATACAGCACAGTGTCTGACCTATTTTACACATTTTCTGCTTCGTGATCGAATGTCTTGTACTTTAAGTCTCGTCTTCCTGTACAGAACAGAGTGATCTAAATTTGCTGTACAACTGGCTAACAGGCTGAGAGTGTGTTCTGTACCCATGCGGCAGCTGTTAGCAGTGACGGCTAGCGGAAATCTGCGGAGACGTGCATGCTCAACATCACTCACATTCCTCTCGGACGTGTCCAGATTTGCCGCTTCCCGCACGCACAGTCATTGACTCTAGAACGCTTTCACGGCACGTCCATGCCGATCTGATGCTGTGCCGTGTTGCCAGGATGAGGGGAAAGAATTAGACAGACACCCACGCGATTACAGATGAGTTTAGTGAAAAGAGAAAGGATAGGATATCAGGAATGGAGATCAACAGCCTTGAACTCCTGAATGGACTCATTCATGCACTGATGGAGGATTTGGTTTTATAACACAGTCCAGTGTTTACAGGATTCATCCACAAACACTTATTTTTACATGTTCTCAGTCTCTTTGTGTTCTCAGACTGCGCTTCACACAGTTTGTCCTTCATAAAGGTCGTTCCTGTTCTGAGTTTAGATCTTCTCCATTGCCTTTCTGTGCTTTTCTTTTTTGGTACTCTTAATTCAGTGTGGAGGCAGGTTTGATCAAGTGAGTCACGAGTTTGAAGATTGTTATCACACTGACAGCAAATCACACAGGATGCGCTGTGTAGAATGGAAAAATGCAAGATGTGCCGCTCTGACGCTGCAATCTTTTGACTGTTTAAAGAAACAGTTTGAGTTTTTTTTTGGAAATATTCTAAATTATTTTCTAGCTGAGTTTTAGACAAGAAGATCAATACCGCTCTCATGCCTGTATGCTTAAGATAAAGCTGCAGCTAGCAAGTAATTAGCTTAGTTTAGCATCAAGACTAAAAAATACACTTCCTTAGCTCAGTAATCAGCACATATTTCTTTTGTGCGTTTGCTTTTTTACTTTGGAGAGTACCAAACTAGCTGTTCCCCTTTGTTATAGTAAGTATGTGAAGCTGAATTAAGCTGAAATAAGTTAAGATAAGCTAATTAATCAGCTTTTGCTCCTGAATTAACAGCAGAAATAGGACTGGTATCAGTCTTCTCATCAAACTCTGGGCAAAGAAAGTCGACAATTGTATTTCCCAAAATGTTGAGCTCTTACATATTATTTTTTTTCACAATTTAAGGATCAGTTTCACATTTTGCAAACCTCTTTCTACAGAGTCTCCTCCAGAGAGGACAGGACGCCGACGCAGCATGCCAGGCAGCTCCTCGGACAAGACCGCACCCACCATGGAGGCTACGTCCACCGCTGCGACACCTTTCCGAGTCACCGTGAGTACTGTGAGTGTTTTTATGTTGTTTCCTTGTATCGTCCCTGTCTTCTCTATTTGTTTTGCCTTCTGTCTCCGTCTCGGTCTCTGTCTCCACCTCAGTTTGCCTTAGGAGGCTCTCAACTGTAGATCAATGTCTTCAGCGGTCTGGTGTCCAGATGGAGCCATGCCAATCTGAAACACATTTACATCAAATGTTGGAATGGGGCCTTTGATGTTTGGCGTCTACACATCAAACATCTCCACATCTTGGCTTTAGGTTCAGCACTCCATTTTCCACGGCCTTCTTACATCCTGTGATTTTTCATTACATTTCACCGCAAAATTGTACAAAGCTGACACACACACGCACTCGCACACCTGTGCACGCACAACTCTTGTCACTCAATCGCCTAGAAGCAGACTGTCTCTCTTCCTCTCCGTCAAACACACACACACACACACACACACACACAGCAGTCCTTTGTCTGTCATCCTGCTCTAATTCAAATCCAGTATGCTTTCTGCCATGTTTAATTCAATAGATAAACAGCTGGTTAATGAAGCAAAAAATTCCGCTATGAGTCATCAATTTAAAGCTAATTAGCAATTAGCAGCGCATATTCCCATTAATAAATGATGAGTGGGGAGATGACAACCTGGAGGTGAACTGTAAACATCGGTTGTTAGGACAGCGGGGCCACAAGCGCTCCGTCTCTCATAAACAAACCCTCCAACTTCATGTTGACTTTTAGCCTTTGTCAAGGCGCAGCAGGCACACTAATGAGCCGAGCAGAAGGCTAAAAGGCATTATGTTCTTTCTGAAAGATAGAAAATATTTACTCATTATCTCCATTTTCTCCCTTTTGCTGTCCCTTCATGGCCTTCAGCCATCGTCAGCACTCAAAGCTTCACCGAAAAGGTAAAGTTTACTCTGCAAAATTCAAATGACACGCCTCTGAGGCTTACAGAAATCCCACAGTTAATGGAAAAAAAAAAACTAATGGGCTAGACTCACAGATGCTGGACCAATTGCAAAGTGTTGCATGAATTTCATTTGAAGAGTTGCACATATAGAATTACCACAGTCTAATGATCCATAGACTACTTGAACTCTGATCGGTTCATATAAAAAGTTAGGAGCTTTTTACCGGCTGTGTGACGGTTTGCTCTTTGTCAGTCTTCCTGACCCGCTTTTATTTTGCATTTAAGACTCATTTTACCATATACAGAATGTGAATCAGGTCATTGAAAATTGAATCATTGAGTGGATGGAATCAGATATTAAAATGGAAAGTAGAATAAAAAGCCTCAGCGAGACAGAAAAGGGTCAGATAGACAGGCTAAATATTGATTAAGTGTCTCTTAAGCAGCTCTTTGTGCTCTCTGGGGAGGAGAGGCAGAAGAAGAGCACTGCAGCAAAGTCATCCTGCCTCCATCACATGACCACTTAACTGACTTCTGTGGGCTCATTGCTAAGCAGCAGTGACTTCTTGCACTGAGAAAGCTTGCCCGGACCATGTTTGACCCTTTGCTGCACTTTTCCCTATACTGCCCCCTTCTGGCCTGTGATGGTAACACAGCAATCTAACTTCCCAGCTTCTTCATCAACTTTTGATGGATGCAGACCAGTTAACAAAGAAGATTTTTCGGTTTTACAGATAGAGCAATTACTGATAGGTCCTATGCAGTTGAAAACGACACATCAGTGTATGTTGAGGATGGGTTGGAGACGGACGTGTGGGCATGTAAACAGGGTGACATGCAGCCATGGGGTCATCTTCTCCTCCTCCTCCTCCTCCTCCTCTCCTGTATCTTCAGCACTTTTAGCAAAGACAAACCACCCCTCACTTTTCTCCCTCCAGTGAAAAGAGTTGCGGTGACATCTAAAATACCCCTCCTAGGCCTTGAGCTAAATCTGTCAAAATGTTTTTCTCTCATGTTCTTTGCAGAGACCGAGTTCAATGTCTGCACACACAAATGGGTGCCACACACACACATAAGCACATCTCAAAGCATTTATAAGAAAGAGAGAGTTAGAGAAAAAAAAACAGACTTCTCACCAGCATGCATAGGAGAAAAATAAAATCTTTCTAAAGCCTAATCTTCCCCAGGCAATTCAGAAATACTAGAATATTGCATAGCTTCAATATAAAAGTTGCTACTTGGTACTTTCTCTTACTGAGTGCTTGTTTTAAAAAGCAGACAAACAAACCTTATCTAAGTCTGTCACGTCCAAGTCCTGCTGATTGCACTCATTGGCTGGATTGATTCTCAATTGTGACTTAGCTCCTTATCCAATCTCTCTCTGACTCCATCGTCCCTACCTGCCCCCCCTCCTCTCAGATAATAGCAGGGGGTCTAATTGGACAGGTATGTCTCTTGTTTTCATCAGGTTAGAGCTAGAGGGGGACAAGAGAGGTTGATGTGGAAGCAGGGAACACCCTGCTGATTGTCCAGGCGCTGATTCTATCAGCCCCCATTAGGGAAGCCTGAAATTGCCAAAGCCAAGGGAATAGAATTAACTTGTAGCAAGCATTTGCTTTAATTTCATGAAAAAAAAAAAAAAAAGCAAAAACCCGGCGATAAAATTGAGCTGTCCTCCTAGTGCTGGTTTAATGGGCTTGGACAGGCTGAGATTACCATCAAGTATGCAAGCCTGTTATGCACTCTCACACAAACAGACATGCGCAGAGGTAAGCCTACACACATTTGCACTGTAAACACGGTAAATATGGACAAACACATTCTTTCCACAACCATCGGATTCCCCTCGGAGCTCGCACAATGCAGCAGGGTTTTGCTGGGTTGGTGGGAAAACCTTCGAGGATGCATGTTGAATCAGATTATTCCATCCCCCCCCTTTCCCACTAATTAGCTGTCAACCGTGGAAAAGTGGAATAATTAAAGAGCGCATTGAAATTCACGCTAACATGTGACACTGTAGTGTCCCTTGTCAGGTTACACTGTCTGTAATAGCCTTATCGTGTTTTTGTATGCTGAGTAGGTGTTTGCAAAATGAAATGTAAAGGGCCTGACACTTGAGCAAACCCGAATGCATGCAGAAATTAATTAATGGAGGGCTCTCAACAGTATTCATGTCTTTTCCATTGATGCAGTGATATTTATAGCTATCAATCATCCATGCACGCAGGGAAATACCGTATTCCCGTGAGTTCATTCATGCATTTTCCTCTCCACAATAGAACAATGACATGATGCATGACATCTCATGCAGTGTCGGTTTTCATTGTGTGTGCTGGAGTCGCTGGCCGTGCTGCATTTAATAACTGATCACCTACAGCAAGACGTAATAGGTAAAGGTCAAGGCATGCGTTTTTGGGAAATGTCAGGCATCGATTTTTATAATAGATTACCTTTTTGGTAATACCTCTTTCACACCAGACCCACAAACATACACTTAAATCTGCCCCTTGTCTTTAATGTAGACGTGTACGGTCTGCATTCACTGCCGTGTGAAATGACCTCAGCTGTGGTCACAGATCTTTATTGCCTCAAGTCGGCCATGATGGAAGCACAACACACTACATGGAAACTTGTCAGCCGATGATATGATGCACGCTGACCTAAGAGCCGTCATGATGTTAAATAGTCACTGTGCCATTATCAAGGCCTAAATAGTTCCCTGTAGTCATGTTATGATGATATCCACATATTTAATTGTAATAACACTTAAAAGCTGACTCACGATTGAATTTAATAATTCAATTTTCAAAGTTAATTGAGCTACTCAGTCTTTTCCATGTACCCCCATGTGCCCTCACCATTTACTGACCTGCGCCCACATGTAGGCAGAGTCAAAGACGAGCAGTGATCAGAATGTAAACGGCAGGGAGGAGCAGATGTAATTCTGCTGTATTCGACCACCTTTTGTTTCAGCTGCAGGTTAATTCTCTCTCCGCGGCCGACGCTGTGCTCTGTTAAACCCTGATCCGCCGGCGACCTTGTCACTCATTTGCTGCACTTCTCTCCTCACTTTCCCCCTCATTTAGTTTCACTCTATTGCTTTTTCTATCAACTCATGCTCTGCCACCTCCACATTGTGCTCCACTTTTTCCATTTATCCTGCACCTACAGCTCATCCCCGTCTGGCAGGCACTCACTGTCATTTTCTGACCAGTCTTACCTATTTCTGTGCTTTGCTCCTTTACCATGCGTCTCTGCCTCTATTTCCCTTCTTGCATATGCTTTTTTTTTCTCTTTCTATCGTCCTCTCTGACGTCTCATATGAGCAGGGGCTGAAGGTGAATTAAATGATAACATACTTGCAGTGCTCCCAGTGTGTCTTGCCTCCCATGGGGGTTTAATCTGGTGTTAATATAGGCATCAGTCATCCTTACTGACTGATTGTAAGTGGATGGAAAAAATAAGCCATCATATCTGTTCACCTTTAACCTGCACTACATCTCTGCAAGAGCTGTTGTCAGACCAGCTGCGTGAGATGGTAGTGTTAATGTCGCATCGCTGCGGAGACAGTTAAAGGCAGGACAAGAAACACAACATAATCAGAGAAATTATAGGTTTGTTCCTTGGCTTCTCTGTTTTGTCTGCTCGCTTCTGTTTTTCCATCTCCCTCCACTCTTCAGACTACATCCATCAGGGGAACGAGAGAAGTGAAAAAACAGAACAAGCAGCCACTAATCAATCCACATCGCCCACAGGGACAGGTTTCTATTCAGTGACTTATCTCTGCGGATGGGGGGAAAAAAAGAGAAGCATTTTAATTTTTTAGCTGTGAATATGCCAACAGCAGCCGGCACACACTCTCCAGGGGCTGCGGGGAAGAGGCATGGAATTGCTATGAATTTGCAGGGTGTGATTGATATCTAGAAAGGACGAAAAAGGTGTGTGTCGATTCTTTACCTCACTTTTGCTTTGACATGTCGTTGAAGGAGCCGATCTCGGATGCCACATCCCCTCGAAAAAACAATATTCCTACTGCACACTCTGACTCATATTTGTCTTTGTTTAGAATGGTGCCTATGCTAATCCAACCACATGCCCACACACTCACACACACACACACATATGGAGTGATGTATTGATACATTATACACTTAAGACCAAGGAATGGGAGTTTGATTCAAAAAGCATCGACGCTGAGAGCCGCGGGCGCTGCGCTCATACCAACACCAGTGACTCAGCTCTGCTCATTTAGCTAATAGCCCCCGAAACAGCTCACAAATGGCAGGTAGCAATAATAAGCCATTTGCTGCCCACTTCCTGTCGACTTACTTGTGACATAACAGGTCCAGAAGAATTAAGAGGTAATCACATAGCTACGAAGTCTGATCGCTATTGAGCAGGCGCACGATAGCCGTTGCTGATAATGATAAATGACAAACAATTGATCTGTTTTGTCATGCTTCATGTGACAATAGGAATTAAGGACTTAAGACTCAAGAAACACATCCATAGATATTAGCTGTGTCCCATTTTCATACTTCAGTGTCTACTTATTATATGAAATATGTGGCATATTCTCATTGAATGATACATACACTGCATTTACCACATCAATCAAATTGCACCTTTCGAATGCCACTGCCAATTTTGCTTCATCAGGAGAAAGTAAAAATCTGTTTGCACCACAGCAGCGATTTAGTGTCAGACGTTCACAAAGTTAGGAGCACAACTAAACTTATATTTAACGAGTCTCATGCTAGTAATCAGAGCCGCCGACTCAACGATCTCCTGACTTTTAGGCTGTAGAATTTGGTCGAGCGCCCAAAACACCAGACTCACATTACCCTTAATGCAACTCAGAAGGGTCTTTTGTCAGACTATTCCTGTCCGGGAAAGTCCGCCTTCTTTCAAACTTAATTTTCCAGTTTAGTTATACAGGCTCTCTGTCATGTCTGCTATCCGAGCGCAAGTTGAGTAACTTACCTCAGACTTAAGAAAAGCTTCCTCCACAGATATAGGAGGAATTTTACACAACTATTTTCATCGTCTGACTTCTAACGGAGTCATTCTGTGTCAAATCAGAAAGACTCCTGTTACGTTTTAGATTTTCAAATTTTATGTAAAGGTTATATGACAGCCAAAAATGTGTTTTCATAATATATTTGCACTGGATTTTGACAAAACGGTGCACAACAGCTCCAAAATGTGAGACGGGTGGTTGTTGAGCCCCAGGAATGTTTCCATATTTTGTGCGAAGGAATTACATTGATTGATGTTGTGCCAAGTTTCAAGGGCTCTAACATCAACAAGGGCTCTAACATCTGTTGCTGTCATTCGTAGGACCAAACATTTGTGTGAAAAGGAGTCTATATGAGGGCGTTTTGTGTGTACAAAACACAAGTTCCTTCCATGTTGTCTTCAGGATTATATGAAACAAGATATGAGGCTTATTATGCTCAATCTACTAGCAATGAATAAACCCTCTTTGGGCCGACACACACAACAGGCAGAGACGCTCCCACGAACAGCGTGAGCGTAAACATACTGACACTAGCGGGTGTTTGCTCTCAGCCCAGAGTGTTTTACTGATGACAGGTGTGGTTCATCAGGATGCTGCGGCTCCTCTGTGATCAGCGAGCAGGCTGTCTGGGAAGTCGCTCTGTAATCATTCCTATTCCATTGTTGCCCGGGGCGACCTATTCACGAGCTAGGTTGTAATTATACAGGTGTGTTAATGGCCCAACTGGGACAAAGGGAGGTCTTTTTTTTTCTCCGCCGTGTGTGGCCTCACCGCTTTTGTGAAACGTCTGCATGTATGAGAACGCCATGAGGTCAAGGCACTGTGGATATAACTCTCAGTGTTATATAACAGTATTGTGGCTCCTGAATTTGTCTATAATTCAAGTTATGAATTGGCTGTTGTGTTGTGTGATTGGATTTAAGGAGCTGCACCTGAGCCCGGGCTGGTCTCGTCCTTTTTGCTGCATACCGACTCACTCGTTAAGTTTCTGTCTTTATCACGCTGCTCCGCTAAGTTGTCTCGATCGACTCCTCTGTTCACGCTCTTCATTCAAAGGCCTTCTCTTTTTTTTTTTTCATCTTCATCTCCTTCATCCCCTTCTTGATCTTCCTCCCTGCGGTAAAAAAGGCAGAAAGAAAAAGATTACTTTTTTTTTGTGTGTCTCTCAAAACTTGCAACAGCCTGCCATTTCTGCACCACATCTCGTTTGTTCCAGTTCTCTCACTCTTAATGCCAGCCAACAGTTGCCATGGAGACGGCGAGGTGCTTGGGGGAGTGTGATTGCAGATGTTAGAAGAAGTAAACACACAGACTCAGACAAAGAGAAGAACGAAGAAAACTAATAAAGGGGCGTACTCGCTGAATTAGCGCATGCTGGTGATTACAAAACGCTGTTTGCACATCGCTTAGATTTGTCGCGAGTGCTATTCTAATCGCAGCTGTGGGAAAGGATCTGTAATTTTTGTATGCATATTATGCACCAGCTTATTACGTCTCATTGTCTTGTAGAATCTGTATGTGCATGGTGTTATGCCTCTTTGTATTCAGATTGTGTTGTGCGTCTGACCTTGTCCTCACTTCCGAACAACACCCTCAGCCTGATATGAAGATCTATACTCATTTATTTCCTCTTTAACTATTCATGACACAGAATTTAGGACATGGATTGTGAATGTCAGTATTAATATGTTCTGTCCTGCTGCCAAGTTGCGCTTAATGATTGACATCTGCGAGACTTCCCTCGCGGTGACATCAGCTTTATTGACTTCCTCTGTGTCTCTCCGTCAGGGCTTCCTGAGTCGACGGCTGAAGGGCTCGATAAAGCGCACCAAGAGTCAGCCCAAACTTGACCGCAACTCCAGCTTCAGACACATCCTTCCCGGCTTCAGGAGCGTCGATAATGACAGGTAGGTGTTTGTCCATTATGCTGATTCCTGGTGCGTGTTTGTGTGTGCTGAGTTTGTTCTATTCTGGCGTCTCTCTGCCTGATGGCTGGTTAATCGGGTCATTGTTGACATTATTCTCTTGTGTTGTCAAAGTGTTGTGAAAAGCAGTATATCCCGAGTCTCCAACCTGTCACTTCTAATCCATCTCGCTCTTTCTCATCGTAATACGTGATAATGAATCTCCGTCCTTCGTCGTGTTTGGCATTAAAGTAATTTCTTTGGAGAATGTTGTACTTCCTCTGAAATATCATTTATTTAGCCGTTAGTTGTCATGAGGGCTGGGCAATGGAAAGCATATGAACTCTGAACACACTATGGAACCTTTTCTTGATGAGACAGGTAGAAACTTTTGGTGTAGTATTTTGAGTCAGCTGAACAGACCACATGCTGCTGCTTTGATATCAGAGACAGATCATTCGACTAGAGCCGAGTTATTATCATGACCTTAAAGTGAAAGGGAAGTGAAAATAGACGGTGAAAGAAAACTTTTATGTTAAAACTACACGTACGAACATATAAGAATATTTGAATTCAAAGCATTTAGTAGCACATTCTGTCGTCGGGTTTTGTATTATACGTAGCTACATCATTCTGACTTGTTGCACTTGGCAATTACAAAAACAAACAGTCACAAGCAAGAAACAACTGTAAAACTCAATAATTTAACATGAATATTAAACCTTTCTGAAGACCTGAAACTGAACCAAAATTAGCAAAAGCATGGTAATGAAAACTAAACTCAACCTTAAACGTAGAAGAGTTGTCGTGGATGAACAAAAAGAAAACAAAACAGCGGATACTTTGGTTCCCAGTTTTGCCAAGCAGTGCATGTGTGAGACGGTTTCAAACAGGAAACCGCTCCATAAAATAAATCATTAAAGGAATTTGTCACTGTCAACCTGTGGCAACAGAAACTGTAAAGTTCATCACCGGATGAATCACCAGCCAAGTATAAAACAAGCTCACTGTGGTGGCATGCAAAGGAATCCAACAAATGTTTTTTTAAACATTCTATCAAAATGCAGAATGAATGAACAGGAATGTAATTTGAAATGGGTTCGTTCGTTCCTGACATATTTTTGTGTCAGCCTGCTATGTAGTCACATTCATGCACGTCGCACACATCATCCATGATTATAGCTACGAGCTAAACTCAAACTGTGATGGCAACATCGAAAATGGAGGAAATATGAAAGGTTCAAAAACATCACAAAAAAACAGCAGTTCTGTGAATTTCCCAGTGACAGCCGAAGCAAACAACTGAACGAGAAACACATTCAGCATTGAAATCTCTGATGTTTTCACTGTTGGTTAACAGGAAATATTATTAAATTAAATTAATAGACCTGTTTTTTGACAAAACTTTGATATCCTCTTTCAACACTGTACTAAAAACACTGTTCCCCTTTTCAGTAGACACTTAAGATATGCCGTTGCTTCTTTAATGGCAAAAGACATGATGCCAGTAGGTACCATTAATAAATATAACCCACCCAAGATCAATCATGTAACACGACCTTTCATACCTGAGGACTTATGCAAGATTGACACGTTTTGTGTCATTTATTTATTGGATCGATAGATTTTCAGTTTGGAGTTTGTCCAACTGTTGTGCATTTTTCAGGTTGTCGATCTACTGCAAAGGAATTTTAAGCAGCAGAGGGTCTTTGAAGTCAGATATAAGAAGAAAAAAAACGTGATATCTATGTCATGATATATTGATATCAGCTGATAAATAAATATATCTGTAACCCCAGAGTCTGAACTATACAGCTCTATTTTGAGTCTTCTTTCCACAGCGATACCCGTGTGATGGTGTTTCACTTCAGGCTGTGATAATTGCCAGTTTCTGATGACTTTCCTCCTAATTTCCTCAGGAGCTCAGCCACTTGGCAAACATTTGCCCTCGCCTAACGATGTCAATTAGGATTCCGGACCAGGCTATGCTGACCTGCGATCGCACTCGCCCTGCTCACTCTAGATTTTTCGATTGGTCCTTCCATGCGTGCATGAAAACAGCTATAATTCCCACCATCTTTTTTTTTCCTTTGCTGCGTCTGGAAAAAAGCCAAGGTGTCCATCTGTGGAGTTTAATTAATGGGGGTGCTGCTTTTGAAGGGATGTTCCACGGCTCTCGATTTCAAAACTCGGAGCCGAGTCGCTGCCACTCTCGGTACTTTTTAATGAGGCATTAACATCACTGTCAAACTATCACAAGGGAACACCGGCGATTGTTCAGTGTGGAACATGGTGAACTATTCCTCTGGTGCAGTCGGACAAATTGAGCTCCTACCTCCTCCTCTTTGTCCCGCTGTCTTTTCTCATCCTCTTTGCCACTTCTGCCCGTCTCTTTATGTACCTCGCATCCCGTCTATCCATTTCAAACTCATCACTCTCCAATTTCATCCTCGTCTCCCATCCCCACCCGCTCCCTCTTTCTAGTAGCGAGGTGTCCTACCTATCAGCATTTATGCGTTTCCTTCTGATAAAGCGCTCGGCAAAGAAGGCAAACATCGGACAGGAAATTGGAATTGTCCAGGAGGTGTCTTATCTCGGCCAGTTTAACCTGAAAACACACACACGACATACACCTTGCTGGCAAATGCACATATTGACGCCTATACTGTACACTGATAGGTCTCCATAAGCTTATCCCGGTGTAGCAGGTAAAGGAGAGAGAATGCCTCTCTGGTGCTTTCACTCTTCAAGGACATTATCCAGGCAAAAGGTGGATATAGTAACACATGACTGTGTGTGTGCTGTGGCGTTTGTTCGGAGGAAAAAAAAAAAAAGAGCTGAAAAGCATGAAAAAATAGTAATGTGCTGTGAGAGGAGTCAGTGACGCTCCTTGTCAGCCTGGGAGCAGACTCCCCACAGGGCAGAAAACACTGCAGAAGAAGAAGACATGCTTGGGAAGTGGCAGAAGAGGGAAAAGAGATGATGAGATGAAGGAGAGATGAGGGGAGGAGGAGGGAGGGAATCCTATAGCCTGAAAAACTCCCTGGTGTGCAGATGTGCAGGCCTGAATATGAGAGATGCAGGGAACATTTAGTATTCACTGTACTCATGTACCTCATGATGCTGGATGTTGTGTGAAGTTGTGTGGGCTACACTGCACAGCAGAGTTTGATTACTTAAAGCAATCAGCTTTTAATTCTACTATTGAGGGCTGCAGCTAATCATTGTTTTCATTATCAATTCATCTGCTGATTATTTCCCCAATTAAAGGTAGAGAAGGCAGTTCTGGAGGAAGATAGTTGATTGTTGAGTTGTCAAAATACTGCTGCGGTATTTGAGGGCCTGAGAATAAGACTTAGTAAACATTTATCTTTCTACAGAATCGCCGAAGCTACCGTTGATAAATTTGTTGTTTCATCTAGTTGATTATTAAAATAGTTGCTGATTAGAATAAGTCTTGCTATTTTGTTTTTTTAACAATTCCTGAATGGATTCTTTGATTCCTTAATCGACTAGCCCCTTAGCTAAATGCTAACACATAACAGGGATTGCTGTAACATGCTAAGGTAAACTAGCATCACGACCCTGATGATATTATCTGAACAAGCGACTCATTTTACTTCATGTTTGAAAATTCCAAATGAATTTAAAAATGCAGCCAAGGTGTCATAATGGTATTGATTAGGGAGATATGTCTATTATCCCAACCCTGATAGATTCCTTACCTCCTTTCTTCTTCTTCTTCTTCTTCTTCTACTCCTTTCACATTTCGCAGAAATGTTTTTCTGTGTATTTTTAGTATTACTATCTCTTGGGAGCAAACACACATCGTCCTGAATACACTCACACACGTTTTCAGTGTGTGTGTGTGTGTGTGTGTGTGTAAGCTGTGATGACATTGTTAAGCCTTGTAGCCTGAGGCGGTCTCAGGAGAGTGACCTGCAGATGAGGAGCAGCTGGACGTCCAAAATGAAATATTCATCTGTGTTAATCAGAGGCAGAACACTCACTGAACACTCCAATCTGTAGCCAAGCAGAAACACAGCGATGTGTGGGCGCACACAAAACATGTGCCCTGGTTATTATTTTCATATTCATACTTCATTACACCGACATTGTCTTCAAAATATAGTCAGGTTATATTTTTTTCCCAGGGTATTCAGTTGTATGACAGCTGGAGATGGTGAAAGGTTGCACAGTTTCTGCTTTAGCTTTCAGCCGAGGCAAAGAAAGTTACAGCATCTCAGATAAACCACAATGAATCATTAATCAGACACATTCTCCTTTCTGCAGTTACAGATTCTTAAGGAACTGAGTTTGAACTCGCAGGGGAAACAGTCAGACTAACAACAACTGAACTGTTGCTGTTTGTGCCGGATGTTGTCCTCCGACAGTATGGATCCCCATTCACCTCATAAATATCAAACTCATTACTCAGTGTGCACCTTTTTTTTTCCTGATGGCACCGTGTTTGTCTTGTGTTGTTCTCTGCTGCTCTGACCCGCCTCGTTTCGCTTGTATCTGAGGGATGATCTGACCCTGACTCGCCTCTGCTCCGTCATCTGATCCGCACTGACCTTGCTTGGACCGTGATGAATATCACAGTGGTTGTAACTCTTTAGCGACAGCAGAGTGCAACATATGGTGGGGGTTGATGGCATCATAGTTTCTGCCAATAAGCTCCTGGCAGATTTTATTTTAGAAATAGAAAATTAACTCATCAAGTACAGTCGGGCGGCACTTGTCTTTGCCTGTCTCCATATACTGAAATATTGATATGTATGAATGACGGTTTAATTCTGAGGCAGTGCATCTATTCATCTATATAAACCCTTTGGAACTAGCTGCAGTAATTAATCTATAAAGGTTCCCTGAAGAGTTTTTGAACATTAGTAGCGCTGTGGAGCTGTAGCACACATTACACAGGCAGCACAATGCACATCGCTGCCAGTGCTAGCAACACCCAAAGCATGGGGCTCGGTAAAATCTTGGACGGGCTTTGCAGGATGAGGCAGTTATGTTACAGTCTGAGCTCGTACTCTGAGTGCATGTTGTTTTTTTTAAATAATTTATGGGTTTGACTTCACATCTGTGTGCATAGACAATGATAGTCCGCCTTGTAAGAATGGTACAATGGTTATATGAGAAGCTTTCTGCTGGAAAAACATTTGGAAGGGTTTGGCTCTGAGGTGATATGGTATAAGGATTAAATTATTTGTGTTAAGACGTGCCGGATGAATGGATCTTCATATGACTTTCATACAGGTGACCAGAGTGTGTGTCCCATAGGTAATTAAGGTTGTTTTTTTCTTTTAATCGATTTTTAATTTTTGGCTCAGTGAATTTGTTGCTTTTAAAAGTATTTAAAAGAATATTTTCAGTTTTCGGTCAAGGTCTGCTTCAGTTCAGGCAGTTAAACTACTTGGTTGTTGTAATTAAAAGTTCATGTTCACATGGGAAACAGAACAGAGATGATCACATAAAATGTTTTAAAATGAAGTTACAAGTGACGAGACACTCAATCAGGCACACAACACTCACTATGCTGTGTGACAGAGGACATAAGCTGCTATCCTTGAGCGAAAAAACACGTTTTTAGGGCGTCCGCTAACAAATAAACATAAATACACACAAAAAAACATTTTTAAAAATGGCTTGAGAATGTTTAATGAGGAAGGAAATGCATCTTGTTAGATTAATACGCTTGTTGATGATAAATGCTGATGTTAACGCAAGTTTCTTTTGTGTTTACTCCAAAAACTGAAAGGGCACCTTAAATCAGGCTCAAGTCCCCTCTAATAAAAAATAATGACCCTCCCTTCAGTCATGTCTCCTCTCGCTGCTGCTGCTTTCCTCCCCGTTGCATCATGCCAGATGTCACTGGTCAATGTAATTCAGGGTCACTCATGTACTGTTTGACTCATTAAGCACACAAGCAAGAGAGTGCTTCAGTGTGTGTGTGTGTGTGTGGATCTTCTCTTCTTCTCCACACCTACAGCATCTCACCCTCCACATAAATACACGTTTGAATGCACACACACACGTTACATACTGAAGTGTTTCTTCCCTTAGTGCATCCAAAGCATTGCTGACATCATTGCTGTCGACAGTACCCCTCTTCCTCCCTGCTCCTCCTTCCTCTCCAGCCTTTCCCTCCGCCACTGGTTTGGGTGGATCGACCGATTATCATTATGTGTTTTTTATTCTCTGTCTGTAATTGCATGCACCCAAAACACACACACACACACACACACACACACACACGCATATTGTGTGCCAGTGTGTGTGTGTGTGTGTGTTTGGGTAACTGCAGCTCTCAGCACTGTGGGCACCAGTGACTCATGCGTTTTCATGGAAGGACTGCTTCTATAACACAGCAGGAAGGCTTTTCTTGCCGTCACTCACGGCACTAAACATTAGCAGATGGATAAAATGGCTGAACCGATTTATTACATCCGTATTTCTCCTCCTGTTTCTGTCCCCTGTTTCGCACGGCATATGGTTTGATTATGTTTGCATTGCGTGTACCATACTGTATGCCGAGCAGTCTCATAGATGCATGCTGGGAGAGTTTTCCCGGGGTGTAGAAGATAAATGGATACAATAAAACGGACAGAAGACAAGACACAGACATTAATAACACCAACGAAGAGCGCAGGGAGGGAAGCTAAACAAGACTTGTAAGGACTTAATAGGGTGCCATTGTTCTCACATTCCGTATTATCCTGATCCACGTTTTTAATAAACTGAGATCAGGACTCACGGTTTTTGACGATCAACCAAAATACGTTCTGAAAGCTTTTCTGATTAGGCTTTTATTATATTTCCAGATGCTTTTTATTCATTGTAAATGTTCATCTCCATACTGTACATAATGGCAAGGAATAAAAACTCTCTCATTTACTTTGAGATACAAACTCCATTTCTCATTAGCGTTTAATTAGAAAAGCTTCCTCGTGTCATTAAAGCACTTACAGCAACTTTGTCCTTAATAGTTGCTGCAGGCGTCAAATTAAGAAGGAGTGTATGCTTTCAAAAAAACAGTCTAGTTGATCAGTTTGATCATTAAACGGGCGATATGTGATTTAGGAGGAGGGCCAGGCGGAGCGGGGGAACGTAGCTACTGCAGCTGCTAGCTAGCTCTGGAGGAGGGGGGTGGTGCAAAACCAGATCTTCTGGAGGAATAAACACCAAGTCAGGTCTGCTGTAGTGTTGACCGGCAAAATGAGGGCTCAGAGATAACTTTTTAACTTTCAGAATAAAAAAAGCGGATATATCTTCACTCCTAGTTATCAACCCGACTGCAGCAGCGATTCGTAGAGGTGACCTTCATAGTCAGGTGTTCATAAACTGTTAACCCCTGACTGGAGCTGGAGTGGAAATGTGCTTTACTACATAAAGATATTACAGAGAGGGGAGTGGTAGTGCTGAGTTCATTGAGAGTTAATCTGAATCTAAACACACAGGCACACACTCCCTCGGTGTGTCTATTTTACGGCTAATGGACAGTAAAGAAATCTGGCTGCTTGGGGAAATTTCCATTTCGGAAGTCGCAACAGGCGACCAGTTGAAATACAAAATTTGGGATAATGTAAATACACAGCTCAACAAAAATAGGTCTAGACATTTTTAGACATTTTATTGCAGAATCCTTACATATTAAACATCTTCTCTTCAGTTAAATATAAGTTGAAAAGGATTTGGAAGTCATTTATTTACGCTGTACACAGCATCCCATATCGGTACCAATCTCTTCACTTGGGTTGGTTTTTTTTTATTGATTTGAGGTTGTATATCTACCCCTTCACTTTATTTATCTTGCTTTGGATTGAGTTACAATTCCAATGACCATATAAGGTGGTGAAGCAGCAGCACCGGCGTGTGTTGTAAGTAGCTTTCCCTTGTAACTCTGAATGGCTGCTTTCACAGGATTCAAGAGCCCTTTATGGAAGCCCCCCTGTCATTTTCCATAAAACCGCACCAAAGGGTGCCATGGTAATTGTTGCAGGTGGGGATGTTGTGGTGTACGTGTGTATGAGTGAGGAAGACCTGAAATAGAGCGGCACAGTGAGGGAGTGAGAGACATCCATCCATAAATCCAATAAAGTGATGCCATTTAGAGTTATTAAATTCTGTAAACATTCCCCAGATGGATTGACTGTAATATCCAACCTTTTCTCTGGCTCCCTCCCTCGTTCCCACCTCCCTCTCGCTCACTTAGTTACTGACATTCACTTTTTTTTTTTGCTCTTCCAGCATCCCCACATCTATTAACCCTTCATGTCGCAACCTCAGGGCTCGTACAAAGCCCTGAAAGTTTGGGTTTAGGTACCTTGAAGTGCTCGAGTTTTAGTCTGTACCACCCCTACCATCATCTCTCCCCATTTGACTTCCTCGTCTTGCTGTTCGCATCCATTCCTTTTATCCCTCTGTTTTGCTATCATTTGTCACTTTGGTTCTCTCTTATCTACTCCGTTCACGGTAATAGTCGTGTTCGGAGCTGTTGTTCGGAGCTGCGGTTCACTGGTGGATTTCTGCTACATTAAACTCAATCCAGCTCTTGCAGACTTGTCCCTGGATCCTCTTCTCTCTCTGCCCTCTCTTCTTCATTTCAAAGCCACTGCACCAGCATCCTCCTCCTCCTCCTCCCTCCTCCTCATGTTCGAATTTGTCATAATTTGCTCACTCCCCAACCCTGTTACCTTTCCTCATTTTTGGGGGGGAAGATGTCTTATTTACCAACTCTCCATCCTCCTGTTTCCCCCCTTTCATCTCTTCAGTTCCTGAGTGTCACATGCTTGTTGATCACACGTGCACTTCTAGGCCGAACAAGGAGGAATTTCCTGAAAGAAAAAAAGAATAACGGTTTCTAGACCCTGCCTGTATTTGCCCTAGCCTTTGAGCAGTGGGTGTGTAGCCACCAGCCATTTAACAGCACGCAGGGTGTGAAGGCAGCACTGTGTGAAGACGTAGCGACCAGGTGCCAGATCTGAAACATGCATCCAATAACCCTTCCCAATCACACTGGATTTAATGTGGGTGCGGGTGTTTATTGGCTCCAGCTTTGATCGGCAGAGATGGAATCACGGTGGCTAATATTTAGCCCATTTTCAGGCGCAGTGCTGTGACGTATTAAAGTTAAGGACGCTGGCGTTTAATGCTTTTCTGTCCATCTCCGTTGAAGCAGTGCTCGATAATCTCTCTCTCCCGATTGGCACCAGAGCGTGTGAGTGGAGTGGAGTGAGCGAGCAGAAGGAGTTTTAATGGTGGGGCAGAGCGGTCTTTTTGAACAGGCCTGTCCCCCAGCGCCATCTTGCTCCAATTTAACTCCGGTTCCGCTAACACCCTGAGTCCGAATCATTTCTTCTTCGAAAATGTGGTTTTGGCCGCTCAGTTATTTTGGATGCCGGTCTAAGCTACAAATAAAATACAACTCAAATTTCTCTTTGTTTTTGGAGCGAGCAGTGAGCGATTTGAATGGAGCAGGGTGAATAGCTCGGAGCGATAATGAGTGGAGCGGCCTGTAGAAGCTTTTTTTTTTTGGAGGGGGGGATGATCAGCTCCGTGAGTGAGTAATTCTCAGCCCTCCACTCTGCTTTACATGCTCTGATTGGTGCTGTGCTTGTCTCCTCTCTGTGCCGTCTGATGAGATACATGATCCCTGTTCTCTGACGTGTTTGTGACGTGGAACGTGACACACCGCACCAGAAAAGAAGGAAAAGAAAGTCAAACTGACAATGAGACCGGAGTCAACAGCCTAGTTTTGGCACAAGAAGATACAAGCTGGAGAGGAGAGGTCGACTTTCTTTTCACAAACCTAAACTGACGACTTCGCCCTGTTCTGCCTGTAACCGTCTACAACACACACTCGTGCCCACACTCTTTCTTTTTTCTTTCACATTTCAGTAAAAGTAGTGCTCCATCGTATAACTGATTCAGCCTGGCATCGCTCATTCACTTATTCATTCACTACATGATCTTGTCAAATGTTGATTCATCATTTATTTGTGATGATTTTAAGGATGTAGGCCTGGACGCTGCCCAGCGAAGTAATGCACCACGTAGTGCCAAAAATCAAATGCCCAGTCACAGATTTCGTGCCAATCTGAAGAAAACACAACAGCCGTGCTTTCATTATTTTCATCGCAGCAGAGTAATTAGGCAGAGGAAGAGTGCATCCTTCTCCCTCTCCCACTCTTTTTGGCGTTCCTCCCCTCTCGCCATCTCATTTGCAATGCATCAGCATGATTTGGCGTAGATGAAACAGAGCTCTCAGGGTAATAATGTGTTGTACAGAGCAGGTTTCACCTACCACTGTGCATGATTAAGCTCTTATCCCGCGCAGACGAGGATGGATTCAGTGAACCCATCAATAGCATCTCAAAAAACTTAATGCCTCTAATTTGGTGATGATTACGAGGCTTCGCGGCATTATCCTTTTTCTATTTGAGATTGTAATGAGGATTTTATTAATTCAAGAGTCATGTGGTGTTGTTTAGGTGCTTACGCAGAGGTGGGTGTTTTTGAAAAGGTTGATTTATCCTGCTCTCATAAACAAAGTGCTCTTCATCGGATTCAAGGACAGAGGAGGCTATTCAGTTTTGAAGTTCATGCACATCAACTAAGACAAACTCCTTCTGAATGAGGTTGGTGTCAGCCTCAGAAGTGTTTAAACACCCTCAAGGACAAAGAACATCAGCACCAACCCACTGAAAATCGTTCTCTCAAACATTCAGGAAGGACACGTTTATGAGTGCTGACAGGTTAAGAGGCAAAAACATTGTCTGCTGGTCATTTCATTCAAATTAACGAAAATGAACTGCATGTTCTCATCTTTTCTTAAATATATTTCAGTGACTTAAAGCTGAAGAGCCTGGTCACCAGGATAATGCATTGGCATTGTACGTCTCTGCAAACAGATACGCTTGATGTCCTTTGTCACATTTCTATAGCACAGTATACAGTTAAAATGACGTCTATATGAGCTGACCTTCTTTTTTTAGAGGAGCGATATAAGTAAATGTTTTTCTGGTAACAGAGACGTGTATTTTTCAAGACATCTGTACATTTTTGCCGGTGTTGTTGTGGCAACAACACCAAATATTTTAACCCAGTTTTACAATCATTTCTGACCCCAAAACAATTCGTTTCTGTGCTTTAAACCCAGCGAGACCTCAATCACGGCGCTGTCACAACATACAATGGAAACATAAAGATTGAACATATCCTTCGTCTGCAGAAATGCGTAACATTTATTCTGACGATTGGGTTTAGCTGCGAGGCCAGGAGGTCGCACTCCGGCAGCTTATTCGTGCAGTTATGTCCTGAAAATCTTTTGAAGTCTTGTTTGTAAACTGAACAAATTAAGTGATGCACAAATTGTTCCCCTTAAAAATATCCACGCATTATTCCAGATTCAGCTAATAGCTCTAAGCACAGTCCCTCAAACAACTTCAAGAAAGCTTTTGCAATTGAAGGTTCCATTACGATGTGCTAATGTACAGTCAGATCTCATGTTGCCGTGGTTGCACTTATCAACTCGGCTCCAAAACCTTTTTTTGCTTGTTATTTTCCTCCATTAAGAAAAGTATTCGTCCCTCATCCCTATACTTAATGGACAGAAGGTTTCTACGTACTGTTTACAATTTACCAAATGAGTCTGGTCTTCAATGTATTCCAGGGAGCTGAGCTGTGTGTTGCTTCTCTGATCACTTTACCATCTGCATAATTTGTCGCAGAATCGTGGTGTTGACACCTGCCCAGCTGGTAGGTTTTGGTGGCTCGGTTGATGTTTAACCCTGCTGGGCCTTCTGTGAGCCCGGGCGAGCGTGGCCAAGGGTCTCCTCTCTTTCATTCTCTCCCCGGGTAATGAGCCGTAATGGATAGGGCCTTGGGCGTGACAGGAATACCGAGGGCCCCATCAAAGCGGTGCCCTGCGCATCCCTTTAAAGGACTGCTCAGTGCGCATGCAAGCACCCATTTACTCATTCATTCCTGTCTTTGAACTACTCCTGTCACTGGCTTTTCAGTTATTCATCATGCACCAGTATTATAGGTATTAGAACTTTGTGGCCTTCTTGAAGCATTGTTGTGTAAATTTAAGGATTACATGTTTTTACTTTAAAAAAAACTATATGTGGGAGGTAAAGTGCAACATAAAAGTAAACAAGGGGTTTCATATGCTGGAAGCGCCGACATTTTCACCACTCAAGAGTTGTTACCAAACTGTAATGAACGTAAAATGTACATCTAAACTGTCTGTTGGCGACATGGAGGCAAGAATAAATGTCTGCGAAGTACATTTGTGTAAAACCAAAGATACGTTGCTTCATGTTGCAAGTTTACATTTCTTTAGGTCCAATTTTAAATGTTTGTGTTGTGCTGATGATCTGGTCAGGTTCAGGAATAAAAACCACTTGGTTAAGGTGAGCAAACCATTGTGTCTTGGCTCAAAATACCTGTTTCGGATTGCTTGACTTCCTTTAAGAAACTATTCCTACCAACATGGCTGGAAATTGTCCTGCAGTCTCCTTAAAGATATTCAGTCCTGTAGAGTCTAAAAATGTTGGAAGGCTGTTGTCCCTTGTCAAGAATATCCAGTGGCTTCTCCGTCACCATCCCCTCCACCTCATAACATGAAAGTCGAATAAACCCTGTAATGTGACACAGTTTGTGTTATCCTGGTGTCTGGGCTGCTGTTGGCACATGAGATCCATCAACCTCCACTTTCCACCTGAAGTAACCATTGCACAAACTGAAAAAAGTTTAGAAATGTTGGTCAGAGAAAACTCTGTTTCAGGTGGGCTACCACATAAATTCTATATATTGACTAGACACACACACAGAGGCACACATTAGAGAAAAAGAGTTCATGGCAGTGACAGTCCAGATGGTACTCAGTGACTCTTATAGACCCACTAAATTACGATGGTGATGACTCTAGATGGTTTTTCACCACTTTTGCTTCACTAACAGGCCTCTCTGCCACTTTACTGCTCCGCTCGTCCCCCCCTTCACTCATTTTTGTAGTGTGAGTGCATTTGTATGTGTGTGGTGTGTCTGCCAGGGTTTTTATTCTGCCATGTGCTAATAAAAGCCCATGTATTGCAAAAGTCAGGCCCTCTCCCTGTGTGCATCCAGCATACCGCAGTATGAGTATCACTGCACTTAATTCAAACTGGCCTGCAGTGAGAAGAAGGGTACGAAAGCTTCAGTTTCACCATTTAGATCAGTATCATTGCAATTAACTGATGCTAACGAGCCAGAGCGCCTCAACACTATTCGTGTTGCCAAAAAAATTGAGCTCTAGGAAATTCGAACTAAGACTTACAGTGGGTGTTTTTGTTTTGTTTGTTTTTTTAATGATCTAAAATGAAAGTCTAGGAGAGCAGACGCGGTGATGGCAGGCAGTTTGTTGAGATATTTCAGCTTATAAGAGGGATATACTCAGTTTAGGTTCAGTTGCTCTCTGATGACTGCATATGTGATAACAAGTGATGTGAGTAGAGAGAGAGTACAGTAAAATGTGCACTTCATCCTAACTAGGGGTGGGCAAAAATATCGATAAGGCAATATATCGCGATACTTTGCCGCCCAATACAATATCGATTTTTCAACTCCAAATATCGATATAACGCCGAAGAGCGACTCTGCTGTGCAGCGGGTCTATTTCTGTAGTAGAGAGAGTGGCTGAGGTCTTTGCAAAATGGATGGCAAGTTAACAACGCCTCCACAATTTGAAGTTGACATTTGGAAGCACTTTGGCTTCAAAGTTAAGAGAGATAGCAAGAACAACGAGCTGGACAAAGAGATTACTGCCCAGAAATTTCATGGGAATTAATAAAATGGAGAGGCTGTTTTGAATGAAATAGTTTTGACTCAATTTGTCCTCTGATCAATAGCATCTGATGTACATATACAGGTACTTGTGTTTTCATCTTTATTTATATCGCAATATCGTGATATCGTGATACGTATCGTATCGTGACCAAAGTATCGTGATACGTATCGTATCGTGACCAAAGTATCGTGATACGTATCGTATCATGGGGTTCTTGCTAATACCCACCCCTAATCCTAACTCACCGAACTTCCTGCACCTGGAGGAGGGAAGTTTTCTACATCGTTACCATCTGTCTGTCCACTGTGTTTAGATCATTTGCAAAAAGGTGAATCTCTTCTCAAGTTTCAGCTGTCTGATCATCGTCATCATCATCCTCACTTCCGATCCCGTTTCTGATCTCGCAAGCTGGCCCTCCATCCAGATTTTTTCATCTGGTCCTTCTGATTTCACATGGGCTGATTCGAATCACAGGTGGCCAGCATCACCAGCAGCTAAACTCAGGCTGTGTCCAAAATGACTCACTTGTTCACTTTTCTTTATATAATACACACTCAGGAGTTTACTCTTATGGTGCATCGCATTGTGGCATTTCTTTTCAAAATGCTCTGAATGTACTGAGCCTTCAGTGTGTGTGTGTGTGTGTGTGTGTGTGTGTGTGCAAGCTGGCTTACAAAGATGAAGGAATCACCTGACTACCTGTCAGACTGTATCACCTCATACAAGCCAGTACACAATCGCTGTTCACACGGGCTCCACAGTTACTTATCCATCCTGTCACTCCACCGGCATGTTTGTAAGCAAGTCTCAGCACTGTCTTATGACCTGCCGTCTCACATCAGCCTCTGTCACCATGTCTTAACTTTATCGATTGGGGCTCGACTGCTGTATGCTTGATTTCGTATATTTATAATTTAGGTGCACAGCTGTAAGTGTGCTCAGAAACTTTGGTTTGAAAGGAACTACAAGTGTCAGGGACGTAGTGAATCATTTAACTTATTGTACAGCATAAATAAGCATTTACAAATTAGTTTACAAATGAATTGATTGGATTCAATTATAATGAATTCATTTTTTAGTATTCTAATGGGCAACAAATAGAGGAATTCTTAATAGAATTTACTAATTGAATATTGATCCATCAATAAAAATGCTGTAATTAACTCATCAATAAAGAATGGAATTTATAATTCTATTGAAAATTCTGTTTAAAAAGCCGGTAAAACGAGGTAAAACGATGCAAATTAGACATTGATAGATTAATATATTGATTTATAACCTAATTTATAAATGCATATTTTGATTGTACAATTAGTTGAATGCTTTATTGCTATTTCTCTGACACTTGTGGTCCTCCATATGAGAGAAGGCTTAAAGGTAATAAAGCTTCACTACCCACTGCTCACTGTGCCTCCACCAGACACTGCTGCATCATCAGACTGTATTATGTCTGTGTCAGGGCTCCGCTACTGTAATAATCCACATCTTTATTAAATAAGTGCATTGATGGAAAGGAAGCACAGGCAGAGATAAATGCTCAGCTCTGTATTCAAACTATCCCTTATTGATATTTTATATTCTTTGTTATTAAATGTCTCAGCCTCAACTTCTTCTTGATTAATAGGAAGATCAAACGTCTATGTAGATCAACTCGCGTTTGGCTAACATTTAATATGGGCACTGTTCCTATTATTTATCATTCTTCTTTGTGCTCTATTAATTATATACCGCCGCTGTAATATTCATCTCATAAAGCTCAAACTGTGTGAAAAACAGGAGACAGACTGGCATATGTGGCGCAACAGCAGCGCGGCTTCACTGGTGCAGGCTGACCTAGTTTAAAACAAACATTTAAGGTGCCGAGCTGCCTGTTTACCACCCGGCCTCTTCATCGCACCTCCTGTGAGCACAAGGATGCACTATCGCCAAAGTCAAAGGTGCATTAGATCTCACACTGTGCTCTTCCACCACTCCCATTGACATTTAAGATACCCCTTTCTCGCTGGACAACAAAAACACGAACACCCACTTGGATCTGGCTTTTGTCTTTAATACAAATGGGAACGGTCGGCATTTATTTGCAGGTCAAATGACTCTGCAGACGTCACAGGTGTTGCTCCAATGTTAAACCTTGATTCTTTATTGATCCTCGGGAATCAAAGTATTTCTGACTCAGATTTGAAACATAGCCGCAGGGAGAACACACTAATTTGGACCCCTTCTATGCTATGAAATGCACTGATGTTTTAGACCAAGACTGTCATGATACCAGAATCTTTTACTACACAGTTTTCATGCCCAAAAATTCACGATAAAGCTAATAACGCAATATCAACTAGCTAGCTATTTACTTATTTTTTTCTCGTTTTATGGCCGGTGGCAACCAGGGTCAAGGTACATTACCACCACCTACAATGAGAATGAAAAGAAAGAGTTGATTTTGGACTCGGACGATTACTTTGGTGTGTACGATATGAATATTTTAATTTTAAAAATCAAGATTATCATCGTTATCGCCATATCACGGCAGTGCCACAACAGTTCTCCATTTGTGTCCGTTTAAGGAGCGCTCGGACATCATTCAGTTGATGAGTTTGATAGAGGAATTAATGCATAAGATTAAAAAAAAAGCAACTACTTCTGGAGTGTTCGTGTCGTCAAATGTCATCAGAAAACAAAATAAAAGGCAAACTGGCCTACTGCCAATGGAGAATGATTCATTCCCATTTTTCAACCCACTACTTTACCCACATAAGAAAAATAAACTGCATATATGCACACATTTTGTTATTGCATTGCATTCGCACTATATAGAGAAATATTAATAAAGGGGCACAAACTGAAGTGAAGGAGAGATGAGATAGGCGCCAGACACATCTCCGTATTCTTTTAAAATGGGCTGTGTTCTCTGAGTGCTGTTATTGTGAGCAGGATTATGTCTGGGTCAGACGTTCAGCTTTTCATTGTGCATTTACAAACCCTCTCCAAACAGCTCCCTGCACTCAGGCTGCACTCTTCTCCTCATATCAGAAAACGCTGCTTGTTTTGTTTTTTTTTTTGAATGACACATTCACAGTTTTTGAGCATGTCATTCTTTTCTATGTTATGCACCACATATTTCAAGGTTTATTACTTCTGCAGAAGTTTCATCGTTTATTATCACTCTCGCAATTAGCAATCAGGATTAGAGTGTGTTGTAGGACTCGCTAATTGAGATAATATTACCTTCAGAGGTGTTCGTAAATCAGTGATGCTTAATAATTGGCGTCAACATTTTTGCAATTAGGATGTAATGTTTATATCGAGTTTGACGGCAGCAGCTTGAATATAAAGCACCAAACACGTAGATAATGCGTGTCTGGACATGAGTGAGATGGAGCGCACTGCAAATATGAAATACAGTCTTTATTTTTATTTTTGCTGTCTGTGCTGATGCTGCTTTTACCTCATGTACCTCATCAAAAAACATTTCCTTCTTGGGATTTGGATATTGCACGTGGCTGCCATATGTCAATGTTCCATATTTTGATTCATTGTTCAATCTTATTAACCAACAACAAATCTGTTTCCACTTTAAGTTTATTCCTGGAGTAAACCAATGATTGACCCTACAATAGAATGCAAGATAATATAACAGCATGGCAAAAATTATCTCAAAATGTTCTATAGAGTTTAATCACCCACCTTTCACTGCACTGGACTGGACCTGACATCACTCTAACTGTTGGTATAGTAATTAAATAATAATCCACAACGGGGCATGCTGAGATCTATTGAAAATCAGCTTTTTGGTCAGTACAAATGCAGTGCAGTCGTTCTCTGAACACTGAATAAAGCTGTATTATTCAAACACTTCCTGATACTGTATCAGTATGTTATATTCCTTAGACGATGTTAGTGATGTAAATGGGAATGTAAACAGAGAGATTTTGACAGCTGTCACTGGAAATGTTAAAGGCAGACGTGTTCGTCAGCTTGAGCAGGAAACAGGTGGCCAGCGGCGAGTTAATGAGGTACTTTTCATGATTCGGTCATTTGAAACCCAACAATGTACCTTTGACCAGTACTTTTGTTTAGAATGGGTGTGAACTCAAGAGTCAAGAGTATTCGTACCCTCCTCCACCCTATTGTGTGGTCATTTGGTTTACATGTGCACTACTGTGTGTGTGTGTGTGTGTGTGTGTGTGTGTGTGTGTGTGTGTGTGTGTGTAGGGGTAAGGGTGATGTCATGTTTGATGACATCATTGCAGACGTGCAGGGAGTGCAGATTAGTGGCCGTGGCTCTCTTGAACCAGCTCTCCACAGCTGTCCTGCCTTATCTTGTGTCCCGCCCGAGCCCTTCATCCCCCTGTGCCAGCTCTGCCAGACTGTAAGCTCTAGAAATAGCCTCAAACTCACACTTATCTCCTCTGCCAGTCTACCAATCCCGGCTCAAATTGAGCGTGGCAAAACCCTCCCACCCACATTCCAGTCTCACTACCACCAACCCTTTGGCCGGCCCCATCGGCCAAGTCACTTTGCCAAAGCTGAGCTCCAGCCTCATATGCACAGTGTTTTTTCTGTCTGAGCCCCAGCATGAGTCCTAGTCTCACAGCTGCACCGAGTCCATGCTCAGGGCAGGTTGGCGACACAAGCAATCCCCCCCACCCCTCACCCCTCACCCCCAGTCCCAGCAACAGCGGTGGTAACAGCAGCAGCAACAGCAGCAGCAGCAACAGTGGCTGACAGGGGAGGCAGCACACCTCGCAGCAGAGTTGACAGGACAAAGAGCACACACACTGGAGCCACACAAGTGGGGGGAGGCAGGGCCAAGCTAGGCTGCACCACACACACATACATGTGACACCCACCCCCACCCTCCTCCTCCCCCCCTGCACACCATATGCAGGCTCCTCCCTGCGCAAGGAGACAGAAATGGGAGGTGCAGTCAATCACTGACAGTGAAAGGGAGAGCTGGAGTTGGAAAGAGGAGGGAGAGACAGCAGAGGAGAAAAGGGGACAAACCCTCATCATTCTCAAATCAGAGTCAAGTGTCGGGATACCCTTAAATTCATTCATGCGGAGTGAAAGACAGCAAACAGAAGAGAGTGTGTCCCATTTCAGAGACAACACAGGAAGTAGGGCATGCTCTCTACGGGGCGAGCGAGAGAGGGTGGGAGAAAGGCAGGAGGAGAGGGAGCTGCGAGAGAGAGGGAGAGCATTGTAGCGCTCATTCTCCACCCCTTGTCTTAAAGCAGCAGCAGGAGGAAAGAGAGAAGGAGTCAGGGAGAGAAGGAGGAAGAGAAGCACAAGTGAGGAAGCGAAGAGGCGAGCAGCAGTCTGCATCGGCAGCAGGGGGGAAAATGGAGCACTGAAATCGCCTCAGCCCTCAACATCCCTGCCTTTCTTTTTTTTTTTTCTTTTTCTTTTTTTCTGGCTCAGCCTCGGTTTCTCTCCTCGTCTGCCTTTGATTGTTCTGTGGAATTCTGACAATGCCTGGTGAGTGTTATCCTGCTTTTCACATGTCACTCGCCGTCCTTTGTGTGTTGGTTTGCTGGGGGATCATGCAGTGGGAGATTATTTTTTCGTGTGTGGCCACGAATAGAAATGTGGACTTGATGCTTCATTGGGACTGTTTACGCTCCTCTGCCCTGTGCACTGTTTATACTCCAGCTGTGCTGTCCTCTTCTTTCTATGCTTGTCTCTCAGTGACAATGCAAGGGAGGCTGCTCTCCTGAGCACACACACACTCTCTCTCTACTACATCATGCGTACATTGAGGATTCTCTGTCAGAATTATATAATTGCTTGAGGTCCCTAAGGGCTTTCATTCAGAGCATTTATAACCAGCGATATTATATATAACACCAGACATGATAATGCAGCGATGTGTGGCAACCACGTCCTAATTGTAGCAACACCACACAAAGCTGGCCTGTGTTACGGAGGGCAGCCAGCTAACACAAATCAGATGACTGGGCCACGCTGTGAGGTCAGCCGCCGGTTTTGGCCAATGCTCTCAGTCGAAGTCGTATGTTGGAAGCAATTAGCTGTTTAAAGGAAGCCGTGCTTCCCAAGTATACCGAGTTCGGAAGTCTGCGAGAGCAACAGCTCATTTCATTGTAGAAACATTGTCATGTCTGCACAAGAGAGGAGGGGATGAGTGAAAGGGCTCTTCTTGGTGTTAGTCATCATTTCGTGCCGGCCTTGGGGAGTTTGAAATCTGTTACTCTTGTAGTCTTGCATACAATTCTGAATAACCGTGGAGAATAGAATTAAGTCATTCAAAGTATGATAATGTCATCTTTCTCTTCCATATTTCCAGTTTACAGATGGGTAAGACATACATTTCCTGATAATAATTAAATGTTTTTCCACATGAAAATCTACAGTCCATATAATGCATTATACACGGCTGTACAGCTGCAGCAGGAGTCACATGGGTGTCGGCACGCTAACTACATGCATGGAATCAGTCAGCAGCCACACATCAAGTATAATTAACTGTTATTCATTATTGCAGTTAGGTCTTTCGTTTTGATTTGTCTCATTACCAAGATGCCTGAAACACAGAGGCCGCCTGTCAGTAACTGTTCAACACACCCTGCCAACTTCCCTGCCACAACACACAGGAAGAGTTTAGAGCGGCATTCAACCAAACATTTATTTTCCTCGGAGGCGGCTTCACCGGAGGAAGCCATCTTTGGTTTAGTAAACACGTAAATGATAGTTTGATGGTTCTGTCTCTTGTTTACTGCAGCATGCAGATATGTTTCAGTGTGAGAGCTCAGCTGGTGGTCGTCCTGAATGTAGCCCTCCAGAACAAAGCCGAGCTTGACTCCTACATGTCATGCTCCAAGCATTGGTGTCAGTCTGTGTTTAGATGCACTAACTGTGATTTTTTTTTTTTCCCTCTTCCTTTTTTTTTTCCCAGCCTGGGGTTCTGTATCTGCCTGTTTGCATGAGCGAATGTTTGTGCACACAGTCATACATGTGCACATTCTGAATGCAAATATGCATATGTTTTGAGCGTGTGTGCGTTTAGTGCGCTTCCTACATTCCTATTTTAGCTTTCGAGCTTGCTAACCAGCAACCCAGACGAAAGATGGCAGAGCGAGAAAATAGAGCTGTTAGTCATTTTCACAGCCTTTAAAATGCAGTTGGAGCAAGAGGGAGAGATGGTAGGAGCGAATGTGAGATGGAGATAAGACAAACAGTGTGAGGAAATAATAAGATGATTGAAATGAAGACAGGAAGGGCGGACAGTCTGCTATTGTTTATGATGCAATATTCTGTGTACTAGTTGTTCGGGCTTTTTTAGACGGAGATAATCTTCATGATCGACGAGTCTGTCAGTCATTTTCTTGATTAATCAGTTGGTTGTCACTTTTTGGAAAGCCCAACGTAACGCCCACAACTAAAAGATATTCGGTTTACTGTCGTAGAGGCATTAAAAGAACTTGAAATATTTGTATCTGAGAAGCTGAAATCAGAGCATCTGGAATTGCAGCAATTAATCGATTGTCAAAACAGTTGGGTGCATAATTGATGCTTGACAGCTAACCAATTGATGGACTTTGATGCTGTGCTATTTGTATGCTAGTACTAGCAAGAACTACTGATTCCATCCACCTTTTTCCTCGCATCGTGTCACTTAACCGAAACCAGCATTTTGCATGGTAGCAGGAGGCTAATCGTTGTTTTTTAAATGATTAAAGGAGGTAAATGCAGAGCTGAGCTCTGTAGAGCCTCTTTCTGCTGCTCCTCCCCATCTCTTTGCGTCATTCCCAGAGTTTTCTGTCACTGTGTAATTACTCTGTCACAGATCATCTCTGTGTTGTTCATTGATTTACTGCGAGCTGATGAAGTGGGGCAGAGCATTTGATCAGACACAGTTACAGGGAGGGAGGAGCGGGTCAGGGCCGCACCCACCGGGCTCCTCGGCCGGGGGTCAAGAGGTCCGAGCCACTGGCGGTTTAGAGAGGGGGAGGGAGAGAGCCGGCACGGTTTCACACTTAATCAACAGCACTTCATCATGACCACACAAACATGAGGGTCCAAGGAAGCACAGGTGTTTGGTACAGACCACTGAGTGTCTGTTGTCCAAGTATCTAGTTCAAGCAATTGTCAATTTTCCAATGTATCGTCTCTGTCCAGACAATCATGCATCGAAAGGTTAATTTGGTCTTTTTCAGAAAAATTAAAGGATTAAGTGTTCCTCAATGGACCAAGGAGATGCTCCTGGTTCTTAAAATACTCAGAAAACATTTGGATTATCTGTTTTGGTGATTCATGCTTTACAGATTGCTTTAAGTCATTGATTAAAACATGAAAGGAGCTTTCACATCTGAAAAGTGACGCCATTACTTAAGTATCTTGAACCTGCATTCATTCTGAAGTCCAACAGGGGGCAACGCCACTGGTTTCTAAAAGAAGGCAGATTTTATGACCCTACTGCTCACTAGATTATTACCTCAGCAAACATTTATGTTGTGAGGTTATGTTCTCACAAGTCTTCTTCAAAATAGCATGAAGTTTTGTTAATCATGTTCCAATTTAGAGTGAAGTAGACGATACAGCAGGGTATGCTGTCGACATGTCAACCTTGTGATTGACATGTCGCTACCAAGGTTGTGTCCTCCAGCTCTTAGTCGGATCCAATCAGGATCCTCCTCATCTCCATCCTGTCATCCCAATATGGTCACTTCTGGCTCCAGAAAACCATCATCCCAAATTGTAATATTTGCAAGTTCAGTTCGAATAGATACTACTTCCTGTTTATTAATTGAATTATGTTGCAACTGGCGTTAAGAAGGTCTCACATGTTTAATGCTTTATTTGAAACCACCGATTTCATTCAAGCGCAGAGGCTCAAACGTTTACAGAAGATTATGGACGTCATGAAAGGAAAGGAGAATGAAACAGATTTGTCTCAATTTCTTGTGTGCTCATGTAAAATGACTCAAATGCTTTGAAATTTCTGATGCGTGTCAGCCAATCAGAGGTTGGAATATTGTCTTTAGTCTCGCCATTGTGACTGGAAGGGACCGCTGACGCAAGCGAGGACTTTCAGTAACATTTTTCTGGACCTCCTTAACGCTGCCTGCGAGAGGATGAAAGAGGAGCATATGCTCGTGATGGGGCAGCGTTGTGCGCTGTCAATAATTGAATCACTCATTCGCTCTCTCCTGCCCTGAAGGCCGGAGTGCAGAGTCAATAGGAACGACGCGAGAGGAGAGCTCTCAAGCATCGGTCCTACAGTAAAGGTCTCTTTCTGTCCTTCCGCTCATCGTTCTCGCATTACGCAAACAAACACGCAGAAGAGCTGATGTCACTTCCTCGTCTCTGGTTCATCTGCCTGTCTCTTTACAGTAAGCTGCTTTACAAAAATGAAATGGAGGGTAGGCTATAGAGCGATGGATGGAGAAATGGAGGGAGTGGTCTCTAATGCCTATAGCCACTTCTAGAGAAGAAGACAGAGAGACGCTGTGTGTGGATTAGGCTGATCTTTTATCAACACTTTGCAACATTGTCTATGGATTATTGCAGCCACATATATTAAAGGGACAGTTACCTCTGTATAGATGCTATGAAGAAAAACCTTTGACAGTTGATGGACTCTTACAACATATCTTCATATTAACTAATTCTTACCTGGGAGCAGATAACCTTCCACATTTAAGTGTCTAATTAAAGCCAATTATCAGCCATGATTCAGTAGCATTAACAGTTATTATTCTTGGTCTTACCGTAGTGCAGCGAATTTCATATTCTCTCTACTTGAGTTACTGGAATGCTGATGTGAGATCGCTCTTCTCTCGGTCTGTTCGTCTTTTTCTCCCTGTCTGCCTCTTGCCGGCCCTCTCTCAACACATGCTTGTCCAACACATCTCAGCCTCTCTCTCTCTCTCTCTCTTTCCGTCCTCCACCCACCTCCCTGCGATGCAGACTTGTGGAAGCCTGCCTGGAACGTACAGTATCCAGTCATTATTTTTTTTCTTTGCCTCCCTCTTTACCTCTGTGCAGGCAGGTGGTGCTCTACTAAACAGGTTAGTGGTTAGCAGGGGAATAACTTCTCGGAGGCGAGGCCTCCCAGGGACTGCCAGCAGACAGACAGTTAGCCAAGAGAGTCCCGTCTCTCCCACCTCCTCTCGTGACCCCGTCCTTTTTGTCGAATCAGACCGTGCACCTGGCTCATGACCTCACCAGTGCCCACCCACACACTCCTTGGCACGATTTGACGTGTTTTTTTTCTTTCATGGAATACAAATACATTTTCTGTTTGAATGTGTGTGTGTGTGTGTGTGTGTGTGTAAAAATCTAAATGTCGTGCAAGCACATGACTCGCTGAGCACAGAAGGCTATTGTTCAAAATGCTTTCTCCTATGAATAATGAAGATTTGGAGTTTGTTTTCTGCACTCCTCTCCCGCTACAGTGATTACAAGCTCCCACAGATAGGATAGCCTTGCCCTGTCCCACATTGGGAGCAGTCACACTCCAAACAACTCTGTGAGGTATGATATTATCATGACCCAGACCAGAAGAATGAGGAAATCCCCCTGAGTGTTTAGTCTCAAGGCTTTGCCTTGGCTTTGTAGTTAACCTTTACCCAGCCATTCTTCAAAACAGCACGCAGGCATGCAGGTCTGTTTACTCGTGATAAGAGCAGGCAATTCCAATCCATTGCATCGGGAAGAATGAGTACATTGAACCTCCTTTAGTTCCCAAATCATACTTAAATTGTTTTGGAGCAGGAGAACCGGTCCACACATAATGGGGTGCAAAGACCTTTCCTGCTGTACAGTTTGCAGCAAATTCCATTGTCATGGCAGAGTTTAACTGAAGTCTGTTAAAATAATGACATCTGTATGAGTTCTGTGGAATGACTGAGCTGAAATGTTCGACTGTGGTTCAGAAAGCTTTTTAATAAGAAGTACTGAGACTGGTCTCCGCCAAACTAGACCTTTAATCATTTCGGTGGAGATGACTGGCATCTCTGGGGCTTTGGCTGTGTGTGGTGCTCAAACATCAGTCTGAATCGAAGCGTCTCTTGACAGCATGTCTGAGTTGTGACATCAGTCTTCCCTCACTGGCTATGTAAAAACAAGCATACAATACATCTGGCAGTTTGTCTCCTCCCCAACCCGGCTGCCTTTATTTTTCTCCTTCCCTCAAATGCTCCCTCTTTCCCTTTTTTTTGTGTGCCTTCCTCCTCTCTTTTTCTTTTTCTTTTTTCTCCCTTTTCCTGGAGTCCCCCTCATCAGGCCAAGGACCCAGCATTTTCCCACAGAGTGTAGTGCTGAAGGCTGAACCATTGTTTCCTGCTACAGGGAAACAGGGAGGGAGGGAGGGAGGTGGCATGCTGACTTCCTGGCTGCCAACATCGAGGTCTATGTCAGTGTGAGAAAAAGCAGGGGAGACAGATCTGATGATGACAGAGAAACTGTGTAACCTACAGAATGACTTCAGCACGAGGACTATAGATTTCGGTCTAATTTTCTGACAGAAGCACCTAAATAACTTCCTAACAGCTCGAAGCTTTTCAAAGCTTTTTTTGCTGATAATTTGTTCTCTCTACTAAGAACAGAGACAGGAGGACTGTGACATTTACAGAGCCTTACATGCATTTATAGTATTTTTTAAATTTGAAAACATATTTTCGATGATTATTAAGAAATACCACAGCTGAAGCATAAGATAGATATAAAATCTTGAAAAAATACAGTGATGTCTTAGGAAAAAAGAAAAAAACTACTTAAAAGTACAACAAAGCTGCTATAAATGCATATATTAGAATATATTCTATTGGATACCTCATCAGATTTACATTGTATTCTTCTGTAAAAATCATCTTTAGTATGTTTAAGTTGCATCTTATTTTGAAGGACCATGTCCAGCCCCTTAAATCGTACCTTTATAGGTCCATGTCGTGAGCACAGTGTTTATAGCATTACTTCATCTCGGTATAATGTTACTCTGGGCTATGAGGCAGGCTCGTCCTAAATAAGAGCACTGTCTTTTTAAATGGGATGTGGAGAGGGGTGTGTTAGTAGCAACAGACATCCTTTGGGAGCGGTGTGGTGTAACTCAGAGGGCAGAGGCTCCAGCCACGTTCCCAGAGACTCAAAAATAGTCGGGAAAAACACTGAGACCAGTCGCTCGTGAGGAATGCAACCCAAACTAAAGCCGTGCCGTTTTCTGGATCCAGTTTGGAGAGGTTCTGCTGGACAATGTTTCACATATTCAGTAGATCGTAAGTGTCGTTTTTTTGTTTGAACACTTTGGATGGTTACAGCACAGCTGCATGCTGTGGTTTTTTTGGAAACCTCTGTCTGTGCATCCACCCACGCTTCACTCAGGACTGTAGGTTGTGGCTTCAGCTAACTATTTTCGCTACATATATGCCATGGAGTACTTTATGTATGAATTATGGAAGTAAGAAAAGGTCAGAATACTTAATTAAGAGAGCGGGGTGTACATCTTTGAATAGCTGGAGAGGATGGTGCTCAGAGAGAAACAAGGACAAGCTTGGACTTGAACAAGAGAACTATTCAGCGCCAGAGGCAGATCTAGTCTTTAAAGTGCAAATAAGAACGTGGTATTGACAGCGCTTGACAATTTAGAGCCAATTATGCGCTAGAGTTACTTCACCTGTCTAGATCTGCTATTAATAAAGATGCATCTATGAGCGCTGGAATAAATTGTGAAAAGTAGTATTTAAAGAGATCATAGGCTCTTAGCCATCAGAGTTTTGCTGTGTTGCGTGGGAAGAGAGCCTCTGCCCTCTTTTTCTCCTTGTGAACTCCTCGAGTGTTTGCCTGCGTCTTCGTCCAATGCCACAGGGATGTTTGAATATTCAGGTCGAGAAGTGAAAAACACTTCCTCATCTCCCCGACTCGTTTGCACATGGTGTTATCAGTTCCCCAAGCACTTGACGAGTTATGCAAGAGTTCAAGAGAAAAAGCTTTCTTGTAACTAATTTATATTTTCCTTAGTACGCACCGAAGGAAAAGAACGATAGAATTAAAATTCGTCATTTTTTTGCATGCGGTTTGGTCTGTCTTTGCTTTGCAACCTTACCTGAATACAGCGGTTTCATGTATGCCTGCACACACAGGCACTTCAGCACATGAGCACAGATGAACACACTGTTTCCATGACCTTAGAGAGCCTTGAGTATCCTCATACTCATGTTCAAAGCTGAGTCATACCCACTCATATGTGACTGTCGTGCCCCTAATACTCTATTATTGTTGCTGTGGTGCTTTGTGATTAAAATCAATGATGGCTAATGAGGAATAACATGCAGGAAATTTTAAACTCAACGTGCAAAATGTGTATTTCTCGGGCAGTGTGTCTTTGTGCCACGAAGGAGATAATTAGTAATATGACATCTAAAGTTTAGAGGATAATATTTAACTAATTCATGTCAGGAACTCGTCTCTTTTTCCGACTCTTCTCTGCTACACTTGAAGGGCGGTCTCTCAAACTACTCCGACACTCCTCTCGCTTGCCCTCCAGGCTTTAACATCACTGGATGGCCTGAAGCCAGATGATAAGTCATTTAATTGGGCAGACATGACCCAATTAAGCCAGCGTTTCCACTGTCGCCTGTCTCACCAGGGTGATAACTGTATTATCTTTGCCTCCGTCTTCTACCACTGCCCCACTCCTCTCTCTGCTGTAAAAAAGTGGTACTTTGAAACTTTGAATTACAAAGCGAAAAGTGAGAAGATGTGTCTTTAGTCATGGATGCTGTTTTCTTAAGTTTAAAATAATGAATCAGCCCTGACCTGTCAAGGTTGTCTGCTGGTAGTTTCAAAGTGGACTGAGTTGGCTGGTTTTTAAAAGCATCTATAATTATCACCAACATGTTCTCACAGGAGCCGGCAGACATCGAGAACACATTTCATCCGATGTGCTATAGTGCTGGTTATACTGAAAGAAAAGGAAAACAGCTAGTTTTGAGTGTAAAATAGCAGCAAATTAAATATACTTAAGAATCAAATGTACATTAAAGCAGAATTTGACAGGTATTCATATGCACAGTATGTTTACTGTATACAGTCGGTCTACTGATTATCGGCCTGGCTGATTATTGGCGCCGATATTCAACATTTTTCTGATTATCAGAATCTTTTTTACCGAATCTGAATGCCAATAAACTCAATTATTCTACAATTAATCTGCAAAGTAACTTATAAAGTAACAAATACATGTAGTGGAGTAAAACGTTCTTGTCTCCAAAATGAAGTGGAGTGAAAGTATGAAATACTTACAAGTACTTCAAAAGTACGCTTACTGCACTACAGTAAATGTACTGGGCAACAATGCAAATCTTATGTTACAACAATGTGTTAGATCACATATTTTGCATTTATTCAGTCAGTTATTCTGTTGTACAAACACTGCTCAGCATTCCTTTTGCTCCTGTGCATTTCGTGGCATTTTGATAATATGTAACACCAAATGTATATAGTTATAAGCAGAAATCAATAGAACGCACTCTATTGATTTAAGTTCATTCCGTTTTGCCTGCTTTTTGAAATAATCAATTCTTGCCCTAAGTCCTCGAGTTATTATGTATAAGTTACACAATAATATATTGCTTTTGTGCAAATGATTGTTCAGTCTGTCCATTTTCCTGTCGATCCCGTGAAAAACATACCATGAATAAATGGACTGCGGGGGTACTGGTCCAACTTTGATTTATATTGATAAAGTTGTGTGGGACAGAGAGAAAGAGAAGCTCGCATTTATGTAACGCCTTTTTCAAAGGAACCCAGGGACGCTTCACACACATGGGGGGAGACCATACAAATAGCACAGTCACAGGAAATAATACTGGCACTGATCGTTTGGGTCACAATAGACGTGGCACTGCAGATCTCAGCTCCAAATGATGGGCACGCTGAAAGCTCTGCCCCGAAAAGTCTGCAGGCTGGTGTGGAGGGGGACGACGGTGAGCCGACCGATGTCTGTCGCGTCATCTCTCGTCTGTCGCTGATCAAGAAAAGCAGGACTGGATTAAATGTCTTAGAGGGTATTTGTTATGACACAAGTACTTGCTTGTTAGGTAAATACTGTACCTGACATTTCAGTGAGGTAATGATTATTATTATAGAGTGCTGCAGGATTGATGTACTTTCGTGGGCTTAGCTGAAGGTTAGCATCACCCTGGGATCCCCTTAACAAAAAGCCTATTAGGATTTTTCAAGTATGTGATACTTGCGCGTTTTATTCAGCAAGATAATCTTCACAAATGAACGCCACTTTTATGACATTTGAAGTGTAGATGCAATCGTCAGACGTGCAAAGCTATCTTCACCACCACTAAGCTTCTAACGGCACCTAACGGAACACACTTTATTATGAATCGGTCACTCTGCAAGTTGTAAAGTGAGAGTCGGAAGAGTTTCTAACGAAAGTCTGGCTGTGAAGACAGACTAATGAGTATATGAATCTCGTGTTTAACGTCCCCGACAATTTTTGTAGTTTCATGTAGTGATTCTTTAGCAGCCGGCTTTTTGAAGACATGTGAGTGCTTTGGATTTAAGTGGAGTATTCACTGACTGGCAAAACATGAAAAATCTTTTAGGCTTGTGTTTCAAGCATCTAATCAAACACTTATTGACTTTGACCAAGAAGTGCAAATATGTCACTCTCTCGTACGACAGTTTTTTAAAGCCAAAATCATTTTAAAGAAGGCATAGATATACAGTTCGAGCAGTCAAATCCACATTTACCTTTCTCTGTCTCCCATTTCTGGCTGCTCTGGGGGGATAACACACGTGTGTGAATGTGTCACACTAGGAATGGGAGACAGGAGGAATTAGGTTTATGACATTAACAAATACATGTGTATATCCCAGTAAAACGCTATTCAATAATGATGTTTTTTCTCCCACATGTCACATAAAGTGGCTGATTTAAATCAATATACCAATCATACCACATTGGTGAGTTCCCAGAAGGCCGTTAGTCATCAGTATGACATTTATCCTTTGCCCTGAGAGTATAGCTGCCACTTAAGTAGTTACTCATTAGTGCGACCTTTGACCTCATTATAAATTGTCCTTGCAATGTTTTGGCTGCCTCATTCTGGCCTCACCCCCGTGCTGTAATTACTGCAAATAGAATGATGGATTGACACCCACACGTGGATGCTCGTTTCAGTCCATTATGCTGTTGAAGCTGCATATTATTCTCCAGTGACCCTTTGATTTTTGGCTCCCTAAAAAAAAGAATGTATCTGGGAAGAGAATAAGATGAGTAAGAATAATTCACCACATGTGTCACATCCTGCAGAGCTTGGCACAGATCAATATTCTCATGAAATCACCACAAATGCTCAAACACACTCCTCACAGATCATCACAGGTAATTAGCATGCTGGGTTTCGCAGCTGCTAGCGTGATCGGCCGTGTCCAGCGGTTGTGCGTCGCGGCCAGCTGTTCTGTTCTCTTTCACTCAGCACATGACCTCAGCGCCAAAACCTCAGCCGGGCCCGCTCCAGAGCAGCTCCTTCATCGCTCCGTATTGGTCTCCTGCGGTGAGCGTCCTAGCAGATGTTACACTGAATTACCTCTCAGCCCTAGCAGGGAGGCTGCGCTCTCGCTGTAATCAAGCTGTGCATGCGTATGTATGTGTATGCGTGTTACCAGACAGCCTGGCTCGGAGGCTGCGTTAGCTCCCCCAACAGTTGTTTCCCAGCCACCTGATCTCAGTTAGCAGCCAGCCTTTCCCACACTGTAGCGTCTCTGCCAGTGCTCTGAGTCAGGCATCCTCACAGACTCCTAAAAAGGGCCTAGAGGAGCTGATCATTTAGGAGATACTAAATGCTAAAGCTAGCTCCCTCCTTTCCTGTATACATGTGTGTGTTTAGTGGGGTGTGTGTGTGTTTGCATGTGTCTCATTCTTGCCTTTAAAAGCTTCCTTCCTCCTCGCAAATGAAAGGCCGTCTTTGTGCCGAGCTCTCGCTTCCATACTTTGAGATAATGTGTGCTCCCGTCTATAGCGCTAACTGGTTTTTCGACATAAAAGTGGTCGCGCCGTAGCTTCAGTTTTTATTCCCCCTTGTTTGGTGCAGCGATGCCTGGGGCAGTGTCTCTCTCTTCCCCCTTCGCAGCATAATCTCCCTTTTGTCTTGCATGCATTAGACCGCTGGCGGTGTAAAAGCCTAAAGAGCCGACGCCGTCAACCAGCGCAGGTGCTGCAAAGCGCTAATGCACTGGATGCGGACCAACACAGACTTCACTGTGCCCACTCATCTATGTTACCCATCTGTTTAAATGTACATTTTCTTGTTTTCCCGTTCGCTGTCATTGTTATCGCCTCCACAGCCATCTACTACGCAGCCAATCAGGACTCAAAGAGTTCGCGGATGGATGAGCAGAAAGGGTTTTTTTGAGCGAGCGTGTCAGTCTGAATGTGTGGAAATTTCCCTCTAAGGGTTATTGGCAGAAGGGAATCATAGTGGTGCTGTCACATTAGCTGCTGCATCTCCAGCTCACTCTGCTCACTCACAACCTCAAACTTTGTCTCCAGAGATCAGTCTTTTCTCTGCAGCGTGTGTGACTTCGACAGCGAGTAAGCTTTGTTCTGTTGACTGGATCTTCCAGCCGCCCTGATTGGTGTGCGGGCTCCAGTGCCTATAGCCACATGTCAGTGGTTCAGCTCACACATCCACCGTTCTGCACCAGCAGCATCTGACAGGACCCCCTCCCCTCTCTTTCCCTCGCCTCCTCTTGAGTACTTCTATCTGTCTCTCGCTGTGGGCCAGACGTTTGTATTGTTGTCTACAGTTTATTCTCCTGCTACCCATCGCCCAACTGTTCACTCCGGTGCAGACGACGCTCGACAGATGGCAGGTTGATGCACAAAACCATACATTTTCCCCAAAACACACATGCAATTGTAATGCTGAATAACAGAGACACGAATCATCCAAAACATTCTCACACTGACCGCGGCAAGAGTTCGACTTCCCCTTTGAGCCAATAGTGCCTCATTATTCCCACCAAGCACTAAGAAAAGACAAACTACATCTGCTCGGATCAAATGAGCAATCAGGCCCGTGACAGAGTACTCTGCAATGTGACAGACACGTAATTGTTTCATCACGGCCTGTGGTCCTTTCCACTGAGTCAGCGCCAAAGCAGTGGGAATAATGGACACTTTATTGTACGAGGCTTGATGCAGGAATAATGGCGTATTTGTCCAGATGCCTGCCTCTGCAGTGCATGTGTTTCACAATCACGCTTGAACAATTACTGTGTGATTGTGTGTTTGTGTGTTAACTGTGATGTTTTCCCCGCTTTGATGTCTGAGTCGGGGCGCAGGTGTGTGTGGAGTGGTTGGTGTCGCTGTCTGGCCAGAGAGTTTTAGTTTGAGCCCCATCTACAAGCCAAGCCAGCTGTGAGGACACTCTGCAGGGATGTGAATATGTCAACAACTCCGTGTGTTGCAATGTCATTTTAAGCACACCATTACAAACCACTAGTGATGCAGTTCTTAGCAAAGCATTACATCTGGTTTCACAACCACAGGTTACCCAGCTTCATGTCCAACATGCAACACTTCTTCTTATTTCCGCTCTGTCGTGGATGTTTTTCGGCTTTTATCAGACGACAAAACAACAAGATAAAGTTTAGAATAGTTTAGATTAGATCAACTTTCCTGACCACTTTAGTGGAAGTGTTACAACGAAAGTACATAAAGGTACGTACATAACACTCAGCACAACATACCACTAAAAAACATTCAAATATACATCATACAAGAGTGAAGATGAGCCCTTTAGAAGCAAATGGGTGATATAAATATACACGAGGTGGTAGCAAATGTTCCCTGATGCAGTCATTATGTGTATAGTGCCTGGATGGCACAAGGAATAAAAGACTTTTTATATATGTTCCGGCTGGGCCCCCTGAATTGACGGCCAGGTGGGAGCAGCTCTGAGTGCAGTGGCTGTGATATATCAGCACTTATCTGTTCCGCCTTTCAACTTAGAGCGCTGTCAAATATATTTCGGAGCTATTTTTGTGACTTGCCAGTCAACTTTCCTGCAATATTGACAGTCGTGGGGAGCTTGTTTTTTGCTCTTGGCAAGTTTCTTGATAAGGTGTTGGCTCACAACAGAGCAAAGCATCAGACAGAATATAAATAATCAGTCTATCTTTGTAAAGCCAAGAAGATCACCTATGTGTATTATTAATATCTCTAGACACCCTCCAAATACTCATTTAACCAACTGGATGAGAAAATATTCTGTCAGCTGCGTGACAAAGATTTTTAACCTCTTCTAAATCAAGTATGACCGAACTGTTTCCTGTCCAGCTACAGCGACATAATTGATGCGTCTGCTTGACTTGAAGATCATGAACCAAATTAAAAAAAGATTATCATTAACGTTTACACCAAATCTATGACAATGCGTACTCTCATATCATGATAAGGATGTAATATCAGTATAATGCCCAGCTCTACTTTGAATTATGGTTGATTTATGTGTGAAAATAAAGCGTTTTTATTCTTTTAAAAAACTCATGCTTAGCTCTGTGACAAGGAAGTGACTGTGGACATTAGAGGAACAAACTGTGGCTAATGATTCATTACAGTTTCACACTCAAGCCATCAGTGAGCCGTCATGCTATTTATGGAAGTAGTCTTTGTTACATATCTCTTACTCATTTAGCCTTTAATGTAACACTTGATTACTTTTATTTGGCTGACATTTTTGTCCAAAGCAACTAACAATGTCAAAAAAAATTGAGCTTGCTATAATTTGTCACCCTGTATGTCTCTGCCTGGTTCCACTTGTTGATATGTGCGCCGACTGGCCCCCGAAGGTCTCGGCTGTTTGTTTGGTAAAGAGCATTATTAGCAAGTAATTGCTGTGCCAGTCTGGAAGTGGAAAGCGTATTGATTGTTGCAAATGCTGGTCTCACAGCGAAGCAAAGCAAAGTGCTGTGTGAAAAAAAAAAAAAAAAAAAAGCAGGGCGGTAACCACAGTTAGCGCTGGTAGCAAGAAGACTTAACATGAAGCTGCTTAACACCAGCATCAAGTGGAGACGTCTCCTGAGACAAGTGTGTGTTGTTTAAGGTTATGTCAGGATCTTTAGCTTTGGCCATTCGGCTCATTCTCCATGTTGGTTATTACAGTAACGTGAGTGGCAGCACGACACAAACGGGGTCTTATATCCCAGATTAACATCACTTCACATGTGCTATAACGTGCTGCTGTTGTTGTCGTGGCACATGTGATCACAGTAAAAACAATGCACAATCTTGTAGCCACCCAGTAGGAAGTAGACTTTCAAAGCGCTGTTATTTGGAGTGCATTAATTGAGCCAATCTTGTGCTATCAGTATAAACACACTCCCTCGTGGTGCAGCTAGCTAGCCAACAAGTCAGTGTGTTAGGAGTCTTAAGTGCACTGACGCCTGTATGGGCCTGAGGTTTCAGACTATATCAGATCCCAGACAGGCTATCAGATGAACTCTTTTTACAGGATGCGGAGACAAAGCGCACTGAGTGCAGCCCAGACACACTCCGAATCCATTACTCTACTCCGCTCTCTCAGGTACTTACTCCTAACTGAGTTTCTATTGAACCTTATCCTACCATGGCGCGCCCAGATCTTAGACTGTGCTGATAGGAGTTTGGCCTGATGGCACGAATTCCGTAATAGTAACTGTACACTGCCAGCCAGCTGGGCGGTCAAGATGATAACTATCTAAATGTAACAGATAACTCAGCAACACTAACTGCAGAAAGCCAAAAAGTCTTAGACCGTAGAAGTCATTACATAATTGTCACGGCCACCTGGTTCATTAATCCATTTAGTCATCCATGATTATTTATGCGTGACATGTTTCAGACCCATAAATCATCAGTCTAGTATTGGGAAATTTATGAAACCTGCTATTTATCGGTGTTGGTGAAACTCCAGCCAATAAATCAAGCCGGTAATATAAAACCAGATTGCTTTTATTGACTTAAAAAGTGCAGCACTTCCAAACCCACGTACAGTAAGGTGAATGATTGCACCTTGAAAGTCTGTTTGCAGTCCACAAAAAACCACTGACAAGAAGAAAGAAAAGAAGAAGAAAAAGAAAATGAGGACTATAAAATACAAAAATGAGGAATGATCAGTTATCTTATCAGTTCAAGGACATTATAAACAGGTAATTATTGGTTATTTGTCCAATTCCATATTCTTCCATACAACCTACCTCTGCAGGGGACCACTTAAATCATACCTTTATTCTAACATTTGAATGTTATCCAAATCATAATTTTGGTTCAGCATGATCGTGAGAAAAAGCTTGAAATGTAGTGTCTTATCACCTGCAGACTGCGCCAGAAATAACTGTGCTGCATCAGTGTTTTTGATGTCATTCTTCCTCAATTTCAGACTTGAAGCTGCTGTTGTTATTTCAGCTTGTGCATTAGACATCTTAGGGTAACTGCCAAATAACAAGGCAAACAAAGTCAGTACATCTGGCTGAGCTGGAATCGAAGGCATACTGATGAAGAAAGTGGAGACAGAAACATGTTTTTTGATTTCACCTCTATGTCAAACAAAAAAACAACAACAATAATGGATCTGCAGTTTCCCAGGCTTGAGCGTCGGAAGAGGGGACTTCATTTCATTTCACCCCTCCTCTCTCGAAGTATGCCACTTGGTGAAAAACACCACAGGGTTCAGGATAATCACAAGAGACACATTCATTCATTAAAAAAAAACACAAATGGATGTTGGAGCTGCCGGTGCTCCATTAATTATGTGTTTCTGTCGCGTCCCATGCACTGATTCACATATTAGTTTGCCAAACTTCCTTTAAAAGTTGTCCATCGTTCTAATGGAAGTTTTTTTCTTACAAAAATACAAATCTGTGTGTCTTTTCATCCATGTTTTGTATCAATACATAAGGTATTATAGATTCAGTATGAATAGCGCTATTCACATCCCCTACAATTCTGACAAGATCTTTGCAAAGGCTGTTCTATACGGCATGACCTTTTCAATTATGTACTTTTACTTTAGGGCTTTACATCGCCCCTGCTTGTGTGTAGGACTCACTGGAAGTATCACAACTACAGATTGTGTGACTTCCACATAGTGTCTGAAATATTTAGGTGGCTCCCGAATGAAGCCCAGAGGACGACGAGGGCTAGACTGATTGGTGGCCAAGAGAGGGGAAGGAGGGGGGAGGGATAAACAGAACAGTGAAAGCAGAAGAGACTGGGAGGGGAAAGATTTGTACCAAAGAAACGTCCCAACATAAACCATCCCACTGCCACCTGAGGTAAACACAGAACAAGAGAGGGATGGGAGAGAAATGGAGGCAGGGTAACGGAGGATTGTCAAGGACAAAGAAGGACGTTTGCTGAGAATAGATGACGTTGGGGGAAGGGAGAGGGATGAGATGAGGACAGCAGGCTTTTAATACCAGTTATTATTTGCCGGGGCTGACATGAACGGTGCGATACAGAAGTTATGAGCGGATTTCACACGCCAGACAGTCTTTCTTCGTCATTGTTACAAAGTGGCCGACAATAGGCTGTAAATTACACGTTACAGTACAATTTAATACAGTGCCATACAGATGACAGGCAGCATTATTATTCATCAATTCTTACACAGTCTCCCACCATCTCCACTGACACTAATGTTCTAATATGATATGCTCAGAGAAAAAGAAAATCATAATAGAAGAATAATAGATGCGTCCCTCCCTCTGCAGCTATTTCTCTTCACAACATGCAGAATATTACTCCTCGAGATCTCGCTTTTGGCAGGCTGCTCTGGCTGCATGTTTCAGTACATTTTCACAGGAAAAATACTGACACGCTTTGTATTAGTTGTGACTAATTATTAGGAATGTGTTTGCTACCGGTTTGATAGTATTTGGAGCTTTCCCAGGTCTGTTTTTTGAGGCACCATGGAGGTTTTTGGGATTGTGAATAAGTTCCCTATCCCCCTCCTGTGTCTAACACCACGTCCCACTAGAAAACCCCTGTTTCCCCTCCTCTCCGCTTCCTTGACTCGCTCTCTGTTCTGCCCAGTACCCAGTCAGCCAATCACAAAGCAGAGCTAGGTGCAAACACACTTCCCCTGCAGCTGTGCTTTGGAAAAGGCTAGAAGCTCCTCAAACTGGATCCTCGTATGCAAAGCAATCCTTGAGCTCTTCGCACATGTTATTTTTCTTCCCCTTTTTGTTTAAGAGGATAAAATGTGCCTTGTATGCATGTGCGAGATCAAAAGAAGAGCGAGCCCCGATCATTATCCACTTCACATTGGACAGTGGATTTGACAACAAAGCCGGCTGGCTGTATAAAGGGCTGCATGCGGTTGCTAATCTGTCATTACGAGTGCTGCATTTTTCCTGGAATGCTCTTCTTTCAGTCCACAGAAGGGATGTACAGTACACACACACACACACACAGGCTTACTCACATACATGGGATTAGTTTGTAAGCTGTCCATAGAGGGCACTATTAACAGAATACTCTCACTCATTACACTAGCAATTGACCCTCTGTCTTCCCCGTCCTGCCAGTGTCGGAGTGTCAGGGGCTAATGTTTGTGCAGCCCGTCTGTCGCTGCGTACATCCCTCGCTAGTGTGTTTAGCTTTTCATCCTCTTAGCACTGTGAGGCAGACTGGGACACGGGGTTGGGATGATGATTCATAGAAGCACAAAAGCACCCAGAGCGTCCGACTCTTTATATTTAACTTGAATTTGCGATATGTAAGAATGGGCCACCTGACAAATCCATACTGCGAACACATTGGGGGCAGAATATCACCAGAAGGTTGTTAAGTTAGTTTCTTTTTAATTTCAGGTAAGTTGCTAACTTAGCAGACCTATTAACACCGTCAGTAAAGTTATACAACTAACTATTTGTTTAGTCTAGAAGAGGCAGTTGTGAGTTCAGCATCAAACTTCATCCCTGTTCTCATGAGGAGCTGTCGCCAGCGGTGGAAAGCAGCACACGTTAACTTGTGTTTTGCTTCTGTTTTTGTCATCTTTTCCTGCTGGGAGTGCAGGGTTCGAATACGCCCTCAGAGCAGCGCCACTTCCTTCACTTCTCAAGTTGAACGAAGGGTAGTTTTTGCATAGCCAGATCTCCTCAGGCATTTGTGTGTGCAGAAGAAAGACGTGTTGTTATAGACTAGGTTAGGGTTAGGGTAACTTACAATTTTCAGTGTTTAGGTTGCTAGCTCAGAGGTTTTGAAAAACAAACGAGGCAATAGCAAAAGAAGAGGGGGATGCTTGCTTAAATAGTTGGCCAAAGTTCATACCAACAGTCTACATCTGGACTGTTGTCAGAAGAAAGGGTGGATTAAGGCTAGCTGGTTGGCATGCTAACTTCAATAGATACCCCTGCAATGCAATACACGAACATCTTTGACGTGTCATAAGTGTTACTACTACACATTGTGTTCATAAGTTAATTGTTGAATGTTTAAACTGAACCTTTAAGACTTGACCTCATGATATGATGGAGAATAACACGGCTGACCTCAAAGTATCTGGCTGTTGAATCTTAGCAGAGATCATCTTACAAAAACACTGAACGGAGACGCATTTGCTCTTTCCTGTTGACATCAAACACAAAAAAAACCAGTGGAGAGCCGTTCACTGCGTCTCCTAATACTCTCTGGCTAAATAATGGCCATGAATAGAGCTTCAGGGCTCGCTTTGTCAGTGTATTGAACTTTCTAAAGTGCACTCTGAGCTCCTCTCATAATGCAATGGAGAAGAGTTGACCGGGTTATGAGTTTGTGTGCTGCGTGTTTTGTAAAATGGAGCTCCACAAAACAGATAGCAAAGTGGTTTATCACCGCAAAGCATTATCACATCACGGAAATGATCCAAGTCTGACCATTAATGATAATCAATGATATGAATTGCCGCCTATTTATAGTGGTTCCACTGCAGCAGTCTGCAGCGCAGCTTGACTCAAATCTTTTGTGCGTTTTCATCCGTTCATCGATGTTTGAAGCTGTAAATGAGAGGTCGCGAAGCACCCATTAGCAAGTGAGCTTAAAAGTGGGTGCATGAACATGTGTTGCTATAGTGTGCAAGCCTGTCTCTCTGAGGACTCGCTGACTTTGAGTGGAGCATCCTCTCCTCGTCATCCTCACACTCTCTCGCTTCACACTCACCACGACCGCTCGCTAATACGCTCGGTACATATGCTCCCGCTCTCTCACTTCCTCTCCTCAACTCTCTGCATCGTGACTCAATTCTCTTCCTTTTTTTTTCCACTCTTAGATCTCATCTGATGCCAAGGCTGAAGGAGTCTCGCTCCCATGAGTCATTGCTCAGCCCCAGTAGCGCTGTGGAAGCACTGGACTTAAGTATGGAGGACGAGGTTGTCATCAAGCCTGTTCACAGCAGCATCCTCGGGCAGGACTACTGCTTTGAGGTGAGGGGGCACACACACATACACAGTACACGAACACACGTGTATGTGTTATTCTGTCTCCACAGCTCTTTGAAACATTCCCGTGCTTAATTAAAGCCTCTTTTGACAGACATACCAAAGTAGGAGTTATTTCAGGTATCTGAGGCTTTATAACTAAAGGTCATGTTCTGCATATACAATTTTTGGTAAGTGGCATTTGGAGCACTTCCAAATCATCTGTAGAAAAAAACTGCACATAAATTCTCTATGTTCAAGCTGCACCCAGGATGCACTTTGTTAGGAAAAATGTCAAATCAATCACTGTGCTTAAAGCACCATTATGTAACCTTTTTACCTTAAATTATAGCTTCAGTCTCATTTTGATGGTACAGTGTCTTGTATTCAGGTGTCTCTGTCTCAGCCACTCCCCCCCTCTATCACTTGTTATGTAACTTCAGTGAGAGGGCAGGATCACAACGTTACATACATGTTTACTTCAACATGCACGTTTTCATCACATAGTTCTGACGTAATCAGGTATGCACACCAGAGTTCCCCCTCAAGGCGACGAAAACAAGTTAGCCTCTCTCAGCTTCATGTTTTGATCTGTTCTCACAGCTCTCTTTAATTTTCAGCGACAAAGCTCTGATAAACCCACCTACAACCAGGAGACAGATAAAGTTAGTGACTAGCTAGTGAACAGTGTGACACAAAGAACCATTTACGACACCCAGAAATCGGTGGAGATCCAAACGGAGCTACTGACTATTCAAATCACAGCATATTAATCAAGTGACACGACAGCAAACTATTATTAGTTTTGCTCCGTGTCTACTGGATGTGTAGGCAACAGCTTAGCTAATACATGTTGATGCAACGTTTACAGCTTGCTCGGCAGCCGCTGTAAAGTTCGTTTGCGTGTCAGACGTCGAGCAGATGCTAAAGATTATGCTCTAGAAGTCAGATTCTGGGTCAGTTGTAGCTACGCCGTATGTTTCAGCTTAATGGTTAAAAGCTTTTGTATTATGTTAGAACTTCAGGGCAAATGTACTGAAAAGGGTTTATATGTAAAATATTGATAATCGCAAATGTTTTTTGTCTCTAAGAGGGGATGTTGTAGCATAATAAAGGTACAGAATGGCATGTCGCTCCAGCTGTACCTCATCAGGTGCAAATTCCGTACCTTTCCAGTGAAAACATTTTTTTCCACCAAGAGAAAAAGGTACATTTTTGTCACTGGGAGTGCAGGAATGTTCTTTTACAGATACAGACAAGAAGGTATAGTAATGCTTCAATATTTAAAAGGTACAGTGTTCTTACCCTGCCTGGGAACAGCTGGAGGGATGAAGCATTTGTAATCTTAAAGGTCCATTCCTGCATCTTTATTTCTTTGTGTCAATGAAGCTGTTTCCCAGTTGCAACAACAAACCGTATTGAGTTTGGTAGAGCTCCAATTTTCCCCTGATTTCTTTTCTCGTTTGGTAAAAAAAAAAGAAAAAAAAAAAGCCCATCGCAATCATTAAGAAAAACAAAAAATCCGTTGAAATGTAAATGAACAGCTTAGAATCAGCAGCTCCTCTCGCTTCACATCTCATCCCGATTCGCTGCTGATGGCCAATTATAGCCAGAGGTTCAGACGCACGCGACTTTTCTGTATCAGAGGTTACATCCTTATGATCATCGGTGGGCTGGAGTAATTTCCAACAAGCTTCTAATTGCTGTAAGATTCACATGTGCATGATATGTGTTGGCAAAGCTGTAGCGTTGTCTCGGGAGCCTTTGAGGGGAATTATAATGAATACTTTCTACCCTGCAGTGTGTACCGTCCAGACCTGAAATCTCCACTAATCTTTATCATCCTGCTCATTACATCATTCTGTTAATTTTTTTTCTGTCCTCTCTGTCCCACTGTGCATTTTTTAATCGTCCATTTATCACCCAGCCTGCCGAGCAATCATCTGTCACCTCTGTCCATTCACACATTTCAGTCATTTCAGTCTCGACATATCCACTGATGTGTGTGTGTGTGCGTATGCCTGATAAGCTTCTGTGCTGTCAGTGACAAAGTGATATTTATGAACTAAGTTTACTCCTTCCTCTCACCATTATGCATGAGTTTTTGATCATTGAAGCATTTGTTATCCTTCTCTCTCCCTCTTTCTCCCGCTCTCCCTCTCTCTCTTTCTGTGGTAGGTCACCACCTCCACAGGAAGCAAATGTTTTTCCTGCCGTTCATCAGCCGAGAGAGACAAATGGATGGAGAATCTGAGGCGAGCAGTACAGCCCAACAAGGTAAGAATGTAAACAAGCGGTAGGTGGGACGAGACGGTGTGCAACAATTAGAAGTTAGTGTCCCAATTCCAAACCACACAGCTTCGCAACACCGATGAGTGTTTGTGTATAGTTTACAGTGTTGACATCCCGTTTCAGCTGCATGTAACTCAGACATAAATTCAATCTTAAATGACGACACCCTGCTGTTATCTTCCTGCAAGTGCAGAGGACAAAAAGGTTGCACGGAGGAACCTCCTAAAGCGTTATCCTCATCGAGCGCTGATGCCATCTGTACCCACAAACACAGCTGTGGCAGACGGAGAGAAGCAAACATATCACGCCAGGAAAATAGTCTTTATCTCACAGCGTCATTACTCCTTCATCTGTCATTATTTAGCAAATTACTCACTAATTAGAACTTTGGAAGAAGAAAAAAAAAGTTCCCCAGTAGCTCTTTTGGCAAGGTTGTGCTATTTTTTGTGTCTCGTTTTTTAATTATTCTGTGATTTGGAGAGATTAGATGCAGTGTCATGTTTTTTGGCAAACAGAGAAACTGGAAACAGATACTGAAATTATTTGGAATCAAATAAGGAAGTCTCCAGAGTTCTACTCAATAGATTAAACAGATTTCACTTGAACTGCGAGCACTAATACCGCTGACTCTGCTGCTACTCACAGACTAGAACAGACTTGCCCTCTAACGCGTGCTGTCCACTACAGCGGACAGACATTTGGAAGCCATTTTTAGCCATTTGTGTTGGAGTAGCATCTTAACAATCACCCGGTGGCAGATCCCCAAAGCCCCGTCCAGGATTTGATTTTTCCTCACTTCATGAGGGACGTCTCTGAACATCTGAATTCATGGCCGTCGGAAAGTCAGATCTCTTCTGCTGAAGATGTGATCAAAGACGTGAGTGTGGTGAATCTTTCAGATCAGCTGCCGTGGGGGGTTCGTCATCTCCTGGACGTTTCCTGGGCGATCTATTGGCACAGTCGATATTTGGTTTCTGCTGCAACTCCAGAACTTTTTTTTAATAAGCCCGCTGCAAATTCCCTGGGGATCTGACCGCGCCCTGTCCCCTCTTTCAGACCCTTGATCCTCAGATTCTGCCGCTTTGAATGTCCTTCCAGGTCCAGGCATTTACCGTCCAGTGGGATGTTTTTAACCTGCGCTTCCAAATCTGCAACACTGTCTGTTGTGCGTTATGCCGACTGCTCCAGTCCATTCGGTGTCTCGTCCTGTGACTCAGCTTAGGTCTTCAGTGTTGTGTTACTCGCAACGTCCGCAATCTTTTCATCTATCTTGTCACAAATGTCAGTTTTCGTTGCATGTATCTTGGAACGTAAAGATGCTACTGCGGTTAACACATCGTTTTCATTCAGGTCGGATGCGTCGTCTGCCCTCAGGTTAGGCCGCGACCCCACCAGGACCTTCTTCGACAGGATCATTCTTCTGCTTGTTTCCCTTTTTTGAGGCCGGCATTTTCATAATCTGCCTTCTCAAGCACATCGGACGTTAAAGCTTTGTAAAATAAAAGTTATAAATCGAAATCGATGAGAGCTGTGGCGAGGCGCATCCTATCTGCTCATTTCTCCCCCTGGAAGAAGATTCTCATATCGAAAAAATATAGAATAACAAAAGAAATATAAAATACATTTAGTCATTTTCAACTCTTACCTGTCTTTTGAGCCACCCATCTCCTAATGTTCAACAGATTCGTCTTTATAACCTTCCTAATGCAGATACACAAAGATACGATGAGATGTTTTCCACAGCTCAGAAACACATCATATTAAGATGAATTTGGGAATGATGAGAGCCCCAAAAACGTAAAATAAGTAAACACAATTTTGTTGCATGTGAAAAGCATCAAGACGTTGTTATAACGTTCTTAAGCGGAGTTACTAGTATTTCAAACATCCTCATGATGATGAGAGACTCCAGTATTTCTCTATAATAATGTAATGATTAGCTCCTCTTTTCTTCTCATCATCTTCAGCGGTAGTTTTCAAGGCAATCTGAATAATGGGCCAAAAATATGCCCCTCTCCTGGCAAAATCAATTGATGACATAAGAATGGGTGAGCACTCTGTGAAATAAGTAGGAGTGAGATTTCTTTTGCCTTTTTAAAGACTGCGAACGCAGAAGAGAAAAGGTTTTTAAATTGCCTCTATGAAATAATTGAAGCACTGTCTGAAATGTTTTCGCCGTTTACAAAGGAGAGGCTTCAAAATCGAGGTTGGAGGCAGATTCTCAGTTGACTGTTGCTGGATCATTCATGCATTTATTGATCAATTGAGAAGATTAGTTTGTTGGATTTGTTTTAGGTTGCTTGCTTTCATCCAGTGTCTGTCCTCCCACTAAAAATATCAATTTGAACATTTATTTTTTTTCCAAAAGTTTCCAGTGGTGATGTTGTTGTCAAAAATTGTTTCGAAGGCCCTCACTAAACCACCTCCTATCATCTTATCTTGTCTCAAGGACAACAGTCGGCGGGTGGAGAACATGCTGAAGCTGTGGATCATCGAGGCTAAGGACCTGCCGGCCAAAAAGAAATATTTCTGCGAGCTCTGTCTGGATGACTCACTCTACGCCCGCACCACCTGTAAACTCAAGACTGACAATGTGTTCTGGGGAGAGCACTTTGAGTTCAATAACCTGCCTGCTGTCAAGAGCATCACGGCCCACCTTTACAAAGACACGGACAAGAAGAAAAAGAAAGATAAAAACAATTACATCGGACTCGTCAATATCCCCGTCGCTGCCGTTACCGGACGACAGTTCATGGAGAAGTGGTATCCAGTCAGCACGCCCAACCCCACCAAGGGCAAGACGTCCGGGCCCATGATCAGAATCAAAGCGCGCTATCAGAGTATGAACATCCTTCCCATGGAGATGTACAAAGAGTTTGCCGAGTACACCACCAATAACTACATGCTGCTATGCTCGGTGCTCGAGCCCGGGATCAGCGTCAAGAACAAAGAGGAGATGGCGTGTGCGCTGGTCCACATCCTACAGAGCACTGGCAAGGCCAAGGTTAGTACCTATAACATGATTTATCTTTTTTTTCTCCCTCATTTGTACTCTCCACGAGGAGATAATGGATAACAAAACCAGCATATCAGTCCATTATCTCGCCACGAGGTCCTGACAAGCCATTATGAAGCGCACAGAGGTTAACTGTTCGGCTCATCTCGTGAACTATTGACCCCCTGCTGCTGTAACACAGAGCAGACAAAGACCAGACAGACAGGTGATTTCCTCCTGCCGCACCAGCCTGTATTGCATTTTTAACTCAGGCTAATCCCTTACATGTATCCCCTGCAGCGCTTCACGGCATACCGATGCAGGACAGAAGCACAATATATCCTCCGCTGTCTGCAGAACCGCAAGCATGCGGAGATTAGTCCACCACAGTAGGAGCTAAGTCTCCTATGACAGCAGGCAGTTTGACAAGTTTGACAAGTTTGTCAAGTTTGACGAGTCTCCAACTCATCCGTAACGGCTGCATTCTAGTTTATCTGACAGTACAGGGTTTGTCTTCGAAACAATGTTGGCATTTTGACCCTGCACGATGACATACGAGGGGGAGAGCTATCTTATTGGCTGATGATGAAAAGAGGATGGAAAGATGTTTAGAAGTAAATGAATCAGCAAACTTTCACAGCTTCCTTGCCTGGCACTTTTCTCTGTTTTATTTAATTTTAAATTGAAACTTTGGCTTTTAGTCTGTTCGTCGGATTAAACAAGACATTCAAAGATGCCAAATTGAATTCTCGAAAGGTGTCCTGGGCATTTTAAACTATTTTACTATAGGTTTGTTACACTGAGATCCATGCAGTATTCCCTGACATATAAACAAAAATGTCTGTTTCTCACAACGTTTATTGTTTGTTGTCTCGGGTGCCTTTTTTTGTGGCTTTATTAGACGGGACAGCAGAGAGAAGGCAGGAAATGGGATGAGAGAGACGGGGTGACACAGGTCAGACCCGAACCCAGGGACCGCTGCGGCGAGGACACAGCCTCTGTTCAAACTGAGACACTACGGCGCTCCCCCTATCTTGAAAATGTTGCTTCATCAACCACTAAACCTTAAAGGTGTCTCCTGTGGGCCGAGGCCTGTCCCCTATCCAGATTTCATAGAAAACCATCCAGGAGTTTTTTCTGTAAATCTGCTGACAAACCAGCTAACCAACAAATGAACTGGCAGGGTGAAAACCTGACCTTCTCCGCAGCGGTAATTATTTGAGAAAACACTTTTTTTTACTATAGAAACCGGCGTCTTGATGCGCCTCTAATGTCTAAAATAACTGTCTGCTTTTCGAGGAGTTCTGCTTCAGGCTGCTTTCTTCACTGCAGACAAACTTCCCCTTCGTCTTTTTTTTCTGCCTCATCAGTTGCCAGAGACAACTTCTGCCTCAGTTTAGTTTTCTTGACAGTATCTCATCAGCGGAGCTTTGAAACTTTCTTTGACTTTATCACGGCTCAGCGGGATGATGAATGATCAGCGCTTAAGAAGTGATGTCTATCCGCACTGTACCGCCAGTCTGCGGTTTAGGGACTGATAGCTGCTGATTGATGGGAGAGAAGGCATCTACTGGTCCCCGGAGAGACAGACACAGCCTTAATTACTTTCAATTAATCCCCACCTTCCGAGCAAAGCACTAAAAGTTTTACTTCTCTCTCACCCCTCAGTCTTCTTCCCCAGCTGGTTTCCTGCCAGCTGTGGATGTGCTGCTTGCAAAAATGGCGTCGGAGATGCTATTTTCAAGGTTGCTCGTCATTAAAGAGAGACCCTTAAATCATTTTCAAGATAAAAGACTGTAATTGCAACTTTGTCAGGACGTAAATAGTCAAACAGAAGCTTTGAGATTGACGTAAACGGAAGAATTAACGCAATATACCGTCAAACGTCAACGCCAGTGCTGTTTGCGACCACAGCTTCCCTTTTTTGAGAAGGCTTTCATCATTCCGAACATTGTGATGTGATCTGACATATTTAGGCAACACACACACATGCACACACTTAACACACACACACATACTCCAGTGCATGTTTTTCCTCTAGCCTTGATGGATGGAGCACTTCTGTCACGCCAAACACCGACAAACCACTTCTCATAAAATATTCCCCAGGCCTAATTAGGATATCCTCCGCTGCTGCGTAGATGTTTTATGTAGACGCATATCTTGGCCAACATTGCATGTTTGTTTTTTTTTTTTCATTTCCAATCCAATGTGAAGTACATTTTTCATGTGCTGCCAACGTGGGTGCGGCCTTTGCTAACATGGCGGGTTATATTTAGGAATCGAGCGATTTAGATCCACTCTGGAAAATCCTGTAAGCCTGGTTTTATTGTTTTTCTGCAAATGTTTAATCGAGCCTTAGGTTGTTTCCCCCCCCTCTCTCTCTCTTGGTATAATTGTGTCCAACTATCCAGGCTCAAGACAAAATCCATGAGTCAGTGTCTAATTCTGTCAGCACCACAGTAGATTTCTACAGTTCAAACGCACAGAGAGAGACGTTGCTTATGCATAAGGGAGTCACCCTCTGTTACACCCAGCAGAGGTGAACGGGAGGTGAACGTCTCCCTTTTTGCAGATGCGCCGGTAACTCTCTGTAGCATTGAAGTTGCGTTGATGTGCGTCGCGTCTAATCAGCCGGCGCAGGTGGGGAAACGGATTCTAATTGCAGCTGGCTATTGTTACGAGACGCAGACTGCAGGTTGTAACGGGGCATCAGTATGCAACACCTCTACACGTCTGTTTCTCCCTGTGTCACTTCATCACACGTCGCCGAATAATTACACCCCGAATATTCTGCTCCGGTGCACAGCTCGCTGCCTCTCTCCCTTGTTCTCTTCCTACTTTTCCGTCTTTGTCTTTGCCTTCATCTCGCGTTCGCGCTTCGTTGCGTCTCGAGGCCAAAGCTCTCTGGAGAGATGTCATTACTGATGCCGTATTGATGTCTGGATGCATTGGTGAGCACAGCAGGCCACGCCCTGCGTCGCTGCACAGATGCCGACTCCGTGCACACACTCCTACGTATGATCACAGTAGCAGGTGGTTGCAGGTAATTTATTCAGTTTTATGCGTGTGGAAGGAGCCCTGCAGTCACTTTAGGTTGATGTTTAGGTCAGAGCATTAATGAATGAATGGATGTCCGACTTTTTATGTAGACTAATTTTACTACATTTCTGAATGAACATTAGAGCTGTGACGATTAATGATAGCTAACGAAGTCCAGTCCAATACCCTTTTTTAATTGCACATTCTCTATTAGGAAACACTTTCACTAGATTTAATAAAACATTTCCAAATGTTTCAGACACAATCATGATCGTTCCTCACTCTAACAGTTGATTTTCACCTTATTTTTTAAAGTTTTTTTTTTCCGTTTGCAAAATAAGCTACACATTCTTTCTTTCCTTGTCACAGCTATCCTTGAGTTTCTGCCTTTGACTGCGGCCCTTTCTGGAGACAGTGCGACTGAATGTTATCATTAGGAGCATCGTTTGACTCACACATATTAATCATCTGATCCACCTCCTCCATTTACTGCCTTACACATAACACTAAATGGCAAGATTTCAAAGCATGTAAGTCTCATCTTGACGAATTCCACTTGAAAACATTGCTGCTGAGTTTCTCATGCTGTGAGGTCACGATGGCAGTCCGAGGCCTCCCCTGTGGGCTGCGCCGTTACATCCATACACCCAAACAGCACCACTGGAAGCTCCACAGCGAAAAATAACAATCCCTCCTCTGTGTTGCCTGGAGAAGTTGAGCTTCCTTCTCATCTGAAAATATCCACTCCTGGCATGAATCCTCTGCGTTATTGATCTTGTCTTGTCGACGCCTCGGCCCTCGGGAAGATGATGTTCTAATTTTGTTGCCGCTCCGCTCAGCCGCGCCCGACTGTTGGAAGTGACGATAAGGAGGATTTATCCCTATGATAACTGGCCGGAGGAGGGGTGGTGCTCCGGTTATTATGCCATTACGTTTTTATGTAAATGCTCCTGGAGGTAAACTAACAGCCCTGCTTAAGAGGGCGAAAAATGTGTGAGTCTCTCCACCTCTTCATCGTCGGTGGTGAACCGTCGTAGCACGGCTCCGGTTATGTCGGGCACGAGCATCTTATTAATGCATTCAGTGCTGTCATCAGTGGGCAGTGATGCTTATCGCCGCAGCTGTGTTACAAAGGCACAGTTTGCCGTTCGTACATAATATGGTGTGACAAATGATTTACTAACGTGACATGAAGGGCTCTGGTAGTTCTCTATTCCTCTGGGCTTTGAATTCATCAGATTTCCCCCCAGAGAAGGCCAGTGCTAGCGTGCTAGCCGCTTGTCAATACCCTCCCCCCGTTAACAGTCGAGTCGTGAGTACTGCTTTTGATTTTGACAATAACGTGTAATTATTTATTTAAGCTGCTTCTTTAATCTTTGCTTCCAGATATGGTTCTGCCTCGCCTGGGGACTCTTTAATAGCTTTAATCTTATCTTTTTACTGTATGATGAGGTGAATTCTCTTACCATGAGCTGAGATGGGTGTCGGAGGAGAAAAGGGGAACATTGAGAACAGTGGATGTTAGCTAATCATGGAGTCATAAATCTACAGTATGATAAGGCCCCAGACAGAACAGGAAATAAACAGCAGGAACATCAATACACTTCCTCTCCTCATAGTCTCTCCTGTAACATTTGCACTACAAAGGCAGTGCATCACATCCTCCGTCTGTTTAATAACTCCAGCGTCATTTTTGTATTGACTGTATCCTGGCAGTGATGGAGAAGAGTTGAAAAGATCCAAACAGAGTGGCAAAGAGAAAGACGGAAGCACCGACGAGTGGAGAGGAGAAAAAGAAAGGAAAGAGCAAGAGCGTTTAGAGAGATGTAGTTTCAGCTCGCAGCAACACGGTAGCCGACTGCGGAGCCAAACACCAGCAGAGAAACATCAGTGACGCTCACCACATCGATCTGCAAGCCTCCCGACGTCTTTGTTGGCGCTCAGATAACACAGACTCTGTCTCACTCCCTCCCCGTCTCTCCTCTCACTGTCTTATTATTCTGTCACTTCATTTCTACGCGCTTGATTAACATATATTTAGTTTTATACGTCTAAAGGTCATGTGCACAGCGAGGCATGCAAATAAAGTGCAGAAACAGTAGGGAAAACAACAGATTGAAGTACATAGAATAATAAATCAATACGCTGTTCACCTGAGTAAAATAGCATTTGTGAAGAAGAGCTGGTTCCCTTTATTGTTCCATATCCTTGGCAACATGCTGAGCCTTGGCGAGCTTTCCCATCACAGCTTCGCGCCCGGTGACTTTTGATTGTCCGCGCTTCCTGTTGCCTGGAGGAGACGATATCGGCAAAACATCTGCCTCCATTCGTGACTCACGCCATGTGCAGCACCTGCTGTCACCGAGAGATTATGGTTTGTATAAGCTTGGAAAACTTGATAGTTGCGCAGTTCTTTTTTGTCTCTTCGTGCAAAATCTACCACTCTGACCACACTAGTTGTGTGTCTCAGTAGATTGTTGGTCCACCAGTGTCATTGTTATTGTACAGCTGTTCATGTTCCCAAGATGATGAATTCTACTGAATTTCCTTCTTGGAAACCTTCTTTAGGATGACATCATTGTTTTTTTTTGGAAAATGTCTCCACAACTTTCTGTTAAATTTGGTACAGGCATTCATATCTGCTTCGTATGACATTTATCCATATATTTAATGACTTAAAGGTCCAGTAGGTAGGATTAAGTGGCATCAGTTATTGAGTCTACTGAAGAAACACGACTGTGTAAAATGGCAGTCTCAGTGGAAGAGCATCCATCTATACACAATTTAACATAAATGTAATTATTATTAGTTTCAGATGATGAAATAAATGTGATGAAAACACAATTATTATGAATATTAAATTCAATTTCTGCCGGTATATCCTCCTAAATCCTACACAATGGACCTTTAACTTCATTTAAAAGCATCATGGGTTAAAAATACAATCAAAAAACAAACCAAACAAAGGAATAAGATGTTTCGCTGGTTTCATAGCATATGTTAGCATGCTAACATTCATCTCAAAGCGCTGCTGTGCCTGTGCAGCCTCTTAGACGTCTGTGAAACATAATTATAAGTTTAAGGCGAGATAATGTCACTTTTCTTACCATATTCTATTTCACATTCGTCTTTAAAAAAAAAAACCCTGGAAGCAAAACTGGAGAAGAAAAGATGTGAAGTATGTCATCCCCACTGCGAGGGTTTTTTTAAAATATGATTTTATGACCTAATATGAGACTAAATGTCACATTAAAGTTGGCAAGATTTAATAATCAAATATGCGCAAGAGGGCTCTGTGGACTGCACTTAACACGTAACGTAATAGAAATACAACAGGGACACACACACACACACACACACACACTCACTCGGGGAATATAAAGTCAGAAAACATGATGTTTGGATGCTGATGACACTTGCTGTAAGACCCCCTCCAGTCAAACCTATCTTCATAATGATCATGTGCACTAGCAGCTAAATCAGGAGGACTGCAGCCCTTCCTGTTGTCGCGTTGAATGATAAGCCTCTGTGCCTGCGGGAGGAACCACTTCCATCTGCATGCGGCCCGCCGGTCCTCTCCGTCAACCTCAATGTGACCCTCACAGGAAGAGCTGCGGGCTACAGCGCTGTAATACTAGCCAGCAGTCTCATGGGAGGGAGATCAGGGGGGAGGCAGAAAGAGATGGAAAGACGAGGAGAGTGAAGGATTGAGTGGCGGGAGTGGTTCCTGCTTTCTACCCCCTTGAGTCTCTCCTCAGCCCTTGCCCCAGGCTGGAAAACCAGGCTCATCGATCAGTCAAATTGTTAACGTTAGAGGGTTTCTATTTCCCCCTCACATTCAGCTATTTTATTTGTCTTTCCACCCTCTAACAATACTCCCAATTACCCAGCCCAAATTTGTCATTTTCCAAGGCCTAAAGTCGTGTGTTTGCTGTATTGTTTTTTATACACACACACACCTGAATATCAATACCTGAAAACATCAACAGGTAATTTCCATTTTTGTTTTCTAATGAATCCCATTAGTTCCACAGTCCATGACTCCTCCAGTAATGGTGTGCTATAGCTATTCACCAGATAAAGGAACAGTTGACAAACAACGAACAAGCATTCATCCAAAAATGAAAATCTTTATTCATGCTTTGTCGGATGCTGTTGGAATATAAGAAATAAAAGAATTCCTGCATTAGAATACTAGTTCAGACACCCTGAAATGGAAACAAGGCGCTGGTATGAATATATTTCTATATATTTTTGGTTTGACATCGCACAAAGTCGTCAACTGTTTGCCATTCTACCAGATTTTTTGACATTTACCTTCACATTAAGTGCGTTAACTCTCATTCACATCACGCAGAACGCAGCCGGGTAAAGTGATCCACCGGTGATATTTGAACCCACTTGAGTCATCCACAAATTCTCCCGGCGCAGACAGATTTAAAGAGGCTGAATTTAGAGGAAAATGTTCTGTCACCTCTTGTCCAGTGTTGCCCTTTTAAGGCGTTTTATTGCACTCACGCTTGTGTTTTCCTGCTTTATATTGCCATAGAAACACAAAACACCATCTGAGGGGGTGCAGAGCATAGCGTTACCCCTTTTTAATCTACTTTTCTTTTCTTTTTCTTTCCCAGACTCAATTCTGTCGCTTTGCATAGCAATCGGAAGGGGTTGCTATTTAAAAAAAAACATCATTCTCCTGTTTTTTTTGTCTGCGACAGTGAGAGTCCTGATCAGGATCTTGATTTTGATTATGTCGTCCCTTCAGTCGGAGCCTATGTATTTATATTATCAGCTTCAAAAACTTGAGACTGCACACCGCGCGGTGGAATATTGCCGAATAGAGATGTAAGCACTGCACACACACACACACACACACACACACACAGGGGGCTGCGGAGATTAGATTGTTGTGTGTGTGTGTATAGCGGCACAATGGACAGGACTTTATGAGTTTTACTGGCAAGTCACCCCATCTAGAGGGAGCTTCTCATCTTTTTCAGCAGGACTGTGTTCCCGACTATTTATTAGATCTGATCAGCCGTGCGGCACCATCTCCCCTCCACTCAGACCCTATCTTCATATCACCCTCCTTCCTCTGTGCTCTGTGAGTTGAGTTTTTTCTGGGGTTTTTTTTTTTTTTTTTGAGGCATGGTTCGGCTGATGAGATGTGGCAGCAATACAGAGAGCGCTCTACTTCTCCTTATTAGCACTGAAGCGGAGGGGAGGGGAGGGGGGGCGACAGGCTGCAGGATTGAGGGCGTTAGAGAAAAGGCTGAGGGACGACGAGAGGGGGGGAAAGCTCCAGACTCTTTTTAGGACGTTAGTGCTCAAAGTTTTACAATACTGGTGGTTTGAAATAGTGCCACAAATCACATATATAGCTGGCGTTACTATCAACCTTTTGTCTAAAGCTTTTTAAATTGATTTTCTACCCCTACTCTCAGTCGTTGGTATGCAAAGACTTCAAGATTGAAGACTCTGGTACTTGTGTGAAATTCTTTGGCTGAGAGGCTCGACGACAGAAAAAAAAGAAAAGAAGTAACCGATAAAAGCAGAGTATCGGGGCTTTAGAGGTGTAAAATAGCAACAATAAAAATTCTTTCTTAACTACTTTCCCTGAACTATAAACTACCGATCATACTGTAGCTAATTTAATAACTGAAAAATAACTCTCACCTATTAAAGCTATAATTTCAAAGCTCCCAGCATGCCGTCTGTCGTCTTGGCCACTGTGGTATTAACACAACCTGGTGAGACTTGAAAGAAAAAGTTATTTGAAGGGCGTAATCCATTACAGTTTACTTTTGGCTTTAGTCGTGACAGTTCCAGCGTGATAAGGCAGTGCAGTGAGCCAGCCAATGTCAGTCCCTCAGTCAGTCCACCGCTTGGATCTAGACTGAATGATCTCACTAAGAGACATTCATGGTCCCCAGAAGATGAATCATAATGCATCCGGTGTTTTTTTTCCTCCCTACCATTTGTCAAAATACAAAACAACTTATCAGATTTATTAGAGATAGCAAACACATGCTAGCAGCTGACAGAGGAGACTTTCAACACGCAGTCCACAAGAGTCGCTCTTCCGACTTTGCTGATTTCATGATCTTTGAAGTTGCAATATGGCAACAACATGGACGCAGCTGAGAAGATTTGCTATATTCTATTACTCGGATGATTACAACAATATGTTGATAGCTGTTTGAAACTTGAAGCTTTATATTACAACAAGATTTTTTTTACCTTGACCTGTTGCTGCAACAGTGCATTCCCTACAACCATTGAAATATTGCTTTGCTTGACCTGATATCAGAGTTAATGCTGATTAAAAAACTAATGTCTAACTAATGTCTGAATTAATATGAAGCTCCATGAACCAAACATTTGCTTTCGCTCCCCCCACATTGTTGTTCCGACTTGAGGCAGTGTCCCCTTAAATTTTCCCGGTCTGGAACTCGTTATTCTGATTATTACGACACCCCATGTGTGCGCTTTTATTCTTGTTAAACATGAGAAACAAATTCATTATCTTGCTGGTTTGAATTTCCTCCACTGACTGACATGTCTTTGAACTGTTTTGGTCCCCACCGCAGCTGCATTAGCATTCTGCGCTAACACAACTTGAAACAATCAAATTAAATAGTAACCAACAGTCCAACCAGTTGCCACTTTGGTTCCCTGACTGTAAGAGATTGTCAGAGTTGGTTGGCTTCAACTTTTTTTTTTTAGGCCACCAGCACAGATTATTTTCTGTTATTTTTCTGACTCTCTTTTGATGTCTCTCTCAGTTTCCTTCCCCCCTCTCCGTCTCTCTCTTCCTCCATTTCTTCTGACCGTCCTCTCTAATCAGGCCGGGGACTTGCCTCGCCTCCGTGGTCGCATAAGGAGAGTAGAGCAGAGGGGAAGGAGGAGGAGAGGGATGGAGGTAGAAGAGCCACAGAGGGGTAGAGGTTAGAGGAAAGATCATAATTGGGATGACATTTTCTTCGAATGGAAAAAAATAAATAAAGTAACAAAGTAATGGCCCGGGTCTAATGATGGGATGGGTGTCCATACACCACAAAAGGTCAGGTTTCCTCCAGCATCTATGTGTTGAGTGTGCTGTTCTCTGCTGCATGACTTATTTATAATAACCATGAACCCCCCGATGTCCAGTGGGCTCTCGACTTGGCAATGAAAAATACATTTAAAAAGCTTTGTATCGCTAATAAAATGATATGAATTATTAATTCAATTCCTAGTCTAAAAGATAATATCAAAAACAGGGTACAAGGATGATTTACAGTGCATAGAAAGCTGAATTAAAATACATTTAAAGACAGTATATGTAACATTTCCTCACCTGAATGTCTTAAAACGAGTAAATATACTGTTGCATTATGTTTAGTTGTGTTCATACATTAATCTCAAATGTTTCCAACAATATTCAAACCAAGTGAACACATAATTGTATTCAATTCAGCGATGCTATTCATTTGATCCCTGTCGCTGTGACCTCTGGGGAGATGAAGCATCAAACAGTGAAGCGGGAAGTAAGCAAACGTGAATAAAACTTTAATACATTATCTCGTCCGTGAACATTTCTGCCTCCGCCGCGTCAGATGGAGCTCCATTGGCAGCTGCTACAGCCTTGAGCCGCTCCAGGACAAACATTGTTTTAGAAATCTCTGCTCGGGGGTCATTGTCTTTCTGCAAGTCACACGTTTCTTGCACACTTCATCAGGTTTCTCTCAGGATCCCTCTTGTACATTTCTGAATTCATTTCACCCTCTACCCTCAGAAGTGTTCTGAAGGCGTCGTGATGCTGCTACCACCATGCTTCACGCTGGGGGAAATGCAATTTTGGTCTCATCAGACCGTGGAAATTTCTTCCAGCTGACTTCAGAAGCTTCCCCACGTGGCTTCTGGCAAACAGGAGCCGTCATGTGAGGAGGTGCTTTCATTTCGCCGCTCCCCTGTAAAGCTGTGACTGGTGAAGCACTCGTGCTGTTGCGCGCACCATCTCTCCAAATCTCAGCCTCTGAAGCTTGGAACTCGTTCAGGGTTGTCATAGGTCTCTTACGGCCCTCGCTTACATGTCGCCCTCTTGCACAGTCGCTCAGTTTTAGATGCTTATTTCAAATGTCGTGACTTGGAAATGTTCTTTGCATCCATCCCCTGATTTAATCGTGCTTTTTTGTTCCTCAATATGACAAAACTGATTCACCAAACCTTACACGACTGAAAAAATCCTCAATTACACACGGGTGAACTTCGACTTCTAAAAGCAATTGGCTGCACCGACGAGGATTTAGTTGTTGCCCCAGTGAACACCAGAGTCCTTGAGAAGAGTTTTTTTTTGTTTTTTTAAAGCAATGGTGGATCGTAAGCCTCTCAATAGTTCCCTGAAGTTAGCTACAAATACTAGCAGCCCATTACTGTAAATCAATCCATTAATAAATCATCTGTTAGCTCCAAAGTGTCAAACATCGTACTTCAGCTGCCAGCTTGGTACAGTCTAAAGTCTCATCACTTCATCTGAAGTGGATCACATGACGATCGGCGTTTTGAACTTCTGTTGCTGTCCCCGTCTCTGCTCGAGGGCTCTGCTGACTACCGTGCAAACATGTACAGCATTTACATCACTTTATTTACATTAAAGTGGTATTTTTCTGTTGATCAGTGTCACTTTAAAATCCCTTTTGATTCTGAAGTGCCGTGTTATATAACTTAAAACAGACTCCCAACAAACCGGACATACACACCGCTAATGCTTCAGCCTGGGTTTAATTTGAACGTTTGATATGCGCATTAGTTAAACTTAAGTTTAGATTTTCTTCTTTGCAGGTTTATGTGTGTGCGTATATATATGCGTAAGTGGCTGGTGCATGTGTGAAATGTGCGAGTGCATTAAGCAAAAAGGCTCCTCGCGCTGTGCATCACTGGGTGATTGGCTCCCTGTGGTGCATCTTTGATTAGCCGGATAACAGGCTTGTGCGGCAGCTATAGAAACCAACGCGCGAGGCTCCGTCGCTTTCTTTCCGCCTCCTCCTCTGTTCTTTAAAGACCACCGCTCTGTCTCTTCTTCCTCTCCTTCTCCATTTCCCTCTGTACATCTGTCACTCGGCTCTCTTCTCCCTCGCTGCTACGCTGGTTCCCCTAGTTTAACAAGCTGCCAGGGGACTTACATGAGAGTACACCCAGAAATTTGTTGAAGGGATCTAAACAAGGGATGATTCATCCCCAGATGGCTCCATTTCCATCGCTCCCCCTCTCTGACTTTTAAATTTCCTGAGCTTCAATGCACGTCTCCAACTGTTATTTTTCTTCACCTGATGAATACTATATAGTCCTTATGGAAATCAATTTTAAACAGAAGCATTCAATCCAAATAATTCACACTGCCAATTAAAAGAAAGAAAGATCAAAACACATTTTAGATTTTGGCACGAGTCGGCATGGTGTTCAAAAGTGATGCTAACTTTGGTAGAAACTTGCCAGAAAGTAAATCCACACTCCGTCTGCTGCTCTCCAGTTGTTGTGTTGAAACTGAGACGAGCATTTTTCTGTTTTCATTCTGTCATTGTGCAGCAAAGCGGGCGTCGAAATCTTTTTCTTTCCAGCATTTGATTGAGAGCGAAGAGGAAAACCTTTGCTGCCATTATATGAAGAAATGATTCCTGTCACTGGTTTTTGTCCGCTCGGTGGTAAACATGCTGTTTTTCTCCGCATGCTGAGTTTCAGTTCTGGGATCTGTCAGATTCAAAGGGATGATATGAGCATAGCTATTTTGTTTCCCCTCCCGTTTATTGTTATTGTGAAGCATTATGCTTTGTTCATATTCAGCAATTCGGGTTCGGGCGCTATTTACGAAAATGTCTGCATTGAATCCAGTCGACGTGTGGTAAATGTTGACAGAGGATATGATGAAACTTAACATTTTGTTATGTTGCAAACTCTTCTTTGCCCGAGGCTCAATTTTCTAAGTTGTGTCTCCTCACCACAAACACAGCGCGAGATGTCCCGACTTCTTGTCAAAAGTATCTGTATTTGCTGCCAAACTCTTGTTGGAAGTTGTCCCGAGGTTTAGCATCTCTCAGCTGATTGTTTTGGTTTTCTGACCAACGGCTTAACTGTCAGCAAAAAGTTCACAAAGCCACGTGTGGACAAAATTTAGCACATTGCTGGTGAACGTGGTCGATAATTTAGATATTCAGTTATTTACTTCAGGATTTTGTGGAGCTAGAAGGACAGAATATTGGATTGACATTCATCAGGTGGCCAGAAAAGCGACTCCAAATGAATGATAATGTTGCTCGGTACCTGCTGGGTCTGTAAATAACCAACTGAGTACTTGAGAGTCAGTGTCTTGTTTGTGTTTGACTTGTTTTGGCTTGTGTTCATCATATGTATGAATCTCTTGTCAGTTGATATGTGTGTTCTATTGATCCATTTTAGCCATGATTGACAGTTATCAAACTGCTACTTCTTTAACACCAGACTACATTGAAACAAATCTAATGAATCACAATCAGGCTCAGGCGAGTTAATAGTGGTTACAAACTGACTAATACTTGTTAAAATCAAAGTTTTTAACTGTGTGCTCGTCTCGTTTTACTTTGTGTTTCTGCAGGACTTCCTCACAGACTTGATGATGTCGGAGGTGGATCGCTGCGGGGAGAACGAGCACCTCATCTTCAGAGAGAACACGCTAGCGACAAAGGCCATAGAGGAATACCTCAAACTGGTGGGACAGAAGTACCTGCAGGACGCCCTTGGTGAGTGCAGCGGAGGCAGCGGCTGTAATTTGTCTGAGAAAGGGCTGAAATAGCTGCTTGAAGGTGTTCTTTTCGTTTGTCCATTTCTTCTGCAGCATGTAGAGAATCCCTTTTTTTTTTTTGTCTGCTCACCTCGTCCTTGTCCACAAAATCACCTCTAAACTTCGTCATAAATGGCAGGTGTTGACTGCAGCATCAGTTTATTAAATGTAATGGCTACAGTACAATTTAGCAAAAGAACCAGTGGCATCGGAGATTAAATCCTCTCCTCCTAAGACGTCATTCTGACAGCGGGACAACTGAAGCGATTCCTCCATCATCTCAATTTTAGTTTCAGAGGCTCACCGTGAACAACGCAATTCAGACTGTGACAGAAAATGTGTTTCAGTCTCACTTTGACGGCCCGTTGTTGGAATTCTAAACTACTTACCGGATCAGCTTTGCAGAAGATTATTATGATGTGATTGTTTGACCCCCCCCCACTCGCACGTCTGCAGTGTTAGTCCAAGGTTAGCTCAGGTGTGTTTGTCCGCCTGCAGCCCTAACAATAAGCACTCTGTATGCACCGTGTGCGTTTCTCCGTCCCTGATTCAGAAATGTACACAGTGGCAGTTTAATCTACAAACAGCACACATCCTTCCTGGCACTCGTCACATCTTTCTCTGTATGCTGCAAATATTAATGCCCACGTGTGTGTTTATGTCGTTCTGTGTGTGTGTGTGTGTGTGTGTGTGTGTGTGTGTGTGTGTGTGTGTGTGTGTCTCGTTTTCTGGCCCTGCAGCTGGAGAAGCTGTCTATTTCTTTGTATGTTTCACATAAGATTGTGTCAGAGAAATATTGAGCGCTGGTAAATAATGCCTTATTGTTTCTGGTGGAGGTTTTGTCGATTAGCGTCGGGCTAAACTGCGGAAATTGTTGAAACTGCAACTGGGACAACACAAGGACAGCCGCGGGCCGCTTTTACAGGCTGTTGACTCAATGAGATCGAAGCAGTAATGGTGTGTTTTTTTGTATGAACACAGGAAACAAGAAGGACATTGTTATTTTTTTCCACCATTTTTGTGAGTTTGACCTTGTTTGGCTTCCTTATAGGTCTGTTAGTGTTTGTGTTTGTTGTCACAGGTCAAACTAAAGAGGGATGAAGGACAACATCAGAATCTGTCCCCTGCAGCTTTGGCATCATATTCCTCCTCTGTCCGAGCTCAGCTCAGCACTTTGCACCCGTTTCAAATCACAAACAAACAAAGCACTAACACAGTTCTCTTTTTGGGGGAGAGGATCTACAAATGTCCCTTCATTTCTCACAAATTCCTCTGTTTGCTCTCTGCAGGTGAGTTCATCAAGGCTCTGTACGAGTCAGACGAGAACTGTGAGGTGGATCCGTCCAAGTGTTCGTCAGGTGACCTGCCGGAACACCAGAGCAACCTGAAGATGTGCTGCGAGTTGGCCTTCTGCAAAATCATCAACTCATACTGGTGAATACTGGGACACAGACATGACCTGTTTTTAGTCGTCTGTAGGAAAACTGGGTCAGGAGTGTGTCATAGAACAGCCTGTACCTCTTAGCAATATCCAGACATCACCATCACTCATGTCCATTCTGCTCTATGACAAATGCGAATGCACCAAACTCCAACGAACAGACTTTAATTTCAAAGCATCTTAATTACAATGAAAACAATGCTATTCAAACCATTTTTAATTAAGTTCATTGCCAGTTAGCAGCAGTTGTCATCTATAAAAGACATCTGCTGTTGAGAACTTGTAGATTAGTTCTTTAAAGCATCTCCGGAAATCACGATAAGAAAGCCAACTTTGAAGTAAAACTGAAAGAGAATAAGACGCGTTTATCCTACTGAGTGCAGGAGTGACCTATAACAGCAGCTGTCAGGGCATCACATGATTCATTACATGTACACTCACACACTCAATTAACATGTCAAGTTAAAAAATCAATCATGTATAAGTAAGGTTTAATAAACAGATGTAAGATTATTCCAAAATGCAAGCCAAAAGAAAACTGGAGTTTTCAAGAAATTCGGATAAATAAAAATAGCAGCACATTGTCAAATGCAGACAGTAAAGATGTATGGAGAGTGATTGCAATCAAATCTGTGTCTGCTTTGTTCTCGTTGTTTACGCCCCTGACAAATGCAAAAACAAACTGAAAAGTGCAGTGACATCCTGCCAAGTGTTCAAATCAAATGCAAATAATATGCTAAAACCACAGAGATCTGAATTATACATATCGCTTCAGCTAACGTGTCATTATTAATCATCTCTGTTTTCTCCGCAGCGTCTTTCCACGAGAGCTGAAAGAGGTGTTTGCGTCGTGGCGGCAGGAATGCAGCAACAGGGGTCGACCGGACATCAGCGAGCGTTTGATCAGCGCGTCCTTGTTCCTGCGGTTTCTCTGTCCGGCCATCATGTCCCCCTCGCTTTTCAATTTGATGCAGGAGTACCCGGACGACCGCACAGCACGGACGCTCACGCTCATCGCTAAAGTCACCCAAAACCTGGCAAACTTCACCAAGTGAGTGTTGTTCCCCCCCACCGAGCTTTGAACAGGAAAAATGTTGGATATACTTATTTAATTACATTCACTCTGTGTCTCTGTTCGCCATCAGATTTGGTAACAAGGAGGAGTACATGTCCTTCATGAACCAGTTCTTGGAACACGAGTGGACCAATATGCAGCGCTTCCTGCTCGAAATCTCCAACCCGGAGACGATCTCCAACACGGCGGGCTTCGAGGGGTACATCGACCTCGGCAGGGAACTCTCCACCCTGCACTCCCTCCTCTCGGAGGTGGTGTCCCAGATGGACCAGGTACTAAAGAGGCCACACTGCATCAGCTATCAACTAGACTTATAGTCTAAGCTAAAATTTAGTCTCCACAAACTTTTATTTTCCAAAACTCTCTGTAGGCAACAATATAGATATGATCAAATTAACTTTTTCCATTTATTTAAGTGGATTTAGCGTTTGATAAGGATACTGACAGGTGGATCTTGATGATACTGATTGAAAGCTATGACTACATCGCGCAGCAAAACCACCATCTTCCTTTGGCGGGATTATCCAGATTCTGTATAAAATGATGCATTTGCTTTCCTTCATAGTTCTATAGAGAAAAACATTGATATTCTGTAAGACCTGATTAAATATTCAACTGCGTGCAGAAGGGCCAGAGGTCCTCGGCGCACCATCAGGATTTGAATCAGGCTCGGGCTACATTAAGATGTGTATCATACATCAATCAATAATTTATTATTGCATTACATAAACTGTGCACAAGGGGAGAACACTGCGAAGCCTCGGAGGTTGGGTTGGGCATGCTAATGGATTTACAAGGACATTTGCATTAGCTCTGGAAACAGATGGGAAGCAGGTAATAATTAGATAAAGCTCAGATCCATGTTCTGTTTTTTGGGAGAGCATCCAGCTCCCTGAAACCTCGTCTTTCAATAATTCAGAAATCACAGCGAGTCTGCTTGATAGTCCACCCTGTTTCATTATTTATTATGTTGTCTGAATAAGAGAGTTGATTGCACGGCATGTGGAAAATAACTCGGTCTAAAAAATATGCAAATTCAACAAAACAGCCTGTAAATTAAATCCAGTTAATGCCCCAGCTGAAGTGGTCCACAGGAATATTTAATTTGGCTTAAAAAATAATTGCGTCTCCTTCCTCAGAGTGCAGCCTCCAAGCTGGGTCCTCTGCCCAGGATCCTGCGGGAGGTGAACACGGCTCTGCTGAACCCGTCCAGCGTCCAGATGACAACCGGACTGTCCTCAGACCACATGGGATCGCCTCCCGCTGAGGCCGGCTGCAGCATCTCCACCGGCCTGCAGAAAATGGTCATAGACAACGACCTTTCAGGGTAAGAGACAGTCAGGATGTCGACTGGTGCACATACACTGTTATTTTTAAATCTTAAATATGATTAGATAGAAGTTTAGTTGCACGATGCAGAAAATTGTTGCTTCTGCATGAATAACCAAAAATCTGCCATACGGCATCGTCCTCTGCCTAAGAGCCTAATTTAAGTCTTTAAAGCGAAAATAATATCAGTGGTGGAATGTAACCGAATACATTTATTAAAGTACTATATTTAGATACAGTTATAAGGTTAATTTGACGGTTAACAAACCATGAAATGCTGTAAAAAAAAACATTTATTAAGCAACTGTAAAGGTTTAAAAAAAATCGATTTATAATGACCATCCAATAATAATTAGATGTACATATAATTTATTAACCATTCACAAATTATTATAAACATCTGTTGCAACTTCTCAATAAACAATTGCTTAATAAGAATTTAATTGTGTGTTAACAGTGAACAAGTTTAAATAACTATAAATGTACCCTTAATTAATGATAGCTATTGTAAAGTGTTGCCTTTCAGTTACCGTTACTTCTATTCCTCTACAATTCTGAGGAAAATAGTGTATTTTGCTGTTGTTGTTGCTATTTTTAAGTACTTGTTATAATATAAATGGCACCATGTGCAAAGCACAAGGTCCTCATCCGTCCACTGGAAAGGGAAAAAAGTCTCAAACAGCCGGCGTGTCACTGAAAATCACATTCCCATTAAATCCCAATACTTCAGCCTTCGCACACACCTGTCGGCCACCCGACAGTCCCTCTGTCCTCCAAACTTGTGCCTTTCCCGCCTACGCCAGCCGCCGTCTCTTAGCATATTTGATCACGGGTTGGGTCTGGAAGTGATTCAAAAATAAAGCTAATTCTGGAACAGGTCGGTTGTAAAGCCAGCACCGGTACTTTACATCCGTTGTTCTTCAAAGTCAGCTAGAGTGAGTTCTCAAACTATTGAGTGTCGTCAGCTGAGGCCTCGACGTGGCGAGCGCCACCCTTCGCTTGTTTACATCAGCTCAGATGAAACCTTGTTGACTCGCCAGTGGATGAATAGACGCTCGGACAGCGCCGTATCTCTCTTATCGGCTGTCCTCTTACTCCCTGACAGAACAAAGCCAAGGTGACACTTAGAAAGATTAACATGAAGGCACAGGGGGGGACAGGAGGGGAGAGATGTGTGATTAATAGCCCGACAAACGGTGTCTCATAAACACCAGTAAACACACGAGCAGAGCGGGCGGATGAGATCATACTGTACATAACAGGAAGACGAGACAACAGGAAGAGAGTCAGACATCTGCTGTCATTATGCTAACCAGGGGACCACAATCAATAGAACTAATTAAGTGAGGTCCCTATATGACCTGATGTCAGAGCCTTCCCTTTTCACATAATCACAATAACTGTTTGCTCATATTGAAGCATGCGTGTGTGTTTGTGTTTGGCGTATCCTCATCAGCAAGCCGCGAGACTGAAACAGCATTTGAATGAGGCCACGATTCTCACCTAATTGCTTCTCATCCACCAAACCAGTGACATGAAAAGTAGGAGAAAGCGAAGGAGACAGTGCCAAGATTGAGGAAGGGGTGGGTGCTCGGGTGGGGGGAGAAATTGAGCAGAATGAAGGAAGAGAAAGAAGTTGGGAGGGAAGGGTAATGGAGGAGAGGGAGAAGGACACAGAAAGAGGGAGGAGACGAGCGTGATGTGAATGATAGAGATTATTGGAAGATAAATCACGTCTGTCAAGGTAATCGTCTTCTGGCAATAAAGCCTCCATCTGCCGGTTGACGGGAGGGAATGGAGGGAAGGTGAGGGGGACGAGAGACAAAGTAAATAAATGCAAAGGCCGCACATCCTCAGGAATCTATTTATTTTGTTTTCTAGTTTTATATTACCAATTATAAATGTGGCTTTGTGCTTTGAGACATTGCAGCGTAACCTTTTTGTTTTCGTTCTCTGTCTTTCAGATTAGTTGACTTCACCAGGTTACCCTCCCCTACCCCAGAAAATAAGGACCTATTCTTTGTGACGAGGAGCTCAGGGATCCAGCCTTCCCCAGCCCGCAGCTCGAGCTACTCTGAGACCAACGAACCGGACCTGGGCATGTCCAATGGCAGCAAGAGTCTGTCCATGGTGGACCTCCAGGACCCCCGCAGTCTGGAAGGTGGCCCAGGTCCCAGCAACTCAGATGGCCTGGGTGAAGGCCCAGCTCCTGGTGGAGGCTGGTCGGCCAGAGTCCCACAGGGAAACATCCCCGGAGGTCCCACCCTGAGGAGGCCGGGTCAGAACCCCACCACCATGGGCAATGAGAGCACCCCAGGACGACCCGCTCAGCTATTAGCCCCGCTGTCTTTCCAGAACCCGGTCTACCAGATGGCGGCCTGCCTGCCCGTGTCCCCTCGCGGTGTGACCGACTCGGGCTCAGAGTGCCACAGTTCTGTCAGTTCCCATAGCAACAATGAGGACGGACCGGCGGGAGGGAAGCACACCTTCTTGAATCACGGTGGAGGAGGGGGAGGTGGAGGCGGAGGCGGGGGGAGCAGCGGAGACGAGTACACCAGGCGATCGGGGGAGTTCAACCGGCGACAGCTGTCCCTCACAGAAACACAGCACCAGCCCACCGTCCCCAGACAGAACAGCGCCGGCCCTCAGCGGAGGATAGACCAACCTCCGCCTCAGAGCATCACTCGGGGCCGCACACCCCCGAATCTGAACAGCGGACCCTACCCCCGGCCCTCCTCCGGCAACATGATGACATCTTCACCCGACTGGCCCGGCGCGGGCGCTCGATTACGACAGCAGTCCTCGTCCTCCAAGGGCGACAGTCCTGAGACCAAGCAGAGGGCTCAGCACAAACAGGTACGGGACTCACACTGCAGCTCCTTAAACTTAACAATAATTGAAGATGATATTAATTAGGGCGTTATTCAAAAGCCAACCGTAGCCGTCTCGGTCTATGTAATCACCTGGAATTACAGTAATAGATAAGATTCCCATTACAAAAGGCCCGTTTGTCTCGTGTTGGGAGGAGGCTGTGTGGGCGGACTCAGCGCCGACACTCCGCACATTGTGCTTTAATGAACTGTAGTCATTGTGCGTGTAATAACAGCAATTTGCGTACCGGGCAGCTCATCACTTCACCACTGTTATACTGGTCAAGTTTAATGGGCTGAGAATGAGGGCGGTGGAGGCTCAATTAGCATCTTATTTACTAGCGATATATGTGGTCACAATCGCACAACACTCAGTGAGTACAAACACATCCGGTGTATCACTGCTGGGTTATTATTGTGTTGATGCGATATGTGTGTCGCAGTGGGAGGTTTCCGATTGTAAATCGGCACTTTCTTTAAATTGAAGGTCTGTGTTTATTGTGAGCAGGTCGGGACTATAGGCGCTAATTAAAAATACCAGTCAGCGGTTGCCCTGGGTGACTGGGTGAAAGTGAGGCCATCTGCATATTAACCACAATGCCTTGCTCTCCTCCACAACGGAATAGTCTATTGGATTTCTGTCAGATTGACGACTTACTGAAAGCACCGAACCCTAATTAAATGTGTGTGTTAGAGAAGTTAGAAGGTATCACATTTAATCTAAAGCTTTATAGATCTTTTGTTGTGTCTTTTAAATTATTATTATTTCTATCAGCCATTCAAGAGGCTTGATTGGAAATGTCACTCGGCCATTTCACCAGTTTACTCCAGACGGAAATATTTCAACAACTGTTGGATGGATTGTCGTGAAATTTTGCTCTTGAATGGTCCCCAGAGGATGAATGTGAACTTTTGTGATCCGGTGTCCTCCCCACCAGCAGGTCAGAGTCAGATGATGAATTGTTCTGACATTTGTGGTTTTGAGTGAAATGCCTAGACCACTTTACATTTGTGTTCCCCTGAGGATGAATTGTAATAACCTTCAGGATCATCATCTTAATTTGGCAAATCCTTATTTATACTGATTTGTGATGCATATTATATCTGCCAAATGAACGGCGATCCCACCAGCCTTGTGTTCAGTGTTAATTAGCAAACATTAGCATGCTTTTGCTAAAAAAAAATGCTTAAGGCGGTTATGAATATAAAACCTTTTTTGATTCCACCACTTTGGGATGCCAAAGTCTGACATTTTTAGATCCTTCATGTTTCTCACCCAGAGTTCCCTCCTCCCCCGAACCAAAGCTTTGAATGTTCGCTGTTGATTACTACCAAAGCTATGGAGCCCCACAAAATTTAGCTCACTATAATTAACTATAAATTTTGCTGTTAAATTTACAGATGTTGCATTTAAGGCTGCTGGGAAAGTTGCCACACACAGTAAACTACTGTGAAACTTCCAAGAGCATGTTTTGTTTTGTTTTTGTTTGTTGATCTTCTCAACATCTGTAGAAGATTTCATGTGAAGTTTGGGTCACGTTAGCTTGCTACTGACGTTAGCGTCTGGCTACATTCCTTGAGTCTTAAATTAGTTGTTACTTGTTGAAAGGAACTTTTTCTACCAAGTTGAAATGAGTCACAAGTGAAGATACCAAAGCCAACAGTGGAGTAACGTTAGGATACGTTTTCTCTGTAGACGGATCCAGAACATCCTTTCTTTTCTTCTTTTATTCTGTTTTATCCGTTAGCAGATATTCAGACTCAGATGTTTCAGCCTTTTTCAAAAAAAAAAAGTCCTCAATGCAAATGAGAGTGTTACGGACTATAAAAAAAACATCCTACGTTTCCTCTCGTGTGCTGCGAACAGCCCACGGCCACGCTCTCTCCTCATCTGTCCGTCAGATAACTGGCAGATGAAAGAAAAAAAACAACACACGAGCAAACCAGAACTGTTTCATGCCTCCAGGTTGATTTTCAAGTATTTACCATGCCGCGGCTAGGATTACCGCGTAGGCGTGCGCGCTCACACATGTTAAAATCAGCGCTTCGAAGTGTGTGCGTGAGCTTGAGGACCGGAGTGTGTCTCCATTCCACCTGCTGCTTCCAATCCAGATGAGTTGGTGCATTTCAAGCTTCTTTTTTTTTTTTTCTGTTGTTTCTGTGCTGTTATTGCAAAACCTGCCTTCCCCCTTCCCCTCCCCTGTCACTTGCACTCAGCTCATGTGTGTATGTATGTGTGTGTGTGTGTGTTTGTGTGTGTGTGTGTGTGTGTGTGTGTGTTGTGTTGGTTTTACTAGGCCCCCTCCCCAGTGAACCCCAGTGCGCTGGACCGCACAGCAGCCTGGCTATTGAATATGAATGTGCAGTATTTAGACCATGAGGGGATGGAGCCCGAGTCACTGAGAAACAGAGAGGATCTGACTCAGGTGGAGAAGGTAACCAGCCTCCTCATCCAACCTTTGACCTTTTTACCAACCTCTCCTTTCACAAACCCACCTCGACCTTCAGCCCTGATACTCCCACTTAACTCTCCTTCCTTTCTTTACCTCTCATTAGTCCCCACATTCACCCCTCCCTTCTTAAAAACACCCCTTCTTCACTTAACAATGTGCTATATTTATTCCCACTTTGCCCTTGCCTTTCCTTTTTAAGCCTGAGGTCTCAGAGTTGTACCCAAATTGCCACTATACGCCATAATGTGCGCATTTATAACATAAAATTAAGGTAGGTAGGATATATCGTGCGTCAGCCTGGCTCTGCATGTGACCCCATAATACCTCAATCTCCCATTTTCCCTGAAATTGGCTTTTCAGTGATGCTCAGGCTGTGTTTTTGGTTTTTTTTTTTCTGGGATTTTTGCCACTTTCACAGCCGGCAGCGAAGCTCGGCTGTGGCCATCCACCGCAGGGAAGTCATAGCAACAGCAATAATGGCAGGCAGTAGTTATTACAGCCAAAGTAATTGTGAGGCTAAATATAGCAGAACATCAGCTCAGCTGTCAGCAGGTGCCGGCACTGAATATCAGAACAACAGAGATTATTTTCATTTTTCATTCATAACGATTGCCAATCGTTTTTGTGTAAAAAAAAAAAAAAAAAAAAGGTGAAATAAAAAAAATGTGGAAAATATTCGTCATTGTTTCCCACAGCTGGAGGAGACGTATTCACATGACATGAAGAGCATCAAATTCTCATGACAGGAAAGCTGAAATCGTAGAAACAGACTAAAAACAACCAAACAATCAAGAAATCGCAGCTTTTTTTTCTGACCAGCAATTAACGAAAGTGAGGACTGATCCGATCCAACGTCCCGATCGAGTGCCGATACAGACGTCGCTCACGCGTCTGATATCGGATTGAGATCACTGATGAACATACCGACACAGATTACATAGTTTTAGCTTTTCTTTATGGATTATAAGTATGTAATGATGCAGTTTTAAAGGTGCAGTACGTAAGAATCTTAGCAAAAAAAAGTGTCAAGAAATAACAGATTTGACTTTACGTTGCGGAGATATCTACTGAAGTTAGCATGCTAACCAGCTAGCACCAGTCCGCAGGCTTACTAGCTGCACTTCTGTCTCAGCTGACTAGCAGCAGTTAGCGGTTACTCTGGTTACATGCTGCTCCCTGTTTGTTTTGAGTTGGACAGGTGACGGGCGACCATGAATCGTGTTAACGTTATCTGAGTGAGTGAGTAACGGCTGGCGAACTCAACATGTTGTTAGTTTGGAGATTTTTAGTCTTGAAACGCGGGAAAAGCAGCACAGCCGCCTCCCAAGTCCGCTGCATCGTATCTGCGTTGGCAGATTCTCAGATTCAGGTAAACTCAGAACTCCGTGTAGAAACGAGGAATAACTTCTAGATATTTATTCTGCGATGAAACTTCAGTCAGTGTCGCAGTTTAAACCTTCCTCGTCCCTCCACCTCTAAAAACTCCACACACACACCTCCCTCTTTCTCACCATCTTTGGAATGAAACCTAATAGCCCCGGTGTGTGTATATATGTGTGTGTGTGTGTGTATGCACAGTACATCCACACAGACGTGTTGCTGCTTGTGTGCGTTTGCATCTCATGTGAAAGACGGAGACAGAGTGCCGCTTCCTCCGCTGCCTACGTTCTCTCACTTCTCTTCACAGCAACCTTTACAACTCGCTCACCCTCAGCTTCGCCTCCCTGCTTTGATTGGCTGCCACATTTCTTTCCTCATTTCTTTTTTATTTATTTATTTCTTTTTTTTTTTTTGTTCATCCGTAATGAATACAAAACCTGTCATCCTAACACAGCGTAGACTTTATGGAAGCCAGCAGCCCGGGCGAGGGAGAGCAAACCAAAGAAGGCAATAACTTCGGTCTTAACAAAGAAGCCGCAGCCACCTTAAAATAGCAGAGCGGCGACGAGAGAAGGATTGGAGAACAGTACATCTTTCCACCGCAGCTTAGACACAGGCTGCAGCTAATGACCCGTACAGACTTAACAATACCAGCCCCTACAGTTGCCATTTTAAGCTTTCATACCATTTGCATGTACCGTATATACTCAGTGATCTATAACAAATTAGGTTGTGCGTTTGTCCTTTGAAAATACCAGAGAACAGGAAGTGCAAACATTCATTTGTGCAGCTTTAATGTATTGTTTTTTTTTCTCCATACATTTACCCACAATCCCTCTCCCATAAAAGAGTCGAACGTCGGTGTGGTTTAGAAAAACGCATGTCTGCCGTGAACGATCGTCAGATGTCAAATCAGGACAACAGGTGCAGAGACGCATCTGTTCAAACCAGCAGCTCTCCTTTTGTGTCGTCGTTAATATTCAGATGTGTTAATTGTGTCCTTCGAGTTAATTGAATTTCAAACGCAGCCAATCAAAAGGAACGCTAACAAAGTACAACACTGAGAGGATGCAGCGTCTCAAAAATAAATGGTCTCTCGCACACGTTGGCGTGAGGTTAAATTAGAGAGGAGAGAGATTAATTCAGTTTGTCCTTCTCTTTGTTTTTAAGAGAGAAAACACTGAAAGCTTTTACAGCCGTTGCATTTTGACCTGTGTCCTGTTGTTTTCAGATAGACGGAGTGGATGAAGGCGAGCGCAGAGAGCGCAGCGGCAGGGGTCGGCCGCGAGGTTAAACCGCGGGCCAGATCTGTTCGCGGGGGAGGCGATGTTTGTGGAGCCAAAACACTGACCTGTGTTGTTTTTTTTAACAGTTTTTGGTGGTTCATGTCTTTCGTTTCCTGTAAGAATAAATTTGAGGACTGTGTCTGAGGCGCTGACACAGGATCAGATGCGATAAAGTTATATTTAACTGGGTTTTAAAGGAGCCCTGTATCTGAAATTGTTTAAATGTGAGCTATAAATGGAGAATTCTTGTCAAATGGCCAGATATGTTTTGCCCGCAGGCCGCCATTTGCCTAGCGATTGCGTTTGGGGGGAAGAAGACATCACGGGTACAGAGGGGAGGTATTGTCTGACTTGGAGTCAGTTACAGATACAGTAGATGTCAGTGACTCTCGGGGGATCGAGTGTCAAGAGCAGACGGATATTAGAGATGGAGGGAGGAGCAGGGAGGGCTGATAAGATGAATCTATTTGAGGTCGCCGGTCTCTCCTGGGAAAGAGGGGAAGGGGATGATGGGAAAAATGTCCCGGTGGAAGGCGGCAGAGTGACGCGTGGAGATATTTAGAGGGTTCGACATGGAAAGATGAACGATCCGAGCAGCGCGTGTAATTGGATCGGATTATTGATACGCTCGGATAGTTTCAGTGTTCTCGATTAGCGATGCTGATAAAAATTAGCTGAATGATGTTCGGATGTAAAAAAAAAGATAAACTTGTCTTTCCAAAAGAATAGGAATACTACCGATTACATCAGTGTTATCCAGACTGATCAGTCTCAGCTACCATTGGACTGATCGCTCTGAACTGTGCAGAGGTTCGTGTCCACCTGAGGACGGATGACGTTAGCTGCAGTTAGCGTTCAGCCTCACAGAGCTCCTGGGTTTCGCCGTAGGCTCTTAATCTCGTGTCCTCGTCTGTACTTGTGTCCTCTGGCTGGTTTTTTCCAGCGACACGCTGACTGACCGCAGCGTCTCCCTCACTGCTGTAAGAAAATGTGGTTTCTTTTTTATCCAGAAGAGATTTGATTCCTCCGTTCGCCTCCGCCTGAAGTAAACTCTTTCAAAAGCCTCCCCGAAGGTCTGGCGAGAGGTCAGGGAGAGATTTTCAGGGCTTATTTCACAGACTCGACTCGACTCCACTGGTCTGCATCCCTCCCTTCCTCACCTCCTCGTTGTCTGTATCGACCCTAAACTTCCGTTTTCTTTTTCTTTTCACTCTCTCTTATTTTTTGTTGCCAGTTTAACCTCGCAGCAGGTCACTGGTTTCGAAGTCAAACCCGAGGTCCCGACTGTGGAAGTTTTTGGGATTTTCTAAAAGATTTGCGAGACAGTTTTGCAGGTTCAGTGCAATGCTGAAAAAAACGGCTTTTAAATGAAGCGTGTGATTCTCTGAGCGAGGCAGTCTCTCTCGCTTTTTCCAGACAGAAATCATGGCTAGGTACAACATAATCTCCGGCCTGATTGAGAGATTTCCTTTTTTTGTTCTCGTCATTTATGTTAATGAAGAAGGGGCCGTGCTGATAGGGTTGATGATGACGATGATAATCACGGCGATAACGACGGCGGCGGCGAGAAAAAACCGTCTCATCCCCTCTCGCTTCTTTCTTTGTTCAGTACCAGCAGGAGATCGCCGTGCTGCAGGAGAAGCTGCGGGCGTCGGTGCAGAAGCTCGAGGAGTACGAGGCCCGGCTGAAGGGTCAGGACGAGCAGGCCCAGAAGGTGCTGATGGAGTACCAGGCCCGGCTGGAGGAGTCGGAGGAGCGCCTGCGCAGACAGCAGGACGACAAGGACCTGCAGATGAAGGGCATCATCAGCAGGTAGGAAGACGACGCGCCACGATGGAGTCGAAGTGAAGCGCTTCACCTGAGATTTATCTCTCTTTAACTCTTTTTTTTTTCTTCCAGGTTAATGTCGGTGGAGGAGGAGCTGAAGAAGGATCACTCAGACATGCAGGCGGTGGTGGACTCCAAACAGAAGATCATCGACGCGCAGGTCAGTCCTCGTCTCCCACAAACACACTGACGGCTCCTGTAGATACTTCCTGTCAGAGCGCGTTGAAAAGCGCGCGTGTCGCCGCCTGCGTCCTCCGCTCGGAGAAACAAAGGGTCGCCGGAATACAAGATGTTTAATTCATAGCCGTGTTAGCCGCGGCGCTGACAAGCTCCAACGGCTGAGCAGAATTCCTCGGCGCCCTCCCACGCGCTCCCTTACGAGACGCACATTTACAAACGTCTTATCTGGTGTTCTGTCAACATGTGGCTCCTCTGCAGTCCGTGTGATTTCTATTCACATAAAACAAACAAGTGTCGCTGTGGAGCTGCGACGGATTCCGAGCGTTGATTGGAATATAATTATAAATTAAGCAGAGAATGTTTGTGTGCCAGAGAGGATTAAACACCGCCGGAGTGTTTGTTACGGAACCGTTTTCCTTCTATACGTTATTTTCATGCAGGCGTTTAAGAACGCTCATGTTTGGAGATTAATGTCAGAGCGATTTCTAACAACAGAATGTGGAGCAGGAGGGGCGACGTTACGACATGACATTTACACAAACGCAGACACGGACACGCACAGGTGATTAATCTGCCTCACGCCTGCAGCGACGACACTCTGCGTCCGCAAACACGCGGCAGTAAGTCGTCTCCGCTCGGCAAACAGGCGGAGAGAGAATGAAAATTTAAAAAATAAAAAAGCTCTTTGTGAAGACGGGAGGACCGGAGAGGGAATGATTCAGGAATATGTAATCTGTTGCATTTTGGAAGCCCAACAGTGTTGATAAATGATAAATTAAATGTTGATTAAACTTCTGGTGATGTTTTTATGAAGCTACAGCTGATATAAATGTTCCACTAACTGTATTTATGTGTGTGTGTGTGCAGGAGAAGCGTATCGCGTCGCTGGACGCCGCCAACGCCCGTCTGATGAGCGCTCTGACGCAGCTGAAGGAACGCTACAGCATGCAGACCCGCAACGGCATCTCGCCCACCAACCCCACCAAACTGCAGATCACCGAGAACGGAGAGTTCAGGAACAGCAGCAACTGTTAGACGGACGGCGAGCGCTCGAGTGCGTGCGTGCGTGTGTGTGTGTGTACAGATATTCAGGTGCGAGGACGTCGACAGTACGTGCATGCGTGGGTGCATGCCGGTTTGAAAGACTGCGAGGGTGCGCACGTGTGATGTTTGTTTTGTTTTTTTTAAAAAGCGAAAACTCCTGGAGGACATTGTTTCATGGACGCTGATGTAAGGAGTGAGGTCATCAGCCGGAAGAGGCGGGACTTCGGCGGTGACGGAGGGATCGCCGTCAGCCAGAGGAGGCGGGGCTTGTACATATGAAACTCAGAAGCTGTCCATCAGTCCAACGCTTTTTTCCGCCGGTGGACGCGCGCAGCCGCCGAAGACGACTCAAGATCCCCGCCTCAGCCCGGGACGAACCACTATATAACCACACACAGTGACGACCGCCATGACACGGTCACCCTCTAACAAAACCCTCCTCTTCCTCTCTCTCTGTCTCTCTTTCTCTCTCTCCCCTTTATCTTCCTCTCCTCTCGATCGACCGAGTGGACCCGCTTCAAAACAACAGCGCGGAGGATCATCACCTCCGGCTCGTCCTGAGAGGGAAACTTTCTAGTGCTTTATTTAAAAAGTCATTTACAAAGAACCAAATAGGAGCTCAACATGACAGAAAAAAAACAAGAAACAGATATTTTTAGTCCAGAACAAATCGTCTTTACGCCCCCTCGTCTGCTCCTCGGGTGTGTTCCTGAGCGGACCCCGCCTCCCCGCCCCTCCCCCGCCCCTCCCCCGCCATCCCTACGTAGTGCACTTTGTGAGAAGCTATTGGTACATTAAAAACGCCTTAAGTAAAGGAACACACCTCGACTTTATCCCACAGCTCCCCTCCCGCCTCTATCTCTGCAAAAAAAAACACAAAAAAAAAAAAGGCACAACTTGTACTGTGGATTTGTAAAGGATACAAAAACAAAGTTGTACACACGTCGACATGTATCATGAACACTACAAACTAAATGAATTCTATGTGATGCTATATTAATGAAGTTTAATATAGATGTATGCATTTTCTTTTTTCTTCTATAGAGTATACACACATATCTATATCTATATTTGATAACCTCAAATATATATTAAAGGAAAGAAAAAGAAGCAGCCCTTTATTTAGGAGTGAGATGTAGTTTTATTTTTCTTCTCTCGACGATGAACGACTGTAAGTGTGTAGCTTTTAGCTCCTCGAGCTCCCGGAGGAGGAGGAGGAGGAGGAGGAGGAGGAGGAGACCACGCGGAGCCTCAAAAAAAACCCTCCACGAAGCTCCGCCCCCTTTTAGAGAAAAATACGGCACAGTCGTTCTTCTCGCAGCTCGCCGAGTCGATGCGGCTCTTCTTCTTCTTCCTGGTGCTGCTCAGATTTTTATAGGTTCTGGTTCGTGACCCTGCGTGTTGGTCTCCTCGCTCCGGCAGCACAGGAGCTCTTGAGAGACGCGTTTTTTTTAAATTTTGTTTGTTTGTTTCTTTAAAGACGCGCTCGCTCATACTATACACTGGACTGGCGAGCCGTTGTAACGACGGATTCTCCTTTTACGTTACGACGTTTCCTCTCTTTAACTGCTTTGTCCGTCAGTGGTAATGAAGTATGCTGCATCCAAACTGTGACTCTGTTTTTAATCCTAGTGGCTTCATCTCCCCCCTCCTCTCTTTTTCTTACTCGCCCCCCTCCATCCCTTCTTCTTCTTCTTCTTCTTCTTCTTCTCCTTCTTCTGAATGTGAAGATGCTAGCCGGCAGTCGGTCTTTAACACGGTGGAGAGGTGTTTGGTCCTTCTTCATCTCTCCTGGCATCGCTCTCATCGCTCCGCACCACCTCGGCATCTGTATTTTGTATATTTTTGTATTCTTTTTTGTTTCTTACCTGTAACAGACTGCATACGTCCGAGCGCGAGGCTCTGCATGCTTCATCCTCGCTTCTCCGGAGCCGACGGTAGCGTCAGTGTCACCATTTTTTATTTTGTTTTGTTTTTTGTTGCCAACCTGGAAGGCGATGATGATGATGACGATGATAAAGATGATGATGATGATGATGATGAATGGCTTTTGCTGCAGATATATACAGTGAATATACGATAACTGAGTGTATCAAGAGGCTGGACTTGCCTGGGATCGTGTAAATAAAATGCTCACACTATTTTTACCTAATGTTAACAGAGCTTTTTGTAAATGTATCTCGTGCTCAAACTCTGCTGTATCATTATGGATATTGTAAATACAGAATTAGCTCAGTCGGTCATCTGTCCTCATCGGGTAGAACTATACGATTAAATTAACCTGTCAGTGTTCTCCCTGTTAAAAAAAAAAAAAAAGCTATTGTTTTTTTGTATTTTAGAGTGTTAATATCACTAGCCAAAAAAAAAAAAAAGCTGAAAAAGTCAGAGTTGGACGCCTCTTTGGTTTTTTCCAAGCCGAGTCCAGTCTCGATGAGATTCACAAGCACAATCCTGTATTTCTCATCCGTCTAGCTCTTTGCACTTTTTTTTTTTTTTACGTTCAGTGGTTGGTGTTTATAATTAGCTTCGTTTTACTTTTTATCTTTTTAGCACAACGCCTGTTTAAGGTGTTTAAAAAAAAAAATGTGGCAAAGTTCAAAAACCGAAGAGAAAAGGGATTTTTGCTATAGCTCATTCACAAAATGTTATATCGGATAAACAGAACTCTTTAGCTTTTTTTCCCCTTTTTGAGTATAAAGGAATAACCTCGAACGGAGGAATCCTCTGATCGCAAAGAAGTCTGAAAAATAGGCCTTTTCTCTTTGTTGTATCCGATCAGACGATCAGACTGCAGAAGCTAAAGCAAGACTATGTCGACATTCAGAAGTTTTACTGCTAATTTATATGCGGTTTGTTGTGGTGGCTAATGCTAGCTGACGTTAGCCAATTTTATGTAAAGTTTGCTGTTGTTACATTAGTGTAGCATTTTAGCTAAATGGTAAACTAGCCAACCGTTTACGCAAACTAAGAGTTGGACATTTGGATGATAGTGTTACATGATCATTTTAGGTGCTTACATTAGCGTCACTTGGTGCCTAAGTTTAGCTCATGAAATGAAAGGTAACTGACTTTGTGATTCTCTGCCACTTCAGCTACAATAGCTTAGCATTTTGGTGGCCAAGTTTAGCTATATTGAGATATATTTTTGTAAGGCTCAGTACTGATTATTTCACAGACGTTATGACAAGCTAAATGCTAAACTACTGTTAAGCTAAATGGTAAACTACTGTTTAGCATTTACACTAGCTAAAAGAGTCGGACATTTTGATGCTAATGCCTTACTCAGCCTGTTATGATGACTAGCTTTTGGTAGCCAAGGTTAGCTAATGTTAGCTTATTTTAGATACATCTTCCTGTTTACTGCAAGGTTCATAAGTGAGCCATTTCACTGACTTGATGTCTAGCTAAATGCTAAACCACTGTTTAGCTAAGTCGTATGCTATATTTTAGCATTTACACTAGCTAAAGCAGTGGGGTTTTGATGCTAACATTAGCTCTTTGGTTAGCGAATTTAAGATACATCTATCGCTGAATGAGTTCACTCAGTGAGTCTATGATTCTCCTACAATTTTGTTACTGTTATGATAGCTTAGCATTTAGCTAAATGCTAAGTTAAGCTAAATTGTGAACTACGGTGCAGCGTCGAGCAAAAAAAAACATTAGATTAGCGTTTTGCAGTGGGTGTTGTTCAACAAAAAGCGTCATAGTCTTGCTTTAAACTGCAGTGGACGACAGTAAAACTTAGCTGAGATGAAGACGTCTCAGTACATCTAAAAAAGTAAACTATAAAATGCACTCTAATGTTTCTAATTCGACTTTCCAGCTGAGTTCATTTACCCCATCCATGTTCCCACCTCAGTTCTATTACGAGTCAGAGAACCGCGAGCTCGCTCCTCACGGTTCAGCCAGTCCGACAAAAGATCAATCAAAAATATAAAGCTATAAATAAAGTAAAAAAGATGTTGTATGTTTTCTATTATCTTGTAGAAAATACTTTTGTAAGTATGTTGAAAGTATAAAGTATTTGCTGGATTCTGCTTCCTTTGACGACAGTGACAAAACAATAATGTACAGAGGAACTTGTGTTGACAAAATGTGGCTGTGCAATTTATGTACATTTGCAACTAGACCTATTAAAGTTTTATTTAGCTATTTTAAAAAAAGCTCTCGTCCTCCTGTGTCTGTTTCTTGTTTTCGCATTGTTCTCCGTGATGCTTTTTGTTGTTATGAAATGTAGATGAGGCTTAATTTGAGCGCGTGCGAAGATGAATCACATGTTCATTAAATACTCAAAGCAGGCCTAGATAGATGACAAGCGGCGAGAGAGAACATATGCTCCCACTCGAGGTCCAAAGGCGGAGTGGAGGGTGTGATGGAGGGATGTGACAGACCGGGTTTGAGCCGTATCTGCTCCTCAGCGAGGCTGACCTACATACCGCCTGATTGTTATTCCCCACGGTGCGTTCGGAGGAACCTGAAATGGCCCGACAACCCAAACATGGAGAGGATTTTGTGGGAAAATGTAGCTGTAAATTGAGCTGATTGTCTTATTTAAAAAAAAAAATCCCACACGTTTTATTTCCAAGAAAAGCAGAAAATCTTTAATAAATTATTATTATAGAGCGCGTGATCGAATGGGGAGAGTGGACCTCGTTAGCAGCACATCCTCATTACATGTATATTAAAGGAAAGCTTCAGTGGCGTTAATTGCTCCCTGTGAGGCTCGCTTATATCTCCTCCGGGGAGGGAAGGAGGCGTTCAGGACATCGGACTCGTGAAAACAAGCCAATCGTCTCACCGCTCTCCAAAACTCCCACGTGTGACTCAGACGTATCAGAGGCCGGCAGACGTGGCCACGTGTCGGGAGCCACTTGTTGATGGTCGGATGGAGACGACTTTTAATTCCATCTCCAAATGAAAAGGTCAAGAAATTATCGCACACCGATCATCCTCGATGAGCAGCTGATCTTGTGAAACCCACTTCAGACGGGTTGTTCGCTGTTCAGGTTTGGAGCTACAGAGAAGATTTCTGCTTTTAAAGGGCACATAACATTTTTAAAAAGTAATTGGGGTTTGTTTTGTTTTTTTACCTTTTTTTCCTGGTGCGACATTTTCTAAGTCCGATCTAAATGTGTTTTTTCTCGTGTGTTTATGAAGCTGGAGGGGAAAAAAGTTTTGCCAGGTCAATCTTTTTAAGCTCCTTAACTTTGTGAAAACAAAAAAACAAAAGTATTTATGCATTTTCTTTCAGGAAAAATTTATTTTTTTTTTTTTCTTCCAGCTGAGTATGAAAACCAGTGAAAAAGAAATTCAGGAGAAACTTCTTTTTGTGAAACTTTTTTTTTTAGAATTTCCGAAAGAATTTCAGTAGAATTTCTGAGACAAATTCAGTAGCAACATTGTTTTAGTTTAGAAGAAAACATTTATCACACGTGAATGAAACCCGAGTAAAAAACGAAAACTATTTCAGGAGAAAATCTGAGAATGATTCAGTAGCATTTGGCCGCGCTGTAGCTCAAGAGGTGGAGCAGGTCGTTCAGTAATCAGAAGGTCAGAGGTTCGAATCCCAGCTCCCCCTTGCTCCATGTTGAAGTGTCCTTGAGCATCAGTGCCCTAAAATTTAGATGTTTCCATTCAAGAGATGACAGGAAACAGGAGGAGTGACACACAGCAAAGGGCCGCAGGTCGGGACTCGAACCCGCGGCTGCTGCAGGGAGGAAAAAGCCGCTGTACTCGGGACGCTGCTCGACCGCCTGAGCTGAACAGCAACACAGAGTCTGACAGAATTTCAGTAGAACTAAAAAGGACAACAATGTCAGGAGAAACTTTTTCTTAAACCAAGTGTGAAAGCAATTTTGTAGGAATTCTGTAGAATTTCTGAAAAAAAAAATCAGTTTCTCGTTTTTATCATTTTGGTTTAGAAATAAACAGGAGAAAAACAAATCCATGAATACGTGAAACAGCTTCAGAAAACATTTTCTTTCAGGAGAAAAATCTTTTTTTTTTTCTTACAGATGAGAATGAAAACGAGTGAAAAGGAAAACGATTTCAGGAGAATCTTTTTTTTTGTGACACAGAATGTAATTTGTTGTTTCAGTAGAAGCTTTTTCACATTTCTATCTCATTTATTTTGTCGGCAATCACATTCGTCAGATATTCAACCAGGCGTGTGATCGGTCGACCCGCAGCTCACTGTGTTTACTATATATACATCTTTACGTATGTATCATTTACTGGCACTTCTGCTTTTCAAACACAAGTACAGAAACTTGATGTCTTCACTTTTACTCAAGTATGGACTTTTGTGTTTCTGGGTAAAGTAGTTTCAGACACCTCAGATGTCGATCACACAGCAAACTGAAGATTAAAGACACTAAAGCTGCAGCATGAATTGGCATCGGCAGCCTCGGCGACAGAAGGTCGGGGAAACATTGGCAGATGGTTGTGCTGTGAAACATATCTAAAGGTCTTAAGACATAAAAAAAAGGAGCTATTTCAGGCTCGTACATCAGCCTCGCTCCAGACACAACTGAAGACGGCACAAACTGACAAACGGCGTCGTTTAATGAGACGTCACTCTGCGGCCAGAACCAGTCGGACCGCACAGAAGTATAATTAAACATATCTGGTGAATAAAAACACCAAAGAAGAAAAATCACTTTAAAGAAAGAAACCCGGTCAATAAAAACACACAACGTCAGCTCGAAAATCAAAATGAACTTTATTTTTTGCAGTGTCATCAGTCACATGATTCACCACCATTATAACCTTATAAATCTACTTCATGTCATCAGTTAAATACTGCGGTAAATATGTTCGTCCTAACAGGTCGTGTAGCAGAACTCGTGTTTACTTCACTCCATGCGTTTCAAACAGCTGCCGACTGTGCAGGATTTTCAAACATTAAAGTCGTTTTGTCCTTCAACGCGTCACGCTCGATACTCGGCCTGCATGTGACACAAAGATTATTTAATCATTTCATAATCTTACAGTAAAAGACAAAAAAAAAAAAACAACAACATACGATTCAAACATTAGTGTTCAGTGAGTAACTGTGGTGGAAATAGTGTGAAGTGGCAGCGAGGATCTGCGACCTCTCTGGTTGGCGTCCGCCAGCAGCAGCAGCCGTGATGTTGAAGGATGAACGTTAAAGGTCATCGCTCAAGTCATTAAGTTCCAGCGCTCACGCAGATGGAAAGTTGGGGAACTTATTGTCGGAAGTTACAAAACATTTCTGGAGCTTCACAGCTAAACGGTGTCGTAGTTTTATCTGAAACAAGTGAAGTAGAAACAAAACCAAAGACATTATTTCTGCATCTCTTGAAGCCAAAATCTCCACGGTAGCCGCTGAGCTAAAAGAGTTAGCGCACATCCCGGATGAAGTGTGTGCAGACCTCTCTTATAAATTTGGGATCCTGAGGCTTCTAAAGATTTGGATTACATCATACAAGCTGTATTAACGCCTGAGATCCCAAACTGATTTGAAAAGACGTTACTTACACACTGACTTTCACTTTAGCGATATACATTTAGGACCTCAGAGCTTCTGGGAGACGCTGAACGAGCCGATTCATGTTGCACTGTCAGCTGTTGTGTTACATTTTTAAACCCATCTATTTCAGAAGTGCTGCAACACTGTTTTGTTGTCGTGAAGCTCCAGAAATCTTTTGTGGATTACAAAACTCCACCCGACTTTCCATCGGCACGACGAGGACTGAGTTTTACATTTCTGGTTAAACTTTTCGTTTACAAAAGGTTTAAGAAAATGCGTCCCATCTTAATTGTGGAAGTTTAAAACCATGCAATTGCTTGTGAGATAACTGAATTCCTTAAAATGTGCGGACACAAGAGTCGTCATCCTAAAAAACAACATGCCCGCTTGGAGGTCTGAGGCTGCCGGACTGGAATAGCTGCTGAACTGAAGGAGGACGAGTGGCAGCGCGGCCTTTTCCCTTTGAATATTATTCACTTAACTCATCTCTAATGGGCTCAGGACGCACAGCTGAGCCACAGGCTGTAAATAGGCTTTCACCATTGAGCTTAACACAAATAAATACAGTACAAAAACACACACACACACACACACACACAATGTGCTCAGTCACCCTCACATCCATTTCTGTGCAAATGCAATAGTTGTTGTGCAAATTCTAGGATACGCCACACACCCTTACACCATTTATGTTTTCATGTGTAACTGCATTGAACGTAAAAGCCGGAGCGTCTGATGTTATCCCTGAAAAAGTTTTGTTCTCTGTGTACGTGTTGCCAGACAGAAAGGTGAAGGGGGAGCATATAGCTGCCCTGTAGAATCAGTAAGTGTATTAAAAGCAGCCGTATCGTCCTCCTGACTCGACCACACTGTTCCTATATGATCACATCAGGAGGGGAGGAAGAAATGCACCACCCTCCGCCGACATCTCTTGTTCTATTTTCACTCCTATCGCCCCCTGCAGACATCTTCCTCCTCTGAAAAAAAAAAAAAAGCAATCAGGCTGAGAACAGTTCTCCTGTAAGTCGGCCAGCAGGGGTCGAGCCGGCTCTTCTCTCAGCTCCCGTCACCGGGAGCCGCGGTGGAGAGACGGACGGATAATTTCCTCGCTCCCGTGGAGAAGGCTGACGGCGGTGTTTGGGAACTGGATGACTTGCTTGAGTTCTCCCTCGTCAGTTCTCCACGTTGGCCCTGAGTGAGCGAGGCTTGAGTCTTTGGTGCAGCCGGTAGTCCTGGCTGGACGCCCGTCGCAGCGGAGCCGGAGAGTTGAGCTGAGGGTTGGTGAGGCCCAGCGACTGAGTCTTGTTGGCTCGCGGCAGCGCCCTGCTGCAGCTCACGGAGCGCCGGTCTTCCACGCCCGACTGGGACTCCAGCTGGGCCTCGCACAGATCCAGCAGCGACGCTACCTGCTCCCTCATCGGCAGGGATTTGAACCTGCGAGCCGCCAGGTGAAAAAAGGCTTCGATGAACGCTTGTAGTCCCATACCTGGAAAAAAAAAAAGAAGAGAAACACATAAACTGAAACATTAATCAAGTGAAGAAAATGTTTTTGTTAAAGTAATAATTTTATTTGGTTTTAGCAGGTTAACATTAACAGACACATGTGACTCATTCCCAAATTAATTTTGTGTTCAAGCGTTTCCATTTTTTACATCATAAATTTCACTTATTTTAAATGTAATAACAGCTTCTCGTAGTCACGTAAACTAAACTTTTCATTGTATTTCTTCTTTTTCTGTTTGGATTTTTAAATTGAAGTGCGACTGAAAATATCTTGCATGCAGCGGATTCTTCAAGCGCTCAGAAACTGGAACATGTCAACAGGTTTGTTAATGTTTTACCTCGCTTGACACTTTCATAGATTGTTGGCTAACACAGTCAGACCTCCTTTAACGTAATAAAAGAGAATAAAAACCTTATTTGAATCTTTTCTCTTTTATAGTTAAACTGTGTTTCTGGTGATCTGAACTTCTGGTGGGAAGTTTTGCCAATTTTTTCTAAAGTTTCTAAATTGTTTTTTTTTCTATCTGTGAAAAAAAAAGAGTTTTTTCTTGAGTGAGACAGAGAGAAAAAAAAGTTTTCAGGGAAAAAAAACCGTCACTCTGTTTCACACATGAAAAACTCTGCACTGTATTTGAATTCATCTACAAATAATGATGCATAGTTTTACATGGTAACGCAAGTAGTTAATGTTCTGTCTGAAATATCATTTCGGTTTCGTCCTAGTTAACTTTGAATTTTAACAGCTTTCAAGGGCAGATGATGAAGTGCCAAGTTCTGCAAAAACAACTGAGATATTTATACACAACAACAGATAAACTGCTCTATAAGAATCTTAATCATATTAACTGTGAGTTTTTCCCTCCACGAGAAGAACTTTGTCCTCTGAGCCGAAGTTTTACTCTTGTTATTCTCAACCCAGGAGAGAAGAGAGAGAGACAAATGAGCAGAAAGCTGAGTGAAAAAAAAGAAAGAATGAGATGCCGATTCACACCGGATCGACGGGGTGAGAGAGCTCGTACGTAATTTGCTTCGGAATTATTTGAAATTATCACGGATGGCGAGCAGAGTTTGGTGCAGGACGGCATTTACATACATTCCTTCACGTGTCCTCTGAAAACTTTCCCCGCACGCTCCAAACTAAGCTTCGTCAATAACAATTCCGCGTCTTTTCTCAGCTCCTCACAAATCCTCCGTTGCACATACACAGAAATAACAGACTCTGACTTCAGTCTCCCTGAATACGTATGAGCTGATTCTAAATTCAGCCCACAATCTCCTCCGTACAGGCCCTCCCATCCTGGTCCATGTGATCTCCATCCATCCGCTTCGCCTCGCAAACACTCCTCGCGAAAGGTGCAAAGTCTGAATAATTCATGTCGGATACTCTCTTTCGCTGTCACATTGTGATCTCAGCTCATTTCAATTACGGAAGCACAGTGTCAGAGGGAATCTGACAAAGAATGACACGCAATTATCTCCGAGCACAATATTTTGCTCCCAGTCTCAAGGATACCCGGCTCTCCGTCCTCTGCATGCTATTTCTTTGTGAGTGTTTTGTTTTTCGCAAAAGGTCTGCGTAGGTGTGTGTGTGTGTGTGTGTGTTACCTGCTTCTCGAGAATCCGGCGTCGATCCAGACCAGCGGCGTGTGATGTCTATGTAGAGGATGTCCACTGAAGCCATGGTGAAGTTACTGTTGCTCAGCTTGCAGGTCCTGAAAACCAATCAGAAACATCAAACGTCAATGTCAGTCCACATCCAACTGAACTCATGTTTAATTATCTCATTTTTCCAGGCAAAAACAATGTCATGTGTGTGTTTCTTCTAAATGTATTCTTCGTCCTCTTTTGGGGAGGATATCTGAAATGCTCCATCTCCTCTAAACAGGCTTGGGGGGGAGGCAGGTCTGGGTTTGATTGACAGCAGCTGGCAGGCTGAGCACCAGCAGGGGAGCATAAGCCAAAATAAACAAACTTGTGCTGTAGCGTACATGTCACGGGTTGACAGTGTGTTATAAAGGGTACTGAAGAGGAAGGACCACAGCAGCATTTAAAACGGACTAAAGTGATATTTGCAGATACGTTTTTATGCTGTTGAACCTCCTGGCGGATTGTAGACCCAACTTGTTGCTGACATGATCCTGAAATCTGAAATATTATTCGTCTTCTGCCCGATCACACTGTAGGTGCTTGATGAAGTTATTACCTCACAGACATGTGGTGCAAAAAGTCCTAACAATGGCTGTGTCCCAATTCAGGGGCTGCATCCTTCGAAGGACACATTTGAAGGCCAATTAAGCCACAAAGGCCGTCCTAATTCAAAGGCTCCTCCAAATGCAGTCCACAAATGCGGCCTTCTTTTCCCTCTTTCTGGAGAATGCACTGCTACTACCCTTCGTAGCCTAACATATCCTAAGATTCTCTGCGCACCAGAAAAAGAAGAAAGAAAGAAAGAAAATGGCGACATCGCGTGGCGTAGATCGTCACTTCGGCGGGCCTGGGCGGCAGAAATCGTGACGTAAGGGTTCAATCTGGTGACTCAACCAGGAAATGCTCCGAAGGCTAGACCAACCCATTTAACAACGGTTGACGCGGCCTTCGAACGGCTTTCCGACGGACTCGCTTTCGAAGGCTGCAGAGGCCGCTTCCTTCAAAAGATGCAGCCCCTGAATTGGGATACAGCCAGTGAGCGATGGTGCCAGAGGATTAACCCCAAAATGGCTGCGGAGGATCGTCGCTTACATGATCCTGTGAAAATCAATCTAAAAATACAAACCATAATAACTCGAGCGTTCATTCATTTTGGGGCAGAAAGCTGAGGCTTTTGTATTCCGCCTAATCATGCTGTACACAGATGATGACGTCATTATGTTCCGTGACATGACGCAACAAAATACGGTGACAACGAGCGGCAGTGAGGGCAGGAGGGGAGCACAGAGGCAGGTTGCAAAAACACCAGTACTGGCACTGGCAGAAGCAAAAAGGGATAAAATAAATAAAAAATTTGTACCTGATGAAGGTTCGGAAGGCTGTGGGGCCCAGACGCATGTTGCCCTTGACCCCGAGGAAGCGAATGAACAGAGCTGCGATTCGCTCCACCAGCCGCAGGTAGTTGAACTGTTTGGTGTATTTGGGGTAGACCTGCTTCAGACACAGCGAGGGCAGGGCGGCTTCGTCCGGGCTCCTCTCTTGTATCTCTGCCTCCAGGGGAATCTCCTCCCCGTGTTCAAACCCGGCAGCCCTCGGTTGGGAACTTTAATCACAGAAAACAACAGATTATTATACATTTTACAGCACTATATTTCACTGACAGTGTTTAATGTATTAGCACTGTTGACCGGCCATTTAACCTGCGCCGCTGGAGATTTAATGGCTACAAAAGTCCCTACGTTCACTGCTTTTTGTGCTGTCCAGCATAAAGGCTGAGTAATGGCCTCTAAGCCCTGCAGGACTGAAGCACGAGACCGTCAGGCCAACCCAGAGAGCTTTTGTCAGCTGAGTAACATCCGACTACCTGAGGTAAATAAATGCACCAAGCTTTTCACTTGAGTCTGCACTTACAATCTGTCTTGGCAGGAGAATCGGGAAGACTAATGTTGTATGAAGGATAAATGCTCCCTTTTCTCTTTTCACTGGCTCGTCTCGTAGGCTCCTACAGCCTTTTTACCGTCTCTGCTTACATCAACAACATTTGACTGCACCAGAAGCAAAGATGCATCCACATGCCACAGGTTTGCAATTAGCTTTTGATTCTTGTGAGCAGGAAGTTACTTCTCATCAAGTCTGAAACAGAAAAATGACTCTTGTATCACACGGCCAGATGTTAAAGCCACAGCGGATCCGTGCAGGTGCTTCACTCTGTATGAAACATTAGTGTGATGTAAGCCTCTTCTTGGACAAAGATCCTATTCCACAGCAAGTACTGATGGAAGCTTTTAGAGGTAAATTACCTACGTTGAGTTTTATGCTTAAAATGTTGATGAGGCAGGTGTATAAAAGCACTTTTCAGTCAGTTAATTAAGCAAACCAAAAAAAAATTCCATCGACCAAAAATTGAGCTCATCACTTTACCGTTGGTCAAAGGGGCCCAAAGAGAGAAAGTATAAATTTGGTTCCAAAGATTAAAAGGTCATATATTTCAATAATTTTTCTGTTGGTTGACGTTTCCGCATTTCCGTTTCTTGCAATCCATTTGGGGGCGTGGCCGAAGGCAGAGACTGTATAGTTGTGACATCACAAACTTACAGAAGTCTTGACGGCTTATTTGAAGGCAAAGATTTCTGAATTTGGTCTGTGTTTTTATTCCTTCTCTGTATTTATAGGGCACGTAGACCTTCTTTACATTCAAATCTCGCATTCTACAATATGGGGGGATAAAAAAAAAAAAAAAAGGTCTTTGAGGCAGAAAATTCTTTGAAGAACATGTTTTGGTGAGAGAGAATACAATGTTCCTCCTTTCACAATCATTACTAAAGGAATAACTGTGAAAAGATGGAACACAATTCTCTGTGCGTCACAAACGCACTGGAGAATATTTTCGTAGCGTCAGAAGTTGGTCTATTAGATCCAATAAAGATCAAAAGTACCTTGATGCTTAGATTTTGTGTTTCTCACCAAGAGGCGTTGGGTCTATTCTCTAGGCCTTACAAACATGTTGAATGAGTTTTCTACCTCATCTTTTTTAAGCACAGCTTTTGTTTTCATCCACGTTGGCTAGATTTCAGTCTCTTTCTTCCTGCATTTTTCTGGCATATTGCTAAGATTCATAACGCTAACCAGTCGATGACTGGAGTAGTATAAAACCTTTGGCACGTTCCGCACTACCTGCCTGTCTCTCGGCGCCGGCTATCCCATTGTGCATTTCCTGAGGGACATGCCACTTCTCATATAAAAGGGAATGGGAGCAGGGCATTCTGTGCATTTTTACCCTCATAAATGTGTGAACATTGTTTCTGATTGACATCTCCGTCCCTTTCCTGTTTGCTATGCAGCAACGGTTGCTGTTGGGCGGGGCCGATCCCTCCTTCATCATTCTTATTAGTTCATAGAGTTGAGTGACCTCAAATAAAGTCCATCATGAGCAAGAACTCATCAGCCAGAATAAGTAAAACACCTGCGCCGGTGTAAAGGGCCTATCAGGAGGACACCTCCTACGGTCAACATTTCCATTCAAACACGACGACAAACGCACAAAGTCACATTCCCGTCAAGGGGATACAGTACTGCTGACTTTTATGAGGCAGTTTCTTTGTCCATGAATTAGTAAGCAGTGTGAATGGCACTGAGAGAGCACCGCTGAATGTTTAATAGAATCAATCATCCCTCGGCAGCCAGAGGGACACCACCCACGTCTATTTAGACAGGACGGGCTCGGCTAAAAACGGACACGTCTTCTGGAGCAGCTGACAGCCAGACAGACAGTGAAGGGAACATCTCCAAACACTCCCAGCAGGCGGAGGAAGAAAAATGATGGGAGTTAAGGCGAGAGGGTAAAAAGGTGAAGAATGGCAGGTTATTAAAAAGACATACAGAGGCCCGGTGCCAAATGTTAGTTGAGTGTATGCGAGGAGGACTAATTCAGCTGTCATTACCCTGCAGGAATTCTATTTCTGGCCTCCCGGGGAATAATTTGACAAAGCTTTCACACACTGTCAAAAGTCCTGAAAGGTGCTAAGATGTATCAATGAAAAGAAATCAAATGTGTCCACAGTGATCTCCATTTCAGAAATCTAAATCTATTTTTTTTTTTTGCCTGCTCTCTAAGAGTATGACTCATTCCAAAACACACAGACACAGGAAGCAGTCTCCCACAGGTAACAATAAACCTTTTGTGTGAGCAAATGATTGAACGCCCACTCCTGTTCTCACTCCACAAAATCACAAGAATCAGAAAACGTTCAGCTGCTATAACCAATCTATTTATAATAACAACAATGTATTAAAACAGTAATGTGACAATGTAGAAAGAGCCCTTAGAATCTGCTAGTCTCTCTTTAGCTTTACGGAGATTTATAGACAATTTCTGCTCATTATTACGACAGCTTAACACTTCTGGTAAAACAATTTCTGGGTGCAGCAGGCAGATGTTTCCATTAAAAAAGCTGAAAGAGATCCACTGGACACGGCTGCTTGTACAAAATGGCAGACTAGAGTTAACGACTAGCTGGTAAACAGCAAATGTAAGCAATTAAAGAGAAATATATTTTCCTCAGGAGTCGGTAGAGACCAAAACAGAGCTAAAAAATGGTAAATGTTAGACTTAAATTCATCAGGTAGCCAAAAACATTAGTAAGAAACTGCTGCCACTACAGACGTGGACAGCGTGGGGTCATGGGAGTTGCTGTCACGTTACGTTTAGTCATGTTTGCAGATTTCCTTCCTCATTCTATACACAATCATCTGATGTTAACCTCAAAAGTTAAAGCAACGGCGACCAAAATAAACTGACATACCTTGAGTAAAAATTACAGATTTCTGAAATTAAACAGGAAACATTTGGAATAATACAAGTACACTGCTCAAAAACATATTTAAACAAAGGGTCATGTTGTTTTTAGACATCTTAGTGCGCTGATATTATTATTACTATCTAAAAAAAGGTGTTGTTATGTCAGTGTATGTCACTGAAACTTGTAATTGCTGTCCTAAAGTGCCCCTCCAAAAAATAAAAAGTTATTGCAGATTTAAAATGGAGGCTGTGAGTTATTTTACGCTTCCTCAATAACACAATAAGAACACAAGATGTCTCACTCTGTGTGTTTCAGCCTTAGTTACTTATGGCTGCACTCAAATCCACCTCTGCACTTATTATTTCTTTTGATGCAGATGATGTTTTTTTTTGCAATCATGTCCCTCGCACTGTATTTTAAAAAAAGGTATGTGCGCCTGAATTTCAGCTATTTGTTCTCACCCACACACTCTCACACACACACACACACACACACACACACACCTCTCATAATGGCTCATAAATCACCCTCGGAGACATCATACAGAGGATTTATGAGCTGGTGTGCCAGAAGTATATGTCTGAGAGCCACTGATAGAATCGGACCCCCGTCCTCCTCGTAATTACCCACTTTTCTCCATTTTCCTCTTTTTCCAGACATTTTATATTTACTTCTCTCTCTTATATAAGCTCTCATTCCATCTCCTTTAAATAGCAAAACACCATTTTCTTTACACAGCTGTACCTCTGTATTGTACGCCTGGTCAGTTCTCACCTCTCTTTCCCTTCATCTTGACAAGTAAAATTCATACAGGGGTGACTTCAGATTAAACTCTGCGCTCTGACTGACTGAATCCCATCCATTCCAGTGCTGAACAGCTGTCAGCTACCACAACACAAGTACTTTTACTTGCTGGTAGACCATCTGTGCAGCAAACAAATGACTTAACCTCCTGTAACGATGTTGGGAACAGTCTGGATGTGCTGTCAAAGACTGCTTGGTAAGGATTTTAAAAGTTTGCAGAAGAAAAAAGAAATCAAATTCATCCTTCCCTATTGAAATACAACTGACCTGACTGTAAATATATGCATGTGAATATCAGCTTCAAGCTTTAATCTGGCATCCCTGAGATGCATTTTATTCTGTAATAGTGAGGCATCAAAACTGGTGAAATGCCAATCAAAAGAAAGTCTGGTTGCTCAAATTTTCATCTTTCTCTCATATTTCCTGTAATCAGCCAGTGAAGTTAAAGCCCAAAAGAACTTGTCTGGATGTCGGACACGTGCATTTTGAAGTACACCACATGTGTTAAAAGACCAAAAGCATTATCAATGGATCAAACCACCCTGACGACCCTAATCCGACCTAGTTTTGATTTTGGAGCATCAAAAAAGAAATTAGGTAACCATAACAGCTAAAGGGAATAAAAACCTAACGTGAGAGGCAGAGAGAGTGAGGAGACAGCTGAGCCCAGCTTGGATCTGCACACCGCTGCCTCCTGTGAGGACACGCTCGCTGTGAAATCTCTCATCAGTAATGACCAAATTCTGCTATTGTGAGAACTTATCCTAGTTCCATAATGCTGTTTTTAATACTGTAGACAAAAAGGAGAGGAGAGTGAGCTTTGTGAAGTCAGAGGCGGAGGTTTTGTTGTTGGGTTTGACACGGAGGCTGCACAGGTTTATGTTTATGTGCATGGGGGGGGCGACATTTTTACAAAATACTGCTGGTTCTGTGGGTTTGCATTTCAGATCTGATGCCTGCAGTGCACCACAGGTCAATTAGCGCTTTGAGAAAGTTTAGTCTTTCTCTCTCAGAAATCATATTTTTCAGGGGAAGTTGTGTCTTTACTTTACTTTGACAGCTGTAGTTCCTCGGTACTTGTCAGATTACATTCAGACCGACATATTGTCAAAGATTAAACCGTTGTTTAAAATCGTTGCAAGCTTGTTTTACTACATTAAGATCATTTTATGTACCTTCAGAACAGTTTGTGACATTTTATTAAGGTGCTTGTTCAACCAAAAAAGAAAGACTTCTGTTTCAATCCATTGCAGTCACTGTAACTAGTAATAAAATCAAAAATTGTTACTAATCTCATAATGGTATATATTGTAATATATCACATCAACTTTCTGCGTAAATAGTTATTTTGTTTTTGATACAATAAGTTAATTTCCTGATGAAGGACTTTACTTGTAATGGAGTATTTTAAAACTGCAGTAGTGAAGGATCTGAGTACTTGTTCCACTATTGGCTTACTGCAACATCTTTACACACAAATGTCTCAATTTAAAATGCATAAAATTCAACGTAGCAAAAATATTCTTGATCATAAATAATGATATACATGGTGCATCTGCCACACTGTGGAATTAGATAATTGATGAGTCTGATTGATGACTTTGTTGGCAGCAGTGATGATCACATTTTACTGAGCACATCCAATCTAACGACCAATTGAATAAATATTAGCACTAGCTTGTCGGGACATAATTGGCATATTTTCCCCCTGCGACCACAACCTGACATGAATACTAAACCTTTATGTTTGGGAAGAAAACATTTGAAATCATGTTAAACCACAACAGAATATTTACCACAAGTGAATTTCATCATGGGTATAGATGGGTTCTTCAAATTTTACAGCCCTAATTTGTGGTAAGCTTTGTACTGTAGGAGGCTCAGCTAACAGCTGCTAGAGTCCACTTTCTATCTGCAATTACTGATGAGCAGTAACATTCTTGTTATCACTAATCAATGATTTGTATTATTTAATAGCAGAGCACTGGCTGTTAATCTCTAATCACAGGCCTCATACACCAGCATCTTATTACCCGATAAACTGCCACTACTCGCAATTTTGTATCATCATCATTCAGAAGCATTCGTTGTTGTCATTGCTCTCTAAAAATATTACTACTCGGGACTGATACAGATTATTCCCCTCTCTATAAAGTTTACGGCTTTATTAACATTTCTGTCCTGCTTCGTGTCAAGTTCCTGCAAACATGAAGATACACGAGACGCCATAACTCTCACGTCATAAACCCTGTCCTTGTCACTGTCGCTGTTTCTCACCCTGCTTTATAGACACACTGAATTATATCTTATTAAAGATGATGCACCTTGCTCCAGTCTGGACTTAAGCCTCTTTTCTCCACGTGGCTGCAGATGATAAACATTCTCTCACACCGACATATTTTTATAAAGATATTCTTCCACTCCGTTAATTGGCTTTAGAGGGGGCGTATAATTTAGAGATCAGGTGTCTGTGTTTAGAACAGAGCAGTGAAACAAATGGAGGTATTTACACACAGAAATAGTCCAGATGATTTACAACGCAATCAGTCGGGACGTCATAAATCATTGGAAGATTATTGTCTATGTGAGTAATTGCTCAAGCTCAATAATGAATGGAAAGGTATAAAATTATAAAGCTTTGGAGTAACCCTCACTATCTGAGGTCTCAGTCAACATAAAATGTATGAGGGACATTCAATTAAAAGATTATGGGTCCCTACACGTATTAAAACAGTATCTAAAGGTGTCTTAAATTATGCTCTACTGTCATTTATCAACTGACAAGTACAAGGTGTGCTTCTGCCTATTCCAGCTGGATGAAAATATGGCAGGAGGAACGAGGATTAAACATAGCGTAGGCGCATTATATCCATATAATACCGGTCATGATTATAATAGCTAAGTAGGTATTATCCCAGAGAAGACGGTCCTTTCACTTCCAGAAGAAAGCAGATCAAATATCTGATATAGAAAATAAAGGAGGGGACGGTGGCAGAAGAGAAAGTTTGAATCAGTAAATCTTATTGTCAGAGAAGAAAAACAGATTAGAGGGGAGAAAAAACACAAAACACTCTAATGATAGAGGAGATTTATTGTCAGGCACCACACGGGGCCAGTCAGCCTGAGAAACTGAGCCGCCAGACTTGAACAGTAATGTGAGAATTTCTACCGCGGCTCAGCTGAATTTAATTTTTTCCATTTAACAGGCTTATGGGGAGCTGTTGAGCGGTGCAGAGCTGGGCTCTGTGGACGGACGGGCTGAGTAAGATATCATGCCCTTAGAAGTGGACTCTTAAGACCAGCAGACAAAGAGCAGAGGGTGTAAGAACTTCAGCTTCAAACTCTGTGTGTGTATGTGTGTACACTCACACTGAAGGCTTCCTGTGGGCCGGGTCCATAAGGCGCAGTGTGTCCCTGATCACACCCACTTTGACCTCTTTGTCAACTGGACTAGGAACATATTCATAAACCCCTGGTGCCACCTGAAGGAGACATGAATATGCATTACAGCAGAGTGAATAATAATGATAATAGTTCTGCGATAATAGTGATGCTGACATTCTCTCTTACCTCCTGTTCATGTTCTATTCTCATACTGGGGTTGGAGTTGACTTCTAGTAACACTGGCTTCAGGTTCTTCATCAGCAGGATGTCAAACCCTAATATCTGAGACACAAACACATCCTTAATTACATACGCAGTACTTGTGTCTAACAATGAAGTAAACTGTATAATAGTGGTGTAGCCAAATGCTCCTATTCATGTGAGTCAGATTCATACCAGAAGATATCAGTTGAGCTGCCAACAAAGTAATATTTCAACCATGCACAGTACCTTAATCATTAAAATACACTTTGTTTTGAAGGTCGAGTTCATATACAAAGAACAAAGTGAGACTACAATGAGTCTAAATAAAAGCTGTTAGAACAACATCTGAGTGGAAGAGGTCCAGATAAAAATAAAGTTAGTTTAAAGTCTCTATTTAAAAACTTGACATGCTTCAATATTGGATCCTGAGGAGAAATTAACAATTGGGGAACATCAGTCAAGCTTGATCCCTGCATACTTATTTAAGTTTTGGAATATTGAACATAAACCTAAGAACACCTCCATGTTTTTGTTTATATTTCGGAACATTTGCATCATGAAAAGTTTTGCAATGTTGTCTACAATCACCTATATCACTTTAAGAGCTTTTAGAGAGAAAATGTCAGAATGTGATGATTATGAGAGAAGATATGAGTTAGAAGGAGGCTTATTATATTATTTGTAAACAGATTTATGGACGTTTATTTTCCTGTGCTGTGGAAACCCTGCTGCGACTGTACAGACGGAATTGCACTGACTTTGGCATTGTAGGATGTGTTTGTGTTTAGGTTTATAACTCTCAGATGAATACTCGTAAGACGTTACACGCCACCAAAGAGTGGGAGTCGAGACCGCTGAGACTTCAGAATTGTCAGCATTTTGTTGTTTTATTTAATTATGTCCATGTGTTGGTTAGTCGGTTTGTGAACAGGATTGAACACAAACTACTGAAATGGATTTCAACTAAACTTGGACAGAGGATCTCAAGCCAGAAACAACCCCATCAACTTTTGGTGCAATGCTAGATGAAAGGATGAATCAGGGAACTTTTTCTTATAGTCTTTAACATTGCAAGATAAGGCAATTGTTACCATTTTCTTGATCTTGATGAACAAAAATCAGCCCCATTTCGGGAGCTGCTATCTGTGAGTGAGTACAAACGGTGACTGTTGCGCTCTACTGCCATTCTAGGTCCAGAGTTTTTTTTCTGACAGTCGCGCACTGCAAAAAAATAACGTCCAACTCGTGTCTACGCTGCTAGAAAGGAGAAGGAGAGGAAGACAAAGTCTAAAGTTTAGCTTCATTTCATAAAGAGAGATTGCAACAGTAATGTCTGTAAAATCAACTAAGGGTCTGAAACTTTAGATGTAGCAGTTTGCAAAAACCTCTTTCTACACAGAACTGGCTTAAAATCCAGGCATGCCAAGAAGATCACACACAGAGTTTCTACAGCTAGCACTCAGGCTACAGCCTGCTCGACAAAAATTATCAGGGATCCGTAGGGGAATCAATTAAGAATTGTGCTGACATGCAGAATCAATAGTGGCATTGGCATCCGATACTAACCTGGAAGCAAGTCGGTCCCGGTTTGCCAGGCGGTATCTCAGCCTGATAGTACACTTTAAGTTCAGGCACCACGGCGATGACGGTCTTGATGACAAGAGCGATGATGTCTGACCACACCTTCTTGATGTCCACGCCTTTAGCTGCCAGCCTGTACAGCACGCTGGAGAGAGTGCGCTTGCTGCCCGTGTTCTGGCTGTCGGAGTGGACAAAGTTGCCGCTGTGGACGTTGAGCGAGTAGTTTGTCAGGTGCATGAAGACATGGCTGAGATTCTTCTGGCTTGGTTCCTACAAAAGCAGAATAAAAGTCACCTTAATTATCTCTATAAAAAGAATGAATACATGTTTTGTGGCATCACAGCACATTAGCTTCACGATAGCAGCGTGGCTACCTGGTAGGGCTCGGTGCAAAAACGTGTCAGGCCTTCCTTGGCAATGTAGATCTCCAACGGCTCCAGGGACTTTATCAGCACGTAGAGGCGGATGTCAAACTTGAGCTTGTCAATGAGTAATGGCTTATGGATGTACTCTTGCACTACCCCCTGTTTGGCCTGTGAACCCGCCATGAGCTTTAGGTCACTCGGGTCACGGATGAGGTAGATGCCGTCGCCCTGAGAGCCCCCGTCAGGCTTCACGATGAAGGTCGGATTCACTGTGGCGTCGTTCTCTTTCACCATGCGGATCTACAGCAGAGGGGGGAGTAAGAGAGGAGGGCCAGTTATCAGGGTTGAGTAGAAACATATATTTGGGATTATATAATCAGATTACAAATGCTCCTATTAGTAGCAGACATATTCATAAACTTCCAGGCAAACTTTAACCCTGGAATTTCCATTTTAATAACTGTGTTGTTTTGTAAATGATGATTTATGATTAAAAGAGTTTTTATTTCTTTGTCTTCTTGTTGAACATGGAAGACAAACTTTTTGAGTGAGTGTAATTAAGTGCTCCATGTGACCTTTTGATTAAAAAACAGCAGAAACAAAAACTAGCAGAGAAGAAACAGCATCTCACACGTTGCAGATGTTGTACACCTGTTTCTGATAGTGTAACAGTGTTTAAGTTGATTCACACAAGTTTCAAACACTGTGGTAAACTTTAAAGTTCTCTGAGTTTGAATTATCACCGTCTGATGAAGCTTTGAGAGCTGTTAACATTTTAAACTAAGCCAGACAGTCAGATTTTAATTCTAAAACAGTGAATGGTTAAGTTACAGGACAAAAGGTTAAAAAAAAAAAGTCACTGTTTGTCTTCTTAATGCACTAAATAAGGAGTTAATGAGGCTTGTTACATGGCTAAAACTGGACAGCAGGCATTCTCATTATGTTGTTTTGCTACAGAGTTGTTGTACTATGACATAGAGAACATTTTGAAATGGTATCAAACTCTTTCTAGAGGGAAGCAGTGGACGACACTGAAAGGAAAAGTGATATTCTGGTGCCCCCTGCTGGACACAATGCACTGTTGCATGTATATATTTGCCTTAATTTAGAGGTATTGACCATCTGCCCATGCAACTACATCACACAGACGTCAGATCAGCACTGAAACCTCACCAAGATCACCGATTTGAAAAACTTCTGTTGTCATAAATGATAGAAATGTGAATGTTGCAAAGTAACTACATGCCATCGAACAATACAACTCTTTATCTACTTTCAAAAATACGGTGAAGGGAAAAAAACTGAACTGGACTGAACGACAAAAAACAAGACTTAACACGGTTCTCTTCTTTCTTGGCTCATTAACTTTCCTCCTACATTGATGAACATGAACGCACAAATCTTGACAAACGTTTTCGTTGTCACATCATTTACGGCTGGTTGGTGAATGACACACTTGGTAACTGATTTCGACATCTTCGAACGTCGTAGTCAACAAGCGAAGAGCTGCTGATGTCTTGCTCATTCTTCCCCCTATTCTCTTCACGGCTCTTGCTCCCCGTCATGTGTCTACACTCGCTCGGTTCTGCCTCTCCTTCACAAGATTCAACCATGTGTTAAGGAGTGCCAGATGACCATAAAGGGTAATATTCAGAAATGTCTTTTCTCCTCAAGGAAATCGAGCAATGAAGCGTGCACATGTCAAGAATAAAACAGGTCACATTATGAAGCCGCTACTGGTGCAATGGAACAAAGAATCGACTGTGTAGACTCGACAACTTCAGTATCTGTGACGTTTACTGGTTAAATATAACTAATATTGAAAATTGAGAGGAAGCACAGCAACAAAAAGAAACAGTGTTACTGTACTTTTCCGAGCTTCTGGCCATTTTGTCCAGACGCCGATTGAGTCACTGGTATATTTTTTACTGATGATGACATTGTGGGAGTTCATCAAAGCATGCTGTGTCTTTGATCACAAGGCATAATATGATGTTGGTTCCAAATGTATAAGAGCAGATATGGGAACGAAAGTCTTTATGTTTTTACCTCTGGCTACTTACAATAGTCTGCAAAAGGAAAATACCTGTTTTGGTTTGTGAGGTAATAAATCAAATCGACACTGGCTGCCATCTATTTAGGTGTTCCAGGTTCAAGGCCAGGTTCTTACACAGGCTGGCTTAATGGTGTTTGTACAGTCATAGTAATAATATTAGTAGCATCTACGCTGATGCTGTTGTTTAAGTCAAAGGCTCTACGTTAAATGGCCCCTTTACTAACTTCTAATCATTTATTTTTCAGCATTGTTGCATTTGTTGTATCATTTTTCTAGTTTTTCTTTCCAACTTTTTGCCACTCAGTTGTCCCTTGCAAAAAATAGATTTCTGACCTTAGCAACAGTAGAAACAAACTTTTCCCCTGCTAGCTTTTCCACTGTTGTGCTGTGTGAGTAGCAACAACCAAAAAACACTGAAAATAAGTAGGGATGCACATTATGGTTTGTTATAAGTGAATGCTGCTACCCTGTAATTCCCTGCCTCTTGTGGCAGATACCGTAGTTAGTTTATACCCTAGAGTTTATGTCAACCTGAGGGTAAGAAAGACTAAGTGGAGAAAACAAAGAGAGATGATCTGATACACCGTGCATAGACTTCTCTCTCTGAACCCATATGGAGCATGTTTAGCAAATTATTTTAGTGTTGTCTCCTTCTGAATTTGTAAAAAACTTGATGACATGTTTGGTTTGGTCTGGCTCCACCAAGGTGTGGCAGTTTGACACCATGAACACAATAGTTTGCACTTCTTCTTCTTCCTTTTCTTCTCAATGTGTATTAGCAGACTGCACACCAGCTTTAAAGGGGCATAACAACCTCTAATGTCCCTGAATGTGTCGATGCTGTGTGTAGTAAGGTAATGAAAGCAATTGAGCTTCATACTATCAGCTCAGCACTATCAGATAAATAGCCAATTATATTGTTTTCCCAATATTGGTCAGATACTTCATCTGTCTAATATTTGTTGTGCATCCCTAGAAAAATGTGTGTTTATTTATTGGAGATGTAAAAGCAGACTGGGCTGACTGGACCCCAACTCAGTGTTTGTTGCCAAGTTTTGCAACTACACAGTACCTGCGTGGAAAACTGCTGGTACTCCTCGGGCAGGATCCAGGAACGGGGATAGAAGTCGTACTCTTCTGGGAACAACTCCTGCATAGTCCGCACTGCCCGGCTCATGTTGATCTTCCGCAGCATTTCAATCATCCCTGCAATGCACAAAGCACTGTGTCAGAGATTCAATAAACGCAGGAAACTGCACTCGGAAATCAGTTTTTAAAAAGGAAATGATTTTGAAAACAAATCTATAGGCGCTAATCTATAGACTTCAAGACTTGATGTTCTAAGCTGATATATTTAAATTAGAGCAGGGAGACCACCAGTGATGTAGATTTGGAGGTACATTTCCTACCAATACAATCATCTCTGATTTTTGCAATGGTATGAAAAGGTTAGCGTTGGAGCGATGAGGATCAGTAAGGCTTTAACTAAATCCCTGCTGTTGTGATTACAAAATACTGAGTACACATGAGGTACTCCGGGCTGAAATAAAGCCATCACTGCACCCACACGCAGGTTAGTGGTGTTATTGTAGAGTGCCTAACATCAACAGAAGGTCGAAGGAGAGGTACCTGGGAACTTGTTGACCTGCCCTGAGACGATGTTTTCATTGTCATGGAAGGAAACGCCGTGCCAGTAGATATCACAGGCTGCTCGTCTACCCAGAGGAAACTGGAGAACAGGGGAGAGAGAGCAATGAAAGGAGGGAATGAAACATGATCGTCAAAAACAGCGAACGATAACAAGATTAGTTTTTAAAAAATCATCTGTAAATGAGAAGGAGGGTTTATCCGTTCGCATGACTCAAGACATTGGCAAGTCCCTTAGTCACGTCCTTCTGGTGATCACAGAGAGCGGGATAATCTTGCCTAAAGATGGTAGGCAGTGCATGTTGTGTTGCTATGAGCTGGGAAAAAGAAGAGACGAAGCGATACTATAAAAGGATTTAGAGAGCTGGGAAATCCTTCTGGCTCAAAGCACAGATTTTGTCCTCTACACCTCAACTCACAACACATATTCTACATCATGTTGTGATCTAAAGATATCAAAAGCAGACTGGAGAAGAGTGCGCTAACTAGTACATCAACACCTATTAAGACATCTTCCACGATTTGATTTCTCCCACATGTTGCTACATCTCACTTCTCTGCATCAGTGCTTTTCATTAACTGAAACACTGCACACATTTAATCAGCTTTTGAGATCTATTATACCTGTTTTTTCTATGTGTGTGCTGCCAAAAATCTCCCGTCAACATGTTTCTGCTTTTTGATAAACTGGGTTGATTCTGAATTTACAAGCATACTGCTTTCCATTAATCAAGGTCATCATTTGGGTTTTATCTACATGCAACACACAGGATGTTTTCAAATTTGAGCATAAAACATGTTGGTTCTGCCTCAGGGAAGAATAAAGATTTCTGGCCATGTCTGGGCTCTACAATGCTGAAAATTGTTTTCCCGGCCAATTGTCTTGTTTGGACATTAGGACAATGGCCATTAGGCTAATGTTACTTATGTAGGAGGCGAGTATTGTTTTCTAAACGGACATCTCGGGGCTCATCTCGGATATTATGACCTTGCTGGGAAGCACGAACTGGAATCATGTTAGCCATTTTTAGCTGAGGCTAATGTCCGCAGCTACAACAGCTGCTACAGCAAGCCCAACTAATCAGCCAAGTTCTGAGGAGGCGTTGTCAACTTTGCCTTCCAACTCTGAGCATCAATAAATGCCTCATTTCAAAGCTGTGAAAATTATTGTAGATTACGACAAATCTTTAGTGGATATGGTTTGACTTCCATGGTTGTGATACCTTCTTCTCATGGGAGGATTAACCTCGTTACAGGGCAGCTTTTTCTCCTCTGGTTATATGTGACTAAGATAATCAGCCGACTAAAGAAAATATCCTGATAGTGTTGTCTGTGGGGGATTGAGGATTAAGAATGCAATCTCCATCACCTCCTGAAACTGATATGAATAATGCATCTGAACTTTTTTTCCTCATTGCCATCCAGCTCATAGTTAATTCAGTGACACAGCTCACATCTGAGTTTCAAAACATCAACACCGAACTGGGAGGAACTTCCATCAGGGAGTCCATGTTTAACTTTATGACATCAGGACTTTATAATGAGCTGTATTGGAAGGTCAGCGGCGCATCGTCACCGCTCCTAAATTCTACTCTCATGCGACCCAGCCCACTGCCAAGCAACAGGATAGATCTCTGACAGAGCTGCATCTCATTAATGAGTTAGCCTGTGAGCGTGTGAATCAGGGAAACCCTGCTGGACAGCCGAGGCCTGCTATAAATACCACCACCGAGATGCCAGTGTGTAAGTGTCTAATCTCATGAGGGAAGGAGGTCAAATTAATGAGTAGTTTCTTGGGATTAGGTCCGAGAATAACCGCGTTGTGTAGAGAATGGTCACAGATGGAAAATAGTTTGACTCGTTGTTAATTGTTCGGATACAGGACATTTCACGTTGCAACTTACCTGTAATGCATCCAATAAAAAGCATTTATATTCTTATTATTTACCCTTTTTTCTAAATATGCTACAAGGTTTTCTCTGCCTTCTGAAATTAATATGCTTCAATTTAAAGCCTCAGCTTAGTCTGTAGGATCCTAATGAAAATACCAAGCCTGTGATTACTGCAGTTATTAATCTAATTTTCAGTAGCTGTCACTCAGACCCTCAGGATTTCCATTCTCTCTCTCTGTCTCAAAGAGGACTAACGCTCGATTGGATTAAAGGAGCTTAAGGCTAATCATTTCCTACTGTTTAAGAGAATGCCATATGCTGAAAGTCAGCCGCCTCTCAGGCCAGAAAGCACTGCAGATATAGAGACGAAGTAATTTGGATGTAAATGGAACTTAAAGCCAAAAGTTTAACAAACATGGGGAAAAATCCTTATGTTTGTTCAAGGCCAACACTGATAGTAATAACAGATATTTGTAATATACACTCACAGTTTAAAATTAAAACCTTGGTGTAAAAATTTAGAACAACCAGTTCTAAACCTTTAACCTTTGAACCTTTAACTCCACTATATCTATTTAATAAGTTAAGTTACCAGTCAGTTGACAGATTCAGATTATGCAGCGTTGATATTATTAATGATTTGTAACCAGTCAGATAGTGTTGGGGATGGGACACTGAGCGAGACTACAGAAAGGTGACTTCCAACAGAGTGGTGGCTGCATAAAAGCCAAAGTAGTGCATTTGTAGATTATTAGTAATTTATCCAAAAGGTGCAAACAGCAGAATTTTGGATCCATCCATCGGTCTATCCTTCATAAAATGTCCTAATAAACTTCCCAAATTTGTATCCACAAGTTGTATGAAGTAAAACTACTTAACTGCTCTGTGTGTTACAACTAGAAAAAGGGATTTTCATCAATTAGTATTAATTTCATAACTGAAAAACAAACAGTGCACGGATACTTGAGTTTCAACCCCTCAAAGATGTTGACAGCTACTTTCAAAATGTCAGAGGATCTATAGCGCCCTTGACTCTGCAGGGGGTGGACCGGGAGGACAAAGCGTGGTCATGTATAGGCTTTCTGTCTACTGTTTCCTATACCAGACCTGGGAGGATTTCAGTGTCACTGCCTGGTCACGGGTGATAAGTGGTGTCTTTACTCCACCTGCCCCGCTTGACTCCTCATGCATAATGGAGACGACGTTAATAATGGCTGATGGCAGGTATTACTCGCATCACATTCAAACTGACCAGATGGCGGTTGTGGCCCGGGGCCTGGATCAATTAGCCTTCCCATAAATGTTTTAGAAGTTGTTGCTTTTCCTTTAGAACAACTTTCATCCACATCCCTCCTCTGTTACTCTAAACATTAGAGGCACGCATACCGACACTGTCAGGATGTGGCTGGATTAAAAGGTGAGCTTGTCATCTACTTAAAACGTACAACAACCAGCTTTTAACTGCTTATGAAACAGACTGAGTGTAAAGTTTTCAATCAATGACTTTGAAAGTAATACCGGGAAAAACAATCAATAGAAAAGTTTGAGTATTTCCCTTATCAATTAATCTGCAGATTATTTTCTGAGTGTATAGTTTGGTCTATAAAACATCTGAAAGCAGTGAAAATGCCATAAAAGTTTTTCTATGGCTCAAGACGGAACAGCATCTCATGTTTTAGTTTGTCCGAGCAACAGTGCAAAACCCAGAAAATCTTTAATTTACTGTGATGTAAGATAAAGAAAGGCAGACTGTTCTTTGTCAGTGTGCAGCTGTAACCATCACATGTTGCGCAGTTTTTTCTAGCTTGAAAAAAATAACAAAATAGTTGCAAAATGAATCATTTGTCCGTCGATTAATCAGCTGATCGCTGCAGATTTACTCCAAATATGTGGTCATTGAAAACAGTTAAGGCTGAAAGAAGAACACCTAATAATACCTTTAAAACATGTGCAAGATTTGGACATATTAAATTATGCCCATATTAACAGGATTGCACATGAACTCAGAACATTGAGCTGAAGTGTCTTTCACATGTGTTTTAGAAACCAGTCCCTCACTTTATCACTACCAAATCTTCTGTCCGTTTTCTGAGAGATCAGTTTGTCCACTTTCAGTACTGTGCAATAAATAAATCCCTATAAATGGTTGCCTGACTGTCTGAAAGTTGCTGCAGCCTCAAACATACGCAGCTTTTTGCTCTGATCAGCCATTTCCACAGTTTAACACAACTATTAAGTTGCTTTTTGCGAGTTTAAATACTGCGTTAAACAAACAGATGACTTACAGAAACTTTAGACGCCTACTCACACTCAAATCACTTCCTATTTAAAGCTTTGTGATTCACTTTCTGTCAGAGATACTGGCTCTCATAAAATGTCAGCTCTTTGATAACCAAGAGAAGAAACACACGGCCAAACTCTTACATAACCGCGCCTGAAGCAGACAGAATAGGTTTTTCAGTGAGAGGCTGGTTAATGTAATCATTATCAGATTGATTTGAACCGGGTCTCTATCATCCATTACAGCAGTGCTGCTTATATGATGCAGCAGTTAAGATTATTTTGTTTTTTAGCAGCCCAGTAAAAGTTATTTTATGGTAGTGCTATGCAGATTGTTATTCTTACGAAAACTGTAAGAAATGTGAACTCTTGGCCTTTTCTTCTCGTCCTGTTTCTAGCACAGAGACACTCCAGGCAGCCGCTGCTTACATGTGACCTCTATGACCCGAATCCGACTCATCACACCTCCGTTACACGAGAAAATGTAAATCAGTGAAAAGACAAAAGACTTGTTTGTGAAGGAGATTAATGTCTACACTGGTTTATAGCCTACAAACATGAACCGTGGTCATATCATGAGGAATGTTGTGCTATTAAGAGTCAAGCACATGCATGTTTTAATTATAATTTGATTTAAAAAATGACTAAAAGGAAACATTTAACTGCACCACTGAAGGAAAAAATGCAAACTCATGGTTCTTAACAGCAAAAGTCAGTTCTTTATTAAATCTGCCCTCAAAAATGTGCATTTTTTGGAAGGCTTTTAATAATAAATCTGTCTTATATACATTTAATGTGCTTCAATTATTTACTAAATCATTTTTATTTATATTTTGCTGTTTTTTTTATCTCGATTGTTTGTACTTTTGTCTTTTTTTAAATTGTGACTGGGAGTACTGAGTTTAACTTGACCTTTTAAGCGCTTTATAATCCTGTTTCGAAAAGTGTGATTCAAATACAGTTTATTATTGTCATATTAATAGCACAAGCAGAAACATAAGACCGAGGTTCTCATCTATGCACATTCGTGACCAACGCCCATGCTGAAACACTTGTGCAGCGAGCAGCTGATGACAGCGATCCTCTGTGGATTAGAGAAGCCTGCAGTGTCATGTTTTGTAAAAATAAACCTGCACATATGCCATCAGCTAACGATCATATTCATTTCTCGATTACTCAACTAATTGTTTGGTATACTTAGATTATATGCAAGTGTCAGAAAATGGTGAAAATGTCAATCATTGTTCCCAAAGGTCAAGATGACATCCTCAAATTTCTCGTTTTTCAAATGTATTCAGTTTACCGTCTTAGACCAGAAAAATGTCACGATTAAGAAGCTAAAAAGAGGTTGAAAAAAGACTCAAACTGATTAATCAACCAGCTGAATTGTTGGCGATTAATGTAAAAGTGGACAGCTAATCAATGAGCCAATGATTGAGTAGTTTTCCCCCCAAGACAAACAGAGAAAGAGAGAGAAGGAAGCTCTCATGCTGCTCACCTCTTTCCACTTCAGCTGCTTGATGCTGATCTTCAGTGCCTCTAATGAGGTTTTGGCTTTTGCAGTGTCCACCGTCACTGGCCTCCTCTTGTTCGCAAGTTTGACTTCTGGGATGTTCTTGGACGGATGGATGCTCACATAGTTCCCATTACTCTCTGTCTTGCCCTGCAGGATCTTGCCAGTCCCTCTGATGTGAAGTGTCCGCTCATGCCCGAGTCTATTCAAGTTCTTGCCGGCATGAGCAGCAGACCCGTGCAGTGACAGGTCCTGGAGGTGTCTGCCACATGAGTTCTTGTCATCTCTTCCTGGCCTGCTACGACTTTTGCCCCTTTGTTTGCAGGTGATGGAGGTGCTGGACGCATCGCTGCCGGCTATGGTGACGCTGGAGGGGTCTGGGGAGACGGGTGCGTGTGGAGGAGAGGACCCTGGAAGCTGGTCCTCGGTGTCCGCACCCTCCTCCTCCTCCTCCTCCTCTTCCTTCTCTGCATCCTCACCGAATGACCTCATCTGCTCGAGTTGGACCCGAACTTTTACATAATCATCACCCATCATGCGAAATGCTGTGAGTGACGCCGCTGGACAGGGCACAGTTGTACCACAGGGTGCAATACTCCGGCAAGCTAACGTTGGTCTGAGATAATGTCGCGGGCATTGCTAGCTTAAAAGGCTAATTAAACAGTAAAATCCATAACGCGCCTGTCAGGTCGTTCCCCCCCCCGAATTGGAGTGAGCGCGAGGGGAGCAGACTGTGACGACACGTTAACGGCTTTTAACGTCTTTTTTTATCAAGCTAGTAACAGCTCAGGCTAAAGAATTAAGGCTGTAGCTAACGCCGTATGCCAGCTGGCCACGATAATTCAACGAGCAACTTCAAAAGGCTAGCGGCTCTGACGGAGCAGCCGTTGACTTATGCTAGCTGCTGCTTGTCGGCTAGCTACCAACCTGACGTTAGCCCGGCAAACTTCATCAAGCTAGGTGACATAACGGCTCGGTTCTGCGTGCAGCCGACAGACTTTAACTCACAGGTACCGTTATCTACTTCTCCGGAGCTGACAAGACAAGTCGTGATGATGGTGTCCTCCTCTCCCTCTCCCTCTGTCTCTGTCTCCCTGTGTGTGTGTTGTGCAGTAGCAGCGGCTCAGCAGCAGCAGCAGGAGGCAGAGCCGCCTGTTGTCCAGCCTCCATCTGCTTTGAGCCCAGCTGATGATGCCTTTTTGAGCTCCTCGTAACCTCCGACTTCTAAGAAGCCACACTAAGCGCTACGGTTAAAAATCCATTTAACTATAAATATATTGTATCTTTTTATTAAGTGCTCTGGTGATGTTGGTAAGATGTAAGTAAAAAAAACAGAATCTGATTTGTGTACGCCTGTGTTTTTTTCAACCTCGTGGTTTTTAAATGTCACTTCTTTTTTTTTTAAACCGACTGCAATCATAAAATGACCAAACTAATACAACATTATACCAGTGTGTGAATTCACATGTTGGTTTTATAAGTGGTTTCTAAGCTTTGTAATCGTGCCAATCCGGACTATTTGCCTTTTCAATCGGTATCTATTTACAAGATGTGGTTATTTCCGACAGCACCTGAAGGCAACCAGGGATGCCAGGTTTTCAGTGTCCATCTATTATTAGAACAAAGAAGAAGTCAACACAAAACCACCTGACAATGCTGACTTATTAATAGGCCAGCATCAAATGATGATGAGCCTACATGATGACAACAAGTCATTTATTTTAATTGGGTTTAATAAGATAAGATAAGATAGGATAAGATAAGATAAGATAAGATAAGCCTTTTTGATCCCTCACTGGGGAAATACATGTTACATCTTGACAAGATTCGTTTTAAATTCACTATTACATACTACAAAATAAAGCCATTAGAACAAGGTATTTAATTTTTTTCCAAATTTTAATTCTTTATTTTTCTTTTAGATTGTTTTTTAAAATTGTGGGGGAACCAGAGAACCTGGGGAAAACCCACAGAGGCATGGCGAGGGCGTGTTAGCTCCACACAGACAGCACACATGTAGCTTGTCTGACAGACACAGTATGGAGAGCGTTTCTGATCAGCTCCTCGTACTGTGTCTGCAAGAGTGTGCCGCCGTTTGGAGGTAACGGTGATATACTGCACCCCGCCATGCCCGACAACAGATGGCGTGTGGTATCTACTGGCTGTCCGTCAGTAGAGATGTTCTTGGTGTTGATGTTTAATGGTGAATTTGACAGCTGGAGTTGTTGAAGCTTCTTCCACTTCTGTGGTTTCCTCAGTCCCAGAAAGTGACGGGCTCTTTTCCAGGAAGACTTTTTGGTTTGCCTTGGTGAGTCTCCTCAGAGACTTCAGTCACGTCCAGAAGTTCAGGGGCCGGGGCTGCAGCGATGGACTCCTGCTCGCACGCCTTCTCTTCGGGGACTTCAGCTTCCTTCGAGGCCTTAAGCTCTGCGGAGAGCTCAAGGTTGAGAGACGTCTGAACGGCAAGCTGAGCTTTCAGCTACTCCAGTTGTCTCTTATATCGTTCCTCCTCCAAGGTGTTTTGCCGGAGATTGTCGATTTCCTGGGTCATCCTGTGACGGAGGTCGTCCTGCTCAGCCTTCAGGTTGGTAATCACCTGCAGGTCTTTGGACAATGTGTCTGCGAGAGCCTCGACTTCTTCCTCAAGCTCCCGCTGCAGATTTTCAGCCCGCTGTCTCACAGTGATGAATTCAGATTCATACTCTTGGCTGATCCGGTCCAGTTTGTCCTGGAGAAGCTTGTTCTTCTGCTGCTCCGCGTGGAGCTCAGCGGTGAACTTGTCCTGAAGGGTCTCAACCGGCTGTCTGACTTCAATGACATCAGCTTCATACCTAAGAATACATAAGATGACGTAAGAATTAGGACAAACATACAACACAGCAACTGTCCTTGAATACATAATATGTGCAATATATAATAATTACCCGAGTCTGATCTCATTGTGGGATTCATTGATCTGATCCAGTTCTTCTTGAAGAAGCTTGTTCTTGTCCTTCTCCTCCTGGAGGGCAGCTCGAAACTTCTCCTCGTTGATTAAATAAGCGACCTTCAGCTCCTCATAATCTACATGAAGATCCTTCTTATTCCTCCGCTTGGTTTCGTCCCTCACCTGAGCAGCTATCTTTGCCTTGCTGAGAGTGACATCGTCGCTGTACTTTCCCCCCTCTTTCCCCCTGTTGATGTACATTTCCTTCAGGGTTTTCTGCTTCTTCAGCTGCTCTCTGGTGTCTTCGAGCTCTTGGATGAGTCTCTCCCGAGACATGTCTGTGGGGCGCTCGCTGGAGTATTCCATTTTTTTTCGGCTGGTATATTCTGTCTCAGAAATAACACGGCTGTGTCTGCGCTCGATGAAAAATCGGACTGAAGAAGTGTTGTTCTGTGAACCTGCCTTAACATGGGCCGGAATGGAATGTTGCAGCGAAGGTTCTATTTGGCTTTGATAGTTTTGCTTTGATTACACACACACACACACACACACACACACACACACACACACACACACACTTTTTCGAAAACAGCATTTTAGTGATTTTTGGGAAAATTCTGAACTTTAATTAAAAGGTAACAATTCCGTGATAAAAAGACAAAATCATTGAATGAATAAGTCAAATGATCAGAAATATGTATAAATTATTAGATTACAAACCGAAATCAGAAAATTAAAAAAGTAATAATCACAAATAATAATCTAACAAAGTCAGTCTAAATTATGGAATAAAAAGTTGAAATAATGATTTTTTTAAAAATCCAAACATTTGAGATAAAATGTCGAAATTATAAGAAACAAGTAATAGTTATGAGATGAAGATAAAACATTAAAATCAATATTATGAGATTAAAAATGAAAAATTATAAGAAGATGTTTAAAAAGATTAAATCATGGGAAAAAATCAGCAATTATGAGTGTAAAAATATTAACGCAAAAATGGAAATTATAAAAATAAAGTAGAAATAAAGAGAAAAAAAATACAATGATATGAAGATAGAAAAAAAGATGGAATTATGGATAAAAAAATCAGCAAATATGAGATTAAAATCCCAAATTATTAGATAAAATGTATTAATTACGAATTTAAATGTCTGTCACAATTATTAAATAAATATTTACATTCATTTTCATATTTTTATGTCATAATTATGATTCATGACCATCGGAATATTTTTTTCATTAAGATGTATTTTTATTTTCATCGATTTCTTATTTATTTATTTTATTTTGTCGTAAATTGTCTTCCATACATAAACGCGCAGTCTGGTCTATGGGTGCCGTTCACATGTCGACTGTTGGCGCATGCGTGTTTCCTGTCGGCGGTATAAAAACACCTCTCAGCTGACGGCCTCCCCTTTAAAGCAGCGCAGTGATGAGGAGGCGCTGCTGGGCGGCGGAGGCTGTGCGCTCATCGGCGGGGGATCCGCTGGCTGTCATTTTTTTTCTGTCATGTCCAGCTTCGCCTGACCAGATGATGAAGAAAACTGCCTCCACATTCATCGGTGATGTGAGCCGGACGCGGAGGAGGAGGGGGAGGAGGTCTTGAATGGTGCGCATGTGGCGGAAGGTTTTTGTTTTTGGCCCATATGGAGCTGAAATCTGAAATCGCTCAATTTCAAGGACGCGCTCTTCATCTGTTTTTTTTTTTAATTTTATTTTACTCTTCCCCTTCAGCGAATGATTGGTGTTGAAACACTGGATTAGGAAACCATATTGTTCCGATCCAAGCGCTGTGTCAGCCTCCCTGCTGATGGGGGGAAACATGAATCCTGCGCTTGGATAATTAGACGCTTTCTTTTTTTTGCTTTTTGGGGTTTATTTTCGCGACGCATGGCGCAGGTTCGCTGCGAGGATGTGATCGGACAGGGATCCCTGCTTTCTCGCTCCGCTGCTGCTGCTGCTGCCTCCTCACACAGTCGCTCATGATGCCCAGGGCTGTGCGGAGGCTGGTCCATTTGGTGCTGTTCTGCCCTCTGTCCAAAGGTCTGCAGGTACGCAGTGGGGACAGCAGGGTGTCAGTCAGCCTGCTGTCCTTTGTTGCTGTGAGGATGATGATGAGGATGAGGATAATATCTGCGTTGATGGCATCATAAAATATTGTGCATGTTATAACCTGACTGTGTGAGAGGATGTTACAGCTGTCTTTGTTCTAAGGTCAAGTGACCAGCTGTCCTCTTATTTATTTATTTATTTCCCTGCAGGCCTCAGCACACTACATGTATTCACATAGACAACTCAGTTATCAGGCCTCTTTACTTTAACTGTATGTCATTTATTTCCCTTTGTAATTAACTTCCTTAAATGTCACAAGGGGCGTTACTTGTTACTTTTCGAAGAGTGTGAGAGAAAGTCAGTTGTGCAAAATGTTGGTGACATTTCTCCTCTGAATTTCTTTACATGGTTAACCAGCAGGTGCCAAAAGAGGAATGAAAATCTGTGTAGCAGAACTGATTTTTTTCTTGTTTTTCTCTTGAAATGAGGAAATTGATTCGTAGGATGTGTTTATGTGCACCAATTGTCATTTTTCTCCTTGCGTGTAACAAACGTGTTTTTTTATGAACATGTTAACTGAAATTGCAACGTTTCCCTGTCAGTGAAACAGAATCCTGTAGATAACATTTTATGGCTTTTTCGCAGACTTTTGGACGCAAACTCAGATTCTGGTGCGACGGTCCTGGACTCTGCACCTCCCGTCCTCCACTGTTACATCAGTGTGGCTCAAATATGGAGTGTTGCATTCAGCGATGACACACAGTAACGCCGAGAGTCACGAAAACAAATTAAAATTTGTGTCGATGATTGTTATTGTGACATTTCCGTCACTGTGTAAGTGCCATGATGCTGTGTTGTCCTGCTCCATCAATAAAACCATAGACTAGATTGTGTGACCTGTAGGGGTTGGCCTGACCTCCATGTTGGGAACCACTAGACCATTATGTAAAAACCGGTCTGAACCAGCTCCACCAGGACCGGCTGCAACAGCTCAGGGCTGCTCATGCATCAGTGCAGCTGTATTAACAATCTTTTAATGTCATATGTGATCAAACATCAGACACACGGACTGTTCTAAGTACTTTTTAGGAGTTAATTTTGCTGCAACTTCTGTGTTTTTGCTTGGGAGGGTTCTGGTTTCTAAAAGGATCTGAGCCCTCTTGGTTTCTGATCTCAGGTGACGAGCTGTACGTGTTTTTCGGTCTGTATTTGTGACCGGTTGTCACGTTGTTTTCTCTTCTCTCTCCCTCTTAAAGAGTCGCCTCCCAGCCATAAAGGTGAAGTACCTCCTCCTGGCCTGGCTGGGCATCCTCATCGCCAGCTGGGTCGTCTACATGCAGTATGCCTCGTACTCCGAGCTCTGCCGCGGGCACGTCTGCCATATGGTCATCGTAAGTATGAGTCCATGAACGCTCTTAACATGCCGGTGTCACAACTTCATCAGCGTGACGTTGGTTCGCGTGAAGGTCACTGCGTTATTCCGTCTTCACGCTCCACCGTCTCTGACAGCAGCCAAGCCTCCTCATTGATTAAATATTATGTTACTGAGCTGGGAGCTAAATTAATATCACGATCAGATTTCAGCTCGTTTGGGGACAAATGGAAGATTGTCATCGGGAACAGTCGAGTACATTCACAGGGGAACAACATCTTGGTTGGTTGATGCTAGCGTCGGCAGCAACCAGAACATTTTTGGAGCTTCACGTGAAAACAGCATTACCTTAAATGACTAAAGTAGGTGGGGGCTTGATTTAAAACATAAAAAATAACCCCCAAAACATGAACCGGCTCCTGTACAGCTCATGCAGCTTAGTCCAAGTCTTAAGAGGCCCAGTTTGATTTGAAAAGATGTATTTACTCAATTCAGACGGAGTGTACGCTAACGCTTTTAGCCTAGCAGCTACAGTGAAGATCTTAGCCTTAAAAAAGGGTGTTAATAACGTCTTTTCACATCAATTTGGGATCTTGGGGCTTCAGGACGAGCTGTGCGGAGCCACTTTATGTCGTTGTTTTGGCTGTTTTAAAACAAGTCCCCATCTACTCCAGTTGTTTAAGATAAAGCTGTTTTTGCAGTGAAGCTCCAGAAATGTTTTGTGGACTACGAAACTTCACCCGACTTTCTATCCAAATGGTGGTGAGGAGGTGATGCCTGAATTTAGATTTTTTTTTTTTGGGTGAACTGTTTCTTTAAAGATTTCACGAAAACGCTTTAAAAGAAATGTTTTTATTAGATACAGTCAAGATCGGAAAAAAAACCACAGTAACACACACATAGGGGTTTGTTTTTAATCGAGTATAAGAGAATTCAAGAAAAATGTTTTCTGATTTCACTAAGTGAAAAATAAAGTCTACATTCTGGCACATTTTATAATATTTTTGACCGTGTGTTGGGTCTCTACACTCGATCGATCATGTTTCACCATCTGCAGTGAATTCCTCAGACACCTACTCACGCTGTAGATCTCAGAACAAAGAGAAAGGAAGACAACTGAATAAGAGGACTGTCTTTTAAAGAAAAAGATGGTCAGTTCTTGGTTTCGGCCTCTTCCCTCCATGCACCTCCTGTGTCTCTGAGTAAAAACACAGGCTTACAGCTCAAACACTCTCCTGCTGTGCCCAGCTGTGTCCGGAGAGCCGGGCTGTCGACAACAGAACAGGCGCTGACGTTTAATGAGACACTGAGGAACACGATGACTATTGAGGGGATAGCTACTCGGGACAAATCAATGCACAATGGAAGATCAATGATGTAACCTCGTTATACCAGATAATCAGATGGTGCACGGCGAGGGCGCGCGCCTGCGTGCACGTGGATGTACAGTCTGTGATCGAGTCGTGTCCCGTTTTAGACAGCAGAACATCGATGTGATTTCAGGGAATCGTGTCGTGCCGCTAACTAGAATTAGTGCTGGCGAGGGAAGCTGTTTGTCGGGTACACAACAGGCTTTTGATTGCCTGTTGCTGCTTTGTAGTTCGGTTGGAAACACTTTGGAAATCCGGCAGTAATCTGGTGTGAAGGATTAACATACTCTGTGCCTGGCTCAGGGGTGCTGTGCTCTGTTTGTGGCTTTACGTTGCAGAGAGGAATCCCATATTTGATATAAGATAGCTTGCTACAACATACTGCTGCAAGGTTTGTATAGTGCAAAACCACAATGAAAGACCTACGTGAGTAAGACCAGCGGCATCGTGGGAATGCATCGGTGAAGACGGACATTTTTGCAAATAAGAGATTCATTTTCTACCCACTGGTCTGTATCATATATATATATATATATATATATATATATATATATATATATATATATATATATATATATATATATATATATATAAAAATATATATACGACTGGTTAGCTCAGGTTAGATGAAGTGTGGGGAATCTCCTGGTAACCCTACAATTAGACAAGATGCCATGACATCCATCCGCTGGCCGAGTTAGCTAGTTTTAGATACAGCTTTATGATACTGTTGCTGAAAAGAATTTGCGTAAATTGTCTGCCGAATGCAGAATGTCTCATCTTCTCCTCTGAGCTGACGGGGAGTCTGTCAGATTTGGGCAGCAGCTGGACAGGCAGGTGATCGTGAACACCAGTGCCAACAACAGAACGGCAGATCTGGAGTATGATGCGACGGAGAACAACGAGGGAGTTTGGGTGAATGTTTTCACAGCCTGGAGGTGTAAATAAACAGAAATCTTCTTAGAGAAACGCTCGATGTAGAAATATTGGATTCGCAAGAGCCGAGAGACTCTCGGAGGATCTGCTCCCTGCAGTTAATGTGGCACATTTCCTGTTTTTGTTTTGTACAGTGCGATCACTACAGAAGGGGCATAATATCAGGCTCCTCCTGCAAGGCGCTGTGTGACCAGAGGACTCTAACCCTGCAGCGCTGCATGTCCACCTCCTCCACACATCAGGTACGACTAACAAGCTCGGTGACTTTTGATTAAAGAAAAAAAAGCGTCCCTTACGGCCACAAGTTGAATGTCTGTCAATGCTTTTTCATCTTGTAAATACAGTGAAGAGATTGTAATGTTCTTTATGCTTTTAAAATATAACATTACACAAAAAGGAAACACACATTCAAGCATTCCTACATATTCTCTCTGTTCTACTCGCAGGTGTACAGCGGACTCTGGAAGGAGAGACCGGTTGTGATCAAGTGCGGCATCGAAGATCCGGTGAAGATCGACGGGGCTCCGGACTCTGTGCTGCGGCAGGAGATGACCTTGTTTGACAAACCAACTCGTGGAACCTCTATGGATGAATTTAAAGAGATGCTGCACAGTTTCCTCAAGGTGCTTTTGTCTCAGTAATTCCATCCATCCATCCATCGTCTGTAACCGCATTATCCCTTTATCCACAAGTAGCCAGCTCATTGCAGGGCTCTCACTGATGGCAGAGGCTGCCATGAAAGGCGCCAACCGCACATTTGGAGCAATTTGGGGTTCAGTATCTTACTCAAGGACACTTTGACATGCAGCTCAGCTGAGCCCGGAGCTGGGATTTGAACCATCCTTTCTTGTTCATTATAGATGAGCAAATTGAGACAGCTGTTATGGATGCAGGCTCTTGTGTATATTCCAAACACAGATACAGGCATGACAGGACAAATGCCAATAGAATAATTAGGTTAAGTTGAGATAAGTTAGTTAAGTTCTGTAATGAGGCCTTCCTTGTGATAACCCAGCTGTGTCACCCTCCTTCTTGCAGGTGAACCTTGGCGAGCAGTCATCTCTGAGCACCTTGGTGGACCGGGTCATCACCCTGGCAGATGTCAACCAGGATGGCAAAGTCTCTCTAGCGGAGGCCAAATCCATCTGGGCTCTCCTCCAGATCAACGAGTTCCTCCTGATGGTGGCGCTGCAGGAGAAGGAGCACACCCCCAAGCTGCTGGGCTTCTGCGGCGACTTGTACGTGACGGAGCGCGTGGGCCACAGCTCCCTCTACAGGCTGGAGGTGCCTCACTACCTGCAGGCTCTGGTCCCAGAGGCCTTGAGCTCCAGCCTGAACCACTGGCTTGCACCGGCCTGGCCTCGCAGGGCTCGCATCACGATAGGCCTGCTGGAGTTTGTGGAGGAGGTCTTCCACGGGTCGTACGGAAGCTTCCTCATATGTGACGCCAGCCCCCGCCACGTGGGCTACAACGCCAAGTACGACTGCAAGATGGCCAACCTGCGCAGCGTGGCATCTGAGGCAGTTGTGCGGGGATTTCTGAGGGGCCGGCGATGCGAGACCAATGCAGACTGCACTTACGGCCGGGACTGCACGGCCACCTGCGATCGACTGGTGAAGCAGTGTAACACCGAGGTCGTGCAGCCGAATCTGGCAAAGGTGTGCGTGCTGTTGCAGGATTATCTGCTTTTCGGAGCGCCGTCGGACCTCCGGGGGGACCTGGAGAAGCAGCTCCGCACATGTGTGACGCTCAGCGGTCTGGCGAGCCAGATGGAGGTGCATCACTCGCTAGTCCTGAACAACCTGAAGACGCTGCTGTGGAGGAAAATCTCAAACACTCAGTACTCCTGAGTGCAGACCGAGACGATCCAACCTGTACCTCTACATAACGAGTGAATTATGAGTCATTTCTGCTTCTGAAGCTTTGCCAAATGTTAAAGAGCGTGGCGGTTATAAATGTAGTGTCACTCTACACTGACTGTGAATAACAGCATACTGTGACATAATGAATATACAATACGAAACAGCTGACGGCGCAGATGTATTCAATAAGCCTCATACGGGGCACCATAGTGCTTTTGTTTTTTCCCTGATATGTTATATTTTGAGAAGCACACTCTTCTGTTTAGACGTTATTCTCAGGGCAACGCCTACGACTTAACTTGTAAAACAATCTGTGAGTAAATAATCTGTTTTTAAACTTAGTTTCATAGGATATTCTTTTGTTTGTCGCTGGTAGAGACGGAGAGTCAAATTGTGAAGAGGTGTGATAGTTTTTTGTACAACTGTAAATATATGTGGAGCGTTGTGTTTTGTCGCTGGGTGTAAATGGATCGACATGTGAAGGGATCGATGCAAATGGTGGATGGAATAACGCGTATAGCACTGAAATGTCCTTCCTGGTATCAATCTGATATTGATGATGTATTGAAATCAACCCATGAACATACTGGAGTTGTAAAGGACAATCAAGACATGATTAAACTTGAATTCACTTCTCAACCATGAATACATTGCGTCCAAAAATTGATTTTCAGCAGAGTTTGATTAAAACTTTATATAGATCAAAACTGGGTGGCTGGTGTTGGAGGACATGTTTCTGGGTTGAGTGCATTTCTCTGTGGATTTTGTGTTTTTTGATATCTTCACAGTGTTTTTATTATCATTTAAACCTGCTTTATAATGAAAGGTGACAAGGAAATCAGACTCTCTACAACTCAGGGCTTTTAAAAGGAGCATTATTCAGGTAAAATGTTCCTAAATGTTCCGGGTCACAACACGCGTACTGACTGCTTTAATGAACTGAGACTAATTTTAAACATTTCCATGCAGGCGAGATGTCACTGCAGCGAATATCGTGTCACGTTAAAGCAACGTAACTAACAGCTGCAGCTATAAACTTGACAGGATGGAAGAAACATTCATCCGTACATGACCAGCTAACCTTCTAGTGGTCACTTGATCCACCATCATGGTTTTATTATTAGTGTTTTGTAGACCGAGGAAACTAACAGAATGCAATGCTTTTAGTCTTTTGCGTTGACGGATTCATTTTTACGTAACCATCTAACCTTCTAGAGGTTTTATTGTTGGAAAGTCAGTCCAACTATAAGATTCAAACAAAAATCTTTTAAAAGTCAAAGATATGTTGACCAACATAAAGAAATCTACACTCACAGATTTCTTAATGTCGGCTTGCACCTTTCCAGTAAGTCTGCTGCTCACAGTAGAACAATATTTAATAGAACAAATACAAATGTCTCCATAGTGCAAATTCATTGAAGTTAGCATATAGTTTAAAAATGTGTTCTCTCACTAAAATATGTTAATAATTTAGTGAAGATTCATCCGTTATGGATTATTTTGGCTTTGTGACGATATTTGATAATTGAAAGATTTATAGTTTTATTGAAGAGCAGTCACTGGTTGCTGAAATAAACACCGTTAAAAGTATGAGATTCCGTTGAAGAAAGACATTTTTTTTTTTTTAATGCCAATATCTTTGTTTTTTATTTAAAGATAATAACACTTTAATGGTGGGGAAACCAGAGCACCACAAAAGCAGCAGAAAGGCCCTGTCCAAGCAAGATCGGCACCCAGCTGGTAAAATGCCAAAGTAGTTAATATAGTAAAGTCATGTATAGCCGTAGTGATATGGACACCCTCCTCAAGCGGGCAAGGAAAAACTCTCAATCATACCTTTTAACAGGTGAAACTGAAAGAAACCTTGGGAAGGGCCACGCAAGAGGAGATCCCCTTCCTGGACTGATAGGTGCCAAGTGGCAAACATGACAAAATTTGGATCAGGGGTCGTGCTTATTCGTCAACTCAGGATTCCTAGAATTGCTTCCAGCTGGACTGACGTGATGAAGATGTTCTGCTCATGGCTGAAGACTTTCTGAGGGGATCATGAAGGCTGCCGTTCCTTGATCCTCGCCGATCTTTGGACAAATTAGGTTGCACGAGCGAACAAGCAGAGAGAGGTGGGAGTTTGCCGCCCTGTACACGCGTGTAGGTGTATCTGATGATATGGACCGAACCCGCTGTGTGTACAGAATACTCCAGAGACATGTCGGCGCAGCGTGCAACCTCAGCACCATGTCTGCTGTGGGCGGTATCTTGTCTGCAACGAAGGAAGCGGCTCTCTGCCCCACTCGTCCTGCTTGTATCACCGTCACCGAGTGAGGTGGGGCGAGGCAAGTTGGTCACAGGCCTCGCCCCGGTTCTCACTGGGTCTAGTTCTCGATCTGCCATAAACCCTCTCTTGGGTCTGTATGGAACCTGTGCGTCAGGTTTTGAAGGCGCTGCCAGTGACCTTTTCCACTTCAGATCCGTTGTAGGTCTGAGTGGCGGTAACTTGCTGTCACATGCACACTCCCCTGCTTTGGGTCTGTCATGGTAACAGCAGTCTTTCAGACAGCAGGTGAATCCGCCGTCACACCCTGTGGTTGGTTTTTGTCCCTGTGCCTGTTTTGAAGGCACTTGGATGGGTGGGAGAACTAGAACTGCAGATGGCAGAGACGCTTTAGTCCGGCTTGTTGTGACTCTCTCCATACGTGGCAGTGGTGGTAACGTTACTGGTACTGGTACCCGTCTTCGTGCAGATAGAGATATCTCTCCATGAGTTAGACCCACTCTGTTGTTAATAGGAGGGAGCCTGATCGAAGACACTCTAGGCATCTTTTGACTCTTCCCAGGGGGCGGTGATACCCTGAAGGATGCAGGTGGTGTGATGGACTTGCTGGATAAAGGTGGCGGAGGTTCCTCAGGGGCTGTTAGTGTCTTTTGAAAAACAGCCTTCTCTGTAGAAGTGGACAAAGAGCAATAAACAGCATGTTAAAAACTGGATACGAAACAAGATTTTCCAAAATATAGATAAGTTGACTTGAAACAAACTGTTGTTAATTGAACAGTGTAAATAAATATAAGAAACAAACTAGTTTTCATACAAATCAATAAATCAGTCTGACAGATCAGACATCCTGAACTTTATATTTTATTGAAAATCGTAGTAACATCTTCTATAAATATATATATATATATATATCAAATCCTAAAACTTACCCCACTGCTCTTGATAGTCAAAGGCGACCTCCTTGGTGTCCCTCGCTTCCTCTCCTCTGAATCGGATCATCTCTTCCAAATATTTGGACAGAAATCCTGGGATGTCATCTGGCTGCTCTAACAGCACTGCCCTGGACACACACTCCAGCAGGCTCTTGAGTCCGTATGGCGTGCGCTCTCTGTCGCTCATTTTGGGTCGAGACGGTGCCGATGACCGTTCTTTCTCTGAAGGCAACTGGAGCGAATGTGACCTGTGATCCTGAGAAGAGTGTTTAGAACCTCCGGTGTTGTTTTTGTTAAGATCAGGAACGGAACACTGCAGAACTGCTTTGATGTGTCAAAGGAGAGCGGGAAGAGTCCATGCAATTCAAATGATGCAGTGTTCCACACACACACAGAGTAATAACTATATTTGTAACAAACATTAACAGGTAATAAAGCTCTGATAATAAGCTTAATAATATTAATAATATAATAATAAAGCTTAGATAATGAATGCTTAAGATCAAGTAGCTGCAAATGGGCCTAAAACTGCTAATATTAAATATATTATATATATATATATATATATAAAAACATTATGTATTAGATGTAAATGACACAAAAAAACCTTGAAACTTTTCATGTTATAAAATGTTTCATTATTAGTTTCTTCTTCCTTTTTTTCACGGCAACAACACACTCACTTCCATAAATACACAAGTCTTGTGCTCCGATATTTAAATGTAGATCAGAATCAAACACACTCAGACTTACATTTTAAATTTAATTGGACACCTGTCACAACAAAATATCACACTTAATGCTTAGACTGCAGTCTTGACACATTCACTAATATCTTTAGGCAGGTCTTGAAGAATTAATGTCAAAATTTCCTCCTGTAAAATTCTCCCTTTCGTGTCTTGGAGGCGTCACATCTCTGCAGATGGATTTCAGTCTCCTGCCTCGAGCCTGGAGCGCTGTGCTGAGAAGACAAACCAGAACAAGACGTTTGGTTAATTCACTCTCAACATCTAAAAATCACATAATCTTTTACCAGCTTTCAATAAATTCATCTATTGGTAGACTTCATTTCAGAAACCCCACTGTTGGGAGGTTCTGTATTCAGAAGACAGCGCACACCTTTTAATCTCTGCCACCTTATGACACAGATTCGACACAGCGTCGGACTGCAACGCCTCAAGGGGCACGTTGGATTAGAACAAACAAAACGCTGGAACCTCACCTTTTCAAGCAGCTGTGCAGCTGCTCCACAGGTTCATCTGGTCCATCAGAGGTGGAGCCTGACCTGTACGATGAAGACATTCGTGAGTAGGACAGAATATGATGTTATTACAGGGATGCAAAATGACTAATCCTTGAAATCTGGGAAGTTTTGGGTGTAACTGGCAGAACCCAGGCGCTCACAACGGCCTCATTACCGATGAATAAACGGGAGAGTGCAAAAAGAAAAATGTACTCAGGTCACTCTTCTGCAGGTTTCAACAAGTTGAACAGCTTTCAATAAATTAATCGAGGACCATTAATACATCAACCTTGTTTTCTGTGTTTTTTTCTGTTTGTGTGGGTTATTAAGCTAATTTTATTTCTTTCTTAAATATGCTAAGTACGCGGATGTTGGGTTGAATTCCTCTAACTGAGGAAAGCTGTGTCTCTCCATTGTTTTACTGTCTAACTTAATAATTGTTTCATCGTCTTTGTCTATTTATAAATGTGAAATGCATATAAAATCATGAAAAACATTTTAGAACAAACAAAAACCTTGTTGTAAAATAAGTAAACTAAGTATCTGGCCCGGTTCCATACCCAAAGCCCACCGTACAGCGGCAATTGAGCTATCGTGAGCCAATTACTTACTTTCTGCCCACATTTAGCACAACAGAGACACTTCAGTCAGAGTTGAGTCTCAAGGGGCAGCATTCACTCTAATTCATCCAGTTGCAAAGGTACATTTCCAATAAGACCAGTTACCGTTATCTGCATCGCCGCCATCTCAGTGTCTGAGGTCAGCCGCCCTCATGGGGGGAAAACCACACGTCTTCTCGCTGTGCAAGAACCTGTATGAACAAGAGGAATATGTTAGAAGAGGGGAAACAGGTTCTCTAATACAAAACATGACCATTCAAAAGCATTTACATACCCAAGATCATAATCCATCGGTCTATTGACACGTGCTGTCCATGAAACAGCGCTGAAGGACGCATCTATACATGAGAAATGAGTGTACACATATTATTCTCAAGTAGGAGGCCAGCACGGGGATCACATCAGGCGGAGATGGTAAAGTCTGCTTAGAAATAAGGAATTATATCATCATCATTATCATCAGTGAATAAAAGTTGGATTTAGTGATGTATATTTCAATTTTTTGTTTACATGACCACGGCAACTTTCTGCTGATCATTTTATTAATCACTCTGTTTGCATAAAATTATGACAGCGTGGAACTATAATTAATTCATATTATAAAAACCTTTTAATTGGCAATAATGGCACAAAGATGCAGGTTCCAGCCTCTCAAATGTAAGTTGTTTCTGGTTTAAACACTAAGTTTTTGAATGTATTTTGGTTTTTGGACTGTTAGTAGGTCACATCAATGTTTGTCACCATGGGCTTTCACAATCTGCTTTTATTGACCAAATGATTGATTAATTAAGGAAGTCGTCACTAGATGAACCCAATAATTAGTTCGACCCTCTTTGCTGAAGAGTGTAATTCAGGCGCCTGCCACCAGGGGGCGACATCAGGGAGGGAAGTGACAGTTTGCGCCCCATTTCTTCTGAATAATTCTATTTTCTCCGACTTCTACATTCCTGCAAACATCTCTCCCCTCCAAAAGTAAACTGGCATAACTGAAAGTCAAACTGGGGACGTATTTTAGCTGATTCTTCGACGTTAATGTAAAAAAACAGGAGTGACACCTGTTGATACACGCAGCTGTCACACAGTCGGAGCTGCCCCACCCATTCTCAACCACAACGACACGAAGTCAGCTATAACAGCCTGAATGTAAACTGTTTCTTTCTTGTTTCATCTGAAAAATAAACTCGACTATATCAAATGTGAACATGTTTAATGCTAACGTTTGCACACCTTCGCTGACAGGAATTTGGCCAAGAATTCGCGAATAGGCTGTGAAACACGTTTAGCTAGTGTTTCCCCACAAATATGTGGCTCTACGTGGTAAAATACAATGTTTATAAACGTATTTACTGTTTAAAGTTATGTCTTATTATGTTCTCCCACTCACCATCTTGTCGTCGCAACAGATCCCCTTCTTGTCAGAGTCTGTCGGGACCTGTTGAACTACGGAACACGACAGAGGACAAGCTTTATTTAGTCGCTAGACGATAACCAAAGATGGTAAACGAAAGAATTCTCGCGAGATTTGTTAATGTCATTCCTTTACCGTGCGCGCCGTGCACATTTATCATGTTTTCTGATGTAACAACAGTTGTAGTTGACAGGCTGGATCGTTGTTGTCACAAAAAACGAGGTTTAAGTGAGGAAATGGTCATGGTTTGGATTAAAATGATCCCTCTCGCGAGATTTTACGCAGGTTTGGCATTACCGTACTAATCCAGCAACTTTCATTAAATGAAGCGATGGTGCCATAAAACCATCTCAGATAGGATTTAAGTCATCAAGATCATATTATATTTTTCTTTTATAAACACTTAGATGTGAAATGCTTTAGAAAATTAGGTTTTCAGAGTATATAAGGCTCAAGACTGGTGTTTATCCAGCCAGAAAAACTCAATTTTTCAATTTGAATGCATTTGGGAGTTCTGTGCAAATCTTTTATCTAAGCACATCTTATTTATTATTTCCTCCATCTTTCTAGGCTTCAAGGCCCTTTTTATTCTTGCATATTGCTGAAGTGGTGGATCTCAACACTGTGTTCACAAAGACCACAATACTCAAATTAGAGCTGCAACAATTAGACAATTAATGGATTGAAAGAAAAGCTGCAACAATTGTTTGAATCATTGTCAATATCTTCTAATTCCTCCGCAAATGAGCGAATTTCCAGGATTGTTTTTGATTTTATATCATTTTAAATGGACTATATTTGGTTTAAGACTGCTGAAAAGATAAAAACAAGTAATTTTGACTTTGTAAGAGCTTCCTAAATAATTTTGTAGGATTACAGAAAAGCATTATTTAATATTTATACTGTTTCTGTCTCTACAAGAGGATTTATGACTTATTGCGACATGCGACTGCAGCACAGTCTGTTAAATCCAGTTGTGACATCAAGTTTTAAATCTAATCCCATGGTGTGCTGTAAATATACTGATTTTAAAACAGCATTTCTGCAAAATCTGTACTGACATTACCTGCACAATACAAGGTAACAAGATAGAACAATTGGATCTGAAGTTGAAAATATGGCACTGACATCATTTGAAGGGATTTAGTCATTATTCTGGTTATGTCTTACAACCTGTGAGCATAAACATGAATACGACAGTAACACAAAGTGCTGTTTGACTATGGCAGTCCATCCAAAACGGAAGAATAATGTTAAATTACAACCAGAAAACCATTTGTCATGGAAACGAGATTCAGCCCGCGGCATATGTAACTCAGTCCAGAACACTAGCATCAGATCTTGTTCATCATGCACGATGAAGGGCAGCAACAGACTGTGTTGAAATGCATTTTTATTGTCTCTTTTTAAAGAATTTGTCGTGTCATGAGCTCGGAGTGGATGGTGCCGACAGGCCGTGCAGTAGCTCCATCTGTTTCCTTTTGTCCTTGGCACGTTTGATGGTCATCTTGAATAAGCGACAGTACAGCTCCATGGCAACTGGGGTGTCATCGTTGCCAGGCACAGGGTACGTCAACAGGCTGGGGTTGCAGTTCGAGTCCACCACGCCGATGGAGGGAATGTTCATCTTTGCCGCGTCTCTGATCCCCACGTGCTGCTGAAACACACTGTTGAGCGTGGAGAGGAAGACGATGAGGTCGGGTAAGCGGACTCCTGGGCCGTACTGGATGTTGCCGTTGGTGAGGAGGCCGCCCTGCCAGTAACGCGTGTGGGCGTACTCCCCACAATCCTTTGCAGTGTTCTCCACCAGGTGGCAAAACTGACGGTTGCGGCTGACGAACAGTATGATGCCACCGCGATACGCTATGTGAGCAGTGAAGTTCAGGGCTAGCTGAAGGTGCTCCACCGTCTGGTCGAGGTCAATTATGTCGTGGTCCAAACGGCAGCCGTAGAGGTAAGGCTCCATAAGCCTAAAACAAGAGAGTAAGAGTTCTGTTAAAAAGGCCATGAGGTAACATGATAAATTCTCTGCAGCCTACTGTAATCCCTTTTGCATAATATTGCCTTATTGATTTATCAGCAGTCACTCTTTCTGAACACTTTCTGTTCTGCTTCTTATCTGTGGTAAGCTAATAATGCTTAAAGCTCACGTCGATACGAACTCCACATTTCCTGCATGCACAGGCAGTGATGGGACGTGTACTACGGCAGGGTTAGAGATGTAATTATGCATTTTGAAAGGGCAAACCACAATAAAAGAGGAGCTCAGAAAAATTAGTCTGATGCTAAATCATAAATAGGAAGTTACTTTTAACCACCACAGGAAGTATGCTGCGTAGATTAGCAGCAACATTTTGGATCATTTTACACCGAGTGTGTATACAGAACAGTTGTTGGTAAAATTGCCAAATGCAAGATGGATTAAGGAGACAAAAAGTAACATAAACTTCAATCCATCATCCTTAAACTAAAAGGCTTTGTTCAAAGGGCTTGCATGGTGTATAATTATGTGTATTCTGTCCATATGATTAATAATTCATTTTCATAACAAAGAATTACTGACATACGAGTGGGCTTCCCAAATATTAAATCTTTTAGTATTTGCTGACAAAAACAATAACTGGCCCACTGATAAAGCAGCAGATTACTTGATAATTAGAGCTAAATAGTGGGTCAAAGTCGTTGTACATTAAAAGTATGTGACTGACGAAACAATTCCCACCACCTGCATCTCACTACTGAGTGTAAATACCCCTGAACAACATTTGTTGATAAGTTGATGGAAGTCAAACCAACCTGTGCCTGCAACCTTTCTTATGTCCAAGATGAACTCTGGCGTTGAACAGCTCTTTCAACGAGACGAGCTCTGACACACGGAAAAAGTCCGGCTTCTTAAGTGGCAGGTCTAGTATTTTATCTGTGCGGAGGAGAAATGACATTGAGTCTGGAGGAAAACATCAACCCGGAGGTCTCCTACACATCCTGTTGTAGACAGTTAGCTAGCTAGCTAGCTCACCTGTACTGTCGTCAACCTGGGGTGGAGGTGGTTTGACGGACGCTGCGGTGGAATAGTGATGTCCACCGACAGAGTATCCGACCGTAACAGCCCGTGACGGTCGTAGCCCCAGAAGACCTAAACATGAAGTTCAAAACATCAGACTTTAGCCAACACGTAACAAGCGAGTACTGCTAGCTAACGCTGCCTAGCTAACGGTTAGCTACAGACGTTAGCTGTAAATAAATCGCGTATTTGTCAGTTACGGTTACAAACATGACCGACAATACCAGAACTGTTCTACACACCTAAAAAACACTATGACAAACATTCAACGTTGCGAAAAATAGAAATAATTCTGTGCAGATACCTTTCATCAGTGCCCGGGCTGCCATGCTTGCTAGAGTCCCTCGGAAGGTCAGCCGACTGCGCATGCGCGCTTGTAGTTCATGGAATGCCGTTAAGCTCTTTAAATAACAGACTACAATACCCATGGTACCAAACATTTTGCTCTCAACTTTATTGAAAACAAACAAAACCAGTGACACTTTCACACTCATGTCATTTTGCTGTAAAGGAACACAACGTTGATTTTAGGAAGTAACTCCGGATATAAACTGATATGTGTGGAAATAAAGATGTTTCTAGCAAATTAATTCATTTTGTCTATCTGGATAACCAAGTATGACTTGCAACTAAGCAAAAACTAAACACCAGCAAACTCAAATTATTCAGTAGGAACATGGAGACACTCAATAGGGAAGTGTAGTGAAGATACTAATAGAATTTCTGAGGTTTAGGATACATTTTGGTTCAAAATTGCAAAAATGAGTAAACAAAACATGACTCCTGAACTTGCAAAAGTGGGCAAAACCTTTGTTTTTTCGAAACCAAACTTAAAAAAACTTGATCAAAATACAAGTTTGCCAATAGCCAAACAGAACATCTTGTACTCACAATATACTCGATGAAGTGCAAATGAATCATTCAGCAATCTGCCGAGTCCATCAAACATAATCTCCATGCAAGTTTCAAATGCTAAATTAAGTTTTATCGTGCTGCGGGTGCTTCATTTCTCCTGAAAAAGAACAGATTGGTCTCAGAGGTCTCACAGCTTTTTATTAAAATGTGATCACTCACTATTCAGACCATTTGGGTCCAATCACATACCTGTGGACTGGAATGAACTGAAGCTTTCTTTTGACACGCTGCACAGACTTGTTCTGCACGCAGACGCTACTGAGAGAAGGTACCGCCTGCAGACATTGTTCAATACATATTTCACTCTCTGGACCTCAACTACAGCCAGTTTTCATCACCATTGATAGTTTAAGCTGGTTTAATTAATATGCTACTGAATATAACCTTACAGATAGTGATGCAAAATCTGCATCTCAAACTGTATTTCTACATGATTGTACCTTTTTGCGTTTATCATCCAGGTACCTCCTGCTGAACATCCTGCTTCTCTCCTCTGTGGTGAGAGCAATGCAAGGTCTGATGGTGATGCCAGGGTCAATGGCACTGGACAAAGACCTGGGCAACGGAGAGCGGGACACACATTATACCAATTCCTAGTAATAAACTTAATAACGTACTAATATCTCATCCCAAAGTCCATCTTCAAGTTGTTATACATTAATGAAGGAGACACAATGTTGCTCTGATTCCACTCTTTATTACACAGATGCACTTAAAAGACACGGCAAAATTTTGTTTTTTGTTTTTTTTTTCGGAAAGAGTAAAAGAAAAAAAAAAACACTTCTTACAAAATATTTACAAACCTGGCGATGCACAGCATGTTCAGTCATTTTTTTTGATAAACAAAAATAAATAGCCTTTTTCACATATGAAATTCAACAAAAAAAAAAACTTTAAACATGACAAAGAAATAAACACACTGAATATCAAGTTTAGCAAGACAGAGAGGAATAACTATGTGGCTTGTGTGGAATCTGGAACAACGTTTGAGTTGTAAGGTAATAAAGTCCAAGACTGTTATAGTGGCTTTCATCAATGAATCTATGGATTTAAACAATAGAATGAACCGAGGGCACTGTGTCTGAAAAACAAATGTTTGTTAAGAGGAAGTGCAATATCTGCATCGTAGTTTAGAAAGGATAAAGAGTTGTTCCTGTAACCAGTCAGGTTCTAAAACTGCTCTAAAAAAAGATGCCTATTAAGGGTCAAGGGTTTGAAAGCGTACCCTCGCCTTTTCTCTTTATGTGCAAAAGTTAGAAAGGCTATGCTCAAATCTGTGGCTGACATGAGGGTCATTTTCTGGAATTATAAGTCATTACAAGCACACAGATTTAGAACTTCAGCAGCAGGAGGTCATGACGTGACGAGGTACAGGAGGGAAGGATGGGGTGAGGGAGAAAGCAATGCTCGAGCTGACAATGCAGAGGAACACGACTCGAGTGGGAGGGTACAATGAAACAGATAAAAATACAGCAAATGGTTGACATAGTAGCAATTAGGTCAGTAAAGCAACACTGAACCACTAGATCTTATAAACATGGCATCTTATTGGTTTCTTTTTTATGCTAACATTTAAAAATAAGCACAGAATTTGGATGGATTTTGATGTATTTAAATCAAGTGACGCGGCATGAGATTTTCCCATTAATAGTGTTAAATTAAATGTTCCCACCAAAAAGGAAAATACAGTGATTAGCTACTAACCCTCATGCTGATGGAAAGAGCTTCACAGCTAAAAACAGCATTGCGACATTCTCCTAAACAACTGACATAGATGGGGACTACTAAAAGAAAAAAAAAAAACAACCAATACAAATTATAAAATGGCTCCAAACAGCTTGAACGGCATGAAACAAGTCTTTGCAAGCCCCAAGATGAGAAAGTGATATGAAAAGATATTAATCACACCTTTGCAATCAAGCCCGTACATCCACTTCAGACAAGGTGACAAGGTGTGTGCTAACATTTAGTGTCTACATTGAAGATTTCTGCTTAAAAAGAGTGTCAATAATGTTTATTCAAATGTATTAGGGATTATCCCTGATGAGCTGTATGGATCCAATTTATGTTGTTTCAAAATGTATAAAAACAACCAGGAAGTATCCATCTACCTCAGATGTTTAGGAGAATGCTAACGCTGTTTTAAGTGATCTTCAGAAATTACCCCCCCCCAATCAGCACGAGGGTGAGTAGATAACAACTACATTTTCCTTTTCTGGGTCATCACATATTCTCAGAGCCAACAGCTTCCATCTTTCCAATGTCTTGTTTTGTTTGTCCAACAGTACAACCGTCCCAGAAAAGTAACTTAAAATAAAAAAAATTCATAGTAAATAAAGAACAACTGCAAATCTTTCCATTTATGAAGCAGGAACCAGTAGAAGTAGAAAAATTATTATAACAAATTTATTATCAAAATACCACTAACCACTCCAGTAATGCTACCAAGCTGCATAAAAATGTTTCATTAAGATTTATTTTACAGCAGAATGTGAAACATAACATATATATTGTCTACTGGCTTTACTTAAGATGCCCTAATCGAATGCAGTGATGGACACACGTCACAATAACATCGACAATAATGACTTTTTAACTTTTGCACATAAAAGGGTCTTTGACTTTTTAAAGTAAACCTACATACCACAGGAAAATTGTGTAAGATTATGTAATAACAGCATATATATGTTTCTGATTAGCATTGCTTATTTGTCTTGTCCCACTGGTACATTTAAACAGATACAACCAAATTTTAAGCATTCAGACTTAACCTTAAATCTCATGTTGAATGGTAGTTTTTTTTCCCCGTCACTTCTTTTTACATAAAATGTTGAAGATATTTAGGACTGCAAGAGAGTTTTCAACTTATGTCACTGTATTGCTTTTTAAAGGTCTGATGATATGAATAATCTCAGAGTACAAAGTAAAGTTTTGATGATGGTGCCGTTGTGTTACGTATAGCCGTATAAATCTACAAACAAATTAAAAAAAAAAGTTTTTTGTTTTATTTTATTAACAAACATTCCCTTAGAGCCTATAAATAAATGAATGAGTTTGATCATAGCCTACATGATATTTTTTAGCAGGGCACAATCAAGAAATGAACTCACACAAAGCTTATGGGACATAGTGACCAAAGGAAAAGTACTTACAATGTGGAAAAGCCCTGCTTCTTCTCTGGATTTCTCCTGTTTCCTGACTCACAATCTGTCTCATCTATAAATTCTTCCTCTGTTCTCTCTAGGTGTACTTCTTTATCATCTATCTTCATGCTCTCGCCTTCTCTTTTCCTCTCTTTCTGCAAGTCCACTCTCTCCTTTCCCTCGCTCCTTTCCCTGCTTCGAACCTGGACGTGGTTGGTCCTATTAGATTCCAGCTCGACAAACACGCTCTTGTCCTTAGGTATATGCACCATACTCTCCGTCTCTCCTTCAATAGGGCACTGGGACCTGTGGCCAGGCATAAGGCTCCTTGTAAAGGACACCCTCGGATGCTGCCTGGCAGTAGATAAAAGATTAAAACCAGGGGATTTGAATGTGGTATTTACAGTTGTCTCTGCAGAGCAAGGGAAAGGTGCTCTGCTGGTTCTTGCTGAGGACCAAACAGTGACTGGAGTCTGTGATTTGGGTGTGATTACTCCGGTTGGAAACGGCGGGGTTGCTGATGCAGTCTCGTTGATTTTAGAAGTGATATGGAATGGAGTTCGATTGAGAGTCCTAGTGTCAGTGGGGAGTCCAAGGCTTTGGCGCCACTTGATTGACTCCGAGCGGGAATGAGCAACACTGGGACTCAAAACTGGCCGAACTCTCTCCAGCTGCGGGGTGACATCCTGAACTTCGCCTTTTATAACTAGGGGTCTTTGTTGCTCGGACCTGGCAGCCCCTGCCCCGTCTGCTGGCTCAAAAAGACTGGAACTGCAGGACTGGACTGGGGTCAGGCGTGATTGTGCGCCGACAGTCGAGATCTCTGGTGGCGCTGGGAGTGACAGTTTACTCAGAGGAGACTGTCCGGAGAGAGGACAGATGCTTTTTCTTGGAATTTCAGCCAGCTGATTTTCCTGTTTAATGTCTTCATGTTGAGGTGGGGTACAAACTTCGCCAGCGCCGTTCCTCGATACGTCTCCATCTTTACTTTTCTCTGCAGTTGAAACTTTAGCCTTCTCAGCCAAAAACTTCCGAATCTCTTGCTCAATGCTGTCATCGCTGTCTACAGAACTGCTATCTTCCCTTATCTGAAGGGCAGTCTGAGTATTGTGCAGCACTGCAGCGCCTTGACACTCAGTTCCTTTCAACTTCTCTGGATCACCTTCCTGCATATTGTGCTCATCACTGTGACTAGTTTGCTTATGTTGTGAAATGCTTATTTTACTGAACCCACACTTGTCTTTCATGTCATCCTTACTCTTTTGTACCTTTTTCAAAGCACTGCGCTTGCAAATAGGATTGGGTTTGAACTTTTTGGCCTGTAAAGCATTTCCCAGCAGTGGTTCTTCATCCTTGAGGCACTTCCTTGATTTGCGTTTTATGTCTCTGTTTTTTTTCTTTGACTTCTTTTTTGTCTTCAGCAGGTCTTTTATAGCCGTGTCAAGGTCTTCATCACTGTCAAGTGAACTGCTTTTGTCTCCACTTTGCTCTGTCTTGTGTAATCCAGCTATCGGGTGCACTCGACTACCCTGGGGTAACGCCAATGTGCCTGATTCGTTTCCATGCTCAGGTGGAGGTTTAGGGACTGTTCCTTCAACATTTTGATCCGTCCCCGACATGTTGGAAATGCTACATTTTCCTTCTCTGTGTTTCCTTCTCTGCGTCAAAGACAATCTGTGAGGTTTCTTTGGGGTTGCAACTTGTTTTGTTTTCACGTCCTCTGGGTCATTTACACTGGGAGGCTCCTGGGTCGTAGCAGAGCTGGGTGACTGTTTGTGCATTTGGGCCTTCTGCTCAAGAAATTTCCTGATTTCTAGCTCAATCCCGTCTTCACTATCAATGGAGCTGCCATCGCTTTCTTCGTCTGGGCAGTTGTTTGGAAGGGAAGGTTGCAAGGAAGATTGGGCGGGGGCACAACTGCTGAGGCCAACACTAGGATGGAAGGCCCCAGGCATAACAGTTTTTGAAATGTCTAGTATTGCCTCAGCACACATGAGCTCCGCTGTTGTATTAACCTTCGGCGGGGCAGGTGTAGGGGCAGGTTGCTCTTTCAAACTCTCTACTTTAAACAAAAGCAATCCATTTCCTTTACTCTTCGGACTGTCTGTAAAAGTGCTCTTGGGTATGAAAACAGATGAGGGAGGCAGTTGAACTGGCTTAACTTCTTTCTCTGTTCTGGTCTTTTTCTTCCTTGGTTTGAGTTTCTTCATATTTTCCGTGCTCGTACTGCCAACAGTGTGTATTAATGACTTACTAAAGGGCTTTTGCTTGAGCAAGAAAGGTTTCGGGACAGTCCTCTCTTTTAGTTGCTCAAGCTGGTAGCTGCGAATAGCTTCCTCGATCCCATCATCACTAGTGGAGTCAGACTCCGCTTCGCATGCATGTGGATTAAACGCTTCCCTTTTATTCTGCTGCTCCTTTTTCTCTAACTGGTATCTTTGAATGGCCTCCTCGATGCCGTCATCGCTACTGGAATCATTTGAATCTTCCTCCATCTTAACTGTGATCGGGCTTTTCACTTTGTTGAAGAGGCTGATTGGTTTGGAGGGGCTCTTTGTCTGCTCTTTGGGCAAGACTAAACTTTTCACTTCAGTCATTGTACCTTTACTCAAAACAGATTTCTTTGTGTGGTCATCTAGACAGGCCTTGTTTTTGATGTACTTTTTTAGAGGTACAACAGCCGGTGTTGTGGCAATCTCAGCTTTGACACTTTTTGGAAACTGGTTACTGGCAATCAAACATGCATTGCTGTCAGAGCTCTGCTTGGAAACTTCGGGAACAGGTGGGTTTATCCTGGGAATTTTGGATGATTGGAGAAAGGTGAAGCACGGTTCCACCTTGCGTTTGTGATCATCCTTTTCCTTCAGGTATTCCAGTATCGCCTCCTCAATTCCTCTGTCCACAGAATCATCGCTGTCAGAGTCACTGCTCAGGTGACTGACTGGGAAGGAAACGTCTGCCTGTTGGGTTTCATTGGGACCTTTAGTTTTGGATTTGGCCCCCATGTAAGAACCCATTGCAGCCTTGCAGACCTGAGGATGACCTTCCTGTCCTGACAGCACATTTGCCTCGATCTCGTCGCCCATCTCGAGGGAGGACTGGGTACTCCTAAGGCTCTCTATGATCATCTGGACCTTGTCTGAGATAGGTGTGCCTCTGGTGGACAACTCGGTGTCAGAGTCATTGAAGCAGATTGGAAGGCTATAGCCTCCAGGTGGGCCACATGTTCTCCATTCTGTTTGCGTCGCTGCGACAGGAGGTACATTCATCAAGTACATTCTAGTGAAGTAAGGTGAGGTCCTCGACCATTGGAGAGCAGCTGCCTCCGATCACAATCACATCGTTCAATCTGAGGAGAAAACAGAAAGAGAGAAACAGTGACAGCAAAGTCAAACTTAAAATGTTGCTATTGTGTGCAGATATCTTGAATTGGCGATTCATTCTAAGGACATTTGGCAGACATCTTAAATTCTGACTACAATTATTGACAACTACAAAACACACTTTCAGACAAACTAAATGAAAGTTTGAAATTTCGAGTAGGATATTTCGACCTCTGATGTTGACTGGAACGCAGCGGGATAATGGATGGGCAAATAATCTTATTTTTTAAAATAAACATAATTGGCTTGAAGATGGAGTGGGTGTGTGTGTGTGTGTGTGTATGTGGGGGGGGGTTACACATCTGTCAAAACGTATTAAACATATCTGTGAGAAAAAAAATAAACATAATCAAACGTTTTTGATAGATTCTCCTGAATCGTGACAATGATATGTTCTGAGTGTGACAGTTTTCTGCTGACAACTACACTTGTCAGGGCCGTCTGGTGGTGAAAATATGTAGTGTGTCCTGTAATTATGTAATTAGACATGTCACCGCTTCACAAAAAGCTAAAAACAACAAATTTCTATATCAATCGACTCATCCACCCAGCATTGTTTCATACTGCTTGCCCAATTTCACCAACAGTCCGAGTTGATGACAGAGTTTCTATCGATTGACTGATCAATTTAGCGACTAACCTTCAGAGTAAAATGCTTATAATTTAATCTACCAATCAAGATCAAGGAGATAATATTTCCCCTCGATGTACATAAATATGGTAATCTTCCAGTAAATCTCTGACTCTCCTTCACTTGCCCTATAGTCTATGAGGATCAATACTGTGAGATATTTGCAATCAGAATACATATCTTTGCTCATATCAAAACATCCTGGAGAACAGGAATCGTCAGTGCTCTGCTACCATCCTGTGGAGGAGCTCCATGTGACCACATTAGTACTCACGCAGGCTGCATGTTATTATGTAAAATGAATTGGTGTTGCATGGAGAGTTTCTTTTCATCTTCGGGTTGCAGGAGTTATTGCTTATTTATGGAGGACTCTGAATTTCGGGGAGGCTTGAGATGACTGTGTGTACTGTATGTCTGAGGCCTTCTTATACTGAAAGCCTGCTGGTGGCTGGCTGGCTTTTGTCAGAGCTCCTCGCCCAGTTTTGGTGCCATTTACCATAAAAATCCCGCAAACTTGCTCAGTCAGCAATTGTAAGTCAAATTTCTCAGTTATACACAAGAACTGCAGTGAAGCGCAACTCTGCAAAACAAAAAAGTGAAAGGAGGCGGAGATGTTGGAAGGCAGCTTTAAAGTACAGTTTATCATGATGAGGGGAAGAATGCGGTTTTTATTATGGTTCTGACAAATTATGACAAATAACCTCTGGTCCTTCAGCTACAGCCAAACCCTTTGGAGCGTGCCAAAAGACACAGAGCCAAGTTAACCTGCCAGGGCTGAAATAATCAGTGGGATCCTTTTCTTTACTCGCTTTAAGTTGAATTTCAGTGCATTTATTTTCTTTTAATGGTGCACTAGGTAAGTTAATTGGCAACAGAAATATTGAAAAGTATTTTAAAAAATGAGGATTTTGACATCCGTCTGCAAGACAAGGCTTTAGATAAGGTTAAAGGGCAGGTGTCACCTTATTTAATATGGTGCATATTACAAAACAAGTGTGCAATTAACCAAATTTCCCAAAGTAATTCCCACATGCTGAACCCGGGGCTTTTGGGACCCCTGAGAGTTTGGGGCCCGTGGGCAGTTGTCCAATTTGCCGAGTTAGTAACCCAGCCTTGGGGCTGCCCTGAAGCTGTGATTGAGTGTGAAATGCATTTTATTCCAGCACCAATACCAAGAAATAGAATAATACTCCACTCCATCCTGACATGTACTGTCTTTGCGCAAAATATTATCAGTTTAGTTTTTGACTTGTTTGTTGTTGACCTCTTTTTTATGGAATGATTTCAAGGCTCAGGATACAGCGTACGCAAACTCTTCTTGTATAATTAACTTCTTCTAATCTTTCATAGACTGAGCTACGCTTCCAAAGCATAATTCATACCCAGATTACTTCCCAAAGCAAGTTGTAAGACACCTGTCATCTAATACATGCTCTACTTAACTTTATAATTGCTAAATAAACTATTCCCCCCCCCAGGAGCCCATGGAATCAACTACAATTCCTGTTCTGGTCCCCAGACCCCATCGCATTTTTTGAGATCAACAGATATCAATTAACTGAGCTTGACAGGTTTCAAAGGAAACATTGTGTCCACAAATTAGTAAATTACACCCTTAGAAATGTTAATTATTGATGGCAAGGTATTGTAGGAGTAGGAACTGAAGCTATAGCTGTTGTTCATAGTCCCCACAGTGTCTGTGGTGAGCTGGCAGCTGATGTGCCCTCTAATTACTGTATCAATTACCCCAAATTAACAGTGTTAAATTATCATGTTTATCCAATTGGTTCATGTCCCCTGACACTGTCTGTGTCATTCAGTTTTTAGTGCTACCTTCAATATGGTTTTAAACCATCCTTGACGGACAGCTTGGACTGTGCAAACATTCAGTGATCCAACACAGAATGAAAACTTAAAAGCTGTCATGACACAGTTCAGACACTGGTGGAAAATAGTGTTCAGATCTTTTATGTAAGTGGAGCAGCAATAACAGAGTTTAATATTCTATCACAAGCGCTGCACTGAAATCTTTACTAAAGTAGAAGTACATAGTTTTATTGGCTAAATGTACTTAAGTTATTGAGGATGCGTGATTTGGATTTTTTCACCTAATAGCGATAACTACTTTAATCCCATGACTGACATTGATGAGATAAATAATCATTTTTAGATGTCTGCACTCTAAAAAGAAGCTCCTAACCTGAAGTTTATATACATCTGTGGATAAGAAAGGAATTTTCCATGAAAAAGATTTGATGCTGGGCTCTTCTTCATCTCTGAGTTTATTGGTGGATCACAAATTAACTTTCGAGGTGCAAACAGCCACCAATTGTATCAGACTTTGTAAATGCTGCTTGTAAAGTCAATAAAAGCAATTGTATTACTTTTTTGGGGGGCCGATACCGATTATTAGAAATCAAGGAGGCCGATATTTGGGATCGATATGCATCTGCAGTAATATTAAACTCTTTCTGTCAAAATTTCAAACATTTTCTGCTACTATGTAATTCCTCCCGACTACACTTACGTGACACATTTAGTTACAGGAAAGACTCAGATTATCTTGTTGTTTAGGCACCAATCAGATATCATTGTGGGCAGATATTGTGTGAGAGGATGTTGCATCACAGACAAAGTAGTACATATTTTAAATGTGTTTATTTCATCAGCAAACAGAAAAAATGCCAGATCTGAATAAAGGCCCCAATAATCAGCCAGGTCGACCCCTACTTGGTATTATACTCCATTTATCGGCAAGAATTTCACCACTACCAGTAAAAAGCTGTGAAAAGGCATTGATTCATTGATCTGATGTATATTATGCATGCCTATAAATTAACATAAAGTGACCCTACTCCTTATGCAGGAAGGATGTCTACCATCTTATCTTATTGGATTGTTATTACGGACATTGCATGTTGTAACTAATCTGACCACATGTCATCTGATCATAGACCTTTAAGATCTGGAAACTGGAAATACTTGAAGTACACATAACTTAAGCTGTACTTCTGGTACTTTTCAAATGTAATGTGTTACTTTCTGGTCTATTACATGGTTAATTCTGCCTTTAAAACCTGTTTTTCCACATCAGTTCAACTTAATTTACAAGACTGCACCTGCCAGACTCGGTGGATATTGGCACCTGATCCCATGATGACTATGAGGCTGCACAAACCTTCAAACCAGCCCCTCCATGAACCAGCAGCGTCAACCCCAGCCGAGGGAGTCGCTGCCCGGGCGTCTCTGCTTTGCTTACCCACCCCTGACATGTAAATCCTCCAGCCCGGTATGCAGCCTGCAGGGGGGATGAGCAACCCCCGACTACAGCCTGACAACCACCACCACCACCACCACACTCGTCTCTTCCTCGCTGATTACACCCTACAAAACCTGGCAGCAACGTGCGAATAAACTACAGGAAACCACCAAAGACGCCCCGCAGAAAACGCCGCCGAGAAGCTCCACGAAAACCGAGCTTAAAAAACCCGAAGCACACGGCGGACGAACGCCAACTTTGTTTGACAAAATCATGTGTTGTACAGAGAAAGTTTGACCAGTCGTGCCAAAGATTTCTCTCTCTTACATAACCAAACGTGTTGTGTTCATTTTCCTCCCCTCCCAGACCCCCTTTTTCCTGGTTTGCAACAGAGCAAAAAAAAAAAAAAAAAAAAAAAAAGAAAGAAAAAAACCGCGGCTGTCCCCGTGAGCCTCTAGCGGCGCGGACCGCACCGATGCCCGGCGTGCAGCGGTAGGAGACTCCGCAGAGCAACCATGTTTCTTGGTACCGGCCACGGTTCGTCCAAACCCAGCGTACTCGATCAATAACACGGCGGAACGTTGAGGAACACCAGTCAGAGCTTGAATATGACACATTACGGGTTAAAATCGAGGGATAAATCGGGGAAATCGAGCGAAACAGCGGAGGGATAACCGTTACTGGTCGCCGACTTGAAAGGCACAGGCGGGCCTCCCGGCTGCTGCAGCCCCGGCATTTTCTCCGGCAAAGAAAGCCTTTGTATTGAGCCACAGCTCGCCCTCTTAGCCTCGGCTGTATTTTTCCCCCTCCTAGCTTACATCCAGCAAGACAACAGTCCACAAGTTGAACTCACCTGACACGAAGCGACCGCGACACAAGAGTGTGTTCATCGCTGCGTTGATTTTTAAAGAAAAAGGAGAGATTTTGTCCGAGTCGTCGTGGAGATGTTTCAGCGTCCGTCACCAGCTCCCTCTCTCTCCCTCTCCCTCTCTCTGTCTCTCTCTCTCTCTCTCTCTCTCTCACACACACACACTCCGCCTGAAGCTCGGCTGCCCGTCGAAGTCCCCCCTCCGCTCCGACGACCGGGCGGACCAGCTTCCTTAAAGCCCGGAGTCCAGCCGAGCACGGGAAGGGATCCGTTTCAAATCCGGCGTCGGTGTTGTTTAGTTTTTTTGTGCGCGTTTTTTTTCTTACGGTAAACATCCACGTTTACACCAAAAAACTCTATTCTTATTTTATTTAAATAAAATAATAAAAAAAAATCACACATCGTAAAATACTTTAATATGTCTATTTAATCTGCATTATTATTTTTATTTTTTAAAATACTTTCTTTTTTTTTTTTAATAGTAGCCCAGAGGACTTAGCGACACTTTAACCATCAGGCGCCTTCTTATGAGAAAGTTTTATCTCCCAGAAGAGTAGTCTGATTACTGAGACAACTCCCAGTGTGCTCCACACTGATAGCTTTATATGTTGGGGAGTAAAAATCCTGCATATTATTGTGCTTAGAATACAATTCCCACCCTATTTTTTCTGTTATAACCGTATTAAAGCAATTTTAAATCTTTTTTTTTAATGTAGCCCAAATTCACAATGGTGAATCCTAACTGAGAAATTGAGGTGAATGCAAAAATAATCAAGTTTCCTGGCTCTTGAATGGACGTCATTGTCTGGAACCAAATTAAAAACACACTACATCGGGATTATTGAGTTGTTTAGGTGTGTTTTAGAAGCGTAATTGCTCATTGTTCTCCTCTGGACTCCTCTCGACATGCCATTTTGAGAAAAAAAAACATTTTAATGGGGGGAAAAACATCCACAAGAGGAGGGATCATTCTCCCAGGACGGACAGACGTGTAACAGATGTCGCATGTACTGAACAGAGCAATAAAATCACCAGTATCTGATACCGATTATATAATATATATAAAGTGATTGGATCCATGGACGACCAAGTTATTGCCTGAGCCACAGAAGAGTGAGCAATTACACACCTAAACATCTCAATAATACTTTTGTAGTGGGTTTTTAATTTGATTCCAGACAATGATTACATCAAAATACCATTCAGGATCCAGGAAACTTGATAATTTTTTGCATTCACGTCAGATTCTCAGTTAGGTTTCACCAGGCGCAAGTTTCATCACGATACAATATTACAAAGTCTGCCGCAATAACATTTCGATACGATACGATACGATGCGATACGATACAGGGGCCTGCGATCAATATGAGACGATATCATATGCCAATTTAACACAAGTTAACAACATTGCCCTGGTTCTCTGGACAAAAAGTAAGTAAATATCACTGAGAATAATCTCTGTGGCAAACACAAGCAAGTGTTAGATTCTAAACAGACAGCACTAAACGTCTTACTACACAATTACTATACATGTTAAGTACTATACATGAGTAAGAATAGTTTGTAAGTAAAGTCGGCCTGTAAAGACGGAATAGTGAGAAGACGAGTCTCCGTGTTTGCTGTGATGACATCTAATGTCCCTGACAACTTCTGTAGTCTCATTTAGCCACTTGTTAGCAACTTGTTAGCGACTGAAACGCAAGCGCTTTATTATCAAATTGTGGGACATTCAGTGGTGTATTTTATGTTGTGGAACAAAACCTGTAAATATCCACACACCTTATTTCAGGCATTTAATAATAGACTTTGAGACGAGGGAACCCGATGTGCTAAAATGCTAACTGGTTTCCAGGTTATAGGACTACAAACTACTCCACTCTATTTTAGTGAAGGGATATCTACTGAAGTTAGCGTGCTAACCAGCTAGCAATGGCCTGACTTGTCTTTTAGAGGTGATAGTCCAATAGTACAGCTTATCTTTAGATTATCTGTGAATGAATCCATTTTGCATTCACTGTCGTCAAACTGGCCTCCTTTGTTATCGGAGGATGTGTACTCCAAACTCGCCGTCAGCTCTGAGTCAGCTAATGACCGCTAACTGCACAGCATACTGAGCTAACTCGCTGGCTGCAGTTACAATCAGCGTGTTTGCTGGTGATATGCTGCCCCCTGTTTGTTTGGAGGCCTCATTTTTACAGATGGCCAACTCTCACATATTGAACCTTTAAGTGAATCCAACACTATTTTGGTGGGTTGTTCTACAACTTTGTTGTTGCAAAGAGGTATATTTGGGTAAATAAGATACTAACGTAGTATGAGAGATTCTGCCAGCCCTCAGCCTCAACAAAGCCAATGCAAAAAGACGGCAGATCCAGAACAAATTGCATTTATCTACACTGGGATTCAAAACCTTCACTTCACTTGACATTTTGAAAGTCTCTAGTGATGCACTGTTTTCTTTTGTACCGTACAAAATGGCTTTTGAGCTAAAAGATTACCTGTTTACATGAATCATTCGAATCTCTGTGGATACACATAAATCCACATTTTATTGCTTCCCCTTAAAGTTCCCAAACTGTCACAAGTTTAGGATTCATAGCTTTTTCTTGAGACAACAGCAGAGCTGAATGAACTCATCTCACATCCGACACACTGGATCATTGACTGAACACTCCTCTCACTCTCTTTTCTGTCCCATTAACCCTGAATGTGATTAATGGACGCTCATCTTGTTTTATAGCCCTGAATTATGTTCAGTATCTTGGCTTGCGAAGACAGAATATTCTTGTCAAGTGGATATTTGTAATACTAAACAGGACCAGCACATGTCGCCTCTAGCCTTTGATCACGTTGCTGTTTATTCAGGAACAATTTAAGTCTCTGTATGAGGTTTTCAACATTAAATTTCAGCCAAATCTGCCTGGATAGACGTCTTTGGGATTCCAAAACAGGGGTAACAAAAATATTAATGTTATAATATATTGTTTTTGAATGGAAGATGCCTTAAAACATGTTGCAATACAAAGTGAAATATGTCTGAAACGTTCTGTAAATTGTGCACGTTCATTGTTTTGTACATGGTGTTTAACAATGAATAAAGCAAAAAGTCAACAGAAATGTCCATATAAGTCCTATAAGTTGATTTTTTTTAGTAGTTTTCAAGGCATACAGGTTATATATGTAAACTGTGATACACTTCATTATGTTTTATCTGTGTCACAGGGTTGTTGTCATGACGTTGCACTATTATAAGCGCCGCACCTGTTGGCACAGATTTTTTTAATCAGCTCACAAAGTTCACAGTGCAAACCGTCAGCCAACAGGAGCTCTGAGTCTTGTTCTGTTCTCAGATAGGTTCACAGTTTGGTTGGTTACTTTCCACGGTTGTTCTTCTGATTTTGTTCTGTCAGTTAGTGGAATGTAGTTCATATTTTGATCAGTTTCTCCCTCATTATTTGTGGCATTTATGATGTACCGTATGTCTGCACTGAGGTTTATGACGCTGCAAAAGCAACTAACAATTATTTCACTTCATTTGTAAGTTATTTTTCTGACTGATCAAACTATCAAATTGACAATCAAATGTCAAGAATCATTAAAAGCATTAAGACATGCAAGTGACTAATTGATTTGTTGTTTTCTGAAACATTACATGTGGTGATAATCTGAGTATCTGCACCTGCTGGTTGAATTAAATCTTCTCTTGATTTGAACAAAGACATAAAGATAATAATTTAGAGTTTCTGATAGCGTTGAATGTGTGAGGAGGACTGTGAGGACTCTTTCATGTAATCACTGGTGGCACATAATAAAATGTTGCCTCACCACACCTTGTCATAAAATAATCCTTCTGGCACTAGAACTGACATCTTCAAACTCTTTAATCACACATTTAGTAAACATTAGTAACTGCAGGTCAAACAAAGACACTCGCACTGTGACTTTTGCTACACTGGAAAGACACATTCTCAGAGCTGAAACCATCTCAGGTTACCTTTCGACATTTCACTTTACATTTCCAAGATCAAATTCCACTTTTCACCATCCATAATCGTTATGTCTTTACTTGTGACCATTTCCATTTGTTCCCATATATGTATTAATTTTCCTCAAGATCAGGGGGTTGTTCAAAGCGAGATGGTGGTGGTGACATTTTAAGATTTATTAGTCGACATTCACAACAGTAGAAACCTTGCTAGGGCAATAATTGAATAAAAATAACATACAGTGTAATGCAGTGAGCACAGAAAACATCACTGTTTTGTCAATATTGTTTTAAGTTGCATTCTTTGTATGCGTATTTCTTATGATGACCATACGGAGTAAATAGATCTGCTGGGTTATGTTGTTATGCTGCTGCTGCTGTGTTTGCTCTGTGCCATTCATTTTGGATCTTTAGTTATATTGAGCAATGGCATTCAATTTACAGTCCTACTGAGTGGCCTTCCTTCCAATAATCTCCACTGTATTTCAGATTAAAGATATAAGATATATAAGACATTGAGTCTGTGTTCACTGGCCTAACTTTGAACTTTCTGCACAATCATCCAGGTGGAAATATGGTGAAAATGGACTTTCTGGCAGGAATCACTTAAAGAAAGACACCAAGTGCCTTTGCTGGTTAATGTTCCTCATCTCAGTACCTTAACATTTGCTACCATTAGACTTAATAATGACTACAATGATACGTTTTTATACCATGGTCTAGGTGAATACTCAGTTCTGATTGGCTGCAGGCTGTCAATGAAATCCTGATGTAGGGACACCTCTGGAGTGAAACTGCCTGTTCACCGCTCTAAGTTAATGCGCTATAGTCTGTATCTAAAAGGAGTAGCATTGGCTACCAACTGGCTCCAGACATCTCAAGGTTAAAAACAGATTAAATTAGAAAGTTATTTAAACATTGAACGTAGTTCTCCAGCATCATCCTCTGAACGCCATGAGATGGAACTTGTAAAACAGAAGCTGCTTGTGCTACGAGACGTAGCTTACACTCAGGGTTGTGTGAAATAATGTTGGTAACCTAAGTATCCATTAATTAAACTGACTTTATGTGTTTACTCCACACTACAGCGCTTCTACACTGTCCCTATGGGCTCACTGGTATCAAGTGATCGTCATTCACATCCCAACCCAGACAGCAAGTTTTGACATTGATTTTGGGACAATGACATGGCTGACTAGCTCGTCTTGTTGTTAAACATACTGTCAAATTAGATTAACTACTTGTGAAGACTTTGAGTCTTGCTAGCCTGACGTTAGCTCTTTGGCTAACAGCTTAGCCAAAGGCCTCTATGAGCTGAGTGGACTAGTTTATCTCCCGTTGCTAAGAGCAACATAAGAGCTACATAAGAGCCTTATGGGATTGTAATAATTGTTATTCAAAACCTTGTGTGTGCGACAGAGACCCTGTAAGTGAGTGCTTGTGGGAAAACTTCATTGTAATGATGGCAAAATATAAATAAATGGTCTTATTCTTTTTAATTCTGCAAGAAACCATGCTATCAGTGGAATAACGCCCTGCCAGGTGTCTCTCAATCTCTGATAATCGACACCTCATCGTGCATTATCTCTCACATGTAGCTCCTTTGACGACAGACTTTACAAAGTGCTTTGACAGACAAAAGAGCAATAAGATGCTAAGAAGGCAATATCACTGAAAGAAGCAAGACCAGAGAAAATTAAAGATTAAGTTGAAACAAGGCAAAAGATGCAAAATGTCAATATAGATATACAAAGATAAAAATCATGAAAGCAACGAAGAGATGGCGCTGAATAAAAGCAAGTCTATAGAAGTGGGTTTTTAAGAAGTGATTTAAAAGAAGTCGCTGCCTCTGTGAGTATTATCTCCTCAGGCTTTTTGTGGCAAAGCTGAGGGACCCTGATGACAGGAGCAGGGTGACCTTTAGATTTAAGCCCCCGACTTTGGAGCGACCAAAGGGAAACCCACCTGAGGATCTGAGGCTGCGAACCGGCTCATGTGAAGTGGGATGTCTCGCTGGAAGATGCATTTTCATGTTAATGCAGTCAGTTTTTTTTATTTTTTTATAAGAAAAGCAATCCGACTCTGGCTTATCTGTAGTCCATAAAAAGCGAATAATCTCCTCGGTGGCTTTTGAGGCGTGTCAATATTCTGCTCACATGGTGTTTTCGTTAAGCAGTCGACATCAGCCCGTCTCCAAACACACTTTTGTGGGACCAGCAGACAGTATTTGAGCCCAACGAGCCAATACACTGTCACTACACTGTTCTGATTAGATGCTGCTCTATTCTGAGAGGGAAAAAAAACTGCATTCTGCTGTCCACATTAAAGCTGTAGCTCTGTTAATATCCGCTTCAAGAAATGAGGTGATTTGCGCTGATGGTAATGGGACTGAAAAAAACCCAAATGGCCCCATTTTCATGGTGGCACAAAGACTGGCACAAGCAGCATTACAGCATATTGGTATGTGGCTGACCTTGAAATGCACTTTGGTCATTTGGTGTTTTCATTTGCATGCAAATGAGAAAGTGGAGGGGAGGTGGGGGTCGGTGGGTGGTTTTTGGTACTTGGTGATAACTGAGTCTGACGATGCCCTGAGAATAGACGTCGGAGGAGTAATTCATTTGATAATAAAACAAAAGGCATGATGGAAATACAGAGCGGCCTCTCTGTCTCTGTCTTTCTGTGTCTCTCTTTTCCCCCCAAAAATAACTTCACTATCTGTTGTGGAAGCTCGGCCACAAGGCAGAAAAAAAAAAATTAGCCAGTGAAAATAGACGTTCAGCACCATGGACAGCAACCCTGCTCCCAGCAGCCTCGGAGGGGAAGAGAATGCAACCCTTTACTTTTTCCAACAAAATCACATCTTATGTATCCGTCAGGCCTTACAGATCCTTTAGATCACATTCCAGCCCTCTATCATCCACTTTCAATGCACTGCATCGTAGTAAAGATGATATGTTTCAGACCAGTCACCAGAAAAAATGTTGGCTTAGCCTGACAAACCACTTGGTTAGCGCTAGGAAAAGTTTTGGCTTAAAACGCCTGTTTTGGTTGCCAAAAACAAAGCTGCAGATGATCCTGGCTTCCAGTCAAAAATACCATTATTTTGGTGCCAAACTAGCAGCTGGAAATTCTCCTGAGGGTCTCCTAAAAATATCCACTGTGGCAAATGTTGGAAAGCAGCAGTCCTTCGTCAAAAATATCCGGTGTTTTCACACTTACAAATGGTGAAACGCAGTCTTGAACAGCACTCACTGGCTTCACCGCCTTCTCGCTTGTAACTCCACCATCCCGAAATGAAAATCAGGTCATAAACATGTCATCTGAGCCCGATATATCGTGTTTTGTATAAATGTCAATATGACATGTACCAATTTAAACATCAGTGGTTTTATCCCGGCGTCTGGGCTGAAGCGGGTACGTGCTAGAACAAACGGCAAAAGTTTTATGAGATAATGCTGCTGGTGGCAGTAAAATATTGATTCTGAACACATAAACAAGGCAAAATGATCTAGTATAATAAAAAGACGGGGAACAAACAGACTCCCAGAGGCAGTTTGAACATCGCTGATGATACATTGTGCTGACATTTCTGTGTCTTTATATTCAGACCATATTTTCAGATGCTTTTTATCTTCATTGCAGCACAAAAGATGACAAAGGGCAGGTCGCTGACCGAGTCTCAATTTGTAAGATGAAAGAATCAGTTATCCATTTAACTGATTTAGTGCTGACAAGCTTCTAACTGAATACTGAATACTGAAAATGTCAGTGCAAAAAAAAAAAAAAGTATCCTGGACAGGCGACAAACTAAAACCCAGTGTTAACTTTAATCTAGAAAAAGTTAAATGTCTCATATTATATTTGGATCATTTAGTTCAAGTTAAACTACTTTCATTTTGAACATGTGCTCCTTTGGAAGTGAGCTCTGGTTTTTACAGAAGCTGGAATGGCTCAAAGAAAATCCATCATTTGGTGGAATTAGAAGAGTAAAAACAGATGAGAAGATTCAATTAATGCCACATTTTGAGCATTGTTTGACAAGCCACTCAATAAATTGAAATAAAATTAATATTTGGCTGAGACACAAACGAGCTTACATATAATATGTAAGAATTCAGCATAAAAAGGTTTAAAAACAGCTTTATTATAAACCTTTATTATACATGTCATTGAGTTTTGTTCTTGCAATATTCAAAATAGTTCTAACAATGATCAAACCCTGAGGAATCCACAAGTTTAGTCAAGTTAACAGTAGAGCGAGGAAGAAAGTCTATGAATGTGACTAATGTGATTAAACATGAACATATCAGCAGTGGTGGTTGTTTAAAGGTGTATTTAACACCAGTGACGGCTGCAGTCAGGTTAATAAACAGGAGTGATGATCTGAAAAGTTTGAAAGTAATCCCCTAAGATCTCCTCCATTCCTCCAGAACGTTCAGCTTTGCACCTTGTTTTTATATAAAAGATTAAAAAGGTTTATCTATTCTTAGTGTCATTTAGAAAACAAGCAAATAAAACATGGATGAACCCAAAGAAACACCAGAAGTATTCACATGCAATGCTCCACGAACACACGGTGGGGTTGTTGTAAACCTCGCTCCTGCTGTGTTGCCCTGTCAGACCCGAGTCCGCCTACAGAACGCTCCCGGCCAACAGAATCAAACGCCTTCAGGCAGAACCAGAAACAGGAGAGTGCTGCTCGTAAGCCATCGATTGGAGGATGAATTACAACACTGTAGTAAGAGCAGGAGTGGAGGGTGTATTTATGTCAGTAAGCAAACTAATCCATAAGGGTCCATAACTGTCGTACTGTTATATATTATCATCATTGGATTATTAATCCTCTCGCATTAATAGAAAAGAACATTTTGCTGTTGTAGCTGTATCTTTATTAATGATTATGCTTAGGAATCCAACTTATATGAGTATTTTAATTAATGTGCTGATGATTTTTTCCAGTTAATCGACTGACTGTCTAGTTTGTAACATTTCTGAAAATAGTGACAAATGAGCCAAAGTGATACTTTCACAGTGTTTGTGCTGTCTAACCATTCAGCCAAACCTAAAGATAAACAAAGATAAAAGACAAAATACAAATGCAAATATATACAGCCAATATTTATTTTTGTTAACCAGCTGTACTTGTATGGACAGTTGGTACATACTCATATGTTTTTGTATGTAAATCTACATTTGTACTGTAGTTGTAGTAATGAAAGCTGCCAAATAAAGGCAGTAAAGTACAACATCTCCCTCTGGATTTAAAGAAAGCAGCATGAAATAAAGGTACTTAACTAAAGTACATTGATATTGTTTAGTTAATCTACTAAATTACATTCCTTCATGAGCAGCTGTTCGGGTAATCCAAATTAAGTTATGATGTTGAATCAACATTAGGTAGAAATTGGCATTTTGTGCAATTTTGGTAAATAAAAAGTGACATAAAGTTGCTTTAACGGTGCCAAATGTTGCCATCCACTATTACTTAGCATGCCATCATCTCATATCACATGTTCAACGTCCACCTCAACCTAATTAAACTCCAGTATTTCCACATTCTTCCACCAGATGGCAGTGTAGGCACATATAAAGCTCACACTGTGTACTTCCTCTCCGTTCTGGTTCAGCTGACGTCCATAAAGACTGAGCTCAGCATGAGGGTAGATAAATGTAAAATGGAATATACTGTCTACAACTTAAAATCTTATATGACTTAACTTAACAATGTTACTTATAAAACCATACAATGAACATTTCAATAAAGTCTAGTGACGTAAAACAATAATGAAAACGAGTGCTTTCATCATTTTTTCTTCACTTTGCTTCACATTTCACTTTTACATTCTGTCTGGAGGAAGAACAGAAGGATTTTTTCATCATTATAAAATCTTCATTTGCAACCCGGTCTGTGCCGCTTATAATACGTTGGGTCGCACTACAGCAGATTGACTCTTTTTGTGATCCGAGCGTAGAAAATCTTGTTTATTGTCGAGACCCAGGAGCGTAAAAACACACCGTACCACGAACTACCTCGACCGTAAACATGCTCGTCAACTTCTGCAGAGTTAATCACAGCACCAGATGCACCCTCAGCATCTGCAGTCATTAATAACTTCTATTTACTACACCAGAACTTCTTCACTATATTATTTTTTTGGGGGGGAAAAAACCTCCTCTGTGAAGTGAGATTTCTCAAAGGAGACATTTAGGCTTATAGCAGTCATCACTCATGTGGCCCTGCTGCTGCAGGGGGCAGCAGAGACCCACACTGGAGCTCCCACTTCTTCTCTTTTGCAGTATTTGTAGTATTCAAATTAGAGAACAGCGGTATGGTAACAGCTTTAATTACAACACAAAGTTCAATCTTCATTTGTCGCCTCTCATTCTTGCGTCGTCTCCTCGGAGGAGCTCGACAAGCTGATATGATAGCTGATGTTTATTAACCAAAATGAAACTGATCCACAGCCCGAAATGCCAACTGGCAGGGCCATTATTTTTCTTAATGCGCCTGTCAGATACCAAAAGTGCACACGTCTTGCTGGCATGTGGTCCGGGGGAAGAGAAGATTCGACGAGTTCAAATGCAGGCAGACAGGTTAACTGTGCAGACAGGAGTGCAGAGGTCCACTGATTCTTGTCAGCTGCCCTGTCAGTTTCTGCTGACTCCTTCCTGGGGTTCAGCTGAGCCATAATCATGGAGGAATCAATCTATATACATGAGATAAACAACACATGGTAAACAATGGCAAGAGGAGACGAGGAGAAGGAGCCCGATCGTGGAGCAGGAAGTGAGCGCGAGCCCGACACAAAGCTGCAGCAGAGCGGAGGTTTTACAATGAGATGTAAAAAAGGCTTGAAGACGGTTTTTTTCAGAGAGAAAGCCAAGACCCCAGCTGTGGCCCTGCTCCCACTCAGCACACATGTATGCACATATGCAGGTCCGCCCACACACACACACACGCACAAAGCGGGCCTCTGCTGATTTGTGTCAAAAAACACAATAAGAGCATATTCACTGTGAGCCAGCCCGATGTACCAGGAAACCATTTTCACACAAGTACAGAATCAGCCGCTTTTTTGTGTGTTTCAATAGCCAACATAATACATATTCCAAAGGGACAGTTCACTTCAAAATCAAAATGACATACGTCTCCTTTTCCATTGGGATGGTTTTGGTGTGAGATGCAGTTTGGGAGCCATGTCTCGGCTTGTGGCGCTCAAAGAGTAAATCTATTTACATTTTCATGTGCGTTCTCACCCCACAAAGAGAGTAACAACAAGTGGTGGCTGAAATTTCCCCTCAAGAAATGAGACAAACCTTCAGGAAGCCTCATACCTCATCAGCAGTTGTCAGAAGGGTTAATGTAAACGGACGCGATTGATTATCTCAATTATGTTGTCGCCAGCTGTGGTGACTTCTTTACTGTGGCAGTCCTGATATTATCACAATGCCGTGTGACATTTATCTGATGAGGATAGAAAGAACATGGATGCTTAAGGTTAGCTATTGTCACACTATCAATTAAGTCAAGTAAAAGACAACACTGCTTTGTTTTGTGGCTACTAACAGTGCTACGACAGGCTAACGTTAGCGACTCAGTCTGCTACGCTGACAGTAGAGGAGCCGAAGAAAGTGCAGCTACGTCACTGCTGGACTTCAGTTCAATGTTGGTCATTGTATGTCATCATAAGGAGGGAACGCAACCTTAACTTCCATTCCAAACTGCACAAATTAGCAACGGTGTTAGCCAGTCAGCTTGTTAGCCACGGTGTTGATTATGTGATGTGATTTCGAACAAAGACCTTAGACTCAGTGTTTTCGTTGTAGTTGCCGTCTTTGGCAACTACGAGGAAGAGTCACTGCGACGCTCAGACCTCCCGACGCTGACAGTGTTTATGTGTTGCAATTTGGAACAAGAAAAACCAAACAACATATGGTGACGTACTTTCCACGATGCCTGTCGGGTCAGGATCTCAATCACAACACATCATAACAGCATGCGCGTGGTTATAAACAGTCGGCGGATACATTTTTAGATTTACAGGTGGAAACAGAGATTGCTGTGGTGATACTGTGTGTGAAAATGGCAATAACATACCTTAGTTAGCTTAGATAGCTAGCCTTTTGTCCATGAGTAGATGAAAACTCTCACAACAAGATTACCTTCAGTGCCGTTTAGCTCAGTTATATTTCAAAGTTTCTCCTTCTCCAAAACCTGGCAACTGAAGCATAAACAGCACTACAGGTAAGAGGAAAACACTTATTTTTGATTTTGCATTGAACTGTCCCTTTAAGTTAAATCCTAAATGTGTATATACACCCTCGTGGCTGAACATGCACATAAATACATGTTAATGTACCAAAATAATCTCGTCTCTTTTCGCAGTTTCCTAAAGCTTTAACCAATATTTTGGGGGACTGATTTACATGCTGGCAGCTTATTTTCCCCGAGTCTATCTATTCTTAGAGTGAACATAAGCCTCGCGGAGAGGAAACAATATTTATGCCTGTCAGGTTTGACATGTAGGATGATTCAGCGACTCACTGATCTCTGACAATCCTCTTCGCGTGGAAGCTTCCAAAAGCTCCCACAGCACGAGCTCAGGCCGGCTAAAAAAAAAAAAACTGTGACTTCACTGAATTAAACTCGTTCTTTTCTCCACGTCAGTATTTTCGGGGACCTCCTCCATAGCGACTGCGAAAAAGCCATTTGTCAAAAGTCCTACACAATCAGGGAGCAAAATCTGCTTAATTCCGCTCCGAGTTTGTGCCATGTTTAATTTGTCCTCGTGTCGCGCTCGGGGAGGAAAGTCGTGTTTGTCAGCACCTATTGACCAACAAGTGAGCACGAGCGCTTGTCCTTCTGCATTTGGCTCGTCTGCTACAGCAGCGTTCTGCAGGCTTTTTCCCCGTCTGCACATTTGTGAGTACAAGTTTGTGTCCTTGCTTTTGTTTTTTTTTTCCACAGTCTGGGCAGCGTGGTGCTCCGCAATGTCGCTCAGAGGCCACGTTGCATAACCGCTATTCATCTGAAACCTCGGAGGCACACCGGCCTTTTTTCGCCCCCCTCGCAGATATCGCGGCCTTTTTACATTTCCACAAGGCCGAGGTGTCAGGATCCATCTTTGGTGTCTTTTGTGATGCCTCTGATCATTTAATGGCACGTGCAGCTCGGGAATGTGATGGTCAGGTGTGCCACGGTCGAAGCTGCGTGGGAGGAGATGGCTGCTGCTGCTGCTGCTGTTTACCATAGTACTGTACTTCCACTGTGGAGGCAGAGAAGTGAACCAGAATAACCTGACATTTCGAATGCACTCGCAAGACTGGGTGGAAAAAAGAGGAGCATGAAAAAGACAAATGACGGCCGCGGAGGAGCAAAGGAGAACTTTTATTTCATTATTATATACTTGATTGAAATTAATTCCATCCAGGGGCCATCCATGAATCTATTATCCCATGAAAAATACATCCCTCATGAATTAATTTATCGCAGGTCACCGGGAGACGGAGCTGATTTAGCGGGCACGTAATGCTTTTAGGCTAAAAGTTTGCAGATGCAGAGCGTGCGGTGACCCTCAGAGCTCAGAGGACAGTGTCGTGTCAGATAAACACTCAATTTTCTAAACCTCCCTCCCCCCACCAACAAACCCTCTATCATCTCCACACAGTGGGGTATTGATTGGCAAAGAAAGTACATTTAATTTCTCTCTCAGCAGGTTTGCTGAGTGCCCAGCTGTCCTTCAGACCCCCTTTTTCCTCCGCTTAATGGAATATTCCAGGGAGAAAGCGAGAGAGGGAGAGAAAGAGCGAGTGGATGTGCGCCTCCGACACCTACACTCCGCAGGGAACGCCGATTTGATGAGTTCCTGTCACAGGGAAATCACATGGCAGCTATGCACTTGGGAATTTTTTTTTTTCCTTTTTCGCCGCTCGTTCATTTCTGTCATTTGAATATGATTAATCTCTTTGTGTAGGATGGCGGTTAGAGTAGATCATCTGCATTTTCTGCATGCAGCGAGGAGTGTTTTCTACAAACGCCTCGACAAAACACGCCGTTAGAGAGGAAAAAAATAGTGTTGTTCCTCTTCTCTCCTCGCCAAAATAATGCCTCTGTTTTCCATCCAAAAAGAGCCAAGCGCATAATTTCAGATTTTACTCATCAAATCAGACATCTGGTGTTTACAGTCACAAAGTAAAAAAAAGTGTGTTTATATAGTATTAAAACACTTGTGGTGCATTAATTACAGATTTGGAGCGTATCAGTATCTATATGCATTTACAAAACGGGTAACAAATGAAAGGCAGATCTTGAATATGTGAGCGGGTAAACATTGGAGTAATAAATGCAAATGCATAATGTGTCTCTGAGTGGTTTGATGAATGTGTAAATGATGTGAATCAAAGGCTGCAGCCTTCACATTCAGCATCTTAACCCAGTTAGACACCTGCGGGAGACGTTTGACCGACTTATTGGAACGGGCCTTTCGAGCCTCGACCAGTTATTTTCAGTTAAACCACGTGAGGAGGTTGTGAGTTCAAACACTCACTGACATCTGAGTCCTGACGAGGGAGCCAGACTAAACACTGCTTTATTATAATGAGCGGTCACAGGACATAAAAAAGGTTTGGGATGAGCTTATTGTGTTTTAAATGTAAAACATAAAGTAACGGTAGTGGAAGTACAAGTACATCACTGAGATATTGCTTAAATACGAGTAAAATACTGGATACTTACGTAAAAGTAAAAAGTATTCTTCGACTCAGAGTATGAGTTAGCTGAGGTTCAATCAACATTCAGTTTGATTCAGATACATTCAGATTGTTTTCAGTAATTAATTCTGATTTTCAAAGAAGCAAAGTAGATTACAGACTTGGAAAAAGTAGAAATACATCCAGAAATGACTTGATTACAGTAATTTGAGTAGATGTAATTAGTTACTTTCACCCCTGGTAAAAGTAACTAGTAACTATATAAAATACGTAAAAGTATAAAGTAGCATCAGATAGAAATACTACATCACCGTCCCATAAAGCTAACTAGCTACTGAGCTACATTTATGAAAAATAGTGAGAGAACCACAAAAGTTACAAACCATATGAAACTAACAGCTCGTAAATCGACATGTTTTCTTTGATCGATGGGAAAAACATGTAAGGGTAATTCTGTCAATTTTCCACCTTAAAATGTGTTTACATTTCTTGTGAAAAAGAATTATAAAGCCTTTTGTAGCTGCAGAGGAAGCTGCATGTAAATCTGATAAATTACCTACAGTGATGTCACTCAGTGACTGAGATGCATTGTGGGTAATATAGGCATCAGGTTTTGAAAAGCAGGGCAACAAATAATCAAAATCGAAACAGCAGAACCAGAGATATCACAGAGATATCACCTAATTTAATCCACACATTCTTCTCCCTATCGAAACAAAGTGCCTACATTACCCACAATGCAACGTCATGCAGTTTTCTCTGGAGCCACATAAGGCTTTATTCAGTTCTCATCACGTAAACACACTGTAATGTTGGACTGTCAGTGAGGCTCTATCTTAAGTTCAGTCATGAAGACAATTATTTCTGTAAACACTTCGGCGAGTTTTTCCTCACACCGTTCTGTTTTTTCATTCCCGTCACGCACCATTCATGCTGTCGTTCTCCTGCACGCCCACCTCCACCTCCCCGTCAACACGCAGGCATCGCCAATTCACCAGCCAAAGTCTTTCTGTGGAGGCTGTATTATCACCCAACATCTGCTGTAATAAACCTTATCTTTACTGCAGTCACCAGTCTCTCCTCACTGAGCCGCTCTTGGTAATCACAACAGCAGCTGCAGGGACGAATGAAATTGATGTTGTGGCGGGAACGTTTTCGCCATTCCTGGCCAGTTACGGCAAAACACACGAAATGATTGTCTGATTGTCAGACTGTCCTGACGGCCCGACACTCGACCAGATCTGTAGGCCCTTTGTTTTAACCTCTGTTATATGAACACGCCACAGATTATTGGCTTAAAGTGGCATTTTTACAAACCATCATCCTCTAACATGTTTTGAGGATCGCCAGTGCACATGTGAACAGAGGGAGCTGTTTGAAGTCTGATCAACGGCCTCAAGTGATGTCATTTAAAGCAAAACTCTCGCCAAAACGCAACCTTGGCTTTTATTGTGAATGTACCCGAGTCAAACCTTCGTGTAAAAGCATAATTACGACGAAAGAAGCACTTTTAAGATTTGCCGTATTTTCGTTTTCGTGTTCGTTTTCAAACTCATTTTCAATGGGAGTGCTATGGGCACTTTTACGATAGCATCAAAATCTCTATTTTTAAAACACTAAGAAGGCTCGACACAACATGAAACTTTGCTCGTAGTATCACCAGGGTCTCTACACATGAACACGAGCATTGAGAACTTTGTTTGTATACACAGAGTTTACTAAAAAGAAAGTTTTTGAGCAACTCACGTTGGCAGTAGCTTGTTCCGCTAGCCGCCGTCCTCCCAGCTGAGAATTGTCGATCTCCGAATGTGACGTAACCTGGAGGACAGTTAAGGTGGAACGCTCCTAAAGCTTAGTTCCATATAAATGCACGGATAATTTGTTGTTTTGTCGTTAGCAAAAAACAATATTGACCTTTAAGCCTCACAGAAGAAACAATGCTAAAATAAAAAGCCGGAAAAGTCACGTGAGGTATTGCGTCACGTTGTTGCTGGAAGACAGTAGTTCCACCTTAACTGTCCTCCAGGATACGTCGCACTCGGATATCGACTCTTCTCCACTGGCAGGACGGCGGCTAGCGGAACAAGCTACCGCCAAGGTGAGCTGTTCAAAAACTTTGTTTTTAGTAAACTCTTCGTACACAAACAATTTCTCAATGCTTGTGTTCATGTGTAGAGAACCTGGTGATACTACGAGCAAAGTTTCATGTTGTGTCGAGCCTTCTTAGTGTTTCAAAAATAGACATTTTAATACTATCGTAAAAGTGCCCGCAGCGTTGAAAATGAGTTTGACCCGAAAACGAAAATACGGTCAATCTTAAAAGTGCCTCTTTCGTCGTAATTATGCTTTTACACGAAGGTTTGACTCAGGTACATTCACAAAAAAAGCCTAGGTTGCATTTTGGCGAGTTTTGCTTTAAGGCACTTGAAAATGAATAAAAAGTGAGTGCAATTAGAAAGAACAGCGCTCATCAGATCTCTGCAGCCCAGCGTGATCTCTGCTCTGATGCTTCATTTCGCTGCTACTATCAACTATCAAAGAAAAAGAAAACTTGCTTTTTGAACTCTTGGGAATCTGTTATAGACACGCAGCGCTCAACCTGTTAGAGTTTCAGCCCCAGGAGCAGCCACCTCTGCCAAAGTGCACAATAAGTCCAGCTCGCAACAAAACGTCTTCCAAGTTGTGCATTACTTCGACTTATGGTCTTGTTTTTGTTTTTTCGCTCTGGAACCGAGGGACATAAATTCTCGCGCAACGCAACCGCTGTTTTATGAGGCAGGAGAAACCATTCATCGCTGAGGAGAGAGAGAGAGAAAAAAAAGTCACGTTCACCTTTATACTTTTGTCCCTGAAGTGAAAATTGAGTTTTACATTTCCCGAGCTTTTAGCAGTTGACACGTCGTGCCTTTGGGAGTGTTTGTGAATTTCAAAGTACAGCCATATGTCTCCTAATGGGACAGCATCCCCATGTGTCCTTTATTTTTTTCCTCCCCTGTCATCCCCCCGAGACTTTAACAACTACATCCAACCTCATTATAAGTGAGGATGACATCATGTGCAACGCTTGCTCTCTCCCCGAAGACCCATCGTGCAAAAGTGTTGCTAAGGCCGCTGAGATGCACAGGAGGGTTGGTCGTGCAGGCCGGCCTGTGTACATCTGTTTTGATGGAAAGAAGAGTGTGTGTGTATGTGTGTGAGGATGGTGTTGCATATATATACACACATACATAAAAACACAGCTGCTCTTTTGTTCACAGGCTTTTTAATGTTTGATCTAAGAGCGCAAACAATACGGGAAATACGGTCTAAATAGAAATTTTGTATTTGTCACTACTTTGTTTTTTGGGGGGGCAGAAAGTACATTATATCTCCATTAAAATAACGGGACTGAAATACATTTATTAATCAATAACAAACAGACTAATTTCCTCTTGTGTCGTTGGCCGTTAGCATTACAATTACAGCATTTCTTCGTTGACTCCGGACAGCAACATGGCCAACGCTAGCTGACATGTAAGAGCAATTACAACTCGCTCTATCGAAGGTAATTCCTGAAAACCTGTCTCCATTTTGGGTCCTGGCTTGTTTACCTCTAGACTCTGTTGACGACATTACGCTTCCCGCAGCCCAGTTCATGAACTCAAATCCTCCAAAAGTTTGTTTAAAATTCAATCAATAAAAATCAATAAATAGCCATCCAGGACCTGTCCTATGTAAAGCTAGCTAGATGATTCACTTTGGACTGAGCAGGCCCTCTTTATAAATGATGACAGACGTGTGATTACATTTCTAAATTTAATACTGACATGATGCATCTCAACGTCACGATGTCGGCACAGAGTCGCAATTGTAAATCTGCATTTCCTACTGAATGATGTCTGTATCAGAGCCACAGCATAAATCCACCCACAGAGTGTGACCGTATTTTAAACTACACCTCCACACCTCTCCGGTAATCCATTAGCACCCCGCCCATCGCACACACACACAGACGGGGGAAAAACACACAAACACACACTTACTCCACCGCCAGCCCCTGGTGTGACATGCATATTTTATAGACAACCTTTCACTCCAATCCCAGTCCTGAGCCCGAGGGGGCATTCTGGTTAAAAGTCACATCGACTCGGCAAACATTTTCTTCCCGTCTGCCAAGAACTCAGCTGGATTTGTGGTCACTTCAATCAGCGTTAATCTTGCTGGTGTATTAGGAGCATAGAGGATGTATGGAAGCTCACGGAGGACAAAAACAGCACTGATATTTACAGTGATAGTTGATAATAATCTGATAATTCAATAGTTAAAAATGAAGAACTTTATGACTTGAACAATATAAAAGTATTCTCTGATTTGGTAAATGGACCATATTAAACAGAGAAAGTACTCCAGGTGTTTATTCCTCCAGAAAGTCCGGCTCTGCATCTGAGTGTCTCCTCCAAAGCTAGCAGCTTTTATGCTAATATACCACACTCTGCAAATGTCTTTTGTTATGATTTGATAGAGAGACGGTTAAAGGCAGAAATGACCTACTGTGGGTTTAATGTCAAACATTAGCAGACATTTAGCAGCTGCCCCTGTGACCCTGCGAGCTATTGGTGTCAAGGCCAACAGCTCCTGAGAGGATGTCTCAAGGTAAACTGGTCCGAGTCGAACGCCTCTGCCACTATAAATCTGCTTCTATAGTCTGTATTCGTGCGGCTCGGCCTGGTGAAACAACACAGGACTACTTCCACATGGGTTCATGACCTGCAACAAGAAGTCCAGTCCACTGGATGACGGGAGAACTTTCGGGGGCTTTGGCGAATTGATCCCCGGATTAAAACTGACGGATGGGACACAGAACATTCCTCTCGGAGCTTGTGCAACTTGTGCTGAGTGAAGCACATCCGAGCTCACCTCTACAGAAAGAACTCGTGCTCTGCAACCCAACTCTCAGATAAGGCTCGGCTGTCTTCTTTCTTCCCCTGGAGTTCAGCATGAGGAGGCATGTGGCGGGGCGCAGTGATAGTCAGAAGCCCCACCCATCTGCGTTACGCTGCCCTTCGTTGTTTCCACATTTATCCTGCTGCATAACAGCATCGAGCGAACACAGCCCTTACACAAGGCAAACAAAAAACGAGGGCATTGTTGTTCTGTAACTGCAGTGGATTATATGAAATCGACACTCAAAAGATTTCTTCCAGCGCTGGCATGTAATGTAAATCCAACCTGCTGCTGCTTCATGCCAGCTGTATATCCAGCGTGGCCTCAGGGTGAACGCGTTTCAAGAGTTTATCTACTTTTGATGAGAAATAACAACCGTTCTGAAAGGAGACAATACATTTATACATGCTATCTTCAGAGGACGGATGCTTATTGCACAAAATCTAATCTGGTTCAGATGAAACAAAACATTTAGTTATTTATCAAAAAAGAAAAAAATCCTTCCAGCAGCTTGGTGAGACTTTCCGTTATTGAACCATTTTTTAAAAAAAACCCTGTTATTGGACCGATCCTGCCGCAGTTACACAATTCAAACCAAAAGCAAAAAAAACAGAAAAAACGCTCCCCCGCGGTCCTCAGAAACACACTCCCCTTTTAATAAAACATGGGCATGCACAAGTACTGCACCATACAGATGGAATCAGTGGATGATGGTTTGGGATAATGTCACCTCTCGCTGCACTTGCCAACCCTTTTTGTTGGTTGCTAGGAGACAACTCTGTAGTGCCTAAAGGTTTTCAGAGACAGCGTAACGTTCCACAGACCTACTTTTTCTTTCCAGCCACAAAGTGTGTGAAACATGTTTGCAAAGATGGAGGGAGGATTTTCGATTGGGTATCAGTTGGAAGAAGAAGGGAAGCCTGCCAAACGGGTGGATACATATCAATCACAGGTGTGGGGGGGCTGCTGAAGCGTCGCACCAAAAAAATGCTGTTTGATAAAAAAAAAGGAGTGAGACGCTACAGCAGCTGTCTGTGATACGGCAAAGTTATAGATCGTTACTCCCGAGAACATAAAGATTACGTAAGCTGCTCGGTTATATCCAGGAATTAAAAAAAGAGGCTTGCAAGTCCATCTCTCTCTCCGTCAGTGTTTGGATTGTAAGTAACCTCTCCACCAACAGGGGGCAGTAAAGCTCTTCATCAGGTTGACGCTCATTCATTGGCAACTTTATTGTTCTCTCACCCCATGCCTTTGCCTCTCATTATGGTTCAATTTTCTGTCCATCCGCTCTAAACGCGGTTCCCACAACAGGAGCGTGGAAACACACCAGGCCAGTTTATCCGAGGCGATTCCAAACAGCAACCCCCTTTTTTTTTTTTCTTTTTTAGATGAAAAAGGGGGGAATTTCCCATGTTGCCTTCATGTGCTCATAAAAAATCCTCACCTCCTCCTCACGTGTGCAAAATGCACTGTTGGTACAAGCAGCTCTGGAGGTATTAGAGCTGTTTATCCACCAGGGAAGTCTTGTTACGCTTAGTTCTTCAAAGAAAGTAAGAACACTAATCAGCAAACAAGCCTTTTAAAGCCTCATTTTGGCTGAAGACCACAGACTTAACACCATCGCCTCTCTGAAAAACATCTGTTCAGTGACACTACAAGCAACGGATTAAACAATAGTTTGGTTTAAATTACAGATGGGTTAAAGTTTAGTATAGTAGAGAAATGTGGATGGCAGGATATTTGTATACACGACCCAAAAAACACATTTCATCAGACAACGGATGTGTTGAAGCTTTATGTTCTGGTTAGGTTCAGGGCGCAAAAACAACTCAGTCAGGGTCGGGAAAAGATTGTGTTTTGGCCAGTGCCGATTCTATAATCTCTTATAATGTCACCCACATTATAAGCCTCATCAACACATTGTTGCCATGCAAAATATGCCAAGATGACCGGTTAAGGGATTGTCTCTTCTGACTTTGACCACTTGTTTTGTCTCAAAATACTTCTTTTGGTCACTAGAAACACGACTGGAGACGTTACACGTAGTTTATGTCATGACATACACAGCTGGAAACTGTCCAGTGGTTACACAACCAGGAAAGTTGAAACTCTATCTCAAACTGCCGTCACTGGAGTTCACCTCCATCCCCTTCACCTCCCAAATATAAATCTCAGGTCATAACCATGTGATGTGAAGGTGATACGACACATTTTGTAGAAGTGTCAATACGGTACGTAGCCTTTGACAGTACAAATGTGAATGTACAGCCCGTTCACCAGGATATAATGTTAACAGTTAAGCTTTATACAAACCACAGATACCTCCACGGTTGACCTTTGCAGCAAACGCTTATTAGTGGATATTTCTAAAGACACCTTGGGATGTTTACAGCTGATTCTGTCCGTGATCTTGGCAACCAGAACAGGTATTTTAAGCCACACTGTGCTGTTTTCCTCACCTTCACCAAGTGATATTTGTGGCCAAACTTAAGCAGAGCATAATCAGTGTTGTAACAGAGAAATAGAACAAAAGTTGAAACATACAGAAAGGTTAAGTTTGAACATAACATTTATTCTGGCGGATTGGGTTGGAATGTATCAGTGGAGGTAAAAAAAAAAGAAATGAGGAATCAAAATGTGAGATTTTCTTGATTATGATGGAACGGAGACTTTGATCTGATCCACTGAGCTTGATCCTGCTCACTTTTAACCGCATAACTTCATCTACAATGCATTTTTGCACTCTTTTTATTCAGTTAGGGTCCATCTGGTCATTAGTTAATTTCATTATTTAACTGGAATGAAACTGAATTGATTTGCAAGCTGCAAGCTTCTCTCCGGCATTGGCTGAAATTCAAATGATTCCAATAAAATCTCAAGAAAATGTAGACAAAGAGATTCACTATGTTTGCTCTGAGGTTTTCATGAAATGCTAAGCTACTGCTACGAAATGAAACATTCTTTCACTCCAGGCTAGCTACAGCCGGCGTTCATGGCTGCAGAGTAATTGGGATGATTTAATATACCTTCTGCGGGAGAAGAACATTCTTTATTTGCATGTTTTTTTTCCCCCCCACGACACATACAGTACATCACAGGCGTCGCCCTGCTGTTCTTGCTTGTCGCATCCTCTTTCCAGTGGTTGTACAGCCTCTGAAAACTAAAATATGCCTGGAAGAAAAGATGCAGTGTGCAACATCAGAAGCACAATTTAATATCGGCTCTGTAAACTGACAAACTTGCCTGGAAGGAAGACACAGTGTGAACCAGCATTGTTAGCATTGTGGTCTCATATCAGCTTCTGACACTGTCTGAAAGACTGGACTGAACAGGCACAGTAAAGAGTCAGAGGGACCACTTATTTCTCGGTATATTCACATAGGAAATGTATTATTGTTTACAATATGGAAGTTTTAGTTATTTTAGACCAAATCATCTCCAGCCGTGTCCTTTAATTGACCCCCCCCATTGATTGATCTCTCATGTTTGTACCCATCACATGTGCTTTTTCCTGGCGCGGACCTTCATAAGTGGAAATATTGGTTTAATTGATCCTGTTTGGTTTTGAGTTTTTTTTTCACTGGTGGTAAGAATTGGAACAGAAGAAAAAAAAATGTCAGGCTGCCATTCACCTCGAAAAATGTTAAGAAAACCCACTACATTTGGTATCTGTTCTCCTCTTGGCTGCCGGCTGTCATCTTGTTTGAAGAATAACTCTCCTCCTCTATCTCCCCTGTCTTTCTCATCTCAGCGGGGCAGGGGAGGTAGAGATGCCTGCAGCCATGACGAACGAGAAGACTGAGTTTTGGTTCGTTTCACTGTGACAAGAGCACATTTATAACTAACGTGTGTCTTTTATGACTCTTTAAATTCAGTTTTAAGTAATTCCAGTTACCTTGAGATGCAGTTAATATTAATTTCCATGCATATTGTAGCAAAGAGTCGACAGCCATGCTAGCTGCTGGGCGAGACTGTACTCGGTGCTTTGAGCTCAATGCAAGAATCATCAATCTAACAAACTCCCACTGACAAAGCTGAAGTGTCAACCCATCGTAATTCGAGCTTTGGACTACTGTCTTGAAGCCCCAAGTTTGGCATTACAGCTGTCATCACCTTGTTAATTTGGAGCCAGAAGTGACCATATTTGGACTAGAAGGCGGAGCTGGGGAGGATATTCTGATTGGATCTTACTGAGAATCCAAGGATACTCAATGGCACCAACTTATCGATCACAAGGTAGAAGCGTTTCTCACTGTATTGTTCATTTTACACAAAAGTAAAGCAGAATGTACTAAACAAACATCATGTTGTATTGAAGAAAACTTTGACCTAATGATTAAGACCATAAACTTATTACAAACTGGTTTACTGAGGTAATAAATCAAGTGAAAAGTGGGGTCTTTTTCCCATAAACTTACATAGAATTACAAACCAGTTAAAGGCACCTCTGCACTTTTCAGACCAGGAGGCTACATCCATATTTTATACAGTCAACATGTTTAAAAAGGTCAAAGCTAACATTTGCTAAATAGCAGCATACACAACATACAGGTGAGACAAAATGGAAGATTGCTTGACGATGTCTGATGAAAGATACAGGATTACCAGTTCAGTACAGACGCATCCTGAGAGATTCATCCTCTATATTTTATAGCAGTCCACGCAATAGTTGTTCAAACAACAATTCAAACTTCAGAGGATTACCAAACTCAGAGTCCATCCTCCAGTGACTGTGTGAATAAATCTCTGTACAACATACCATGGCAGTCTGTCCAATATTTGTTGAGAGTCTGAGCCTTTTGGCTTAGAGTTTAGTGAACCGACTGATCAACATTGTCATCCCCCCAAGGCCATACGTAGAAATTTATGTTGGAGAGTCGTCTCCCTCAATAATCCCATGATTGTAAACACATCATTTTAAATAACAGTAATAATATGCATAGAAAACTCTTGTACTTTTCAAGTGGTAAGACAACTTGATAATTTCCTGGAAGGAGTGGCAAATAACAATAACAACAACAACACCACAAGACAAAACAAGAGTTTGTTCAATCTTTTCGCCAATATTAGAAACAAAACCCCAAGTTAACTTACTTTTCCCAGTATATAGTTACTGCAAGGTTTATAGGGAACCAATGTAACCACAGACGGTTTCATTATTCCTCATCCATCACATTGTACGTTCGACATTTACATCATGAAGCAGAAAACTTTTCTATTTTCAGTTCGAGTATTTTCAAAAGATCGGGTTGTGTTTCCTTTGGTCCACTGCCGACCAACCACGCCACGCACACCCGCACACATCACTGCTTGGCACGAGTCTGTCAGCAGTGTGTTGGTGGTGGTGGCTGACCTCTGGTAAGGAGCTACTTTGCAGAAGTAAGTTAACTTAAAAACTAAAAATTTGCATCAACTTTTAGCACTCTGCCACTTCTCAAGTATACAGCACGGTTCAATAGTAGTCAGTGTTTCCTCTATTAACATCCACCTTGCTAGTCATTCAGCTAACATGGCTAAAAACTTGGTTTGCACCTTGACAGTGTAGCCAAGTCCAAGGATTGTTGTACTACAACCCACTGTGAATCAACACCCTTCACTGCCTTTTCCGGTGTCAACTGATGGAAAGTTCATGTAAACAATTGGTCGGTGAAGACGAAGAACTTCTGCCAAGCCAGCAAGAACTAGACACGTACTCTCAGGAGTTGTTGCACCAGAACAGAACTATAAAAAAACGAGTGGATGTCTGGCAGGTGTTTGGCAGGTGGAGCAAAAATGGTTCCCCACCTGGGTTCCCTCGTTGCTCTACTCCTGTTGAACGTGTCAGTATATTTGTGGTGGAATTCGAAGTTCAAAGTCAATTCAAAGCCATCGCAAAAGAGTTTAAAACAACTTTAATATCCCCGATAAAAGATACAAAGGGGAGAACATCACATCCAATTTTCTTTTTTTTTAGCAAACAATCCAATTTTACTATTCCCTGATTTGCGAGCTCACAAAACCCCGCAGTCTCAAAGCTCTCTCTCCCCTAAACAAAAACTAATTTCAAAATAAAATAGCTCAAAACAAACCCATGAGCCAATACCTTTGTGTGGTGCAAAATTATAGCCCTGTCTGGAATTGATTTGTCTGTGTATCCATTTTTTATTCCAAGGTTTGTGTATCCTTCTGGAATGTATTATTCGTGGAGTTGACAGATACAGATTGTTATTGACATCAGATAAAAAAAAAAAAGCATTATTCATTTGGTTTTATATCACCAAATGTTTGAGCTGCAGCTGTAAATATGATTAGAATGAGGATCCTGGCTGAAAAAGGTGAAACAGATACCGGAAAAGGAGAACCGACAGGTCCATTTGACCTGATTTGTGATATGAAGGTCGACAAATATTGGAGGAGAAAACAAACAGTTTGTCTTATTGGCATTTCTTTTGTATTCTCCGTGAGTTCATGGGTCTTTCTTTCCTCTCGGCCGGGCAACCCGCTGTGCTCCCCTCTGATGTGATCCCCATCTTTGGGGACTAGAAGCAAAGCGCTACCTTCAGCTGAGAGCGGCTTAGAGTTTCTTGGCATGTCGAGAGGCCCGTGTACCTGAGGTGATTTGGGATTTGCTGCCAGAGACTTTTTGCAGTAGTGGCAGCGAATGGTGGGAGGTGAAGAAGCTGCACCGAGCTAATGGCCCATTCATTTTTTTGTCGACGGGACGCAAGTGGACCTGGACTTCGGCCATGTGTTGAGGGATTGTGTGGTCGTCTTGCAGCCGCACTTCCAGGAAGCATATCTGATTCCTCGGTGGGGCTGAAAACTTTATTTGTTAGAATAAAGGGCAATTTGTTTCGTGGTCTGCTGACTCTCCGGGGGGGAAACTCGACAATTGAAAGAAGCGGAGAGGAAGTCTGCACTCTGAATAAAAGGGAGAGTAGATAAACTAAAAAAAAAAACAGGCCACTTTCAGGACTTTTTAATGAGGAATCACAACCAAAAGATTGCTGACGGTTGAAGACACAACTGAGAATGTCACAACATGTGAACACAGATCTTATCGCGAATTGTTCCCTTTTATTCTTTGAGCTAATTTAGTTGCAGTCATTGAGACAACGAGCAGACAACCAAAGAGAGATGATCTCTTCTGCCGCTAAAAACTTTACAGCCTGCAGAACCTCAGACCTTTGAGAATTAAACCAAGATTAATGAATTTTGGATTGTCTACAATTACCTATTCATTTGGAGCGAGGAGCTACAAACAAAGGGGGGAGAAATTAAACTATACATCAAGCGTAAAAGATGATGTCGCTCAGCATTTTTTATAATTTAAACGTTCATTTTAGGGTGACACTCACGACATTAAATTAATTTCTCTAAAGCTGAAAACGAAAGAATTAAATACCGCAGAGGTTTGTGAGAACAATAGGCAAGACTTTGGTCCACTGGCAGCAGCCGGATGTACCGTCGAGCGCACAACTGAACAAAACTGCAGCTGAATTATTGATACACATTTGTAAGCTTGGACAGACACCGTAGACTTGCTGTGATATGAATGTTAGTTCAGATGTCTCTAACTTGCACCAGCTAGTCCACGAGCCACCCTTAATGTATTGCTTCACCTCGCGTGTGCGTGACCGCCGTATATCTTCAGCGTATCGCCAGCGCTACACAGGCCGAGGCTGGTTTTCACGGCAGAATGCTGATGAAGGTGGTCAGTCGGAGGTCGAGCTGTCAAACGCAGAAACACTTTACCAGGCTGCATCCGTCATGGTTGGTGTCAGAGCACTCGACGCGCAGCAGGCGAGAGGGAAATAAGGGGCGAGAAGCCATTTTACAGCACAATGCCCAGCTGTTTATACACCACTCAGAGGCCTCTCAACTGGAATGTCACTCTGGATTTTTTGACAAAGATATTGAGGTCCAAAGACTACAGCTCCGAGGATTTATTATAACCTTCGTCGCCAGCGACGCCAGCAGCCACCGAGCTGAGAGAAAGAACAATAAATCAAAGGCAACAGAGCCGAGACGCCGTGAGCCAAGTGAACCCATCACACGTGTCAGCTGGTACTGTACACTTGTCACAGAACTCCAGAGCAATGGAGACGAGGATCTTGATGGTAGATTTGACTTAACATTTTAATTAATGATATCACATCATTTAAGACTGAGGAGAAGAGACGTTAAGAATGGATCTACCTAAGCTTTACATTTAAGATGAGCTTGTTTATCACATTTTTCCGTTAACTGGCGAATGCAAACATTGATTTAACAGGATAAGTTCACCCAAAATTGGGATTTCAATGATTATCTACTCACCCCATTCCAATGGAAAGTCGGGAGAAGTCCTCAACTGGAGCTTTAGAGCAAAAACCGAAACAACTGAAGAAGCTCGGGAAATAAAAACAAATAAGTGAACAAAATCTTCCATACAGCTCTGTGGTGTAATCTCCAGAAGCTATGAGATACCTTAATCTTCACTGTAGCTGCTAAGCTAAAAACGTTAGCTTCCAACCCGCTTGAAGTTGGTGCAAATGCGAATACATGTCAAGGGTTTGGATTAGGCCAGACGAGCTGTTTGGAGTGAATTTATGTAGTTTTTTGGAACAACACTTTCGCTGCAAAGCTCAAGAAACTATTGTTTTTTTGTGGACGACAACACTTTCTATTCGCATGACGTTGAGTAGAAAACGACTGCATTTTTCTTCCTGTCGTAAACTCCTTTAAAGTCAACAGATATTTTACATTTTTCCAAAGATCAAAACCAACAATTAATTGATCCTACTGTCAAAATAACGCTTAGCCAAATCATGATATAGCGTGTTAAAGTATCAATGAGCCACACTTTGCATTGAGTGACATGTTCCTTTACTACAACTAACAAGGGTATTGCAGTTTTTGAGCAACTCTGCTGCTGTAAATATCAGTAGCGCACCAAATGTGTATCACTCCACAACTGAAAATAGTCCCTAACAAATACATGATTACACCTGTTTGAGTAACATTGGATGAAAACTACAGTTCCCAGGTGTTTTAGGAAGTTGCTTAGCCTTTTCTAAAAATGTAAAATACTACATTTGTGAGTCAGTTTTGCAGATTTAATGCGCTTAGATTAGATTAGAGAAGAGAAAATGTATCGGGAGACGGACAAACATATTGTTCACTCTTGTCTCTTCACTGAGATTGTTGACAGGAACATAAATATAGAACGCCACCAGACTTTTCATGATTATTAATGTAATGATCATTCAATGCTGGTCTATCTTGTCTTACATAATTATAATCACCTTGTACATCTTAACTCCATCATACACCATACAGTACAATCCACACACGCCAACACAATCTAACAGACTAGCCTCTGTGATTCAGTTTGGAGTTTTTATCTCTTATTCTCTTTGTTTCATCAAATACGTCTTGTAATGTTTTTTTCCAGGTCCACCGACGTGCTGTTAAAAACTAAAGTCTTGTTATGTTTTTATTCCCGGTACACTGCATTCATATGAAACTTTAATGATCTCTGTATAGAAACTGGGTCATTGCAGCAACTGTGAATAGGATATAGAGTAAGACTGAGAATAGCATGAGTAATAATAGCACTTGAACATATTGAAAATAATATACAGATGTAAAAACTGACAGAGGGTTTTTTTCTAATTTCCTGCGTTTTCTTGTCTTTAATATCGCTGTGGATTATTTTTACAGGCAGTTTTTCCTCTCAGCAGTTTCCTCTTTTCATTGTGTGAGCAAAGTAATTATCCCCAACAATGCTACAGACGCTCAGATCAGGGGGCTGAAGTCCAGACGTTTTTCTGCCAATTCTGACATCCTCTAAAATTTTATCGTCTCTTCCAAACACTCGAATCCTCTCCACCTCTGCCGGTCTCAGATCTGAATCTGCCGTCGGTCCACCCACATGTTCTGCTGCGCTCTCTATCCCTCTGTTTTGCTTTTGTTAGTTCCCCCGTCTTTTTCATTCCACTCATCTCTTTCCCTCTGGGGGGGATCTCTGTCCTAGAGGATCTATGGTTCTGCAGATGGACTCGGCTCGACCCAGGGGACAAGAAGAAGAAGAAGAAGAAGAAGAGGGGTGTCTCTCATGGGGGGTAAAAGGATAATGACGTGGATGATGGTTTGTGCCTGGCAGCCTTGTTGTGATGTCCAAATCTGCAGTGGTCGTTGAAGACGGAGAGTTGGAACCAGTGCACGTGGAGCATTGTGAGGAAATCAGGAAACTGATTATGCTTTGAATACAACAAATGTTTAACGATGATGTTAATGAAAACAGGCGTGATTATTCAGGGCAAAAACAATCCAATCTTCATCCCCACACGTAAAATATGCAGATGCTGCCTGTGTGCTTTCCCTTTTAATTTCATAATGTTAATAACATGGAGGAAAGGATGCGCAGGAAGTTAAATTAAACCAGTAAAAAAATTGTTGAAAAGTTCTCACTTATCCCTTAAAATTATCTAATTTCTTTGTCTGAAATGTTGATGTTGTCTGAAAATGGAGGTGTTGTCACCGACTGAGAAGTTTGAATTAGCATAAAAAGTAAAAAGACAGAAGTTGTAAAACGGACAGACAAAAAGGGAAAATGTACTTTATTCTCCCTCCAATCTCGAGACAATTGCGCTGCCTGCTACCTGATGTTATTAAAACTGTCTTTTCCAAACAGACAAAACGTTGGAGCCGGACATCTTTCCCTCCCTCACTCTCTCCTGCAACATATCTCACCGCCTTATTTTCCATTAAGTTTGTCCTCTCCAGTCTTATCTCCCAAAGAAATACCTTTACCTACAGTTTTATACTGCCGCATTCATTTCTCTGTCTAACAGAACTTTATTAAGTTCACACATTAAAACATACAAACATTAATCAGAAGGTGACGGAAGCCATTTTTCATATATAGAAACAAAGCCATTTCGTAAAAATATAAGTTGTAAACACCAATAATACAACAATAACATGTAGAAAAGAAAACAAAGCGCAGCATATCAACCATTAACTGTTCTCTTCAAAGCCTAGATCAGTGACTGGAGCTGCTAACAGCTAGTTAGCTTGGCTAGCTTTGCAGCTAGCGAGATTGGGGGAGTATTGGTGTTTATCTGGCATATTTCCACATCTAACTCTGCGAATTAAAGGTTATTTCAACCAAACAAGAGTTGGTGTATGTTGGAACATTAAAATACTAACCAAGAAAGATTTTGTAAGTTTTATTTTCTTTTGAGGTTGAATGACGCGTGTGTTTTTTACGATGAGTTAACGAGAAAATCGAGCCGGTCTTAGTTTGGTAAAAAAGAGAAACTTAAATACAGAAGTTTTCAGTTTAATATTTTAAATAGGAGTTATAACTTCTCCTTTCTTGACATTTTGTGACTTTATTTTGTTAATTAAAAAAACTAAAAGAGCAGCTAGCTGGTTAGCATGCTAATGTTAGCGGATATTTCTGCACAATACACAGCCAGAGTCTTTAGTGTTTAATACGTCATTTCTTGAGACTCTGATGATAATTTTAGTTATTTTGGAAAGTTTTAAACTAAAATTCTTACACATTGTTCCTTTAAAGGAGAAAAAATGTCTCTGGCATTGAATTTACACTATTTTACCAACAAAAAATAATCTGTGCTCTTGAGTTTTAATAATAATAAAAAAAATCTTGGCAATTTAATGTAGAGCTGCAAACAAATACTGTGTTTTTCTCAGAGATGGAGTCATATTTCAGCCTTTTGTCGTCAGCGAATCTCAAATTGTAAAAGCAGCTGCTGCGACTTTAGAAACGACACTAGAAAGCATGAAAAAAAATAACCAAATAACTTTTTTCTGCTTAATGATCCCAGATTTATTTACCGCACCCCCGGGGAGAACCGCATGCTTCCTACCAGTTAAGTATAGCTCTAATGCAGCGTATAATTACATTTTCTAGGGCAGTATTACCCGTCTTCCCCTCGTCTCTGGATTCTTAGGTAGTAGTAAGTAGGAGGGTAGTTGATAATATCACCTCATATCCTCTTTCTGTCTCCAGGCGGTTTTATTTAGGTTTCAAAATCCCAGAGCTGAGTGCTTCCTCTTGTGTGAGGTTGTGTGCACCACATGTTATTTCTATAGTGCGTCCAGGATCTGCTGTTGTACAGTAGTAATGGAAACATACTGGTATAGCTACTCGAGTCAGTCCCCACTGGCTGCAGGCCTCATTAAAGCTGTGGAGGGCTCAATGGCCTGTCACACCACATCTCTCTGCCCATTTATCTCAGGGTGACCACTGTTGCATGGTGTGTGTGTGCGCACGAAGCGTGTCAGTGTGTGAGAGGCCCGGGATGTATGCTAGGGTATCAGTAGGTCACCGTGTTAGAGATGTTCATTGTCTGTGTCTATTTACAGCTCTCATTTCACCGCGTGCCTCCGTATTTCAGACACGATCACGATTGTTTTGCTGCTCATTCACACGTGAAAACACAAACACGTCTTTACGGTAAAACACCTCCATCGTCTTCATGAATTCATACATCCACTGCGCTGCTGAAATACATTTAAATATTTCAGCCAAACAGGCGAAAAAGCTTAATGAGAAAGTGGCCCAAAAAAAATCACCTCATGGATTGATATGAGAAGGTTGTATTAAAATGTAATTTATACAGTGTGTGCCCATCTATCTTCACACACACACACACACACACACACACACACACACACACACAAAGGTAGCTCGGTAAGTCATGCTGTGGATAAATTGTCCGCCTTTTTTTTTTTTTCCTTTACTTTTCCTTGTTTCCTTGGCAGCCTGTCTGAAGGGCCTTTCACTATCTTTTGTTTTTTTTCATCTTTCAGCCCATTAGAATTCCCTGCAGGCATAATCCAAGGACACCCCTGTTCTGCAGGTGGATCATTTCAGCTGTCAGGCCACATTTCTGCGGGAGACATTGTAAACAACACGTGAGGAGAGTGACAGCGAGGAGTCGGGCCTGCGTGACATTCAGGAGGCGGGAGAGTGAAGGGTGTCTTGAATTGAATTAGCGAAAAAAACTAAATGCATCAAGGACGTACGCGGGAAGTTAAGCAAGCATGCGCGTGCGTGAATTGTTTAATTGTATTTCATGATGAAAGTAATCAGTGTTCCTTCAGCCATGCACCACAAACAGATTTCCCAAATTCCGCTCATCTGATTTAAAACTATATTGATTGTTCTGGATCAGTCTTAAACTTTATCTTATGTAACCCGGTGCTGAGGCCTGTAATCCTCCTTATGTCACGAGTTACACAAAAGGGACTCAAACACAGACACATTTAGATAAAAGATAAGCTTTTAATGAGCTGTCCCAAATCCCCCAAACTCCAAAATTGTGCAACAATAAAATGGTAGGCGATAAAACACTGGCAACAAAAAAGGCAGGCAAAGGAAAATACAGAAGTACAAAACTGAGGACAATTCAGAAAAACCACGGGGAACAAAATCGGGAGCTCAGGGAGCGCACGAGGACCGGAGAACAGGCACAGGCTTAGATGAAACTGAACTAACGAGGGGATGAGGTGCAGGTGGTGAGACACTGGGAAGTGCTAAGGGGGCTGATGTGAGACAGGTGTCAGGGTGAGAATTAGTTTGGGGAGGAGAACAGGAGGAAAACACACCACAAACTATATTGATTCATCTGGACCAGTCCCAAACTTTTATAGTTGATGTGACCAAGCGATGAGACCTGTAATCCTCCTCTCGTCACTGCTGTCACAAAAGGATCCAACAGCAAGACACGGAGGCAGGCAGGGTGAAAACAAACCGCCAGCTGTTAACGAGCTGAAGTCCAAAAACTGTGAACAATAGGCAGGCGACAGGATCTGGCAACAAAAGGCGGGCGGGGGGAATAACAAAAAAAACACAAAGACTGGGAACCACAGAGGAACGGGCGCACATGACATACAGAAGACACGGGACTGACGCGAGGACAAAACCCAACAAAGAGTGAAGGAACAACACAGGCGTCAGTACAAGCTGAGCTAACGAGGGGGATGCGGCGCAGGGAGCAGGGCAGTGCTAACGAGGCTGGTGTGAGACAGGTGTTTTGGGGGGGGGGAGGAGCACAGGAACACAGGTGAGCAGGAAGAAGATGGAGACAAGAGGACACCCATCACCTTGACCTCCGGCCCACCGTGATCCTTCAGTGATCATATCACGTATATTCATAAATGTGGCGTAACTGTGAAGCAGAGACGCGTGTAGCTGCAGTGTCTCTTCCAGGTTTCTGATACCTGTGGAGACTGTTGATACAGCGAAGACAAGACTAACGGGGAACAAAAATCCTCAGTAATCGGCTCCTTTTCAGCGACGCACAAAGATGTTTTTTTTCAAAGCAAACCACCTGCTCACAGCAGTTGTGGCTCTTTATCGCAGCGAATGGGAGACGGTAAACACACAGCCGCCTTGAATTCAGTAATGGGACGAAACAAAAGCTTCCCTTTGTCACTTTGTGCCACAAATCACAAGCAAACACATCCACTGTGGGGGGAAGAACGAGTAAAAGCACAATATGGCGCGATCGTACGCGGTTCATCCATCTGGTGTTGTGGTGGTGCTATCCACAGGTGAGCTGCAACACTGATATACACTAATGTTGTCATGTAGGTCATCTATGCAAACAGCTTGCACTGATGTGCTGTTAATGGTGGTAGTAATTTAGATGGAGGCAAAGGAGGAAGGCAGGCGAGGTGCTGATCAGAAGCCAGGTGAGGTTGCGTGGTGATGTTTTGAGGCATTACAGCCGTTGCCGTCTTGTTTTTTGGAGCCACAAGTGACCATAACATGGATGAGACGGTGGAGCTGAGGAGGACTTTCTGACTGAGAACCCGAGGACAAGACGTGGAAGCGACTTGTCACTCACAAGGTAGCCACACCCTAAAGCATACCCTGCTGTCCTTAATGGGACCATAATTTACAAAATGAACATTTTTGTATTGAAGAACACCTGAAACTAACGATTGAGATCATAAACTCACTCAGAAAGTGTTTATTGAGGAAATAAATCAAGTAAAAGAAGTCGGGTCATTTTCTCGTAAGCTTCCATAGAGACACCAGACTTCTTTCTGAAACCAGTGGAGTCGCTGTCGCCAGCAAATGACTGTAAAGCTCCGTCCTTATTCTACTCAGCCAGTGGTTGGACTGGACCCCACATTTCTCATAATGCCGTCTTTTTGAGGACCCTCTCTTCAACACTCACAAGTCCTTTTAAACCTCCAATGTGTAACGCCGGCTTTGTGTTTGAAAAATTGGCAGTCTCCAAGAGCAGGTCAAGTTGACATTACTGGGGTTTATTCTGGCTTTTCTCAGGCTCCACAAAGCTCCTCCAGAGCCACAGAAGACTTTATACACACCTCTGGGCTGAGGAGTGCTCACCGTGACTAACAAACCGATTCTTATGTGTAAAATAGGTGAATTTCCCCTTTAAACAGACCACGATTTTAACACTTTAACAGCTCCTCTGCTTAATTCGTTCCTCATGAGATTCTAAAATGACTCCATAAGCTGTTATGGATTTACTTACTGTTTCACGATGTTAATGATTTTCTTGGAGTGACTAAACAGAGCACTAAAAGCAACATTTTAATTTTTCCTCCTCCTCCTCGTCCTCCCGCGCCTCCTCATGAGTTATTCCCGTACCGCACAAGAACACCCAAAGGTGCCGTATAATCCTATCTGAACTGTTCCATTTATTTCTAAATAGGAAAATATGTTTAAACTGTGAGAGCGTTGCCACAGGATGAATGTGAAGTAAATGACACATTGAATTTTTCATGTTCTTTTAGGAACGTTTATTTTTTAATGTTGGTGTTCCAGTGCAGGAAAAACAGAAAAATAAATGAATATGGCGACATTGGAAGGTAAATCGAGCGTGCGTTGCTCGGAAAATACATCGTAAACAACATTAATTTGGGGAAGTCAACAATAAATAGTGTGCTTTGTGGTCTTATCAAACACAAGTCAGGGGATGTTTTTGGTGATGTGACACAGAGATGCAGAGGAAATGTCAGACAAGTGGTGATTTACAGCTCTGCAATAAGAAAACAGAGTGTTCTGATGTACGACTGAATCAGGAAAACAAGAATTAGATGGGGAACTGGGAGGTTTGAGTCGGGGAATTAGATAAATACCTCGAGACAGATGTGTAATCTGCACTAAAACACCTCTAATAAGACACATCTGCTGCCCAAAAGATAATTACAAACTTGGACCGAACTGCTCTGAACAACAAAATAAAGCAATGAAGCAAAAAGGATGCAAAATATACTATCGGATTATGTTAACAAACCTCCTGGCTATGGTTTTCTTGGCACAGCCGTGTGAATTTGTGGCTTATTGATCCTATAAATTGGAACTCCTGTCCCACCTATTAAAGAGGGTGTAATGAGGACAGAGGTTTTGTTTGTTTTTTTTTTTTGCTTCAGGGGTGCAAAAATTGATGATGCTGTTGTGCAAAAAAACCCCAATGTGTTGGTAACCTTCCATGATGCATTTATCTTGCGTGTACTATATTATGCAGGAGAAGCTGTCTCATTCCAAGATCTGTAAATGCTGAGGTAAATAGCTGCACAGAGCTCATTTGCACCCTGAGCCTGACAGTCTTTGTCGGCGCTCTAGGTCTTTAAAGTATCCTTCTGCAACTAACGACATCAATGTATTGTGGACATGCCACCATTTGGATTTTATGTTGGCATGATACCAACTCATGATACAGTTGACCAGTTTTAAATTAAGAATGAGGGCAGGAGAGTTTATTCTTTATTGTTTTGTTATTGTGTTCGAACACCGTGACCCGACTGCCGTCCAAACTGAATCTGTTGAATATTAAAGAGGGCTCGTTTGCGAACGAATCAGTTCGAAGGAACGACTCTTTAACGCGAACGAACTGACCTGATTCCACGTTTCACTTCTCTCTCGTTCGTTCTGTCGTTCTCACAGACCAGTCGCTGTATTTTTTGCTGTTTGGTTATCAGAGTGGTGAAGAGGACTGAGAGCCGGCCAATCGTATGCTGAGTCTAATACACTGTCATCGAATTTTAGCCAATCAGAAACAGGAAAGCATAGCAAACGTTTCCATGAAAAAAACCCGAAAAGGTTTCCTTTCGTTCGTAGCTCTCAGTACATGTCAATTTAATGTCAAGGTGAATACACACATTATCCACTGTTGTGTTGTCTAAAAGGACACATAATCATGAAGTTGCAGCTCTGTATTTGCCTTGAACTACAGTGTTATGTTGACCGTTAGCGCGATCGTTTGAGAACGAGGAGCTGAGAACTGTGCGTTACATGATTCACCGCTAAACGACGTTGTACCGGAAAAGCGACTGAACGAACGATATGAACGATTCTTCCTGCCGAACTTACTGACGGGAACTGAATCTCGACATCGCACGATGAAATCCACCTCTGTTGAATATGCATCCTGATACATTATGTAGGCAAAACACAAACGTATCAACTGTGCACTCAGACGTCAGATTGGAAATGTAACTGCTTAAACATGGGTTAGTTTGATAATCTAGCGTGTTTTCCCATATTTGCACTTTATAAAAAAGATAGCACACCTACTATACTGTGATATTTAGATGTTTCTACATTTGTGCAACAGTTAGCTTTCATTGCTCTTCCGAAGTCGTGTGTTAATCTGAAAGAAAGAAAGAATAGTAGATCGTCGGTATACTGTTGCACTTAAAGGGGAAGTGCACTGATTTTATTCATCTGCGTCTCTTTGTGGGGTTGCCTGCCGCTTAGCTCTACCTGAGGCTAATGTCTTGAGGCTACATCAGCTGTTACTAGCACAACACACTTCAACCTCCAACTGAAATATCAGTGATACGTTAAATTGTGGGTAATGTTGGCACCAGGTTTCTACATGGAAGGATACATGAGATAAAACACTCCTAATTACATGAAAGCACATAGCAGCCATTTTTTTATACAACGCAGCTGTCATGATCCTCAAAAGTTATGCGTTCAAGCCACGGTGAATGTGTAAGAACGATATATTTAGAAGATTATCTAGTTAACACGAATCTGAACATTACGATCGTGCGAGCGATGCTGAGTGAAGGTGTTTCAGCAGCTCCTCCTGCTGAGCATCCATGCAGAGGCAGATGTGCTCTGTATGTAGGTCAAGAGGAGAAGCAGAGTGTTGGCAAACACAAACAACACCAACCACCACGGCTTCTCCCTCACCTGTCAATTGTAAGGAGTTTGACTTTTTCCACGTGCATATGCCACTGGGGAGAGGGTGGCTTAGATAGCATAAAATTAAAACATTTTGTATACATTTCCTGCAGTTTAAGTTCGTAAGATCGGACCAGAGAATATCAGATTTCACCACGTATTCTCGAGTTTGTTATAGGTCGATGTATTTTTCTTCAGATGTCAACGTTCCTCCTCTTTTTTGGCTCTAATACCTGCTTGCTTATATAATTTCTGTGTCATAAAACACATCTTTATTCTTGTGGTTTGGCTGTGACTCATCAGTTTGATGGTGGTGGTGCACAAAAGCAAAGGAGGCCTGCGATTCCAAAAAGCTTGTTAAAACCACAGCACTTTAAACTGTAATGTGTCAAACCAGAACTAGACATCATCTGCACCACACATGTCTTCAAAACACACAGTTTGATTATTTATACAGCTGTGTTGAGTGTGCATCACTCTGGGTATTGATTAGGTAACTTTTCTTTTTGTATCCCTCTTCACGGCTATTTCCACCCACACTTTGTCTGTCTGTGTAGTTTGGGAAGATTCTCTTGGAAAGCATGAATTAGTAATGACAGATCCCCGAGTTGCAGAGAGAAAAGTGCAAGCTTAAAAAAAAAGAGGCATGCCAACTTGGAGCCACCATGTGCTCGACAAACATAGCAGCTTTACTTCAGGGGAAAGACAGAACATTCAACTAAATCCGATTTTTTTGCTTAAACTTCAGAAACATTTGGCCCAACAAACACCTTGGAATGTTACTAGTTCTGCCGGTTTTTGGTTTTAAACCAATGTACTGAAGAAAGTCACCAAGGTTATTACTGATAATTGATCCTGATGGGTGTGTGAATCTCTCCTGCCAAGCATGAATATCAGCATCACCACAGTCATTTGTCCTCTGGGAACCACGAATGTCCGTATTAAATCTTGCACCAATTAATTTGGTAGTTGTTATGATTTTTCACAGGACAAGTGAAAAACTAGTGACCTGCTGGTGGCATTGTAATATAAAAATGTTAGGATGAGGAACTGATGATGTTTTTGGCTTGAAATACTCTCTTCTGTTGTTCAAACTAGGCTGGGGATGATCCCTTGTCAAAAATATCCAGTGGTTTCAAAACAAATGTTGAAACGCAGGCTTGAACCGTGGTTACCAGCTTGGCAGCCTTCTTGCTGGTAAGTCCACCACCATCCCCTCTCCTTCCCGATGTGAAGCTAGGTCATAAACATGTAACATAGATGTAACATGACATGTCAACAGCCTCATATATATACAGATGTGAGGGGATTAGGTCTTTGCAGAAATGTCAAGGATAGGGAAGGCGATTCTGGGAGATAGATAGTTGATTGTTGACTTTCATTTCCAGGTTGTCAAGTAGCCTACTGTCATTATCAGTCGGTATTCAGCCCGAAATACTCACTAAAGATGGGGGAAATATTGACTCTCTGTACATTAATGAATCAAGGACTATGGTCTAAACCTGCTCAATTTGGAAAGTGTCACGAGATGACTTGGTGCTGTAAAGATTGATTGATTAACCTGAGACTGTGATGCAATCGACGATCTTTCTCAACCATCACCTTCCGTGCCTTTTAATCGCTGACATTTTATCTTAGCAACAAGGCTGGAAGACTTATCAGTGTAGCGAGGACAAGTGTCTTACAATGTCCTATCAGACTGAAGAACCTGTCGGAGAGACAAAGACACTTGTAGTTTGGCTTTATGACTTTCAAAAACTCAAAAAGAACCCCCGCTTACTTAATTCGGCACTAAAGTTGCACAGCGCTTTTTCACGATGCACAAACTAGTGGAAAAGTTTTGGAGAAAGTGTGGGTGGCGCTTCTAATAATAGACGTTGGGTAACTGAAAGTTACCAGAGGGCTTTGTTCACACCGATCGCTCAAAACTGAAGTCCGACTCTCTTCATTGAGCCGCGTCTACGCTACAGGGAAATGTCACTTATCGAACTGATAGTTACAGAAAAATTCATTCAGAAATGATGAATAATATCCTGTAGGAAGTTATAAATTACAGTCCAAAGAAAAGAACAATAAAATGGATGACTTGGCTTAGCATTACACTCGGTGCACACTGCTCTCCTCAGACCTCATACAATAACGCCTCTGGATATCACAGCTGCCTATTAGTTTTTAATAAGCACCTTTCCTATCCATGGTGGGCCATTAGTGGCCCCGACAATAATAACAGCAGGGCCCAAAGAGTCCATCTACAGCCGAAGAGGAAGGCGGAGATGGAGGAGAGTGTGGAAATTTCATTCAGTGCAGAAACGCGTTGACGAATGAGAGGCTGCATACGCAAGTGAGCATGTTTCCCTGAAGCATGACTACTTTGAACAAAAGGCTAAATTTAGAGAGCGAAGTGTGAGCAGCCTCGATAAACAAAGAAGGAAAACATTGACTGGTTTGGCAACAATGGAGTGGAGAGAGGATCATTACAGCATGTCAGCGATAGAGAGCCGAGCAGACATCCATGCGACTGATAACAAAACTCTCAAGTTCCTCCTAACTGTCTCAGGTCGAGTGCAGCGAGCGGTAACGGGCCCTGAAGCAGCCACGGGTCGGAATCTAGTTGACTCGGCAGAGACCTCCTGTCAGAGAGGTCGAGGTAGCCGTGGAGTTTGTGCCGATAGGCCTCTTCCAACAATCGGCCCGACACCCTCAGGCTGCGTGACCCCTCAGCTGTGAAGGGCCCTTCCTGTTCAGTGTCCACCGTTTCCACATATTGCTTTTCCGCCATATGGGAGACGACTTTTCCCCCACGAGTCCCCGGCTGGTACATTTTTTATGATAACCTCCGCGCACAGATGAAACCTGAAGGACACATGATCTATTAAGTTCTGTGATCGCGCTAAATTATCCGATGCCTCCAAGCTCATTTTGACTGTGGTCAGGAAGTCGTCTGATGGGAATGATTCTCTGGAAATAAGAGAGTCGAAGCAAATGTATCGGAATGTGTTCAGTGAGACTCTTGGTTGTTTTTCAGGACCTCAGGATAGAAGAAAAGTTAAGACATAATGCTTTTTTTCCCCATTTTTCAGGCATGGCACATTTTGTGACACTTTTGGTAACAGCAAGTGTGGTCCAATACTATACTGTAGCAAATACTCTGAGCGTCTGTGTCGCCAGAAATACAACAATACACTCAATTCGGAGTGCAACATATGAAGTCTGACTTCATGGTACACGGCACGAGTAGTTTGCCACAAAAAAGCAATACGGTAGTTCATGTAGCGTCAAAAGTTGACGTTGGCTACCTCGTTCTGTTATGTTGCTTCCTTGCAAAATTAAAATAATGTTGTGTTTCCTGTGTCTCCTTCACAATAAAATCCTTCCTTTGTTTTAACAGTTAAAAGCTTTTAATCTCAAGCTGAGTCAGTGGGATGTTCCCTGCTTTAGCTATAACTTCATCCAGTTCCAACACAGAGTACAAAGTGTGACCGGTTAACAGTGAACCTGTTGTCAACTATGTGAGGTTGTGCTGGATTATATGCTATATGAATTGTTTTGGTGTGACTCTCTCTTGCTTGGGAATGAAATCTGTGACAGACGGAGAAAAATGCCAAATGTTAAGACATTCGATGGCTCGTTCATAAGCAATGCTGACCGTAAATAGTATACAAAAATGTGTAATTTCATGAAAATATGAAGGATTAGAAGTTTAAATATGAATCTGACACTTGGAGAAAAACACGTACAGTTATTCTAACAGAAATATATATAAAAGAAAGACTGTCACCATTCTCGTGTCTGTATGGTCATTATGAGGCTACAAGCAGCAGCTGGTTAGCTTATCTTAGCAAACGGGAAAATGCTAAAAGCCAAGTGTAAACTCGACAATTCCGCTCGTCGGCCGAAACCGCGATTTTGCCCTTTTGAGGCTGGAAGGAAGACTTGTGTTTTCCTCTGTTTCCCTACAACACATGCATAAAAGTGAAGTCAATCTTCTCATTCAACCCTCAGCAAGGAGGTGAACACATAACTCCCCACATGTCAAAGAAATTCCCTTAATGAGCTGGCTGTTAATCGCTCTCTGTGCTGCTGTGGGCTCTAACTCATCCGCTCTCATCTTCCTCGCTGTTTACCAGAATTCTCCCCATGTTTTCCCTCCTCTCTCTGCCCCTGACTCTCTATAACCTCCCTTTTTTTTCCCCTTCCCCGCTCTCTCTTTGTCTCGCCACGTTCATCCCGCTGCCTTTTCAATTCTGGATGGGAGGCTAAATTAGTGTGTAATTATAGTCGGCGGCTCTTGGCTGTGTAGCTCTAATGGAACAGAGCCTCTCAATATACCTCGGTAATAGTCTGACAGAATCCAAATGAGACGCGGCCCGCGCTCCCCAAATGCTAACTCGATTCTCTGCGCACACCTTTCTACAGATAGCTCGGCCCATCCGAGGGCTGGCGCTGGAACAAATGAGATACAATGAGGACGACACGGCTGATAGCTGTGACATTTCTAACGACTGGCATTGTCGCTGCAGCGGCAGCTGTTGTTTGTTGCATTTATTTTTACCGTGACGATTTGCACCCGAATGCACCGTGCGCTCCGCTCTAACGATCTAGTTAGGAAAAGTTCGTGATGAATTTTTTTGTCTGCAGTGGAATTAAATCTGTTGTTGGGTCATTTAGAGGTACGGTTTATTTTCATAAATAACAGCAGTCATGCACACACACACACATACACAGACGGAGAGCGATCCTCATTATCTCCTCGGAGTTGTCCCCGTTTTCATTCCTCCGGCAGCAGAGAAGAGGTTTGTGAAATATCTCCTGGAAAAAAAAAAAAAACGCACAGCACCACAGAGGCCAACCGTGACCCAGATTCACTTCCTCATTGTTTAAAGGGTAAGGGCTCCGACTCGGCGCTGCAGGTGTGCCGTAGGTGTACAAAACATTTCTCCCTTCTCAAATATGCGCCGCCGTCTATCTTCACACACAATTTTTATTTTTTTTTCGCCAGCTGGAACGGAAGCGTCGCGTGTTGCATAAGCCGTTTAAGAAAGTGGCATCATCGAGAACTGGCGTAATTTAATATTGTTTTCTCTGGAAGCGGTGAGAAGCCGAGCAGCGGTGACGAGGGGAGGAAGCTGATGGCGGGGGGTTGGTTAAGGTTCAGAGGAGAAGAACACAGGGATGGAGGTGATGTGAGGGAGGGCAGGGATAAATTAAGAAGCCGGCCGGGGCGATAACCTTAAAGTAAGGAGCATGAAAGGGGGGATATCTGAAGTGGAGGGGGGAACTTGCTGAGACACCTCTTAATCTCAAACGCTGTGATGTTCTGACAAAACATCCTGCTGTCATCCCCAACCAGCCGAAACCCACGTCACTGTAGTGGCGCTGCAAAAAAAAAAGGAAGAGGAAGACAGAAAAACAAAGCCGCAGCGGTTTGTGACGTAGCTGCCCCTTTTTTTTCTGAAGCCTTTTACCGCCACTGAATGAGAGGAACAGAAGCGAGAAGATTCAATAGAGCATTTAAAAGAAAAGCAGACAAACAAGCAGCACACAGTGACGGAACAACAAATCACCACCATTTTTCTATTAATAACAACTGCTGGAATAACACGTAGATCTTACACCTTTAAAGGCCGTTTTCAAGCCTTCAAGCCAAGTGGGTTAGCGCTGAGCTCGAGCCGGCTTTTGACATAAAACACCGCACCGCTTTGTAACATACCATGGCCTTCCTCCCTGAAACTCCTGTAACGTCAGCGCACGCCGTCGCTACATGCATTTCAAATCGAATTCCTCCCAACGTTGCGTCTCGCTCTCCTCTTTTCACCTGTGAGCACTTCACGGCACGGAGGCTCCGGATATGCTCTTAATGTTAATAATGCATCATTCATGGGTAATTATAGCTTTAACTCACCATATGGCTCTTTGTATCTCCTTAAAACTAACCGCAGCGGGGCTGTAAAGCCAACAGTGCTACAGATGAAGTGTTAGTCTGGCCGTTCCCAGCAGTACGGCAAGTAGAGCAGCTTCTGATGGAATATTTAATGCAGCCGACTCTAAGAATGGATTCCTGCAACATTTCTTACATTTCCTCGCCACACGCCACTCTCCTCTCGGCGTCGACCCTTTCCCTCTCTTGCTCTCTTCGCGCGATGACACGAGAGCAACGCGCAACGCAAAAACACACACATGCGGGCGTCACAGTCACGACGCAGCTTTTGTTCTTCATCTTTCTTGAACTTCGGCAATAAAACACACACCCCTAGACGGAGAGGAAGGGTGCTTTGAAATTAAACACAGGAGCAGGAGAAACCGGAGGGGAGAACGAGCCACGCCACCATAAATTATATACCGCTGAAATGATTCCAACTCCCATTGTTCTCTCCAAACAGCCCCTAACTCTCCATCAACGTAGGAAAGATGCGAGGGAGAAGGAAAGGTGGAGGAAGTGAGAGGGAGGCAAACAGAAGGTAATTAGAGGAGGACTGTCCGCGAGTCGGAGTGACATTTCTTAATATGTAAAGTACGTCTCTTAATGAGTTTCTGAGGAGGAAATGGGTCGCGAGGTGGAGGAGAGTGGTTAAGATGAACGGGCGGTGAATGGCAGGTGGAGGAAGGCTGAAAGGTTTACCGAGATGGAGTACTGATGGGAAAAAAAAGACGGATGGGAAGATTGATTTCACCACCGAACACAGCGACCGACCTCTCACTGTCACACAGACGCGAGCAAAAAATCATCTGTATAGGTATTTTTTTCCTCTTACTTCCAATACGACAGCACGAACGAACACACGCTGTGAGCCTCGAGAGCAGGAGGCTGTTATTTCAACCATGTCGCCTACAAAATATGTTTATATACTGAGTCGCTCTGCCAGTTTGCTTTGGCAAATTCGTTTTGGAGGAAATGTAATCGCCGCCTGATTATGTTTACTGGCAACGTTCTTACCGATCCAGGATGCGTGCCATCTTCATCCTGTCATAGGGAGGTCGGGCCGGATCATCAGAATTAGATTTTATATACGACTTATTTGCGGCAGGCAGTATGTTTTGAGAGAAATGTTGTGCCACCTCATTTTTTTTGACGAACGTATGTCATTTAGTATTCGAGCTCTTGCAGCGCAGTATCCACCAGATGAGTTGAATGTTTTTTTATGGTTTTGTATAGGCGATCGAAGGTCAGGGAAACATTGTGGTCTTTGTCTTTTCATTTTCTTTCACGAGAGACTTTCCCTGAAAATGCGCAGATATTCTGGAAGGCGAGAAACGTACTTCCTGTGCCAGTAATGTCACGTCAGGAGTGATTCTGGTGATAGTAAATCACGGTGCACGTCCCGTTTGTTGTGTGCTTTTTGTTTTTTATGGCGAGTGCTAAAAGCAAGTCTGACGGGTTTATTGCAACATGTTCTCACTCCCAAATCATGAAGTACAGCAGCCTGATCGGTGGCCCTGCACTTCAAGTTAGGGTCAAGTTTGCACGGGAGAAAAGGTAGAGCTGGTGGAGACTCACTCAGGCGAGTGGCAAGGCTTGTGGTGCAGCTGGGGCTCACAGCGCTGGGAGGTGGAGGCACAGGAAAGCGGAACCGAGGTGGGTCCACAGAGGTGTATGTCTCGGGGCGGAGGTGGAGGAGCCCGGTGTGGCTGTGCAGGTGGAGCTCGAAAGAAACAACAATGACAGACTCAGGAACAGACACAACACGCGGACAGACCCAACAAATACGGAAACAGTGCGGTAAAATACAAAGACAGGAAGTGTAAAGTGAAACATGACTAATAAGGAGAACCTACAAAATAAAACAGGAAATACAAAATGAAAAAAACTAACCACGAGAGCAGGTTACCTCACTTGCTAAATTATATCAAAAAACAAGCATGTTCAGTCTTCTAACACAAATGTTTCTTAGTTTCTTCTTGTACGAATCAAATACCTGGCAGGTGTAGCGTCTCCATGAGAAGCCGATCCATCTTTTCCTTCCAGCAGTTTCTGATTATAAACTACCTTTGTCTGACTTTCTGATTTGTCATTCTGCACCTCAAAGAGATGTTTGCTCACCGGGAGTTATTGATGTATCATGCAGTGAAGCACCGGGCAGTGGGAAGCCTCCTTCAATCGGCTATTGAAGTCCTTCGTTTCCGCGTTGTTGAGACAGCTCTACCTGCGCAGGAGGAAACTAAATGATCATTGGGAAAGTCTGCGCTTGTGAGTTTGTGTCTGCTGCCGTTGTGGCTGTATGAGATTTGCAGATTTGCATAATAATGTCTAGTTTGAAATTGGTTTCCTCGGTGTGATCTCTATATATGTCATGCCTCCTTTGCAGAGGTGGTGGTTTCATCCTACTAAATAGGAAATGTATCCATGTAGTATTACCATTTGCTTTCACTGTTTTAATTTGCTGGCCACCTGTGGTCCGTCATTATTCCTGTCACATTGATGCGAGCAGCTTTGATTGGTGTTTCTCCAATCGTTTTTTTTTTTTCAACAGATGTCTGTTTTGGTTGTTCGATGCCTCCAGTACAACATTTTCTTTTCTTTTCTTTTCTTTTCTCTCAGGCTCACCAACCAGCTCACGCTCTTCAATAACCTGACATTTTCATTTGCAGAGTTTCATACTGAAATTTAGCAAAAATGTTTTACCCTCAGATGACATTTTGGAATTGAGTGCACTGCCTTTATGTTTCTGTATTTTCATCGTGTAGAAGCGGGCTGCTCAGCACACTTGCTAAAGAGGTTGGAGAGCAATTAGATTGTTATTGTTGAGAGAAAAGGGAGAAATTGACTCGGCGGGGTAGTCGATAGGTGGGGCTTTAAATTATGTATTTAGCCTAATGAGGCTAGATGGGCTCATGTGAAATCTTAAGGGTAATTTCAAGCATTAAATGCCGACTATAATCAATTCGACAGCAGCGTATGTAGCATGGTGCAGGAGCAAAAAAGAAGAAATGGGCATCACCATGCCCATGATGTGATGATACATTTATAGTGAACTGGAAGGGTGTTTTCACCACGATTTTTTCCACTGGAAGGGAACTTTGTGTCGACCATAGCGGCGTCCAAGGAGGCACTTTTACAGCCTTCTTTCGAACACAGGGGCAAGAAGGCAACACAGATCATGCAACTTAAAAAAAAAAAAAACCTCTCCAAAAATGTACACCTCTGCCTTTACAGTCCTGCGCCAAATGAAACACCTTTGTTGGTTGTCAGGTTCTTTTGCTGTGCTCTTCCTCTTTCTGCTGGTTAGCGTACATCGCTAACAGCACTGCCAGAAGTGAGCAGCAACAAGGGAGCTACTGTAGCATGAGCGAGGGAATTCCCCAACGTGTTTCTCTTCCACACATCTCCACACCTACATCACTGAATAATGGACAATAATTCCCAAAACGGCATATACATTATAACTATTCCCCAGATGACATATGTTGGTGAGTACCAGTGTTGGCACGCACAGGGTCTTTGTTGGACCTTTGACGTCACGTGGTAGCAGTTTGATTCGGTTTAGGCACCAAAACTACTTGGTTAGATTTAAACAAAAGGTCATGGTTTGTTATATTTGTTTCTGACAGTGTTCCAGCCCAGAGGAATCCATCTTTTTAATCAAGGCACATTATATTTGGTCATCTGTAAGTATAACTTCCTGAGAAACACCAGATGACACGTCAGAGAGCGAGGAGGGAAGTGGGCGAACATGACTAAACTTAACGTTAGTAGAACACTTCACACGTCACCTCTTTCTGTCCCGGTCACATCAGAAACTACATACAGTATATTTAATAATCTGCAGTATCATTCATCTCACTCTCCCTCCCTTCTTTCTGTTCACTGTAGATTGTTTTTTGGTGGATTCAGTTCTGTTCGGTCCTGAAAAAAAGGACATCCCTGTCAATAATAGTCTCTTCGGAATCATCCCTCCCCCACAGGTTTGTGTTGTGGATAACACAACATGTGAGATTATAGGCTGCTTGTGTGCACTCCACACCGCTGTGCCTTTAGGTAATGCATTTCCCGTGTTCATGTGCTGCAGAAATCTGGGAGGTGGTATTTCCAGACCTGCTCTGAAATTGCCCAAAGAGATGTTTTCAGCTCACAAAATATTCCTCTTTCGTCGGGTGGCTTTAAAATCAGTGCACCGCATCTCTTTATAGCCACATGATTTATGACTGAACCTCAGAGGACACAACGCTGTGAAAAAAATAAAAGTCTTAGCGGGGGTAAATACATCACAGCAAACAAACACATTGTTATATCTGTTTTTGTCGGTTAAAGGAATAGGAAGGCTGGCTGTGTTTTAACGTTTGGCTCGCTGCCATCATCTTCCTTCAGTAGCTGCGAATGACTTTGTAGTTCTGCATCGGCTCCAGAAACACAGCTGCTGAGGGCGCTTGATTCCAAATGTGAGGACAAAAGTGTTTTAAGCAGAAAACATGAGGTCAATTTATACAACTGTGATAATAAAAAGGTGCAATATGCAAGAATTTTAGCTACAATTATCAACAGAGTGTGAAGAAACACATGTAGCGGTTTTGATATTATGTCAACGACGTCTATGTATGTAAGCATGCTAACCAGCTAGCCATGAGCCTGAAAACCTCTTTCTCCCGTACTCTTTACCGACCAAGGCTGTTCAGGTGCTGGTTTCAGAGCCAGTGCCTACTCTGAAACCAGTTCTTTGCGTTTCGACAACAAAAGAACTTGCGCTCAGTTTGAAAAACAGGTTCCAGGTGAGCACCAAGGCTGTGCAGGTCTGGAACAAAGAACTGCTTACGTCAGGATTGGGGTTATTGTAACCAAGGACTAATTAAAACCACGTATGAAAACCGCTATTGAAAAACAAACAAAGAAAACATAGTTGATCCTAGCAATACTGGGATATCAGAGATGTATAAAATGAATGATGCGACTCTCCCGAGAAAAAGCAAACCGGTTCCACCATTTTTGAACTAGCACCAGCCCAGAATCAGCACTTGGCTTAGCTTTGGATGCAAAAGGGGCACCAGTAGTCCAAAGCTCCTGTGCTGGTGACGTAAACACCGACACTCCCTTGGCGGTCTGGCTACCCTGCTGGAAAACACAGCAAAGACTTTTTGGTGCTGGTCTATGCTGTTTTTTTTTCCAGCAGGGTAGCTGCAAGGCTAACTGAGCTAAAAAGCTAAGTGTAGCTACTGTCATGGATGTATAAACAAAACATTAGCAATGTTAGCAGCGCGGTTAAACTCTCTATATCAATGGATGCAATTAAATTCATGCACAGCAGGTCAGAGCCTTCTTTACTTTGCATGTACAGGATGTATTACAGAATATTAAGTAGCATCACTGGCGTCTAACATATGCGCGTAATTCCTTTGTTCTGTCGGGTCAGTTATGACGGACAGTTTTTTTTGTTAGTGATACAAGTTTCATTTCTGTTGCAGCTCGTCTTAACTAAATATTGTGCGATCTGAAGTCATCCGAGATCAAAGCTGTGATTGAGGAATAGCTTTTTTCTGGAAATTCTCGGCATGAATATTTTATTTCCCACCGACTGACTGACTGATATGGCTGCTGCGCATTAATCTACTGATTCTTGTGATAGCACCTGACTGTGAAAAGTCATCACACACAAAAAAAAACAAAAAACGGAAGCTCCTCGGTGTTGTGTGAGCGAAAGAATAGAGCAGGCAGCAGGTGATGGAGGGAGGGAGGGAGGGAGGGAGAAGGGAGATCACACAAGCTTTTTTCCAAAAATGGCACCACAGTACATCGCCAGTTTTGCTGTTCTGAAAGCACTTATCAAAGATACTGAAAGCTCTCTGCAAGAATCCTACTCTCCCTCCATGTTCTCTCTTCTTCACCCCACAAACGTGAAGTGGTTCCCGACCCTGGAGTGCCAAATCACCACAGGGAGACCTTCTTGAGTTAAGAAGTGGGAGAAACAAATGAATCTGTGCTAAATAAAATCAGCAATTGCAAACTCTGTATGTGGGCATCATGTTTGTTTACTACATTCTGGCAGCTGCTACACAAAGACAGTAGATACAGTAGTAAAACTCCTGGCTGGGAATCTGAAATCATCTCTTGCTTTATTCGTACTTAAAACACCTCTTTTGACATTTTTTGCCCGTATAAAACGAAGAGTCTGCCGAGAACTGAGCTACAACACGTGATCCAAAGACACAGCCACAGGCAGTTCAGACCATAAGTGCCGATGATGATGATGACAAAACGATGATCATAGCCAAGATGACTTTGGCACCCGGTTATTAGGACCTCGGTATAATGACGGGCGAGGGAGCAGAACTAGGTCACAGTAATCGGGGGGGGGGGGGGTTAAATGTCCAGGCGGGCCGTTGAGTCATGCAAGCGAACGCGGTTTCACGGGAAGCTCAAGAGTTTAATAGTTCCAGGAAGACGACGGCTGATGGAAGCTGTGGTCAGCTGAGTGGACCTGGTGGAGATGAGCTGTGATTCTGCATGAGATGCCTGCTAGCACCTCAACCGCACCCTCCAGCACGGGTGCAGAGACGATCCAGTATGTCAGATGTGGACCCCATTAACTTTTGGGTGCTGATCCGGATAAAGGGACGCTCAGCATTGCAAGATAGATATTCAACATCTTTGCAAATTTTAATAATGCACTGGTCTTAATTTAGAAAATCAGGCGCATTTCGGTGGCTGGTATCTATGAGTGAGTATGAAAGAGGACTGCTGGGCCTCTGAGTGCCATTTCAGTTTCTGTAGTGGAGCTTGGAGTGTATATCTAGATACTGAATTGTCTGAGATAATGTTTGCCTGGAAGCTTCTGTTTCAAGTGCAACACATTGAAATTCAAGGAGAATTAAACATGTAAAACATGCAGAGATGGTGTGCTTCAGTCTTTGCCAGTGGTACCGAGATAACTACCATCAGGTCCTTCATGCTACAATCGCCTGCTCGCTGCACATTAGATCCACCGTTATCTTTGCACAGTCCGCACTACTGATTCACATTAATATGCACCTTTTTCCCGATGTACAAAACTAAGTACAGCAGCTGTAAAAGAAGTAATATTAAAACGTACGACTGCTGAACCCGCTCACCTGAGCAGTGGCCACATGAGTTTTGTGCTCTGCGTTTAATGAAGCAGATGTTGTTGCTGCACTTCCTTTGCTTCCAGGCTCAAACTGTTCCAGCAAACTGTTGGAAGTCCGTTAAATTATCGTCTTACAGCTGACTACATGTAATTAAGTGCTCAGAGCGCACAAAGAAGGATACTATGGTTACCAAATCAGAGCGGCGCCGCTTCACTTGATGTTCGTGGCGTATCTGCAACCTGCAGATACGCCACGAGTCGATCGGTAAGCGTGGGTGTATTTTGTCAATTTGTTGTCCTATTCATCACAGTTATTAGGATTATTAAACGCTAATTGGGTTAGGGTTAGGGTTGCTGCTAATTCAGGCCTGAGGTTGAAAGTGGTGGCACATCTTTTTTATGTTGTACTTATAATAAAGTAGCTTTTGAGCTGTTTTGGCTTTCTCTCTTACATGTTAATTCTCTAATTTGTGCATTAGTTGCAGCCAGATCTCTCGCTCTTTCCCTTCTCTGTGTTTCCGCTGCTTTAATTATTCTGTGTTTGAATGTTATGTGACAGGTTGCCCTCCGTCGTACCCACACGTCTTCGGTAAAATCACCTACGTTGCTGAAAACGAACTCTATCTCATTAACGTCTCCTATGAAATGAAAACTGGCGGCTGCACCGTTGAAAACCCTGAAAGATTCAGTCCATCCTCCCACATTTTCGATACGTACCATAGTTACTGGAGCAGCTTTTCATTCTGTTTTAGTTGCGCCACAGCAGACGCAATTCCTTTGTGCCGTGATTCGTTATTTTTTATACAGGAAAGGGTGGGAGACAGAATAGTATTGTGTTAATAGGGACCCCCATCTATTCATGTCAGGTCTCTACAGCCTTCACACTGTGCAGTCAGTGTTTACTCCAGGAAGCAAAAAGCAAAGTTGTTCATTGCCGGTTTGTTTCGTGTGGCAAACAGATTCCTGTTTTTCATCTCTGCACAATGTCTGTAATTCTCACCACATGCTGGCATCAAAAAATCCGTTGAGTCACAGTCCTCAAAGTTAGAATTCTGTGGCGTTTTCAAATAGTTTAGTCTGTGATTCTGTCCCGATGTGGCAGAGATCTGTTGTTCCCACAGCTCCTGTGGACCGGGAGGGTAAATGTGCTGCATGCAGTCCTCCTCAAATCTGATGTGCCATATTGCAAGTGACAGGTCGTGGGGTGAAGACCAACCAACAGGACACAACTGGAAAAGTGTGGAGTGTCAGTCAGTACGGATAAATCAGGACCTGATAGCCGAAGTGTGAAGTGTGGCCCCCTGTTTGTATGCAGGAACCTCAGCGGATCGTTAAAAGGAAGAAACTCTGCTGCAAATGAGGCGACGTGGAGGAAAATAAATGCTGCCAGCTGGATTGTTTTTAGCATGTTGTGATTGTTTTGTGTTTTTTCACACTGAAATATGTTTTTAATGTGTTGTTGATTGCCTCTAATGAAACCTGACGACGCACCAGTCAACCTGATGTTTTCACCACTCACTTTTTCACTGCCGGCTGACTGGTGTAACCGGTGAAAGTGGATAAGCATTGCTTTTATGTGACGCCAGCTGTGATGATGTTTTAACCCCACGTGGTTTTGGACATACGTATCAACCTCGTTCTACTCCGCTGCACTCGCCAAAGAAGTATTTTCTCGGAGATGGATACGGCGTATTCCCTTCATCCCCTAATCCCCGCTCCCACTTTAAAGCTGTGTTGTTGTCTTTGCGACGAGATATAAAACAACGACAACAAGGTGTTTGCTTGTCATAAGTAAAATAAATCTGCAGTTGGAACAAATGAAAAACGTCTTAAACCAAATCCCATTTATCTCACTGAAACGCTCCTTAAGAGGAGCTTGTGTCTTATTGTCAAGCGTAATGAGACGCTTTTCACAAGAATCCAGACAAAGAGACTTGGTGAGATTTCTGCAGAAGGAGAGCTTTATAATTAAAGACAAGAGAGGCGGCTCTGGAGAAAGATCGTTGAGTGTTGAGTCTTTTCCCAGGTCGTCAAAAACTGAAGCTTCGGGTCGGTATTCCCAAATTCTTCCAGGAAGCGGTGGTTTTTGACGACCTGGGAAAGAGACTCAACAATCAACTACCTTCCTCCAAAACTGCCATTCCAACCTTTAAGTTTTAAGCCCAACAGGAAGCAGGTTTTTTTGGCATGCTGGATTTGAGTTTGTCCATCAGACGGCTATTTTGGTCCAGACAGAATATAACATCATAGAGCGCCATTAAACATTCATGGTCCCCAGAGGAAAGATCCTGCAGACGCTGCAGTTCCCCTGACTTTGTTACTCTAGCGCCACCATTTGTTTGATTTTGCAGGTGAAATGTCTCCACAACAGTCGGACAAACTGCCCTTAAATAAAGACACATCCATTCCCATCCCAACACCTCAGGAGTAATTTTGATGATCTCTTAACTTTCCACAGACATCAGCAAATTCTAGCATGCCAACGGCTAGATGCCATCACAAAACCGTACCGGAACCGGAGCACAACAGACATGCATCCAGTGGAATCTTAGAGGAAACTCTAAATTAAGACATGCACATTGTAAACTTTTAAAACACCAGCGGGCTACATTACTACATTAGCATTCAGCTTGGAGCAGTGTTGAACAGCCTCACGACTGTACTCCTTCTTGTTAGCGGTTGTAGTCCAACTGCACAAAATCTTGGCTCCTCTTTTGTTTAGCTGAAGCTTCAGTGCACCCTGAAATGTTCTCGCTGGAGACAAAGTGTCCCGTTGCGTAACACACTGAAGTTTAGTTTTGCTTTCAGGAGAAAAAAGCAAATATCTTCTTTTTTTTAATGAGAATGTGGACTAACACGACCGGAGATTAAATAAACATGCTACATTGATATACAGAGGCTAATGATGGTCTCTATTTGCATTTTGCAAAGCTTATTAACTTACCATTCCTGTCCCATAGTCACGCCGTAATTATTATTTAAGCACACCTGACGGTGCAGACGGCCGTCACACACGCATTTGCACACAGATCATTCTTCAACACCAGAGCGGAATTCAAATTAACTTCCTACATGTGTTTGTTGGCGCACGTCGAGGCTGTGTTTTCTCTTCTCTTCTCGTCTCTTTTCCTTTCTTTTTTTCACTCTCTCTCCTACAGTATCGCACCTCCCTTCTCTCCATCCGTCTCACTCTCGTTCTCTTTCGCTCACGCGCTCTCTCTCGCTCATGTTTATTTCATAGGGGCCCTCCAGCATCTCAGAATAAATAAATTATACATTTCATTATGCACTCATTCCAAAGCTCCTTTCAGGAAAGGGACTAAGCTCATTTTGTCCCTGAGCTTCTGTTTATCCTAAATGACTGCATCAGACATGATCATGAGCGTCTGGGAGCGCCGACTGTCCGTGCTCGTTTGTCATGTACCAGACCTAATTCCCATAAAGTCCATGCTCCTCCGTCTAATACCGCAGCCTGGCAGTGATCCTGGGATTACAAACGGCATGTGGACGGAGGTAATATCGTGGAAGCACACGCCAAAGGATAACACGTAATTTATGTGTCGGCAGGTTCTCGTCAAGTCGACGCTCGTACCTGAAGCGGACAGTTTTCATGTTTTTTAAAAACCCATCCGAGAGAAACTGTTCCATAAATATCACCTGATACCATCCCTTGATTTTTTGTTTTACCTGTAGTTGTCTTCAGTGAGATTTATCCACTATCTTTCTTTCTTTCTTTCTTCAGTTCCTTCTTTTATACATGGCAGCGTTCACCGGTCCAACCAGGTCACGCTCTATCTGCCTCTTCGTGCTTGTGTGTTGGCGGCTGCTGCTGTGCCGCGTTGGTGGGCCGTGCGTGGAGGTGTACTGCCGCTGACCGGCTGACGTTAGTAATGTCGTGTACTTGGCCCGTCTCCCGCCGACCGAGCCGCTCACGCTGTGGGTCAGTTTGACCCGTGCTGGTGGTGGTAATGTTGGGGGGACGCCTGGCGAATTGTCCAAAAAAAAAAAAAAAAGTGGCTTATTCTCTTCACACACGGGCACACACGTAAAAATGGCAGCTTCGATCGGTATGCGCTGCACAAGATACACAATCCATAAGTGCACATATGGCACACTAAATCAGGTAGACTCACACACACACACACACACATGCGTTCATGTAGCCACACAATGCCAATGGAACGCTTGGACACACTCTCCACCCCATATGGACCCTCACAGCCATCTGTCCCACTGACGACGTGCCAGGCGCTGCTCATTGAATCTCTTCTTCCCTTTTTCTCTATTGGACCGTGGCTGGCCCACTGCAGTAGGCCTTCGCATTCTAGCCCGTTTTACATGAACTGTGGTAACCCAACATGAACACCATCTACACTTCAACGAACAGCGTCCCAGAGGAGCGACTCCCGAGAGCTGGTGGTAGTTTTTTAAAGCCGTTTTCCACCAACAGTGCTAATGCAACAGCGGATATATATATATATTTTTAAAAACATTTTCTCTTGGAAGATAGATAGACGTACCACATACGTCAAAGTTTGGACTGTGTAATGATGGTGTGAAATCAACATTAAAATATTAATAGGAAAACTTTTTTTTTCTCTGGCAGGAAGATATCAAGTTGGTGCAAATGCTGTCAAAATATAATCTGTCAGAGGTTCAATGCAATGAACAGCGCGCCGAGCGGAGAGCCAGAGCTCCGAGATGTTACGATCGGCGGAGATCTCCGAGATTCTCAGGAGAAAACGGACCGTTTCTGATGCACACGGATGAGTTTTGTCCAATGTGAACTCATGAGGACTTTATACTGATGCACCAGATACGTCCTGTTTTCTTCATGAGCTCATATGACCTCATTTCTATCGTATCTAGGAAGACATGGACTTGAACTAGCAATATAAAAGTCGTCCTATACTGGGAGTTGAGGATCCGAACTTGACATCTATGACTCTCTCTGGATATCGTCATATTTGGATCACATCTCGGAGTATTCAGGCAGCGATGTCTCTGGATTCTTGGGGAACAGAAACAACTTCAATCAACAGTTCCAGTCACTTATTTTAGTAGTTTTTGAACTAACACATTTTATGGAAGTCATTCATTTGGACACCTAAACATTGGAGACTGTTTTCAGTCGTGGTTCAGAGAGTCTTTTTTGTAATATTTTGTCATATTTAAACATTTGTCTTACTGAAGCAGGAACACATCTGCTAACTTTCCCTAAAACCTACATCGAAAAGATGTTCAGCCTTCGCAAAAAACCTCTGACTGCCTCTGACTTTCCAAGATGTGTCCCCGGTTCGCAGCACATTTCCTCCCGCTCTCCTTCTTTGAGTTTTGCTGCTAACTGTTATCTTGCTTTTTCTAAAATCCCCCCGTCCCATCCTGCTAGCTAACTGTTTTTATAGCGACATCAATTTTGGCTCTTTTACTACCTCGGCTGTCGACTCAGAGGTGGAGCGACAATAACTCCGCCATCCATTCCATCTTCGTGCCATTTATACAGGACGGTGAGACAGAATGAAGGCACGACGTCCTGCCTGTGTAAAACGAGGCTTAAATGGCACCAACCTACAAATGGCACCACATAAATACTAAAGTAAAAACTGTCTGGTTCGATGCACATGCCATATATCTGTATCTGCTCTGTCAAGTCATGGATGTCACTTCAGATTTCCCTCTTTCTGAAAAACCCCTCTGCCATGTATGTTCCCGTCACAGGCTTTTATTCCTCCTTCTAAATATATACCTGGTCCCATTGTGGCAGAGCCAAATTCTTCTGGGTGCTGCACCAGTGATATCTCTGAAAGGAGAATGACTCACACTCCCAACCCTGAGATTGAGAGCAGGAACCCCCGGGGGAGGCAGTCTGTCATGAAGGAAAGGCTGTTGAAGGCAGCTGATAGGCTCACCTTAGAGGTGTGATGCTATCCTCAGACATGTCACCTCATCCCCCCCCCCTCAAAAAAGCAACCTTTTCTCTGTCTGGAAGTGCCTTCTCCGATCGAAAAAACAAGTGAGAAAACTCAGGGTTATTTCGGAGCTGTTTGTTCTCTGCCGCTCCTTTGATCACACGTCTCTTTCTTGTGTAAATTACAAACCGACAGGAGTCCTCGTGGAATAGAATAACAGTGGCAACGGTGATGGAAGGAGAGTGAAGGGGAGGGGAGGTTGTGTGTTCGCCATGACCTCATGGGCCGCACGTCTTATGTAATATGATACCGAACGGAGCGAAGGTAGAAATTGTATTTTTTGCTTGAATCACATTTGCAGGCAGGGTCGACGTCCGGACTCGGGAATCATGTGGAGACGTTCACGTTTGAGGCAACTGGACGTTCCCTTCCAACCATCCAAGATGTCAACATACACAGCAGCACAAGCTCATCACATTAGGCGCTAAAGACCGTTAAAGGATGCCGAGTGACCCGTACTCCGAACGAACAGGTGCATGCGCGGTGAAGCTAGAAATGCTCGAGTCTGACGCATCTGTTTTCCTGCCTCAGCTGTGACTGCAGACCCGGTTGATGAGCGCAGTGGGACACTCGGAGGTCGAGTGGATTGAAGTGTTAATGTGAGACGAGAACGAGCAAAGTACGAGGTTGAACCGAGGGGAAAACCCGCGGAGGACTCCCGAGGTGTGCACAGCAGGCCAACAGGATGGCTTTCAGACGGGCGAGGACACGCCGAGAAACACCCGAGTGCAGAGGAGATCGTCAAGTGGGCTGAAACTGTTTCGGAGATGCTTTATTCTTTTGATGATACTCCAAGAAGTGTTCATCTACTTGATCTATGTAGCTAAATATAACTTGCTGCACCACCACAGTGGTCATTTTTTGTCATTTTTCTTGTTTTTTGCTGGTTAAATCTATCAAGCCGATACAGGACAGTTGTATATTTACAGTTTCAATCGATCAAACATTATTTATATTCATTTTGCTTTACAAGAGATTGATTTAGAGACTAATGCACACCACTTTATTACAAAATGAGGAGTTAAAAAATTACGACAAAGAATAAAACAATGTGCTTTGGTTGTCTGAACTCCTCACTAAGCTCAATAATGAAGAAAAAACAGCATGTTAAACCCACGTTTAAATGTGATGGAATCAGAAGAGAGAGCTCAGGTGGAGTGCAGAGCTCCACCAGGTGTGTCTGTGGGGGACACACAGGTGAGAGCTGAAGCAGCTGTTGATCCCTCGCAGCCCCTCAGAGGAGTCAGCAGTCAGTAGAATAACCATGAGAGGTCCTCGAGCCTACAGACATAAATGAGCATGCAAAACATCAGGCTGATGACACACACACACACACACACACACACGACCAAAACACACAGTCCTCTCCAGGCTTTCCCCCGGCGGAGATAAATATTCATGCGTGACGTGTGTTTGTGTTACCGATCAGCTACACATTTGACAAAGTGAAGTTTGTTGCTAACCCCTGCGCCTCGGAGTTGTGCTGGGAGAGGATTCCTCTAACAGCGGAGCGATGTCCTCAGACGTGCTTCAAAGATACGCCAGGACTGTTTGAAGTCCAAGAAAACTGAGAGCGGCGCTGCCTCGGAGGCTTTCCCTCACCAGACGCCCTCCCTCCCTCCCTCTCCCTCTCGTATATCGCGGTGTGTCAACTTAAAAGATCACTGAATGAAAGTCTGAAAATATGGCCGAGATTCATGATTCACTGATCTAGTTTGCAGATTCTCTAGGAACCTGCCGTAGATCAGTGCGGGGAGATATTCACATCTTCCCGCTCTGACGGTCTTAACTCACTCATCAACAGGATGGTCGCCACTTGAACTCCTTCACTCGGGACCGCGTCATGTGGGAGGAGTCGGACAGCTGTTTTTTCCACTGATGCTGACGCTCATCCCGACTGCTTCACACTCGGCAAACTCCTAGAAAAGCACCCTGGAGGTCGCAGCCCGATGAGGCCCGCGGAGACGCATCGAGATCGTCCGGAAGTCACCAGTCGAGCTCCGCTGTCCACCAGAGTCAAAAACACAGCTGCCGCCGTGGAAGAAGTTGTCGACGTGTTCAGTAACTTGATTTTTTTTTTTTTACACGCTGGTTTCAGCAGCTCATTAGTGCGGTCGATTAAGAGAAAGCTGACCGATCAATTCACGAATGGCTGCGCTCCTCTGTAAATCATGTGCAGTGAATTAAAATCAATTAGCCGCAGATGAACTCACACGCGTCCTGTTTCCTGCAACTTAATTGGAGTTCACGTGTGATGAATTGATTTTAATTTACTGAACGTGGATTAGAAAACAGGTCCACAGCCGCCAGTGATCGCTCGCACCGATCTCACTGCATTTAACACTTTCATGCATGAGTAATCAAATCCCAGAGTAACTCCTTAAATACTTGTTTTAGCTGTTTTTTACATAGTCATGCATCAGCGGTATAAAAAGCGATTCAGGGAAAATGATTTAATACTTTCATCCAGATTTTAACAATGATTTTGCTGTTTTCCGGAGACTGAAACTCCATCTGTTCACTCCCGCGTACGTATATATTCTGCTTATTAGTCCTTTACTCTAAAATCTGAAGACCATTGAGTATTACTGCTTAAAGCAACATTATGCAGAAACTTTGGCACCCCCCACAGTTTCTGAGGGGCCGTCCACATGGAAACGCTTTTGTGTGTAAACGCACATGTTGTGCATCGTTTTGGCCGATCGTCCACACGGATCCTGTGAACGTTCTGTTTTGAAACCTGGTCTCAGGGTGGAAAAATTCAAAAACGCCGCCCTTGTGTTCTCGTTCAAACAGCCCCACCCCTCGACCTCTAGCCTCCGACCTCTGAACCCCGCGACGTCTCATAACAACAACAGCAACAATGGCGGACTACCTGCTTGTGTTCGTGTTGCAGAAGATATTGAGCTTTACTCTCCTTGTAGTTGTGTGAGTCGCAGCAGCAGTTCGACGTTATTATCGGTCCACACAAAAGATTCTGGTTTCCTTGCACTCGCCATTTTCGTCTTCTTGTGTTGTGTTCGGTTTCTCTTTCTACTGTCTGTTTGTCTACAGCGCGCAAGCTTTATGCGCACGCTTCGTCTCTTCTTCTCCGTTTTTGTTGAATTTCACGCGCCACCTATAGGCCTGGAATATGAACTCAACGACGTGTTGAGTCGTTTACAGTGGATCCATTTGAATGCAAATATTCGCGGCCTCAGTGCAACACCACTGTCGTAAATACAAAATCCCAGGTCTGTAAAAGTTTGTCAGATGTAATGTAGGTAACTAGAAACAAAACTCATGACATCATCACAGCGTTAAAAACTTCTGTCTCTACATAGTGCAGAAACAAGCGATAGAGACACCGTTCACCCTGTTACAACTCACTGAGACATTTTACATAATGTCGCTTTAATTAAACTATTCAAGTGAACATTTTATCATAACTTTAGATAAAACACACAAAATCAAGAGGATTCTAAACAGGCAGAATTATCTAAGTAAGTCCACTGGAGTGTATTTTGGGTCAAAGAAGAAAAAAAAAAGTACAAAAAAAATGTTATTAAAATCAGGATAAAAGTATTCTCTCTCTCTGTCACACACACACACACACACACACCTTTATCCACAGCGTTCAATGCTTTCAACAGATTTTCTAATAATTGCCTCTCTACACAAAAACTGCAGTTTTACCAGCTCCCTCAGGGGAAAAAAAATGAAAGGAAAAACCTGCTCTTGCAAGAAACACAACAGAGAACACACCGTGGGCGAGATCAGAGTTTACGTACCTCACCTCTCACAAATGGTACAGAAAATGATGAATAATCCGTCCACCTTTTCATGTCCTGATGGCGTGCGCGGTGAGCCTGTGGAGCAAGTGTGACACTGGAGATCGATGTGTCTTGTGTTGGGCGCCTAAAAACTGCTAGAAAGATGCCAAGAGAGGAGCGCAGGGCCGATCGCTCTGTACCAGACCAACGTATCTCCAGCGAGGCGTCTCTGTGGGATCGACTGCCTCCATTAACTTCCTCTACCACCCGGGTTTGAAACTGTATTTTTTTTTGGCTGCTGTGGCATCTTAAGTTTCTTATTTATTTAGTTGCTTTGTTTCTGCCGCCTTTCTGGCGTCAGCTACTGGACTTGTTGCACCGTCGCTTGTTTTGATTTATTAAACTGGCCCAGGGACGTCTGCTTCTCCTTCAGCATGTCGAACTTGCATTGACTGCTGTCCAGATAACGAAGTCCAGGGCTGCTGCTGCTGGAGTATTTGGCTTTTGAATTGTAACTATTGTTTTTTCTGAGGAAATATCCAGAAACCTGGCAAAAAAAAGCCAAAAACATTTTTTAGGACCTCAACAAACCCCTGCCTTATTTACACTAACTTTATAAACTATATAAGATAGTAAAACAAAAAAAACAGCCTCCTCTAAGATCAAAATACATAAAACAACATAAACAAGCATTATTTCAGAGTTTATGCCTTTAAAACCTGTTATAAACTATATGCTGCTGGATTTGGAATCTCATTCGCGACATGATGCATCAGTCGTCCGGACGCTGGCATGTAAGTGGCTCAGGAGAGAGGACAAAGAAAAGAGAGTGGGTCACTCGTCTACACGATCACTTGTTGACTGTCGTTAGCTGCAGGGCGGGTTTAGAAGATCACATCTGCTCGTATGAGCTGTCAGTCAAACGGCAGACGTCTCAGGTCTAACGGTGTCTGCTGTGAGACGAGGAGTTTCTTGGAGAGATAAAAGCATGAAAAACCATCACTGATTGCAGTTTTTTGCCATTTTATTAACTATTATAAACTGTGTTTTGGAATAAGTATGATCCTGAAATGGGTCTTGTGGACATTCAGGAATAAGAGACCGAGTAAAACCTTATACATACTAGTTTTTTTAGCTCGTTTGTTTGGTTGTTTCTTGGTTGTGATGTGGTTTGATTTTGAAATGGTTGGATCTAAGCTTTTTAACGACGCGTGGTGTGATAATGCACTGAAATGAAGGCGTCTGCTTGGTGCTCAGCTGCCTGCAGGCAGACTGCCGGCTTCTAACACTGAGTCGTCTTGGCAACATCTTGTAGGTCACACAATATTAGGCTAGCTAATATGCTGTTAATTCAATTATTTACATGGCACATTTCCCACCAGACAGTATGGCCGTCGATGTTTTCATCTGCAGGACAGCCACGCGGGATGCTGGGTGAGATGTGCCGCGTCGTGCTTTCTTGTGTCACCTGCTTTACGTTGACCTGAGAACCTGAGAGTCCTGTCACGAACTTGTACATACGTGGCTCGAGGTGCAGAACCACGCTTCATTCAATAAACCACTGGTCTAAAATGTAAGCTTGCAAATTCAAAGATGTCTCTCCTGAACGTCCCTGAACAGTATTTAGTTCTACTGAATGAACGCAAGTATGGATATTCTTCAGAGTTTCTACTATACTGTGCTGTATGTGGGTTGTGGTGCCGACCATCTGGTCAAATCCACAACGAGAACGGCTTGTTCAGGGAAGTGGAAACTCGGCTGTCACTCAAACAGAGAGTCTTCCCGCTGCAAAGCATCTCTGCAGCATTTCTGCTGTGATTCCGGTCTGTATAGTGAAAGTCGGACGTACAGAAGATGTGAGAGTTTGTCAAATGCCAATCCAACAGTTTGAAAGTTCGAAAGAAGAAAAAAATAAATCCATTCAGATGTCACAAAATGTTCCGTAGCTCTTCTTCGTTTGTTGAAAAAGCAGTAACGGTCCGATCGCTACAAAGACGGGACGGTTCAGGCCGCGTGGGGACGAGTCCACCTCTCCGCGGCGGGGACTAGAGGACCGGTAGTGATGGAGGGAACAATGAACCGAGGCCAAATTCACAGGCGCATTTGAAGACCTGTTCCAGGAGCACGGAAGCCCAGACAATGCTGGACAGGCTTCCGAGAACAAATCCCTCAAAGTCCTTGAGTGGTCCGGCCAAAGCTTGGACTTAAATCTGTGATCCGAGCGAAGATCACAGTGAACCTCGTCCAATCTGTGAGGGACGAAAAGGGACAAAGTGTCCCGAATCAGGTGAGCAAAGCTGGGAAGAGGCGAAGGAGAGAAATAACTAATCTCTGCTTCTTGTGCTACTGCAAATAACTGAGTTTAAAACAAACGAGGAACATATTAAAGCGAATGTAATTAATTTTTACATTAACAATGTATGAAATGATTCCAAAAATCCCAAATCTGACCTCACTGTCTTTGTGTTGAGACAGCTTGGCTTTACGCTCGCAGGCTTGCAGGCTGTTTGTGTCTGTCACTGCCTTTGGTGAGTTACACGGTGGCGGGGAAAAAACGTGGAAGCCAAGACATGCTCTGAATTCAAAAGAGTGACAGATCAGCAAATCCCAGACCCACTTACTGACTTGAATCAGACACGTTGCCTATACAGTCGTGTTCAGACAAGGTGCTCTGCTTTGATACCTGTCACAGCTCTGCGTGTCACAGGAAAGCAAGGAAGTATGTAGGAACTACAGCAGGGAGGGAAAAAAGTGAGGATGACAAAAAACAAGACGGGTATTTATAGCAGCAGCTTCTTGGATCGCTCCATTGTTGTTGTTCCAGCTAACGGGAGCTAACTGGCTAAGACTGTTAGCAGCTGCTTGCTAAAGAGCGACAGGAGGCAGGTGACTGTCTGAAATCACAAATGTCCTATTTACTTGAGACTGAAAACTTTGAGGAGAACGTACGCAGCGTCTGTTTGATTAATTCACTTTACGACGACTAAAACCGTGTCATCTTCGTGTTTGAGCTGCCGTCTGGATGAGAGAAGCTCCGAGTTGTTCAAAATGTTAAAATGCTCGTCGGGCTCCTCGGTTATTAATGTGCGCTCACAGCATTTAACCTTTACAGTGCAAGCAGCAGCGAGCGGGGAGAACTGAGGACGGTCCTCCAGGCTGAGAGAAGCTCCCACGGAGCTGAGGCACTTTTGAGTGATATTTCAAAAAAATCTAGCTGTTCATTTTTACAGAAAAGCCTCCTTGAAATAAGCTACAATCAGTCAAAGGCAGGGAGTCTTTGTGGTTCAGATATAGAGAAGCAAATTATAGACTGTAAATTTCATCGTCAACATTGAAAAAGAACGGTTTTTTTTTGTTTTGTATCATTTTTTGAGTGATAAACACATTTATATGTATAGCAATTCTTACATATCGCACCTTTTTAAAGGGGCAGTGTGTGGTTTTGGAGAAGAAATTCAACCTCAGAACTTTAATATCTACATTATTAATGAAGTCATAGTACACAATGTTTATTTCTTCCGGAACTGAACAAACAAGCTGCTCTCGGAGGAAAATAAGGCCCCCAGGACACTGTTGGTGGCAGGGTCCGCCACTTATAAACAACACTGTGTTGCTCTTTTAGGTCGTTTTTTTTTATTCAGTTTATTTAGTTTGTTTAGGCATAAAAGAACTTTCTCTTTTCATTAAAATAACTACGTACTGCTCCTTTAAGCAGATATACGTATGTCACACTACGTTGGTTAAGTGGAGAATTGATTTGTCAGAGAAGTGACATTCCTGATTAATATCAGTTTCTTAATCAAAAGTTTCTCATACGAGTAGTACACGAGCCTTTAAGTGCCTATAATATTAAGTACCAAAAGTAATTTGTTGGCAGTAAATGTACTTAAGCATCGAAAGTACATATAGAAATAGATATTACATGTATATACACAGGTATGTTCTGTATACGATGAGTCGACTGATTATAATCCAAATGCAGAAAAAAATGCTGCTTTGACTCTGATGCACCAGCAGTAGAAACTACAGTTATCAAATAAATGCAGAGAAGTAAAAAGCAGGTAGAGGAGTGAAAGTATAACGTACCAGAAAATGAATAAATGCTTTGTTGTATTCCCCGTCTCTGATGTTGTCTATACAGCACTGTGCGTGTTGTAAATCACATTCAGAGACAGTCGTCCACTCCACTGCAGATAAAAGGTAAACCGGACAGGAGTATATTTTAAATCTTGTGTCCTTTTTTTGGCTTCTATAAAAAATTTTTTGCAGAGGATAATAAAATATGAAAGATTTTGTGGCCACAACACGCACGCAACCCCGAGTAAAAAATGATGTTTCTGACGTCGTCGAAGCTACTTCTATTCCGCCCTGCAGCAGCAGCCGCGCTCGATGAATTTTTCATAAGTCCCGACTTAAAAAAGAAGAGATAAAGTAAATAAATATATAACCGAGAAAATGTGTACAAATCGGTTTTTACTTCAGGCCGAGGCCGATAATTTAAGTGGATCCTGCAACAGCGGCTTTGATGTAAGAACAGACTTATCAGGACGGGATTGTTTATTTGGGGGCCGTCTGTTTGTAGCCAGACTGCAGGGACGGTGCTGAATAGTAAGCGGTCGGGTCGGGAGGTTGAGTCGTTGAGCCGACGTGGAAGATTGAGCGTTGTCAGTTCACAGCCTTGTGACCGCGTGTCGACGCTGTGAAACCCGACTGGCTGAGTCTTTTTTCCACGCCGGCTGATAAGGAAGTTTGGATGCCGGTGCTTAAATTTCTGTCACCGCTCAGACTGAGAGCTGAGCCGCCGGGGAGCCGTCTAATTGCATCACATTGACTGCTTTATATACCCGAGTCGATAATTTGTCTGCCTTTTCTGGTCCTCCTATATTCTCTTTGTTTTAAATGACACATTTATAAGTTGTTGTTAAGACAGGGAGGGAAAGCAGGCTTTAACTTTTTTGGGGCTTTTTCCTCTGAAGTGTTTTCTTTTAAATTCCACTCTTTAGATTTAATCAAGCACATTAGGCGAGCGCATTAGAAACCAAGGTGTCGGGAAATTTCATTACGCAGATTGGGATCAACCATATGCCATCTCTTCTCTGTTAATGGAGGCTCGTTTACACCAAACGAGGCCTTCATCAGAATGACACGAACGACACGTCCTGCGGGCACTTTCAGGCCTCCAAAGTAAAAGTTACGAGTATAAAGTTAATAAAGTTCCGACTTTATAAGAACTAATAATCATTATAGTCTGATTTTAAAGACTGTGTGAGTGAAATGAATAATGCAAGATGGTTTCTTCGTCAATTTTAGCCCGTCTTGTAAAGAGTCTTTAATTATCTCGCGCTATAAATTAGTTATTTTACACTGTGGCATAAGAATAAACACCAGAACTGTCTCACAGTAGACTTATGTGATTGGCCAAAGCAGGGAAAGCACATGAATACTTCATGAAAGCGTCCCACTAAGCCATACCAGTGAGACCGCTCATACAACCCCGGAACAGTTAACGAAGTTGTCAATTACAAACCGCGGTTCTCACGACATGTAAAAGCGTCTGCTGTGTAAAAAGAGTGGGCTTAACCTGTTAGTCTAACCCTGTTCTCTGAGCGACTGGGTTTTTTTTTTTTTCCTTCCGTGTTATTCTGCCCCTTAAGAGACCCGTGAAGCTGTTCTGCTATGACAACTGTGGCGGATCGAATGGAGGCACAAATCAAAGAAGGCGGGTTGAAACCGCAGCTCACACGCTCGACATGCAGCCAGTGATACATGAGAGGACGGAGCGCAAAACACAGACGCCAGACTGAAGAGGATCGCGGTGTCAAACCTCTCTGCAGAGAGCCGACGTAAAAGGTGACAACGCCGAGTATCAAGTGATGCTGACTGACGGAAGACGCTGCCAAGAGGCAGAGAACACGGCTCACCTGCGCTCCCCCGGGAAGACGCGCCGCTCGGTTTGAAAACATTTGCTCTACATGCACTTGAAGGTTGAAATGTTGAAGCTCTGATGCTGCAGCTTCCTTCCGTAGAGGATGATAGTCTGTGTAATTTTACCCTCTTCTACTGCGATTGAGATTGAATTTGTTGTCAATATGTTTATGGATCGCTTGTCGTGAGATTTTTCTAGTTTATAACATTTTAAACAAACAGCAACTTTAATTAACAGGATGAAACAACTGACTAGCGGTGCTTTCCGGGTCTCCCCTCATATTTTAAGAATTATTGAATGAATTTAAACCATTTCTTTCATAACCTTAGATGTACAACTGATTTTTTTGGCCACTTCTGGGCGGCAGAAAAAAGAAGGTATGCACAATATAGATGTGGTCAATACTTTAATGGCCCTTTATCTGGAAATGTTTTATTACCGGCTAGTTATGTCTTTTATCTTTGAAGTTATGGCTGATAAAGGCAATGATACAAGGCAAAATTGCTTGCATTGACTTAAAGCGGTTCACAGACTCTGGATAAAGAGATTTCACCCAACAATACTGCACATTTTTTCATGACATCTTGTCTTTTCTTACCCTCAAGCATGTTTAAACAACAGGTTAGGAAGCCCCTTTAAGCCAGAAAAATGTAAGCAGATCCGTTATCTTATTGGTATCGGCCATGAGAAGCAGATAATTATCAGTATCGGATCGTGCATCCCTAAACGAGCTGATATTAACGTCCACACATCCAGTGCAACATAATCATTCGTTGAGAGTTGTGTTTCTGGCAACCTGACAACTGTAAATCCAATATTCGCTCTCTTTTAGCTCTGCTTTGGTCCCCACCAACTCCTAAGGTAAAGTATATATATATATCTGTCTCTAGCTGCTTACGTTAGCAAACAGTTCACGACTACATTCACTACATTTTTATCATTCATCATGCTATTGATTAAAGACTCTTTAACCAGGTGCCTAAACATAATGTTAATCACCCTTTAGTTGCAGATATTGTATTTACAAGAGCGAACGGTGCAGGAAGGACGACTGAAACTTGTTCTCCAACTAAAAGTTTCTTAATTAAATCAATAGAAAGTTAAACCCATGTTGGATTTTTTAGCCCTTTTAATACGTTTTTGCTTTTCTAAACTTGAAGAAAATGTCATCATTAGGCTGTTAAAGTGATGATTTTGAGTTATACTGCAGAAAAATCCAGGACCATTACCTGGCTTTAGATGTTGAGAATAATAAAATAAATGTTATTCTAGTTGGAGCATGAAAGATATTTTAATTGGTCCATTTAATTACCGCAAAATAAACATGTTGCCGCAGCACGTAGTTATTATCATTACGTGCATACATTACCGGTATAATTACTGTAATATGTTTACAGCCGCAGATGATTTTGCAGGACTTCATCAATCACAATTAAAACATGAATTATTTATAGGTTACCTGATTGAATGTGAAAAGAGTGAAGACATGCACGGCTGTACAAAATGGAAACTAATAATACATGTTCACGGCTGCAGCTTCTTATAAAAAAAAAAAAGCCAAATATTTTAGACTCACTTCTAATTGCTGCTCTCACTCTCTTTGCCGTCTGAGATGTGTCACTGATTTCCGCCCGCCGAGCGGCAGATTCTCAAACACAATCACAGCGTTCAGTTTGTAGAGGCAGAAAGTACCAAAAGAGACAAATATTTGCCATGTAAGGTGCTGTAACATGGATGTATTTGTCTTTCTTCTCCCCTGTCACTTGAATTGATGCACACTGGACTGCTGGTGTGATTTTCAATTACATGGTGCTCTGTGGTGTTGGGGTTTGCTATCACATTATACAGAAGTCCCTGCTGTCATAACAAGAAAGAAACTCCATACAGGAGGAATAACCAGCAGTCCATCCTGTCCTTTTCTTTATTCAGCAACATAAATTATTAGCTCAACTGTGAAGCATCCTCCACAACACATGTACACATGTTATGATGAATGAATTAAAAGAATAACGTTAAATGGATCCCCACTTACAACGAGACATTAAACATTAAATATCCCAGGGACAGATCTGCACAATGCAGTGTCCAGTAATATGTCCATGTGATTGGGTTTTTTTCAGGAGTGAGTTTATTTCTGGTTCTCCATGCAGACTGCTGCAGGATGCGTTAGCCTCGTGCTAAGGTGGGAGGTGTGGGGAAGTGGTTGGCATCTACCTCCCCGTAACTCAAAAGTTGTCGTATTTCCAATTGTGTCCTCTTGACTGCCACTGAAAGCATCCTGTTGGTAAGCCAGTTGAGAAGGAGTCATTCCTATATTCTTAATGTCCTATGTTCCCTGAGATTTTATGTCCTGAAGGTCTGATGTTCCCATGTTCATGTCTCAGTTGGGTCCTATTTTCCTTTAGGTCTTATGTCTTAGGATCCTACGTTCAGAGGACCTCAATGCCCCACGGTCCTATGTTATCCAGCTCTTGGGTAAAGGTTAAGGTGTGGTAACGACATATTGCTGGGTACAGACTCTGAAAATAGCAGGCTGCTACGATATATAATTTGTTCGTCGCCATAAACATGGCTGGAAATTGTCCCAGGGTCTCCTCAAAGATCCAGTGGTGTCACAAATTCTGTCTCTTAACTCCACCGTTGTCCACTCCACGTCATGATATGAAAGTCAGGTCATAAACATGTAATGTGAACTAGATTATCCAGTGCATCCCTGCTGATGTTGAGGCAGAAGACACAGTATTCTGAGGTACCTCTTTAGTATTTCAAAATAAAAATCACGGACTTTATTACTTGTTTTAGTCACACTGTTGTAAAATATCAAACCATAATCGCATCCTAATGGAATCTTGTCATATTAGTCTTGAATTACAGTGTATTGCATTTGGGATTGTGGATTGTATGTCATATCTCTCTCCCACAGATGATTTGATCTGCACCCCCCTAACGAGTTTCTGAAGGCGAGTCCAACAAAATGAACATCTTCAAAAGATTGAAGGGGCTTGATTGACGATCACAAAGCTTCGATAACTTCTCGAGGCCGATGCCCTTTAAGGTGTTTGTTGTTATCACATTGTTTTCTTCATGTATCACGAACTATAATAATGCCAGAGCCCCGGTGGATTTGATTCAGCAGCAAATCCAGCTCACTTCAAGAAAAACACAAAAATCTCTTACCCTCTGTTTGCTCTTTTTCTTTTCTTCTTCGTCTCCTCTGCAGTGACTCATCCATCTATAGACACATATTTTCACAACTCGGGGTGAAACTCACATTTTTACACACCTCTACCAGTCACAGCTAACAGCCGAGGTGTCAGATTCCGCTTTATTTTCCCTCACTGAAGTTGCATCTTTTTCAAGTGTGAGAGTTGGCCTTGGTGTAAAATTTGCACTACTGTGCAGGAAGAAAGGGGAGAATAAAAACTTGCGTGTTTCCAGAAAAGACACTCTCACGTTGCCCCGTTAATGATGAAAACGACAGCACACGACGCACATGAATAGGGAAGCAGTCTTATTTATTTATAGCTCTATAGTGTATTTCTTATTCATTTACTTTCAGGATGTGACTGTAGGTTCAAAGAGCCCTCATTTGAAATGCTCCTTTGGAAGTGTTTACTCTCTTTTTCAGCTCGGCTTTCTGAACAGTTCCTATCTCTGGCAGTCAGACAGTGGTGCTTTTTAGTTTGCTCATTTGTGCCTTTATCAAGAGGAATGCCAACAGTGCTGATGACATTAAATCGATAAGAAAACTTCTGAAAGAAAGCGCTTCATTGACCAGAGACAAAACATAAACTGTGGGGGCAATCACAAGAAAAAGATTTATTTTGAGATTTAAAATAAAATGTAAGATTTTTTGGGGCGTTTATATGGAGATTTATGATGAATAGTCTATTTTTTAAGCATTGGCTGATTGGAAGAGGATATAATTGGATTTGTGCATGTAAAAAAAATAAGTAAGAAGACGCACAGTGGGTCATTTCTGCAGGTAGGGGTCTCTCAGTGAAAACAAAAGACATTTGCTAAGTGGTGTGTGGGGAGGTAGAGGGGAGAATCAGGTGCAGACCTTCTGGAGGAATAAACACCTGGATCTGGAAGAATTCACAGATGGCAGGAGAACTTTCGGGATTTAAAAAGTGGATTCATCTTCACTCCTGTTTATCACCCTGACTGCAGCAGTGATCGGTGGAGGTGACGTCCATTGTCGGGCGTTTACATTCAGTGATGCTGACTGTTCACCGGAGCTGGTTTTAACAGAAGTAACATTTTGAAGACAGATCTTATCAAGGTGTATTTATTTCTAAATTCTATAAACTTTCTGTGTCCTACATGACTTCTTTTGCTTGTAAATCAAACTTACTTTCTGCTCTTTTTTATTTCTGAGCATGTGGATCTTTTACACATCACCTGCTGTAGATGTTGGTTGTGACTCACTCACATCTGTTCCAGCCAGACTATTTTACTACTAAATGTATGTGAAAGTGTAGATGTGTGTCAAAGCTGACATATAGTATACACTCAGCAATGTTCAGATGGCAACTTTGACAGAACACATGTTGCGGTTCCTCTGTAATTAGCAAAACAGAGCTAATTAGAAGGGGATAAGAATAACCGTGGAATAGCGCCTCCCTTTTTCTGTTTCCCAAGTGCAAAGTCAAAGTGCTAATCATCTCCAGTCTTGTGTTCTCAGCTGCAATAACAAGTGTTTTAGCCACCTATTTGTGTAACGTCACGCTTCAGATATTTAATTGCACACATCTTGGCTGATTTTCTCCATCAGCACTGAAAAATAAGAGGTTGATCATCCTGGTATGGAGAGCTATAAGGTAGAGTTCAGAGGCAATCTGGCCATCTGGACCACCGGGACTTTCACGGCAGGCTGTAAGACGTGCTGGCTGGCAGCGAGTCCAGCAACATTGATGCAAGAAGATGAAAAAGCTGCGGGCTCTTTGGTTTTCCTGCTGAGGAATGAAGAATTTCAGTAAATAAACCCAGATAAATAAGATGAAATCGGCAAAGGAAGAATGACATCGGTCCTCCCAGGACACATTTTCCCCCAGTAAATTTTTTCTAGCGCTGAAAAGATTTTTGTGGAGAGTTGGGAACCCTTATCTCAAGATGTGCATGTACCGTTATCTGCAAATGTGAATTCAGATTAGCAGTTGGTCTGAAATTTGTGAGGGTGCACAAAAATCAACCAAACAAAGATGCCTTTCTGTCAGCATGGCATCCAAGGTTGAAAGATGTGTGCGTTTCCACATCACCTGCAGCATCAATCTGTCAGTTTCAGAGTTGTTACTGCTATTTTATTAAATACGCTGAGGTGCACATAAAGGTAAATGAAGTGTGACAGTGCACAATAAATGTCAACTACACAGGTCACATTGAGTTGTGAACGGTCCAACTCTGTGCCCTTCATCCGATATTATTCAAATTTTTCAATAAAGTCCAAATATGCAGCCAAATTCTTTGTCACTTGTCCTTTTTCCTGAATACTTAAAGGGCAACTCCACCAGTTTAACACATCAAAGAGTGTTTACTGCTCTCGGTGAATACATCTACATATATAAAAAAAAGCCTTTTGTGGCTCCGGAGGAAGCTGCATGTAATCTTACAAACTCCTCCAGTGATGTCACTCAGGAGCAGAGTTGCATCATGGGAAATATAAGTGCCTGGTTTTTGAAAAGCACTGTTGGACTCATTATTGTCAGCTTAAAAACAAATCATCAGAATCGACAAAACAGAACCAGAGATATTGCCTTTATTTCTCCACACGTTCATCTTCCTTTTTGGCGCCTACATTACCCACAATGCAACTAAGCAGTACATGCAGCTCTCTCTGGAGCCACAAAAGACTTTGCAGTACTTTTTTTCGCATTTGCAGAAGTGCTCCGAAAGACCTGTCAACACACTTTAATGTGTGAAAATTGGCGGAGTTACCCCTTTAAAAATCAATATGCATGTGTCTTTGGGGTCGTGTGGTCAAGTGTAATCTAAAAAAATCATTGAATACAAATCAATGTCACCGCTGCCAGGTTTGTTTAAAGTTTCCCAGCCGCCACAGCTCTGTCCTCAACTGCACCCATCAACGCTGACAGACAAAGGCTTTCCACCAAATCATTTATACTTTGTGACTTCTATCAGCGCTCTTTCTTTCACTTTTCTACTCGAATATGGGTTTTTTATGTACGTCACAGCCACCTCTGATCACCAGGGAGTCCATCAGGAGAGTCAAGTACACCGGTACACTTGTTCAGGGCACTTAGTCGGGTGCTCGACTTTGTAGCGGTTTGGAAGAACAGTACAGTGTGCATATTTAATAAAGGGACTGCATGGATGGTGAACCGGTGGGTGGTGTTGGGCCGACTGAACATCAGGGGCCGAGTTTTTGTCCCAGTCCACAGAACAGTGAACCATCTGACCTGACATGACTCCGGGTAAATCCATTACAACACAGGACTGTACCGGATTACTTAGCGAGCGTGTGTGTGTGCTTATGTGGACTGTCCTCTCCTTCACCACACTGTGATAAAAGCTGAAATTGGGTGTTGTGGTGTGTCGAGGGCCGTGCGTGTGTCTCTTGTGGGGGAGCTTATGGGTTTACTGAGAGTTGAACATGAGTGAATCTGTATCTTGTCCGGCCTTGACTGGTCTCTGCACCTACAGCCGCCCGAGGACGACCTTCAGCGTCGCTCTGTGAGACAGCAGCCACCCTGGCGCGATGACAGGGTCTCTCGTGAATCCACAGGGTTGCACCGCTGGGGGAAAAACACAAAGCGAGGGAGAGAAAACAGACAGGGAGATTGAGGGAGAGCAAAATATAGAGAGGGAGATGGATATTCACTTCTAGGTGGAGCTCAGTCTTTAAAAGCCAACATTTTGTAAATCACATATATTTGTTTGCTTGAATGAGAGTGCATCACACATCTGCACGCTCAGTATTATGCTAAACTGACTTGTTTAGCATGAAGCGTGGAAGCAGGGAGCCTGGCTGTGTCCAAAAGGTAAGAACAAAAATTGATAAATACACCTACCTGCACCTGTAAAGCTCTCTAATCACACATTAAAGAGACACGCTATATTGCTTCCTCTGCTTGCAGTCGTTATGCTAATGTGACACATGGCTCATGAAAAGCTTGGTAGAGATGTCATATGCAAAATTACTCAAATTCAGAAGATACCAGACTCAAACAGGAAGCAGAATGCAATATTTCAAAAGGAAAATACCTGATTAATCTGTGTGTTGCTCGTCACGCTTATACTTATAATGTTGCTTCGACATATAAGAATGAAGGAGCTTCGTCTGTTAAGGTTTGGCAAAAAAGGCAAAGGGATGACGACCCAAATGACGACATAGAGACAACCAAGTTGAAAACCAAAAGCATTATTAACAGAGCCAGAATCCAAAAGTCGAAATGCAGGCAAAAGAGAATTCAAGAGGAGATGTGAGGAAGCAAGACCAGGAAAACAGGCAAAGAGACTGACTGATGGATGAAACGCAGGTGAAAAGGAAAAAGGCAGGACAGGAAGTGAAAAGTGAGACATGACCAACGAGGGGAGAACTTTCAAAATAAAACAGGAAACAACTGAACGTAAAAGAACAAGCAAATTAAACGGAGATTAACACTTTATATGTTGTCACAACCACAGTTTTACTAAAGCTTTTTAATTTCAGCTTTCTGCATCATCACTATTAGCATATATGTGAGCGCTCTCGCTCACTGACTCGCTCGACCGTCATAGTGCACAAAAACAACGAAAACAATATTTGCAAACAGGTAATACATAGAGGGATTGAATCACCCTGTAACCATGCAGCTCGTAGTTTCAAGCTGTTTTTTTTTCAGCATATCACCGAAATCCATTTGGACCACGAGTCAGTCACTCCGCTGCCCTTCATTGATTCTCTGATGGAGAGCCGTGCGGTCCACGAGATGAGCTATCATGTTGCTCGCCTTCTAATGAAATGGGGTCAGATGAGTGATGACAGACACGTCGAGGCAGTAGGTGTGCGACAGCCTCCGGTAACACACTCGCTACTGAACAATCAGCCTGTGATCTGAACCGTCAGTGTGTGTGTGTGTGTGTGTGTGTGTCAATGCATACATCCAGGATCATTAGAGCTGGCCATTTGATGTACCTTCCTCGGAAAAAACGCTCTGCCTCCACTATCATAAAGGCCACTGAGGTGGACTCCATTCTGGTTTGTTCTTACTTTGTACTCCGTGCTCACCAAGGTTATTAATTATATCTGAGAACATGACTGAAAAAGAAGGCTAATAGAGCATCAAGACAGAGTAGTCAGATGATTATGAAGGTTTTGAACAGGCCCCATCTCAGAAGAGAAAGTCAAAGCTAACAAAACGGTTCCATCCAAGCTGTGTTTTTGCACATAGTTTTCCTGTGAATTGAGTATTAAGTGACGTATCTAGCTCTCAGTTTTACCTCAAAATAAAAGATAATCCGGTTTAAATCTGTGGCTCTTTCACACCCTGAGCATCTGTTTTTTTTTTCAGATGGGCACAGACTGAATGAATTTGTTAATCTTGTAAGTCGCATTAACCCACACTTCAAGCTTTAATTGCCTCTACTGCAAATGCCAGAACGTACATTTTCTAGGTTCATGCTTTGATCGAGCAGTAAGCGATCATCATGGATGCTCACGCTGCTCTTCTCCTCCACAAAAGACAAAGGCATTATCGCTTTGTACAAATCTGCTTTGAACAGAAATCAAGAGGGGGGGAAGACGAACACGGACTTGCAGATGGTTGCGAAGATGCAAAACAAATGGTCTCTTCTGAGTTTGGTTTGATTTCCATCCCAGCACAGTCTTAGTCAAGACTACACTGAGGCACCCCATGGATGCAAAACGTTTCTTAAAAAAAGTGTTAAAACAGGCTCACTACAGATCATAACAGATCTTCTGATAACAGGATTTGGAAGCTGCTAAAACAGCCACCAAAGATTGATGTTCCAGCAATCAAGTGATGGCAGTCGTCTTTTTGATATTTTGAAGCCAGAAGTGACTATATTTGGATGGGTTTCATGAAATATCTTTGCTAAAAGACGTATGAACCACTCTATGTTACACAGCTAGCATGCTGCCAATGTTAGCTAAGCATGTCATCTTAAGTTTTCACTTAAAAAATATATAATTAGAAGTGTATTAACATCAGTGAGGTCATTCATTTATGCGAATCTTCTGCACTGCAAAAGTTAAGGTTTATGAACGTACTATAAATATTCTACGTACCAGAAACGGAGGGAGGGGTTTCACGAACACATCGGGGACTGCGGAGGTTTCCACTGGAATGAATGCACGGTGGGTATCTGGTGATGCAGCGGATTGGGAGCTGTAGTTGCTCCAGTAAACACACCAACATCTTTTGGTGCCTGTTTGCTCTACCTGACGAGCCCAGAGACACTCCTGCAGCAACGAATGGCACGAGAGGAGCAGCAGAAGACCGATATAGAGGCCAAAGACGTTGGCTGTGTTAACCAGCTAAGCTAAAGCTACTAAACCTCAGACCTCAAGAAATATACACATTACCGGAGCTACTGTGTGAGTTAACCGTCAGAGAAAGCACAGAGATGGTACTTAATGAGGTCAACCAATCACTGCCGGGGTAGGGTGGGGGTCATCAATAATATGGAAACAGGGCGTAATTTACTTAGTTTGCACAGCGTCTGCCCAGCATGTAGGATTATTTCCCAGAGGGCAGTGCTTATTTTGGTGAGTGAGATATTGTTATGACTGACAGAAATGATGGCCGGAACTACGAAAATGAGACCCAAGTTGCAAGAAACCACAAGAGGTCTAGGAAACTTAGCACTGGTACTCGTAGCCATGAGCTAATGTTAATACACTGTAACTTGTGTATTTTCCCTGCAAGGCAATAGATGGCTTAACACATTTCTTTGCCTTGAGCTAATGAGGTCCCACCAGAATCAGCGTGATCAACATTAAGACATAAGGCAGCTGCATTAAAATGCTCTCCGAGGAGGTGCGAGCTCTCCTCTCTGTCTTCGCTTCCTTCTTCTTCTTCTCATCACAGACACTCTCTCCCTCCTTTTATTTTTCTGGTGTCCTCCTTTTCATTGTTGGCTCTTAATCAGCAAGCCTTGTTTAGCTCCTTGTGTCACCGTTACTCTGTCTTTGTCGTGAGATCCATTTGATGTAGTCGGGCACAATGAGATTCCACTACATCTGGGTCAATTTTCTGTCTGAAGATTAATTTTGCATGAACCTATTTCTAGGGCTTTCCGATGCACTCGCACACACATACCGGCTGTACACACGCACACACCTATTCATCACCAAACCAATCCGACTGTCCCCCCCCACATCAAGAAAAAGACGAGTTTGCGGGGACACACATACACACAAAGAGGACACCCTTATTTTGCTGTTTTACCATGCAGACAAGGAAAGAGGCGAAAGGCATCGTGGTTATTATCCTTCAGGAGCAGAATAATCTGCTGAGAAGGGGGAAGCGGGCGATTTGGATGTGTAGATAATTAAATCCTGGCCTGTGAGAGGACTAATGATGAGATTTTCTCAAAGCTGCCCTACCTTATCGTTTTCATCTTAGCCATGAAAACAGCACTGACTGCGAATCACACTCGCGCTTTTATTCATCACTCAGCAGTTCATACCCCGAGAGGAACTCTTCTGAGACCAGAGAAAAGTCTGGATGTAACCCGGTATGAACCTGATGCTCTGTCCCGAAGCCAAGGATAAAGATGGACCAGCCAGCACGGCCCCAGACTCCAGGTCTAATTATGAGCCCATATGGCTTGTAGGCACTTTTGACAGATTCCTTAAGAATATGATTGAGTAGGGACGCCGCGAAATTTTGAGTCGGCTCCCGTCATCTGCATATAGTTTGCATTCAGGCACAGGGAAAACAGGAATCTGCATTCTCAAAGTGTGCGCAATCGTTACGCCTTTTGCATTTCCCTCTTACCTTTGTTACAGAGGTTGCATTTTGCTCAACTCTCTCTTCTCATCTGTTATTCATACAAATGAGATGCAAAGGAGTTACTGCTTTTGCACAAGACTCACATCTAATGAGAGGAATCCTTCTTGAGCTTTAAAGGCATTTCTGTTCAAGGTTTTTTTTTTCCTGCTGCCACAAAGCAGCTTATGTTTTGTTTTAAAAATGAGTGACTTCATGTCATTTAAGGAAAGATACACTATTTTGCTTGAGCCTCATTAGTAGATTAAATTAAACATGATTGATCCGCTTTACGCTGACATTTCTTTTAGAACAAGATCCAACGCCTCTGAGATGGACTGCGCCGAATCGTTTTTTCTCTTTGTGGCTCAGCAGAGGATTAGGTTTCCTTTTCCTTTCTTTCAGCCACAGGGAATGCCCAGTTGCTATTTCCTCACGGCGTTATTTTAGATTGTGCTCAGTACGGCAATGTGATAGTTCGAGCTATCTTTATCTAGTTCCTCAGTGCTATTGATCTGCAGCTTTGCAAGGGTAGAGGCATGGCGATGTGGTAATCTGGACTGCCTGGTCGATACCACAGTGTTACATGAGTCTTGGGGAAATTGTTTGTGGAAATGTCTTCTGCTGCCCTTATTTTTCTAACTCTAACTGATAGAAGTAATGTTTTTCACACACTTATGTAGCTGATGTTTTCTGATGTCTGCAGCCATACCAGCAGCTCCGTGGCTTTCCCAAGACCCATAGGTGCGGTTTGAACTTTGAGGTTGAGGGTTCACAAAACAAAATCTAGAGGATGTTTAATGTGTAAAACAGAAGCTTTGTTTGCACAACACTAAAGGGACCACTGATAGAGACACACCACTAAGAGACGACAGCAGCCCAACAAGGAACTTGTTGAGCTTGTGCTATGCCCCGCCCCTTTTTGGGAGAAAGCAATCCCTCCAACAAGACCGGCAGTAAAAACTTTTCTGATGTCTTTGCCAATTAACTAGCACAAAATAAGATGCTTTTTAGCTTTTTTAGGAGCCCAGATTCCCTCTGACCAGTCAGGCAAACGACCACGTTACGTTGTTGTCAATATACAATCGGCATCATTATATAGAAAACGTGGAAGCGGTTGTGGCTGATGAGTGTCTTTTCAGTCCACCTCCTCATTAAAGTGGACTGACACACATAACGTCCTCATTAAAAGTCCAGGTAATGTATTTCTGCTGTTTTGTCATTCCAATGTGACGTTCCTCCAAAATAATTACGAAGCGAAGCAGAACCACTAACTCATTTGCTTAAATTATAACAATTATTATTATCTGGCTTACTAAGAGCCAAGAGAAGTAGAAAAACAGGTCGGTTTTAGTCCCACTTCCTGCATTCATTATCCTGTTTGTTATTAAATTGATGTAAATTATTAACATTAAAATGCCCTCCAGCAGTCTTATGCGTGGACAGACTGTTAAACCAAACAGCCATATTTTTTTCCAGTAAAACCTGTAGTTACACCATCACATGTGTTTTCGGCACACGTTATTTACTCATAAACATCAATAACCAACCTCTGATGAAGTTTATGCCACAGACGGACATGTATGGACTGGCAGGATGCCACAGTTTACCATTTAAATCTTCTCTGCAGATGGCCCAAAGCCACAGATCTTTCTTTTGCTGTCCTTCATTCTGTAGGGTGATAAATAAAATCCTTGTATTGTTCGATGTGCAGAATGAAACACAGCGTCTTTCAGGCATGCTGCTACAGGCTTTCTCAATCTGGCCGACACTTCTTTCCCAGAGCTTGTTTTTGTTGTGGTCAGTCTGGCAACGGAAAGGCGACACATGCCAGCTCTCATCTACTGTATGGGGCCAAAGAAATAATAAATAAAATGCACTGATTTCGAGTTAAAACTCCAAGAATATCCAAATCGAATCAGTCTTTACCTCATTTCGAGGACCAACACCGATGAGGCTTGTGTCAATAAATCAAACTGAATGAGTGATGGAACCCATAAATGAGAAAAACACTCGATAACTAATATGTGGGAAAATAATTGCCCAGAGATACGATAAATGAGCAAAATGAAGTTCATTAACCCCAAATCTGCGACATCTGTGGTTCTGAAATGTGAACGAATCCAGCTTGATGAGACAAGACGTCCAACTACTTCAATTCAGGTATCATCGCACCGCACCATCTGTCTCGCTTTGACGGTTGACTAAATAACGTCACCTTGCGGTTGACCTATGAAATGATGTTCAGGATGAAGCTAATTGGATATAAACCACTTTGAAAAAGGCGTCATCATGCATTATTTGCTGATTGCTTTGCTATCGATTTATCAGTCACAAATCCTGGATGAGAACTGCGCTGAGGTCGGGCTCTTCAATAGCGACAAGCCTTCGGAGCCTGTATGGAAAACAGCCTCTTCCCTTGAAACAGAGGCTAAGTATGCAAAGTGGCCTGATATCAACTCCACAGCTCTTTTTCTCTATCACATTGAGAACTCTCTGCTCTTGTCCGCATGACTATAATTTAAGCCATTTATCAGGGCTCGGCTCCTCCGCTGTGAAAGATGAGTCCTCTGCTGTCTGCTGGAATAAGCACACAGGGTACAGAGTTAAACCTGGCGACAATCAGCCTTTCAGACATTAACTGTGAGAGACACTGCTCGAACTAATGGCAGTGAGTCCTGCACATCTCTTAACGCGAAATAATCACCCGCTACTCGCCGCTGATTAACTTAAAAGCAATGGGGGTCTTGATTTTTTTCAGAGGTGTTATTTATTGCAGTGTAGCTGAGGCGGCGACTGTAGCGGCATTTAGATTTTGTCACGTCAGTTTTATAATAGGAGCATCGACAGCGGTGGATAAAGGATTGTAGTGTGGAATCTGTCCCGGCGTTGACATGATTAAAACCTCCACCTGAGCTCCATTCTTCAGCAGACAACAAATACATAAACACAACCACCAGAAAACAGACAGGAAAATACACGACATTATGCGAATGGACTAATCTCATGATTATCCATCAGGCTTCTAATGACTTCAGATGGATTTGTACTTGGCAGCACAGCTGCATGACTCAGCCTTACATCCATCTTGAAAATGAGAGTTAATTTGCAAACAGTATGTCATATCTTCTTTCATTTGTATTCTTTTGATTCACAGATGAGCAAAACTGAATGCATTGCTTGAGTTTTTGGTTAACAGACTTGTTTGCTTTCTTGGTATCTTGTTGAAACCACTCACATATCTTCACAGTCGTGAGAGTAGCTTAGCATAGCATAAAGATTAACATAAAAACATCTCCACTACCTGCTGTCAACTTTACATTCCTGTGTCTGTACTGATAAACAACATATATAACATAACAATTAGCGCAGCATAAGAGGTGAACTTTGCTCAGAGCAAGGCTAGTGGTTTTGCAGACTTTATGCTAAGCTAGCTAAGCTAATCCATCCCCATCTTTTTATTTAGCATAAAGGCCTCTCTCTGACGTCACATACTGATTGTTGGAAAACTGCTTTGTAGCAGCAAGTTTGACGCCATCTTGGTTTTTGAAGCCACGGGTGAGTAGCTGCTCGATCTGACGAGAGCATCCGCCATCTTTCCTAGGTTGTTAATGGTTATAATAACATTTGCTGGTGAATATTTTGTCCGGCAGTTTATCCCCCCCCACTTCCTTTTCTGTGATTTTGCATGTTTCATCACCTTTAATTCCTTTTGCTGGTAATGACTCATATTGACTTTTTGTGTTTTTAGATTTCCTCTTCTGCCTTCTTGATTTAACTTACCTTGGACCTTATTTATTCTCCAATATTGTCTTCCTTACTCTTTCTGCTTTTGCTTGATTGTCAAATTCTAAGCTGCTATATAAATACAGTTTATTATTACATTATTACATTCAGTAGCGCTGAAAAAGGAGGAAGTTGCTAAAGCATAAAAGCACAATTTATCCAAATATTTGCACAGAAAAAAATAGCTGCAATTATGCTAATAAACATTTCCATCTGAACTAATCATTAGCAAATGTGATCATAATAATAACCTGATTGAACAATTTCACAGCTTCTGTTCTAGTTCTGCATGTGATTTGTCCAAGCGGTGATGCCGTACCGAGTTGTCCAGACGGCTGCACGTGCAACTGAAATCCTGACTGGATTTAGGGTAAAACCTGTGGTAGGAAGGTGTCAATCACAAGGTAGCCACGCCCTTAAATATACTCTGGTTTCATTGTCTATTTTACTCTAAATGGGATCATAATTTACTAAATGAACATCATACTGTGTTGAAGAAGACTTGAAATGAGAGATTGAAACCTTAAACCTTTTAGGAAATTGATTATTTAGGTGATAAATCAATCATCAGTTTTAGTGGATCCGTCTGAAACCTGTGGAGTCGCCCCCTGCTGGCCATTAGAAGGAATGCACGTTAAGGCACTTCAGCATTGGCTTCAGACCTGTAAACTTCGTCTACATATATCCTACCTTTGAACAAAACTGAGCTTGATTTTGTTTTGTTTTTGCACATTTTCATCAACTGCAATTTAAATTAATTAAATTGATTGCAAAAAAAAACAACAACTGCATAGCAATTATGCCAACCAAATCAGTTTTCAACTTTGTGGATTTGGAAGATTTCTAGGAAAAACAAGTTTCTCTGAAAAACAACAGAAAAAATAATTAACTTGCACGGCCTATCTGCAGAAATAATCTACATAACGTAATGAAGAGAGGGGAGGCTGGAGTAGACAATTCTATTTTCACCCTCAAACTTGTAAAATGTGACCTCCAAAATGTGTTTTTTCCTGGCTAGTATTCACCGAGGAATCAATTGAAAGAAAAAGGCTGTTTCTTGGCTGTGAAGAAAAACAGAAGTGCCGGCTAATTCTGATTACTTTACAAATTGGCAGGTTGACACGAGGTTGAGACAGAGGAAAGGGTTTTCTGATTTCATAACACATATCCCTTTCAGAAATAACCTTCACAGAGGGTGAGGCTACACTATTACACTAATTACTGCCCAGAAGCTGTCAATAGGGATATTCATTATGTCTTCTGCAGAGAAAAAGGGGGTCGGGGAGACGGGAGATAAACAGAGGTACTGAGTTGGTGGCAGCATGTGTAATGAGAAACCTCACAACTCAATATTTGTAGAAGTGTCATGAAGGGAAGGGAACCGAAAAGGGCCGACCAATGTCTCATATGCTCTGGTCATCTTGCGACAGCTGAGGTTTGCTCTGTGGCTCGAGCTGGGACATCCGTCAATGACTCCATTAGCATGGAAAAAGGGTGATTGTGGCTAATGTCACCAGTGCCGGCCCTATTTGAGTGCGATACTGCATATTATTACAGTTACTTTATCGGAGAGGTCTTGTCCTAGATTCCACCCTCATGTATATTTCTCCTTAATCTATCCTATTAAAATGGATTGAGAATTAATTTGCAGCAAAGGAAGGGAAGCGCGATAATGCATACGGCGGCTGGACGAGGTGGGCCGAGGGAGCAGGTGAATATTGTGTGCGAGACGACGGAGGGAAGGCCGGGTTTAACAAGACGAAGGACACAGTTTCGGGGACGAATGACAAAAGGAGAGAGAGAGAAAAGACGAGCGAGGAAGTTGAAAGGGGGAGAATGTATGCGGCGAGAAGAGGGTGTGAAGGAGAAAGAGAAAAGGATTAGAGACGGGTTGGCTGGATGATTTGTTACAGCTGCACTTGATCGATCCGTTCCAATAGCCGGGTGTCTGTGTGCAATCAGGCATGTTTAACCGCTGTGTAGGGGCCTCTCGCCCGCTGTCTCCTGCAAGCCCCTTAAGAAGTGGAAATGTCCAATCAGTGCTGCTTTGTGTCTCTGCCCTCACACATGTACAAGTTGCAGCTCTGCCCTCAGGAATCGGATAAAGTCACTTTGAACCACCTTAATACCAAAGTATTCATCGTTCCTTCAGAAGGTTGGGGCATAAGTCTTTGTGCCTTGCGAGATGCAGTTCAGCACCTATATAAGGATGAAGCATAAATTCCCCCAGAATGGCCTGTAGCGGGTACAGAGTCATCTATTTCCCATACACAAGTGAAGTCTATGTGTGGGAAACACTGTAAACAAGCGTTGACAACACTGGCCGAGAGTTTCGAAGAGAAACTGCGATGGCATCATTGGGTCAGTCCCAATACCTGCGATTAAGATAATTTATCTTTGATAACTGTCTTTGACATACATCCGCAAAATCAGGCCAACCCTCACAAACCTCAGCACTCACCAGAGATTCCGGTTCTCTCTCCACTTTTTCCTCTCTACTTTCTGTAATGTTATTCATGTTGTAAAGTACATTTCCCCTCCAGCTCCAGTAAACGGTCAGCATTACAGATTGTAAACACCTGAGAATGGAAGGTCACCTCCACAGATCACTGCCGCTGTTAGCTTGTTAAACTGGAGTGAAGATAAATACACTTTTTAAATCCCAAAAGTCAAAAAGTAATCCCTGACTTCTCCTCTCGATGCAAAGCGGCTCCGGATCTCAGCAGAATCCGATCAAACAGGTGTAGAGCCAATCCTTCTGGAGGAATAAACATTTGGGTGATTAAATAGATGGAAGATTTTTTTCTGAACAATTTATAATCATAACCAATTGTCAAATGCAGGACTCGACACTCAGAGCAGGTGGACGCAGGTTTGATTCTTGTCACTCATCGAGAGGAATATATACGTTGAAATTGAGTAATTGCCAGCTATGGAGGGACTTTGAGACTTGTATAGTGTTTGGACGCCAAATAATATTGATACTAGTCACACAAAACTGACTAGTACATATAAATTGCTACAGATCGTCGAGGAGTCCCTTTAAAAGTACTGAGTTCTGAACCAAACCCTGTGGACAAAGTGTTTCTGAGATGCGCTCCAGCTCCTGATTATTATGAGTCTACTGTCTGCCTGTGTCCATTCCAGCAAACATGGACGCCCACACACCACACAAGGTGTTCTGCGACACAATTTGGTGCCACTATTGACCACTTTAACAGTTTCTTTTCACTCCTTTTATTATTAAGATTTCGAGTGTGATTTTTTAGTTTTCTCCTCCAGCCGTTGGCTCCATAATCGCTCTCTGGAGCAGTTTGACTTCCATGTATTGTAATCGACCTTACAGTCAGTCCCTGTTGCAATAAGCACTTGGATTGTGGCTTTGTACACTTTCTTGCCAGCTATTGTAAACACATTACTAGAGATTTCACCCAGGAGCCAACTCTGAAGAAATGTTTTTTTATTTTTTTTTTTGCTGTCTTGGAGAAGCAAATGGAGATGAGAGTATTGTACGTCCTGTCAGTCTCTGAAAATATGCCATAGATGCAATGTCGCTTTCTTAAAATGAAATATATGGTAACTCAGCTGTTGAGTCATCGGATTTATAACATGGATTGTGTTTTTGGACAGGTAATATAAATGAAAAGCAGTTTTTCCTCCACCTCATACCACGGTTGCCATATTGCACCGGGTTTATTATCAGCTTTTTCATGTCTGCAGCGGCTATTTGCTGAATTAAAACATGCCCAAAACACTCTATTTCAATATGTAATTAAGGCCAACTCATTCATCAGCTGCATAAACAAGCAGGTATTTTCAGATCGGAGATTTATCATAATTACGGTGAAGTCATGTGGCTGTGGCTGTTTTCAGGCTGATACCTCATCAGTTCTCAGCGGTACAGAATATTTTTAGCTAGCAGAAACACACATTAACAAAAAGGTGGCAAAAACACTCATTCCTCACTCAAGGAGAAGTACAGACACTTGTGTAAAAAAAGACTCTGGAAAAAGTACAAGCACTGATTGTACTTCTTAACTCAAGTTAAAGTAAGAAAGTACAGGATCTGAAATGTAATCAGAGTATTAAAGTAAGAAGTATCCCTCCTGAAGGATATTCTACCAGCCATGTCATATTAATATAATTCAAATCCTATAAAACTGGGGCTCAAAATAAAAATAAATTAATTCTCCTCATTATCATCGAACCTTAAAGCTGCACTATGTAGTCCTGGAAAAGCAACTCAGACAAGGAACTCAAAAAAAATATATTTATTTCCATAACTGAATAAAACAAAGACTGACTCAGGGGAAAATAAAGAGAACACTGTTTGTTTGTATTTGGCAAGAAAGGTCGCAGGGTCCAGCAAACACAGAGTAACAGAGTAAAAACACCATGAATTTGTGTTTATTCAGTCATGAAAACAAAGAATTTGTTTATTTAGCTTGTTTAAAGATGAAAATCAATCAATGATTTGTACTCCAGTAAAAGTGCAGATACCTGAAAAATCTACAGGAACAACGTATTTGCAGTATACTTGCACATTAGGCCTGTAAAACGTTGGTGTATGTGCAGATAACGGTGGGTCCATGTTGCCGGCGCAGACCTCAGATATACTGAAGCGGTGATTTTCTCTACACCTACACGTCAGGAGACTTTTTGGGGGAAGCAGCTGATGCACGACGTCTGCTCTTCATCTCAAAAATGAGGATATCCAGTCAGTCAGAACCAAAGTTCCACATGTTCCATTTTTGATTCCCCACCGACGGCAGCAACACATCTCTCATGTACCGTAGCGACGAGGAGAGGAAAAAAAAAACAAAAAAGAAACAGTAATACACAGGATTTACAGTCTATTGAGGTTTTGCTGTGAGCAGATTTTGTCGGATCAGCTTTTTTTCCTCCCCCACCAATAAGAGTAAAGGAAAAAATACAGTCACACACATACAGTCGCCCCCCCTGAGCCTCGGCGTTATGATATAAGCAAGAAGTGATTTTTACATAACAGCGTCTCTTGACTTCAAAATCCTTTCTAGATTTATGGATAACAGCCCTTCTTAACCTCCTGACCCGTCCAACATGCAGTTCTGTGAGCAGGAGAGGGTGCAGGGAGCTGGATGGAGGAGTGGGGGCTGAGGAGGAGATACAGCTGGATCATTACATTGCCCACGGCGCTCTGCATCGATCAGAGAGCAGCTATAATAACCTTTCAAAAGCATGCTCCTGGCAAGGCAGTGCGTGGAAAATAAAAACACCTGCCTGAGTCTGTCAATAGGCGCCTTAATTATGTTGTAGCAGCCATCAATGGGCGCACTCTTTGGGAAGGCAGTGCGGCGAGAGCAGATGAATCTCCGACATGCGAGTATGAGACATTCACCGCGGAATGAGTCAAAGAAACTAACCAGCGAGGAAACAAATGTGAGAAAATGGAACAATTTGATTGAGATGAATTATCCCCGAAAAACTGTATGACACCAGAGCACATGGCGGGGGAAATTGTACAACAGCAACAACAAGATGCGTGAAACCGACAAGGGCAATAGATTCAAAAACACGGGTTCCCATGCAGCGGCTGATTTATAAGTTCATTACGAGGGGCCATGTTTCACATCCATCTTTGTTGCTTGGATATGCATGAACTGTTGCTCGCCCCGCTTTCAATCAGGACTCGGCTTGCTGCTCCCCGTTTGGGATGTTTACAGATGGTGTCAAAGCGGGAAAAGAGAGAGTGGCAGAGGGAACAGAAGAGGGATGATGAGAGGGATGTAAAACACAGAGATGATGATGGAGGAACAAAGAGGATTTAAACCAAAACACGGATGCATCAAAGCGGCTTGTTGCAAAAAAAAAAAAAACAGCAAAAAAGCGTGATGCACAAATGGTAAAGCAGTCGTCTGTGGGCCTGCACAGATCGGAACTAAGATAAAAAAAAACTCAACTGCCGTAATATAAGTGTGAATTAATAAACAATAGAGAAACGACTTTAATCTCTTCTTCTCATTCATTTAAACCAGAGGAGGAATCACAGCATGTAGCTTGATGACGAATAGCATTAATATGCATCAATTCTGCATCAAAATGTATAAAAATGACTAGGTCAGTGTTTACTTGTGTATTTACAGTATCCCAAATGTTTCCAACAATGTTCAAACCCAGAGAAATCCACCTGTTACTCGAGCTAACAGCGATTTTCATGTGGCCATCTGTCGCTACTTCCCGAGAAAGGGATGTCAGCGAACCAGGCTAAATATAACATAATTAAAATGTCTTACATCAGCAGTGGTGGTTATTCGCGTTATTCGTGCAGTATTTATCTGCCTACCAGATACTCTCTCTTCTTTTTTCCCCATTCCTCTCTGTAACGTTATGTTCATGAAGTACATTTTCCGTCCGGCTCCAGCCTGCAATTAAACATTAAAGTACTTTAACAGCCCAAAAAATGGAAATCAGGTCCACGGATCGCTGCTGCAGTCAGGTTGATAAATAGGAGTGAATGATGAATCCAAAAGTGTAAAACTCTAAACTCTCCTACTGATGGTAAATCTGAGGTGACTCCAGGTCCGATCCAGACACACAAAACATCTCATTTTAAAGTTACTGTACGTTTCAGGTCTAAAAATAATCAGGCCGCGACAATAAAGACATTCAAATAGGTCCACAGAGAGTGCCTTGAATTTTTATGTTTACATGTATCCTAATAGCTCCTCTAAAAAACTCAATATGAGTCCAGAAGGTGCTCCTACACTTACATTGAGTGCTTTAATCACTTCTCTAATTGTACTGCAGTTAATTTGAAGAGCAAAGCAAAGAGTAGATGGAGCAAAAACAAAGAAGCCACAGAAAACAAATGTAAATGGAGCGTGAAGCACCGGGCAGAAAATGGTAGAAGTCTTGGGTGGATTCCAGGAAGAACCATTATTTTCCATTTGGAGGATACTAATGGTCAACTGCTCATTTACTAATGGACCCTGCCAACACACAAACACAGGAGGGGGGAGTGGGGGAAACACATTCTCACATGTTTCAGTGCTCTTCCATCAGCCAATCAGCCCTGTTTGAAGTCATTTGGCAGATCCGAGCTCCCACTAGAAGAGAACTACCTCAGGATGTTGCATGTGTGTTTTTTGATATCCAGGCCCATGAAGGAAAAAACGCTTCTTCTGGGTGGATATAAATATCACAGTGTGGAGAGAAGGCAGTGTGAGCATCGTGAGGCTTCACACGGCTCCTGGCCAAAGCTCACACGAGACATAATGCACATGAGAAAAAAATGGGAAAAAAAGAGGGAGATAAAACAGGCAGTAAATTGCATGAGAAGGAATCAGTTTCTCTTACGTCAGCCGCTCTTTCTTTCCAGTCCTCCCTCCTGCTCACGCGGTGTCAAAACAGCCAATTTTCTAATCAAAGCAGTTTGCTGTGTGATTAAACATGAAATGTGATTAAGACGCTGCTGAGAAAACGATGTGTTTGTGAATGCATGCCTACACACTCACACAGCGTGTGCTAGTTTTGCAGCAGCAGCAGCTCGCTGCTCGTTGGGAAGAAGATCTGGATGAGATCAATATCCAACTGAAGCTCTGTTCGTGGCAGAGGGGTCACGGCTGAGAGACCAATCCACTTACTTTCTGTCATGGTTCTTCATGAAGTCCCACGGATCCATCGAGTCCCTCCAATCCACCCCCTTTGAATTTTTCCAATGACAGAAATGAGAAACAGAAGGTGAAGTAGAGTCAATAAATTGAGTTGCTTCATGTGCCAGTGATTAGTAAGTTACTTGAAAAGTGCAATCAATTAGTTCTGACATACTACACTGAAAAGACTATTACAGCAAAAGTACTGTTACATGACTTATTAGTACAATATTCTCAACCCAGGTCCATCGAAAGGCGCCTTGAAATAATTCCAAATCCTCCTCACCCGAATGCATTTTTTATATCGAGCGAGTGTTGCAATAACAAGACATTGTGCTTCGCCAGGCAGCCGTACAATTTGGAGGGATTTATTGATCATCCAGCAGCAGCTTGCTTAGTCACGACGACTGCAAACAGAACAAAGTCCTGACTCCAGGTGTGTGATTCTTACACCCGAACGATACTTTTGGTTTTGGCCAGCTACCAACCTTGGAGGGTCAGGGTGATGTTGTCAGAGTCCAGGCTGGAAACAGGTGGGAGAATGTTGGCTGAAAAATATCGTCCCTGAGGGTGAAAACACAACAACAGATCCAGGCAGAGTGGACGGTTTGTGTTTTCCTGAAATGTTGCTTAGTTTTGTGAAATGATGTGTTGCCTGAAATGGGGTTTCTGAGGTGTTGCATTTCGTCAAATGTTGTGTTTTCTGAAATGACACTGAACAGCGAGATTAAAAACACACGAAAATGAAATTCGGTTCTGTGGATCGCTGCCACAGTCAGGTTGACAAACAGGAGTGAAGATAAATCTACTTATTAATCCCAAAAGTTAAAAGTAATCTATGAGCTCTCCTCCCGATGTTAAATGATTTTGGATCGGATAAAAAACTCAAGGTGAATCGGGTGTTTATTCCTCCAGATGATCTGGCTCTAAGTGAAATGTTGTGTTTCCTGAAGTGCTGCGTTTTCTCGAATGTTTGCGAAATAGCGTGTTTTCTATAATGTTATTCTGTTCTGACCCACAGGGCCACTGTACTAATGTTAGCGAGCCGGATACGATACAACAACTCCCGAATAAGAAAATGTAAACTACATGGCCCGAACCACTTTGACAAACTAGCATGTCCCATCTTTTTTCCCACAGAACACAGAAAGTGGGTTCATATCAGTATTCTAAGTACTGAGACAGAGAGCAAACCGCCCCTGAATGTAAAAAGTTAACTATAATTTCAAATTGTAATATCGCACACAACTCAAAAAATGTTACGACTAAGAACTGCATTAGTGCCCGACAGCGCTGATGACTGAATTATTCATTTTCAGGACGGACTGAATACAGAAATTTCATTATTTTGCTTCGGCACCGAAGATAAAAGAGACACTTTCCACTTCTTAATTTTGAATGAAGGCTAAGTGCCTTCTGCTCCTTCTTTGTGCATGTCGACAGTTCCACGTCAGCGAGACAACATTTTAATCGGTTTTCAAAGACACAGTCATAGAAGCCCTGGCTGTGTTCTCTGTCTCCTCTAAACATGAGTCGTCTTGTTGGGGCAGCAGGTGGTCTGCCGGTATGGCGGGGTCCACTGAGGACTAATGATCGCTGACAGACCGGCTCCTCCAGATGGAAGTGGCATCGAACAGTCTTCGCTTGATGTGCTGTTGTCTCCGCAGCGCGTCCATGTTTCTCAGCCCAGCCTCTCCCCTGGCTTCAGTGGTTTCTACAATGGCTGAACAAAACGGAGAGAAGAGAGAAAATCACACTTTTTTTTTAAACAAATATTTGGATTGTGATTAATCAAAACTTGGCAATGGTGTTTTTTTTCATGTCACTGGCACCGAATCATTTTTAAATCATTTGTGAGATCGTGGCATCGCTGTAGCAACACAATCCCTCGTTTATAATGGTATGTTGTGACACATTTTTCCTCAGATTTGTAAATTGCCCTTGGCCATTTTTGCAATTTCAATAACACTTTGATTCATTTTTCAGCCCTAGTTTCCAACACATCCTTTTTTCTAAAACTGCTGGATAAGGTCGATTGCCCCAAGACTCGCAAAAATGACATTTACCTTTCCCAAAACAACGTACCATCAACAGCGTATCAGACCGTCATTGTATGCTTTCAGTTTGCTTTTGTTTTCACTAACAATACTAAGCATACGTTGAACACTTTTATCAGTGTTTACCACACATATACTTTACTTGGGTGTTCCACCAAAGTATATTTGGTGACCTGTCTTTTTTTATACATCTGAGAGAACAAGGCCAATTAACTAGTGGACAATGTTGCTTTTCCCCTCCCATCTTCTGTCCAACACATCGTCTGCAGAGATAGAGGGATGCTCCCTGGTACTACATCTGAAGTAATGAAGTAATCCTTTAAGAATTGACCTGCATCAATTCGAATTTTTAGGTTATTTGGGAGCAGAGCAACAAACTGAAAACATGGTATTAACACAATGTAAATTCTTTCAAAGATATTGCACACTGTTAGCAAACAGTTTCCTATTCAACATCCAGCAGACATGGAGCAAACTTAGCCTTCATTTGGATTCAGAGATCCTTTATTTCACTGGGGCTAACCTGAATAAAAAACGACTAAATATAAATTTGCGAAAGATGTTAACTCTCCTTTTTGCTTCTGTTTTTGGCGCCCGCCAACTCTTCATGGAACTATCCAGCTGTTTAGTAACCAAAGGCTGCATGTTAATCAGCTAGCTTTGCTCAAATCAGCTCCCTGACTGGCAAGGTTGATGAGAGCAAGTGGAGTGAAGCAAACTTGTAAAGTTATGAGTTGTAAAAAGAAAGTCAAAATGTGAGTCTGCTGAAAGTGCAGAGTTGGGTGATAATTCTCCATGGAGACGTCACTCTGAATGCCTCTTTCACATGAAACATTCCATTCTTGATTTGAAAATATTGATCGCAGCAGCTCTAAAGTTCTTGTCTTTATTTTTTACTTACACAGTGAACAGAACAGGTATCCAAGAATAACCGCACTGAAAGCAGGAGTCGGACCCAGACTGCTTTTGTTTTAAAGCAACACTGCAACAACCTGAGGCAAGGCAACCCGAAGATGACGTCACCTTCCTCACCATTCAAATAGCCACCGTTAGCTGTCATCCTGCAGCATTCCTTCACATCTTCCTCCCCTTCTTTAGGTTTCAGCATTCTCTCTCCTCTTCTTCCTCCCTCCTCCCGCCTCCTCTCCCTCTCTGTTTCCTCCCCCCCTCCCAAAAAAAAGTCAGTATTTTTATTCCCCTCCGGTGGCATTACTGCACTCTCCACTCTTGGGATGGCATATTAAACCTCGCCTCACGATCGATCTCAGATAAACACATTATGTTCCATCTCGAGCACAAAATGCAATTCTGATCCCGCCATAATGACACGGTACGCAGGGACAAAGCAAGATAACCGCAGCGAAAAAGGAACCCCCCCCCTCCTCCGCTCCACAAAAGGTTTAACATTCGAGGCACAGCCGTTAACATAGTTGGTGTTTTGCTCGGAGCGCCGAAAAAACACACTGAAATAATGATGCTCGCGTCGATTGCCAGTCCAAGATTCGTATATTTTTAAAAGAAATTTCCCCACACATCTGAGGTGACGTGATGCAAAAGGTGCTTCATGTTAATTACCGAGCATGTGGCTTTAAAGGTTGGCCAAGAAGAGGGAGACCTCTATCCTCAAAGCCAGCTGGAACCTTGGAGTCAGATCAAACGCCGACTGGTTGCAGACGGTGGAAACATGGCCTCAGCTCGCCAGCTTTAAGTCATTCCCAAATACATGAACACATGCAGAAATGTGATAGTGTGTATTATGTGCATCCATATTTGTGTACTCCCCTCAGCAGAAATGTGAGCGTTCAGCAGCTCGGTGAATATCCTAGAGTGATTTGGAGATATAAAATTCACTTTCATCAGAGGTCGGGTGTTGTGCTCGCGATCTTGGAGACGTCGGTGTGTTTGCAGACACATGTGTAAGGTTGTTTTGGTGGGTTTGTGAGCTGGAGGGCTGCAGCCTTGTTTCCACAGTCTGCAGCTTTTGATCTAGATCCAAGGTTGTGTGTGTGTGTGTGTGTGTGTGTGTGTGTGTGTGTGTGTGTGTGTGTGTGCCTCACTGTTAGCCATGAGGATGAAGGTCTCTTATGGCCTCGAACCCTTTAATTCATGGACACACACACACACACACACACACACACACACACACACTTGCTAACAGATTCTACACGGAGCTGTTGATTGAAACTTTTAGATTTTAGCTTTGGCACACAGTACGTGACTAGTGCGAGCTGGATGATAGCAGCCAAGTCAGAGAATAAATCATGCGGGTTCAGCAGCAAGTTTTATCTGAATACTTTAGAATTAAATTCCAGGTCCTCAGAACTTCATCACAATCAATATTTCTCGCCCTTGCTGAAGGAGCAAAAGCAGAAATGGGAAAAGCGATACGGGGGGGGATTTTTGTGGTGTCAGGGGACAGACGGAGAAAAGACAAAGAGATCCTGAAATCTGAAGAGGACTGAGCTGGGGAAAGAACACAAACGCTTCTGGGTTGCTGCAAATGCTTCGTTCAACTGTACTTGGAACTCGGAAAAAGTGCAATAACGGTCATCCAAGTCGGAAACTCGGGATAGATCCAACCAAGCTGGCAACTAATGTTTGGATATTTGATGACCAGAATTCAAGGCCTGATGTGAAAATACCGGTGACATCTGATATTGTAGTTTGACATCAGGTGGTAAGCAACCAAAATTCAACATCTCTCCAACGTTGGCGGTTCATGTCAACTCAGCGGTGGGTTTTCATGGATATCTGATTTAGAATTCCAACCAAAATTTTAATATCTATCCAGCGTTGGACATTAATGTCAAGCTGATGTTCAGTTTTGGCATCAACTTGACTAAACGGTGAATGAACGCCGAGCTTCATTAAATGATTCCTTGTGTGTTTCATCTATGTTTGTTCCTGTCACTATCTTTCAGTTCCTCTCTTTTGCGTCTCATGTCTCGTTGATGCGTCGGTTCCTCGTGTCATCCCGGTTCATACTTTTTTTTTGTGCTTTTGAGTTCTTGATTTTATTGCCTGCCTTTCTGTTTTTGAAGCTTGCTTTTTGTTACTTCGGTCTGCCGTCCTGGGTTGTTCCATTTGCCTCCTTTTTTGCTAACCAGAAGAGCTAATCTGTTAAATCAGCTGCTGCTTGTGAAGTTCACAGACTTCGCCTCGCGTGCATCCGCTTGCCGCGGGCGTCCATGTTTTCCCAAACAGATGCACTGAGAGTGGAAGTTAGGAATACCGACTCTATCAACTATCAACCTCCGTTTTGCAATGGATTGCAGCGTCTCCTCCTCCTCCTCCTCCTCCTCCTCCTCCTCATGGTGAACTGGACGGAGTAGATGTGCACATGATGATGAAGTACATCCACGTACAACATATCCATAATCTGTTTACACCACAGGCATTCAGGGATTACATCTTCAATATCACAACACTGGATTCCAGTACACTCACTCCCATAGTAATGATGGTATCACAACAAAAACACAAAGTATTACAAGGGAGCATTGAATAATACATGACATTTCCCTTCTGAAGAAAATACGACCCAGAGTGACGAGGCGACAAGAATCTTCAGCAAGAGCTGATTAAAGATTACAGACTTGAAGTTCAAAAGTAAGAATATGTACGTTCTGAGTTTTATGTGTTATATCTCCACAAATCTCAAGCAAAGGTCAAAACTAGAGTTGAATCAATTCTTCCACGTACAAGTACATGCCCGTGTTACCAAAGCCGGATAAATCCTCTGTTGTTTTCCCAGAGCACATCAGCGAGGCTCAAAGGGTGACGTGTTCTTTTGTAACAGGGAACACTAAATTACAACAGTTGATTTTGAGTCGATCCTACAAACGTCATCTGCTGCTGCTGTAAAACACACTGAGGTAAAAGATTTAAGACTGTTTTGAGCGCACGCAAGAATTGTTTCTGTCTGATTTTGAGCATGCCGAGGCATCCATCCAACTGACAGGCGAGGCATAACAAGACGCCGGTTAAACAGCATGATTATTGCACTTCAGTCCACATTACTCCAAACCTGCTGGTGCTGACGGGTGTATGAAGTTAACTACACCCTTGGCCCTTGGATGAGGCTGCAACTCTGCCAGTCGAAGTTCACCAATGTCGAGCTCCGCGCGAAGCCAAGATACGAATTCTCTTTGCCACAATGGAGGTTGGCTGGCTCTCTGAAATGTCCTTAGCTTCTGACATCAGAGCCTCTGCTGCTTCTCCAAACTCAAGGAACTGTCAGTAACACACTGACGATGGACAAATATCTCACACAACCCTTCTACAAAAAACATGACTTATCCCTTAAAGCAGCGGTCCCCAACCTTTTTTGCACCACGGACCGTCATTTGCAGTCTCCAGCAGTTCTTCACTCGCCGTCCCCACAGCTCCAGTTCAGCCAACTTGATGACAGTTGTCAATCTCCCTACATGTAGCTTCCTCTTTCTTAGCAGTCGTACGCTCTTCTTCGGTCTCATCTTCTTTCTCCTTTTTCTTTTGCAAAGTATCTCTCCGAAGACGTTTGTTTGTTGTCATTTCAGCTAGCTTTAGGGCTTATTTTTTTGGGGGTAGAACGTGACTGAAACAGATACTTGTCAAGCGCGCCAAGAGGAACGGGCGGATGTTAATAAAAGAGAATCCGTTTTTCAAAATAAAACAACTTTCAGAGTGTGATCGTCAATATAACGGAAATAAAATAACTTATTTATTCTTTCTCCTCGGCCCGTTGGTTGGGGACCTCTGCCTCAAAGGACAATTTTTCACGGAATACATCGTTGCATTTAAAAAAAAGAACTGAACACTTCTTTCAACCCAATCGCCAGAATAAATAACGAGTGCTCTTGCAAACCACAGATGTTGTATCATTATATATCTTTTTGTTGCAGCCTAGTTTCCTTTGGTTAGGTGTAGGCGCAAAAAATAAACTGGTGAGGGTTCGGAAAAGATCATGTTTTGGTTGCAACGAACACGGCTGGCGAAGTCCCGGGGTCTCGTCCAATACACACATTTTTGACAATATGAAAGTCAGGTAATATACATGTAGTGTGAATATGATACGATGCGTTTTTGTAGAAATGTCGATACGGTTAGTAGCCTGCGACGCGCACCAATTTGAACGTATTCGTGGTCGCTGCCAACATTTTCTCCTGGCAGCTGCTTCTTCCACCAGTGCCAGCCCTCTAATTGCTACCTGGACTCTTCGCACTGTAACACAGCTTGTTTATCAGCGGCTGATACGGAGCGGACAACAAGGTGACCCTGCCGAGACAGCTCTTTGCCTCTCTGTCTTCGGGGACTTCATGGTCGTAATGCCACAGAGCAGGCTTAATGTAACGACCAGAGAAAGAGAGATGGTGTTACCTCACAATTTCCAGCAGCTCTTATTTGTTGCGAATTGAACCAAGGCCAGCTGCGAGAGGGACGAGGTAATTTAGGCACCTGTGGTGGATTGAAGACCTCTTGTTTCTCCTCCATCACCCTCTCGTCTTATTGCTCTTTTTCTCTCTCGTTCCATTTTCCCCTGCAGCGGTTATTCCTGCCTGCCTCTCCTGCAACAATCCCTCCCCCGTCTCATGAGCTGAAATGATATGTACCCTCATATACAGCGGAGCATAAGTAAATAGAAACTCAGTCCCGATGTGGGGAAACGCCGGAGCGTGCGCCAGACAAATTTCTGCCGTCGTCGTCCGCGGGGAGGAAGGGGAATAGGAAATGTTTGAGATAACATCCTTAGCCTTTTGCTGACTGGATTTAATCTGGAGCCCAAAAAACTTTGCTTTCTGCCTCACCGTCTGCGTGTCAGACGCGAGAGAGGAGGAGGAGGAAAAGTGCGAGCGGCTGTGAGAGGCTTAAGTGACTGACACAGGGAGAGTGCTGCAGAGTGCTCACACTTTGAGGGTGATATTGAGAATGTGGGAGTATGAAAGCTAGATTAAAAAAAGGCGACGGGAGTACGAGAGAGGGAAGCTGACCGAGGAAGAAAGAGCAAGAAATAATTAGGCCGAGTCTTTTTTGTGTATGAGCCCTCCTCGGCGTTTCCACGTCGTGTGCATGTACGTACGTGCTCGAGCATGTACGGCATGTATTTGAGTGCTCGGATCTGCATCTGTGTGTTAATGTCCCCACATGCCTAAGTGAGCCTGCGCATGATTAATGATGAAAGCAATCTGCATTTACGGAGCATCTTCTTTTAGAATATAATATCCCAGAAGATAGAGGAGGTGTTCTCTCTCCCGCTGTGCATGAATCCTGTTAAAGAAAAAGGAGCCTTAAAACACGGATTACGGCTTTAGGCGGCTTTATGGGCCCGTACACAAAAGAAAAAGAGAGGTAATGGAGATTATATTGCGCCAACAGGCGCCAGAAAATAAGAGTTTTATTGCATTTCATAAGCATGTGCTCTAAAAATCCCCCCCCCTCTTTTTGTGCATGCATTATTCAGATTTGTCCATGAGTTAGAGAAATAAATGATAAGGTCCATGCGTCATCTCATGCCAGACAGCACCCATCTGTGCCTCGACGGGTAACGTTAGCGAGTGTGCGCGAGTGTAGGCCGGAGTTTCTGTGCTGTATTTGTGCAGGAGGGGAAGAAAGGAAGAGCAAAAAGAAAAAAAGGGGAAGGCAACAGGGAGCATACTGCCAGCGAGCGTGCACAGCTTGAGTGTATTTTTACAGGCTTCCCGTAACAGCGAAGACAGTCTGGATGCTGCTGGGTGCAAGGCGTGTCATTAAAAGTTTCGCAGCCGCAGTGGATGGCTGTCAGAGCCCATGCCAATTAGTGCCACTTTAGGTGTCAGTCTGGTAGGCAGGAGAGACGAGAAGGCTGAGAGGAGCACCAGGAGCACCCTGCTGACTGAGGCTTCCTGCTCGGCTGAGCGTCCTACAAAACATCGGCTCAGCTTGATACAAACAGAAGCAGGAGGCTCGGTCTCGTCCACGATTTTATGAATAAAGGCTGCATCCATACATCCGAGCCGGGGGGAGAGCACCCCGTGACGTCATCCCTAAACAAATCCATTGCCCTGCAGCGATGAATTGCTGCCGTTTTCCCTCCTTCTAAGCGTTCAGTAAAAAGCATTACTAACATCAACATCGAGAGTCAAGACAAACACACAAGTGCTGCGCTTCTGATCTACTGGCCCATATTACTGCAGCTTTGACAGCCTTTTTCAATTTCCTTGCACCGTTAAAGGCACCCTGTGGAGTTTTTGACCTCTAGTTGTGCTGCACAGTGATGTTCAGATGAGCCGGCGCCGTTATTGTCTGCAGTGCGCACAAGGACGCACACACGCGCGTCACAAGAGTGGTGGTGATGTGCTGTAAAAACCCATTTCTGCAGTAAACTGTTGTTGGTTATGTGCCGTAAAAAAAAAGGCAGCAATACACCCATAAAAGAGGAGAGGGAGAGCACACAGCGAGGGTTTTAAAATATTCAGGAGAAGGCTTTGGTAATGTTTTATTACACCTTCAGGGTGACGTAAATGTGTTTTAACTGAGAAACAAGTGTAATCAAAACTTTCTTTGTTTACAATAAAACTCCGCACGGTACACTTGAATCAGTCTTAAGCCGTTAAAAGGATGGATGAGTGTCACACACAGGATTATACCAGTAATAAAAGCAAAAGGGTAATAACTCTGATTTTTACTATGCGTCGTATACTTAGCTACCAGTGTGGACCCAACCGAGGAAAGTGTGCCAACAAACTCAAACTCAATGCAAGAGCCAACATGTCTGCTTTTTAGTCAAAACACAACAAAACACCAAGCGAGTGAATCATATGCAACCAAACCAACCCGTCAGAGTTAACCCTCATTGTCCCAACATAGTAACATACATGGACTACTGACTCTTGACCTGTAAAAACAGGCTGTTTATATTCTAGACATGCAAGTTACAGTTAATATGCATATTTTTGTAAAATATCCTACATTTAGAAGTGTTTCAGTGTTGCATCCCTCCTCTGATGACGTATGACGGCCAAATTAAACCAAAGTCCAGCAGTGAAGTCGCTGCGGCCTTGCAGGTTGGGAGCACCAACGTTAGCCGCTGAGCTCAGATCAGCTAACGTTAGCAGCGTTCTTTCTTATTTCGTGACCCAGCTGATAGGCTGAAGTTGTGGACGATCATGCTTCTCCATCTCAATCAGATGTAGCAAATGGCAATGGTGTAAGTAAGGCAAAGAGAAATCACCACAGCTGAGGACGCCATATTGGAAATGGGTCGTGACAATCGCCACCGACGTCACGTGATAAGGTACGAGGGTTGAAGGTCTCATTTCATTCCCTTGTAACTCTGTTCTGAGAGGCAAGCGGAGTAAAGGGTAAAACTTGGAAATGGAATTGGGCCAAAAGTTTATTTACTCACGTTTCATTCTGGTAGTTTTCAGTAGCTTTTAGGTTGATTGTGAGTTTATTTCAATTAGATATTGAGGTCATTCATCACTTTTTAACTTGGTCTTTCAGTACAAAAAAGAAAACAGAGACCTCAGTCTCAGTATGATCCCCGGTCAAAATAAAAGGGTGAAGATGTAATTGAAATTTGTACACAATGTAAAATGAATGGCGCTTCCATAGAGATGTGAACACCACACGCCACAGAGAGTTAAATAATCTAACTTGGCTCACACTGGGCCTAATGGCATATGACAGGAGGAGCACAAATGTGCTACCTTCCTGTTTGTGTTTCGTGGGCGAAGGACACATTTACGAATTCGATTTTCCAGCATTGGCCAGTTTTCCTCAGTCCCATGATGCTCGTTGCTGCTCGCTGCAAGACACGCGAGCAGTTAGGGTCATCGAGAGAGCAGATAAGGAAATCTGTGTCTGCCTGCCTCACAATGACTGACAGGGTACACCAGGAGCCCGACACACTGCTGTTTTTTAAAAAAGAAAAGCAATGATGTGAAGTTATTAAGAAGAAATTGATTGTCAGAGGCAGAAAATATTGGATGATGGAATAAAACACTTGCCTCAGAGGTCCAAAAACGCAATTTGTTAAGGTGTTAAAAAGCAAAATAACAAAAAGTATAATGCTTAACATAATAATAATAAAAAAAGGGCAGATTGAAAAGCTGGCTTATACTGCGGTTCAGCATAATGCTACATCGGTATGTGTTGTCGACGGCTAATGTGCCAAGTAGCGAAGCAAACTCGGGTTTCATGGTGGGTTTTTTTTCCTCCTTGTGGAAACTGTGCAGAACTAAAGTTTGACCGGGTTCAGAGAGACTTGAGGGGCAAACAGTGTTGAACAGTGCAGGCAGACAACAAAACGAGCTGGAGGGCATTTCAGAGTCAAGCCGCAATATTGACACTAGTCGAGAGCTAACTGTGTGCTGACATCCATTATGTATGCCTTACCTATTCATATTCTGGGGTTTGGGGGGGGTGGTGGCACTTATTCCACTCTGAACTGAGCTAAAGGAAGGAAAACACAACACAGTCTGTGACAGTTTACTTAATCTTTCAAGGGGCTGAAACTGATAATATGTTTTGTTTCTGTATTCCTGAAACATTAACAAGAACAGGTATAGGCTTTGTTATACTCATGCAGCACCTCAAGCTTGTGTCCAAATAGTAAAATCAATACGTTTTAATCAGCAGCCAAGGGTCAAACCCCGTTAATCAGCCAATAAAGGCGAGCTCAACCAGGCGGGGTGCGAGCCAAAGCAGTGAACACGCAGTCAACAGAATGAATATTAAATAACTGCCCGAGGTTGTGACACGCTGTGCCTGAATCCAGCCTCACAGAGCTGCCAGTGTGGCAGTAAACATGTTGATTGAGCATTTAAAAGTTTTGTTTTTGTTTTGTTGTGTCAGAGATGTATCATTTCAGACAATGGGAATGATTTATAACAAACTACATATTTAAAATCTCACATCTTACATACAAAAAGGAGAAGGCAGTGGAGGTGGTATTTGTTGCAGCGGCGCAACAACAAGCCTGTGAGAAAATCTTTAAAAAAGGCGTAGCTAGTGTGTGTTTGTATCTACCATATCGATAGTCTCGGACGGAGTATTTTAGAGGAGTGTTCGGGGAAAACAAATTCACTGAAACTCACAGAGATCATGCATCCACAGACGCTATTACAGAACAATGAATCAATTATAACCAGGTTTCTCCGAGGCTATTGACGGAGGACTGATGAAAGGTTGCAAAACCCAAAGACACTACTGGAATCAATGTGGCATCGTTTTTGTTCCAATTATGCCGAGCCTTCTGGAGATGTCACACAGATTTGTCCACAGGCTGTGATAGTTAATTTGTCCAGTACACTTTGTGATATGAGAAGAGACAAACTGAAACTGTGAGTGGTCCCATTAATTAAACTGCTTTCCAGCTGTCGTCTTGCCTAAGAAAAGTTTATTTCTTCAATATGCGGTGAGAGTGGAGCAAAGCTGAAAACAAAAAGGTGCCCCTCTGTTACTTTGTATTTCATCTTTTTGTCAATTATCTCATTCGTACCTCCAAACATTTTGATTTGTAATGTGGTTTTCATTCATTTCCTCAGTGAGACATCTGCTTTCAAAGTATGATTCATCCTCTGGGGAACATGACGTTTATTACAAATCTTCATGGCAATCCATCGTTTAACTTTTGAGATATTCCAGGCTGGATCAAAGTGGTTGACAGACTGACAGAGCAGCACTGTTATGCATGGCTAAAAGAAATCGTAGTCCCCAGAGGACGAACCATACAGATCCTTGTGTGCTCCAGCATCACCATGAGGTTCACATTTGTGGTTTGAAGTGTAAAATGTGCTAGCTTTGATGGCCCCCTGAGTTTTCCTCTAGCAACATCTAGAAGATGCACTGGTGCAAAATTGTGTATTCGTGGTTCCCAGTTGATAAATCCTACAGACAGGTGAGTCTGTAAATTTGTATCTGGTGCACCAGAATTCACATTTATTGTTTTGAGTGAAGTATCTCAACAAAGATTAAATAGGTTGCCATGAACTGTTGTACTACACGTCATGGTCCCCAGAGGATGAATCAAACTGACTTACGTGAAACTCTACCAGGTGCCACCCTTAGGTTCACATTTACTGTGTTAGCCATGAAGTTTTAACCGTACGGTTAATACGTCCCTGTCAGGATGTAATGAACTTTAATAAATTTATGACCAAATGTCTGCAAAACTTACAACATTCTTGTCAAACTTGAATGATGAACAATGCTTCATATTCCCCAGATGATGAATCATATAGACTTTGCCGTTTAAGTCAGCAGGACAGCCTCAGCTTTTATCGTGCTAATTAGCTAAACATGTTAAAATTTAACATGCAGAAGGTGAACGTGGTTAACAGTTTACCTGCTTAACAACAGCACGCTAGCATCGTAATTGTGAGTTAAAATGCAGCCTCACAGAGCCGTAGCGTGGCTGCAGACCCTCAGTGCTGCTCATTCATTCTGAAAATCTTGTAGAAACTTCTGCAGCTACTGAAAGTTTAGTTGTGAGAAGTGGACGAGTTTTGAACTTTTCAAGATTTAAGGTCAAGTTGCCTGAGGAACATTACCTCACTGTTAGTTTCACCTGTTTTTTGTTTTTTTTAGACATAAAGTTGAACAACTACTTCTGCCTGTGCAGCAGCAGCGCTGCCAAACTGCAGCATGTAAGCAGACAGTATATTGATTTCAAATATTAACACTTGTGATGACTTGCAGTCAAGAGAAAACATCTTGTACAATTTCAGTGCGTCTGATTTTCACGATCTGTCCTCATTCTGCATTAATACTGGTTACACTTCAGAAACTAAATTACATATTTGTATATAGATAACAACCTTGTGATGAATATTAAATGTATCTACCGAGCAATCATCATTAGAAGCTCTTTTCTCGTTTAATAAAGCAATTACTTTATGTCAGCAGAGTCACTCAGGGAAACCCTTGGACCTCTATTTAAAAACTAAATGACACTGAATTATACATTACCACAAGTTCATTACCATAAATATTGCCGAAAGTAATTATCTCCCGGCTGCTCAAGATGGAATTTAGTTTTTCAAAATGTTCTTTTTTTTCCCATATAAGCCCCGCTCATTATTTGTAAATTTGAAAATTACCAGGGTGTAAACATGAAGTAGAAATTGACAGCATCTTTCATCCGTCCACATTGAACCAGCCTCTTATATCCATCTTCGTAGATCCGACATCAGTACCAGGCTCTGATGTATGTATCCCCTGTGAGTGCTCGTGTAGAAGACGTGTAGATGCCAAATGAAATCAGCTATGCAGAGTTTAGAGTGAGTACAATATATTGGATGCACTGTAGACGCTGTGCATAAAATGTGCTTGCAGATGACGCTGACTTACTGAGCGTTGTGCATAAATCAGTGGGATCGCCCCCTCATTTGCTTTAAAGGCGATAAAGTTCAAGTGTTGAATATGCAAGAATGATTTAATGACTATGAAATCATTTTTAATGACGATGAAAAGGGAAGTTTGTGATTTTATTTGAATGTTTTTTTCAACTTTGTTAGCTTGCTGGCTACATCGTTTCAATTAGGAAAAGATTGAATCACTTCCAGATGTTGTGAAAAGCTAATATCTAGAAAAAATATTGGATTAAGCAGGTTATTATATTATTCACTTTGTTTCCAGGAGTTGGATTAGAAGATCATCAGCGCTCTAATGTTGGTAACAGGTGTAAAACCCTCTGTGACGCCACCGGCTGGGTTTTGGCATCACGTCCTTCACCATCTTGGATTTTCGAGGCTGAAGCGATAATATTTGGACAAAAGGGCGTCACTGGGGAAGATATCCTGATGCATCTGCTTGAGAACACGAAGGCACAATGTGGTTGCAATTTGTCAGTCACAAGGAAGCTTGTTTCTGCTTTATCATCTATTTTACTTTAACTGTGCGACCGTAATTCACAAATAAACGTCATGCTGACTTGAAGAAGACTTGAAACTATAAAATGAGACCATAAACTCATTAGGAAACCGTTTACTGTGGTAATAAATCCAAAGAAAAGTGGTGTAATATTTTCATAAGCTTACATACAATTAGATTATTACACCAGTGGAGTCGCCCCCTGCTGGCTATTAACAAAGGATACAGGCACTTTAACACGTCTACGCTCTGTCCATGTTATACACTCAATTGTCTGTATAGTAAATAGCAAGTAGGATGTTAGCTTAGCTTAGCATAAATGTGCAGAAATGGCTATCTTACCCTGCAGCATGTCTTCAACTTAAATGCACACTAGTTTAATGCACATAAAACAAATGGAGGCTATGTGTTGGACTCTTCCTGGAGGTCTCGTGGTGACGGCAAGAGTCCAGCAGATCCCTGCTAACGAACAATAGCTGGGAAAAGCTAAGCGAGGTAACCGTCTTCTGGCTCCAGCTTCACATTTAACACAGACACGAGTGATATTGATTTCTCTATGCAACCCTCAGCAAGAAAACTAATTTATAAAACATATTTCACGAAAACGAGAGACCGAAAGGGAGAAGAAGAAGAACAAGACACTTTTAAAGTTAGCAGGAGTCTTGAGATTGTATAGCGTCATTCAGACATATTGGCACTGGAGACATGAAAACCAATTATATCAAAAGTAGTTCACAGTGTTATTGAGGCAGTATGCTGAAGGCTATGATAGGCGAGGGTGCCACTTCTGTTGGAGTGAACTTTATTACAGGGCAAGAATATCTGCAGCTGGAGGGGACGACGATGAAACGAGCTGAGAGGGCGTCGGGGTCAAATTTTACATTTTCCACTTCAAAACCAAACGTTTTCTGGCCGATGTTCAAACTCCTCATCAGGGATTGACGAACATATTTACTTTTGCATATATTACGGCGGAGCAGATTGTAATGAGTGCCATTTGTACGCACAGTAATTTCCCCTTTGTCAATGTCACAGCGATGAATAACACCTGTTAATGCAGACAAACGTGGCATCTGCTTCCATAGAAAATACATTTCGGGGTTGATGTTTAAAATCCGCAACCTCTCTCTCTCTCTCTCGAGTCATGACTCCATGCAGAAATTTTCGGATTTTACTGTTGACGTTCGACATTGCAGACATGGGAGGCAAACTCAGCTTGCGCCATCTATTGTTAGTTAAAGAAATGAAATGATTGAAAAAAAACAATAAAAAATCATGCATTTGATTTACTGTGACAGAATGAAATGCGCACCAGGAGGAGGGATTAAGCTGATCCCCACCAACAAGAAAATGTAATGATCACAGGCATGAAAATCAAACACAGAACAGAAATCCCTGCTTTTTCCCTGAGGCGAATCACACACACACACACACACACACACACTACAGGCTGCAACTACTACGGCCCACAATGCACCTGAAGCGAGATGTGCTGCACTGTAAGAGGAACAGCGCCCTGTCAAAAGAGGCCATTTTGCTGCTGCCTTCTGGTCGTCTTTGCAGTTTCAGCTCATCCTCCCCCAGACACAGTAGCCTTAATAACCTCTTAGATGCTATGTAACAGCTCCTCCCCTGAGAAATGGCTGCCAGTCCGACAGTCCATGTGTGTGTGTGTGTGTGTGTGTGTGTGTGTGTGTGTGTGTGTGTGTGTGTGTGTGAGGGGAAAGGCTGGGGAATGTGTTTAGAGCAGAGATGCACATATCAGTACAATCTTTTTTTTTTCCACTGGATGTACTTTATTAATTTATATATTCTACGGCATCCATTCAGATATCCGTCTGTCTTTCTCTTTGCACCACACTCACGGTATCCGATTCACTGCAACATGCAAAAAAAAAATCTAATTACCAAATGACAGTTATTGTAAATCGTTCCCCATCTTTAGATACACATTGATCATGATGATACAAAGATGCCGTACTCCAACTAATGCATGTACTTCACCACCGCTTCAAAGAGAGGCGCTTCACACCCCCTGCAGCCTCTCAATAATGGACCAGGGCCTCTTAAGTGATCTCTAATGGAAGCTCTTATGGGAGGAGGCACTCATTCATATTCCATATTTCATCCTGCAATACCACCACTGCTGCAAATGGGTCAAAAGGAAAATGCCATCGCACACGGGCTTTTTGACTCTCCAGGGAATTGCCGTGGCCCAGAGGGGATGAGGCTGCTGGTAATCCAGATTATATTGGGTCCCCTTCTAACCTCCCCCTTCTTTTTTTTATTTTTTTTCCTCCCCTAATCTGTATTAATCCAAAACAAACGGCGTGTGGCGTAAAGAACATGCCAGGGCATATGTGGCAGTGTTGACAAATATAGTTTTACGCATCATGCCCAGACAGGCTGAGGGAGGAAAAAAAAAAAATCGGAATAGTTTGACATTTGGAAATATGTTTCAATCGTACCTCATGTTCATTCATAGCCGGTCGCTCTGCCAACTCGAATCCATTCATCTGGGTGACTCAAAAAGCGCTCTACAATTTGTGTATTATGCAAATGCTTTTCCGCGCAACCTCCACTGTAATTTTTGATGAAATTAATCAACACTGTTAGGGTGTAGTTAGGAAAAGGGATGCTCATTGAGAATTATGACACGCTGGAATGAGGGATCGGGCAGAGGAGGAGGAGGAGGAAGAAAAAATGAAGAGAGAGAGAGAGAGAGAGAGAGAGAGAGCATGCCTTGCTAATTAGCCACCTGCAAACAGGCACACAACCCGCGAACGCTCGCACAATGTTGTGACTTGTTTTCTCCATTAGCCGGTGAGCAGAACACGGCTCAAACCTAATGCTTCGTAATAGACGAAACCACAGCGGCTGTTAGGCCGACATGAACGCCGTCGTCGATGTCACCGGAATACAAAATATCAGAAAAGGGGAGACAGAGAGCGCAATCAAATATTGATGCGCTTTACAGCAACATCTGCTGTGCGCCATTTATGAAATATTGAGGGATACACGCAGAGATAGGGGGAGACACACAGTGCTTTGTCATGATCCGGGAGCTCCGGATTTTACAGTATATGTGCTGAGCTGTGGAGCCGGGCATGAACGCAGAGCCACTGGAGTCGGAGGAGGGGAAGAAGAAAAAAAAAAAGTGGAGGCGAAAAAAAATCCTCTTATAAATGTCTGGTGTGAGAGAGGAGCAGACACAGACGCATTAACAGTGAACTCTCAAGGGTAATTTAGGCCAAGAGTGGTGGCATTTCATCTGCACTTTTTATGTGGACTTGGCTAATGACAGCGCGATAACAGCGAAGGCCAGTACACCGAACAATCCCCAGATATTTCTGTTGTTTTACAGCCTGCCAAAAAAAGCCTGCTAAATGGTGGTGCTACAAGAGACGAGAGAGGATCATGGGATAGCACTTCCACAGAAAGCTTTTCTCACCCACCCGCCCCCCCACCGAGAACAACTCCTCCTCATCTGATTCAAATGAGCATTTATTGGCACGAGTGTTTCAGCTAAGATAATGCCAAAGCTAAATTACATATTACTGAATGATGAGATTTTAAATCCATCCGTCCTGCCCGTTTTCAATGGGGAAACAAGGTGCAGCTGACATTCATTTCGGGGTTTAAATGTCTCTGCAGTAGTTGCGGCTGTTTACCGACTCTGGTGCTGACTGGCAGCGGTACAAACATGATGATTGGTGCATGAGTACATCTTCTGTCCGTCTCAGGGGAGCGGCACTCAAATATCATTCAGTCAGCATCAAGTGTGATGGGAGACTGAAGTCAAAGATGCTTTTTTATATCATTCACTCCCTGTAACTTTGTCACCGACCTCACCGTGAGGGCCCGATCTGCGCCGCCTCTTCGATCGATGCTGTGTGTCTAATGCAGAAGATTTATTTCAAAGCAAGTTTGATGTTTCTACTGTTCCTTGCTGTCCGGCCAGTCTTGGCATCAAACATGAAAAATCTGTCCTCAAGAAAAAGTACTGAAGTGAAAGTGAAAACTATCATTTGAGAAACCTGCTCAAGTAATTCCAAATTAAAAATGACCTGGTTTAGAATGTATTTAAAGTACAAAAACAACAAAAAAAACGTTCCTTTTCAGTAGTTTTTAATTCTTGATTAATTGCAGTTACTTGCTTATTTAATGCACACCAGTTAAAAAGCCCTACAGACTACTTGCTAATGTCATTAGCGAACATAGCTAACGTTATCTGACTCAAAAAAGGGTGCCCAGATTTGGCCAAGGACAGTCGCTGCAAGCATCCTTTTTATTCTGGGTCATTATTGCATATTGTGGTCAGAAGATAGGTGTAAGGGAGATATTAAAGGCAAATGTAGCGTATAAAAATGATTGATAAGATTGAAGATTTGGCCGGGGATGCTTGCTGGGAAGCTGCCTAATGTTCTGTGTTTTGCTCGGTCATCGTTGCATCGTTGAATAGAGACAGCTGGTGGAGGTTCTCCTCCCAGCCCACGCTCAGGCGGCACATTCAGAGCAGGATGGTTGTATGATTACTATCCTCAGACTCCACCCTTCTGTTTTGATTCACCTGTTTTCCTCCGTTCCCTCGTGCTCCCATCGCTCTCTTTTTCTCCTCTGACCGTGTTCTAGGACCCGCTAATTCAAAAGACCAAGCGGCACCTCATATCTGCGATCAGTCGGGTTTAACCAAACTCCCTTAGCCCTGTCGACACATCCCAAGTTCAAAGAAGACAAAAGGAAGAGTGGCTGTGGGAAGAGTCGGCGCCCCCCTCCCCCTCAACTCCCATAAATCTTTTAATCACGACACTGACAGATTTTTTTTCTCTCTTCTATCTCCCTTGATATGCCAGTATTTTCTGTTCTCCTTCTCTTTCTTCTCATGTATTTAACATCCCCCCCCCCCCCCCCACTCCCTTGCTCTCTCTTCCTCCCCTCTCCTCACGGCAGTCTCACCAAATAGCCGATTCTTCTTCTCCTCTCCCTCTCTGTTTGACAGCACTCTCCCTTTTCCCTCCCTCTCCCTCCCCCTTCCCCCCCACCTCGTTGTCTGCCTACTGTAGAGCCTTAATGAGTACACTGGCAAGGTCTGTAAATTATTCAATAACTGGGAGAAGAATCTCTGATTCTCCCCCACCCTCCCCTCCCCCCTTGTTATTCCAAAAATAGACTCTTGTGTTGGGAGTGAATCATTCACAGCTATTAGAAATAGAGATGCTCATTGTTCCTCCCTGATCCAGAGGTGCGCAGCAGATTTGACACAGCAATGTGAAATATTGGGATAATTATGATCCCATTACTTTCCATTTGCTGACACTGCTGTGCAATGTGACAATGTGCAATGTGTGCTGTGCCAATAAACCCTAAAAATACCATCACTAGGAAACCATGAAATGACGACTGTGTGTGTCTTTGGTGCCAAAATCTTAACATTAGGATTGCCTGATCAGTGTTGAAGGTCAGTTTCCACGTCCCTCAGCACAATCTGTGTGACTCAAAAGCGCTCTAAAACTAATGATTTACACAAAACGCTTTCCAATCCGACCTTCAACGATACTTTTAATGCAATTTTTGCCCTTTAGCAGCATCGATCCGGATCATATTTTCAGCTTCTGGCAGTGTCAGTCAAGCCGTCATTCCAGACTCATATCTCAACAATCATTAAGAGGATTGTAATCACATTTTTCACAGACATTTATGGTCCCCAGAGGATGAATCCTATTAACTTTGGTAGTCACCTTACTTCTTCCTGTAGCACACTGACATTTTGTTTTTCATCAAAATGTCTCAACAACTACTACAACACCTGGTGCAGATGGTGTCCAGAGGAAGACGCATAATGGCTCTGCTGATCCCCTGACAGAACATTGAAAGAACAAAATAACACTTTAGCTAATTAGCCAAATTAATCAGCAAATGTAAGCCGAACAGCACTGAAGACTGAAGGTCCCCCATCACTTCGCCCTGCCCCTCTGTTTTGGGTAATACAATTAGTTTTAGGGCCCTTTCAGTGGAGGGATTTCAGAGGCACACAAGGAAAAGTAGATTTTTGAGTCTTATTCCCAACTCATCAAGAACTGATGCTTTGGGACGGTGGCTGCCCCGTCCTACAATCCCAAAGCGTCAGAGTCAACTTTTTTTTGTCGATGACTCTGCTTTTTGAATATCAGTGCAGGCCAGCAGGGTACAGGAGCCTGGACTGCTAACGTTTGCCTAAAAAGCACCACTAGTTACCAGGTAATGAACTACTGATGTCTTGATTGACTGAAATTCAAAACAAATTGCTAATATCAGCGCTTTCTTTCTCCACTGGATATGCAAAATGTCTTTGTACTGCAAGAGAAATCCGCACAGCTGAAGACAACGTGTTGGAAATGCCTGGCTGTATCTGTTTTCCACCGCTACCCCTCATCGCTCAGTTGTGAAGGGGGCACCTGAGACCAGGGTGGAGGGTTTAAAATTGGATATTGGGCCTTAGACTTTTAAAGTTTAATGTCCTATAATGAGAGGTTATTTGTGGTACAGCAACAGCACAGACGCATTAAAAGCACATCAAATAAACAATGTTCCAAGCTCTTACATAGCAGGCGTAATAAATGTCAGGCAGCCAGTTCAAGGTGCATCAATAACTGTATACTTGTATAATTGTCACAAAATCAATAGGATGTATAAGGCATATCCTTAATGTGTCCGTGTGTTCTGCTTAAGTACAGCCACACAGAGCTGCTAGCAGAACTGTAGGCTCTTTAAGTGTTGTTTAAAAACAGAAAGCCAGCCTGGCAAGAAGATTCTGGTGCAAGACGGTGTTGAGTTGCATCATGGGAAATGTAAGACATCAAGGGTTTTGGAGCTCGACTCAATGAAAACAGTGTCAGGACATTTTGTCCTCTGCCACATCGATTTAAACCGTACACTGTATATTTTGAAAAACAGGAAAGTACAGACAGACAATGTGAAAGTACTTTAAACCTGCATTCTCTCAAGTGGCCTGCGGGGGCGCTACTTTACTGGTTTCAAACAGAAGTCTGATTGCATGTAAGCTTATGAAAAAATGACCCTACTTCCCGCTTGATTTGCCACCTCATTTAACAGTTTCCCAATGACTTTATGGTCTCAAATGCTAGTTTGATGTCTTCTGTAATACAATATGATGTCCATATTGTAAGTAGCGATCCCATTTAGAGTGAAATAAATGAGGAAACAGTGTATGCATTAGGATGTAGCTAACTTGCAATTTACAAGTCATTACCACCTCGGGTTCTTAATTAAATCAGGATGCATTTCCCTAGATCCACTTGACTGTGCCTTTTGCAATATGATTCTTTAATTCAACTTAACAAGAAATAAACCTGTCTTAACTGGTTTAATAATCATATTTCGAAATGTTGTTTTTCCTGGATCATCATCATAATTGTTTGACATGTTGGAACAGGATATATATACATTTTTTTCCTGGAGATGCAAGATGTATGTCTCCCTACATAATGAGTTACAAGCTCTCTTAAAAGCTCCGTAATATAAGCCGGGCTGAATCTATTTATTACTCTGAAAGTAATCAATAAAAACGCTTTAAACCCGATGGGAAGCCAGAGTGAGGCAGAGAAACGTGGGAGAGATCCGATCCCTTCATTTAGTTATAGATAAAAGCCGCTGCTGCTGCAGAAAGTTGTAACAAGCCTCGCAGTCTAATGAAGGAGGCAAAATAATTACCAGAGGATGCAACAAACATGTGACAGACTTCTCCATCCTCTAACCTGCATGTTCCATGTCGATAAGTGCGTGTTTTAACATCAAAAATAGACCGTTTATAGTAAGAACCCTGCAGCAATACACACCTGGACTTGATTTATGCCCCATCGCATCGGCTAATTAACTGTTGTTCAATTTAAAAACGTTCGAAGATGCATCAAACTGTATCAGACCATCGTGCAAAACTACACCTTTGAATGCCTCTGGAGGACGGAAGGAGGAAGAACAGTGGTTTACCTCTGATTTTAAAGACTTTTGGCTAAAGAAAATGGTGCATATCTCTTGAAAAAACATCGGTGAACTCGAATCACTGACAGTTTTAAGCGGATAAAACAGATTTAAACAAACTGGGTGAATTACATTTACATGTAAACACTGCAGCCGCTGTCCTGTGAAGGTAATAGAGGTGAAACCTGAAGGCCTAATCCTCAACTGTGCGGCATAGTCCACCAGTCCAGGTCCACTCGCAATTTGGGCACGGATAATTGGACTCTTTGGAGGGTTCCTGTCTCGTTGTGTTTTAAATTGCATTCACATAACAAAGTCAGAATTATTTTGTGGCCGTCCAGGTCTGCTAATTGGGATTCTACCTGAAGCTTGTTTTGTTTCCATCTATATTCATCCATCACTCCACTCCGGACCGGAAAATCCTATCATCTTTTCGTTTCTCTACACAATTCCACGGCCACAACATATTTGATTGAGTTTTTTTTTTCAATTTCATGCTCAATTAGACAGCAGTGGGCTCATGTTCGTAGATCAAACCACATGTAATTCATCGTAAAGCTATAAATTGGAGATGTGACGTTTCTCGGTGAGTTTAAAATGATTCGGATAAAACTATGAGTCTCCTGTGTTGGTTTCAGGTGGTCACTTACTTAATGGCTGTATTTTAAAACCACAGGTATTAAAAACTGATAATCCTTAAGATTTGATTTGGGAGAACTATAGCAGCTCTAATCGTGAGTTCATGTGGTGTCGGAATAATCAGAAAAACATGTTTCCAACTGGGAAAATTTGAGGTGAACGTGCCCTCAAGTCGGAGCAACAGCTCAGAAAGTTCGAGAAAAATTTCGGCACATGAGTTGCTGAGTTGACGTCATATGAAGCTGAAGCACGGCGGATGAGAGTCAACGCTGGGTGGAGGGCAACATGCATATTTGTGTAATATATATGTATTGATTTACAAGATCTGTTTCTTTGCTTAAATGCTCGAAGTGATTGAAGAGCCAGACAGCATTTTGGCATACATGTTGCAACCACATTTCGACCTGATGAACGTGAACGCACCGAAGTCGGAAGAACAGCTTCCAAACGTTGGAAGTGGGATCATCCAAGGAGCACTTGAACGCAGCATGATGTCACTGACGAACACATAACATTCCAGTCACCATCTCAGAATAACAGTCAACTAAATGTGAAGCTGCAGCAGCCAGAAATGTTTAAGTTACTGCTCACGCAAACCAAAGTTTGAGATTTAAGAAAAAAAGGTGCCATTTGTAAGAAAGGTTGATTTTTTTAATCTCATTCTCTACTCATCTAAAAGTGCTGCTTTAGGGTGTCGACCGTCCCCTCCTACAAGCCCAAAGTGTGACTTTTTGATGAGTTTGGAACAAGACTAAACTTTTCTTACAAATAGGTGCAGAAATTGATTTTTTTATTGGTGTATAAATCACCTTAAACCAAGAACTGTTGTTTTCTACACTCAAGAAGAAGCCTTATATATCCACAGAGGGATCAGGTCCTCCTCCATGAAGTGTTTCAGCGCCATGTTTCGTCAGTAACCCAAGCCCAACCAAAAGGTGCCAGAGTGGGCCTCGTATGTTTTTAGTTGCTACCATAGGAGAGGATGAGACAAGTCAGCAGTGAGGCTGGTATTACAGTGTATTGTAATCCGTCATGCTGGATTACATACATATATGAATCCCTTCAAAGCTTGTTTTGTGCAGAGGCTCCACCCACTACCAATTAGAATACATTGTTTATTGTTAAAGTAAACAAAATGCTGATCACAAATTATACCACAGTGTTTGAATTCATGACATGAACTTATATAACTCGTGTGAAGGATTTAGTGGCATCCAACGTTGAGGTTGCTGACTGTAACCGACTGAATAGCAGTTGAGCAGGTGTTTGGTTAAATTGTCTCTTCTGGGCTACTGTAGAAACGTGGCGCTGCAACATGGCGGACTCCACTGAAAAGGTCGCAATCCCTCTGTAGAAACAAGAGACTCATTGTAAGATAAAATACACAACAATTCTTAGTTTCAGGCGATTGTAGACAAACAAAAACAAGTAAATCATGCACACCTGTCCCTTTAACTGCAACCTTTACTTTATTTCATTGTGACGCAGTCTTGTCTATTAGAAAATCTTGTGATATGAAAAAAATAAAAAAATAAATTAGAACCACCACTCTGCTGTGAGACAGAAATGCCTGCCGGAAACCACAGTATTAAAGAATCACCAAGGGAATTGACATTTGTATGGGCTCAGCATTATCATCTCAAGCATACAACATGACTGTACACACACACACACACACACACACACACACACACACACACCACACACACACACACACACACACACACACACCTCCCCCGGATCCAACACTCCATCATATGAGGTGTCAGAAGAGGATCAAGAGATGATGAAACGGCTTCATGTGCTGTATAAGACACTGTGCTTTTGATCAGATTCCCTTCCCCCACCTCGTCTCCCTCCCTCCCGCTGCTTCTCTCCTATTTCCCAGCTGATGTGGGGAGGAAATGTGCCTCCTTGAAAAATGAAACAGAACAAACAAATGAGATTGGGTGTGTTGACCTCACTTTGTAATACCCCATAAAACACGACTACCGATGCGGGGCACGGTGTGTTCAAGTAGATACACTCACACAGAATAGCATGTCTGCTGCTGGTGTGTTTGGTTTGTTGGGGGGGAGAAGGAAAAAAAAAAGGGCATGTTTTGCTTCGAGAGAGAGAGAGGAAAGAAAAGAACTTCACAATTCATTTTTTTCCTGGGATGAAAATGTATGACCTGATTAATTAGTGGATATGGCGAGAGCACAGAGGGGAGGAGACGAAGACAGAGAGGTGGGAGGGAGGGAGCCGACAAAGACGACAGATGATCTGTGGATGTGTGCAGAAGGTGAAAGGATTGTCGGTCCAATCCCTTCGTTTTGCATGTGTGTGTTTGCACATCGGCAAGCTGACATGTACATCAGTGTCGGATCAGAGTGTTGTGCATCGATGTTTGCCCCCGGAAAAGTCACAAAACCTTGTCTACCTTCCTATTTTGCTGGTTTCTGTAAATCACTGTGCAATAGCTTCATTGTTAGTAGTATTAGTTTCAGAGATGCGTCAGTCTGCGTTTTTTATTGTGCTGCATCTATGTCACAGTGTTATATGTTAAACAAGTGTATTTCATATTCTTTGCTCACGTGGATGTGTATGATCTGCAGCTTGTTATCGTCAGTTGAAGATGCATCCAGGTTTTGCGAAAAATGCTCATTAAAATGCAACATTTTCTTTTGTTGCTATGACGGTTGCTATGGACTCCATCGCTGGAACCACGTAGCTCACATGTTTGAATCATCGTCTCTGCGTTATGCAGTGATCTGAGCCGATGACGCAGCTGTCGTTTGGTTTTCCAACAGGCTGGCACGTGTTAGGATTTCTGTTAATGATATCCTCATGTATAAAAATCACCATGGCAATTCAGCAGTAGCATAGATTGATGTCACATTGATGCTTTGGGTTAGTGAGAAGGGCCGGCCACCACCCAACAAGGAACTTAGGAAGGAGGCAATGACTCACAATCTGATATATAAAGCCAGAAACTAACTCTAAATAGATTGTGTTGTATTTTGGGTTGATAAATCTTTTAAAAGCATCTTGAAAATCCATTTTTGTACTAAAAATGTGACGCAAACCTACATAAAAACACTACTTTGTTGCAAAGTTTTGGGTATTCGCCATTAAAAATCATCGTTTTCTTTTATTAAAATTTTTTTTTTTATCTGTGCTGTTCTCACCGTTTCAACGGCTCTTGAGGGAAAAAGTTCTCCTTGCACTAATTACAATTTGGTAAAAACTGTTGAGAGTTGTGGAGTTGTTGGCGCATGTTTGCGCGACCACTATTAATTTTTCCACTCATAATACCAAAAAAAGATTTCTTTCCCCAAAAAACTTTGTTGCATATTTATTGCGTATTATCTTCAAAATGAATTTTCAGTTGGATTTAATAAATTATACCCCAAGATGTTTTTTTTCTTTTAACCTTAATTGCTTATTTAATACACTGTATATTTGATAGATTGTGTTAAAATACTTTAGATGTGAAGCCACATTTTCAGGGGCTTTAAGTCCAGACAAACAGGGACTGAATGTGACCAGCGGCGGGTTTCCTACGAAGATAAAAGTCGTTCAGGTTCTTGCTTTATGGATTCACAATCTGTTTCAGTGGGGATTTGTGCTTCGCCGTGACCAACCACTTTGATCCGCTTCACCCTTCTAACTGCAACAAATCTGACATTTATTACCCCCACCCCCCATCTTTGATTAATATCACTGTAAAATAGAGTGCACAGTGCCGCTCTGCTCCCGAGCCGCGGTCTCCCAGATGAGACAGACAATCAGTACAACCCGAACCTTTTCCAGGATTGTTTTTTTCCTCTGTGCAAAGAGACAGAGATGTCCTATTTCCGGACAGAAAACATGACCTTGTCTCGCCATCGCTCTTTGTTTGTCAGCTGCTTTGTGTATACATCATCATGTCGTTCCAGGCCCCTGATTCAGAGATCCATATACCCCCTGGTTGCCGCAGCTGACAGCGATATCACTCCACAGAGAGTAAAAAAGACCAGACCTTGATTTCTGTCTTTCTGAAGATCACTTGTGGAAAAAGAAACACTTGCTTTAATAAGAAGGGCAGACACGGACGGAAAACTTTTTTTTGCATATGCTGCTCTGCTTCACAACTGGAGCATTTCATCCCATGCTATCGTGTGAGAAATCTCATAATAAATGGGCAATTTAGATTATCCAAAGCTCTTTGTTGTGGATTTGCATACTAGCGAAGCGCTGGCGTCTATTAATGGGAAGATGAAATGTAGAATCCAGGATTTCCTTGTTGCTGATAAAACGGGAGGACGAAATGAACAAGAAGAAATGAGGCAAAAAGAAGAATTTGTGATTGTTCTGCTTTGCATAAGCCCGATTGTGGTGGGAAAAAAAAACAAAAAAAAAAAACAGCTTTCGTGCTCATTCTGCTTTGTTAACCTTTGACTGGTGCCAAGAGGAAAAACAGATACTACAAGAATAATGTATGAGTGTCTGAGGAGCCAACAAAGCCACACAGCGAGCATCTGTGTTTAGTAAAAGTTGTCTTTTTAAAACAGTTTCTGCAGGTAGAGTGGACGTGAGTTGCCTTATCTTGACTTGTGGAAGAAACCTGTTTCAATTAAAGGCAGCGGCTGCTTTCTGACATGTTGTTGAGACTCCTCTGAGTGTGTTGCATTTGGATTAGAGGCTGATCTAGATGAGGCCATAAAAAAGGTGCTGCCAATTTCCTGCCCAGGGTCGTCTGAGGTTTCGGTGGAAACACTGCCTTCAAGCTATGTTGCACATTAATGTGCTTTTTTTCCTTTGAGATAAGGCCAGTTCCCCGGGTCTCGAATAGAGCGTAAAAGGAAGGGAAAATGTACTGTAGATCACCGGTTCCAGGTGCTGGGATGAAAGAAGGGAGAATACAGAGTTAAAAAAAAAAAAAAAAAGTCTACCCACGGTCTGGTGCCCATGAAAATCTAAACCCATCGCTCTTCTGGAATTAAATTTGCAGCATAGCATTCGTGGAAAGTGGGAGCTAATCGAGAAGCAGCCAAACGTTCGAGCACATCCCAGTCAGCTCATTTCCTGTGCGAGTTCTCCTGTGAGTTGTCTCGGTTTTCACACATCAGTCTGCAGATCTTCACGCTCACTCGTGCTCATCTTTCGACTGTCACGGAGAAAGATTTGGAAATAAAAAAAGGGGCAGAAATCTTATCTCAAAATAATTGCATAGTTTGAATGTGAGGTTTCTGTACAGCTGAATCCTTAGACATTGTATTCTGAGGAACTGTGTTTATTGATTTCCACTTAACGTCAAAGAAAAGTAAATCTGTAGAAGAGGATACAAAACATACTTGTACATAAAACAGTTGATTTTTGTTTCCTCAGTAAATGCATGTATCTATGGGAGTGTTACTGATTTGGCGAGATTATGGGGGGCTCCCAACATGGACCAGATACGAGCCTATGTTTTCCTGATGGACCATGTTGGAGCACTTCCAGTTATCATGCTACTGTTTTTTTGTTTTGTCGCTTTTGTCACATTTTAGACTGAAAAAAAAACAACTTGCCTTTGACCCTCACATGACGAGACAGATAAAAAGTATTCATTGTCAAATTTAGACATTTACGGAAATGGGGTCAGTTTCCAGGACATTTTATTGTTTAATGGAAATAACTTGCCTTCTAATATGTAATAATTCTGTTGGCATTTCCAAGAAAACAAATGAAACACAATTACATCAGCCCCTTTAGTTCCTGTTGGGCTTTCTCGGCCCAAGACCCGGTACCACCGCTTGGTGGTTAATAACCTCTGTGTTAGATAATCTGATTCCTTTGAAGCACTGCAGGTTGTGAGTTTTCAGTCTTTCCACCACAGTACCTGTGAGTATCTGTGCATCATCTTCAGTGGCCCCAAACTGTACCTAAAGGGCACTTGGTGTTTTCTTAAAGTCACAAAATTCCTCTGCTGTACAACATACTGTATGTGACTGCCTGAAGAAGAAACAAAACAAGTTCTTGGGGGGAGGGGGGGGGGGTCCTTGCTGCCCCTTGTTCAGAAGGACCATTAATCCAATTGGACTGAAAGGCCATTTGTCCGACAGCCTGTTATCCCAAAAACAAAAGTTGACTGCTGAGAAGGCCAAAAATACTGTTTCTCACTGGATTTCTTTTTCTGCTCTTCACATCATGTGTCACGTTGGGTTAGGGTATGTTTTCTGGTGCAACGGCAAGATTCAGCACCATGGACAGAGCCGGCAGTCACTGAAGGGAAGAAAAGGCAAATGCACTCTTGTTCCAATGGGACATTTTTTGGGCTATGCTGGGGTTTGAGACAGAATAGTGGGTAAACGTGTTCCTCACTGATCCAATCACTGACACATGTGGCGGTACTGGAAGGATAATACCACAAAAACAGCCCCAAGCCACGAAAATATAAACAAGAAATGCAGATATTTAGGGGCATGCCAGTGTCGTAGTACTTAAAAAAATAGTGAGAAAATGCATATTTAGGAAATAACAAAACTGAAATATACTTATTTGACCACCTCTCATCTCCCCAATGAAATGAAAAAGGAGAAACTGAAGGTATATAAACAGGCTTGAATATAAAGGGGTTCAGTTAAGGCAAAAAACAGAAGCAAACATGCAGGCACCAGGCTAGTGAACACTCCAGTGAGCACTGCCCTGCTGCAGGTGACCTGGTAGAATGGTGACTTCTGATGCTCAGAGCTCCCCTCGACTAAAAATAACAAGGAGAGAAATCTCAACAGGGCCTGAACAGAGCAGAGTTCCTGGCTGACAGTCCGTGTGGATGAAGGCTGCAGAGTGCCAAGGACAGAATCAGAATGAGGATCAGTCCGACCTGGGGTGCCGTTCCCCCACCTCTCTTAAGACTTTCACCAAAAGGGCGTCGTCACACCCTGATTGGCTGGGAGAGGAATGCCCCGAGCTGCTGTCACTCATTAATTAGGGAGCCGGTCTCCACACAGGTGATCTGAATGCACTACAATGAATCCGGAGGGATTCTTAAGTTCTCATCCCCTCTAAACCCTGTTCTCCTCCTCCCTCCCATCTCAGAGGCCGGCTCAGCGTTCAGCAGCACTGCCTCACAGATGAGAAGATCCCAGATTTGAACCCAAGCGTTCCACAGAGTTCACATGTTCTGTTCATGCTCCTGTTTCCTCCCACCATTAAAGATGGCTGTGTGTACTTCTGTCTCAGAAATGTTCCTTCTGCTCTGTGAAAGGGAACCGCAGGGTAATGATGAAGCCTCTTCAAGATCTGCTCCCCACCCTGAGTCTCAGTTCCACTCAACCCCCTTCCAAAACCCCCTCAAACACGACCCTCATCCTCTTTATCTCAAATCTTAAAGCCATTCCAAATGAAAGTGCTCAGGTAAAAGTAAAAAAAAACTTTTCATCTGTACAGTGGTCTCTTAACTTTCTTCAGTTAACCTTAGGTGCTATTAACCATGACTGTGACTGCTCCACGATTTGAAACAAGTAATTCTTGTAAACCTCAACCGTAGCTGTGCGAGATCAGAAAATTGTTTTATTTTTGCAGCGAATCTCTGTTACAGCTTTGAAAGGCATATTTTGAAATGTTACTCTATCCTGCTGACACAGGCGAGAGATCTGAAAAGTCTTCTATGTGGCGTTCTGAAGAACAGTTGTAAACAATGCCTCTTTTACTTTATCTGAAGGACTTGGTGTCCTACGTGACGGAACGTGGCACAAATGATTTCGTCCAGTGCGAAGGAGGTGGTGTTGGTGTGCTCGACGTCGGCCTTGTTCTCAAGACCTCTTCTCAAGAATTTCTCGCCTCGGAATCGACCGCATTTTTTCTCGACCTCGGACAAAAAGGAATTTATTTCAACATCAGTCGAGACAACAACTGTGGCGATATCACTGAATCGTCTTATTCAAACTTAAATGATGACTTCTATTGGCCAGAAAAACCCAGAAAACCTGATGCTCGCTCAGATAGACTCTGTGTTGTGTCGATGGTAAAACTTGAAAAAGGAGCGTTAAATTAAGACAGTTATTTCAACTGCTTTGTGTTTTCTTCTCTGTATTTATTTGCTCATTGAAAACAAAGTTAAATTCACTTCTGCAACACTTTCCATTATGTGATCGAGGCATGCAATGAAATAATGGAGTGGAGAGGAATATTTGTCAACCGCGGGTGTTTTTATATGGATGTGGATCCTTAAGACCAATTTTAGGAGCACCTGAGTCTGGTCTGGACTTTGGTCAAAAACCCTGAAAGTCTTGGTCTTGCTTCGGTCTTGATACAATCTGGACTCGGTCTCAGTTTAGATGGACTTAATAATAACCTGGAAGGATTGTGAACATACACACTAGTAATTAGCCGGGGAGATGGCAGGAGAGCCACCCAGGAAATGTGCTGTTCAGTTGTGACAAGTTGGAACTTTGCCACCAACTGCCTTTATCAAAAGAGGAGTGGACTGAACAAAGACAAGAAGACGGCTACGAGCCAGTGGCCTTCACCACTAGCCTTGCAGAGTTAGCGTTGCATGGGTAATGCGTTGTTCCCCCCTGAGGCGAGGAAAAGAGAATGCACTCACCGGGGACAAACATGGAGGACATCAAGTCAAACAAGTAGCAAGTTTAATGGTGGCTTGAGCTGCATGTCTGTCCTTTTTTTTTAATTAAATTACAAACACGTCTGTGGATCCGACTTGTTTGCCGCGGCACCGCAGTCGGTGGCACTAACTCGCTTCACTTAACATCGTCGCTTTCAAAGAAGAACCCCAGGTACAGAAAGACAGAGGGGTTTCAACCTTGAGTTTTTTTTTTTTTTCTGAAAAAAAATAATTGATTCTCTGTGCTACCCAGCTAATTAAAAGCATCCCACCACCCTGTTGCTGTCCTTCCCCTGCTTTTCATACAGGGAGGTCGAGAGTGGTGGCAGCAAGCAGCGGGGGGTGTCCCTCAACTCGCCTTAATTAAACAAGGATAAAAGTGCACCAACAGAGAGGGAGGAGGGGAGAGGGAGGTAAAAAGCAGCTCGTGTCTTCATCTGAGGGTGAATGGAAAGAAAGGGTCTGTTTTTATTGTTTTCTTTGAGCTGTGTATGGTTCCTGACAAAAAGTACAATGTCGTTACGGAGTCGACATATTGGATGTAATTGCAGGCCCCTCTGTGACGTAGCGTTTGTTTAGCTGGTGGCGTCTGCGTCGCTTCATCCCATAAAGACCATAAGCAATCAGATGGCGAGGGAGCTGGAAATCCTCCCCTCGTAATCTCAAGCCAAGAACCACAAGCTGAAAAATCATTTCAGACCGATGGGACGTTTGGGATTAACTAAACACAAAGGACTGTTTTTCTTCTCCTGTCTTCCAGCCACATTCTGGCTTTGTACGAGCCAGCCATCGAGGGGCCGACTGCCAGATCGGCCGGCGCAGGCCAACGGAGCCACAACTCAGTCGCTCGCCCCAGTGAATTGTGGGGCAACACGAGTCCCTCCCGGTGATTTCTGGGATTTCTGCCTGACAAAAGACGGGTTCCCAGTGGGGTCGCGGTGTGGCGTTCACGGCTCCGCGGCGGCAATAAAGAGACGCTCCGTCTTTTACAGTCGGCTACATCTGCAGTAGTGTTGCACATTTACATCTGCCGACACTCTGCTGTAAACGTTTATATTCTGTTTACCGTTTTAACAACTGATCACTTGTGTTACTTACTTTATCCTGAGCTTGCCGCCTTGATGCATCTCCTCTTTTTATGTCGTGGTGTTTACAAAACGCTCACAGAAGCGATAGAGTCAAGGTTAATTCACAGGACGGTTTTTATAGAAATGGCCTTTCGCTTCCGTTTGGCTGCCTTAATCGTTATCGCCACTGGACAGCTCGGAAATGACTATTAAACTGCGCTCAGGAAATTAATTAAAGGCAAAGCCTCGTCTCTGAGGGAGTGTACCTGGCACTCAGAAGACCAGCACGCCGGAGCTGCTGTTCGACAATACAAAGGAACAGCTTTGCCGTGTGTAGTGCTCACTCAAATGCGGCTGCGAGCCCATTCATTTGTTGTAAGTCACACGACGAAATTACGCAGGCTTTTCTGTAATGGACTCAGATGAAATGCAAGAGCAGACAATCAGGTTTAAGATAAAACATCTCCTTCAATGTTTCTCAAAAGGCAAACAAGCATCAACCAGGGAATCAGTCCAAACAGATCCAGGCAAGGGTTCAGGCACAGAATCATTAATCTGTGGAACAAGCAAAGGTCAGGTAGGTAGAAAACAAACGCTGGAAGTCAAGCACAAACAAAGGCGCTCCAGCAGCGTGAGAGTGGAGATGGGCGGTTTATTATATATACTGCTGGGCTGATTAAAAGAATGCAAAGCAGGAGGGAGAGAGAGGGGCTGCATCTCAAAAGACAAGGAGCGTTTTGGCCCTGACCGCACATACGGGGGTATTTGTTATAAACAAGTCATTTCCTCTGCATTTTGACCTTTTTTACATAAGCCAACATCGATTCCGGTCACTGAAATCAGTTGCAACTTTGGAAAACTACTTCTAGGGTGAAGATAATCACAAAACCCACATGAAAAGTGTCACTTGGTTAAAACATGTCAAAGGCTGAAGAAGAATCTTCAGGTAACACACAAGCTATTAACCTGATCCTTCCACAACCTCTCCAGTGTTTTGTTTCCTCTGTTCCAGCTTGTTTCAGATGTGCTGCTGCTGGTTTCAGAATCAGAATGAGCAAATATTTACAAAAATCCATAAAGCTGATGAGGCAAAACATTGAATATATTGTCTGTGTACCATTTTTGATAGAGCATCTGCTTTATTTATGATTGTTGCGTCTGTAGCGGGTCGTATCATCATTTGTGTGATCTAGTTTCGAGACTAATGAACGGCGACCGCGCAGACTCCTCTATTTTTTATCACCTCTCAATGGGACAAATTAGACATCTTCATCATCGACTGCATGAATTACAGACCAAGTTTGGAGGCCAAACTTCAAATCCTAAAAAGTGAACTGTTCAACAGCCTGTGCCAACCCTTTACCGTGAACGCCTGTCGTCCCTTTTTTTGCAAATGGGCCTCGTTGACGCTGACTTGAGTGTCGCAGGGTGACATGACATAAGGAAACATCCTAACAGGATAACAAAATGTTTTTCGTGAAGCTGCTACAAGAGAGATAACAACGCTGTTGTTGTTCCCAGCAGCGTGGTACATCCGGTCCTGCATCATGAAAGAAAACAGGGCAGAAGAAGAAAACATTTCCTGGATAATGGCACACACTCAGGGCACAAAATAACCTTCTGATAGAATTTCGCAATCCGTTTTACCGCTGAAATAGGATTTGGGTTCAACCAAAATAGGATGTATAGAAAAACAGCAATTTCATTCTGAAGTAGCGGAGGGCTGAGGTTGTTACGCTTCCATTAAAAGTTGGTTGTTTTGCCGAGATGCATTGAAGAAAATGTTTTGCCAGGAAGTAAATAAGATCAGACTTGCACACCGGACAATTACGTCACTTTTATTGTGACAATTCCTGTGGAAATGTCAAGTTCTTCAACGAGAATTTATATCCGCAGCTCGCAGACTTTCCCAACCTTAAACGCATGCGAGCAGATCCATCTTTCTGTCAGTGCCAATGCCGTTTATTGTTGCATCTGCGGCCGTGCAGGTTTCCCTTCACGAGTGAAAAACACTGAGGAGGAGACGGAGCTGCATCTGAATGGAGTTTTATTTCAACTTCAAAATAAAAGACTTGGCAATTTACATGCATTTACATTTAACTGCCTACGAGACAGATCACTGTTGTTCCGGAACATCCCGGCCCGAGTCTCTCCTTCACTTTATTTACAAGCCAGAAACATATTTTTTCATAATGTAAAATTAAATTTACACCTGTTCTGCAGCAGGATGAAAGCGGAGCATGCTGGCTTGCTGAGCCTTTTGCTGCAGAAGTGCAGTGCACTCTGCTGTAGCTGGCAGAGGTCCGCCTGCAGCCCCGGGGCTAATGAAGCCTTTGCTTGCCTCCCCACATTTTGCACATCTTTCAATTTGGGACGAGTGATCATTCCAACCAGTCTGATACGGGCAGCCAATCCTAATTCTCTTTTTCTTATTTGTATGCATATGTCCCTTTCCTAAGTGGTCTTCTATCTCCTGCTTTCTTGGATGAATAGAGGCTTAACAAATGTCGGCACTTCCTTGCAGCACGACGCCTTGTGTAACAAAGTCAGAGCTAGAAATGAAATCTTGAGCCAAAGAAGGGGGATTTATCACCTTCCGGAGGATGAACACGAGTGTTTATTGTGGGCTTCTACCTGACGATACAAAAAAAAGCAACCACTCACCAGCTTCTCTTGCTAAGAGAACACTTGAGGCTTTAATTAGAACGGTCCCTCTGCTGTATGTTCACAGCATGAGACAAAGTGATGAAATACGACGGAGGAAAATAAATCGATACCAATAAAAAATCGTGTCAATCTCACATTAATAACACACTTTACATTGGTAAATAAGTGCTGGTGAAAACGATCACGATGATGATGAAACACTTTATTGGATTTATACCGAAGCCAAAGGGGGGGATGATCAAATGATGCTTTCCAGACGGCTGTGGGTCTCACTCAGCGTTTCAGCGACAATATTGCATTAAATAAAATTGAGAGAAATGACATTTGATGCTTTATTTTCTGGAGCATGGCCTTGACAGTCTAGTCACACTCCAGCGAGCTGACCGAGACTTCAGAGTTTGTTTTTTTTTCTACCGTGTGCAGCCGTCTTTAGTGGAAAACCCTCCATTTACTGTGTGAGGACGAGCCGTGGTTTGAGGTTTTGGCAACACATAATAAACTGACTGTTCACTGTGCCCTCTGCAACCTTTTTATTACTGTTGCTTTGCTCGACAGCTTTCGGGTTTTCTCTCTGCGCATATGAGGTTCACAATTATAACAGTGGCAGATTTACCACTCAAAACTGTTGACCCAGGCCATGCAATGGCTTCTTTGCCACACTAAATATGGACATATAACTGCTGTTCAAAGCTGACTTTTTAAGTCCATTTACGCGCAAGGGTGGGTCTGAGCTTCACCACAACTTGGATTATGGGAGGCCATATCTCACAAACTGCTGTCTTAACGCAGTTTATGAAACTGATGGAACTCTATTACAGACCGAGGCAGATTGAAGCAGGCTTGTCACTCCTAAGTCCAAGTTGTTGATCGTGCTGACAGATTTTATCAGCTGCAACTAACTAGAAAATGTGGCTAACGTTAGCTCACTGAGTTTCTCGAAACCACTGCTAAGCTTAAAATACTTGTTGCTACTGCTATCCATACTCCTGCTCCTTCGCCTTTGAAATAACACTCTAATTACTGTAGGTAGTGAGCTAGTTAGCTGAACATGTTAGTTAACATTACAGTAGGTTAACTCTTTAATGAATTCTTTAGACTGCTTGTATTGTTTAGTTTTGAAAACTTAAGAAACAGATACATCACCCTCCAAACTCCTGAAGGGTTGACACTTGCATGCTCTCTGCTGGGCGCGCTTCTGTGATTGATCGTTACATCCTCACTGTGTTAGACAGAGTAGGCGTATGAGTTAATGGTTAAGAATCAGGCTTAGAGGCTGTATTATGTGTTGTTTATTTGTGTTTGCGGTGCTAATCCAGGGGATTGTGACCTGTAGTTTCCCCAGTAAACACACCAACTTCTTCAGCCATTGCTGTAGTTTTAGCGGATAAATTCTGAGCATTTATGCATAAAGTTTCTGCCACATTTGTGAGTGCAAAACCAACAATATGTAATTTTCTGGAGAAAGATAGTTTCTCATCCCCAAGACATCAAATACTGCTGATTTGTGTCAGTTTTTGACAACCCGGGGATGAGAATCAACAATATGTTTCCCCAGAAAGCTACATGTTGTTGCATTAAAGCTATGGGATGCATATGCCCAGCTCTGAGCTTGATGGAGGCTCCCAAATGGAAGGGATGGATGACTTTGGAGGGTTTGTGGGAGCTGATGGCAAGTCAAGACGGCAGTTATGGATGATATACAGGGGGCTAAACAGAATGCCAAGCCAGAGAGGAGTTATAGACTTGCAGGCAGCTGCTCCAGACACAGTAGCTGCATATAAGTCTGAGGTCAGACAGCATCTGATGCAAATGTAATATGCAAATCTACCCAGTCACTGAGGGCTGGTAGTAGCAGTGTAATTGCTTAATATCCAAAGCTGTAAAACAGAAACAGCAGAATTTAGAAAAGGGTGTTGGAGGATAAAAAGGTGACCGTTGTAGTCAGACCTTTGTAAGTCCTGTATAAAAAAAAATAGTTTTCCTAAACCAGGTGTCCTTTAGATTAAATAATTGGAGTACTTCTACAGCACTTTTACATCCTCTCTAATAAGCTATTCAGTTTCTATAAATCACAAAAGTAGATGTCCTTTAAAGGGCAACAGGTCGCCTTATTAGCTGCCTGGGAATTGTACCGCTGAATAAGAATGAGGGATACCATGACTAGCCTGTCAGAGAGGCCACTGAGGAGCATGGGGAGCGGCGGCGGTGGTGGTGGTGGTGGTGCTGGTGCTGGTGGTGGGCCGGGGGGCAGAACAGGGCGCAGAGATGTAAATGGAGAAAAAGACTAGATGATGAGAGAAAGCGAGACGGCGGTTGTGTAGTGGTAATATGTGTGGGAAAAAAAAAGTAGGAAAGGGAGGGAGAGAGAACAGGTGAGAGAGGAGGGCGAGAAAGTGAGAGACAATGTGTGGGACAGAGCGAGAGAGAGAGAGAGAGAAAGGGAGAGAGAGACATCCTGGAGTAAACGATTGGAGCTGTGCTCCCCTGTTGTATGCACCAGATGGTGTTCATTGATTATTCATTGCATGCGATGGATGTCACTGTCACCGCACACGGCTCTGCTCCATTCTGCTCTCTGCCTCAGTGCACCTGGGGGCAGAGATGGGGGTGGGGAGAGCTGCTCTATAGGGCTGCGTTAAGCAGTATGTGGATGTTCGGGGTTCGGAGAGTGCATCACACACACACACACACACACACACACACATACACAGGCATAAGCACATGTGGACGTCCCAATTTATGCATGTGCATTTGCACAGATGTATGTATGGGGATCAGTGGGATTTAGTCTGGAATGTGAAATTGGTTTAGGATTAGTCCATCGGTCAATGCCGATTGGTGTGCAGGCATCAGTAGATAAGTATGGGCCTCGGCTGCTCTATGTAATTTCAGTTTGATGTATGGTGCAGTGTGTGTTGTCGGGTTGGAACAAGGATTGATTCTTGTCGTGATTTGGAGGCTAATCTGAGATTTATTCCCTGACTTTTTAGTGATTTATAGATGACAGCCGTCATGAAACATGCACACAAACGAATGCCAGAGAGTTCACTCGCTCGCACCCGGCCGACTCTCTCCCATAGATCTTGGCCGAGCTGCTTCGCTCCGTCTCTCGGTGATGGAATTCACGATTGCTCTGTCACTCCCAATTTGCATTCTTGATGACTGAGGCCGAGACGGCGAGAGATAAAAAATGCGGCGGGGAGTCGGCGACGGAGGCGAGCAGCACGATTAAGATCCAATGGGGGGGATGAGAAAAGTGCAGCGTGAGGTGTTTATGTGCGCGGTGCAACCTTTAGACTGTACATGTGATTGAGGTGGAGAGGTTGAGCACATAATTATCCGTTGATGGCGCAAAAGGGGAAAATTGCCTGGAGGTATTGATCCGGTTACATCTAATGCAGTTCTCACTGCTCCTGCTGAGACTCGAGGTGTCAGGTGTAACAGAGTAATCAGGCTGCACTGACAGGACTCCTGCACAACAGCAGCTGAGTGAAATGGATGGACACGGCGTTGAATTAGTTTCTAAATTGCTGGTGTTTCACAATAGCTAGGCACTCCTTGTGAGCGGGCCCTAACGGTATTAAAGTAATTGTGGTATTGACATCTTGTGTTGCAGGACAGTCGCAAATCAGATTTGAAATACTGCACTGCTGTAACGAGTCTCCGCGCAGGTGAGGAGTCTCCGCGGCTCCATTCGAGGTCTTTCATCAAAAGGCAGGTGGTGATTTAAAAAAATATGTTATTCTCTGCAACAAGCGAGGATTGGAGATTGTTCTTTGTCAACGCTCACTCTCTAATTTCAGTCACCCACATCATTTTGATTTCGTCCCTTGGTTCGGTTCCAGGTGAACAGCCGACGCTGAATAATTCATCGCTCTGTCGCAGCCTGTCCTCAAATCATCTGGAAGCAGGGATTAGAAATGCCTATACTGAATCAGAGCCCATGAGTCACCACTCGCAGGCTACTCCACCGGATCACACCTCGCCGGAGACTAATTTAAAGTCACTGAAGATCCTAATCTCAAACTTTCAGTCACTGCTCACAGATTTTGTCATAGGAGAGCTCGTCTGAATGACTCACCTTTATCTACTTACACGAGACGCTGACACTTGCACGCAGTGCAAACTAACAAACGACATTTCCTCAGAATAACGAAGTGAAAACACCCTTTGTTAAGCCGATACAACATCTCCAGGCTGGATGTAAAAATCTAACCAAAACAAGCACTTAGCACAAACTCGTCTCCCCATGTGGGGACCATATATTATTGAAAATCAGTGGCGAACATGTGACTGGCTAACAGGCGGGAGCTTGTTGCTCTTTGCTTCCCTGTGATGATTGGCCGGTGTCCCTGATGAGAATACTGGCACGACTCAAACACGAACAAGAGTGTGAAACCTCCCGTGTGCACAGATGGCATCCATTTTGTCACCACAGCTTGTTAGAAATACGTACCCACACGCGAATAGACACGCATGTGCAAGTACACACGGTCACGCACGCGCGCAAATAAGGTTTTGACCCTTGGCAAAAGACCTCCCATATTGTCCGAGGCGCGAGCGCTCTATGCGGCACAACTGTCGTCGCTGCGTGTGGCCACTTAAGTGTGAAAGTAAGTGTACTGCACGCTTGATGGAGCACAGTTATGGCTAGTTGCACAGCAGAATGCATGAGCACAACACATCATATACACAAATTATGCACCCGTAAACACACAAACACACAGGCTTTCTGATCGCGGTATGGAAACGTTGGAAAATATGAGCGGGGCTTTGCTCATTAGTCCTCAGTAAGCCCACAGGCATTCGGAGGTTTAAAGGTTCAAAGCAAACTCTTTTCTACGTCTGGAGGTATTAGAGCCATAAAACCCGATGTGCAAATGTGGAGCGTCTGTTCATGTGCTGAGCGTTTATTAGCAGAGTGTAATTTTTACAGGTCAAGACCTTAAAGCTTCGCGGGTGCACTTTTTGATCAGTTGCACTTGAAAAAGAACTTTCCCGAAGTGAGCGCTGTCAACCTCGCCTTCCTGGAAAATGATGAAAAATTCAATTCACTAATCTGCATTAGCAAATCTGTTTGGCTGCACTGCTTATTATTATTTTATAGACGTAATGAGGAAAATATTCTCAACATATTTGTAAAAAAGTTCACATTTTTAGCTCCTGGCAACTATGGCAGGATTAGCATTTTCATGGCTATCAAAAGGCAACTAAAAACACTGCTATGATTAATATTTTATGAAAACAGGGGAACAAATGAACCCCAAAATTTCGCACTTGGCTCTGCAGTTCCCCTCGGCGCAATTGCAGTTTTCAGCTCATGATTTTGGTTTTTCCGCAACCTTTTGTGATTTGGTTTAGTCTCGCCGCTCTCATCTGTCATTTTCAGATGCAGCAGGCGTCTGTTTTAACTATAATAACAAAAAAAAAGCATACCCATGACTCATTTGTACACTACCTGCCCTGCATCAAACAGCAAACAAATGTTAGCCACTAGCTAGTCTTGTATCTCCACAGCGCTCTTTTCTTCAAACCAATCACAATAGCCTTGGGCAGCGCTAAAAGCCACAATACAGCGATGGTGCCGGTGCAAAATGGTGTCAGGGTTTCTGCAGGTTGGAAGACCGAACTGGCATTAAAGTCTATTAAATTAAATCCTCGCAAAAGAACAAGTTATAGCTGCAAGCTTGTTTACGTTCGTACCGGATTGCCCTTGCCCTTGGACACACAGGAAGTGGAAAGAAGAGAATGTTTCCTGATAGACAGCCAATGACGTGTGAATCAAAGATCCAGATATCTATCTGAGGAGGTGGTGGAGACCATAACAGAGCTTAAAAGGAGAGTGACTACTGAATTTATATTTGTCACGTGGCCCAAAACACAGCTCCAAATTAGCATTTAAGGTTGGATTCCTATTGAATTTTGAGTCTCGTGCTTTATTATTGATTTTACCATAATTTACATTATGACCATCATGCTGTGTTGAGGAAGATTTGAAACTAGAGTTTGAGAACATGAACTCATCAGGAAACTGTTTACTGATGTGAGAAAATCAATTGCGAAATTGGGTCATTTTCTCGTAGACTTCTATAGAATCCAACTTTTCTTTTTGAAGCAGTGGAGTCGCCCCTAACCTGCCTGACCACGTGTAAAAACAGATGCTTAATAAAGTAATTCTTCTTCTTCTTCTTCTTCTTTTTCTTCTTCTGCCAAAACAAACTAGTAAATGTTTTATGCAAGAAACCAAAACTGCGATTTATTCCGTGCACAGTAAGATTGAGTTTGGCTCCGGAGCAATGCCTACAAGTGGTACACACAGCTGTGTGTGTTTTCTTGCCGGCACTCTTGTTAGATCAGCATATATAAAAAAAAAAAAGAAAAATGCTAATTGCGGAGACATTTTGTTACGGAGCAGGTGTTTGAATTGCTGACAAGGACACGATTGTAAATGAACCCAGTGCACTGAGGATCACAAAGGGGACGTCTGACTTCTTTTTACTTCGCCTTTTTATTACGGCATAATTAAAATGAATTGTCTTTATTGCTGTTGTTTTTCTCTCTCAGTCCTATTCTTTATGATTCTATTGATTTATTATTGGCTGTTATTCCAACCCACGCTGGGCTTGTAACAGTTTTAGCATGGCGATGGCTCTGAGCTACAATGAAAACTCAAACCTATGGCTTTATTTCTGTTCCTTCCCTCCCTCCTTCGCCAGTGTGATGAATCTGAATGGAACATTTTCGTAAAAGGAACAGACTAAAAAACGGGAGTGCGGTGGAGAAACTGTCGGTATGTGTCATCTTGCATTAAATTTGAAAGTGCTCACAGTAATTGCTGGAGTGTGGGGCAGGTCCTAGGTTGTGGAAATGTTATTACTGCTTTGGTTCTCTTGACAGTTAGGGATTAATCAGGTTTTTATTTCTCCAATGAAACTTTAACCATTTGGTGGATTGCAAGAAATCAAAAGGGAACCTAAACCGAGCGCGACTGAAACCTCTGGTTCCAAAAGACAGAAAAGAAACAGAACTGTACTTTTTCTTCAGAATAATCAAAACCAAAAGCTGTGGAACGTTTTGAAGTCGCCGGAGAATCACTGAAATGAAATTGCACCTCGGTTTTGATCAGCGGTTGAAAACAACATTTAAATTCAAATCACAGACACCTGGTTTAAAGTCTGAGTCTTCATGAAAACATGCTGCGGTTTGCAAACATGTCCAATCAGAGCGAAGAAGTAACCAATCAGATCGGTGTAATCAATTCAAGGCAGTGGTCACTTTTGGGGCAGTGAAACAGTTAGATTTCAAAAGAAAGGCTCTCAAGAAATCTGCGAAGCAACAAGAATTATTGGAACTAATTAACAAACACAAACACACATAAATACATGCAACAAAACTATATATATGTGTGTTTACATCGGAAGGTGTCACAACTGTCAGGTTACGTCAGCGTAGCCAAGCAGCTTACTGATAATGATCGACCGGTTAAAGGTCCAGTGTGAAGGATTGCAGATCGCAACCAACTGAATACTCCTCATCTCATCCTTCCCTATTAAATGTGCAGAATGCAAAGGGTACTCTCGAGAGTCAGTGTTTGGTTCGTCCCTTCTTGGATACTATGTCATGGTGCAGCATGAGCCAAAGCCGAGAACGGAAGAACCAAACGCTGACTCTGATACTGACGCAAAAACAGTTCACTACATGGAACCTTATTTCATAAAAAATATGTATGTTGTTGAACGAAGAGAGATAAACAATTGTTTGATCCCGCTTGAATTGTGCCATGAATCACACATTTGATGTTTGTCAATCTAAAACACAATTTTCCAAGTCAATAAAGTTGCAGTTTGTCATAAAACTAACGAAATCCAACACTGTGAAAATACGTAATTATTAAAGGTCCAGTGCGAAGAATTGAGCGGTTAAACTGCGACCGACTGAACACCCCCTTTTCTCACCCTCTCACACAGTCGGCCACTAAAAACATCCCAAAAATTCCCTCTCTGTTTGCTTTGTCCACTCTGAGCCACTGTAGAAACATGGCAGACTCAGTGGAAGATATATCTGTCGACAGAAAGTCTGGTTCCAAATATTTCTTGGTTTGAGGAGAGTACACGCCTGTTAAAACATAATCATGAATAATATAATAATGAATATCCTATTTAAAATCTGCTCCTACACACTGGACCTTTAATGCAGCTTCTCTGCTTCATGTCGTCAGGCAAACATCCTCTTGGGTTTATTTCTAAACACTGTCACTCTCGATGTTTTCGAGTGTGCTTTATTGTGATTTTTGCGACGTTTCCCCTCGACACGTTACATAACTTTTCATGGATTTGTAGCAACTTCTCTCACTTCTTAGGCGCCAAGACAGCCGCACAAATGAGTCATATCGACTTGAATATCAATTAGGTGGTTTGTGTCAGCTTGAATAGTGTGGCAGTGACAGTTTTCAAGGCTACGTAGCATTCAAACGTACAAAGAGGCCGTGGAGAGGCAGCCTGGTTGCCGGTTGCAGAGGTAAATTATGCAATGTAGCGCGGGGGGGGGGGGGAAACTGACAATCCTGACTTTGTGGCATCAAATTTTGTGCAGCAATGCAAACTGCAGTGCTGTGCAACATTTCTGCAAGCCTCTTGTTGGCACATACGCACTAGCTTTCTATCACTGATAAGTGGTTCTGTCCTTGGGGGGGAATGATGCACCTTACAGCTGGCCGGAGCAAGGTCAAAGCTCTCCCCGCGTCCGTCCTCTACTCCCAGAAGTGCTGCTGCGGTAGCCGTGGCATTTAGAGGGCAAGGTATGCACAAGGCAATTAGCCTCCAGCACCTATTTTAGTCCGGAGTAAACAAGACAACGGCGCAGATATGAAAAGGAAGAGAGCCGACTTGCAAAATGATGAAATGAAATGCAACTGTCAGGTTCACGGATGAGTGAGTGTGTGTTGCAGGGGGGTTGGTGGTGGTTTGGGGGAACCGGGGACCAGAGGGAGTGCTGCTCTGTCTCTTGATGCGCCAATCACTGCTTAAAGATGCAAATATATTCAGCCGCTGACTGACAGCTCACCGTGTCGTGCGCAGCGAGACCTTCCGCCAAACATGTTTCTCTCTCTGTGTTTTTTTTTTTCTCTGTCTGTCTCGAACTCTTTCTGGGGAGCAAAGCAGCTTGTGTTGGCCAAGCACTCGGAGTGAAAATAGAAGCAATCATTTATTCATCGATTGAAACATCAGAAGACTAAGAGGCAGTGAGGGAGCGGCAGCAACAAAGAGCGGGAAAGATAGACTTGCTGGGGGATAAAGGAGGGAGGAGGGGGGAGGAAAGCGTGGTGGTAGTGGAGGGGGTGAGAGTGAAATTGAGTGCGGAACAAAGACGGGGAGACGATTGTTGAGTGAACAAGAAGGGGACAGTTTGCCTTCATAAGAAGACATCACAACAGACAAATAAGAGACAGTCGGGCGATGGGGAAGAAGCAGAGAGGGGTTATTCCAGTTCTAACACTGTCAGACGGTGACGGATGTAATTTGAAAAGAAAGGCTTTGCAACCGATGGAAACCTTTGATCGAGTCATCATCTAGTCACAGCGGCAGAAGCCGGCAAGTCACAAGTTTTGTTTACTTCTTAAAAAGCTCAAAGCGAGCCTATGTAGCTTTCTAAAAATAGCCACTATAATACGGGTCACGGCGGGCTGTAGCAGCAAACCTCCGGAGTGTAGTTAGCTGAGCAACAGTGCATTTTATTGCTTATGAAGAGGGTTCCCACACTTTCTTCAAACATAAAATTCAAGGACTGATAAAGGACTTTCCAGGCCAAACTGTCCCAAATTCGTGACATCTAAATAGATTGAGACGCGGATCAAGCTTAATAATTGTTACAACACTGAAAAATGATTCATATGAAGAACTGGCAGGCTTTACAGAAGCTCACAGACAACAGTTAGTAAAGAATTTCTCTCCTTGCACAAAGGATTGTGGGTAGGGATGCAGCGACGAACTGTTTTCAACGCCATGGTTTTGTTACCATCAAGTGTTTCTGTTCTCACTCTCAAGTCAGGGTCATTATGCAAAGTTATTTTTAATTAAGCATCTGTTAAGCAGTGAGGGAAGTTCAACACATTACCAACCGTCCGACCGCAGGCAGAATAAACAAACCTGGTGCACCAGCTTAAAATGCCAAGTTCAGGTAGGAGAGATTTACACATGGGGTTCAGCGCGAGTTCAATCAGTAACACTGTCGTCACGCACGCTCATTCACAAGTCTCTCTCTCTTCTCGATCAGCTGACTGTGGGCGTTTACTCCCTCAGTTGAACCAACCAGATTCTGCCACGATCAAATCAACCAATCGTGTCGTCAAACTTTAAATCTGCTCCCCTCCCTGCTGTTGCAACCCACCGTTCTCATTTGATGCGCACACTTCTATAAAGATATTTATTCATTCAGGTCGATGTCTCTCCTGATTTAAATGCCGTCACGAGAGCAACTCTCCTCATCTGTGACGGGCTACATTAGCTAAACAACGGTAGAGGGACCTGAGCTTTGTTTCCAGCAAAAGAAAAAGGCTTTAGTCATCGATATGGGAGCATTTTGGACACACAAAGAACAAATGTTGCTTTTAAAAGGTCCGACACCTGCAAATGTACACTATTTCTATTAATTGTTTTGTATTATTTCTGTTTTGAAAGACAATAAATGCCCAAAAAGTCATTATTTTGGGGACTAAACACAATAAAACCTCTATCTAAATGTGATTTTATACATTCACAGTGTTGTGAAATAAATCATGAAACAGGGATTTTCCCTTGGATTACAATCAGAATCTATAATTGTCATATCCCTACGCATTGGAACCCCGTATGAGTTTAACTTTTCACCCGTGAGATAATTTCTTCAATAAAAAAGTTGCACAGCCTCGTTTTAAGCCGAGAGGCGACAGGGTGTGTGCATGCTAAATACTCTCCCGCAACTCTGCACAAGAACAGAGTGTCCCCTCCGTGCAATCTTAATGAAGGATGACCCAAAAGCCAGGAAATAAGAGCATTAGTTCCAACAGTGGTGCGCTAAGTGTGCCGTCACACGGCAGCTCGCGGCTTTTGTTTCAAGGCAACAATCCGAGCCTCAGATTTCTCTGTTTTATTGACACGAATCATTAACTATCTCATCTCAGATACAACACATGTCCAGCAAAGCGCAAAAACAGTGAAAAGCTTTTGTCCTCGGCGAGGGTATACATTTAAACAGCATTATCCTTCACTAGCAGTGGGGGGGAAACATGAGACAGGATCATCCTCTAAAAGAAAACTCTCCCTACTACAGGCGCGTGATGTGAATCGCTGATAAGAGGACCAGGTTCCCAGGATACAATACTTGGTACATTCTGTTATTATTAATTCTTTTTTTTTTTTTTTCTTCAGAGAGAGATGTGAGCTCGATAAGATTCCTCCCACACAGTCCAAATAAACAAATACAGAGAGGCAAAACCGGTGCCAACAAGTTACAGTGATACAAGAACATTTTGAAAAAAAAAGAAAATGATTGCAAAGAAGTACAAATAAAACGAAACGAAGAAAACTAAATACGAAGAAGCAGGAAAGAAAGTAGAATTTGTAAATCCTCGAATCCCAAAGGTTTTCCACCGTACGCCCTCCCTCCCTCCTCCCTCTCTCCCTCCCTCCATTCTATTTTTTTTTTTAATAGTATCATACAGCAAAAAGACATTCAGAAGAGCAGACCGGAGTGATAGAAAACACTCATGCAAAGAAAGCCTTTTTCACACATAGTCACTAACACAGGAAAATCATCTCAAACAACAGCGCTGTCAACAGTCAGTGCCTTCAGGTCTTTTAGTGGATGTTCTTATTGTTGTTTGCTGTTTCTCTACAGACTTTTGATTTGCTACTGTACTTGATAAAAATGACAGACTTCACCGCAACCCATTAGGCTATCAAGTCTTCCAACCAGACTGACCTCCCACCTTCCTGTCTGTCCATGGGACCTGGGGGTCCGGCGGTTTATTACCAACAGTCTTTTCGTTTTGTTTGTTGTTGTTTTTTTTTTCCCAGGACCCCCATCGACCAAAAGAAAAGTTCAGCTGGGAGGATTTCTGCAGAAGAACCGGAGCCACAGGGATGAGCTTAGGTTGATATTCCATTATATAAAAAAAAGGCGTGACTTTTTCTTATTCTTTTTCTTTTTTTGGCATCTGTTCTTATTCTTTTAAAATTTATATATTAGTCTACTTTTACAATCATTTTTCTATGCGGCAAACAATTAAAGAGTTTCATTCCAAAATAAAATACCCTCGAACCAAAAAAAGAAAAAACGATGGCAGCTATCAAAATAAAGTCTACTATGGGTAACTATTAAAGTCAGAAGTCTTGGTTAGACTTTTTATTTACAAAACAGTTCAGTTCGTCTAACAAACATCTGTGATTTTGTGATATGAACTTTTTAAATAAAGCTTTTTTTTCTGTAACAAATATATCACGTTTTGGAATGAAACCCTTCAATTTTGTTTTTTTTTTGTTTTTTCAGTCTCATGTTTATGCACATTCAATCCACTTTGCATTCACGGTTGATGCAGTCAGTCTCTCCGTAGAAGTTTTTTCATATTATAAATAGAATGGTCTTGCCATAATTGTCTTTTTCTTTCGCAGATATATTTTTGTATATAGGGAGATCTCTACACAGACAATATGTATTTATGTATGTAATCCATTTTCCAGCAGTTACAGTTCTTCGGAGCGGATCACGTGGAACAGTGTGACATTGTAGAGGACCTGGTGGCCATTGTTCCAGGCATAGAGAGCTCGGTCACGCGGGTTGTAGTCCAGCATGGAGATATGCGAGTACTTATTCTGGAAGGCAATGTCGATGTACTCGTAAGTAGAGGAGTTGGTGGAGTAGGCGTAGTAGACCTTGGTGCCTCCTGAGTAGCCGTTGGTGACGTAGAGCGTGCCGCAGATCATAAAAGACTCGCCGGCACTCCTTTTAGGGTGGTTGGTGGTCCAGCTCTTGATGATCTGCAGCGTGTTGGGGTTCAGCTTGCTGAGGACAATATTCCCGGCGTTCTGGTTGGTGGCGTAGACGGCCCACAGGCCTCCCTCGTCCACCATCAGGTCAATGTCGGAATGGCCACCCCAGGCGTAGTGATACGCGTTGTTGAAGCCGGCGTAGTCGAGCTGCCGGGACTTGCTGATCGAAGAGGTGCGGAAGTCGAACTTGATGATGACGTGGCTCTGGAATTTGTTGAAGTAGATCGAGCCGTTGTAGACAACCTGACCAGTTCCCGACCACGGGTGGGGCAGCCGGTGGGACGTGAAGTTGTCCGACGTCATGAAGTCCTGCATCGACCTGTACTCCCGCACGAAGCGATTGTTGTGGTAGCCATCCATGTACCAGACCTGAAGACCATGACAAGAGGGAGAAAGAAGAATTAGGATCAAACACTGCAGCACTTCGGAGCTGGACTAGAAGTCCCGCCTCTAAGTTGTCTGCCTCTACGCACAAAAAGTTTTTCACTATGGACGCCAAATCAAAGCAACAGTGATCCCTGTGAGGACCAGTTGTGTTTGGAGCAAAACTCAATGGTGTCCTCCATAGTTGTTCCTAGTAACAGCAGGATATTGGAGACGTAGACCGTGACTGAATGATGTGACTCTGCGTTGGCCCTCATGCCCCTGGAAAAACAAATTGGGTCTTAAAGGCACTTGGGGGATAAAACGGGAAAGTGACCTTGACCACTGACCGCCAAATTCTAATCAGTCCAACCTTGAGTGGACGTCTGTGCCAATTTTGAAAATAATCCCTCAAGACAAAAAATGGGATGACATGAAGTCACAGTGACCTTAACCTTTAACCACCAAAATCTAGTCAGTTTATCCTGAGGTTTATTGGATATTTGTGCCAGATTGAAAGACATACCCTTGTTCCTTGTTGTTGAGATATCGGGATTACAAGAATGGGACAGACGGAAAACTCGAAAACATAACGACTCTATACCCAGTAAAAAAACCCCAATCATTATCATTTGTCAGCCTGACTGAAGTAACAGAATATTCTATGCAGATCACACACAGAATAAATCACATCACAACGTCAACAGGCATCCCAATTAAGTTCGCACTGAGACTTCCTCCAGGACCAGACGAAGCCGAGATCCAGCAGCTCCTGAATACAAACAGTCAGGATGACAGCCGCGGGGTGGCATGAGCCGGGCCCCGCAGGGATGATGCCCATCATTCCAGATAAAAGGCCTGTCTCCGCTACTCCGGCCACGCTTCCTGCTGGCCCCTGCGAAGCCGGGCAGAGAGCTCTTATTCCGGATCTGCGAGAGGCTCAAACACTCCCTTATTCTCAATGGGACCGAGACACCTGAAGCCCTTCCCCTACCTGCTTCCATGTGCTGCTGTGATTGACTTAAGAAATGATTCGTATCAAGGAAGCGTGTCTCCGGGACTTCAGAAAAAAACCACAACGTAAGGAAACCGAAAGATGAAAAGCAGCGGAGCAAAGCTGTCTGCTCCTGTCAATTACACTCATTCTTCTTTTTCTGCCCTTTGATAACGCAGCACATCTTTCATGTGTTCAAAGTTCAAAATTTATTAGTTTCTACCAAAAACTGTAGCCTTTACGGTATGCTAAATGTAGCCTTAGTCAGCAGTACGCTTCACCCTTGCTGCTGAGGATCTTTTAAAATACACACATTAAACCGCCTCTGTTGTCAGGACAATTAGCCTTCAGGAGGCAAACTGCAAGTTTGCACAGCGACTGTACTTCTTCCTCTCAAGTTTTTATCCCTTTTCCTCCTGACATTGAAAGTTCTGCCTCTTATAAAAAGTGTCTTATAAATCCGGTGCACACAGACGATCTTCATGCTTAGCAGACAAATAAAGTTTCTTCATTTCCAGCTCCCTGTCTCACTTATCCGCCGGGCAGCTTCTCTCTTTTCAAACCGTATAGATTTATCTCCGTCCTTTCATTTTAATGTGTTTTAGTAATGAAAGCAGCCCCATTTATTGAGCCAACAGAAGCCCCTCTCTGCAAAGGGAAATCCGATGCAATCATCTGATAAAAAGACGGACCAATTAACACAGACGGTTATTAAATTTCACGGCGGGAGTTGACCTTCACCTACGATCAAGGACGATTATTGCTTCAGAGTTGTGTTGTTCATCTTCCATCAAAAGTTTACAGCCAGTGTACTTGTACTCATTTTCATCGCCCAATGTGTGCAAATCAAATACTGTTGGACTGCAGCTGACAATTATTTTCATCAAGGATTAATCTACCAATCATCACCATGACGATGGCAGTTGATCAAATTGCCTGTTTGTTATAAAACTGGAGCATTGTTGCTTGAACTTTTCCTTTAATCAATTATTCATTTGTTTGTAAGGATTTTGATTTTATTATTTCGCAAACATAACAGTGATCAAAGTGTGTAAAACAACACTCTGACACTTCCTTTGAGCGTTCACCAGCAGAGTCAAACGAGGAGACTGAAAGCAAAGCCAAACATGGAGGATGATTGACAGCACAACAGATTCTGATGCTGCCTGCTGCTGTTTTGGATTTTTAAATACAAATTTGATTAAAGCCTGAAATAAGCTCAGCGGAAACGCTTAAACTGTATAAACATCATAACTGAACACATCAACTGACTGTTCTTCGCCCTAATTTACAGAAAGGATTCAGAAAACACCCAAAAAATGCAACATTTGCTATCCAAACCTAAATCAGTGGATATATTTTGGCCACTTGGTGCAACACTGACACAGACAGGTCGTTTAACATTATCCTCAACTAGTACTAAAAGGATACCTGTGCTTTATTTTCCTACAAAACCTTTAATTTGTTCAGCAAAGGAAACCAAACCTAAAAGGGTAAATGCTGCCTATCTCAGAGCCCGTCGCCTGACAACGATTTAGCCTGAACAGGTCGATTGTGAGCAACTCCAAAAGCAACACCGATCTGTGCTTGTTGAACGGAACCATCCATCCCCGACCTCCTCAGCATTCAGACTTTGATACTCTTTATACTACTTCATCTGACTTCCTCCATGGCTGCCACAACAATTACTACAGCCCCCTGGAGGTCGCCGCCAATATGGGTCGTAATAAGCTGCTTTCACAGTTGACTTATATGATTGTTTTTTTCTGATGAGGACCGGCTGGCCCAACGGATATCCACATAATGGATATCTCGGGGAAAGGCTTCCTCTTTGGTGCTCTTTTGCTCTCCACACGGACCGCATGAAGGTAATGTGATGATCAATCTTTCCTCTCGCCTACAGATTCTGCATTCATATACAGATATATATTTATAAAGAATATCTAAACAAAAGCGGAAATAAACCAAGACCTGCAGTCCCCCTTTTCTACACCCGTCCCTTTATCCTGATCCACAGCAACAAAAGTTAATGTGGTCTAATCTGGGACGAAACCCATCCTCTACCCAAGTTTTGTTAAAATCTGTTCTGCTGTTTTTGTGTGATCCATCTCATAAACCAACCAACCAACAAACAACAGACATTAATGTGGCTCCACACCCAACAACACATTCAACATCATATCAGGAGATTATTCCCATACTGTGTGACTGTGTGTACATACCCTTGTATCTCCTTCAGGTGCCAGAGGGTCAGTCATCCAGGAGCCGAACCTTGATCCGGAGGTCTTGATGGTGATGGGGTCGCTGATGCCCGTCAGTTTGCCGCATGCTGGAAGGAAAGGAGCGAGATTGGGGAACAACGCCCAGCTGGATATTCAGGCTCAAACTCAAAACACTCCCAGAACTTACTTCAAATCCAAAACGCCTGAAGGATGATGGAGTTGATGGCCAGCCTTTTTGTTACTACACCTCTCCCTTTTCTCTTTGCAGGATGTTCTGTGCAGGAGGCGCTTATTATTCCGTTCACACATGCTAATGCCTGTTTTTACTCTGTGTGAGAAGTGTGTGAGAAAGTGAGAGGGCGATGGGAAATCGGAGAGCGAGAGCCTCTGTGTATTCTGCTCTTGTGTGCGCCGCTTGTAAGCTGCTGCAGTGTTAATTAGTGTTGATTGAGGTGTTGCTGCGGATTTGACAAAAGTATCGCTGGGCTCCGCGGCCCTCGTGACTGAGTGCTGGTCGGAGTAATGTCTCCTTTCTAATGAGCACGAGGCAGAGATGAGAGATGCGATTTCACCCAGTGACGATACTTACTCAACATCGCATCCATTTGTTGAGACAGTGGCCGTTTTTCAGGGGGGGATGTTTTCGGCGACACAAAGGTTAATTAGATGATTTTGATGAGTTAATTTTATCTCGCGGATCTAATGAGTCGTTCTGAAATGCTAATTTAAAGAGTGTGACTGTGACGATGGCTCATTTTAAGTTTTCATTAGCATCCTTCTCTGTGAATTGTTGCATCCATTAAGCCCCTCGCTATAACACTCAGCATCCCTCTTTATTTATGAAGGAGACGTCTAATGCTTTATTGTTTTTTGGGGGGTTGTTTTGCTTCCAGAAAAGGGTCACTCCACCATTTTTACAAGTGTGTTTACAGGTCTTGGGGAGCACTACTGCCAAATGTGAAAAAGGTTTTATAAAGCCTTTTTTGGCTAAGGAGGAAGCGCTAATCTGATGAATTGCCTCCAATGATGTCACTCAGCTGCAGGTTGCACTCCAGCAACACTGTTTGACAGCAGAACCAGATATATTGCCTTATATAATCTATTCATTCTTCCTCCATTGCCTATATTACCCACAATGCAACTAAACCACTCAGTTCTCACCAAGACCCGGAAAACAAACTTTAAAAGGTGTAAAATTGGTGGAGTTACCCTTTAAGTGTTTTAACGTAAAAGATCTTCGACGCCTTGTCAGTCGTCCCGCATTGAATTCTGTGACTTTGTGACATCACACTATGTCACAGAGTCACACATTTTCATATTTTATGCCTAAATTTAGCACAGCTGCTCTGTTGTTGCTGTTAATGGTGCTGGCTCAGGCATGTGTGAGCTGACCAATCAGAGGTGACTGTGTATTCAGGAGGCGGAGCCTTAAAGAGACATAAGCGTCTCAGACAGTGGGGGAATACAGAGCTGCAGCGCTGGACAGAATGAGAAACGAATGTGTTTCTTGAGCATTAAAGCATTTAAACCTTCTCTCGTAGTAAACGAAAAATAAAAGAATGAACCTGAAAATGAGCATAATGTTTCCATTAACCCCTCTTGCCCTTCATTATGTGAAATACATATTTCTTTGTAGTCTCCGTCTTCTCAACTGGCAGAATCTCTTTCACTTACATAATAAAAACGGCGGCTTTGCGTTTGTGTTTATGTGCAACATATGTCGTGTCCTGTGAGTGTGTGTGGGCATCACACCTCAGCGGCGGCTGAGAGACAAACACATGGTCACATGAGCAGCTTCTACTATCGCCAGTGGGGGTTGAGTCCCTTACGTAACCTACAGTGGGATTAAAGACCACAGTAATACACTGGCCATTCAGTTATTTATTTCTTTTCTCTAATCACGCCTCTATCTTTAGATGACACTACTCCCGCAGGCTGCTGGGGAGCCCGCTGATGGATCTGCATTCTGGAGATGCACACGGGGTCTAATCCCCTTCTGGCCTGAATTTTTGCCTGGGCCGAAGCAGAGGGCAAAGCAAATGGAAAAACCTAATGGGAACTGGAGCTGATATTACAAAAAAAATACCATCAGCCTTTACCCTGGGATGGGAGGATTTGGATATAGAATGAACATTAAAAATAAATATTCCTCCTCCTCTTCCTCAGGAAGTTAAAGAGAAGTTTCATCATCATGGATCTTGTTTTGGTAGTTGTGGCTATGAGTTTTTATTGGTTTACCTAAGTAACTCGTGAGAATAATGTTGTCACGGTCCGTAAACCAGATTGTCATTATTTGCATGACAGAACTACTGATTGTAGGACTCTACGTAACTTTTTCAGATTGATTTATAGGTTGAGCTATTAATTGGTTTCTGGATTGATAGATTTATGACATCTTCAAATATCTAATTTTGTCCCCAAACATATTCAGCTGAAGAGTTAACTATTAAAGGATTAATTCACCCAAAAAGGAAAATTCAGTCATTGTTGGCGCTAATAGATGATAGTCTACGAAAGCCCAGACATCCCAAATTCATTCGAAAAACACATTATTTATATCCTTTTTTTCAGGTTGATATCTTCACTTTTACCTGACTGAAGAGAGTCACGAGCGTAGATAACTTCACCCGGTCTTTTTTCGGCATCGGGGTGAGTAGAAAATGACTGCATTTTCAATTTTTGGGTGAACTTATCCTTTAAACCATTTATTCTTTCATATGGATGGGAGCGAGGGAGCAACAGAGATACATTCAGGTTGTTTGTATGGAGGGAAATATTGATCCTGTGGTATGTGAACCTTACTATAACGTAATGCCTTGTAACTCTACAGATGAAATGCAAGGTGAGAACGTGGTGTGCAGAGCGGGCAGCAGAGGAGGGTTTTTATGTGCTGGTACGACTTTCCTGCTCCATTCATCAGTGTTTCAGCGTGTAGAGGCCGGATTTGCCTGCAGCTCCTTGTGCCTGCACATTGCTGGGGCACGACACAGGGTGATTTATTTATTTGATTATTGCCCAGCAAGCTGGCATGTCCCCTTGATCGATGGCCATTGTGTCCCAGCAGCCGCCGGGCTGTTAGTCTCTCCGGCACAAAACAGCTTGAAGGACAGCTCTGCGGGGACCCTAGTTACTCTCTTTCACTTTCCCTGCCCGCCTTCACTTTATCACTCCTTCTCCTTCCCTCTCACCGCCTTCTATCAATTCCCCTCGTCGCTCCGTCTATTACTCAATACTCACATTTCTCCTGCCCTCTCTATTTTTCTCTCTTCTCCCCCCTCCTCCTCCCCCTGTTGTTGATCTGCCGATGCAAACTTGGCAAGTGACCTTCGCGAGTTCAATCTCAATATCGGGAGTGTTTTCTGGAGTGTGTTGGTGTGTGCACCGTGCATGAGTGCCTCGGCGATCGTGTGAAGATGAAAGGAGTCGCCACCCTCTGTTCCGCCCGAGCCAGTCCCTCGCTGGGTGACCTCGGGCTTTATCTCGTCTGATCTCACACACACACACACACACACACACACACAAACTGGAGTGCCTCCCACAGTTCCCCCTGCTCTCCTATCGGACCGCGGATGTGAGGAGCAACTGTGTGCACTGAGCTGAGAGTGAAAACACAAGACAGGCCTCATCGCTCCGGTCCGGTCGGTGGCGAGAGCAGAGGTGTCCGGTAAACAAATGAACCGTGTGCGCACACACAAAGAGGAATAATGACGGGAGAGGGATTGAGGTGTGTGCGCATCTTGATTTTTTTCCTTTTTAGCAATTTAAACCCCCGTCTCTGGGTCTCCCGGACGACTTTTTCCAAAAAGAACAGTGGCCATTGTGACCAAAAAGCTTTCTTTTTCCTCTTGTCATCTTGCTCTGTGAATAATTTCAAACAGGGACACAATATACCCGTGATGCCTGTAAGTGTCTCTTGCTCTTGCATCTTAGTCACTATGGTGTGGGTGTGCATCTATTAGCGCTGTGGGCTGTGACAGAGGTGTGAAGAGACGGAGGCAAAAAGCAAAGATAAGGCTGTGGTGGGAAGTTATCTGTGAGCTCTCTCCCTCTTTCTCTCTCTCTCTCTGTATGCCATCCGTCAGTGTGAGTTTAAACCATGTTAATCACCTCATTATGTATGTAAACATCCCAATCATTACATCACAGGAAGCTACCATAGACTCATTCAGAATTCCACATTAAAAAACACATTTGTGTCATCGTTGGGCCTTCAGGACCGCTGCCAAGGATAATTTTTAGTACCTATTAATCTCTTGGTAGTTTTTTGTACATTAAAATCTCATAAAACTCCGAAAAAGGTCATTAAATTGTTCCGTTTTGTGTGATAAACACCCCAAAATATTAATTTGAGACTGATATAAAATAGAGAAAAGCATCAGATTCTCAAATTTTAGAGGCTGGAACCCAGAAAACGTTTGTCTTGTTGATCAGTAAATGACTTAAACTGATTTATACAACTGATTTTCTGTCAGTTGTCCAACAGTTTAAGCATTAGTCCCCTGCTAACGGTATCATTGTTAATTCTGTAAAATGATCTTGATCTTGATGAACCCTTTCAAAATCACATCCTTTAAATCTGAGTGTGCTTGAACCCAGAAAATGTTCGGCTTCTGGATTGATGGATGGCTGTTTCTTGTTCGATTAACAGCCCAAACTCACGAAGTATTCAATAGATGCTGATACAAAACTAGAAGAAAAGTAGCAAATCTTCAAATTTGAGAGGCTGGAACTCAGAAAATCGATTTACAAAATCTATTCAAGTGATTTATCAGGCAAAAAGCAAACTGATTTTCTGTCCAACACCAACAGTTTCGGTGTAAGTGCCTTGGTTAGATGATGGGCCTTGTAGGACTGTCTGCCACTAGTGATTACTTTCATTACCAATTCATGTTTTGAGCGGTGATTTATTCGATAAAATCTCTTGGTTTTTGTTTAAAAAGAAATCTTTCTTTTCGTTAAAATCTTTGTTTTGTCTGACAGACAGTCCAAACCCCCAAATTATTAAAGTACAACGGAGAGAAGCAGCACATTCTCAAATTTGATGGGCTGGGACCCACAAAGTGTTTCATTTAGGCAGACAAATGACTTTCATGGATTTATAAAATTGATTTTCTGCCACTAAATCAATGTTTTCAGCACTTGTGCTGAAAAGGTGGTATCGAAGGACTGCCATTAATGACTAATTCCATCATTGATTTATCTTGAAAAAAGTCACCAAATTGTTTTTTCCAATAAACCTCGACTCTGCTCGACTTTCAAGCAGCGCATCCTCAAATTTTAGGATCTGGAAACCAGAAAATTGTTCAGCTTTGATTGATAACTTAAGTTTTTTCTATCTATCGACTAATAGTTATTGGACTAGCGCCTCACTTTTTTGCAATGAAAAAGTGCAGAAGATATAGAAATCACCAGGATGCATGCACAGCCCTCGATATCGGTTTATCTTAACAACATAGCACAGATGACTGCTAGAAGGCGAGCATGTTTAAAATAGAAACCATGGGGTGTGTTATCAGACGTGTGTGATGTGCGCTGGACTGGTCGAGTGTCGCAGCTGCACATGATGTTCCTGTGATGTTCTGAGTCATGTGAATATGCCTGAACATCTCTCCTCTGGTCAGTCACAACATACTGGGTGTTTGGTGCATGCACGTGTTTGCAGTAAAAAAAAAAAAAAAAAGTGTGTGCCAACAGCTTTCTGTGCCTACCTAATTTTTGCATGCATGCTCGGAGTCTCTCCTCAAGATTTGACACTCTGTTGTGGAGCTCCTCGTAGTCATAGGCCCCCATCTCCTCCTGAAGTTCGCTTAGAACTGACGTCAGATTCTGGACCTCCTCCTTAAACTGCAATACCAATTTGGCATCGGCCTTGTACTCCTCCAACACTGGTATCAACGGTCTAAGCTCCTCCATTTTCGCTTTTATGGCCTGAAAGGATTAGAATAAGCTCGGTTGAGTGTCATGCGCGACAAAAAAAGGAGACTGTCCATAAAAGAAAAAGAAATAAAAATAAAATAAAACACCTGTCTGAACCTGGCTACTCTGACTCTAGCCTGCCTCTTTCACTGACACGAAGACCCCCCCTGCTTGTGTCCATGTTCAGTGTTTTGTGTGTGAACAGCTGTGTGTTTTTTTTTTTTCCCTTTTTTTGTCCGTGCAGGTGTGTGTCTGAGCAAACAAACCCGGAGCAATATTCTCCACCCCGCCGGACGAGCAGAGCAGGTGGCTCCGTCCACCCGGCAGTGACCAGCCGTTTTAAAAAGCAAGCCCTCGGTACACCGACAACAATTGGGAAAGCTCTTTATTGGTCATCATCGTTTAAAATGCAACATCGTATTAAGGGTTACATGCTTTTACATGTCACACACAACAAAGTGTCTCGAATTTTTACGTCTATAGTTTTACGTATAGATTTGTTGAGTAACCAAATATGCATAGACAAAAGCCAAAGGAAAATAAAATGAATAACAGCAATTAATATAATAATAATAATAAAGGTAGTAATAATAAAGATAATAATAATAATAATAATAATAATAATAATAATAATAATAATAATAATAAATGTATTTACGTCTGAAAAAAGCTTTTAGATGGAAAACTTTGACAGCAGTAACATGCAGGAAGAGATCAGTGGTGGGTTGGTCTGGGAGAAGGGTGGGGTTTCTTAGTCTTAATGGTGCTAAAAGGTAAAAATTAACTGTTTGACGCCCAAATGCTCTCAGTACTGTGGCCCAGCTCAGGGGAATCTGGAATTGACCTGCCTCTTCTTCCCTGTGGCTCTCTTTACATGTCTTAAAGTTAGCCCTGCAAGCAAGAAAACGACAGACTGTTGACAGGGGCTGGAGCTTGCTAGCCTATCTAACAGACACACAAACAAACGCACGCACACACTTAGTATATATATGCGTATATTCACTTGAGACATGACAAGACGAGAAAATTGCAGGCATGCACTGGATGCAGCGTTGGATGCATGGGGGGGGGGGGTTGGCGGGATCACACAGATGTGTTGCGAGAGTGAGATGATGCTAACGCTGAAGCTGCAGCAGGTCAGAATGCAGGTGAACGCAAGAACTGAATCTGTGTGAGCGACTGTAAAACAGGGCTGAGCACCAAACCTAAATACTTTTTTTGGTCCTATTCGATCTGTGTCAGTAGCACAGAGCTACATCAGCTGCTAAAAGGGGGCATCAAATGTCTGGTGGTGATGTGGCTGTGTTGGTGTGATCCTGGAACATCATAATAAATGTTGCAGCATCATTTCATGTTACAAAACAGCGACAAGAGCCGCTTCTGGAGCGGCTGTCATGCATGAGTGGGCAAGGTGTAGGACTCCTACTCATCACCTATTATTTCCTGTTTATTTCCAGTTGCTTTTCAGTTTCTGGTGCTGTTCAGTTAGATTTAGGAAACCAAAAAACCTAGATCTAGGGAACTAAAAGACTTGGGTTTAGACAACAAAAATACTTGATTAGGTTTAGGAAAATGGTTTGGGTTAAAATGAGAGATCTCTTCTTATTTCTCTTTTATTGTGTGTTTTCTGTTGCTGTTGGGTTAGGTTTAGGGAACAAAATACAACGTTTGAGGGAACTGAAATATGAAGGTTAAAGGACTTATAATACTTAGGTTAAGCAACAAATAGTGTTTGGTATAGGACACTGAAATACAAAGGTTTAGGGAACAAAATACAAAGTTTTAGGGAACTAAAATACAAAGTTTTAGGGAACTAAAATACGAAGGTTAAGGGAACTAATGTATGACGATTTTAGCAACAAAAATAAAAAAACAAAGGTTTAGGGAACTAAATTACTTCAGTTTAGGGAACAAAAATTATTCGGTTTAGGGAACTAAAACACTTCAGTTTAGGGAACTAAATACTTAGGTTTAAGCAACAAAAACACAAATGCAGGGGACTAAAATTCTTCGATTTAGGGAACTTTAATACTTTATTAGGTTTTGGAAAACATGGTGTAGATTAAAATAGACCCTTTCACAACTTTATATGGTTTTTATGGTCTTTCACTATTTTCTGACAATTAAGCAATACACTGAGACATTAACCAGCATATCAATTGATTCATTTGTTATTTACAGGCCTTGTTAGATGGAAAAAAAGATGTAGAGAAAAAAGTAGTGAAAGTAGTTGGGAAATCTGGTATTTTCTGAACATTTCAAATGATACTCTGCTCTACCTGCAAAATATTGATTCAAAATAGCTTTTATCGTATTCTGTCTCTCTCTTCCATCGGAATAGATCAAAGATGTGGGTCCCATGTGCAAATATATTAGTGTGACTAAACATTTCATCATAAAGTTTATTCTGATGAACAACAGCGTTTTATTAAATCTCGTAAAGTTGATTTAGGAGACCATCAAAGGTTTATTAGAACTGAGTCGGTGTGAAATAAGGATATGAATTCTTGCAGTTTATGGATCCAATCATTTAAACGCTCGAGATTCTGCATGCATTATGGGTTTCTGGCTACGCGGCATGGTTTTTAGGTGAACACATCTTAACTGTGGGAACACACAAACACAAAATGGGCAAGGCGGCGTAGGATGGGCTACAGAGCAGCTGTGACGGGATGGCGGTCGAGTCGGTGGCTCCGTACCTTGTATTGCTTGGCGATGTTCTGCTTGTGGTTCTCCTCCACCTGCCTGAACTTGGTCTCCAGGCCACGGAGCTGCACCTCCATCTTCTCCACGTACTGCAGGTCCCTCTGGGTTCGCTGGTCCAGCACCTGGATGGACTGGGTCATGTTCTGGACCTGAACACGTGACACATGGGGACAACACTGTGATTTGAGGAACGAACCACATCTCGCGTTTCCAACGGTCTAATTAGAGCGACGAGTGTGAGAGGAAGAAAAAACGCAACAGATTTTCAATATGTTGCTTTGGCTTACTTCTCGCAGTGATTCACTAACTCTGACATCAGGCCAACTAGTCAGGGGCCTGAGACACATGGTGGAAGTGTAGAATGCATACTGTTAAGACATTTGTTTTCTACGAGACCGTTGTGCTCCGTAACTCCATAAACCTGGCACGTTTTCTATGCATTCATAAGAGCTCTGTTGATATCTGTGTTGTCTTTTCCCGTATACGTGAATCAACAAGCTACTTTCTCCATCTTTAGATTTAAAAATATTATAACACACAATTGTTTTAATATTCCTTTTGGGACCAGTCTCTGGTTATTGAGCCGGGTTGCATCATTAAATGTGTTTCTCTGGGTATGCTGCTGTACAACACGAGCAGAGAGGGAGTGTACAGCGGCCTCCCAGGATGCCTTTTACAGTTTCCAGGGAGCTCATTAGAGCATGATTCCTATTCTTGTCCAACAGGCGAAGAGGTGATTGGAAGACCACAAACGTGGGCGAGCCTACATGTGTGTCCTCGCCTTCGTAAGTAAAAGGAGTGAAGGAGGTCGCTGTGCTCGTGACACGGCAATCGACTGTCCGAGTGTTGCGTTGCTGACGAGCTAAGCGGCGTTTACCTTCTCTAACAGCTGCCTCAGTTGTTTGGTGCGGGCGTCCCGTGAACACATGGACTGCTGGGGCGCCACCACGGTGCAGACACACCTCCCCTCACTATCCTGGGCTGAACTGTACACCTGCCACGATTCCTCTGGGTTTGCTGGCAACACCTGAGGACGAAAAGGGGAGTGGAGGGGGAGAGAGAAAACAAGGGTGGGTGGGAGGAGGCAGGTGAGCAGGCGATGCCGGAGGAGGAGGAAAAACAGCCCAGACAGAAAAAAAAACCAGGAGGACGCTCATGACGTGTGCTTGTGCATGTTCTACCGCTACACACCGCCAAGCTCCACCCGTTTTGCACCATCATACAGAGTATTTCCGCAGCCACACAAAGAGAAGAAGCAGCCAATGAAGGCAGCTGGAGCTGCCTCTCATTATTCAGTGGGTTGGGCGTGTGGAGCAGTGACGTGTGTGACGTGAGAAAGAGGCGGAGGAGAGAGAGAGACAACTTCAGTTTCTAAAAAAAAATAAAATAAAATAATAAATCACTGCTGATTTATTCAATTACTGAGAAGTGACTTTCCCCAAAACGCCCCGAGAAAAAAAGGTGAAATCACAGCTCCTGTCAGTCAGCCGCTTTCCACCAAAGGATGTGCTGACAGCGGGACAAAGAGAAATCACTATTGAGCCGCCGCCTCGACACCTCAGCGTTTCCTCCGAGCCGCTCGTTCATTACTACCACACATCACTGACAAAAATGATCAGATAGGACCTCAGAGGACCTGCAGAAACAACGCCTGCACACTCCCCCAGATATCAAGGAAGAAACACAGAGCGTTGAGGAGTAAATATCAGTCAATCCCTTTTTCCTTTTTTTCTTTGCTATTCTGCCTTCAACATCCATTGTTCTAAATTCCAGAGCAAACATCCACTTGACAAGAGCGCTCGCAATGTGATCCTGGCACAGAGACAGCTCCTGCAGCCAGCAGCCTGCCGGGGGAAACAAAGAAACGCTTCATCTTGACTCTATAACAGCATCTTGGCTTTGAGCGCCTCTTGCTCATTCACACACACACACACACACACACACACACACACACACACACACACCGGTGAAAGGAAGAATGAGGGACTCCCGCTGATTCAGAGAAGGGGGGCAAAAAGGAGAGAGAGGGAAAAAATAAAAAATAACACTGCCCTGATATTTGTTGGTGTCGATCGGCTAATTTTTTGGCACCACGGATCCCTCATTCATGTCGATACCAGGAGAAAAGAGGCGACCAATAACTTTCCACTTAGTGCAGGACACTGGTATCGACAGAGGCAGCAGCCCCAGTGGCAGCTGGAGCGACATCAAAGCGCAGGGGGGGGAAGATGGGGAAGATGCCTACGAAGCCTCTCCAAGTCTTTTTTCCCTCACTTTTTCATGCGCCCTGCAAAGCGCATCACAGGATTTCTCCTCTAATTCACCAACTCAAAAGCGCGCACACTGCCTGTGATGGACTGTCATCTAATTGCAGCAGTTGATTCATTCATTCATTCAGGATGGATGGAGGGAGGGAGGGGAGAGGAAGGAAAAAGGCGCAGGAATTTTTTTTTTTTTTTTTTTTTGCGAAACTTGCGCACTTACTCCGGTGCTCCGATCTGGATACCCTCCCTGTGCCGCCGTGAGCTTGGTGGTATTGAGCCCGACCAGAGAGGGGAGGGTCTGCGACATCCAGTTGGTGATCATCGCCATGGTGCTGAGCACGACGCCGATCTTCAGCAAAGGCACCGACATCTTTTCAAGCGCTTTGCTTTTTTAGGGGAGGGGGGACTCTTTCACTCAAAAAGCCGTCTTCATTCTACAGACTCCGGGGAGAAACAAGGCAGGCGAGTCGTGGTGCCCAGCGCGGCTGCTTGCTGCTTCACCCGGGACTCCGGATCGGATGCTCTTTTTTTGGACATCTCCAAATCGAAGTGTGCGGCGGCGGCGAACGAGTCGGACGCGAGCAGAAAGGAGGAGAGAGACGACCGAGGAGGTAAAAAAAACCAAAACAAAACTGCAACACTTGATCCGGTTTTTTTTTTAAAAAGGAGGGGAGCGACGACCGAGAGCGGCTGCTGGATGCGTCCTCTGGATAGCTCCTTGTCCCGCACACTGCTGCCTCTCCGGTTCACCGTTACTATTTCGTTCACGCCCGACGGTCCGCCTCCTGCCTTGGTGCGCTCTGTGATTAAGTGCCACTGACTGCACACACACACACACACACACACACACACCACACACACACACGCACATAAAGGCTGCTCCAAATGGATGAGAGGAGGGAAGGAGGAGGTACTACGGATCTATCTATATCGCCAGACGCAATGATGTCAGCCAGGTTTGGTGAGATCTGGGATCGAGCCTGATTCGCCCAAAGCTGCCCCGACACGAGCTGCGTCCCCCCGGGGGGGAATGACAATGAGCAGTGCGGCTGAGGTCGGCCGACACTGACGCTGCTGAGGGATTATTTATAGCGGACAGTGACAATTCTGATTATTCCTCCAGAAGACTCTCAGTCAGAGAGGATCCCGCATGGTAAAGCCTTTCATTGCTTTTTTGGGGTTTTTTTTTGTTTTAAACTTTAACAACCCGGTGTGCTGTGTGACCGCACAGCCCCACACATGTCACAGTGAACGAACACACTCCTGCAGATTGTCGCATTTCAGTGAGGAGAGCAGGGCTCCGGCACTCGGGGAGGTTGGAGAGGTTGCTGGATTGCATTGCGCGCTCAGACTGAGGAGCGCGTTTGATTCGTGTGACTCTGGCGCCATCGTGTAGCTGATTTCGGCGTTGCTACAATCAGAGAGGGAAGAGCTCCAAACATGCAGAGATGCACCAGAAAACATCCAAAAAAACATTCATTTAACGAATGCGCAGAAAACTTTATGTATTTTAGAAAAATAAAGCGGATTTTCATTGGCTCTGCATTGCAAAATCTCATCTTTACGCACAGAAAATGTGGCTACTGAGGCTCCAAACACTGCGTGCACGTTAGATAAGTGCAGTTAAATGGTGCATGTTGTTGTTTAGAGTCTCTCCAGAGCTCAGGACAGATGAATTATTTGTCGTCTCTCGGTAGTCAGCGGGCTTGTGTAGGCTAATGCTGCAGCCTACGGGCTGAATGGCAGCACTGCATCATACATGAGGGCCCCAGAATAGCAGGAGTGTCCACAGCTATTCCTGTGTGCTCCATAATGCATTTTTCTGGTAAACTGAAAGACGGAAGGGGAGGGAAGCCTGCACTTACTCACCCTCCACACTTCTCCTCTTCCCTCCTGCTACAGCTCTTTTCTTGTCTCTCTCCATCTCTTCCCTGTGACCTTTGAGGTGAGAGCTCACAGGAGTGATGGCTCCACAGATTGCTGCCAAAGTACCTGCAGGGGGTCAGCCCCCTCCCCCCCCGCTGTGCACTGCAGCCCGGAGTCCGGCCCGCAGTCTCGTGTGATGTGATGTGGTGCATGCTCGGCGTCGACACAGCGGTCTCTTTCAGCTTTCCAATGGCCGCAGTTAGTTTTCCCAAGCTGCCTCAGGTGGGGTCCGATCCAACTGAGTGTCCCGGGAGGTGAAACAGAGGAGGAATCAGGAGGAAATCCACAGGTGTGTTGATACGGAGCGGTTGATCCTAACTGAGAAATCAGTCTGTGAGACTTTATAGGGTGCTTCAGACAATCCATAGTCAAATATAAGCATTTTCAAGCATTTCAAGGTGTATTTTCAAGCTTTTCCAGCACAATAGGATGCAAAACAATCCATTTTTAGGGACAAAGTAAAGGATCCTGTGTCTGAAATACACATCTGGCTCAGTTCTGATCAGTTCTCCATCACTAGCTGTTAAAAGAACGGAGGGCAGCGTGAGGCCGGGTCAGTCTGCTGGCTGCTTTTACTTGCGTTTTTATGCTTTTACCTGAAACTATTCAGTCAGGTACTGATTCTCGATTAAAGTAACGCAGTCACAACTTCGAGCAGTCTGAAGCACTTGAAAACATCACATTGCAATTCAAGCTTTTTTAAGGATCCCTTTGTGAATTAAAAGCACGGATCTTTGTTGTGGAGGGAGTGACGAGAGCTCAAATCTGCAAATACGACGTTGTCCAGTCTGATGTAATAACTGTGTATAAATGAGATTGTGTGGTTTTGAGAGAGGTTTTGATCAGATTATGCGGTGGCTGCCTGCAGTGATGTGTTTTAAACCGTGGGGCGTGATTGAAGTTATTATATAGGACACACATTATGATTTAGGGAAGTTGAAAGGTGTAAATTTGCCTGCAGGAGATAAACAAGCAGCCACATTACACAACAGAGCAATGACAATAACAATAATGATGATAATAATAAAAGAGCCACCTCGAAGCTGCGATATGTAGTTATGGGGAAGAAATTGTGTCTTGTAGACCTTCATTCGCTTTTTTTTTTTTAGGCCTAAACAAACTAAATAAACAAACACAGCCGCGTACTGTTTTATTTTGTTTAAATGTGGCGGACCCTGCCACCTTTCTAGTGTTCTGGGACCTTATTTTCCTCTGAGAGCAGCTTGTTTATTAGTTATGGAAAAGATAAATATCTCCGAGTTTGTATCATGACTTCATTTATATCGTAAAGATTACAATTCTCAGTTTCAGCTTCTTCTTCTCCTGTACTGACAGCATGACAAGCAGCCAGAAAAATGACCCAAAAACAAACAAAACAGAACATTTTTACACTTCATGAAAGTCGTATTTCCGACTGGGCTGTTGCTGTATATCGCATTAAGACGAACAGGTGTTCATATCGTAGCAGAACCACGTTGACACCCTCAGTATCCAGTGTAGTAGCTGCTCATAAAGTGGCAAAAAAAAAAAAAAGGAAAATCACATTTCCAGCATGCGGGTGAACTACATAATGCTCCATATCTCCACCTACTCCTCTTCTGCTCACTTTCTCTCTCTCTCTTCTCTCTCTCCTCTTGCTTCGTCACTCAACCAGCCATACTGAATAATAAATAGCCTCAACCCCCGGCTGCCAATCACACCACGCATATTGCAATTCAGCTCCACTCCGTCCTCAGTTTCTCACATGAAACCAAATTGATTTTTTTTTTTTTCTTCTCTTCTTTTTGGGGACAAAAGACCTAAAAACAGCTAGGTAGAAAAAAACAAAAAACCTAAGTGTTTCAAAATGTTCCCCTGCTGAAGCCTCTGTGGAGGGAGATTTTAGTTGTTGCATGCGAATTAGATGATTTAAATGCAAAACTCTACATTCTTAAAACTAAAAAAAAAACCAAACCACGTGCAGGTGTTTTACGGTAATTATTGAGCTTTGGTATGTAGGTTGCCTGGTGTCAAAGGGGAGGCGAATAGCGGCGCCATCTGCTCTGTCAGGTGTCTGGGATGCTTGAGGATGCGGGCCTGGAGCCACGGGGGAGCCGCTAGGTGAGGACCAGATGCTGCCTCCGCTGCCTGCTTGCTATTCTTCTCCGTGTTAACGCCAGGCAGGAGCCAAATCCTTCAGCGGAGAGGGAGTGCGGCAGGGGGATCGGGGTGAAGGAACGCGGGCAGAATTGAAGAGGAGAGCGTGCCACTAATCAGGTGTCGCCCTGCTCCCTCGGCCAGATGTTAAGAAAAGCTGCCCGGCGCCGTCTGGGGCCGCGCGACACTTCTGAAGCAAGGTGGTTAATGTGGTCATTAAGAGAGCAACTCGTTTTGTGGAGCATCAGAGAGATCAAGGCCGGCCACGCTGCACGGATGGCTTTTTTTTTTTCCCTTCAACTCTCTCGTGAGTTATCCGCCAATAAAAAAGCACCTTCAGATAGATACACCTCTCACTTGTTTTTATATATATCTCGCTTCAAACAAGACGAGCTGCGCAGAGGCCTTCTACCATCCTACGTTGACATGTAGGTTTCTATTAGCCAGGGGCCGAATAAATGGAGGCTTGTCAGTGTGTCTTCTGCTTCTGTTCTCCAGGAAGGACGCAGACAGGCGGCGCTGCGCGTGGACTGATATCGACTTACCTTCAAACCGATGACACGCGCACTCTCAGGGCATCAGAGAGAGACACACACAGACTGTCACTGTGACACCGGGCCCTGACCCGCACCAGGCCAGGACCTGGACCCGCTGTCATGACACCCAAAACGAAACACGCTCCCCACACACTTTTTCTTTTTTCTCCCTCTGACTGATGGCTTCCATCAATCAGCAGCAAGTAGCCTCCCCTCCTCATCGTTCGACAGCGTCAGCATTTTTCTCCCATTCATTCATCTGATCAAAATCGTAATAACTTTATGTAAAAAAAATAAATAAAATTCCAACGTGAACGTCCAAACCGAGCCGTTGCTCCGTGAATAAAAAAGCGTTCCCCCCTCTCGCCTTCAAGCGCGCTGACACTACTCATAAATTTTTGCGGAAATCAATCGCCGGCACATTTCTGGCAAAGCAATATTACATCAATATTGTTCTAACACGTTGGTTATCAGGGCCAGCAGCAGCAGCAGCAGCAGCAGCAGCAACCTACTTCCAGCACGTTTTATTGGGTTTGTCACTCGGAGTAGTGGAGTGTATTACAGATACACTGTGAGCAGAGATTAATTTATTGATAGTACCTCAGTGGCATGTTTGATTTTTTTTCTCTTTTCTTTTCAGTCTCCAATTATCAACCACAATTGGATTCGCACGACAGTGACGCCCCCCCCCCTTAAAGTATGACTCAAGGACGGCCAATTAAATCACCAAATTCTTCATTCCAGTAGTGGTGGCGGCGGTGGGAGGGAGGGAGGGAGGGAGGGAGGGCCTGGGAAATAAATACACTCTCCCCTTCCGTTCACTTCCTCTCTCTTTCTCTCTGTCTCTCTTCAGTGTTGGTGGGAATTTAGAATGTCAACAGTTTAATGCAACAGTAACTATTATACGTATTGCTGCAAATGGCCCCTATGAGAGCAGGGAAGTAATTACTAGTTCCAGTAAAAAAGAATCACACACAAGCATTTTATTGACCGGTGATTTTTTTTGTTTTTTTTTGTTTACCACTCGTGAGGCTGGGTGGCTTTGGCACAGTTGGACTAAATGTTCTTTACCCCTCCCAACACCACCACCACCACCACCACCACCACCCTCTCCTCTCTCTCCTCACACACACACACACACACACACACGGGAGGCAACAAGCAAGTCACACTGTGGTCATTGAGCATGCTCAGAAACAACCCCCTTTCTTTTTTTCCTTGACACACTGCGTTTTGATGGTGGGAGAGCCGTGATTTAAAAGCAGAATTCATCAATGATCCCCCCTCCCTTACAGAGAGCTGCAGGGCATCACAGTGCATTAAGAAAAGAAACACACACACAGCAGCGCGGCTGATTAATCTGACCATTTGCTAATGAGGAAATTGACAGATCATGCAATACATCCCCCCCCCCTCCCTCCCTCCTCTCCATCACCTCCATCACCACCAGCACTACCTCTGTATCTGGCCCGGTCTGTTCTCTCTCTCTGCTGGATCTATCCGCGCCCGTCCAAGAGCAGCACAATGTATTCACATCATGTAATCCCAGCCGGTAATCTGTTTAAACGGGGGGGGGTAGAGGGGGGCTAATTCACCGGGGCTCTTTAATGCGAGGTAACCGAGGTAATCTCTCAGCGAGATCTCTCAAGCCAATTATATTTCTATTCTTCTTATTATTAATAATAATAACAATAACACAGGAGGAGGAGGTGGTGGTGGAAAATGGCGTTTAAAATAGGAGACCTACTTGGGTGAGTTCTGTGCCCATGAAGATGAGGAGAATCAGAGTGAGGAGCTTGCTCGCAGGCTGCATCTCTTGCCTCCGGTGTGTGTGGACCAGCGGTCTCACATGCAGATCGAGTCCCCCTGTTTTTTGTTTTTTTTATGTGTGTGTAGCAGTCCTGTTTTTCCTCCTTTTTCCTCCAGTGGCTCTCTCTTTCTTTCAGCGTTGCAAGTCGATTTCACCTCTTGTCTTTTGTTTAAAAAAAAAAAAAAAAAAATAAGGATGAAAAAAAAAAAAAAGAATACTACTACGATGTGATCCCCTCTCAGTAACCCAGCGGCAGCGAGCTCTGCTTCACCACGGTCTCGTCTCTGAGCATTATTCAGTTCATATCGGGGAGCCTTATCTTCGGTGCCTCTCCCCGTCGGTCTGCCTCCGTGGCCGCACTTTTCTTTTTTTTCTTCTTCTTTTTTTATTTCTCGCTGCGACAGACTGAGCTGAACATCGAGGCTGATAGAGAAACACCGTCGTTACAACGCGGGCTATAAGCCTTCACTCCCGATATTGCCAAAAGTTTACCTCCCCGCCTCAAGCTGCCGTATAAGCTCTCGATGAAAAAATGAGAGTGACGGCGCTGTACATGGTGCTGAAAGCGGAAGTTGCATCGCCGAGAGAGGGAGATTTAAACGGGCAGGCGTACAGGGGAGGGAGGATTGTCCTCTCCGACGTGAGAGAGGAAATGTTGCCCCATCCACTTCATCTTTTTTGGCTACTTTAAAAAAACAAGTAAAGAATTTGATCATAAACAGGATAGTTTTTGCCGCATGAGTAGGCGGGAACGTTTAAAGACGTTTGTTTACATTTACTTCCGGTTAGAGCCGATTAGCTTACTGCAAATTAATTATTTTTTTCCCCCACGATGTTATTTCAAACTATACACATCTGATTCATCTTAAATACACGTTAGATGCATTTATATCTCATTAATGACGACACTTTGACCGAATAGGGAAGTTAGGTCTCCAAACTAACGTCAATCAACCGACAGGTTTCTAACCGGAAGTGGATGTTGTTGCTAGGCTAACCCGGAAGTTAGCATCGCCCTGGTTACCTCAACAAAAGGCCTGTGAGATTTTTTTAACTGGATTTTGTGTAAGTGCCCAAAAGAATAGAGTGGTGTAACGATGATGTGTTTTTGTATGCTAACAAGGAAATTAGCATTGCCCTGGTTTCTTTCACAGAAAAATAAGTAAATTGGCTTTTTGAACCCCCCGTCGAAAATAATCTCTGCGGCAGTTTATGATAGTTCCTCGTTTTGTTCAGCCAGGCGATCTTTACAGCACTTTTACGCTACTTGTATGAGTTTTAAAGCATATATTAAATCGCTAGCAGTAAAAAGTTATTGTTAGGTAATGTTCAGACGACATTGCAGTCGCATGATTTAGATGTTTAGATGTTGCCACCACTTAGCATCTTACTGCACAGCTATACATGTTTTCTGAAAATTGATTGTCTCTGATAATGTAGTCTCATTTAGCCCCTTAGCAACCACCATTTTGAAGAAACATAAGCACTTTAAAATTGGCATTTTATTATATATTTTATTAGGAAGGGGAAAACGTGTAAATATCTATTCCTGGTAACCACAGATCTTATTTCAGATATTTGACCAAACACCAAAGCAAAAAAAGCGTCATAGACTTCTATTGGAGACACTTTCTGGGATTTAGGACTACAAACTACACCAATCTATAGCCAGAAGTGAAAAATTAATGTTCTAGTGCTATTAACCAAGCCCCCAAGAAGAGCACCAGGCTTTGAAGGTAACTTACGTAGTGGACATCGTCCAATTACATCGTCACAGTCACGCGAAATTACTTGTTTGACTGTCAGAATTTGAGCCGTTAAATCCAATAGCATCTGGAAATTCTAAAAGGGCTGCAGGATTAAATCATGTTATCTATATTCAATTTAGCCAGGCGCTCAACCGGATGTTAGCTGGCTCGGTCGGCGTAAGACTCTCTGAAGTTGGAAGCTGAGCCATTTTGGCTTCATGGGCCGCTGAGCAGCTTTCATATGAATGAACCGCGCTCCGTCTCCAAGGGTGTGTCCAGGTTTTAATGTAATGTCCTTGAGCTAATTGTATTTTTTTGAAGTGAATTTTGTTTTATTGCCAAAAATAAGCTCTGTGGCAAACACAAGTTGATGATAGCCAACTTCAAAATGTCTTAGCCTGGGGCTAACAGCTCCCCGAGGCTGGAGCTAAGTGCAGTGTGAAGCAAAGTGAAGCACTTTAGAATATTTATTTGCAACTGAAGTCCCCCTTTAAAGATGGATAGTGAGTAGATTATTCTCCGTGCTCGTCATGATGATGTCTGATGTCCCAGACAAGTTCTATAGTCTCATATAGCCAATTGTCAGCAACCACCTATTTTTAGGATACGTACACGCCTTTTCAATCAAACCTGGGGTATTTACTGATTACTACTTTTACTATTTTATGTGCTAGAACAAAACCTGAAAATCTCTTAAGCTTGTGGTAACCACAGACCTAATTTGTGGCATTTAGGTTCAAGGGAAACTATTCAAAAAACCCACTGATTTCAAGAGAAGGGAACAGGAAGTGCAAAAATACTAACTTGTTTCCTGGTTTTAGCGCACACTCTTGCGACACATAATGGCGACTTTAAGCCAGGAGTGCCCAAACGTTTTCCATCGGAGGGCCAAAAGCAAACTTGCATTGCTTGTATGTATTGTTATGATGCAAAATGACTCTAGGATCCCAAGTTACCATAACTAACCACCATCCTGCCATGCTCAGGTTATGAGAATAAGCCTAATAATGTCACTAACCTTATGGCCTTATTAACCCCACTTGGAGCAATCCTGCCCTACATGCACCCATTTCCTTCACTGCAACTTAAGAAAACACATGAAAATACACAAAAAAATTCACAAGTCAGGCAACAGATGTTCAATTTTCAAAGTGCAAAGTAAGAAAACACAATCAACTGAAAGTTATACAGAGGAAAAAGGAAACTGTTTCCAGTCGCATGCTCAATCTTCACACGCTGGCTCATAAATTTGCGCATGTAAAAAAAGCTGCCACAGTTCACCATCAGTATGTTCTTTCTTTATCCAAGTACAGATGCTCTACACGCCTAAAGAATGATTTCATCTGTCTGATAAGTGTCTATAAAAACATGTATCTAAAAGAAAATCTTCAATCCTGCCATCATTCATCGCAGAGCTCGCCTATGTGATTATCAGCGGTTGACTCAAAAAAAGAAAAAGGCACAAGCTGCATGTGGAAAGTCATGACGCAGAAAGGCTGAGATTAAATTTGTTTTCTTATGTGATCCAGATTTAAATATGCACATAACAACAACACCTCTGTAATAAACACACACAGGGAGCTGTTTAAACATTTAGAAGCACACAGAAAGCATGCAGGGCGCCCATTAGCGTACTGCTGCACACTTTTTGCAAGTCGGACCACCTTTCGTCGACCATAAGTGCATCTAAGCAGGTACTTTCACAGTGTCAGTAGACGCGACTTTAGCTTTAACTTATCGTTATGACATAAATGTTGATTGCACAATATAATGGCTGCAGAATAATTACGGCACCAGGTTTTAGATTGCCTCGCTGCCGCTGCAATATTGTCTGCCACCTTGCATCAAGTCTCCTGGGAAAATGAGGTCTGGCTGGTGATCCAGTCAGGCTGACCACCTGGCACCATCTCTATCTGCTTCCACATCTCCATTATAGACTAAATGAATTAATAAACTCCCATTTTTAATCCTCTGTCGCTGGTAGTCACAACTCTTTGCAACAACAGAGTCTTGCATTTACAATTTTCCGAGCAGGAGTACAAAAATATTTGCAGCAAAATGTACTTTAATAAATTCATTATTTAATCAGTTAGCCATGTGTTTGTGATCGTTAAAGTAACTTTATGTGGCAAACAAATATTATACAGTGAAAATAATTATATTAATAATAAGTAGAAGTAAAAAAGTGGCAAAATATGAAAATACTCGCCTATGTCACCTTTAATTCAGGCGTCAGAACTGGGCCCAGTGATGAGGATTTTTACTTTGCCTGATTACACCCTTTCAGAACCATGTGCAGAGTTTGATTGACATCTCTCCAACCCACCTGCGAGGGCGGGACAAATCGCATCTCCGTCTCTCTCACTGAGGAATCCGGTGGCCCCTTGTCATTCTCGTTTTTAGCGCGCCTTCCACAGCTTCGACACAAGCAAAAGGTCCCATCAGCTATAAGTGAAAACGCCTGTAGGCGTGTTTGGAGCTTTTCATTTTAAGTTTCGGGGTTAAGCGGAAAGAAGTGAATATACATTTCTTGTCCCCTCAGTGTAGGTGTCAGTTTATCAGCGCGCTTTACGCCTCTGGCTATGTAGAATCCTACTTTTATACTTGGGCGCTCTGTTTCTGTGTGGGCAGTGCTGTACTTATGCCATTGTGAATGTCAACAATAGGCTCTTAATTGGGCAGTCATGTGGTTCTGAAGCTGTTCTCCTCCTGCCTGCCTGTGACCGCCTGAACCGCATTATGCACTAATGGCTCGGCGGCCTTTAGACAGACAGCTGGAATAGATTCTCTTTCGGTGGCGCTCAGATACATGCGGCACCTCGGTAATGGCATCAGGGTGAGTTCATATCTCCATCTCATTTGTCTGTTTCGCAGATTTTAGGCTGCTCCGTGCACCTGAACGAAGCCTTACAAGGTCAGTCTGAGAGGAGCTTTAAGTTCTAACAGAAGGATAATGATGTTCGGTACTGCGAGTTAAAGGGCAAGGCACCTGCTTCCTGTGCTTCTGATTGAAGTTAAAGCTTCAGATTGTTACTTTGAAAATGTGCAGACTGGAGGCTGTTCCATCTATGTGACAACCACTTACTCCTATTTTATTATATTCTTACAATAAGGAATACTTTAGATAATATTGTTGTGTTACTTGTTTACACTTTTAATTATCTTGAGTACCTTAAGTCACCTGTAAGAGTGCACCATGTAAGAATTTGGTTAAAAACATTGTTAACTTTACTAAAATTATTAACAGTTCTGACATGATGACATCTATGTTTCATGTTGCAAAGCATCTTTAGCATGCTAACCAGCTAGCCCCAGCCCATCGGGTCCGGATCTTTGTGCTAGCTGTGTAAACCAACGCCATTACATTAACACCTGGATACAGCTTTGGTGGTGGAGTCCAATTCATACATATGAAAGCTGCTCAGCGGTGCATGAAGCCAGAAAAAGCTTCCTGGGTATAAAATTAACTTGATCTTTCATGTTGTGAGGCCTCTAGAGCATTCACACTAGAGCCTTCCACCAACAGAGCTGGCTAACTTCCAATTTAGCGCCGGCCGAACTTGAACAGAGATTAATTAATTTAATCTTGATTCATTTTGCAGGGAGTTGTGAGCTGTAAAATGTATCCACACTTACAGATGCTTGTTTCACAAAGTAAAAAAGTTTTTGGGGCCCAAATGCATCACATGCAATGCTCATTTTACTCGTCACCTGTGTCTGGGTTCAGGAAACTGAGCGTCTTGCTGTTCTGGCTTCTTGCTGCGCGGGTGTGTCTTGTGCCGCCATTTTGAAAGCCTTTTGCACGTCTTCTTTTGGCTTGGACATACAGTATAAGACGAGGGCTAGTGTTCTCCATAACCGACTCACATATGATACATTTATCTTAACATAATTCTATTGAAATGTACTGGATTTTTAACCTTGTTACACCCGCTACAGGGACGTGCATGCACGCGCACAAGCATGTGTTTTTTGTGTGCTACCAGCCGTGCCACTGGCAGCGCCGCTCACCGAGTTTCAGCTCACTCCATGAGGATTTGATTAAGGGGGCACTGGAATGAGATCGGCGAGTAATGAAAGCGGAACGCTCCGGACAGAAAGAGGAACATTTGCTTGGCGGCGGGAGCCCTTCCCCACGAGGTGGTACACAACCCACACACAGGGCAGCGGGGGACGCATCTCACCAGCCAATATTAAAGTTTGTCCTGGAATCATTAAGCGGATACCATTAAGCACAGCAGATCCTTTAATCACGGCTGATGAAATGTTCTGTTATTAAGAGTTTCAAAAGGAGAACGCGGAAAGGGCGCTGTGCACGTGTTTGTTTGGATGTTTACTCCTGGTCTTGTGTGCGAGAGAAGACACCCAGCCGCCGTTAGATTAATTAATACGCAACGGTTTCTTGGCATATTTTCACCTCGCAGCACTTGCGAAAAAATAAAAACTCCAATTACGATGACAGGTTTGATTATTCCGCGTGCACCACTAGTTAGTGTGAAGCGAGGACAAGATAATGTGTTTCCTCCCTTTCTAGTTGACTGCAGAGATAGGACTGTGATGAGGGCAGCGGTGAACAAGTGATGAATGGAGAAACAATCAAAGATTCCGAATGTCAGCGCAGGAAATGGGAGATGATGGAGCACCACTGTGATTTGGAAGAATTCAATGAGAGAGCTTTTTTCAAACGGAGCACGGCTTGACGCGGATGTTGATTTAATGCGGCTGCTAGTATGGATATTCCTCCTCAAGATTTATTTCCTGCCCATTGAGCTCCGAAATGCAAATCGCCGGATTGTCTTGTTTGCATGCAGATGTATGTAAAATGTCTTCATTGCAGGTGCATTGGAGGGGATGAGGAAAATGCTTGTGCTGCATTAACGCCCGCACACACACTCGCACAACACCCACTTTCACTCTCTCCACTGCCTTTTTTGGATTGCAGAATTAACAAAAAAAAAAAAAAAAAAAGCCAGGATTTGGCAGAAAAAATGATTACCCCTTCCAAAATGTGTAGTCATCTGAGCCCAGTTCTTTCACCAGTTGAGCTCTTTTCTTCTTCCCAGTTAGGGTTCTGCGAGTATGAGAGTGTGTGGAAGCGAGTGGGAGCGAGAGACGGAGGGAGAGTGAGTTAAAGAGCCTCAGTTTAAATTTAGGTCCTAATAGAATTTGTGTCTTTCCTCTCCGGCACGCTGCCATTACTTCCCCCTTTCATCACTTTCCGTGCTCTCTGCAGGGTAGATGCTACAGATAGCTATTAAAGCTATGTTTCACGTGTTTATTAGGTCTCAGTTACGCTCCGTTCACTTAGTTTGCTGCAGAGCGGCTCCGGGTGGGTCCAGGACCTTGATCGGTTCGGCGCTTATGGAGAGAGAGAGCCATAAAAATATGATTTAACATCCTTTTTATGTGTTGATCTTGAGTCAGTATTAATGCCTTTGATAATCACTCTGTCTGCATTCAGCCTTCAGACCTTGGGAGGAGAAAGGAGAAAGTGCTGTACAGCGACGGAGAAAGGAAAGAGGAGTGGACGAAGGACAGATAAGAAATCTTTACAAACGAATGAGAAACAGCAGTGGTTGTCAGTTTTCGAAGAGATTTGATGATTATCTATGTGGAGTTATGATTAACTCTGAACTGAAACAATACGTTGAGTTTCACGAAGCTGCCATCTATGGCACTGCTGCCTTGAAGAGATTGGAAATCTGAGGTTACTGGAGGGAAGATAAATAATCTGGCATAAAGAGAAGAAATTCCAGATTCGTGCATTTGAAATAGTGACGTCTGATGAATCATTTTCCACTCATTTATCTGCATCCAGACAGATTTGTGTGAAATAAAGGAAAAAAAACTAAGAAGGCCTTTGACTGTCAGATACCAGATGTTAAACATGGTTTAAGGCTTGGAGTGATGCAGCCGTCTACTGCAAAACATTAGATCTCATGATTGCGATCTTTGCTTATCTGCAGTAAACTTCAGTTTTTAAAATGCTCTAGATATCATTTACCCCCCCGCTGGATATCAAGCACCAAGAACAAAACCAGTGTGCACAATGTTCACTGAATAAAGTTGGGATTAAAAGAGAGTCACATCTGAGCTCTTTCTGAAGTATTTTTTCGCCTGAAATGACCGGGTGGGCGCCACATTGTGTCCTGATTATAAACTGAGGCCTTGTTCACTGAATATAGTTGGAACTAGAATAGCACACACTCATCCGCCAAGGTCCAACTGTCTCCTTTTATTCAACCAAGCTGAATCACTGATAGAGCCTTTCTGAATCCCAAATAACTCAGCTGCACAGTGTTTCTCTGAGAATAGACATGTAAGAATGATGAAAATCAAAACATGGTGGACGAAAGCAAACACTGGGTTGTTGGTAACATGCATGTTTGTGAAATATATTTCATGGCTTACATGATCCGTTTCGTTTGTTCCTCCTCGTCACTCAGCTGTCAATGTGTCATTTAAACGCTCTGAGCGATAAAATACAAACCAAAGTGCATGTTGTTCCCACTCGACACACGTGAACACACACAAGTCGGAAGACCGATTTCTGAACTCGAGAAGTGGGATCATCCGAGGAGTCTCACTCCCAGACTGTCACACGCTGACGCTTTGGTGTCAGTATTTGACAGCCTGCGAATGAGACCAAACATTTTGAACTTTCCAGAGGACTAACTGGTAAAGTAAATAACACTGATAGATGTTGCAATGCGATGTTCTGCTGGGAAGCCTTTGGTACTGACATTCATGTGAATGTCTCTTGACACGCACCTTCCACCAGAACACTGCTGCAAACGAAGTACAACCACCATGGCAACGGCACTCGTCAATGATAGTGGTCTCCCCATCAAAACCTCCTCAGGAATGGCCCGCGGCATATGGCAAAGAGCTCATGTGACAAAGGATGACCTCAATGGATTGGGCTCGTTTTAGACTTCTCTCTGATCCTCAATCAGATTGGTATCTGGGGAAATTGGAGGCCAGGTTGTCATCTTGAGCTCTTGAGTAAAATGCTGACTTCCCAAAACCCTGACTCCCAAGGAACGTGATAGTTTTAAGATTGGTGTCGTCAGGTTCAGGTGACTATATGAGGATCTGTTATTGCAAAGTGCACAGACTGATGTATCTGATACAGACTTTCAGGGTCATTGACAGGCCAGGTCACTAGACTAAACGCATGGACACTGACCCTCACGTCAGCACACGAGGATAAAATCAACTTTTCCACTTCCAACCTAAAATAAGCATTGACCTTTGCCTGATCTAGGTTTTCATCTACTGAGGGACATTATACTGTGTTTACAGTATCAGGTCCGCACAATGAGGCAGACACCTTTCCCTCACGGTGCTCCCACACTGCAGGAGGGTAATGTCACCAGACACTGCTACAGCAATTTAAGAGTAATTTCATCGATGTCGGGATGAAGTCAAACACATTATGCAGTCTCTCCAATCACCACATCCAAAAATCAATAAAGTTTTATGGCAAGTTTCGGAATCACCGAGATAAATTAGACCGTTAACATCTCACCTCCACGACCTAACGTCATTCATCAAATAATTGGAGGCTCTCTTCCTCCTTGGACTAATATGCCCCCTCAATATAGCTGAAGAGTTATAGAGAACGCTGACACTATTTTTTAAATCTCTGCAATAGACGTTCTAGCTAAAGCCCTCCACCGAACAGAGTTTTGTGTTCCGTCACTGGAGATGACTCTTTGAAGAAAGGGTGCAAAGATGAGTAATGGAAGCCACCAACGTTTGCATGCAACCCAGCTAGTAACTCAAGGGCTTGTTAGCTGATTGCATAATTTTTTGGGGGGTTGCAACAGAAAAAGCTTCAGGACAGAAACAGTCACAGCACAGAAGATGATCATACTGTAGATGATCACTGCGCCATTTTCTTTACGGTGGGGCCCAACAGGCAATATGGTCTCCAAACTAATGTAAGTGAATGTGGCCACCTGTTGAGTTCCTATTGTAGCTTGCTAGCTCAGTTAGCCGTGCAGCTAGTTGGATTTTTCTTTAATGCGGTGCTCAACATGCATATTAAGTCTCCAAACTAACATTAGCGAAAGTGTTGTCATTAAAAAAGGTGCACTGGCCACATAACTGTATTCTGTATGTACATACACGACTGTAGCTTGTTAGCTCAGTTAGCCGCGCAGCTAGTTGGACTACTGAGGGAGCGTAGGTATTTAGCGCTAAGAAAGGAGCTCTAAGAGAAAGAGGTTTTCAAGGGGCTAGCCGATTAGCATGCTAACTTCAGTAGATGCATGGCTACAACACAATACACAGAAGTCTCAATATAGCATCAAAACTATATATTCTCCAAATTCTGTTAACAATTTTGCATATTACAACTTTTCTGAAATTTGGACGCATCAGACAGACATTTAAAATTAAGCTAGTGCCTGATTGCAGGAGATTTCTACAAGCAAATCTTCCCTCATCATACAGTTCTAGATGTAACACTACGGCTAACTGACTTTAGCTTAACCTGCTGTAGCCTACAAATGAAATACAGCTCGTTTATCGCCATGCTTTCTACATACATTATCAGTTGGTAAGGGGTGTTGGCGATTTTTAGCTTTAGCTCATTGTCGTATCGGCAGCTATAGTGGGCAGATTTAAAATCCAGTTTAAAAAAAGCTTCTACATAAAGTTTTCATCAAGGTAATGATCATTCCTCATAGAATCTTGCTAGATACTATGATGAAATATGTCAGAGGCAGCTGCAATCAAAGCTTCCAAAATTGGCAGCTGCAGAGGACTAGAAATAGAAAATCTGCCTCTCTTTGAAATCAAGGATCTACGATTATATTTCAGTTTAATTTCAAGTGGTAAATCACTAGACTTTATAACTACAGTGCATACGTTGCTGTGTGAGAGCAGAAAATCTGGCAATCAGTAACTCAGATGGGGCGGGATGTCGATCTCTACACACAGTTGTCCTCATTTTAACCTATGAGCTGATTGTTCTGCAGGTGGTGTGGGTTGCTGTGAGTGTTTCTGAGTGTTTCTGCTCACACAGTTTGCTACGGCAAACACGGGCATCTCCAACTCCGGGCCCCGGGGGCGGAGAAGCCTACAGGCCAGCCCCCGGGCCCTGCCTTTGATTCACTGACTATCACTGTGATTTGACTAATGCAGACATTTACAGCGGGAGCACAATATCCTAAATTGAAAAATATTATGCATCCCACGCGTACACCTTCACCCATCAACGCTGCCGTTCCAAAAAGATCCAGACACGCTCACAGCGCCGCACGCTAACTGTAGATGCTCTTTTATTTAGCAACTCTGAGGCTGATACACTGACGGTATGCGGCTGCTCACAACCGCACTGTCAAAACACATTCACAGCTGAGTGACTGTATTAGTTGAGATGGTTTCAGTGTGTCTGCATCACCCCATTTGTCTGCCACTGTATCCATTCAGTTAGCTCTGTTAACACTATGGGGTTTGTGCTCTTCTTCCTTCATCTCTTAATTATCCGTTCCATTTATTTCTTTGTTCACTGCATCCAGTGTCTGTGCAGAATATTATCGTCGCCGCTCAGACCGCGCTGTCTTTCTCCATGTTTGTCTGCCTCTGAATAGACCGCGGTGCTGCTCTTGTGTGTTGTTGCTGGGGGGCTTATGTCAGCGCAACAACTGCCACGGCTCTGATTTATGCTTCATGTACGAGTGTGTGTGTGTGTGTGTGCGTGCGTGTGTGCGTGCATGTGTGTTTTGAGCGACACAGCCTCTGAAGGGACCTTTTCCGCCATAGAGATCCATGCATCATAGTGCATCAGTCATATACAAAATTGATGACCAGGGGTTATGTAGGTCAGGCCGGATGATGCAGCAGACACGCACAGAGGGACTTTGACAGACAATGGGAGACAGGAGAGGAGAGGCTGAGAAAGACAGGACTAAACAAAGAGAAGTCAGGAGAACTGCAGCAGGGCGTCGGACGGATGGTCGAGCAAAACAAAGACGGTGGAGGGAACAGAGTAGGGGTAGAAGGACGAGGACAGCACTTGACGTTAGCGTTCCTGTCGTAGGGTACCATCCTTTTGTTTGCTCATCACACGCAGCATCTCTGTGTGGTTCTTGTATTCGTGTCAGAGCTAATTACAGGACAATGCCGCCAGTTGCCAGATCAGTAGTTAGAGGACGGAGCCGCAGTCTCAGCAACGTCCTTTTCCACCCTACTGGGTTGCCAGATTTGTGGATGTCTTAATTACGGCATGTAAGCTCGCAGCAATGCCTCACCTTCTGCGTGTCCTCACATCATGATAATAATAATAATAGCAGCGTCGCCAGGCTCCACATTTCATCACAGTCTTTGCCTTGAAGGTCAGCGCAGTGTGTCTTAGCATTCATTTATATGCTTCTGACTGGAGCTGACTGTGGAACACAGCTCTTAAAGTGAAGCAAGGGGGGAAATTAAACCAATTTTCTGTCATTAATTTCTGTCTGTAATTGGCAGTTGCTTTGAATGTCATTACTAGTTTTTACTTTATAGTTCAAATTACTGTTGTTAGACATGCAGTGGATGAAATTATTACATACATATGTGAAAAGTGTTGCTGGGAGAGACAAAACACTCTGGAAAAAGAATGATGTGAAATGATCTGATGGTAATTGCTGTCGGGAGATCATCATCGGTGAGTTTATAGAGAGCATATTCATTATTATTTGAACATTCTGCAAACCACTTTGTAAAAATGGCAAGATATGTACAAAACATGTAATATCACTTTCATATCAGCAGTCAGCTGGGATGAGCGTGCAGGGGGGCGTGACCCTGCAATGGATAAGTGGGTAACCACTTATCCATTGTCTGCCATCGATTGTCTGTAACACTACGAGATACATTTAAGGAGGCTTCAGGACAATTTTTCCGGCTGTGTTTGTAGCGACAATTACTGGATTTTTAATGAGACCGTGCATCATGTGTAGCCATCTTTCGCAGCATCCAAAATTGGGTGTTTTTAGCCAAAACTAGATTTTTTCCTAAACCTAACCAGAACAAGCACAGCATGGTCAAAAGATAAAATAGAAAACTGAATCTAAAGAAACTGTTGGGGCACAACAACTGATCATTTCATCCAGTGTAGCGTATCATTATGGATGAAAACCAACACCATATCTGGACCTCACGACGTCCTGATCCAAGGAAAGGCAGTCGTACAGGCTACTTTGGACGCCATTGTTGTTTACATTCTTGTTCCTGGAAGTCGGTCACTAGCACATCCCTCCTGATGATGACACTCACAAGGCCTATGATTGTCACAGGGATCATTTTAGCCGCCCAAATATCTTGTAGTCTGAGTCCAGTAATCCATTAATGACTAGCTGGTGATTATAGTGTCAGACAGGGGCAAAAGGAGTAAAAGGGTAAAAGGAGTCTGAATATTGAATTTATTTTATTCTATGCTTATTTGTGTAGAGACAAGTATGTAGAACAAACCAATGACAAAGATTATTTACACAGCCTGTCCCTAGACGGGAATTAAAATAGAAACTTAACAAATACACAAGAGACATTACGAAACACAAACCCAACAAAAAATACAAATATCAAGAAAAAACTCAACAAGAAAACAGAAAGAGACAAGACACAAACAAAAAGACAATAAAAAAGCTAACACGCTAACACAAAAGATGGTAACAGATGGTAACTTTTTTCCCCACTGTTCCCAGTTGGTCCATTAACTTACCTTGTTAACTCTGCATTAAGACATGACAGTTACTATATTTGCACACCGGTACAGGATGCATGAGGTGTGTGTCTCTTTGTTGGGACCTCAATCAAGGCACCAGATTTGGTTGATCTCTCTCGGCAAATTATATCTCTCTAGTTATTACTGTCTGCAAATTGGATTTGCAAAGTCTGACACTGTGCGACTGTTTCATAAATAAAATTTTTCAATTATACATCACGAGTGAAATTGAACGGCGCGCGAGACAATGAACGCAGAGATGAGCAGACGAGAAAAAAAAAAAAAAAAAAGCGAGTTAGTATTCAAAGTTGGTCCGAGGAAAAAAACCTTCCCGGAGCAGCTCGCGATGATTTATGAGGGCCGAATATGCGTGATTTGTTCTCCGGAGCAAAAATCTGCCCTCTCGCTTTAATAGCGATTTGAATGCAGGTCAGGATTTCTTTTTTCTTACGCGAGCGTCGAACGCACCAGCGCCGCGGAGTTCAGTTAAACACCATTTCAAAGCCCATCAAAGGGTGCATTCGGATTACAGCGATGTATTTGCTACTCTGAGACATCACACTGCGAGTGTTACAACTTCAAAGTGGCGGCAGCAAGTTCCATTGGCTTGAACGCTGGGGTGCCATAGAAACCAAAAAGAAAAAGGCAAAAAGAAAAAAACCTCTCTGTGCAGAAATGAAGACAGCCCATAATTCACACGGAGTTGAACATCCTCGCTGTGTTGTACGAGGATGATCTTTCAAACACCCGTAAGAAGTCTGGCTCTTTATCTGAACGGCTGTTTCATATTCACGGGATGTTTTTGACAGTTGCATCTGCGGGAGGTTGTTGCCAAACACCTGTACATCCTAAAATGCACCTCTGCGGAGCTTCTAATGTGTAGCTTTTTCTGTTGAGAGGGTGTTTTATGTGACTGTTTTTGTGTGACAGTTTTTGTGGGCGTCATAATAATGAATCGCGGTGGATTATAAACCGCAGCTGATCAGTTGTCCACCTCTCCTGACAGTACATCTTTAATCACGTTCACACATTGTACAGAAAGGCCGGGCTTTTTTTTTTTATTTCCCCCTCTCTTTACATCTACGTCTGCCCTCTCCTCCCTCTTTTATTCTCAGTGTGTGACATAGTTTTCATCTTTTCTGCGCTGTGTCTGGAGGGCGCCCGAGCCTGAGAATTCATCATCCTAATACACCGTGTATAAGCACTTGTTAAAAACCCCACACTGCATTTTTTCGATATTCATCATGGTTGTAATATTTCTGCTTCGGATGCCTGAGGCAAACTTTCTGCAGCCGGTCAAAGAGCATCAGTGAAAAGAGTAAAAAAAAAAAAAAATCGAGCGGCATCTCAAGGAAACTCCCAGATATGAAAACAGACGGCTATTCAGGAATACTGTTGTGGCTGCAGGAGAGAGTCAGGAAGTCCTACTATCACTACGACTGTGTGAAGATTTGGATTCTCTTTTTTTTTTTAATCATTTTGCAAGACTATAAAACATTAATGCATGCAAATTACAACTAAATCACAGTGCAGTAGAATGAATCCAGTATTGTGTTATGTAGTGTTGAGCTTCTACGAGTTTTAGCACAAGCATGTACAGTCAGACATACAGTTCAGTCACGTAATGTCAGGAAACACACAATCTCACTGTATACAGCTCATTTCTAATGTCCACGGGGATTAAAACTGGGGATTAACACATAATTAATCACAAAAATTCATGCATTTTGATAACCAGTTAGAGACTGTAATGGTATAAGGGCGGCTGTGGCTCAGGGGCAGAGCCAGCGTCTTGTTATCGGAAGGTCGCTGGTTTGATTCTCCTGGTCTGCATGTTGAAGTGTCCTTGGGCAAGATACTGAACCCCAAACTGCTCCTGATGTGGTTGTCGGCACCTCGCATGGCAGCCACCGCCATCAGTGTATGAAAATGTATATATGAATTACTGTAAGTCGCTTTGGACAAAAAGCCCTAAATGCTCTAAAATGTATTTTTTTAAAAATGGAGGGTGTGGCTGCATTCACTGTTATAGAGTGTTTGGTCAGCAGCCCATATCTATCCTCCTGCTGCTCATCCAGTAAAAGAGAAAAAGACATTTTCTGGTTTTCCCTGCCAACTTTACCGTCTCCATGAAGAGGAGTTCCTCCGAGTAAAAAGCACGATCCTCCTGTTTGTTGACGTGTGGTAACCGAGAGGAGATCGGGGATTGCTGACAGCAAAACAGGAAAACGCTAGCTAAAATTACGAAAACGTGTGCAGCAGCCAAATGTTGTACGTTAGCTACGTTTCACAAGTTTGTAACATTTCTCACAGTTGTCCTCCCAGAGGGTGTTACAGTGACAACATGATAATCCTGCACTTCTGCTGTCTTTAACAAAATAAAAAACTATTTTCTACATGAGTCTGTAATGCAGATGTCTCTCTTTAACGCATGATTAGCCATTAAAACGCAATGCAAAGTCAATTTTATCGCAATCAGTCACATAAAATAAATTAGCTCCCTCACCAACGTGTTATTATGTGTTCAAAGCCCCGTCCTCGTGGGACCCGACCCCCTACGTTAATGATTCATTCGCACCGGGTGGGCAAAGTCTGTATCCCTCAGATGATGTCAAGGCTTCGCATCACATCAACGTTTCAGAATCGTAGCACCCGTTCTTCAACAGCCACATTAGTTTGGAGCTGTTGTACATACTTCCTGCATCAGTTAGAAGCATAAATATACACCGTGCATTTGCATCCGACGTAGCTCAAGCAACAGATGTACTTGAACATATGACGACCTTTTCGTTGCTCCTCACCTTCTCTGTCATCACTCATGTTAAAACATCAACATGTACAGTATGTTGACTGCTGTTCAGCACATAATGAGTCACGGTCTGTTTTTGTTTTTGTTCAGTTGTCTGTGATTTGAGGTCGTGTTTTATTTCACGCCTGTTTTCTGTTGTCAGAGATGCTGACTCACACGGAGCAGTGATAGAAATACTATCACATGACTTCTGTGTTTGGAGAGGACGGTAGGTCAGATTTGCACAGGATTTGGATCAGAGACATCCTCTGTGGATATTACAATACTACTACCAGTCAAACCTTTATACTCATCCTGTGCATAAAGTGTTCAAGACATAATTTAGCTCTATATTTTGCTCAGTTGCTCATTTTTTAAAACTAGAAAAGTAATCAAATGGAATAAACTGAATGAAGTTACTTAACAGGCTTCTTTATTATCTCTAACCATTGTATTTCAAAAATAACCTTTCCACTGCTGACCACACACGCTCAGACAAAGTCACACAGATCTGAACGTAATCTCCTCTGACTTGTTTATCGCCTTTGTGCCACACACGCGCAGACACGAAGCCTCTATGCATTAAAAATGAAATGAGTTCAACCGGCTCTATGGGCGATAATGACGCTGTTTAACTGTTTGCTTTGCCGATGCCCCTCTAGGCACAGCAGTCCCTATGTGGTTTGTGGGAATGCCATTAAATGTAAATGTCATGTGGAGGGGGGTCGGGGTGAATCCGCCTTGGTTTCAAATAGCTGCATGGACGTGTATTTTAATTTAATACATAGATACACATATACATTAGAAAGATGATCATGGAATAGATGTCAAAATGTGCATTTCAGTTATTGGGATCAATCGTTTGCATCCTTTTGTCACAACGCGGGACAAAATGTAGATATACATTATTGTATTGGAGTTTGACTATTGGTGTAATAAATAATAATCACTGTAGCTCTTGAAGCTAACATTAGCTAGCATACTACTGCCGACAGAATCCTAAAATCTCACCTCTATTTCTCTTTAAAGAATAAAAAAAAACATCACGTCTCGCAACTCTTCCAAAGTCCTTCAACCTTCTGCTTTAGTTTTCTTCTCAGTGCTTATGTTTAGGTCTGCTTCCCCGTGAGAGGGATCACTTAAGGTGCTGCGCTGCTCCCTCTGGTTCGATGACCTCATCTGTAGTGTGTGCTGTGCCGTCATTTCAGTGTGAAGTTTGTGCATGTTGAGGATTAGAGAGAAGAAAATGTTAGTTTCGCAGCCTGATCTCTTGCAGTGGGAGCACAGCTTCAGTGCGGCTGCTGCACAGACACGAGTTCGCTGTTGATTCAGGATGATCAGGTGAACGGTTCTCGAGACGTGAAGGACGGACAGAAAGACGGGCAGAGAGTCGGTGCTGGCCAGGCCAAACTGTATTTTTTTGCCACACTGGCACAGAGTCAGCAATCAAGTGATGGAGAGTGACATTTGGAATGGGTGGCGCTGTAATAATGAATGTGATGTGAATGGACTGTGGTTTGGTGGTTCTCAAAATGAAACTCTACAAACTCCTTTCAATAGGTCAGCCCCAGAAAGAAGAAATTACTTTATAATTCATTCAATTTAGAGACATTCATCGGGTGCAAACCCGGCATAATCCCAGTGTCATGTCAATACATTGCTCCACTGATGCAGGAAAATGTCAACATGCGATTTAATCGATCGTACGTGAGGCGGAGCAGCTTAACCGCAGTTATGAGCGCCTCATTTCAGGCTGCGGCTCCACTGATGTGTGGCTTATTAAAAAGGGGATGGCCGAGCCGTCGTTCGCCCGTCTACCCTGCAGCACCGCACATTAATGTTGATCACATGTGTCTGAAGACTCATGATCAGTTTGAGGGTAAAAAAAATAAATAAATCAATAGCAGCTGAGTCTCCAAAGCTCCCGCAACTTAAATATTGGGGCCCGCGGGGAAAGAGATCGATGACCACACCAGCAGCAGGTGCATGATCCAATTACACCTGTGTACCAGGAAGCATCCATCTTGCTAGTTGGCATGCACACAGGAGAATTAACCCCCAACACACACACAAGATCTCACACCAACACTGTGACGTATATAGATAAATATATAGACAGATGTGTAGATAGAGAGAGAGAGAGACCTCAGTGCTCCGGCACAGTTAAGACACAGTCAGTCTCCCCTCCCCCATTCCTGTAGGCTAACACAGACATTCGGCTGCCCTCTTTACTGATTCACGAAGATGCTATAAGCTACATAACGAGCGGTCGCTGTGCGGTGTCGTACATTAAATCCAGACCGCAGTTCAAGAATCTATGAATTCGTCTTGTATGCCGACCAGAACATTCATTAGCATCAGTGTGCCTGTAAATAATTTATTTTTTCGTTTCTGCTCTGTGCAGGCAATCTCGTGCAATTTTCAGTCATTCATGTCACAAGTAGTCATTTGAAAAGAAGTGATCGGAGTAGCAATGGAGATTTAGAGCCGTCGTTTTCATAATAAAAATCTCAAACTGTTTTGATAAGAAGGAGCTTTAAAGTAGTAGTGAGGTAATCTTTAAAAATTAAGTCGATTTTTGAGGGATAAATGCAATCACCAGAAGTAAAAAGCTAAATTTGGCTTTAAAACGAACCACCACTGGGCCTCCTACTACATGTTACCTTGAAAAGATCAATCTACAAGTCGTAACGGTAGAGTTAGAAGAGCTTGCAGCCAGTAAAGACGGACTCACAAGCAGATACGTGTTCAGCGTGATGATGTTTCATGTCCCCGACAACTTCTATAGTCTCTTAGCCGCTTGCTAGCAAAGACATGTTGACGGTTAACATGCGTGTAGAGTATTTACTGACATACCTCATGTTATAAGACAGAAGGTAAAGACGAGAATCTCTTTTGTTAACCAGACTTTTTCCCGAAACCCTGTTCAAAAAACCCATCAACTTCAAGACGAGGGAACAGGAAGTGCAAAAATCTTAACCTGTTTCGGTGTTTTTTTGGACCAATCCCTGCGGGAGTCCTTGTAAACCTTTGTAAACGATTATTATTAGTATTCAGCATTAATACGGCACGCCAACATATATTCTCTGATCCAGCTTGAGGTGTCAAGCTGTTGTGATTACTCCATGAAGTCGCTGTTCTCCTCTATTTTTTCAGGAGGCAGCAGGGTGAACAGAGTAAATCAGCACCATGCTGCAGAGCTGCCTTCTGACAAGACCTTTTTTCTTTTCCTTTCTTCATTTTACAGCAGGAAGTTGCGGGCCTCTTCCTGACATCTTCATACATCAGCGGTGTCTGTGAACAGAGTGCCTGCCTGAGTCAGATTTGTGTTGACAGATCCGCCGTCGTCTACGAGGGTGCTCATGTGCAGGCTGGCAGCGAACAGATAGATGTTTTTTAATATCTATTCCACCAACTGGACCCTGAATAAATGAATCCGGCCTTATCTTGCCAAGAAACATCTCGCCATTCTCTTTTGTGTGCGATTGTTTATTTGATGCGTGTGAGAGAAGAAGGCCATGCAGAATTGATTTTGATAGCACAGTTTTCGATCGTGGCGTACAAAGCCCAACCCTAAACTCGCCGCCCGAAAAGATGTAATATTAAACTGCGCCAACAGCACTCTGAATGAATCTGACACCGCACGCTCAGCTGCTTCAGCTCCTTCAAAAAAAAAAAAAAAAAAAAAAGGCAGTGGAGGTAAATTGTCAGGGTGATGATGAGCACGCCAGGCGCTGCAGACTGCTCATTTTGAAATAGAATTTCTAATGTAATTTGAACAAGCATCTGCAGGCCTCAACGGGATTCCTTTGTGTGTTTGATTTAGTTGCAACGGCATGAAAAAAAAAAGATTGTGTTTGCAAATGAATTTGAGCCCTAATGCAGAACAGAGATTCCATCCAAACATCATTAGGTCTGAGTCCTCCGCCCCCCCTCACACACCCCGCCATCTATTCTCGGCGAAGCCAGGCAGCAGCTCTGAATGAGTAATTTGCATCACATTGGGCATCATTAGCAGCTTTTACGAATCTTTAGACAGTGAGAGTATCGCTCCCTTTTTTTGTAGTGAGACGAGTGTCGTTCCCCCTAAAACTCTGCAGGCAGAGGAAAATGTACGGAAGCCCTGAGGGGGCAAGTGGGAAATTCTTTTGTTTTTTTTTCCCATTGAATTATTTTCAAAGTCGGATCTAAATCTTGTTCTCTCCTGTGTTTATGACTTACCATCGAAAAAAAGTTTGCCAGGATAATCTCTCTACATGTAAGTTTCTCTTTGTAAGAGAATATAATAAACACGTCATGTGAAATTGAGTGAAAAACATATTTCACAAGAAAACATTTTCTCCCCGTATGTAGAGCCGAGGGATTCTTTGTTTTTCCCCGGGTGATTTTTTTTTGTTTTTCGTGCGTGGAACAAAGTGAAAAAACTATTTTTTCTCAAGGGCGCCAAGATCGACACATTCCTCTCCAAAAGACAGACGTGTTACATAACCTGTTAACACATAGTTGATGCATCTTGTGTTCAGACTGCACCTCACATGGTCGAACACGGATTCTCTTCGTCCCCTTTGAGACCAGGGGTCAGTTTTGCACTTCAGCCTCTTGTGGTCAAAATGGAGTATGACAAAAACAAAGAAGCAGAAACGAAAAATTCACTCTTTTCCACTCCAGCATGCAACGGATGTCAAAGTGTGTTTCTGTTTGCATATTAAATTGAGTTTTCAATTAACAACAATAACAACAACAAATGCCAGACGTTTGAGTCACACATACAGTATCGGTTGTGGTTCAGAACAGCCTGTAACTTAATACGAAATCTTGTTGGAGTAGTTTTCTAAGTAGCTCTTGACATAAATCAGTTCTTTCTGTACTCCAATTTTGTTTTGGTGATGTATTTTCTGACACTTGTAACCACAAAGCCGGCTTTGGTTTCCTCTGTTGACACCAGAATAAATGGCTGCTTGGAGCCAAAAATACCAGTCTGTGCCTCGTTCATCTCATCGTACAAGAGAAAGCACACGCCTGCTGAATAAATGCACCTGTTCCTCCTCTACTGATCCTTCCTGACTATTGCATTCTAATGGTTTTGGGTTTTGGAAAAGCTAAAAATATATATATATATATATATAAAAAATGACACAAATCTGAGTGATCGATTCTGAGTGCAGACAAAAAGTTCTCCCATTGATGTGCTTCTTTAAAAAAAAAAAAAGCAGGAAATTACAGCAGCGTCTTCTTGACAGCGTCGTTTCTTTCCCCCTCTAGTTTACAACACCTTTGCTATCACTCACACTGAAGGAGACTTGAACAAGAGAGATGTTCAGAGATGTCAACATTTGTCTTTTTACCAGACAATGGGGCGTCTGGTGGGTAACTTGAGATTTCCCTCCGCTGTGGAGGAGAAGCTACGTTTATGCCCACAGGAGGATTCGCTGCCTTCATTAAGATATACTGCCTGCTGATGCTGCTCTCATCCAGCTACGTTACATTTCACTGGCAAAGAGCGCACACAAGGACGCTGCCTGTACAACAGAACATACTCCATGAATATAAAAACATGTCGGCAAACCACCGATGCCTTCACATCACCATCACATTACATTTATGACGGTGGAGTTACAGGCGAGCACAGTTCATGACTGAGTTTCAACATGTATAAGTCTGAAACCACTTGTTTTAATATTTGTGAGGGTGATGCCACAGGATGTTTTTAAGGAGGAGACCTCGGAAAAATTCCAGCTGTGTCTGTAGAGAGCAAAACCAGGCGTTTAAGGGGACTTCAGGACATCTCAAGCCGCATTCGTGACGACTAAACAGGGTGTTTCTGACGAGACTTCGGGACATCGCAAGGAGCATTTGTGGCGTCGACACCCAGCGTTTGTAAAGACCTCGTGACATCTCCAGCTGCGTTCGTGCTGACTAAACCAAAGTGTTTTTGACAATTGTCACATCTCCGGCGACAAATGTGTGGATGTAAAAGCAACAACGTGATTTTTTTTCCTAACCCTAGCCTCTTTTTGTTTATATCTAAACCTAATCAGATCACACGCAGTTTCAGTTTCATCTGTGGTTTGCGGTACATTGACAACATTTATTCTGCAATTGGGTTTAGTCTGTGCACCTGTATCAGTCGGGGATGACGGGTCTGACATCACCGCCCTCTGGGCACGTCTGGCTTTCTCACTCCATTCAACAGCAAGAAATAATAAACAAATACTGAGTTTGTCAAAGTGTGCGTGTGTGTTGTGACAGCCAAAGTGATGATACAAAAATACCAATTTTGGTAGATTGTCTCCAGCCCTGAGAGCACCTCCTCCTCCTCCTCTCCTCCTCCTCCTCCTCCTCTTCCTCGCCTGCCACACTGTTACCTTTTGACATCTCCGAGCTGCGTTTCCCATTACTGTCCGCGAGTTATAAAAGTCACTGGGAGTGCTTTTACTGCGAAGCACGCTGAGCCAATTAGGGATCACTCCTTTCATAGCTCTCTAAAACTTTTATAACGCTTGACACTGGGCGTCAGCCAGGGTTTGAGACGGATTTGTCCAAGTAATGTTCGAGTAAATGGGCTTCAATTCGTCCCCTTGGAGAAAGAGAGAGAGCGAGAGGACAGGCTGGGGACAGAAGATGGTCTGGTGAAGATTCAGTCTCTTCTCAGCAAAACACCTTAGCAACATCAGCAGCAGCTAAGTTGTGGCACATTTTTAAATGCAGCTGCCATGTTTAAAAAAAAATATCAATTTATTGTTACTCAGCCGTTTTTTCTATTTATGTAAAGTCCATAATTTGTCCCCTGGCTGTGTTCATGTGCCCGTTTGAATGCTAATTAAATCTCAAATCTTCAGATAAACCGGATTTAACTTTGTTTTTCCCCCCCGTGGAATGCCTCTTCCTCTTGTCTCGTTCACTTTAACCTTGTGTAGTAAGGACTTATTATAGCATCATTAACATCTCGGACCCCCCGAGACGTAAAAAAAAATAATAAAAAACCCGCCACAGCTCGACTCGGCTTGTATAAACAGAGAGGGAAAGGATGACGGTGGGGTCCAACCACACACACACACACACACAGGAGGAAGTATGAGCAGCAGCAGACAATCACAGTGGGCGATGGAATATAAAAGAGGAGTGAGAGACAATTGGTGGCTGGTGTAAAATAAAAAAATAAACCTAACAGATAGGAAGAGTAAACAGAGTCGGAAGGGAAGTTGAGAATATGCAGCGCGAGGGACGAGAGAGGGGAGTTTAAATCCAGCAGAGCAATAAATCTTCACTGAAAGAACAAAATGGGAGAGTCGGAGAAAGTGGAGGAGGAGGTGGAGGTGGAGGGAGTGGCTGTGCAAAGATAACGGGGGAGGAGAGGTGAGTGACGGGAGTAGATGGTGTCGCCGGGGGAGCAGCGTTCTCTCTTTTCCCTCCTCTTCGTCAAAAAAAAAAAAAAAGTGACACACAAACACGATGCCACCTTCACAACCAAGTCGATACACAGTCAGTGGTGAGAGTGAAAAACAAAACCGGCTTTCTTCTCATTACAAATAATGAGAAAAAAGGTGACAGGTGGAAAATAAAATTGAAGGAAGGCGATGAGAGAAGCTGACATCTTCTCCCAGACTGTTGGGTTTTCATGACTTCTGATGGGAAGAATCGCCTCGAGTAAATCAAAGAACACTTCAGAGAGTTTGTTAATGACGGATGATTGACAGGGCTGATAATATCATCGCCAAGCGGGGCAGCGTCCGACCAGATATCACGGATGAGACGAAATCTAGGGGGCGAACAATGTGTCGATGGCGAAAATCAGTCATTAACCTACAATCTAATGAGTTTCTTTCATTTTCTGGGGAGCTTTTTTCCCACCAGAAGTCATGAAATGTAGATATGTTGGGTTTTAGTTTGCGTCTCCCGCTGGCTTCACCGCAGTCTGACCCCCAAAACGATATTCTTCTTTTTTCAGGTTCCTTGATGGTGTGGAAGGAAGCGCAAAGATTTTAAATCCAGCTACTACACTGTCAAATATCCAAGAAGAAGAAGAAGAAGAAGAAGAAGAAGAAGAAGAAGAAGAAGAAGAAGAAGAAGGAGGAGAAGAAGAAGGTCTTGCAACATTTGCACACGGCAGCTTCGTTATGGTTTAAAAAGTGTAAATTGTAGAATATGGCCAGAATTCAAGGGCAGCTCCAAGAAACATATTTCCCACTAAGCAGTGAATAGACGGCTGGTAATTTCCAAGAAACTTCCAACTGTTTCCTGCTTAACTTCTGCTAATCGCTCCATTTTAATTTCCATCTTTTAATCAACTTCAATTCTCGTCCAATTAATCTGCCACAACGGACTTCAAAATTTAGTGGCCTCCTGAGTGGAGGCTGAACCTTAAAAGTATGGGAGGTTCATTTTGGCCAATTTAGGGATACTTACCGTGAAATTTCTGGACCGAGTCTGGCAAAAGAGTCTGGGCCGAGAAATACAGCCGCAGGGTTCTGCCACTGGTGGCTCCGGTCCAACTGCTCACGACTAAGTGCCATATGTCCTGCCGGTGTTGGCTTGAGTCTCTCATTTCTGGACGCGTGCCACATAAGTCATACCCAGCGTGGCCTCGAGGTTCAGTTGTCCCCACCTGTATGTGGCCCTGACGGTGCAACGCTAGTGTGGAACTCGTGTAAAAGTGCAGCTTTAAAAACATATTCTTCTGTTTAAAGATGTCAGGGCTCCTGAGTGACTTTTCAGAGCAGTCCCAAAAAGGATTAACAATCTAAAGTACACTGTGATGGATTAGCCTCTACGAGATTATTTAATTCTATCTGTAGGTTAATGAAGTTTCAAGTTTCAAATCAAAAACCCGACGCCTGGAAACAAACGTGCTGCCTGGAAATCATCCGAAAACTTCTGGTACCATTTGGTAAGAAAAAAAAAACGGTCCATGGAGTGATGTTGAGCCTGCGATGTGTGTTTTAATGGTCTTAAAAGATACAAATCCGCCAGTATGGTCCTTTATTTGACTAGCAAATTCAATATCTGTGTGTCTGGTGTTGTCTTTTCATTTCTCCGTGTTTCGTTGTTTTCTCTCGGCCTAAGTTGGCATCTCTAATTAGAGAGGGGATTAGATGGCGAGGATAATGTGTTATCACCGGCTTCTGTCTGCCCGGGCCTTTATTATTAGCTCTTCTCATCATCTCGGATCATTGAGGAGTGGGGAAACAGATCAGCGCTGTCGGATTAACACCGGCCCTGAGAAACCAAGGGAGCTTAAAAAAAGGCAGGGTACAGTTAATACCAGCACATGAATTTTTAGGCGCGATGTGAAAGCTGTTATGATCTTCCAAACTACAGTAACCAGCTCCGGGACGCCGTCGGCACAGGAAAGCGCTCCAACTCATGAGGTCTCTGACGTTTGGGGGCGGAGGAGGATTTTTGCAACATGGTGGGCTAAACGTGATGCTCGCCGCATCGAAAAAAAAACCTTTCACATCGTCATATCGTGGTAGCGGCCTGTGGACAGAGCGTGACTCACTGCCGGCGCCGTGACTCGCCCCCCCCGGCAGCTGTTTTGGCCGCGTTTCATGATCCGGCGTCTCATGTTCAGTCACAGGTTTCATACAGAGACTTTAATCCTTATGAAACATTGAGTTTGTTGGCCATGCGCCTAAGGGAACACTGAGACACGGCCGTGTGTGTGTGTGTGTGTGTGTGTGTGTGTGTGTGTTGTTCCGCCTCTCCCTCTTCCGTCTTGGTGCATGTTTGTGCCATCGTGCTGCAATTCTGCCATCTGTCCTAGCTGAGAATCAGGTGCTGAATGCTTTGTGATTTGGCTTCCAGCTAATTCCGCGTTCCCCAGCCTCACTCTCGCTCTCGCTCTCCCTCTCCGAGGCCAGTTTACGCCTAAATGAGCCCAATCGAAATTACAAGGATACTGGCGTCGAGCTGCACAGGTCCAAATCTTTTGCGATGCTGAACACTAAACGGAGTGTGTCGGAATGATGATGCCGCGAAACTTTCTGCCGCCACAAACCACAAGCGCCATCTTTCGTACTCCATTCGCTCGCATTTTTCTCACTTTCCGCAAACAAATCGAAGCACATCAAATAAACGTAAGGTGCCGCTCAAAGCAGCTGTTCAGATATTAAATAACGAACACAATAATATAAACCGTGATCATAAAGCCTGCTCGCCTGAGCTTCTCGGTGTGTTTTTGTTTTTTTTCCCCTTTTGTGCCCCAGCCCATCCTGCGCTGGACACTCGCAGTGTTATCGCAGCACAACACCATTAATAATGCATTGACTGAGGGAGCCATGTGAGCCAGAGCACAAAAGCTATTTTTGTGTCCAAAGCAAATACACTGATTTGTCTTTTATTTACAGCAAAAGTGGAGACGACGCAGCAGTTGTCAGCCTTCGACGTCTTGTTGGCCTGATGCCGCCGCTGCTGCTCTCGAGGGGACACACACACTTGAGATGATAAACAACCTGAAATATGAGTCGCTCACACAAGACAAATGCAGAACTAATACAGACGCTGACAACATATGAAGACTGTCTTGCATTTTTATAAGCGCATCTTCGATGCAGACTCGCAGCCCTGGCAGTGGATCACGCCCACACAGAACGCTGCTCAGCTAGTTTACAACCACCTACGTATAAAAAAAAAAGACCCTGCTGGAGTTTTTACGGCTCCTGCAGCCGGTTGTCATGTTGCACAGCGGCTCAGATGTGTTCACTGCTCCTTATAATGAGTGATACCCCACCTCCTCTCTCCACCGATGGATTGTAATATATGACATCACACAGCCTACTCTCGTTCCCTCTAGATCCAATTTCCTTCCTATGTAACCCCAGGGCATCTGCACTGCCGCGCAACTAGCAGTCCGCAGTCCTGTGCAAATCATTCCGCCCCCTTCGTCTTCCCATTAACTTTGGCATTAATGTGCTGGATGCTGGTACATTGCGTCAGGCGCTGTGTGGACATCGCCGAGGAAGAAAACGGTGAATTAGAAGAAGAGGGAGGAAAGACAGAAGTGGGTATAAAAAAAAAAAAGGGAGACGTGAAATGACTCGAGCAAGACAGATGGCTGAACGACATGCCTATTTCCAGGGTCATGCATAAATTGCGGAGCAGACTTGCTCTGCTATTATTATTTCTGTGTACTCCCGCGTGCAGCAGTGAATGAATCGCCTTTGACCCGCCCTCTTCCGTCCAGCACATTTGTTTACTCGGCGAGACGGATTGTACATAAGCTATTTAACCAGGCGTGCATGTTTTGATGCACATCTGTCCACTTTCAAAAACTATTCAAAAAACAAAAGAATGTGGTCGCCACTCAGACAGAAGTGTAATTACGGATGTATATTTTGTGGGCACTGTAAAAACTCACCGAGGGCACGCTGGATATTGATTTTTTTTATGCATTCGTAGCGACCTTGTTTTAAAGCAACAGTTCAACATTTTTTGGGGGAAAATGGGCTTATCGCTTTCTTGCCAAGATTGCAATGAGAAGATCGATACCACTCTTACGTTTGTCCATTTAATATCACACCAAAGCCAGGAGATGATTGGCTTAGCCTAAAGACTCAAAGGGGGGACGGGAGGGGCGAGACCGCAGTAAAAGATCGACCTTTAAAGATTTTTAATGAACATTATATATCCTGTTCCTTTAATCCATACAAAAATTGAAGTGCATAAATGTCAAGATGTGGTTTTTACAGAGGGAGCTCACATGTGCAGGACTTAGAGGAGCCATTCCTCTTCCTATTAAAGCTTTCTGTACTCTTAATTACTATTCCTATTGTCAGATTTCTTCAGGAACCTTGCAGGCAAGCTGCGTGTATCGAGTTTGGAAGAAGGACACCCACAGAAAAGTGCATGTTGTTAGGAGAACGTTAGTCAACCTCAGAAACTTTCTGAATAAGCGCAGTTAGGCTGCCACCGTGGCTGTAGTGGTACCGGAGCGGATAATAGATTCTTCACAGTTCGCATTATGTCTTTCATTCTTAGTGCTTGAGGATCCAATCATCACTGACGTGTCCGTCATGCAAGAGAGCGAGCAAAAACATAAAATGGATTGGATAAAGAAGTCGTTTTGACACGTGAGGTGTGAAGATGATGATTCACGTCGACTCCTACATGAGAACATTTTACAATAAAAGAAGCTGGCAGGTAGCTCTGAACTGGGGAAAGGAAATCAAATCAATTCCCAAATGAAGACCAACATTAATGAGTAACAACGAAAAAGGCAGAAGAAAATCCTCTCGGCTACAAAAAAAAAAAAGGTCAAAGTTATCACTTAACGAGTGGATGTAACCATTAAAAAAACTGCTGCTTCATATTCTCAACATTTAATCATTCGGTGAACTGGTCACTTTAGGAACAGTTGTTACTTAAAAGGGCACCATGTAGTCTGAGAAGGAATTCAAACTCAGATTTTTAATATTTACAATATCAATCAAGAAATACAAAATCAGAAATATATTTATTTTTTTTCTGTAACTGAATAAACAAGCTGATCTGAGAGGAAAATAAGGTCCCCAGGACACTGTTTGTAAATGGCGGACCCTGCCACCTGTCTAGCTTCAAAGTAACAGTATGAAATTGTGTTTTCCTTCCAGGTCAGTTTGTTTTATTCAGTTTATTTAGTCGCGAAAACAAAGTTTGTTTAGTCATAAAGAAACACAGTCTCCCCAAAACTACACAGTGCACCTTTAACCTTCACAAAAAGCAGCATTAACATAAAAAGTATTCGTTGCGTTGTCCACCTGCATTATTCAGCAGCAGAGTCTGTCCAGTCTGTGAAAAAAAAAAAAGGTGATTACACGCGCTTTGTGCTGAAAGGTTGAGAATATTTCGAGCTGTGCCTTAGAAAAACAACATTTCTGCTGCCAGACATGTTGCTGCTGCACAACAACTACACATGTATTTATTATGAAATGGATCAGGACCTTTTTTTTTTTCCTGTAACCCAAAGTTGGCACCGATGCCTGGAATATTATCAGGCAACCAGCAGAGACTCAAAATGTGTGTGCAATGTAATGAATTCATAAGTTACATTTAGCAAAAATGTCCCTCCAAACCAAAATGTCCTCACAAGACAGGCTGTCGTATCAGTCCTCACAAGTACCGCTAAACCCGCCCACGCACACGGCAAAAAGGCGACGCGTATTCTGGATAATTGAGCACATTTTTTACACTGGATGTTCTGCACTTCCCTCCAAATTCTCACAGCTCTCACACTCCTTTGGTGGCTGATGCCATGCGGGACGCCTCGCCGAGGACAGACCGGTGTGGTGCGTCTGCGAAGGCCGCCGTAAAAAATTCCCATGGTCACGGCCTTCACTCCCAGAGCTCAAACTGGGTTTTATTCCATCCTGTCAGCGGTTGCACCACAACGAGGGCTGTAGCTACCAGCGACTGCAGGAGACGTGGCTCCCATAATGATCCCCTCCGACTGCTGCAGGCTTTTTTCTTTTACCCTCATCAAAGCTAATACAGAATCCCCCTGCTGAAGATGGACGCAGGCTGCAGAGGAAGGCCTGACAGCTGTGAACGAGCACGATGATGCCAACTACACATCCAGACAATTTGTGAACCCCAAACTGCACATCTGGAGACAGGTGGGTTCCTGCGAATCGGAATAAAAAAAAAAAAAAGAGCTGGTATAATAAAGCAGATAGTTGTCATTCATTTCCAGGCATCTGGGTGTGGGTTCACAATTTTTGTCCCCCAGTTTTCCTGCAAACTGGGCCACGCTGTAATTAGTATTCACAGCGGATGATCTGCTTTGTTTTTAGTCCTCGGAGGCCATGAATCACATCTCACTTGTTCCAAATTTGACACCGTAGCCTCAATAAAAATGCCCTGCCCCTGCGTAGCTCGCATTCCGTACTTCATATTGCCTTGCTATTAAAAAAAATGAAAGGCAGCAGACCGATGTTTGTGTTTTTAAAGTGGTGAGTGAGATGTCACACCAAGTTGTCAGCTGTCAGATCAGTTTCTGTATGAGAGTGTAGTTGCCAGCTGCACACCTGCGCTGGCTTTCAATAGCAGCTCCACGTCAGACGGGCTCGGCTGCTTCGCCTCTGAACAGTTAGCGAGAACAAACGGTTGGACACAAAGGAGCGTCTGGGTTCGTGGTAACAATCTGCCACTTTGTTGACAAAATGTGTGGCCGACTGGATTTCTAATTTAATGTTCAGAGCTTTAATTAGTTAAGGAAAAGCAACACAAAGATGTTACGATCCTGAAAAGTTGAACTGAAGTGAATATTTGCGTGTGTGTGTCTGCAAAAGAAAAAAAAGCAGGAGGGGGGGAGGAGTGGGGACAAATCTATCTTCTTGATTTATCATTTATGGAATACATTCATCACTACGACTGGAAACTGTGGATTTCATGTGTGCAAGCTGGAGAGTTGGACAAGAAAAGAAAAAAAAAAAAAAGGAAAAAATTATTATTAAACTAGACGTCCACTGATTGATAAAGCTGGATTAAGCGGGTTGTATATTCAGGTAAGATTTGCAGTAAAAGACAGCAGACGGAGCTGAAAGAAGAATGAAAATGGAACCAAATCAATTTAGTGCAAAAGAAGTGCATTAAAGATTCTGAACCCGACAGTCTCTGGGAGCTTTTATCCAATTTCCCCCGCCAAACTCAGTATATTGATATCCAAGTCATCTCGCATCTTCCCCTAAATCACCTCAGACAATATCGCGGCTGTATTTTCTTCTCACTATTGATATCTATTAAAATTTAAACTCATCAAATATTCACCACAGAAACAGACAACTATAGGTTGCAGGTGTTCTGTACAAGCTGGAAGTCGTAGTCTCACATTGTTTTATCAAAACTACATTAAACAGCTTGTCTCAACATACCGTCTCCTTGATGAACGTAATAAATCACGTTTAACAGCATGTGCGCTTCCGTTTGTGCCATATTGTCCAGCTGTTGACTATGTGCTTTGCATATCGGGGTCCATATTGTTGCCTGACGCTAGACTTCTCTCTTCTCTTATTCACACTGAATGTCGAGCGAATGTACAAAACTTAGCACGCCATGAAACTTCCTGAATATCACGTACCTGCTGGACGGCCTCAGGGGTAAATCAAAATAAGATGCTGACGTTTCCTGTTCCTTCTGCTTTCTGTGCAGCAGGTACATGCTGGAATGCAACCTGGCTCCAGATTGTCTGATTGGTAATTTGATTCACAGTGTGTACTCAAGTGCAAAACTGAAACGACCTTCAAAAAAATAAAAAAAAGCTCTCGATTGCTCAGGTACTGTCACAACAATAATCAGCAGTTCTGTCTGAATGCTCAATCACGTTGTCAGCGGGGCTCCACACCGCGCATCGTCACGTATTCTGTTTGTAATCTTTATCGACAGGAATCTCGAAGCAAAGGGAAGGGTGAAGGGTGAAGAACGTCCAGTATGAGGACCTGAGAAGACTGATTGCTGTGAAGATTCTCAGTCAAGGCGAACACTACAAAGGCAACCGGACTCGCTTAAGTTTCTTGAAGACGTTTTATTCCTCATCCCAGAGGCTTCTTCAGTTCTGACTGACCGCTGGGGTTTGCTTGCGCTCAACCTTTGTGGGGTCGATAGAACCCTCTCAGAGTCGTTGGGGTCGCCTGAGTCGAAGTGTGAATCGGTGTTGAAGATTTCTTCTGGCTCATCGACCTGTGATCAAAACGCCTGCGGAGAGTTTGCGGACAGTTTGGGATGCGAGTCGACACCGACATGTCTCGCTGGAAAACTGAGCTGCCAGTTCCAGTTCTAGGAAAGTCATTCCACTGGTCACTGCAGGTGATCGAGGACATTCTAGATGATGGTAGATGTATTTATACAGCGCTCTACAACACAAGTCAGCATTCACACACACACATACAGATAGAACAGTCACAGGGAGCAATTTGATTTTCAGTATCTTGCCCGAGGCCACTTCGACATGTGGACATCAGGGGCCAGGGATCAAACCACCGACCTTCCAGTTCTGGACGATGGCTCCACATTCCCCCGAGCCACACTTGTGATTTCACCAGATGCACCACAGCTTGTTTTTTCGAAACGTATCCCAGAAGGGGGTCTCCACGCTCTTGAAATATGCATCTAGTCTATTTTGGGTGGAAGCCGCAGCAAGTTGCAAGGAGCAGATTGAGCAAGGGAGGAAGTCTGACACACAGAAAAATGGCAATGAGCCTCTTCCCAGTCGAGAGAAACAGCAGAGAGAGAAATCATTTAACTTTGCAGAGAGTTTTAGGACAAATCTAAGCATGTCAACGAGCTTCTGGCAGGGAGTGAAGCCGTGTGGACGCAAGAACGTAGAGCCATGCCCGGTGGAAAACACATGTAGGTTTCGGCAGCAGCAATGCAGGTGTTGTACCCTCACAGATTCTCATGTTTGCTTAGCAGGCCGTCTCACCCCTAGATAAAACTGTGTGAAGCTCAGACAACTTCTGTTCCCCTCATCAAAAAGAGCACTGGAGTTGGTTCTGGGATCTTGGAACGTCTTCCTTCAGAGGTTTCCCAGATACTTCCAACTGGGACGAACCCCTGGGGCATCCGGCTCGGGAACATCTTGGCGTCCCCCTGTGAATTTCAGGACATAGCGAGGGAAAGAGAGAGAGACTGTGGTGCTGTGATAGTTTTGGACAGGGATAAGCATTTGAAATCGATGGCTGGATGGTTAAACAAAACCAGAAATATGCTTCTTCCTAACCTGTGCAAGACACCCCTGTGTTTTCCATAAAGGGCATGAAAATTTGCTATATTTATATGCTCCTATTCCCACCTTTGGATACAAGCTTCGTCTTCTGAGGTCTCCGAGTGAATGAGAAATCACAAACCGAAATAGAAGTCTTCGGTTGTTGGGGTAAAGTCGACGCACCATGGAGGCACCAAACACTCCTCACAAGAGTGTCACATATTGATGATAACTAACAGTGCAAGAATACCTGAGGGTGGATTATTCCTTAAAAAGTTAATGCGTCCTGATGCCTGCCTGGGTGCCATTAAACATGCATCATGCAAAGTTTATTTGATCCAGCTGGGTTTTGATGATGAAACGTCTTTGTTGTACTTCTATCGGCACGAGCGCGGCATTTCCTAATCCAGCTGTCATTTTGGGTTAACGGTTAATGACGCATCGCGCAGACAAAAAGTGATGCGAAGTCAAACCTTAAAGAGAATCAGTTTGACTGGATCAAGCGTGTTCAGAGTCACGCTGGCGAGACGTGTGGAGACGACATCGCAAGGTATGTAGGTAGCGTAGCGCGGAGTGAAGGAGGGTGTGAGGACGTGGAAAACCAGTTGGGAGTTACGAGGGTCGGTACAGTTTCTCCTCCAGGACTGTGGAAAAATCATGTGTCCTTGTTTGAATGGAGGTTTTGACTCTGTGTGTGTGTCTCTGTCTGTAAATACGGGGGAAAGCCAGCAGCCTGTGCTTCTGCTGGTACCAGGGGAGAAGAGTGATGACAGCAGTGAGCTGTGTCAACTTAATGCCATTAGATGAATTATTCTGCCCATCAGTCAGTCTGGCTCTGGGCAGCATGTAGCACAAGCTTGACAAGCAGAAGTCCAGCCGGTCTAGTCCCAACAATCCTCTCAGTGGCTCACTGATATCGCGCCAATACACGGAGCGCTGTTTATCATTTTTAAGTCCGCCTTCATTTAGCTCTGGTACGTCGCGGGAACATGAGCCCAGCTAATCCTTTCCCTGCCTACCATTCACACCGTGTAACCGAATACATGTATGCTAACGGCAAATGCATTTTATGAGGGGCATTGATATTTAAAACTGGCTTCAACCCTTATTAATTTGTCTTAAAAAAAAAGAGTTTTGTAATATCATACACGGAACTCAATTTGGATGTTATGGGAATAGGCATGGAATCGACACATAATATTATAACCTTACGCAATCCAATATCATGGCTGTGATAAGTATTAGCTTTGCAAAGTATAATGATTGAATTTTGTTGAGACACACTCGAGGCGCTCCTTCAATCGACTTTAATTATAAAAAGGGCCACAGTTGGCGGCGTTTTTTGTGTGTGTCCGACTGCATCGTAGGAAAGTTTCCACAGACTGCCGGTTAATGAGAAAAGACGAAAAACAAAATCATTCACAAGAATTATTCGTCTATTTTTGGAGCAAACAAAGCACTCAGAAATGATGTTAAACTGCCGTGAGCGATGTAACCTCATTATAATTAAAGCGGTTCCTCACAGGACTGGTTGGAGATCTGTTTTTGCTTTGCAGACGGCAGTGAGCGTCTCCCTTCAGGCCAAAAGATGCTTCACTGGTTTGATTCTCCTTGGCATCACTGTCTCCGCTTGATGTTTAATCAGAGGAAGCTTTCTGACCTGCTGGAGAGGTGTTGATGTTGAAATGACAGTGATGAATTACCTCAACGTGCTGTGACCTCAGGTGGTACATCTGCACTCTCATAATTTAATCTTCACTTTTCTTTTTTTCCCCTCCTTCTTCAAACGTGCATCTTTTTTGGCAGGATGCAGCAGAGGTGGATGATTCCAGGTGACTCTAATCAATACAAAATCAACTTTGGGGCAGGTTGGTTCCCCGATACGTTTCAAAATTTAAACACTCCAAAGAAAAAAAAAAGGTAAAGTTGTCATATTCAACTCTCAGGAACAGAGAAAAAGAAACTGGAGTATTAATAAATGAACACAGTGTCTGACTTGCTGAAGAAATAGGGTGACAAATCATTTCAGAACAGCCATTTGTACGAGACAGACTGAAATATCACAGGGGACGAATGTGGTCAAGGCTGGTCCAAGGAGCCGACAGGATGCTATTTTAGTGCTATTAGGGTCAGTGCCTCGGTCTGCAGAGAGCCACAGAGAGGGGCCTTGGGCTGAATCCCATTTCTGATTTTTACCCCAACCCCTCCTTCTCAAGTGCCCCTTCAGACCAGAGTTATAGGAAGTGGTTGAAATCTCCCTCTGAGAGACAGGAGAACCCTTCTAGACCGTCACATGTCATCAGTAGTCATTAATGCCGTGGATGTAAACCGACATTTCCAACGTGCCATCTCCATCTCCGGCTGATTTCTATTGCGTTACTGTGGCAATCCCGGTATTATCACAGTGCCTTTTATCTGATGGAGGCAGAAGAACATAGAAACTCGCAATTCATTTCAAAACTTCAAATTAAAAAAAGAACAGTGCTTCATTACCTGGCTGCTCGCGGCGCTTTATAGGCTAACATTTTCAACTCCTGCTGCTACGCTGCCAGTCTGCATGGATATTAGTGGAGCCGTGCAAAGTGAAGCAACTTCACCGCTCGACTTCAGTTAATGTTCCGGCTTCAAAAAAAGAGAAATGCAACACTGAAAGACAAAATCAAATTAAACCGTGGAACCGTCATGTTCAAATCAGCAGTAACCATGTTTTGCCAGCTAACCTCACCCCAATCTCCAGAATGTGTTAGCTAAGAACCGTTCTGTTTTGGTTGAATATTATTTCTCTTATCATAACATTGTGCTTATAGTCTGCTCAGGCATGAAAACCACTTGGTTAGAATAAGAAAAAAACATCAAGGTTTTGGCACAATATATCTGATTTCTGACTCGTTGACGCAAAAACGGTTGAGAGGTCATCTGGGAAAAAAAAAAAAAACCCACAACAACTGGATATGTCAGCACTTTTAAGATTTACCGTAGTTTTATTTTCGGGCACGCTAATTCAATGGGGTGCAGGGGCACTTTTATGCTAGCATCACAAATCGCTATTTTTAAAACACTAAGAAGACTCGACACAACATGAAACTTTGCTCGTAGTATCACCAGGGTCTCTACACATGAACACGAGCATTGAGAACATTGTTTGTATACGCAGAGTTTACTAAAAATACGGTTTTTGAACAACTCACCGTAGGAGCTGGATCTCCGGTGCGTCGCCGTCATGGCAGACAAAAAGTGTCGATCCCCGAGTGCGACCTGACAGGCAGGAGTGTAATGGTGGACCGCTCGTCAAGCCTGCCTGTTAGGTTTTTAAAAGAGCCATTTTGAAGCTAGCATAAAAGTGTCCCTACACTCCATTGAAAATTAGCTTCCCCGAAAACGAAACTATGGTAAATCTCAAAAGTGCCTCTTTCATCATCATTATGCATTTAAAACGAAGGTTTGACTCATATTCAATCACAAATAAAGCCTCGGTTTCACTTGAAAAATATCCACTAGTGTGACTTGAGCAGTGGTCGGCCTTGTTGGCTGTAACACCACCACCACTCCCCAATGTGCAAATCAGATAATAAGACTACAATGTGATTGTGAGAACTTGATGCACCGTTAACCGCTAACATGATATCCTGCTGGCAAACTAGTAGCTGTTGTTTTATGCCCATTATAAATGAAAAAAAAAAGGGACCATAACACAGTAGAGAGGGTAGGAAGGAACCTTTGAAAAACCTTGTGGAATCGGAGGGCATCCTACACCTCAAACGCAAAAAAAGGTAAATCAAAGCCAAGTCGAGTGGGCGAGAGGCGCATTGAGATTGGGCCCCATCTTCTGCTGTATTTGGATATACGGAACATGTTATATTTGGTGTTGTGATGCATAAAGCCAATCTTTGTAATCAGTGTATTCATGCATCGGTGTGCGTGTACACGTCTCTCTATGCCAATTCATACATAATGTTAGAGCGTCTGAATTTGCATCTGTAAATGACTGAGCCTGGATCCTAGTTTACCATTTCCTGAATGATTTAGTAGCAAATAAAAAATAAGCACAGGGGAGGAGGGCGAGATGATTTTTGCTGTCGATAGCTTTCTTTCCCCCCCCCCAGCTTCATTTCGTATTCAGTCAAGTGCCTGAAACGGAAATGATTTTTATCACCTTAATTTAAAATCTGTAGGACACAATGTGGAAGGAGAGCCGGGAGATCTGGTCTCCCAACCTGAGAAATTAGGGAAGAGCTGATGACTGAATAAAACCGACACATTCCTAATTATACATCCTTCCTCGCATTCGTGAAAATGGATTATGGTTTTGCAAAAGGTGCTATTTTTACATCGGTTCATGCAAAGTACATCTTGATAGATCTGAGCCAAAAATAGACGTAACTACACCATTTCTTTTTACACTTAGCTAAATAATAAACCCATAAAAAAAGGAAATAATGATTGCAAAATATTTGTTCATCGTGTGTCTACAACCCTGAGCTACTGCTGCAACAGTGCAGCGTGTGCAGACTGCATGTTAATCAGCCGCACACTGTCGACACCGTCTGTCCACGGCTGCAGTTTCACCTCTCCCAAATCCATTAACAGTTTCTTTCCCACCTGTGCTTAACCACTTACCCAACACACATGCGACGGGCAAAGATGGACGCCATCTGTGAGGAGAGGAGAGGCGAGGAGGAGTAAAGACGACACACCGGTCGAAGAAATTATATGAGAAATTGTTTGCCGACAGCTTACAGAGCGACGTATAAAGAAAAAAAAAAAAAAGGACAATCTCCCAATTGAATCTGAGAGCAAACAATATTGGTTTCTGTGTTCATCGACCTAGTGAGCCCTCTTCAGTAGATGAAGTCTTTTTTTTTTTGCCTCCAAATGTCAAGCCATGAAAAGCCCTCCACACCTTTCTCTCTCTGTCGCTGCATACTACACACTGTATCTCAGGAAAGAACGCATGATAAATCTGCCAGAAATAAACACATACATACAGGATCATTTCCGTTGCATCCACGCATCGTCTCGGCTTCTCCCTGGATTGTCAGCGGGGGAAACAACTGTTTGTGGTAATGAGACGGACCTTCAACCCGTATTGAGCCCAAGCGCTTGAGCAATGTGTGCACGGCCGTCACAAGACGTTGGACATCCTTGCTTTCAGAGACAGGGAGTTTTGATGGCATCTGTGCACTCTGAACAAAAATCCCTAACGTCTGCAATCAAACTTCTCCATCAGAATTCAGATGAGGGGTGATTCCCGTCACCGGAGGCGCTGCCAGGAAGTCTGATTACCAACCAGGAGTCATTGCTCCTTGGACAGGCACGATTAAACACTCGTCATGAGGTCTGCTTCTGTCCGCCTGTTGTTAACCTCGACGCAGTACATTACAAATTCACGACAATCTGAAAGTCTGGAGAGAACATCGTGCTCGGGTCTTCTCTCCACGCTGCATGTATTATAGAGATCTTACTCATCACACCGAGTGTGAGATTCTTCAGAGAGTGAGCAACAACTCAGACTTCTACAAGAAGAATTTCCAGCACACGGAAAAATACAGCGGATTGGCAGCGTGACCAAGTATCTTGGAATTTATACCATCATCAAAAATGGCTAAATCACGGTCGAAAAGCTACAGAAACCAAAGTGGAAGTGTTAATTATTCTACAGAGGGTGAGTATCGACAGGATGTTGTAGCTCCACTGGAACATCCATCCGTCCATCTTCATCGTAATAATCCTCTTCCCCAGCCAGGACGTGCACCTCCTGCACAACTACAGGCACCTCCGAGGTTACAGTTACTACAGTGAAGGCTCGGATCCCATTTCAGCGTGTGAAGGTCCAAAGGCAGACATTGTAACGTCTCGGTCTTCCAAAGACGTGATCGGTCACTAGCGATGGCTCTTTATCAGCAGGATTTATGCTTTGCAGACATTTATGTGGCAGTACTTGCAGGAAAATGCCTCCAAACCACATCAAAATATAAAACAAGAATATGTTTATATAGACTTGAATAATCCAAGAAATCTTAGGGAATAATCAAACTGAGATATACTTCTTTTATCACTTTGAGTCCCCAATGAAATGAAATTAAAAAAAACAGAGGTTCAACAAAGGAGACCTGCAACACTAATACAATCAAGCTCAGCCCTGATGCAGGTAGCCCAGTCGAGTGGTGAACTTCTGATGATCACTTGTAAAATGCTCACAACTTCCCCTCGACCAGAAAGAACAAGAGCAGCAGAGAAATCTCAGCAGGGCCCGAACAGAGCAGAGTTTCTGTCTGATAATCAGTTTGGATCAGGTGCTGCAGTGTTTCAAGGACAGAATCAGAATGAGACTCAGTCTGACCTGGGAGCTGTTCCTCCCAACTCTCTTAAGCCTTCGCCAAAAAAAAAAAAAGAGGCCGTCGTCAGGCTCTGATTGGCTGAGAGGGGAACGCCCCGGGCTGCTGTCACTCAGTAATTAGGAGCCGGTCTCCACACAGGTGATCTGAATCCTCTGCAATCAATCCAGAGGGACCTGAAACGCAGCTAAAACAAAAAAAGATAGCTGGTGCTACTTCATAATGGAACACGGTTACAGTTAGCAGGTTACTTACTTACCTCTGACCTGTAAAGTCTTACATGGACTTAGTCAAGCTGTGAAAAGTAGCACCATATGTACTGAATCATTCCAATTCAGTGTCATATGTTTGCTTCCTTTTTTTGATCTTTGCATGTGTTGTTTATATGTTTTATGACTCAGCAACACCTTGTTTCTGTCGGTGAACGATACCTGTTGTAAGTATAAATAAATAAAAATATAAGATCATGACAAATAAAAAGAATACTTGTAAACATTCCCGAAGTCGCTCCTGCAGTCAGAAGTCAGGAGGTTTAATGTCAATTTCAAAGCTCAAAGTTGTTAAATTAGAGGTTGAAGAGAACACTGCGACAATATTTAAAGATCCAACAGTATAATAATCCAACCGCAGAGCTAACAAATGAATCACTTAAGTTGAATAATTTACTGTGTCCTTGTTTGTCCCTTGAATGACATGAAGGGAACAGTCACACTGCGTCGAGGAGAAAGTAATTAATGCCGTTAACTCGGGCCCGTCCTTGGCGGCTGTTTGAGTCCTGCACACCGCACCGGCTCTCTTTGACCCTGCCTCGCTACGGGGGAGCGCCAAAGCGTGGAGGAGCGGCCCGCGGCTTCAAAGCCGATACTCCCGGATGCTGAAAATAGAACAGAGCTACTGTATGCGAGTGAAGGTGGGTGGTGGGTGGTGGGGGGGAGAGGAGGAAAAAAAGTGCAGGACCATATGCTCTTCCTTCTGGCCGTGAAACGAGATGATCTAATTAAATCAAGTGCTAAGTTTTACATGAGTGGGACAAAGCTTCTCCTGCTGAGAGAAGGTTCAAAGTCATATTGTTAGATATTTTCTCTCTGGCACAGAATCAGCTCCATTCGCCGAGATTTATTCCTTAAAGCGACCTCGCGTTTTGAGTTCTCATCCAACCTACAAACTGCTCATAAAATGTGCCGCTCACGTCAACGCGGCGCGCTTTAATCTTTCTTAATTTCTCTGATTTGCCAGAGACACCTGAGCTTTATGTTCCCACCCCCCCCGTGAGAATCAAACCGCTCCTGAGGAAGCGGATTCAGCGACAGCCCAGATGTTTCGTGTCTCTCGTGACAATAGCTGAGAGGAAGAGAGAAGACGCGCGGGACGACGAGGCTGATTCCTTCCCTGCATGCTAATGCTACCTGCAGACACTTATTTGAATATTATAATAATGTGTTATTTACCTGCTATTCTGCAGGGAGAACATCGCCGGCTGTGTGCGGTGTATTTACACATCAAACATCTCCCTCGCTTCCCCCATTACTGCTCTCCTTTTATTTATCTATTTATTTATTTTTTCTCTTCAACTTCTCCTCCGGTCCTCTCTCTCCCGTCTTCATCTTATCTCTGAGTGTTTTTTTTTTTTTTTAAAGTCCTCTCAAAGGTTTTATCTCGTGTTCGTTATCTGATTAACCTTAAAAAAACAGAGAGACCAGACCACGGTATGCAATTCATTACATTTGTTCTACATGCTCCGCGGATTTAAAAAAAAATGGATAAATGCAAGCTTGTAGGACTGAATAAACGCTGCGGCGAATAACCTTCGCGGTGTTCGACGTTTGGATACTTGAGGCGAGTCGGTGGAGAGCATTCACAAAAAGATAAATGCAAAAAACATTTTTTTTGAAGGCTCATGTGAAGCCGCTGCACGCCCACACAGGTGTTGTCACTTTGCTGATTAGACCTCTCAGCTCTGCGTGGGAGTGTGCAGACTGACATCTGCCGACTCTCCTGGCAGCTTTTGTTGCACCTTATTTTTTTCGATTCTACTTCCACTTAAAAAAAGAAGAAGAAGTGTCTTGAAGGTTCGTGTCCTCAGCGAGCACCATGCGCGACGGGTTCGCTCCCTAATCAGCCCGCGCCGACTGAAACACTCTGACCGGAAAAAAAACTTACCACACTTTTGAAGACGTGTTCGTATTAATCAAAGCTTTTCCTCTAATCCGGCCGCTGCAAAAAGCAATTTTCTTGTACGCCTCTGACTCTTAAATCCTAGCACAAGTTTGCTATTTACCTCAATTTTCATGGCCCCGATCTGATGTATGCAGCAATGTTCTGTACCTTCTTTTTTTTCCATAATTGGCTCCTCTCTGATTTTTTTTTTGTCTGCAACTCAGTTAAAGTCGAGTTCTGGCACAATTCACCAGCTTGCAAGGTGAAGAAGGGTGGCAGGCTTTTAAGCGTCAAAGCTCTAAAAGGTCAAAAAACACTTAGCAGTATCTTCTGAAGCGACTGTGGGGCTGTCAGGAGGAGGGAGGGGAGTTTACATTCCACAATAAAGGGAATTCCTCTCAGTAGATGTGTGACGGGATGATTTAAATACGTTTTAGTCCTCGTAGCCTCAGGAACGGTGCGGACAGTCGGTCAGTCGCTGCTCCGCTGCATGATCAAAACATGTCCAACAGTGACTGGATTACTGTGAAAATGCGTTGACGGTAATGGATGAATCTTCCTGACTCTGATGTACTGACTCTTCCCGTAGCGCCATCAGCAGGTTGACACTTCTGGCTTTTGGTGACACGTCTCGAGAACTTTTGGATGGATTCCTATTAAATGTGTCGCAGAGATCCACGGTGCAGAGGATGAGTTCAACGTTGGTAATTCTCCAGGCTATTCTGACAGCGTTGTGCCCAGTGGCGTGCACAGACTTTTTGAAGGGCAGGGGCGAAAAGAAGGGCACTTTAGCGAGCGTTTTGACTTCCAAGAGGGCACTTTAGCGCATTCTTGCTTCCAAGAGGGCACTTTAGCGCGTGTTTTTGCTCCCAAGAGCGCACTAGCACGGGTTTTGGCTTCCAAGAGGGCACTTTAGTGCGTGTTTTGGCTCCCAAGAGGGCACTTAAGCGCACGTTTAGGCTCCCAAGAGGGCACTTTAGCGCCTGTTTTTGCTTCCAAGAGGGCACTTAAGCGCACGTTTAGGCTCCCAAGAGGGCACTTTAGCGCCTGTTTTGGCTCCCAAGAGGGCACTTTAGTGCCTGTTTTTGCTTCCAAGAGGGCACTTTAGCGCACCTTTTGGCTCCCAAGAGCGCACTAGCACGGGTTTTGGCTTCCAAGAGGGCAGTTTAGTGCGCGTTTTGGCTTCCAAGAGGGCAGTTTAGTGTGTGTTTTGGCTCCCAAGAGGACAGTTTATCGCGTGGTTTTGCTCCTAAGAGGGCATTTTAGTGCGTTTTTGCTCCCAAGAGGCCAGTTTATCTTGTTTAACCAGCCAGGGGGGCAGGTTAGTGGGTTTTGCCAAACAAGAGAGCACTTTGGCACACTTTTTTGTTTCCCAGAAGGACACTTTAGCACGCGTTTTTCAACAATAGGGCCACGAGGGGGGGCGGCTGCCCCCCCTGCCCCCCCCCTTGTGCACATCACTGGTTGTGCCTGTGCTCTGGGTATGCTGAGGCACAATAAATTATTGGTTACAGTTCGGACAAGATCGTGTTTTGGTCCCAACAAACACGGCAAGAGATGTTTTAATTTCCCATCAAAATTAACCGTTTTTTGTTGCTATAGGTCTCGAGGTTTCCTTTTGGCTCGGTAGCATTCTTTCATCACCGTCCCCTCCACCTCTTGATGTGAAAGTCATTCCATGAACATGTAAATGTGATGCATCGCCTCTGATAAATGTGAACGTATCAGTGGTTTGCAGAAATGTATCCAATGACATCTCAGCATCTACTAAAGTTCACCCGATACTTTTTGTTTCTGCAGCTGCAAGTTTGGACGCTACTTAGCATCAAAAGAGCTAAAATGCTAAACCAAAACAGCAAACCTGGAACACATAAAACCAGCTAACATGTTATCATGAGCATGTTAGCACGCTGCATGTTAGCATTTAGCTGAAAAGCGGCCTCACAGAGTGGCCGGCGCGGCTGTAGATGGAGAGTAGCATGGTGACGTTAGCATTTAGCTGAAAGAGCCACGAGCATGAACGTGCGTATACTTGATCTTTTCACATTTGACTCGTTTTGTTAAATAAAAACACACAAGAGTCGGCACTTTGCCACCATAACTTCACAATGTGGAGAAAACGATGTCACGATGAAAGTTCAGTGAATAAAACATGTATGAAAATATTATACAAGATTTTATTTTTAGCTATCTGGACGTGACGGTGTTGACTCAGACTCGTGACTTTAATATTTCTACAATCCTGCAACACTGCTAAACTGTTTTTTCTTCATGCTAAAAATCTTGTGATTGAACGGTTTGCCTCACTGATGAAGGAGCAAACCGTCTCACGTTCAGTGCTCGCGACGTCTCAGTCGGAGCTTGATTTTGTTTTTTTTACTGATCTTTATGCCTTTTGTGTCATCAAGTCGCGTCAGCTGATGACTGAGGCTCTGCAGCTGTGCGACGATGGGTGGAGTCGGTCATAAATATACGCAGACTGCCGAGACGTTACAGCGGCCTGAAGATGACTGGAGGCTGAAACGCTTTCGCTGCTTTTATTCCGTCTCTCCTGATATAAAAAAAAAATGTCAAACGGAAACGCAGCTTCTATGAGCCCAGACTGTGTTTTTTTTTTTTGACAACTAATAACATTCAGATACCGTGTTTGTTTAAGTCAGGGGATGTGTTGGATGCCATCTTTGATCTTCAGTGGAAAAGAGCTGCAGATAAAGTTTAATATTGGAGCAGTGCAGCCACGCGTGACGCCTGGGTGGCCGGGCCTTAATCACATTAGAAAACCAACATGTTGAACCGCAGCCACTCCCCAAACTCGAAGTCTATTAGAGCGGAAAAGCCTGTTATTAATATCCCAATATGACAGTCCCTGTGTTGTAACACTATCTCTCCCTCCGTTATCTGATTTGTATGTAAGTAGGTCAGCGGTGCCGGGGCCCCGGCTATGAATGGGCTCAGTTAGCCGGAGATCCACAGGCTCAAAGCAATTACACATGAACACGGGGCTCCGTCCCAAATTTCCCTTCTAACGGCTGCCGCTTGACCCCTCAGCTCTTCCCAACGACCAGTCACACATTCACAACATCCAATAATTAGACTTTCTCGCGCTCTCCAGAAGGCGTGAATTGAAACATAATGCTCAAAAAAAGTTTTCCAGCAATTTCAGGATTGGGGGGGGGGAGGAGCCAGCGCAGCTGTCAGATAACAAAACGTTACAGCAGCTGCAAACAGTCGGCTGCCACCGCGCTGACATCCGGACAGACGTTTACAGCGTATCTGGATCTCGACTGCTGTATTATTCTCCTTTCATCCACGTCCTCCTGTCATATTCTCCATTCATTATTCCTTTAAACAGTCATAGAGCTCTGCAAAGTTTACTGCTGAATGAATCCGCCGCAAAAATTAAGTGCTCAAAGTCTGTCAATTAGCTGCTCCAGCTGCATTTCATTATTTTTTTTATTTACAATCTGCAGTAAAGTGAGTCGTCATGCAGCTGATGTTCTGTGTGAAAGATAAAACTCTTGTCTGTAACAGACACCTTTTCTTTAAGCCGACAGGTGGTGGAAGTGATACTAATAAAATAATACATGTCTAAAAGTATCTCTTCTCCTTAAAACATAATTACGATTCTGAATTGATCATTTTAAAATGTTTGTCAGCTCCAGAAATGATGGTTTTGCTTATGACTCACTGTGCAAGATTCCAGCGTCTTCCAGCCAATAGTTTGACAGCGCCGGTATCACATGGCATCCGTGTTTCGTCACCATCGACAGTCTTTAGCGGCAGTTGCCAGTTTGGTTTACAGAAATGTGTCCAATGAAATCTCAGCATCTACGAAAGTTCATCCGATACTTTTGTTGTTTCAGCTGCAAGTTTGGACGCTACTTAGCATCAAAAGAGCAAAAATGCTAAACCAAGACGGCAAACCTGGAACACATAAAACCAGCTACGATTGTTATTGTGAGCATGTTAGCACGCCGACGTTAGCGTTTAGCTGAAAAGCGGCCTCGCAGAGTGGCCGGCATGGCTGTAGATGGAGAGTAGCATGGTGACGTTAGCATTTAGCTGAAAGTAACACAAGCATGAACGTGTGTTGACTTCATCTTTTTACATTTGACTTGTTTCGTTAAATAAAAACACGCAAGATTCAGCACTTTGCCACCATGATTCAATAAAGTGGAAGAAAACTCTTACGCAACACTTAGGCCTCAGTGTCGAGGAATGAAATTAGCATGCGATGTAACGATGAAAGTCAGAAGTGAATAAAAACTTGTGACTTTAATATGCAACAGTCTTTAGCGATGGCTGCTAGTTTGTAGGGGAATAAACGTAAAGACAGGCTGTGTTTTTTTGTGTGCCCAGCATGCTGTGCTGCCCTAAAGTTAGCTAGCTTAGCGTTAGCAACATTATTGGTGGGTTAGGGTTAACATTTACACTTAGGAGATGTTTTTATCATACATAAATACATTGGTGGCATTGGCTGCCATGTAAGGTGCCGACCAGCACATCAGGAGCAGTTTTGGGGTTCAGTATTTTGCCCAAGGACACTTCAACATACAGACCAGGGGAGTGGAACCAGCAACCTTCCGATAACAAGACGCTGGCTCTGCTAGTTAGCTAGCTTAGCGTTAGCAACATTGAAAACGACTCATCTCTGGCTCTCGGGAAGCTCTCAGAAAAAGCAGCGATAGGTTTTGATTATTTTTGAGCTGTTAGCGGTTCCACCAAAGAGCGATTTTTCCTTTCTCCAAGCCTCTCAGATGGTTTCGTTTAATGAACTGTTTGAGGCGCTTAGAGGTCAAATTAACCAAAATATTAAAAAAGATTCAAGGTCCAACTGTGAATACAAACGTGTGAAGCAGCGAGACTTATTTTTCAGCTTTTCTCTCCCAACTAATAAATAATAAACCGCCTCAGGGCGGTGAAAAGTGTGGAAACACAAAAACAGCCGATCTTCCTCGACCTGCAGCGTGACGCCTGTGATGACAGAACACGAGCTCGCAGCTAATCGATGCGATCTACCATCCTGCAACTCCTGTTCACTTCCTGTTGTTCATTGTGCGGCGTCCTCCACCGATGACACGTCATTAATCACCACGATTCCTCGCGCTGGCGGAGACGGTGACGTCTGATAGAAAAAGCAGCGAAGGTTCTCAAGAAGCCTGAATGGAACCGGTTCAGGAACCAGAGCTAATTTGCTGGAGAGGAGCTACAAACAACCGACAACCCTGCAGGGTGAAACGGTAAATAATACATCCATCACACAACGACAACTTTTTTTTACTTTTAGACACTTCTGCTGATACGACTCCTGTGCTGCCTTTTTTTTCTTAAAGTGGGATTTGAATGCAGAACTTTCGCTCGGATTAAATATTTCATATATCATCGCTGGAGGGAAAAGATGTTGAGTTTCTTCTTCTGCATTTTTTGTCCTTGAGCGGCTCTTACCTGGCACGCTGCAGCGATTTGGTGATACATCTCCTCCAATATACTTTTTTTTCTCCTTCCCTAGAATCCCGCCTCGCTGCGAGCGCATTAGCACGTCCCAGAGTGACCTCCTCACACATCCTCAATCTGCCGCCCCCAAATGTTTCACAAGCTTTTTTTACACTCGGGTTGCCGCTGTGGTCTTTGGACACGTCACCTGTTGCCATGATCGGAGGCAGCTGAATCCCAACCTGCTGTGTTTTCCCTCCACCTCCACTGTCCTCATCCTCAGCCCACTTTGATGCCCCACTTATCACCCCTGCATTGTAAGTAGTTCTGTGCTTAGACGAGCAATTTCCCTTATTTGTGCTTTACTTTCCGCTCCGCTCACCCAGTGATGCTGCTGCCTCAGTAGAATCCACGCGTTCTGATCGTCCCGAATCCATCCTGTAAACACTGCATTAAATATTGATCGCGGTATCACGCACAACTTTTTATTTATTTATTTTGTGTGTGTGTGTGTGTGTGTTTTGCTGTGCTAGGCTTAATGCGCACCGTGCAAGGGTTTTTTTTTTTCTCCTGCTAATGAGACACTTGAAGTGCTGCGAGTCGTCTCCACCACCAGCAATGTGATCAAAGCCTCCAGATTACAGATTATTGAAATTAGTGGTGCATGGGAGGAGATTTTTTTTTTATTTTAATGATCTCTGAGGAGGGTGGTGCAGCAGATACTTCCAGTGGAGGAGTTACACTTCATATTACAGGTCTGGAAATGTCGCGGTACGTAGATGGTTCTTTAAAAATGACACCCAAATTACCACAATTACCTCAACATGTACTGAAGATCACCCCAAAACGATTTGATGATGACATTCTTCTAGTTTCCGACAAGGAGCTAATAAATAGCTGATCATTCCTTTAATTGATTTCCAGGATACTTCCTACTTTCTTCTTCTTCTGCTGCTGAGCAGACCTTTTTTAAGTTTCTGTGGAACTGCTGCAGGTCAGGATTTTTCTTTAACCATCTACATTCTCAACAATCCATCAATCAATTATCACTCTCTCTCTCACACACACACGCAGTTATTTTACGAATGTACATGATATTGTAAACATTAAAAGTGCAAGAAACATCCAAAAAAATGTGCCACAATTATCAACAATGTGTGAAGAAATAACATTTTTGAAGTCAAAGAAGTCTACGTACTGTGCTGCAGCGATGTCTATTGAAGTTAGCGTGCTAATCCGAAGAGGATTGCTAAGAGGGCAGAGTCAGCTAGCACATTACATTTTCAGCTTGACAGGCCTGCGTGAACAGGAGGACAACAAGAAGTGATGTTATTTTGTGTTTTTTCTTTTTATTACAAAGTTGCACCGCCCCCTGCTGGCCTGGAGTGCACACGACAGTGTTTCCAATCATTTTATTTTTGCGGGTCACTGACCTGCAGGTGTCACTCAGAAGCTAGTTGGGAATTAAACTGTGTGAAAGCACTTCAGTTTGGTGGTCTTTCATTTCTGATTCACACAAGCTGCTTTTTCATTTTCCCTAAAAAGAGGTACTGCAGATTATCACAGCCACATCTCTGATGGATGATTCACCTGGCAGAGGACCAACGAGGCCTACAAAGACCTCAAACACCGGCTGGAGAGAGACACCAGGCTCCACCTGAACTCAAAGTGAAAGTTTTCCAGCTTTTGGAGGAAATGACAAAAAGCACTTCAGCGAGGGGTTAAACGCTGCACTGACCCGACGCCGCTGCTGATAGAGGAGTCCGACAAAGACGGAGAAACAATTTAAAAATCCAACTACTTCATTTTCTTGATTCAGACGGAAGCTGGTTAGGAAAAAAAATCCCAAGTCGAGCAGAAATTACCAGCATTTTTATTGACTGCTTGATAGAAAAATAGCAGTATATTATGGGTAACATCTAAGAAATAACAAAGACGTTACCCGGCGATCACGACCTGCTTACCAAGACATCTCCAGACCTGTGAAAATGAAGTGATACCAAGTTACCGTACACATGACACACATAGTTTCTGGCTGTTCCAAACGCCCTGAAGCATAGAAAAAGCTCAGCGTACATACATCAGCTGTCCAAAAATGCCTCTAACCAGAAAAGATTCTTTAAGCGGTCTCTGTCGGAGGAACAATCGACGGACGACTTGGAGCTTCTTCCTCGCGGCGCATCTGCAGAGCGAGAGCTGCTTGAGTCTATTAAAACATTTTAGTGCAGTAAACAGTGCAGGTCTTACCTTCTCTGAGGCTGAAAACAGACATCCAGTCAGTCATTTCTCTCTCACACACACACACACACACACACACACACACACCTCAGGTGTTGTAAACATGAGGACAGGACGATCTATCTGAATGGCCATCCTCAAAGACTCCACTGAAAACGACTCATCTCCAGCTCACAATACCTCTCCTGTGTGCGTGTAAAGAGGGGGCCTGTTACACTTACACTATGGTATCATTTAACATTTATTTTTTTATTTTAAATAATACAATAAATATACTACAAACGAACATTGGCTTTGGTAGAGTTACAAGTTCATCATTTTTCTCTCCACTTCACAATTTTTCTTTTTTTTTTTCTTTTTTTTTTTGACCACTGGAAAAAAAAAACTGGATGTATCCTGATGAATGGAGACGTGGACGTGGAGAAGATCATGTCACTCTACAGATATCATAACAACAAGAGAAAGAACTTTACAATTTCATGCATACAGATAGGTTTTAATGCTTCAAAAGACATACAAGAGTGGATGGCCACAGTAAACTTGAATTTATTGACATAAAAACCAATATAACTTCTATCCTCTTATCCTTACACAGGTTTGACAAAAAGACTGCGACAAAAAAATAAAAATAAAAACAAAGACAGACAAAATGGAAATCTACAAAATAAAAACAAAAAAAAAAACAATGGCAGCATCACTGCTGGTTTCTGGAAATTTACAAAAATGTGTTTGTCCTTTCTTATCGAGAGCGAGAAAAAAAAAAGTTAAAGTTAAATTTGGGCGTACTGCATCACAATGGAAAAAAAAATAAAGCCGAAGATCTACAAGCATACTGATATATCTTAACAGAAATGGTTCAAGTCACATATTTTGAAAGATTTAAAAAAAAAAAAAAATTAAAGGAAACAAAACAAACCTATGTATGAAGGGCTGTAAAAAAAAAAAAAAAAAAAAGATTCTGTGGTAGATACTAGTGGTCATAAGCAAAGAGAGTGCATAGTTTGAACAAAGAGCATAATTACAATAAGGGCAAAAAAAAAAAATAGCATTTTTCTGACACTGCACGAGCAAAAATCTTTCATCTGGCTGATTTTGGTGACCTGCCTTCTACCCGCCGGTAAAATCAAGAAGAAAATACTTTTCAAGTTGTTTCCCATGTAAAAAGAATTAATTTCAAGCCACTTAAAGCTAAAATATAATCATGAAATCCTCTTTTGGTGGAAGGGTTTCATACACCGAGCGACACTTTTCTTTTCTCTTTACTTTTTATTCCTTTGGACGCTTTCTGGCCCAAAAATAAATCACACAACATGTCCCACGTCTGATCTCCTGTCAGTTTTTCCGATGTGGCGACGACAGATGATCCAACAGAGAGAGCCCATAATGCAGCATTCTTAAGAGCAATGATATGCAAAAGCAAAAAAAAAAAAAAAAAAAAAAAACAGCACCATCTTAGCTTTTTTTTTCCTCTTCCAACAATTTTGGTTCAAGTTTTTTTTTTTCTCTTATCTGTCGCGGTCCGCTGAAGCAGGAGATAACATAACGCCGCCATGCTTGCACTGATCTGTTGAGAGGATATGTAAGAGGAACGGCGCGCAAGACGTCACCGCCGAACATCACCGAGAGAAAAAAAAACACAAACCAATAACAGGATTTGCAGCAAAGATCCACCCGCGTCAGGACGTGGCGGTTAAGAGAGTCAAGGGGGGGTGGAAGTGTGGGAGGGCGAGGGGCTGCTGGTGATGGAATAATTCTCACCGAGTTTCCTTTCATTCGAACAACAACAACTAGAAAAAAAAATACACATAGCACCACAGAAGAGAGGAAATAGCACCTAGGTTTTTCGATTTCTTTGTGTTTTTCGTTAAAATGTGACATCATCTCCCATTGCATAGTCAGATAGATGAGTATTTGAGGAAACAAAAAGAAAAAAAACAAGAAGCCGTTTATTAAGTTAATGATATTGCCACCAAAAGGTCGGTGTTTTCTGTTCAGAGGGCACAAACAAAAAAAAAAGGAGGAATGTATTATTATTTTTTTATGCAAATCAAAAGTGTCACATAATATCACAGAGCTTGTTTTCGTCTTTTATTTCCATTCCGTTTTTTTTTTTTTTTTAAATTACAACAAGGTGTGCTCCACAAACTGCAACAAGACAGGACTTCCCAATTTTCTTTTTTTTTTCTTTTTCTTTTTTCAATTTACAAGTTCAGATTTCCTCACTTTTTCTACAATTTTTTTGATTTTAGATGTTATCCCCGTATCCGTCATCTCCTACCTCAAAAAATCAATAAAGTCACATGCATGTTTTGAAGCCAGAAGCAATAAACATTACCAGGAAGAGAAAAAAAATATACAGAATGTACTTACAAACATAAAAATTATTTATATATATTTATATATATAAAGATCCATTCCAAAGAGAATGGGGAGACAATTATGCACAAACAAAGCTCCCGTAGTGAATGAGCAAATAAACCAACAAAAGAGGTGGAAAAAAAAAAGAAAAACAAAAGGGAAAAAAAATAAAAAGCCAGGGAGAGATGAAGGAAAACATGAAAAAGATAAAAGAGCCAAATCTGATGGAGTCCATGGCATAAACACTGCGAGCGCCTGGACGCGGCTGCAGCTCTCAGGGTCGCCTTCGATGTTTGGGTCGTAAACAAAAAAAAAAAAAAAAACAGGCTAAATCAAGTGTGGGCTGGAGTTGTGTGTGCGTGCGAGTGTGTTGTAGGAGGCAGGATGTGACATCCAGTTTCAAAACTTGCATGTGATGGAGAAGGCACACTGAGGTTTCAAGGTTATCTTTTTTCCTCTATTCCTAAAGAATTTCACCGTATTCTCAACTTGATTTTCGTTTTTTTTTTTTTTTAAACTCATACTTGTTGCTTTATGGAAAAAAAAAAAAAAGATACTTTTTTTTTTTTACAAATAGAATTGTCCTATGTTTCTTTTTCAATTGTTTTGTTTTTTCTGAGAAAACAAATATATGCTTTTTTTTTTTCTTTCTCCGTTTTGCTCAGTTAAACAGTCTTTAGCCGATGAAACAGACGGGGCCCACTTCGAACCCGAACTTCTGCGTGGAGCCGCCAAAGTCGTTGAACATGATGTCCACAAATGGCACCTGTTCCACCTTTGGCGTGTTGATCTCAAGTATTGTCTTTTCATAGCCCTTTTTCAACTGTCAGAGAGAAGAGACACAGCAGGAGGACGAGTTAGTTTTTCAAAGCTGCTACAGAAACAACAAGAAACACTTTCCGGCGCCGTTCATCAAAGGAAGCCCTCCAACACGTTCGCCGCTCTGACTTACCGCACAGCCGTCGACCACGGCGCGGATGTAGGGGTTGTTATCGTAAGACATCTCCTCATCGTTGGAGCCCAGGAAGCGGATGGCCCTGTCGTAGCTGTCCTGCTCCTGGTCGTGCCAGGCCACCGACTGGTAGCAGTTGTACGTCATGTTCTGCCGCGCCGCCGCGCTCAGCAGCCGCAAGAAGGTCATCTGGACCACGCCGATGGGGTTTCCCTCCGCGTCCACGTAGGACAGCTGCAATGAGGCGGACAGACGGAGTTGAGCATCAAAACGTTAACGCCAGGGGGGAGAGGGACCGGTGTAAAGGATTAACTGAACACGCTGTCACGACTTTACTCTGCTGTGTTTTTTGTCTCTCTGGAGCCATTTTGATTTAATTCAAGACCAGTAATTTGTATTCCTCTTTCTGCTGCTGTGTTTGGCTTCCCAGGACGTGTTTTTTATTAGAATTACCAAGGACGCTGACATTCAACATTTTTCTTACCGCCGATGAATCCCATGAAAGAAAACAAAACCATGAATGTGCCTCTGAATACTCGCCGCCTTACCTGTTCTGTTCTGCTCACCCACGTTTCCTATTTTCTCCCCGCCGGATGAATAAACACTGTTAATTGCAATCTCGTTTCTGCGTGTTGGACCTTCTTGTGTGACTTCTGGTACAGATTTCTGCGTGCACACACAGAAATCCGTATCTGTTTATAGAGGTTAGCGCACTGCTGAGTATTTGGAGAATGGCGCATGTGGGATTGACTCAGAATAAACAACAGTGCCCATGTTCATCATAATGAACATGTCAGCCAGTAAAACTGTGACTCACTGACGCGTTTTTAATAGTTTTTTTGGACAACAGCGCAGCTCTAAATCCGGCTCTGGCCACACAAACAACAGTCGATTGTTAGCGTTGGTTTCTTTGGTGAGGTTTCGTGGGGATTCGTCGGAGGTAAGAAACATCGACGCCCTTCAAAGTCCACATTTAATAACTTGGTAAAGCGATGATGCGATATAAACGAGGAGGGAGGCTGCAGAGTTTTTTCCAAGGCCTCGTGCCTCCAAGCTGCTCTGATGTTCAAGGCTTCATGTGGAAAAAAAATCTGCCTCAAAGTACAAAAAAAATTAAAAAAAAATAAGCATAACTAAATACCTCATTTAAATCTTGATTATGTAATTATGTAAAATATATATCCAATATGAGCAAATTATGGTAAGTACATGAGAACGTAATTATCGTAATAGGAAATATGTTGCAGTAGGGATATGTTAATTGCCTGGTAATTAACCTATAATTAACCTCAGATTTTTACTTTTCAGGCTCATGTCAGAAAACAGAGATACATCCCATTAAGCTGATTACAACGCTGTGTAATCCTGACTGATAAGATAGCGATTTGGAACCAGTCACGGTCCGGTTTTAGTGTCCGTGGTAATTGGCTATCTGCATACCAACCATCAGGAATCCATTAGATCCGCATGGACGCCTTTCAGACAAACAGGACTTACTGAGAGCAGAGCGCATGCAGCAATCCGCGCCATGCAGGCCAGAGCGGCGAACCGTCCGCGAGCGTGGACGCGTTCTTTCTCGACTTGTTGTCACACACACACACACACACACACACAACACACACATGCATATACAAACCCAGAGTGCCGACACTCAAGCTCGACATTAACAGAGCGGGCTGTCGTCTGTGCGACAATTCCGTGCCAATGATTGCTTTAATTAGCTAATTAATCACAAGATGTAAACAATGAAGACTTTGTTCTTGCGTTGTGTCTGTGAGTGTCGGCGCCGTGGCTCAGAGTGAGAACCTGTTCTGATGTTTTCACCCCCTCGGAGTGACTCGATAGTCCCATGCTCCCCCCCACCCAACCCGCCCGCCCGCCCGCCACACCTTCCTCCCCACTGCCCCCGCTCAGCGTGTGGATCCAGCCCAACATCGCCAGAGAAACATTACCTCTTCATCATCACAGCCGCAAGTCAACAGTGACTGAGTACCCAGAAGCCCCTGGGTGGTGACTGAGTGCCTGACCCGCTTGACTCAGAGCTACTCGGCCGGGGCTAAGTAGTGTTTAAGGGAGACAGTGGGAATGTGAGCGCCGCTGAATGGCGTATTTTTTTTTTACCGCCCCTTGTGAGGGATGAATGACCTGCTGAGGCGGGGAAGATGTCGAGATCCACAACTAAAACAAAATCTAATGTGCGTGGAGGAAAAGTGCGATGTGATGTATTCACTGTGAGGTGTTTTTGTCCACACTATTAAATCAGCCGTGTGTGGATAATGCTGTAGCTTCCTGAGTCATCGGAGTGTCAAGGCACGCAGTCACTCTTAGGAGATGCTCCCTTAATGTAGCAGAGGAGGATATACAGCCAAGATTTAAACAGTGGGTTGTTTTTCAAACCCCATCAGGTGACGTATGTTTTTTTTTTTTTTGCAAATCTTGCCTGCATGGTCCACAAACCTCTCCTCCATTTTCCTTGTTAGAGCATCACCCGTGTTTTCTGGACTGAAGGTGAGTGCAGCTCAGTGCTCGATCATGCATCCCAACAAAACCAACAAGCAAAGGTGCCAGTGCATGAGAAACCAGAACCATGCAGAGCCTCAGACGCGCAGAGTCCGGGCCGGAGCCGGGACTCTGGCGCCCGCAGGCGGGGCCACTTACCAGGGAACCTCTCTTGTAGTGACTATACCATGTGCCTGGCGAGTCTTTGGGCCATTTTGCCATTTTGCTCTGTAAAATATAAGAGGCGTTCAGGGAAGGGAAAAGGACTGGAGGAAAGTCGGGCTTACCAGTTTACCACGTTTGAATTCACTGAACCAGGAGCCGGGATTCTCCTTTACCCAGGATGTGAGCCTAGCCTGGGGGCATGGATCGAAGAGGAGGAGGAGGAGGAGAAAACAGTGTTAAAGAAAGGAAACAGATCGGACAAACACACCCCCTCCCCGTCTTTCTCCTTTGGTTCGTCCTCTGAGGAGTCCTCCCGACCTGAAACGGCATTCAGCGAAATCAACCAGACCCAACCGGGTCCGGGGCAGAAATTTTTAGCGAGCCATTATGCCATTTTGTACAGTACAAACTGTAGCTGGCAGCTAATTGCTGCTGAAAAATTCATGAGTACACAGTGATTAATTAAGAAATGATCGCCTGCGAGGAGCTCTTATACGGCGGCCTCTATCCCTGCTGTTCGGTGTTAGTGCTGTGCAGCCATGGAGCACTGACTTTGTTATGCCATTAAAAGACGTGAATTGGCCAACAGGGCACAGCTCTAATGGTCTCAGCTATGACAATGATGAATTTCCCCATAATTAGATAGCAGGGTTTGATACGGAACTGTCATCAATAGCCTAATGCGTTAATGAATGATGAGCCGGAGATCGCTTATCGCTGGGAGACGGCATACATTAGACCCACGCTGCCTTGAAGGTGACCTTCGGTTTGTTTGCACCGGAGTGGACCGGGCAGAGGAGGAAGTGTGTAACCTTGCTGTGACTTTCTGACTCAGCGACGGCGCGTCTGGCAGAGATGGTCCCATCGACAAGCCAAGATCAGTGTCAGATATATCCGATTCTGTGTCGGTCAGGTTTAAACACGTGCCACCCGCCTCAACTGAAAGAAGGAAACTTTTTATTTAATGTTGTTTATGTTCACTTGTGAGTCTTTACTTTTGGGAAACCAAAACATTGTACATCCCTCTGTTTCAACCCGCCACAATAAGAGTCCTGGATATAAATTCTTATCAGGGGGGAACTGAAACGATCTCAGACCATTTCAGGTTACTGAACAACATATCTGACAACATGTTAGATCACTAATTTTGAGGTACTGGAGTATTTCCATTTTCTGCTACTTTTTTGCTTCCACTCCGCTACAGTCTGGAGGCAAATATTGTACTTTTTACTCCAATACATTTATTTCATAACTTAAGTTACTAGTTACTTTGCAGATCAGATGCTCCATCAGAGCCAAAGTGGAATATCTTCAAATTCATTTATTTTACCAGAAATTAAATTAAAAAAATATCCAAATGTCAAAATATGTATAATTTACTTGTTCTTTTGATACTTAAGTACATTTAATATCAGATATCATAGGACATTTACTCAAGTACGCTTCATATGAGTGACTTTCACTTTTACCAAAGTCATATTTTAACACTTTTAACTACACTGATCATTTGTGCAAAGCGCTTTATTTTGAAACTTGCGAGTTAGGCCTAATGCTTTATTCTGAAAATACAAATGTTTGTGTATCTTATAAATTCAAGATCTTAAAAAGAAAAAACGAAACCGGCTGAACTTCTGACTCTGCAGGTCAGACTTTAAAAATAAAATCAACAGATTCGTCCAGGACAGTTTCAGCCGGTGCCTCTCTGAAGTCCGGCTCGTGGTTCTGTGGACTCTCCTCCTGTAATAACTGTGCCAATCCAAACGCATGTGGGAGTGTTTGGAGTCGTTATGCACAGACTGACAGCGCAGGCTTTTCTTCTCACCCCCTCCACGACACAAACCCGCCACCAGGACGCTATAAAAAGTCTGCTTCATTATTCTGAGCTTAGGCAAACTCCTGCTCCTCTGAGGCTCGGTGAGTGGGATCATTAAAATGGCTGTAGCTCCGCGCTGTTACACAACCTCCCTCCACTTGTCACAGCGTTCCCAGTGTTTCAGCGCTCTCGCTGCTCTCCTCGCCTCTTCATACTCGTGCATAATGAACCAAATAATCTGCCCGACGTGCCCGTCAACCGACAAAGACTTTTACAGGTGATAAAGTCTTTTAACGGCATCACACCTTTCAAAATGGCAGTTAAACAATACGGGCGCGTGAGGACGACGTGCGTTATCGACGCTCAGAACTGTGCTCAGATTTAGCATGTTTGAAAAGTAGCGTCGCCCCTCGTGGGATAAGGAGTCCCGCTGATTCGCCGCCTTCATCTGGGTAACAACACACCAAGTAATCTCACGGAGGCTAATTATATGTCTACATGTGTAGGTACAACGGAGCTACGGCTGCAGCTAAGTCTTGAGACGTTGGGGTTATTTATACTGTACGCACGCCTGTTAGTCCCAGACGTGAGCGAGAAAAGAAGAATTTACATGCAGCTTACGTTGCTGTCAATCACAACACAAACACAGAGGCTGAAAATAGTTCCTCTTCATCTTTTCTAGTCCCAACCCCTTTTTTTCCGCCTCCTGTACCCCTCCAACCAAACTGTCCGACACGGAGCGTGTTTGTGCAAGTGTGTGTCTAAACGCTGCCAGGCTTACCCCTTCAGACTTCTTATCTGGGAAGATGCAGCTCTCGCCGCCTGCTGTGAAGTTGCAGTAGACCTTGAAGGAGTCTCGGGAGCAGCCCTGGTTTGGATCAATCCAGTATTCACCTGGAGGAACGAAGAGATAGAGAGAGAGAGCAATTACAGAGTGGCATACGTGTGATTTAAAGCCTATACCCGTCTCCCTCGGGTAATGGTGATGTCTGACATGATATGGCTTGCTGGGCTAAAATTGTCCTGCGTGTCTCCATCTACAACTCTGACTTTCAAAAACGTGTGGACGCCGTGAAAAACATAAATCCAAACATCACGGGCTCGACAGAGTGTTGAATCTCACCCCGTCCTTTCTTGTGAACGGCTGAGCTTTCAACATCTGCTTTTACCATAGCAGACCGGCCCTGTTACAGATGACCGAACAGAATTTATATTGTCTCACACTTTTCTTAATTGTTCATGTTTTCCTAGTTAGATCAGCATCACAAGTCACACAAGTTGACATAATTTAACAAATACCCTCATTGTGATTCCTGCTGATTCCTCACCAAGAGTCTGAACCGAGATATGCAAATAATGAATTCGTCAATACGTAGTATACGATTGCAAATGTCATATCGCAGCTGTGACGAATTAGCCGCCGAAACATCCAAAATGCAGCGTGTAAAATGATGATTTATGGTGGAAGCACAATAACATCACCGCATCATCAGCATCGTCCCGGAACGAACATTTCTGAGGATGCGACGGGCCGATGAGTTGATGCGTTAATTAAGCGTTAAGCGTTTTGTTTTTGCCCGGTGAATGTGGACATTTTTAAAAAGACGTTTCACGTGCGCATCTGCCAGCGGGCCATCATGATAAGAGGACCCGTAATGACATGTTAATTCCACCAAAGAGGAGACAAAATATTTGTACATTTATCGACATCAGCCAAAAATTCAATATTACTAATTCTAGAGCTGCTGTTGGTCATCTTCTCAAGTGGCTGATTATTCTTTTCGTCTATGAAATGCCAAAAAACTTTGATGGAAAGCCCAAAAAGATGTAATCAAATCGCTCATTTTCTTCTCCTGTCACATTATAATCTCAAAGATATTCAATCTACTGTCACATACAAGAATGAAAAGCGAGCTGGAATCATGGGGCATGTTTGACATTTTTTGATTGAAAAATTACCACAAAGATTGTCTGCTGATGGACATGCAGCACGACAGGGCCCATTAAGAACATGAATGCAGTGTCCACTAGCTTATTCAATTCCACTAAGCTGCCTTGCGATAATTGCCATTTCAGTGCGGACATTAAAAACTGCAGAGAGGAAGGATGAGACAAAAGACCTCACGCCTCATTTCGGATTGACTGCAATACAAACCATCGGGGAAATCGGGGTGGCAGAGCTGCAGGTCCTTGCAGGTACGAGCGGGGTTGCCCTGTGTGCCCAGCGGGTGCTTCATCTGCTCGATCTCCAGCTTGAGGGAGTTGAGGGAGCCGAAGATCTCCTCCATGCCGTCGTCGTAGTCCTTGTAGTTGGCGTCCATGGCCGCGTCGTCCATCACCTGGCTGGCGTCGATGTTCCTGCGAGTTCTGCCCTTCATGGAGGACTGGATGGGGAGTGGGTGGATGACATCGCCGGGAGGTCCCTGGTATGGAGAGACGGAAAATGGAGAGATAAATGCCAGTCAGAGGATAAGAATGGAGATTAGAACATTTTGATGTCTAGTGCGTTGACTTACAGGAGGTCCAGGAGGTCCAGGTGTACCAGTCTCTCCCTTTGGTCCAGTTTGACCCTGAGGAGGAAGAATGAAAGAAATGCTTCATCTAAAACGACAAGAGGACACGTGTTGCTGTTTCCAAAAGAATGCAGCTTTCAACAAAACACTTACCGATGATCCTTTAGCTCCTTTGGGACCAGGAGGACCCTGAGGACACAGAGATGATCAACAGATCAATACTGGCTCGGACATAACAGGCTATTTAGTTACACGCACAATGCATATGATGAGAGGAGGCTTACAGGTAATCCAGGAGGACCGAGGGGACCGAGAGGACCTGATGGACCGGCAATACCCTGGAGGGAAAGAAGAGAGAGTGCGATCCATACTCATGAGACAGTATCGACTGGCATGAAGGTAATTGGCACTGGCGACATTTTTTGGCATCGTGTCTGTGCTAAATTAAAAAAAAGGTTATCAATAACTTCTAAGTGGGCTGATTATTGGTGCTGCAGGCTTTAAAACACGAGTCCACCGTGAGTATCTTCACTTACAGTGTCTCCTTTGGGACCGTGTGATCCTGAGGGACCAGGAAGACCTCGGTCACCCTTTTCTCCCTGTTCGCCTGGGGGTCCGATAAGACCGATAAGACCAGGATGGCCCTGAAGGTAGAGAACAACACAAATATATTATCAATACAGCAATCAATAATACACCATTACATACATTAGCCATATACGCCTCTGATCATTTATGATCTGATGCCTGGAGGCTAACAGCAGAGCTAATCAGTCCGCTGGTAAAGAGCTCCATTAGTTTTATGCTATGAGAAGTTCTGGAGCGGCTCACCTTTTCTCCTTTGACACCAGAGTCTCCTTTCAGGCCGGGTAAACCAGGAGGACCCTGTGAGCGGGAGGACACATCGAAGACTGTGAGTAAGGACTCAGATCACAGATTATGTTGAGATACGTAGCTCTTGTTAAAAAGCCAGGAGTCACTTCTACTCACCATAGGTCCGGGAGGTCCGTCTGGGCCTGGAGCACCAGGTAGGCCTTGCTCTCCCTGATGAGAAACACGCAGATACACAATTTATTTCTGCCCTTTTAAGAAAACCGCTTCTGTATATTCAGCAGTTTATTGAAAACTGTTTACCTGCTCTGTGTGCCGTCTCGTTAATGCTACCAAACATCCAGACATGACTGTGATAAATTGGTGGAAAGATAAGAAACACTCCACTTACAACTGGGCCAGGGATACCCCTGAGGCCTTCAGAACCGGGCTTGCCAGGTGATCCTTGAGGACCAACGGGACCTGTCTTTCCTTGGGGACCTTCCAATCCAGACTCTCCCTTTTACAGGAAAAACAACATGCCATTTAATTCCCGCTCCTATGTTTGTTATTTGACACGACTGGAGTACTAAGTGTCAGAGAATCTGTATGTGTTGGAGGCGTTACCTTGGCTCCCTTCTCTCCTTGTCTTCCCTCGGGTCCTGCAGCTCCAGGGGGGCCCTGCACAAAAAAAGAAAAGACGACAAAGATTCATATTGTGGAATACAAAGAGGGGAACATTTTAGCATTCTGACATTGATAACTTTTGCAAAGACGAGGACAAGTGAGCACAAGACGGTACTTACTCTCTTTCCTGGTGGTCCGGAGGGACCAGACTCTCCAGTGGGTCCAGGGGAACCCTAGACAGAATTTAAATGATTTGAATTTCAAACAGTATTCATTATGTGTGCTTTACATGGCTTTTTTTTTTAAAAAAGACACACAGAATAGTGGTAAAATAAATAAAAGACACTCACGGCCTGACCGGCCTCTCCGTCATCTCCCTTGTCACCAGGTGGACCGTCTAACCCCTGTGTGAGAAATGAACAGAACCTCAGTTGTGCTGCACTGCATAGAAAACAAACTGTAATGACAAGCTAATGATGACTTAGCCATACGTACAGCTGGACCGGGCTCTCCAGGGGGACCAGGGTCACCGGGGAATCCACTTGGACCCTGCAAGTCAATGAAAGTTGCAGATTTTTTAGTTTAAGGTCACATCGTTCGTCCTTTATGTGGCGTCAGAGCAGTGTGGAGAGTACAATGATTTATAAAAATTAAATGCTGAAGCCGAAGGTGGGAAAAAATCTTACAGGGCTGCCTTTGGGACCATCATCTCCAGGGGGACCTTTAGGGCCAGGAGGTCCGGCTGCACCGGCGGGACCGGACTCTCCCTTTTCTCCTCGCTCTCCTCTTGGACCCTGGAATGATGCACAGTGTGTTTAGTAATTCTGACTCAGAGATGATAGTAGAAAACTTGAAATAAAGTTTAACAGTTCTTCGTTGGTGAAATTATTGTTGGTTCGGTGATTCTTAGTAGAAATTCGATGAAAGACAGTAAGATAACTCACATGTGGGCCAACTTCTCCCTGAAGACCGGGCTCTCCTGTTTCACCAGCATCTCCCTGATAAGAGAGAGAGAGGAGGGGGGGGTTATTAGAGGTTAAGAGAGGCACACATCATCAGAGAGGTGATTTGTTGATCCAACATTGTTCTGAAATTCCCATCAGTTACAGCAGCCCCTCACCGTCCCGGTGCCCTTGTCACCCAAATGGTGAGAGAAAGAGATGACACAAGAGATTTCAATCCATCAAGTGGTGGCAGATTGTGTGGCTGGAGCGCAGGAGGGCGCTGACCTCACTGTTCTCCGCGGACCCTGCACATATATCTTGTCTCCTTCCTCCTGGCTTATTGGATAGCTGCCCTGTTGACTCACCTATAACGCCGCACGCTATCGTTACTCACTGTCACATAACCCTAACGTCCTCCCTGCTGAGGTTTACTGCAGACGCGGCCTGCCACACCTGTTTCGGGTGGGGGGGGGATGTTAGTCCGTGTCGTGTTCGGGAGACCGGGAAGCCAATCGAATCGCAGAAGCTCTGCGGTGCCAACGACAAGCTGTGAGCTGATGTGTTGTGATAAGCATATCCAGATTTTCTCTTGCAGGAACAAAAGGCTCTGCATTGTGAGCATCAAATCTAAATTAGTGTCTGGCTGTCTTCCACAGTCGCTCTTGTTGCTGTCAAGAAATCCACTTTAAGCAGTCGGCACGCCTGTTTAAAAGCATGACTGATCCTCCTGTATTAGTGGCTCGTACTCGGCTCCTTGTGCAACGCTGCATCAGAGGAGCCCTGCAGAGGTCTTGCCTGCATCCTCGCGACAACCTGCTCCCGTTCGTGTTCGGATCTGCTGAGCTCAGGGGGAAAACGGAGAGCATGAGAGACAGCCGCTCATCGCAGATATATGAGGGATGTGTTTACAGGAGAAAAAAAAAAAGGCCTGAGCTCGGTCGCTCGCCAGCTCTCCCGGCCCGGCTACTAAAAAAGTGCCAGATCAGCTAAAGAGCTATTAGGCCAAAAGAGCGCTCGTGTTTGTTTGCACAGCGGAAGGACAGGCTATCCTCCGGGAGATTGTGAAGGAGCAAAAGGTGATTCTATTGACTGAGCCAGATGAAACAAATCACACTATCACTACGGACAGAAAGTGATGAGACGGCGCGCGGCACTGCGGCCAGCCGGCTGCAAAGGCTGCCAAAGCAGGGGGGGGGTGCTTTCATAATGAAAGAGCAGCAACAAATAAGAGTAGGAGCTGATTTTTTTACGAGAGCCGTCTTTAATAATGCATTTATCATCTTAGAATTGCAGGAGCAGTGCCTTTGAGTATTTATTCATACTGTCTCCACCCTGCAACAGTACTGCTGGGGATGGCAGCCTGTCCGGTAGATTCGCTGTGCATCTGTCACTCTGCGGCAGATAAAAAACGATCATGTTCCTGTTTAAAAAGGGGTATAATATAAATAGGCGCGGGGAATATTAATGGCGGGGAAGAGGCTTTTAAAGGGTATCATACGCAGGCTTCGCCACAAAGCACTCAAACAAACTGCCAGCACAGTTGATCCGTTACAAAAACCAGTGAACGCGATAAAAAAAAACACCTTTCCCTGCAGAAACTGTGCGCATGATCAGGTGTCTCGTAACATTAAGCCCACGTGGGGACTTCTGTTGTGTCGTCTAGCTCTCTGGAACAACCGCCTCATTATATACTTTAAAAAATTAACATGAGAGACGACGCAGTTTTTTTTTGGAAGGGAGCCAGGAAGTGCCATCTGGATCAAAGAGGCTATAGGATGATGAATTTATTATCAATTGAACGAACGCTCTCAAAACAGCCGATCAGAACAGCTCCTCCCATCCACTTGAAAGTGATTACAAAGCAGTCCAAATACAGTATTTACACGAGTGGGCGATGTCGCTTTTTTCCACTCGAGATAATGTTCCAGCAGACAATTAAATTTCTGTGCACCAAATTGATTTGATTCAATCGTTGTGGTTGAATTACAGCACAAAAATAAAAAATATCCATGTTTACTCTTTGTTAACTTAAGTGGTTTGTGTGTTCTCTTAATTGCCTGCAGGATAGACACAAGTAGTTTGAAATGAAAAGAGAAAGAAAACAATATGACTGAAGGGAGTTTATGTGACTTTGAGGACGTCTGTGTTTACATTTACACCTGCGGCAGGTTCCTGCGAAAAACAGCAATCAAAGCTACCTGGCGTCCTTCAACACAACCTCAACAAGGCTACACAACAACACAGTAGGTGAGCGAAAACAGACAGCAGAGGAGAGGTTTACCTTTTCTCCGACAGCACCAGGGTTTCCAATACCACCAGGAGGTCCCTGAGGGCCATCTGCTCCTGGAGGTCCTGAGGGGCCTCTGGGACCAGGGGGACCGGGTGGACCCTACACAGAAGAGAGGATACAGTTATGAGTAAAGGTGTTTCACCAGCAAACTTTAAAATGCAGCGTGTCGAAAAATAACAAGCTCTTACCATTTGACCAACGTCTCCAGTTTCACCTTTCTCACCAGGTGGACCAGGCAAGCCCTGAGGAGAGCGCAGAGGAGTTAATCATTCTGTTTCTCTACAGTAACATTTGACCACAGCTTGTAGTTGTTGCTGCAGCCCGTACCTGCAGCCCGACTGGGCCTGGAGGTCCAGGGAATCCTCTTGATCCTTCATCTCCCTTCTGACCAAACAGACCCTGCTGACCTCTGGGACCGGGCTCACCATCCGCACCCTGGGGATGATCGGGAGATAAAAGTGTTAATGGTACTGTTGGGATACAAACAAAGCAGATGAGGCATCGAGTGGTGTGCAAGGTGGACACTTACAGCGGGACCGGGTGCTCCTACAGGTCCTTGAGGGCCAGTGGGACCAGGTGGACCCTGCAGAGAAGAAGGAACACGTCAATTAAAACCCGTGAATCCGCAGGAGGAATGGATCAACCTCGCAATTAACGCTGGAAATGAACAACAACTCACATGTTCTCCTTTGTCACCTTTGCTTCCTTTCTGGCCGGGCTCTCCGATCTCTCCCTGCGAAACAAATGATAACAGTGTGAGAACGGAGACGGACGAAACCCTCGATTCAAAGTAATACTCTGCCGAGAGGGGAGATAAAATGTGACAACGAAGCGACGTTTAAATTTTTATCAAACACTCCCGAGAACAGAGAGCTGACGTATCGCCGCGCAAATATCTCAACAATATCCCACCTCTGAAAAGACATTTCATTTTCAATATTTCAATTACAATCTCTCCAAACGGTGACAAATATAGTTCGCCTGCATCTGACGGGGGCTTATTGTGATGAGTCACTGGCGCTACTAGCAGCCAGAACAGAACAGAAAACTAGTCCCATCCAAAACTGTTTGCACCACAATTCCCAGAGCGAACAACCTTGCGCCATCATTTCAAAGCCTCCACGTGCTGTGGGTGTTTGGAGGAATAATGTTAATAACTGCCAAATCCGAAGGCATTTACTTTTGTTGTTTTGATTCAGGCGATGCTCTTCGTGAGGCAGCGTTAGTGTCTTAAAATAAAGGCCTCGGAGCTGTTCGTTCCCCGCGGACAGGACTTAAAATGAGAAAGCGTCAGAATGTGTGTAAACATTAGCGAGTGAGATCCCTTATTTTTTTTTTATCTGCATGGTAAATACCCTCCTTGTGTTCTCCGTGTCCCCGCTCACCACGGGGACCATCGAGAGGCCAGTTAAGAACTGAAGCGTTCTTCAAAGGATAAGAGATTATCCTCTGAGCATCTCCGTGGATCATCTCCCCCCAAATGTTTTGAGAAGGGATGAGGAGTTATTCCTGCTTCTGGATGCTACAGAGGGTCACTTTCACACATTCTGTCACTGCCAAACAAAAAAAAAAATCCTCCCGCTCCTCGTTCTGTTTGTACAGCAGGGTACAAAGCCGAAACAAGGCAGGTTCACCTTTTAAAGATCTGTTAATCGATGCAAACTCTGTCAGACAAATTCCCCTCAGAGCGTTTAAGGTCACAGGGAAAGAGGTGAGAGAGTATCTGGCTTAGATCTCGTCTGTAAAGTTTAGAGTCTTTGTGAGGCGGTAGGTGTGCATGTACTGTAGATTAGCGCGTGTGTGCTCAAAGATTTAAAGCTTCAATACGGCTTTACTGAATTTCATTATAGTTCTCTCTACTTGAAAAAGGAAAACAAGTAACTCACCTTGTCTCCGTCCTCTCCAGGTGGTCCGGGAGGTCCTCCAGGTCCTGGCAGACCCACAGGTCCTTGAATACCATCTCTTCCAGCTGGGCCTTGAGGACCTTTCTCTCCCTGAAATAGATATGTTTTTTTTGTTTCATGTCAGACACGCTCAATCTGTGAAATAGTTTCTGTATGTGGCAAGCAGTCTATTTATTCTTACCGGTCCACCTTTCTCTCCAGCAGGGCCTGGTGGTCCTTGAGGGCCAGGACGTCCAGGAAGACCTGTAGGTCCGGCTGGGCCTGCAGGACCACGCTCACCAGGAGAACCCTACATCCACACCACAGAGCAATGTTAGAAATCAGACAGCAAAGCTATAACAGCAAAAACAAAAAGGAACATCAGGCACATCTACACGACCAAATAGGTCAGACCTCGTCTTATGTAAGGAGCGAACTGTGCATATCATTATATTATGTAAGAGCCTGGAACAACAGAGGGTGGGAACTTTGCTATGAAGACAGTTCCCAGAGATGGAGGCAGAATACTGAAGGTGTGAGCGAGAGAAGGAGGGTGACGAACTGAGGATGCGGATGCAGTAAGTTGTACTCACAGCGGGACCAGGTGGGCCGTGAGGACCCTCATTCCCTTTCAGGCCGTGAGCCCCCTGCAGAAACAGAATAAAAGAGAAGGCTTCAGAAAACAAACACATCTGTTGGGGAAGCACACTTCCTGCCTCGCACTGGACTGCCTCTCTTCAAACAGGGCTCAGCGTGAGATGGAAAACCTCCTACGGTCCCCAAAGTGGAGGCTGAAGGCAGACGGGGGGAGAAGAGTTATTTACCAAAAACGTCGGCAAACATCCTTTACATTACAAAGGGAAAGAGGGGTGTCGCATGATTTCTGCATCCTAGAGCGAAACAAAAAGCTGTCGCTGCCATTGATTTCCCCGACTAACAAAGTTTGCAGCAAGAAAATAGTGTGAATTGCGTAACTACCAGGACATAACTTTTGTGCAGTTAGAATGAAAAAAAAAAAAAAAAGGAAAATTAAAGAAATAAACAGCCCGGAGCACGCTGTTCCTCTTCTGTAGCCCACTCAGGGATCTGATATCACGTCTGATTCTTGAAGTTCACCACAGTCATACAGCTTACAGATTTAATAGCCCAGAACTATTATGCAATAACCAAGCTGTGAGAGATATTGAATTTGTGCGATGCCATTGTGCCCGAGCAGAAGGCGATACTAACCACAGGGCCAGGCAGACCTCTCTCTCCGGGGAAACCTCTAGGACCGGGAGGGCCGTCTTTACCTGCTGGGCCTGCGGGTCCGGGGTCACCCTGTGGATCAAAACGCAATGCTATTAATCCCGTAAAACCCCAGCGTGAACAAACATCATTAAATATTAAAACAGAGCTTCAAGATTCACCTTGGCTCCTTCCTTCCCTGCAGCTCCGGGTAGACCTTGCTCACCAGGTGGGCCTGGGGGTCCAGGGTGGCCTCGATCTCCCATTGGTCCAGTCTCACCTGTTGGACCCTACGATCGAAAAACAAATAAATAAATAAATAAATAAATAAAACATGCACGCTACAGCACAAAACCCCTTTTGCAGAGGAGGTGTGAAGAAGAGACATTAGGAGGAACTCGGAGAAAATCTGCAATTTGATACAGAAAAAAAAAAAGAAAAGCTACAATTTCTCCATTTATTACAAAACGTGGCGCGAAGAAGCGGAGCATTTGCTGCGTGGGAGGCTTACTAGTCATTAAGGCCACATACAGCTCCGTTATCATCGATGTTCTCAGCTGGCACTAGCAGAGCGGCTGGGAGGGAAAGTCTGTTAAACGTTTATGCATAATGGATGAAGATCCCTTTTGCTAATATGAAGGAGGACAAACACTTGAGTCGCGGCTCGTATAGGTTCAAAGATTAATCCAATTCTTTGGACCGGAGAAACAAAAGCCTGAGTGTTTTCGTAACTCTGGTAAACACTTAGTGCAAAATGCAGATTCCTTATTTTTCTGCACAGAAACACAGAATCAATACGAGTTACGCAACCAAAACAACAGTCGGTGAGTCAACTGATAATATCATATTAGACCCGGAACAGGAAGACGGTCGGAGACTGTGACTCACCTGAGGTCCGACCACGCCTGGAGGACCAGGGGGGCCGGTCTTGCCTTGGAATCCCTGAAAGAAGAGAAGAAAACAGAGCTGTCATTCAAACGACTCTGGAGAGTGCAGATGAAGCGCTGAGTATTCAGACTCGTTTCTACTCACAGTCTCTCCTCTCTGTCCAGGATGTCCAGGCAGCCCGTCTTTTCCTGCAGGTCCCTGAGGAAAACATACAAAATATGAATGAGGTACACAGAAAGGCATTATGGGTAGGGGCTGGGTATCAGTATAGCAGTATAACAAGTAGAATCAATAGTACAAGGCAAATGAAACCTGAATTCAGACCTGCAACTACTAATCGATTGGTTGTCAACTATTAAACTGATTGCCAGTTAATCGGTTTAAGTGTATTTTTTAGTATTTTCCTCTGTGAAAGTGAGATGAATATCTTTGGGTTGTGAACAAAAGTCAAACATCTGAGGACATGATCCCGGACTGTAGAGCACGACACCATATTCTCACATTTTATATACCAAACAACTCATTGATTAAGACAAATAATCATTAATTTAACATGAGCCACCTAAACAATAGATATTATGACTTTGCTTGCACGCCTGCGACATCTGATACAAATAGTTCACTCTCTGTTGTTTTAATGTAACTGTTAATAGTGTCAATCGTTTGCCTGTGTGCGCTGGAATACAGTTTTTTTTGTGGTCTACTGTGTTCACGCCACACCTGTTGATTACTTTACGTAAAAGAAAAGGTTACTTGGCTAAATTACACGTTTTTGTGCATTAAAACTTCAAACTATCGAGACAAAAACAGCTCTAGTTGGTCAAAAAGCTTCCAAATTGAAGTACTCTATGGTGTCGGTATCACTTTAAACGAACAGTGTGAAGCATCTCTCGATCAAAACAGTGGGAGCTGTCTTCATTGTTGAGCGACCTCCACTGCAGACTGAAATGTTCACAGACTGGGTTGATTTTTCTAAAGCTTTATTCACGTTGTGTTTAGCCTCGCTCGCCGACTTCCTCCCTCAATGTCCCCGACTCGCTCAGGCGACCGCATGAGATGCAGTCTGACCTTGACGTCTCTTTGAACATCGTTGGAAACATTTGGTACAATGCAAGAACACTACAAACAAAAGATCTAGGTGGTTTTATATTTCTAAGGGTGCTAGTGTCATTGGGTTTGTATGCAGTGTTGTGTGTTGTCTGAGTCTGGACTTACAGGAGGGCCCTTTGGTCCGGGGAAACCAGTTGGTCCCTGAGGGCCTGGCAGACCCTGAAACAAACAAATGATTCCTGATCAATAATAAGTTCTCTCTTACAGAAAAAGATTCTGATGTTATGAAACCAAAATGTGCCTCGATGACAGCGTGACGGCACGTACCCTCTCTCCTGGAGGTCCTGGTGGGCCGTCATTCCCTGAGTTACCCTGAGGAGACAAAAGGGTAAATGGTGAACTTGTACAAAATATAAATATGCGAGACAGTGGGAGTGAAATGTTCTGTGCACCTTTGGTCCAGCTTTTCCTGTTGGTCCTCTCGGTCCTCTCTCTCCTCGAGGGCCCTTTCAGAGAAAGACAAAGTGGTTAAAAATCACAGAACGGGTCCTCAGAGAATATTTGTGACCTGAAAATGCTTCGCAGCTGAATCGTGTGGGTTCCCCCCCTCAAGCATCGGTCAGGCTGAACCTCCGCGTTCATTCTGCTGCCAAGCTCGCCATCTGTACATAAGCAGGAGTCTGCTGAGTAAGACTAACCGTCGGTCCTCGCTGTCCGCGTGGGCCAGGCTTTCCTGCCGTTCCCTGTGGACACGAAGAACACACACCATGATCAAAGGAGGGGCACTCGCATCATTAAGAGGCTGCATCCTCTCGGAAGAGCCCATCTAATGCCAGCAGACAGTCACATTTGCAAACACGCTTCAACAGAATTGAGCCATTTAGGAGCTCTGAGATCTCTTATCATTAATTACTCATTTCCAGAGCGCCATCCATGTTTATCTTCGCTTACATTAAATTCATAGCAACCACAGAATGGGGCATTTTAATCAACAATAACGCACGATTTAATGGTTTAAAAGCAACATTATCACCGCGACGGCTGCATACAACTTTAATGAGAGAACAATTATATCTTTTGTGTGGCTTTTGAGTTCCTGTGAGAAAGTGTTAATGGGCACCGCTATGCCTTTCGGCCTGGGAGCTCGCTCTCATAAACTTCACAAATGTTTCGTGAAGATGAAAAGCTTTGTGCGCTCTTGGCCCATTCGCGGCGAAAAACACCATCACTCTTTTTGCGGGGCGAGCTAATGGCCCGTCCCTTTAAACAAAGAAGATGAAACATTGCTCAGCCACCGCTACGTGATAAACAACGCTTTTCAGTGCTTTCGAAATGAGTTGTGTAAGTAGTAATGAAGAAGAAATGCAATTGTCTTTCTGTCCTTGGTGAAAATCTTTATTTTAGAGCCACACAGCTACCTCTGTGTTGATAAATCCGGAGCGGCGGCGACAGCAGCCTGTCTCCAGCTCTGCGCCTGTATCGATCCAACCCTTGTAGGGATGAGAAGAATAATAAGAAGTCTATCTGACATACCCGAGTTCCTTTCTCTCCGTTGGCGCCAGGGAAACCTTGGAAACCCTGAGATCCCTGCATGTGCAGAAAGAAAAAACTAATTAATCATTCAAGAGACAAACCTTAAATATTACATCTCCCTTGTTTATTCCCCCGAGATATCCGTCAAGTATTAAATGCAACAGGAGATTAGGTGCACCGTAAATACGAGCAGATGTCACATCAGGGGCAGAGCGCTGACACCAAAAGGCATATTCAAATCCCCGTGTCTTTGATCAGGGAGCTTCAAGCACGTCCAGTTGTCAGACTGCAGCTTTGGCTCGGAGAGGCTAAATGATGAGCCATCAAAAGTGCAGCCCTCACACGCACACGCATTCATCTTTCATTCTCTTTCAAATCCACACAGGGACGTGGACGGCTGCCGTGTCTATTATGAAGCGGGTTTTAAAGTTACTCCATACCGAAATCTGTGACAACAATGTTTAGAAATGCGTGCGCTCACTTACCTTTGGTCCTTGTCTTCCTGGGTATCCTGGCAATCCGGGAACTCCAAGTTTACCCTGCGAACAAGAAAAGGCACATTTGTTTTTAGACGAACTGATAATCCTGACTTTTCGGTTCTTGAGTTGGAACTTTTGCAATACGCAGCAGCTTAACGAATGGTTCATTAAGTATTTTGCTGTTTGTGAATAAAATATCAACTAAAGTCCTACAATGCTAGATCCTACAATTCCCATAATGCATTTCCTCTTAAACGTCTTGCATCATCAGGGTTATTTGTGAGCAGCGTTGTGTAAAAGTACCCAAAGTCGCACTTGCATAAACGTAGATAGATATTGAGTGATATGTGACTTTGGTTAAAGTGTAAGTAGTACTGGAGTAAAAGTCTTAAAGTATCTGATATTAAATGTACATAAGTATCAATTCCCACATTATGTACTTATACACTAGTTATACATTTAATATATGATACACTCAGCATTTATTTGTCTTTGTACATCAGATATCTAGTGTTTTTCTGGGTTATATCACAGAAATAATGTGTCATTTTTGTCGCCTGATGAATATTTTGTCAAACTAAATGTAAGACAAGCAGACTGCATCCTGCCTCCACGCTACATTTGTCCAGCTGGGGATGTAAACAGATTTCAACAGTTGTCTTACTGGTAGTAGAACTGCATTAAAATATGAACAAGCACCTGCTGAACACAGTGCGTTGATTAGAAGCGGCTCAGCGTTTGAACGTGGAAATGTTGGCTGCCGTGCAGGCGCTAATTAAATATGAAAATGACTCAGCTGTTGCCTCACGTGTGATCCAGATCAGACTGGTGTCTACATCCATAATGCAGTCGAACCGCCATAATGCAAATATGTGTACAGTTCACAGTCAACACATGTGTCTCATTATACATGGGAAGCTTTAAGGGTAATGAACACATCACCCTTCGGCTCGTGACTCGATGATACTTGACGTCAGCTCAAGCCAATTTCCGAGCTTTTAGAGAAAGAGCGTTAAGAAGCTGCATCCTCTCCATGAAAGAAGAGTTATTCTTAAGTATTGTCAACAACAGCTGACTCTGTGTTCGGCTTAATAAATAATCTTAAGAACTGAATCCATCGGATGCGCCACGCTGGCAAGGAAAAAAGAAAAAAAAGTTTGCCGTTCAAAAGAGAACGATCGCAAAAACAATTTTCCTCGTTAAGCCCTGCTGAGCTATAATCTGAGATCACACATGCGACTGATGATACAAAATATAAAGTTTTTTATTCCGTTTTATCTGACGGATAAACTGATACATCCAATTTAGGCAGAGGGGATATCCTGCCTGTGTGATACCAGTGTTGTGGCTGTAGAAGCTGAACTGGCAAAAAGAGGCTCACCTTCTCCCCGTTCGGTCCAAGAGGACCAGCATCTCCTGGGAGACCCGAGCGACCCTTTGGTCCTTCGGGACCGTCCTCTCCTCTGGGTCCGGCTGGGCCGAGCTCTCCCTGGAAGCACAGGAAGTCACAGAGGTCACATGCTTATCCAACAGCTGAGGTTCAACGTGCAGAGTCATGGTGCTGGAAGGCTGTTTTGTTTTGTTTTTTTACATTCACTGCTGAAAGTGCTCACTGAAGCATCCACGAGCAGTATGTGTGACATCACATCCTCGTTCAGTATTCAGCGTTATACTCTCATATTTTAAACATGCAGCAACCACGGAGAGTTTAGCTAGAAACATAGTTTACCCTTGTGCATCCTACCAGACATGTTAGATGTATTCCTTCATCACCATAAAAAGAAATAAATTAAAAAAACATAAACATAAAGCCACATGAAAAATAAATTCTCTTTGCACTGCATATTTTATCCCGTCAATTATTTAAGGTTGCCTAAAGTGGGGCCCGCCATCAGGTTTGATTTCCATTTTAATTTGAATAAATCACAATAGTAATCATTGTTCGTGCTGTTTTATTATTTGGGAGGTACAAAACATTCACAGGGGGACACTTTGCACCGGAATTCAGTCAAGTACAGAACTTGGTATTCTCGTACCATCTTGCATTTTAACAATATGATGTGTTTGCTTACTTTTGGCCTGTGGCGTTCTGTTAAATTCGAGGGTTTTTTTTGGCTCTCGTAAGGAAAAAGTTTGAGCACCAGCTAACTAACTAACTCTTCTTCTCTGCCTATTGCTGGTACATTTCTGGGGTGCTTTACTGCCACCAACCATGTGGAAAGACGACGTTACACACTAGTATTACTGCCCTCTACAGACAAAACTAGTAGTAAGATAGTTAAAAACTCCACCTTTAAACACCTATTTACTCAATCAGCTTCTTACTAAGGTCCTTCATGAGTGTGACATTAAATGCTAAGGTAACAAGTTTGAATTATTTCACATGGAAGGAGCTGCATTTGAGGGGTTTTCTTTTCTGTGCTCTTCTCACTCAGTTGGTGATGTCAATTTTCTTCAACCACCAATCGGGATTTGGGAATATTTCAACAAACATTTCATGAGTTTTAGTTTGGTTAAATTCACTCTCAATAAATAATAGCCAAGGTCGTTTTTTTTCTTTTCGAACGTTGGGGAACATGTGAGGCCATCGATATTGTTCCTTTGCGACACGTCACGTTCTTACACATTCACATCCGTCGTATGAGTACAACTAAAAAAAAAAACCCACATTTTTCTTCTCAAGCCAACAAGGTACTCAGGTCGCCCGGCTGTGAGCTGTAAAGTTGTTTAAAGCCTATTTTCCCTCGCTGCCTGCCCCTCAAAGCAGTTAGCGACCCTATTATTGCCTCTCTCTGTACGTGCGCTCCACTTCTAGCGGGACACACGCTAAATGACAGAGTACAAACTCGCTCTGACAACCAGTCGCTGCTGCGGAGGCCCAGCGGTGTGTGAAAGGTATCTAGTTAAAGGCTTTTTGCAGAGTTGCACAAGCGAGCGGAGGGGAAGGAAAAAAAACGAGCGCGCACACCCACACTTGGAGTTTACACATAAAACGGCATCAAGCAAACTGTACTTGACTCACACTTGCAAGCTCATCAAAGGGAACACTTTAAATTGAGCACTCACACACACACACACACACACACTTTCGAAGGGATGCTTAAAAATGAGTCATTTAGATTCTGGTCCATGTGTGTCTCCTCCAGAGCAGAGGGCCTCCTCAACCCCTTGCTTTCATGTGGATTTGCTGCATCTCCAGAGAAAAACAGGCTGCAGCCCCATGCCTCTCTCTCCAGTTTGATGGGGTTTAAAGTGCCATTGATTCCTCCTTCCTCTCTCTGCTCGGCTAGCCTGGTCAGGGGACCGGCGGTTTTGATGTTTGAAGTACGAGCCGGGGCGAAGAATGTTTCTCACTGTGAAAGACTGTTTTCTTGCTGCTTGACTTTGTAAATCCCTAATGCAGTTTGGGAAGCTGTTCCCGGGTACGCCTGTCAAACTTGAGCTTTCCTCCTAAAGTTGTCGAGGCTCAGACTGACGGGGGAAGTGGCCGAGGGCGGGAAAAGAATCGGAAACTGCTCGCGTGAACACACACACGCACACACACTAGCAGCCTAACAACACCGCAGTCCATTTCAACAATATGTTATGTTTGCTCATTACCCACAATTCAACAGTACTCGCAGAGGCTTAGACCATAAGGGCTTTATGTGTCGGAAGTGTTTCGTACTTTCGCCGAGTTCAAGTAAAGGTCACCTACAACTAAAAACTTATGCAGCACTGTTATCCCGCGCTCTGTCTGAAAAGCTCTGTTTTAGCGCCTGTCTCTTTAAGGCCGATCACCCAGTCTGACCTGATTGGTCAGCTCACACATGCCCGACTCACTGTTGCCCTACAACAACACAGCAGCTGTTCTAAATCGATTCTTACGTGTCGAACTAGCCCGCAAGACACAAATCATGCAATTGTGTGACATGGTGATGTAGTGTGATGTCACAAAGTCGCATAATTAAAGGCAAGTCTACTGACGAGGCGTTTGAGGGGCAGTGTTTTCTGTGGGAGAGAGGAGCTTCTGTTGGACTAAAAACTACACACAACACTGACAGAAAGAAAAAAAAAATAGCCTCCTTTAATATTTTTCTCTTCATGAGAACCTCATGATATTAATGTTAATTAACATCGTCATCAACCATTGACTAATATTGGTTAGTACGTTTATTAACATGTGTATGGATGCATGAATACCTTATTATTATTATTAAATGTTTACTAGATCATTAGTTTACTGTTGATTAACTGTTAGTTAATGCTTATTACTGCATTCATGAACGTTGAATGAACCCTTACTGTAAATGTACCATAATAATAAATACGAATAATATTAAATAACATACTAATAAATAATAGTAATAATAAACCAAACCGCAGCTCTCAGGATGTGACTGACACACACTTACCCTGTCACCCTTGATACCCATGTCTCCCTTGAAGCCGGGGAAGCCGTCTTCTCCCTGGCAGGAGAATAAAGGAGACAGAAGGAGGTGAGGATGTAACGAAGGTGAACGAACGGCATAATACAGATGCTGAAACCATTTGTGAGGCATTCACACACACACACTCTCAAAGCCGAGCACACACAGATGTTGAGTCTTGGCAAGATCCCCTGTTGCCATAGAAACTCTTGATCGTTTTTTTTTTTTCTTTTGCTTCTGTGCCAGCAAAAGTCAGAATACAGGATTTCATTGAGATAATCATTAGCATCATGGATCAAGTGTCACCACCATAATCCCTACAAGCACTACAGTTCCTCTGAAGTTCACACAGTCACTTTTCTCTCCGCCAACAGTCGGCGCTCTCTTACCTTTTCACCCTTTCCTCCTTTAAGACCGCGAACACCGTCGGCTCCCTGTGATGCAAGAAGAGACAGAGGTTATGTACAAACATGGCGCATGTCGGACGAGCAGGAGCAGTTGGGATTCTGAATCTCCACCAACGTGATGATTAGTTTCTCCAATAATAGGTCAGAAAAGTTGTTGGATGTAATTCGTGGATGCGTTCAGGTGTTGTTTGACTGTGAACTACTTTTTTCTTGACCTTTCAACTCGTCTTCTCAGAAAAGAGCGCACACTTCAGATCCAGACCCTGTTATCCAGAAGTCAAGCCACCCGTGTGATCTCCTCTCTCGGCGGAAGCTTTAACGATCGAATCAATCGCAGCTTCTTGCTAAGATTCTACTCGATGGGATTTCTTTTGTCTAGGTTTTATCAGCTGCTGATGACAGCGGACGAGAGAAGGGCAGCGCGCCTCGAGCCGTTATCAGCCCCTGTGACTAACCTCAGCGCCACCTGATGTGAGCGAGGTGATGTAAAGTCTGACAGGAGGACTCTCGGTGCTTAATCTCTGCGTCCAAGATCATTTTTATGCCTCTGTGACGAGGCCAGTTTAGCATTCCACGCTTTTCTTCCTTTACTTTTAGCAGAAAATTAGATCTTAAAGTTTGTTGAACAGCTTCTTTTTTATAAACTCACACCCGTTAGCTGACAAACCTTGAAAATAACAACACAGATTTTCTTTCCAAAGGCATTTCAGCTAAAGATAATGGGCAACTATTAGCCCATAACAGTTATTAATTACAGGGTAGAACCAGCTGATGAGATCACAAATGAATTTATTAGTGGTTGATAATCATCTCACCTTCACGCCTCGGGGCCCAGGATAACCGATGGGTCCTTGAGGGCCAGCGGGGCCCTGGGGAGATAAATGTTCGGTAAGAGTTTTGCAGCACACAAGCTATTACTGTACACACACACACACATGCACCCGCAGCGCTACTGTTATCTCCATTAATGCAAAAGGTTTTATGCAAATGTGTCTGAAGTAGGACAAAGACGTAGCGGAGCCGAAATACATTCGAAATGCGAAGCTCCAAAAACTGGAGAAAAGTGAAGAGCGAGAGATAAAAAACTTACCAGGTGTCCTTTCTCTCCATTAGGCCCTTCCTTTCCAGGGTGACCCTGTGAATTATTAAGAGAAATGTTATTGCATCTCATTCCAGGATAATTACTGCCATAAATACTACAACACCCCCTTTAACTGAGGGATTAAGTTGTAAAAGTATGAGAGGACGAATCAAGCTGGAAAATTGGAATAAGGGCCTTTGGAGTTCAATCCCATTTGGGATTTTCATCCTTAACGCGCAGAATTAGAAAAACAGCGCTACCGGCTATTACTGCGCTCTAAAAGCCGAGACTGCCGTTTTGGGACTTCACAATACACTACACACATACTGTACATGCATGTGCACACACACACACACACACACATTATGCAGAAATCTAATATGGATGTCTGGTGAAAGGGAGACGGAGGAATGGAAGGAAAATCGATAGTATTCTCCTGAGACAAAAGAAGCTCTGCAATCCCTCCGGTGGTCTTTTAGCGATGAAGAGAGGATGGAGAGGGAAATAAATACTGAGGAGAGGACTGACATGAGGGGCATGCAGGGGGCACTGACACTGACAGAGAGAATACTGCAGTTGATGGAAGATGCAACAAATGGGTTCATCTAAAAAAAGGAGGGTGTATAAACGGCAGACTCTGACAGCCATTAGAGGAGCAGAGGTCCTCGTACGGTTTCCCTTTTACATTTCCCTATACACTCTCTCTATCCGCTCTTTCACCACATCCCACCTATTTTTTCACACCATCTCTCTTCATTCATATTTCACAGCCTCCCTTGTCTCCGTCTCCTTTAGGTGCCACCTGGTGCCTTTACCGTTAGCGCAGGTGTCTCCTGTGCAGTCTGTGTTAGCATGCATGCGTCTGTGCGTGGGCGGGCTGTTCCACTGTTACACAGCTGGAACTATGTGTTGTCTCAGACATATGTTTCAGCCGAACAATTAACTCAGAGTGTTTGTAATGTGTGAAGAGGTTCTGAGATGTTGAGGCGGAAAGAGGCTGTTACCATTTCTTGATAGCTGTCTTTTTCTTTTTTCTTATATAGAACTGAAATGTACACTTTTTTTCCTATGTGTTTCACTTTTTTGCTGTTTGCACAGTTTGACAGAGTTGTTGCAGCTCATTGAATCTTGGACGTTTGGTACATGAACTCACCGGAGGACCATCAGCTCCTGGCATTCCTGGCAAACCGGGCTTTCCAGTTGGTCCCTAGATCAGAACACAAGACAAGATGTTAAGGCAAATAAGACATCACAATGTTAGCTAACAGGTAGCATTCGAAGGTTAAAGGTGTTATAAAGGGCTGTATAAACGAAACTAAGAGTTTATAGCAATCTACTGGGGCAATACGGTACTGAGCTAAATGCTAACACCAGCATGCTAGCATCGGATTGGAGCTATTTTTGTAATCAGTAAATAGTTTCAGTCATTTTCTGGTAAAGAAAAAGTCAGCCATTGGTCGGTTATAGCTGGCTTTTTTGTCATGTATGACAGTAAATGAAGATTATTCTGGTTTTTGACTGGTGGTTGAACAAAAGAAGCAATTTGATGCCCAGGGACATTTTCTTGGACCAAATGACATCAAGTTGTTTAAAAAAACTGGTAGATTATCGATTATAAAAGAAACTATTAACAAACATGCCCACAAGAACAATGCTAACATGCTAACACCCTAACTCTGGCATGATGTTTACAATGTTCACTCTTCTAGTCTGCAGCAAACAATGGTGGGTTGCAGCTCTCTAGCTAATATGCTCACAACAACAATGCTAACATGCTAATGTTAGGCAGGTATAATACTTACAATGCCCCACATGTTCACAATTGTAGCTTACGTGCTAGCATGCTTTCATTTGCTAATTGGTACAGACGAGGTTGGCATTAACGTTTTACTACATTTGGTAATGAAGTATTCAACAAACTAAAGTGTTGTGCTGATGCTGCAGCTAAACAAGAAGTCGGGGAATCACCACAGTTCATCCCGTGTACCAGAGTCAATGTTGCATGAAACCGTGCGGCTGCTTACAGCGGCCATTTTCATTATTAAATCATCCGGAGTGAGTGAGTCTGTGTTTCTATGATTCATGATCAACCTGGGCCACTGTTTACTTTCTGAACCAACACCCTCAAACAAATGGTCTTGTATCTCGTCTCCACTCTGTTCTTTTTTTTTTTTCTTTTTACTTCACAAGGCCACAAGCTCTCTGGTTATATTATTTAACAGTCACGAGAAGCAAAAATATCCTGCATTATTCATCCTTAAACTCAAACTGTTTAATAACAAAACTCAATAACCTCCGCATAAGCTGGCAGATATGATTTAGCTGAGATTGGATTAAAATGTATCAGGGTTTAAATCTGTAGCGTCTACCAGGTAGTATTCAGGGGGGCTGCGTTGGAGACGAGAACGCGTTTTGCATAATAGTGTGATAAGCATTTGGAGCTGAATAAGATAGCAACTTGGCTTTCAGCTCATGCAAATGAATGAGATAATTTCCTGCAATTTTTTTCAAGATTTTGGGGTTTGTGTTTATTAACATTTTATCACGCTGGCAGTTTTTTTTTCTTCTTTCTTCCGGGGGAGTTGCATATTAAAGTTTCTTATAGAGTCGATCATGCGATATCGTACCTTCTCTCCTGGAGGTCCGATGGCTCCTTGGGGGCCCGGGAGTCCCTGTGGACGGAATACACAATGCTCAAAACATTTTATTTGATGGATTGGGGAGAAATCTAAAGTCAGGCGCAACCTGTTCATCACTCACCTGAGCACCTGGGTTGCCTTGCTGTCCGGGAGGTCCTGGCTCTCCTTGAGGTCCCTGGAAAGAAAGAGAGAATAAAAGAAGCCATTTTTAGAAACCTCGTTATAAATACAGAGATTGATTATGTTATTTACTTGAGTTAAAAGCCCCGTGAGAAGCTAAGACTGATTTCTTTCACCATATGGTCGATTAAAAGTGAAATGCAGAACTGAACAGATATAAATAAGCGTCTGTCCGGCAGCACATCACTGCATTATTACCTTCTTATACCCCAAAAAGGCCGTAATTTTCAGACAAATAGCAACAATTTCTCGCTCTGGATCAAGCTAGACGACACACACACACCTGCTTTTTCCAAATGAAAGAAAAACTGCTGAACCACAAACACACGACACCTTCCCGCTCAGATAACTGGCAATCAATTACGTTGCCCACCCCCGTGCAAGAGTCTGGGAAAAGCTGTTGATCTTCCATCTCTACCTAGTTGGACCGTTTCCCGAGCTGCTGTCAGCCAGATATTCTCTCATTACAGTCAGCCGCTACCAAGAAATTGACCTGGAATGATACGACTGGCCGTGGCGGACTGCTCAAATAGATCCAAACACAGTCGGCCTATTCTTCATTATCTGCTAAATATCCTCTGATTGTACTGCTGTGTGTGTGTGTGTGTGTGTGTATGTGTGTATGTGTGTGTGGCTCAGGAGGCGAGGAAGAGATGAGTGCGTTGTATTTTTTTTTTAGAATCAGTTGTGTGTGTGTCAGGTTTTTAATCTGGAAAACGGAGAATGTCGAATACAGAATAATTGCATTCTAATCAATTCCAGATTCACTTACGATGTTTCCTTTGGGTCCGGGGTGGCCGTCCATTCCGGTAACGCCCTGCAGCAGAGGAGATGAACACATCGTTTAGTGCATGTGTGTACGAGCAGGTCAGCAAATCTGTAATCCACTTCAAGAGTTATTATTTTGGGCGGTACTACTAGCTGTTAAATGCAGAGTATGTATTTTTCTGCCGCTTGGGTTCCTCTCAATCGAACCAATTAAACCAACAGATGTAGTTGGAGGACTTTGTGTAATAGTGCGGGAGGTTGTTGTCTTCATTATTAAACAACCACCATGGTCGATAAAAATACACCCGATGTGACTCAGGCGGAAACAAAGTGGCGTTTTAATGTTTGTTTCACATGAATTTTAGTACCTAAAGCCGACTTCCCTCCTCACTGTCTGATGTTTCCCTGGAAGTTCGAGTGACAAGCCACCAAATGTAGCACGACCTTCGAGTTCTCTGAGTTTGTACACAGTGTTATGTATTCATCCTGCAGAGCGAGGCAGAAGAAAACAGGAATCCAACAACTTATCTCTGTTTTCTTTTAGGAAGCCTCTCGATGTGAAGGCAGACAGGGACGGTTCTGACCCGTATTAACTTAACCCCTGACCCTGGATAAAAGTAGGTCCTATGTTAGGCCCAATCCCAACACAACCCCCTAAAACCGGCTCTCAGGGGCAAACTTCAAACTGAGGGTTAAAAGAATAACCAATATCAATAAATACTAGCTTGCTGATGTCTTGGTAGCTAACTAGCTTGTATTTCAATGTTGCATTGATGTGATATGAGGCCCGAGTTGTTGGTACCGCTCCTCTAACATCAGATCAGACTGGCAGGGTCGGAGCACGGGTCGCTAACGTTAGCCTATAAAGCACCTGCTATTGGTCAGGTAATGAAGCAGTGTCCATTTTTATTTGATGACTTGATTGATAGCGTGAAGTTGTTGAATGATTTGTGAGTGTCTCTGCTTTTTATCTCCACCAGATAAACGGCATTATAAATACATCAGGATCACCACATTGACGACTGCTTTGGGATAATATGTTTCTTACAAAGCTAATCCGAATGAGGAAACGTTATTACATCTTTATATCTGACTGTAGACAAGTTTATAAAGTTGGTTGTACGCCACACTTTGGTTTTTGCATCCTCGCTGTCTGAATTCGAGCGTATGATTTATTGTATATGAGATGTCCACATTCCCGCACAGACATACAGCTTCAAAATGAGCCGCCTGATTGATGTGTTAAATTAAATCTGCTGAAACGATATGAGCATTTGGTTTTGGCTTCGCTGTAGACACTTGTCTGAAGTGCCGAAGTCAAATTCAATAACATATGCTACTCTTTTATGTATGCCGCCTGAAATATATTGAGTTTTCTATTTCCCTGCGGATGTTGTTTGCATTGTCTTCTGTGCTTGTTCGCCTGTGAGATGGCACAATATGGACTCTGCTCTCCAAACAGTAAATCTATTGTAACAGAATAGATATGAATAGGTGAGAGGAGGGGGACTCACGGGGGGTCCGGGAGGTCCCTGAGGTCCTTTTGGTCCCAGCAAACCGCGGGGCCCCTAGGAAACAAGAAAAGAAATGAGATTGAGAACGATATCACACCTGCGAGAGGACTGCTGAATTATTAAACACGTGCAGCTAAATCAAGTTTTCAAAATTATACTTCTGGAAACAACCTGACTTCCCGAATGTCCTTGAGGATATTCGACAGAGTCGGTGAGGGGAAGCTGAAACCGCTTCCTTTTTCTTTTCTTTTTTTGTTTTGGTCTTTACTACACATTTCCCACAGCTACGCCTCTTGAACAATGCTTTGAATCTCTGCGGTTTGCCTCACAGCCACAGTTACCTAACAAGACGTATTGTCCTGGCAGTGTGGATGCACACCGATGCAGCACACCCTGGTGGACAAATTAAGTCATGACAGCAGCTATTAGGGTTTCTCCTTGCTTGTCTTTCTTCCCCCTCTGTGGGGAATAACCCGCCAGTGAGGGTGGGAGGCTATTATAACAAGCTTGATGTGAGCTGCCTGCATTTCTCACCTCCAAAAAAGGTACTAGAACACCTGATCACCGCACACATTATGGCTATATAGTGCTAAATCTCCTCTTGGATGTGGCTGGTGTCTGCAAGATGATGTACGGCGTCATCAGACCATATGATTGCCCGCTAACACAATGACATGATGAGAGCGGACGCTCGGCTCTCGGCTCTATGCTGCAATCTCTCAGCGTTGTGAGGCTGGATGGTAAGACATGTGATCACTCACTGGTTCACCAGGAAGTCCCCTGGGTCCGATCTCTCCATCATCTCCCTGGGAAAGAGAGGGAGAGAACGGGTCAGAACGTGGAACAGACAGTGAATGATAATGGAGGAGAGAGTGAGGATGTGTCTGTGTGTGTGTTACGAGGATGAGGAGATAATAGGGAGGCATGAAGGAAAAAAGTAAGGGAGGAGGGGATCGGGTTGCATCAGCTGTGGGTAATGAGGATGGTTGGGGGAGATCAGAAGCAGATAAAGGTGTGCAGAGATGAAGTACATTAAGAGAAGGAGAGCAAAGCGGAGAGCGGAAATGTGGGCGCTGATGAGAAAGGTGAGTTTGGTGAGAGGAAGAGGTTCGGCTCGGAGTAATTTGTGTCTTTCTGCAGGATGAAGATAGCAGATGAGATGGATCTGACACGAGCTTTAGTTCTACCGGGCCTCTTAGGCTGAAATAACAAAAAGAAAATGCAGGAAAAGAAACTGATGAAAGAGAAAGATGTGAGGTCTGTTTTTTTCTGCATTACCCTCTCTCCATCCTCTCCGGGAGAGCCAGGAGGTCCGGAGGGTCCGGATTCACCCTACAACAACAAACGTCAAGATTTTTTAACAGTAGCACACATCAAAACAAACACACACACCTTTCATACACACCACAAAACAACTCACTCTGTGTCCTTTTTCACCAGGAAGTCCAGCCAGACCATCAAACCCTCGGTCTCCCTGCGGAGCAAAGAAAGAAAAGTTGCACACATTTTTGTACAGACGGGCTTCAGAAACACACTTTTTAAAAAAACAGCATTATGAAATATGGCACAGTGAAGTGTGTCATGAATGTGGCAGACAAGGTACCTTGGGTCCAGACTGTCCTGGCATGCCCCTGGCACCGTCAGATCCAGGACGACCCTGTAAAAATAACAACAGTTACGTAACACGTCTGCAGACAGAACACTGCAAACATACAACGAAGGCTAGAATAGGCCCCGCTTTTGAATTCAGCACTCTCAAATGTATATAAACGACTGTGTGAGTAGCAGAAAATATGTTGCATGCTTGGGCGTCCCAAATCGGTTTGTGTCACGCTTACCCTTCTGCCAGGTTTTCCAGGTGGGCCTTGGGATCCCAGAGGACCACGTGGTCCCTGAAACACAAACACATATATGAATCTCAAAGGCATTTCTTTACGTTTAGGTCTCCATCTTGGAAAATTGTACCAAAACATGAAAAGCGGCACATAACTCAGTTTGCTACAACAAATAAAATACGACAGTAGTTTAACAATATAAGTTAAAATGTTTTAGATGAAGGATTTATTCAACACAGTTGTTTCTTCTCCTAATAAATTCATTTTAAAAACTAAATTTCACATTTTTCTCATACCTGAGGACCTGATTCTCCAGACTCTCCCTTCAGTCCTGATACACCAGGAGGACCCTGAGGAGAAAAATAAGTTAGAAAATGTGATCGACACTAAACTAATAAAAGTGTTCAACTCAGCTACAATATTCATTGTGTTTACAGCACTACAATATCTGCTGAACAAACTGCTGACGTAAAGACTTTGAGTCGGTGCCGTGAGGGGATACCTACCAGAGGGCCGGGCCTGCCAGTCAAACCCATCGGACCTGTGGGGCCGCGCATGGCGAGCTGAACACAGAGAGGAAAAAGATTAGCAAATACAAAATTAGATAAAAATACATAAAGGATCAAAGTCTGAAACATTCAACCGATATATGATTAAATTTAACGTGCATTCAGCTATTTGCACGTGTGTGTGTCTGCTGTAAGTGTATTTGTGTGTGTTCATGCGTTTTCTTTCGTAAGTTTGATAATAATATGAAACTGTTAAAATAAAAATGATAAAACAGGTTGTAGAAAAATGTATCTTTATCTTCATCTGTGTTTTTATACAATAGCTCAGCTTTAGTAAAAAGCTTTAGGAAAATAACAAAACAATGAGAAAGTGTAAGAGGAGGTGCAGAGGAAGCCAGTTTGTAAAAACAAGGACACTGGCTGCTGCAGTGTGATGTGTCTGTGTGTGAACTGTTACCCTGGCCTGCTGCATGATGGCTTGCATCTGGGCCTCCTGTGCGGATACAGCGGGTCCCTTCTGTCCGGAGTCGCCTCCAGCGCTCATTCTGAACTGTGGAGCGAATCACAGATCCAGTAAAGATGTGACCAGCACACATTAATCACTGACGACACGCATCACGATAATAGCCGAGACAAATGTGGAATAAGGAAAAAGCGCTCCAGGGAAACAAATATCAGCTCTAAACAATATTTTCTTTAGTACAGAGGACTCATCTTGAAACTATGCAACAGATGTTGAACTACAGTAAGCGTTGGCCTCCAGCTGCCAAAACCAGAAATATCAAAAGCAGCCTCTGCAGGCCAGCAGCTGCACATTTTACTGGCATCTGGTGGTGATAAGCAGGAATTGCACCGTGGGTGAATATCCAGGCTTGTGGTGCAACGCGGGTTTGTTTGGGCCAGGCGTCTCTGGTTGGGTTACGCAGCACAGTAAGCCTCCTCTGGCTTCCTCTGGAGGCCGACTGTCAGTCGCTTTACAGATGCAGAGCAGCACAACAGCGAAAGACGGAGCAGGATTTCACCATCGCAGAAACATTTGTTTCCAAGAGACAAAATACAAACAGTTGATAGAGAACATGAGGGCTGAGTCAGACGTACTGCTGCTCCAGATTTCTTTTTCGTTCACAATTATTTTTTGCACATCCCGCAGTGCCTTCTTCTGACTAGATGTCTGCTGAGTTTCATTAAATACTGGCCCATCTTGTCCTCGCTATCTTTGTGACGATCAAATATATGCAGCTATTTCTATTTTTCTGCCTGCCAGTCTGTGAGCTTCTTGGTCTGTCTTTGATTCTCTCTCTCTTCATATTTAAGGCCTTTTTGCCATTCCTTTTCCAATACTCGCTTCTTCGCTGACATTCCACTGCATCATCAAGCCTTGAACAAACTGTTCTGATACATTAATTTGTTGACAAGCAGGGCCACAGACGGAGAAGAACATTGGAACGTCGGGCACTACGTCATGTTTTCACGCAACACCGACTCATGTTAGAGCCGACTGTCGACAGAACGATGCATCACTAACAAGCCCTTTAAGCGGGCGTCGCTGTCATGTTTATTCCACTTTTTCAACGCCGAAACCGAACAATCCTCTGGTGAGAGGGGGCGAAACAACAATGCATGTTTCTCATTAGACTCGGAGCTCAGGCATCAGATTTCAAGTGGCTGGATACACCAGAGCGACTCGAGTTTCTGTCCAGACGGAGCTCGCCACATGGCTCACCCAGACAGCTCTGCGGACCCCCGAAAAAAAAAAAAACCACAGCACACAACCACATCTGCACAACTCGTCAAGTCAGACAGCGGCAGCTTCAGACATCTTCCGAGTACGAGGAAAAGAAAGTAAAAAAGGTAGACGGAGGAGGAAGTCGTTAGCGTCGCCGCGCCGAATATTGGGCGCAGCTGAAGCTACAGAGGAACCGACGGCGTTGCCCTGCTTCCTGTCTAACACTAGAGGACTTCTTGGAAAGACATGCGATAGGCTAGCTGAAAATCTGACGAATGAAGAATGTTGAGCACGTTGAAATATGTCGCTGGAGAGCGTTTAGTCAAAACAACCAGGCGTGAGCACTACGGATGATACTAAGGGGGGTATCTCACTTACTAAACATACCACAAGGGGTTGCTCAAGCTCGGATTAACGCGCCAAAATATTTACAAGAGACAGGTCCATTAAAACATTTTTAAAGGAAACCCCCGCCATCCCAACACTGTGTAAACCACATGTCAGAGTTACTGATGAAACAGAGCGATACGTCATACTTGGCTTTCAGCGCGGCTAAAGAAGGACATGAAGCCACATGGAAAATGTTTTAGCATTTTAAGTGGCGTAAACACGAAAACAGACAGCGTTTTGTGCCATTTTTAACCCCTTTTTTTTAAATAGCCGTTTTAATATACTTACAGGCAGCATCAGGACAGTTCCTGGGGGTCCTGGCAGACCATCAGCACCAGGGAGACCACTACGACCCGGAGGACCCTTAAAAGGGAAAATAACAAAAGCATGAGCACGAGAACGCTGACAGAAATGTGGTTATTCTCTGCAAGTTTTTGAAAGCTTGCGACAGACTCACCCTCTCTCCAGAATCTCCAGGGCTGCCTGGTGGGCCAGAAGCGCCTGGGGGTCCGGGGAGACCCTATTTCAGGCGAAAGTTCTCACGTTACACACATCATACATACATACATATGTAACGCAATACAAAGAAACACACTCCACTACAATTCTCGGCTTTCTCTTGCAAAGTGGTCACACATGGGAGAAAGGAATGCATGAGGCAATACGGGACAGCTTGTCGAGCTGAAAATCCTTTGTGAGGCGCTCTTTATTTGTCTATTGCTCAACGCCTGAATGGCGGGACTCCGTGGGACTCCATCTGCAGGGTGTCAAGAGCAACTGAGTCTGAAAAACCTTCCCCGGATAAATAATTTAGTTCTTCAACATCTGGGCAGGTCCATATATCTTCAGGGGGAAACTGTTTGTGGCCACTGCCTTCGCATTAAGAGAATAGAACTAAAACTGGCTTTTTCTATCCAAGTATGGGGTGACATAAACTTCTATTAGCGCTTTATTTATAAACAGAGATCATGGGAGAGTAATGCCACGGATCAAGAGAGAACAGAGAGAGCACAGTGGGAAGTTAAAAGGAGGAGACTCGCGGTGACAAGATTGACTTACTGTTGGCCCCTCAGGCCCAGGCGGACCCTCCACCAGCATTCCCTGAAACACAGAAAAAAAAAAATCATCAGATACCACCAGAATCCTCACAACTGTTTCGTGACCTCATTCACGACGTCCGTACGCACACACAGGCGAGTCCGGCGTCCGCTAATACGAGGCCATAAGTCTACGCGAATGCATGTCCCGACACACCTGCCCATCCATCAACTTTCCATCTCATAGTCTTTCGTTAAATCCATCGTACATTCCTGCCTGTCATTTCGGTTATGCTCGCAATTAATCCACAGAGAGGGAGGACGGCGAAGGGCTGCAAAGACGCCTCGAGGTGCTCCACTACCTGCAGAGGGGCTGAAGGAAGCGCTCATCGAAACTGAAGAGATTATTAATTTGTTCACACCGACAGACCAGCACTCTGACCACGCATGCATTAAAGCAGTTTATATGCACGCGTCCGTGCTTTTGAAATAGATCAAAATGAGATATCTTCTGGAAACCTGAGATCGGCGTGGACTCCATCTGACTTACAGATGCTTTGCTGCAGCTCAGCGGCTCCAGAGATATTGTTTTTTTGTTCGTTTGCTCTTGCGGTAACATTTTTGGCTCCCTGCTTTGTTGTGAGGGCAGAAACTCACACTTTATCCAAACTTGTTGTTTTGTTTTTTGCATCAGCCCCTGAGCTCTACCCAAGGAGCCTTTTCATTATTAATTTACCACCATTGATCTCCGACGCTCCCCAGGTTGTGCCTGTGTTTCGCCTACAGTGTGTGTGATGGGAAACGGGCGAGACCTCGGGGGCGGGGGAGGGGGGAATGAAAAGTGTGTGCATTTGTGTTGCAGCAACGTCTGTTTACAAGAGATGAGACGCACCGGGTGGGAATGTATCCTCGGACACACACACACACATACGGTCATCTAGGAAGAGGACGCGAACACACACTTCTTCTTTTCCGCTCTCACGTATAAACATGGAGACACTCAGTCAGAGCGTCGTGTATACTCCGCGGAGTTCACTGACATTTGTTTGAAGTGAAGCAGCTGTAGCTCTATCACAAATATAAATTCCTGGGTGTGTCAGATGTACAATTGCAAACACACAAGAGGAGTCGTCCTCATTTCCACGTTACCTGAATATACACGAGTGTCTGAATCACAGCCGGATGTGCTCCACCTGTTTTGGCAGCGAGGCGGCAAACGTCTCTCTTACTTCGCTCTCCTTTTGTTCTCTTTGCGCTCCTTCCCCTCCGTCTCCCCCCTTGTGTTTACACAGTACCCACTCTGTGTTTAGAGATTATTGACAATCCCTTGCGTGGCCATTCTCCAAATGTTTATGCTGTAGTCCTGATGACCGGCAAGGCGCGAGAACTTGTCCGGGGATACAACGAGAAAAAGAGGGGGTTTTTTGGGCCTTGTGATTTTTTTTCTTTCAGAAGTGAGAGGAGCGGTGTACGTGTTTGGATGCGGATCAGTCGTACGCAATCACAAATACAAACATCCACGCGTACATCCATGTGCACGCCAGCAGCCTACATCTGCTGCTCGAGTATGTTGTTTAAATAGTGGTACTCACAGGCTCAATAACAGCCGGCTCTCCCTTCTGTCCCTTTTCGCCGCGAGCACCGTCGACCTACACGCCAAACACACAGAAACACACAAAATTAACCTCACCCCCATCAAGATATCCTCTTTCAAAATCATATCTTTGCCGTTATTTCTCACCTGTCCGTAGTAATCCTGCTTCTCAGCGGGCAGTAATTTGCCCTCTTGGTCGTCGTAATCTGTGTAGGAGCCATAGATGTCCAGATCGCCGTAGTCGTCGATGTTCTCCTCCTTGAATAAACCTTTGTAGTCGCCCTCGCCTTCGACGCCCAGGTCTGTCCCGGTGGCGATGGATCCACCTGCTCCGGTGCCGGCGCTGGCCGATCCACCTCCAGCGGAAGAAGATCCTCCTGCAGAGACAGAGCCGCCTCCAACAGAGACAGAACCACCTCCCGCGGAGACAGAACCACCTCCGGCAGACCCGCCACCGATGGTGATGGTAGAACTGCTGCCGCCGCCGCCTCCTCCAGCACCGCCACTGACATGGACGCTGCTGCTGCTGCCTCCTCCAGCACCGCCGCCGCCACCACCGATATGACCTGTACCTGTGCTACTGCCACCACCTCCACCAGCGGTGTAATGGTAATCGTATCCATCGCTGTAGTCATCGTATGTTGTAGCTCCAACCTACAAAAACACAGATATTGCATGAATACATAATCAGATGCACTGTTGTTATACATGACCCCAACACAGGGGACGTTACAATATGGCTACAAGTTGTTTTAGACAGATATAATTGACAAGGAAGAGTGTACGTCCCCCCTTACAGCATACCAGAGCTGCAATTTATGATCATTTCCATGACCTGCAGATTATTGTGTCAGAGTAAAAGGTAGAAAATGTCTCACGTTCCCCGTTTGAAGGCTTAAAACATCTTTTTATCTGTTTGGCGAACTTTCCAAAACCCCTAAATATTGAGTTTACTGTCATAATTTTTGAAGATGGAACTCGAAAAATGAGAAACTCCGGTCAAATTCCTTGAATCTGGACACATTTGGCCACTATATCGACATTGGCTCTGCTTCCCCCAGGTGGATTGGTGGGTTATAACAAACAGACTGGCCCAGAGGGCCTGTGGTTGTGCACAACACTCACACAGTTTGTGACTCTGTCACACCTACAGAGATAAAGCGCGGATGTCCGTGAGATTGAGATCAACCTACTGATGTCTTATTGCTGATGACGGTCATCGAACTTCCTCCTCCACTGGTGATGATCTTTCCTCCGGTGCCTGCGTCCAGCTCGATCGTTCCTCCTGCTCCCAGATCCAGTTCTCCGTCGGTGCCAGTGCTGGTGATGGTGACACGGCGAGACGTGTCCCCGTCCGGCGATGCCGTGGACTCGTCGTAGTACGTCTCGTAGTTGCCGTAGCCGTCGTAGCCGTCGTAAGGGCTGGCCTCCTCTCCGTAGGTGTCTCCTCCGGCGGCTGAGCTGGGTGTAGCGTGGCCGACTCCGCCAGAGGATGAGCTGGATGAGCTGGATGAGCTGGAGCTCACCACTTTGTCAGTAGAACTGGCGCCCAAAACCTCCTCCCCTGTGGTAATCACATCTACGTCTTCTTCCGGCACCTGGTAAAGGCACAGAGAGGATTACTGTTGGCGCCCTGATTTCATTTAGATTAATATGTGGAGTCACACTTGCGCTAGATTACCGTGGCTTCTTCTTTTGTGGTTGTCTCGGCGTCAGGTGACTGATACGGCTTGCCATCAGGGTCCTCATAGTAAGGGTATTCATAATAGTAGCTGTCCTCCTCCGTGTTCTAAAGGAGAAAAAAAACATGACACTGACACTGAGGGAGTGTGACCGAGAGAGAGAAAAGAAAAACGATCAATTATTAAAAACATGATTTTTTAAAATATGAGCCACGGCGACTGTTGCTCCTGGCTGCGGCTGATATATGCGCGACAAGACCGGCCATCGATCAGACGAGCGCAGGAATGCCTTCTACTCGCGCTGCATCTCCCTGCTGCAACTCGTTACGACTGAGTGACAAATGACTTTTTTTCTGCTGCCTTTTTCTTAATGAAATCTTTAGAGGAGAGAGAAAAAAAATGGGTCAGGTTCACACGCTCGCTTTCAGGCATACCAACAGGGGCCGGGGAAAAGGTCAGGAGGAAGATGTCCTGTCCGTCTTTTAACACCTCGCTGACACTCCTTTACGCAGCGCCGGTATTCAGTGCGGGAAACGGAGCGGTGCAGGGGATGCAGGCTTAGGCAGGCACCGCATCATTCCTGAACATTAGTAACTAACTGCACAGCCTGATAACCCAGTTCCCCCGAGTCAGCACTTTCCTCTGGCAGAGCGCAGCTCCCCTCTTGCATAAGGCCAAGAGGCTCTTTTCAGCACAGGATCCGACCGAGATCCGATGTGAGTATTAGAGACAATTATGGATTAAGGGAAATGAACTTCCGAGAGTTAAGGTCAAGCCATGGGAACACTCGGTGGTTCTCTTGTCTCTCGTAACGGCCTCGGGTTTACACAGCTGCACCGTGAAACATATTAAAACTATGAAAACCTAAAATAGGGAAGGCAGGATATTGGATTTTTGCTGATATTCAGATGTTTTTCAACACATTCTGGCTGTTTGCCGCCGATAACAAGACATTCACAAGGTGGAATCAGACATCATTATTCCTACTGTAACAAAGGTTGTCAGTAGTATTGATACTTTGATACTGTTGACTTTATTATCAGTTTAGTTTTTTTGGTCCGTCTGTCAGTATTTCACTCTGAGGAGGCTTAAATCAAGTCACAGGATGTGTCATTTGATTTAGAGAACTTCATAAAAGCTTTCACACAATCTGTGACTTAAGCGCCCAATAAAAAATGACTACTTGAGGCTTGGATTCATTCAATCGAGTCACATGTCTGGTAAATGTTCAGGGACTCACAGTTTGGAGGTTCTCTCTAGGACTTTTTCTTTTTGCTGTGTCATCGAAAGTGGTATCGAGTATCGTCTTTTTCATACTAGCTCTGTAATGAAGTTTAAAATTCTGGTATTTTGACAACCTCATAATGGGCTACTGGCAGATGTAAACATACCATGATGCCAAAATATACAAATTTGCTGGATCAAATAAGGAATATACTTGGTCTACACTTGGTTATGCCAGCACATAATTAAGGCGTCATCTTATCAGCCGGTCGAAAGGTCTCGTTACTCACATATTCATCAGTGTTGGGGTCCTGGTTCTGAGGCTGGTCGGGCGCTGGCACTTCACAATCGGGGCTGTAGTGCTCACAGTAGTCATAGGCAGCACGATGGTCTGCTACAATCATTAGCTGCTGGATGTCTCCCTGGAAATCGAGAAACAGGAAGTCACGTGACTGGAGTGGACACAGACACAAGTCATCCATGTAAAATAAGCAAGCAAACAATCGCCAGCGACAAAGACGCCGCTCTCACACTCGCTGACCTAAGGAGGGAAAAATGAAGGCACATAAACAAACAAAGATGAGGGGGAACATCTGTGTGCTGCAGCGTTAGCACATGCAGAACCAGGCAGTCCTGAAACTAGGTCAAGCCAGGGGGAATCTGAGGGTGACTAAATGATGAAGAACTTTGTCCCGGGTCCAAGAGTGTCGTCTCGCATCAGAGTTGAGCACCAGAGTGTGAGACAAAAAGGTTACAGCAAACGGAGCGGAGCTGCGAGAGAACATGGAACAACTGACTTCATGTAGCCGCTGACGATAACAAACACAAACGCAACCAGTGTGTGTTTCCAACGAGAGCCGAAGATCTGAGCCGGACTTGAGGGGATTTTTGCCTTTGAGCTGATCAAGACGAATACATGGGCGACATGTCGAACATGAGCAGACGTGCAGTTACAGAGTGTGTGCATGAGTCGAGTTGAAGGGGAGGGGGGGGCGTGGAACGGTAGCAGAAGTGAGCGACTTAAAGAAAACTAAAAAAAAAAAGAGACAGAACGGAGGAGATTGATAGAAACCGAAGAGGAGAGAACAAGAGGGAAGAAAGACAAGGCTCAGAAGGATCCCCAGGCTACATAGGGAGCTGGGTGTGTGTGTGTGTGTGTGTTTGCCACATGTTTCTGAACAGAATGCATATGGCACGGAAAAAAAGGCTGCGTTGTATCTCTCCAAACATGTCCTAATCATACATTCAAACCCGCTGATGTCATTCCACATCGATCAAACACAATGTCAACTGTTGCTGAAACGAATATATTTCCGGGGGGGGGTTGGATGAGGATCACGAAGCAGCTTAAGTATGGGAACAAAACCACCACAGCGGGTGAAGTGGTTTTAATTATGTCCAATTGCCAAAAAGTCTGAAATCCCAAAACATCTCTTTCCAGCTTAAAAAACTCTGCAGATCGCTTTCCTTCTCTGACAAACATAAATGCATCACATTTGAGGTCTAACCAGCGACAGTTCACTGCTGCTACACTTGGACATACCACACACACAGCTCCCCATCTCGGGTCCTTTAATAATGCCTTGCAAAACACCCCACAAGATGATGTTTCCTGCTCAGTCCTTGGCTTATGTTATCAGTGGGGGGGGGTTTATGATGGATGCGGGCGAACAAATCCCAGTACTTCCTCCAAGACAGAAAGACTGCCATTACAAAGCTCTCCCAGCTATGAACTCGGAGCTCCCAGGAAACTTTCAAATGGCTACCTCTGAGCTATTTGTCTAAAGCTGGGATCCGTAAGGGAGCCTCGACTCGCTATCATTTTGACAGTCTGTCTCTTATCCTGGCATAACTGCGTGTCACAGCTGCGCTGAGCGGGGATGATGGGAATTCAATGTTTGAAATGAGGTCACATTCAATAAGGAATCAGCCCTCAGTACGACAAAACAGCCCTGCCGTCTGGAGCGTTGCAACTGCTTTCCCATTCACATGCCATTCCTCGGCTTTCCTTTTTCTCTATTTCCAAACACGCCTTTTCTCCATCACCCGGAGCAGCCAGAGGAATGTCAGTGTGAAGAGCCTGACCCACAAGTGGTGTGATCCTAATTGTACCAAGACGAGTTAATTAATCATGCACCTTAGGATTAATGAGAACATCCTCGCAGCCGTGAGAGCAGCGTGGCAGAATGTGTTTAATTATGTGCGACATGTACACGGAGAAAGAAAAGAGGCATGTGCATACCTAGAAAGAAAAAGTGTGCCGCTATAAGGAGCTTACTGAGGGTGGAAAAGCTGATGGCTGCATTTGATTGTGCTAACTCTACAGCCAGAGGCATGTGAGAGAGGAGAAGAAAAGAGGATGGGAAGAAGAAGAAGCTCGACTGGGAAACGTGGACGTGAGCTGAGCTGAGCTCCGTTGCGTTGGAGTGTTCGGCACAAAGAGTTCCAGCCGTCTGAAGTTTTATTCTGTGTTAAAAAAAAAGTTCTGGACTATAAAAAGGGAAGCCAGGCACTGAGCACAGGGATAAATCCAAATACAGGTGGACAGGCAAGGAGAAGTTAGAAACAAATGATTTCTTTTTTGAATGGCACTTAGATTTAGATGGGGAGAGAAAAAGATGGGTCAGAATCAGAATCGATGCAGCAGACGGGCTGAGTAGCAAAAGATAACATACAGTACAAAATGTGCAATAATATAATAGTTACACTGTCAAAGAAATATGACAGTCCACCTGTAGCTTGTGGCAGTGATGGTTCTGTATGTGTGATTTGATTCAGTACAGTAATTGCCATGTAATTCATTTACGGCGTCTGATAACACTTCCAAATAGTCTGAACCAACCCTGACTTGTAGCCCTTCTAGTATGGGTGCAGCTCCAAAAAACACTGGGTCCTACATTTCCCAAAATGCACGTTCATAGTGTCACTTCCTTAGACTACCTACCCTCACTCCAGATTGTAACACAACCTGTATTTGTGCCAAATGCTGAACCCAGTCCAGGATCGAGAGACATCCTGAAGTGTTATTCAACACAACAGTGCTGACGTTGTGTTGAAAGTTAGCATGCTAACCAGCTAGCCCTGGACCATCTTGTCTCGTAATACCTGCTTTGTATATCTAGAGGTGACAGTCCGATTGTAAAGCTCAGGCAGAGTCAGCAAAAAGAGCTGCTAGCTGCATTGCTAACTGAGCTAATTAGCTGACAGCAGCCACAGTTAGCAACAGTTAGCGGTTCCCGTAGTTATATGCTCCTCCCTATTTGCTTGACGAGTGGCTACTTCTTACACTTTGCACCTTTAATTCTGATCACATAGAATATATCAATAATAATAATGAATATATACAATTATTTGATCCCCTTTTTCTTTCAGATATGAACAATGATTGGAAAATAAACTGAAACTCTGCACAAGAGTGTCTTTTCTTGATGTATCACAACAAAGATGCTTTCCAAATTCCTTTTCATCCTCCATCGTTACCCATGAATTATTTCTGCCTCCATATAAATGGCGTGCAGCGTATGGGTTCCCATGAAAACTGTACACCTCCACAGTGAAACTATTGTCAAAGTCCTGATCCACCGTGACAACCGCTAAAGCTGGTTCTGATTTCCTTTTTTCTTTGAGCCGGCGCTGCTCTTTTCACCGCACGTCGCTGACAGATTGCGCTGCCAAATGTTATATAAGCTGCTGTTTTACAGATGTAGGGAAGCAGTAAATATTCCTATACTGTACTCCAGCTGTATGCTAATGCCAAATTCTTCATTTAGTATTCTGGCGCTGGATGGTCGACTTCACCCAGCAGCACCATTAAAGCGTGAGATATTTTCTCCATTACTATATAGGCCGGCTACCACTCTGTGTTTGAAGACAGGAAACTGCACTGCCTCTGCTGTATGTGCAGAGTCAGGGATTCGATGAGGCTGATTGGTCAACCAAACACTTTAAAAGAACAGGAAATTATAGCTTATTCTTTCACCTCAAAGGTCACATAAACGGACGCTTCTACACGACACAGAGGCATAAATAAAATGATTGATGTGCAGCGACACACGCAGACACAGAGGCACACGTACCACCGATCCCACACCCAAACAGAGCACACCGAAGGAGGCGAAAAAGAAAAACCTGAAATTATACAATCACACCCAAAACCCCTGAGGGAACCGTAAAAGACATGCAATCATCTTTCCTATTTGAGAGAGGACAGTGACATTTGTCACCGTGGAGCGTCATGTGGCACATCAGAGTGGTGCTTAAGGCAGAATTTTCAGACAATAACAGGGCCGCCGCTGTCAGCGTCTCCCTGGACTCAGCTGAAATATGACTCTTCTCCCGGCCAATGCTCTCCGCATGTCGAGTCTGTGGCGAAAATTAAAAAAAGGCCACCGACTGAGGCTGTGAGAGATGGTCGCGCTCACTTCATGCACTTCATGTTAAAGACGCTGCTGAGGATGCTACAGGGTGAGGGTTACATCAGGGTCACAGCTGGATAACTGAAGAACGACTCCAAACTGATTAATAACACTCAGACTTCTTGTGTTTTGCCCCCCCCCAACCCGCAAACACACACACACATTCATCCCCTGCTGGATGTTCTGGCTGTGTCCAGGTGGGGGCAGGAGAGTGCTCTAATGAGCAAGCAGCCAAAACATTTGTTTCCATCTGAACCTGACCCAAAAAATCATGCAGGGTGGACCGAGTTCATTGTGTTCCCTCTTCTGAATAAAAATATATGATGCGTGAGGATGAGAAAGCAGCACTGGCGTCGTTTCAGAGTCGCCACATCGCGGCGGACAGCTAATGAACGGGGGGGGTAAGTCGCCGCAACACGAGCGGCTTAAACGAAACAAAACGAGTCGCACACATATATGCTCCGCTGTTAAACACACACTACTTCAAGCATAAGGCTGAAGGAGCCCAACAGAGGCTTATTCTGATTATAGTAAGGTCTTGAGGTGATGTCAGGCGAGCCCCTGCTGATCATTTGAGGAGGGGGAGGCTGGGCTCATGCGTCCCATGACATTTTTTTGCACTTTCTTGGCTTAGAGCAGCATAGCGTGGAATAAACAGCACAAACCGACGCTCATTAATTCTCCACATCCCCACAGGGACACCTGATAATGGCTCTGCTTACCATTTAACACAACGGCTTCGTCAAGGAGCAAAACCTTGAGTCTTGTTTCTCATCGTTTTACTGCTCATATGTCAGGCGAAGGAAAAACGGGTAGGAGGGCCCCACAGAGCAGGATGAGACTCTGGGAGGTCCGAGATCTGGCAGCATTTTAAGGCGAGCTACTTTCACAAACGTATTTACACAGTCACCCCTGAGCTCTGAGCCAGGCCTTGGGTTCCCACTGCCAGCCCCACACCGGCACACTGACAGTCCCAGCGCCTGGGCAAACTCCAACCTGACCACAAAAACCAAACAACACATTGAGGAGGTCAGCCTGCCGCGCAGAGGACATAAATCAGCGTGGACACGCACACAAAAATGGACACGGACAAACTACATACGCACGCACACTTATGTACCTCTACAGAAACTCCACTTCAGACCACTACAGGGTGAAACCTTTACCAGACATCAAGTAAATCTTCACCCACATGCACTTTCCCCTCCAGACTGTAGCTCAGTCCCAACGCTCAGAGTAGCTGCCAAGAGCAACAGGTCTGTCTGCCACCCCACTTATCCAATACACAGCACCTTAACCATTCCCTCACCTCGTTGGAGCCCATCTTCCCAGCCCCCAACACACTCCCTTTTCTCTGTGACGTCTTAATTCCACCTCCCTAAGGACTGCAGGTGGCCATATTCCCGTTTCCCGTTCGTTCGAGGTGGTGGAAACCAGAGCAGCTCGCCTCACCTAACAGACTCTGTAGATTCTGTGTGTTTGGCTTGGCCATTTGCTGAAAATCTACATAAAAAAAAGTGCTGAGGGCACACTTCAGCGCTTGCTGACACAGTGAAGGAATAACAGAGGGAATAAGTGGGCGAAAGACAAACATCTGACATGAGTTAGAGAAATTCTCTTAATTATCCATGGTGGAAAAACCATCTTCCCCGGGGCTACTGGAGTCCCCACGTCCCGTTCCTCCTTGGAATTGTATAGAAGTAGTGTGCTATGACAGTCAAGCGTGGCATTTACCTTGGATAAGATTATACAGACACATGTGAATACAGCAATCCACACGTCTGAGGAGCTACTGTACATTACAATTTAACACTGTGTGATTTGGAAGCACTTTTTAGGTGTTTTAAGGGACAATACATCATTCAAAAGTGACAAAATGCTGCTACAGTAAGATCTTTACTTGAAACTCTAATCACCCATTATCACTGATGACTAGTGCTTCAAAAATGTATCCAGATACAACTGCATTACTTATTTATTTTAAATCCAGTTCCTCTGAGTCAAATCTCAAGTGCATCCTTTCCTCCTTCGCTTGACTTATCTATGGGAAAACTGCAGCTAGACAGTTTGTCTAGCCCTGTTTATATCACTGAGAGTGGGCTGAATAACAGAAACATCTTTATTTGAGACTTATACACTTTGTAAACTTAGTGTTCTCTGTTTCATATTGCTTTTTTTCCCAGAACCGACAGTCCAAAAACCCCTAAAACTCATGAATGACAAAGACAAGCTGCAAATCCTGACATTTAAGAAGCAGGAACCAGCATATATTTGATGTCATCATCAGCATATAAATGACATCATCTTAAAAATAGTTGGCAATTAATTTTCTTTTGTAGCCTGGTGGGCTAATCAACTAATCATTACAGCCCTTGTGTATATTGCAATTACACCACTAATCAGAGCCGTCCACTTTTTCGTGGAAACAGGACCTCATGTTTTCTAGGACCAGACCAATCAGGAAGACCAAAGCAGGGCATCAAATGTCCAAGTCTCCTCCACGAGAGAAGCCATTATCCACCATTTAACACCCGAGGCAGACCTGTTACTGTTTGTTTGACACCCTCAACATTTTTTTTTTACCTCCACTGAGGTTGTGTTTTCGCCTTTGTCCATTGGTTGGTTGGTTTCTTGGTTGATTTGTCAGCAGTTTTACACAAATACCAAACAGATTTCTAGAGAACTTGGATGGATGATGGGACTCAGCCCAGAACAGACTCCATTAAAATGTTGGTTATTTCACTTTTTTTAACAGTAGTACAATTCAATGTAGATTCAAATAAAAATCAGATATGCATATAGCAGATATGTTGTAAATATAAAACAATGAAATAGATTTTTTTTTAAAAAAGATTTATTTGATATTGGACGAGGCTTGATTGATTTAATGGCGGTGGTTGTGCCTTGGCAGAGGTATGCACTCTACTGATTGCCATTCCAGTTTACAACAGAAACCAGAAATGTTGGACTGTGGAGCCACTGATTTAAAAGCTTTACTTGAGCTTAGGTGCAGCTAATAACAAATAATAAGACAGGAGCACGGTCGAGGCCTGGCAGCGTTAGCTAAACCGATTTTACTACTACCTCAGAAACTGGGCCAACGTGGGCTTAGATCGGATTCTGAATCCGGAAAAAAAACCCGCTATAAATATGGAAAGAAATGATGCAGTACATCCTCCTTTGTCGTAAATCACAACAACCTCGACAGGTGAACACATCTTTACCTCAGATGACTGAAGAATGCGAACTGTAAATACGATGGTGCTGAGCGAACGGCTCAGGAAAAACTGAGGAACAGTCCTGAGGTGAAGATGAGGAAACAGGATGTGTTAAACTCGTCATGCCATCACATAATATTAAGGCTCTTAACGAGCATCAAGCTCATGTGTTGCGTGTTTTTACTACTTTTTCCTGGCTCTGGCTGCACTATGGGAGCCCCACAACTCAGCGCCATCCACCCAGCCCTATTAAAGGCCTCCCAACCCTTCGCACGGCTCCTCTTCCTCTTATCGCATTGCCTCTAACTCTCCCACTCATTCCATCCCTAATCCTTTATTTCAACATATCTTAACCTCAGTCCTCTTCATCTCAAGTCCATTGTGCTTTTTCTTACCTATCCTCCCCCAACTCATCGCCGCCCACCCACACGCAGCCACCCACCACCACCCTCCCCTTCCCCCTTGTTCAGGACAGCCTATCAGCGGATACCAAGGAAACCTCTGGATGATGTCATGCGGTGAGACTGCCGTTCCAACACTGACATCAGTAGGGAGAGAGAGAGAGAGAGCTCCTCATTCTTTCCAGAGTATGACCCAAAGGTTTTGGCTCCACGGGACGAACCTACCGCTCCAGCTCCTCCTCTCCTCCATCCTGAACATCTTGCTTTTCACAACAACCAAAATCTCTAATACGCCAAGTTTTAGCTCACATTCATACCGGATGAGGAGGCTTTTGCCCTTTGCTGCAACAATAATGGAGGCCAGACGAGAAGTGCTGTGTCTGCAGGGCTCCACCTGGGCTACTTCGTTTCACTCAAGGCTTCCTGGACCCAGTGGATTTACTTCGGAGTGACGCCAAGTGGTCCGTATGTCCCGGGCCAACCGCAGCAATTTATTTCACTGAACGCTACGTCGAGCCAAGAGATGGGTATTCAATTATCTTCGGTTTTGCTTGGCAAGCCCACTGGGAACTACAGTGATCGCAGAAAATCAGGGGACTCATTCTGCAGATGGACTACATTGTGCACACTCCACCGTCTGAACAGAGATTAAAGTGCACTGGAAATACACATCCGTAACCCTGCTACAGTTAACGAAGAAAAACAACATCGCTAAAACCCATTAGCTAGCAAAAGATAGTCCCTTAATGACTGATTTTAAGATGCACATAACAATCCTTCAGAGGGAGTAATGACCGCTTCATTTGAAACAGATGGGCATTGATTACCCGATAAAATACCTGTCCTCTTATATAATCAGCACCTTAATCACCTTCATGGTCTTTACTGGCACACGCTACAGCGCTCTTATGCGAGCTGCTCAGGGAGAAAAAAAAAATAACATTATGGTACTTATAGAGTGCAGACGCTCTCCCTGCGACCGTAATAACCATGTCAGAAACCAAACCACAAACCAGAAGAGACTAAGTACTACCCGCCTCCTGTCCTGACTGCTGTATGTAAAGAAAAAAGGCCTCTGGAGAACTTTACAGGCAAAAGAAAATGCAAAATCAGCTGCGTTAACATCAGACGAACAGCCCAATCAGGATCAAAAATGCCTCTTGTAAACCAGCGATGGAAAAGTAACTAAGTACATGTGCTCAAGGACTGTATATAAGTTCAACTGAGGTGTACTTTACTTGAGTATTTTCATTATCCACTGCTTTATACTACATTATTGTACTTTCTACTCAGTAACTGGATAAAGACATAACAGATTCCGATAATCAGAAAATATATATTCATATTCAGCTTGATTATTATGCCACTAATCATACCATAGCATCAATGACTGACCATGTAGGTGTGTCCAGAAAGGCCCAGAGAGTAAATAGAAAGGTTAGCAAATCATAACAGAGGAAATTCAAGAAACTGTGACCGTTGTCGGATAAATATATCATCCGCTGAATGAGAACAACAAAAAGTAGCTCGGCTGCAATCGCTGCACGACGGCCCAGAGGCACAAAACTACGTGGGTGTCCATGACGAGTCAACGCTGCAGAACATGATGGTGTTATCACGTTCGACACGGAGCGCCTGAATGACAGAACAAGAGGTGTTGGTGTGAGTTTACATGAGTTAAAGAGACCTGAGAGTTGAGTTTTCCATTTTTCAAACTGATTATCCTTTATTTTTTGCAAGATATGCCATTTTATCAGCCTTCATGTGATGCGTTTAAATCTCCCGTGACCCAAAATAAAAACGTGGGAGAAGAAAAACAGCCCTCGCCGACTGACAGCTCCAAAGTGCTGCTGCTCTTCTCCTGTTATTTCCCCTTTTACATGCTGTTTTTCTAAAGAGATTGACTGGAAATTGCAGCCTCTCGAGTCAACTGAATTAATCGGCCTACCAGTGAAATCAAATACCTTTTTGTTATTTTTTTAACGGCTGTGTGTGTGTGTGTGTGTGTGTGTGTGTGTGTGTGTGTGTCTGAGTGTGTTTCCGTGCTCAACACCTCTTGGTGGTAACTGACTCTGGCAAAAGCCAACACAGGATCAGACTGAACTGCGGAGGGGAGAAGGGAGTACGAGGAGGGAAGGAGCGCGGCCTGAGCATAATTTGGAAACTATGTGGCATATTTTCCATTTTGTGCACGCACTGGAGCCTGTCCTGTCTCCCAACTGGCAGACGCACAGCAGGAGGGCTTTTAACATCTCTCGCAAAATATCTGTCTGTTCCCACGGTAACCATTGGACTGTTAACGCGGGGGCTCTGATAGCCGGGTAAAGAGTTTTACATTGTATCACCTCGATCTCACTGCCGAGAATACCTCGGGCCCAAAAAAAATTACGGCAGGATTATAAACTGTTGTGTGTAAATGCAGTCGTCTTGTTGGCAACTGGAGGATTTTTTTTACTAGCGGCCATTAGGCTGAAGGGGAAATAATAGCCAAGATAGAGCAACATACACTCAAAACATCTGTATTTATGCCTCATTAAACTGTTCAAGTCGACAACTTCATGAGAAATGTGAACGTAATCCATGTAATATGAAACAGAGCTGTATTCCCACATCCAACACTCTTGTGGAAACATGCATACGTATACAGTTCAGTTCATACTATATGTCTTTTCTAAGAATCTTGCTTTGGTCGCCAGGCGGTGATTAACGGTTTTGAACGAGTTCAAGAAGTGAATTTTTAGCGTTATTTTTATATTCCATCATATATCCGGCTCCCTGATGGCTCGGCAGACCAACTAACTTTCATGGATTGTTGGGGAGGGGGCGGGGCGGGGGGGGGGGGGCGAGTGATGTCATATTTCATTCTTTTTGTCAGCGGTGAGGTTAAAGGTCAGCTGGCTCAGCATCAGTCACATCAGTCAGCCTCTGTTACTAATTATTATTGAGGGCCTCAGCCTCACAGACTAATCCCCCTTTAAACAAGCACAACTCTGACAGGACAAAGACAACACTATTCCTTGTGCCTTTCTGTGTGTCTCTGTGTGTGTGTGTGTGTGTGTGTGTGTGTCTGTCAGTGTGTGTGTGTGTGTGTGTGTGTGTGTGTCAGTCAGTGTGTGTGTGTGTCAGTCACAGGGGTTATGTTTAACAGCCACAAATATCCGCACAAAAGTCTTGTTTTTGGGCGCTCTTCTGAACTGATTCTGATTCTTCACACGAGGTGAAAGCAAGAAGTGTTTTGCTGCGATGCACATCAGGGATCTCTGGGCATCATAAAACCCCCCTGAAAGACTTCCTGTCACTGGTCAGATTAACATTAATCTTTCATCTCCAGCCACAGAAAGGAGTTTGGAGACATAAGAAAGAGGAGGAAGGAAGAAGGAAAGCCCTCATTGTAATAATGAAAACCTGTCAGCGCTTGTTAGAAACCTTTGTAAACAATAACTGCTGCAGCCGACTACGGACATGAACACACAAACAGAAACATAACACTTTATTAAGTACTAGTTTTTCCCTCAACAACGTCCTAAATTATGTTTATCGATTGGAAGTAAGTTGAGTTGAATAACCAGCAAATGTTTGAAATATGGCTAAAAGAGATAAACTGATTATCAAAACTGTTTGCAGCAAATCTTCTTTTGATCAACTAATTGTTGCAGGTCTACTTTTGTCACATTATAATTGATCATATCTATAGAGAATGACTATTCTTGTAAAAAGTTTAACCAGATTAGAGAGGAATCAACTTATCTTTTTTAAACTGCTTTACATAAACATACACGTTTTATCTATTTCAAGTTGATTTAACTTAAAAATCTCTATCTTTACCTATCTATTTCAGACCACTTCAGAGTTGACAGGAGTTCTTCTTCTTTTTTTAAATCAATATGAGTTGGATGAATCTACTGTACTTCAATGACTTCGCAGTGGACTTCCCAGCATGCACTGGCCGAGAGTTGAACCGAGACACTTCCTTATCATAGTTTGATGAAGACATACGTGAAGATGCTGCGTTTCGTTAGGAAAAAGGACGAACTGACTCTCAAACTGAGAAAATGTGTTCATGAGGTTCATCAGTTGTTGATTTCACTTAATATCTTAAGTTTACAGATTATTTTTGAAGTCAGGATTTGGAAAGTGCTTTATAACGACTAATAAAGAGCCACTATGTGATGGAAATGCTAATAACCAACCAGTTAATGTCTAATTAACCCTCATCTAACGTGTTACTCCATTTGATTTATAGCTTCTAACTGCTCGGCAGCCACGATGATGCAAAACTCAAAATAGCCACAACCGATGAAGCACAGAACAGAACTTGGAGACGTGTTTTCGTGTGGACGATGTGGAATATACAGCACCTAAAATTAAATTTGATTTGCGATTGTGTGCATGTGCTCGGGTGGGTGGCAGAGGTCGGAGGATCAGATGTTTGGGGGGGTCCACGAGCTGAATCCGACCATCTATAGAGGATGTGGCCGCGACCACGCTCCCCATCCCATATCACATGCGGCGTCGGGGAACTGGGGATGACCATCGTTGGCACCGCAGCCACATGTGTGTGGACTGCAGTTAAGATCGAGAATCTCATTTGCTTTTATCTAATTTGCTTGAGGACTTTAAATCACAGTGAAGTTGGCCTGGTGACTGCTGGTATGCAAACTTGTTTGGTACAAGCCTTGAAAATAGAGCATAATTGGAGATCAATCCCAAATTGGGCGCAATCAATTCCCACAGAGTCATAAACCAAATAGACACGGTTTAGAAAACTCGCATGCATCTGGTAAAACAAAAAAAAAAGGACACAAACATACAAACAGTTTTAAATGTTGCACAAACAGAACATGTACATGAGGAATTGAAGTTTATCTCCTACCTCAAAGACTTCTTCATCAAGTATTCTAGTTCCAAACACTACAATTCCCTTGGTATCGATGATGGGGCTGGCGCTTCGGAGCAGCCTCTGGGCGGTCTTCTTTTTACAGTCCAGAATGAGGGTGATGGTCTGCTTGTGCACACTGATGGCCACTCGATGCCATCTGAAAGGGGAGGTGAAGTTAATTCACACACGTACTGGGTTACATCCTGCCCTGTTACACACTGCTAACGCCCCGCTAAGAGCCTCTTTTGTGCTCAAATTCAAATGTAGCCTGTTTTGTTTGCTGGAGTTGAAACTGAATCTCACTTTATTCTTTCTTTAAATCACTTTTTTTTGTTTTTATGGTGATGCAAACTGAATTTTACACTGTGCCTGCGAGCAGAAGACCCATATCTGAGGACACTTTAAATCCACATTAAAGGATAAATTCACAGAATAATGAAAATTCTGTCATTATCCATTTAACTTCATGCTGCTAGAACAAACATTTCTGGAGCTTCACAGCAAAGCAGCATTGTGGGATTCTCCTATATCCAGTGAAGTCAATGGGGACTTGCTTTAAATACAACTAAAAAGAAACATTAAACGGCTCGAAAAACATTTCACCTGGCTTAATCCAAGTTTCCAAAAGACCCGACATCCTAAACTTGATTTGGAAAAAGGTTATTTACCCTCATTTTGAAGCAGAAATCGTCACTGTAGCCACTAAGCTAAACCCTGCGTCAAAGGATTAAATCACATCCTTTCACGCCACGACTTGAATTCTGCAGGACAAGCTGTATGGAGCCATTTTTATGTTTTTTTAAGTCCACATCTACTTCGGTGGATTTAGGAGAATGCTGCAAAGCTGTTTGGCTGTGAGGCTCCATAAATGTTTTGTCGGATGACGAAAATTCATCTGACCTTCTCTCAGCATGAGGGTGAGAAGACTACGACTGAATTTTTGTGTTTGGGTGAAATTATCATTTAAAGTGTGAGGGATTAAATCACAAAACAAATCCACTGCAGATAAAGGACCACCTGGGCCGGGTGCTGCTAAACAAACTAAACCACCATCAAAGCCCACATTCACCTAGACTTTAATTAGAGGGGAGGTTTGCATTAACTAAAAGCAGAGCGTATTGTACTGATGGATGTTCATCGGGCAAACAACAACAAGCGCACGTACTTTCCGTCAGCTAGGTTGACTCCTCGGAAGAGGGGGTAGTCCTCGGGACTGGGTTTGCCTGTGTGGTCCTCGTACAGGAAGACGGGAGAGCGGCCCACTTCCAATCCGAGCTGCTGGATGCCCTGTTCGTTGTACACAGACAACAGGAAGGACTGGCTGCCCTTCTTCGGCTTCACTGTAGCCAAGATGGAAAAGTCCTCCGGGAACGAATCACCTGGCAGGTAGGACGACGGGTTGGACAGAGAGAGAGAAAAGTTTTGGAAAGTTAAAAGTAGCAGCAACCATTCATCATGAATACTATTCTTTTTTTTTTTCTCCAGAATGCTGTAATCATATTATTATTTTAGGACACCGTGCTTTTTGGAGTCGGGGAGGAGTGTCGGAGGTATTATCGCGGCTCCTAATGGGAAAAAAAAAAACGCTACAAAAACAGACAAAGATAGCTTAGATTGGAAGGATTGGGAAGACGAGTTGAAAGGAAACATCAGCGATTTGCGGAGTGCCCAAAATGTAACAGGATAGGATTAATGTGAGAGGGGACGGCTGGCAGACTTAGAGGCCAGCCACAGGAAAAAATACAGAAGTTAGCAAAAGTGCACGGTGGAGCGTTTCCAGCGCAGGACAGGATGAGAAGCTTAATGACAAAAGCATGTGATCCTGGGAGACTTCTGTCGAACTATCCCTCCTCCTCCCCCACTTCTCCCTCTCTTCTCCCACAGCTGATCGATCTAACAGACGCTGCGAGGGTCCAGCAGGGGGAAGATGGAATAAGTAAAAGTGAAAAACCTCCTCATGCAGGAGAAACAGTTAAAGAAGTGTGGAAATGGAAATACCAATCGTAATTCGGTATTTGAACGCATAAAATGTGCAGAAACAGACGTTTAAGAAAAAAAAGGGTGTGTTTGCCTCCATCTGCATGCTTCGAGTGTACAGCCTCAACTATTTCCTCCATTTTGCTCAAGTGTGAGGCACATCTGCCGAGCAGATTCCCTTAGTGGGGTGTTCTCAGGACCCCAGAAAGAGGGCGGCCTCTCCAGCTGAGCTTACCAGCTGAGGAGACCGCTGCTCGCTAATGTGGAGGTCAGACGGAGAGGGTTTTTCAATCTTCTTTACTCTGGAGAGTCGATCTGATTATATTTTAAAACCCCTATTGTTATGAGAAAAAAAAAACAGCTCTCTGGATTTTTGTTCGAACATAAGCAGAAGAAGCCGTTATGATTCCAGTAGCAGATCCTTTCTGTTCAGTCTGTGCAGATTTCCAGACGACCGGAAAAGAGAGAGGCAAGAGTCTGTGGCTGGAGCGGTTTCGTAGCACCTCGTGCAGGAATCAGACCTCCTCCCTCTGCCACCAGCTTTCTTTTTTTTTTTTTTTTGGATGAACAGCAGACAGGCTGGAAAACGCTAAAGTGGAGCAACTACAGTTCAGGTAGCCAATCAGGAGCCGTGGAGGAAAAAAGACGCCTCAGAGGGAATGCGGTGTGGAAACCTGAGGTCAGGAAGAGATAGTGGAAAAGGAAAAGAAGGGAAAAAAGCTCCCGAACCGAATCTGCCACCAACGTTCAGCTGCTTCAATTCTTTATTTTCTACGTTTTTTTTAATTCTTTCAGCATCTGCGTGTCTGTCTGCCATCCTGTCTTCCTTTCCTCCTTTTCTCTATGATTCCTTCATTAAATGCCAGGCATCAAATCGCATCATGCGGAGAGCACATGCCTTGGCAGAGGGCTCCCTGAGGAATTCAGCTTGGCATCATATGAGAAACATTGCTTTAATTGACGGATGCTTCGACAGGACGGTGTAAGGCGGACAGCAGGAGAAAGAGAGAGAGAGAGAGAGACAGAAGATAAGACAGACAAAGGAGAGACAGATAACTCTTCAGAAAAGGAGGAGTGTGGTGACCGAGAGCGAAATATTAAAGGAAACATATTATGCTCATTTTCATTTTAAGTTTTTTCCTGTTTGTCTGCTGTCTGCTAGCTCCCGCCCCCTCTCCCAAATACACAGTCTGCTCTGATTGGTCAGCTCACACACGCCTGAGCCAGATAGATTTGCAAATGTGTGACATGATGACATAGTGATGTCACGAAATCACAGGATTAAAGGTGGAGCTACTGATGAGGTGCTTCTGTGGGAGAGAGACTTTGAACTTTTTAACTTTCAAGATGTTTTACATGCACAACAACACTGACAGGGAAAAACTCAAAGAGCATAACACGTCCGCTTTAAGATATCCAAGTTAGCATGCAAAAAAAGAAGGGAGGCGGGAAATAAAACAGATGAAGGAACGTCCGTCAGCACATCCTGTCGCATGAGCCGTGTGTGTCGCAGAGACAATGACTCAGCGCTGGCTCAGGACAGGCTGTTTGTGTGGAGGTCAAGGGTCAGCTGAGGGGTCAAAAGGGATGCCAGAAGAAGAGGAGGAGGGCAGAAAATGAGGATTTTCAAATTCAAGGTTCAGCTCTTTTTGGAAGGCAGAATTAAAACCCGTCCCTGAATAGAACCGAAGTAGCATTTACACAGCGAGGTGTCTCATTTTGCGGATTCGTGTTTATGCAGCGTGTCCCGTCCTCCCTGCCATCACTGCGAGGTCTGAGACGGCCTGAGGGAGGACTGGCTGAGCTCTCTCTTGCGTCAGCATCCCACCTCACTCTCTCCTCAGGACCTCATTGCAAAGTGTATGTCGGGGAGGGGGGTGGTGCTCAGAAAAAGCTCGGGTGTCTCTGGAATGCGTCTTTTAAACCGTAACTTCAGGCCACCAGATGAGAGATACCTCATTCCTCAGTTAGTGTGCCGGGACACGGTGGGAATGGAAGAGGCTGTGGTGCCAGAAGTCCTGGGAGTTTTACACTGACAGCACCACCATCAGTGTCTGGAATGACCCGAGACATCTTAACCGGCCAATCAGACACGACCCAGCAATTTCCCCCCCAGATTAAATAACCAATTAAAGTGGCCTTTTGCCTCAGTGGTGGGAGAAGTACACCTCAGATTCTCCTCTCCATGTGCCAAACTTACAGAATGCCTCAAACGCCGGGGAGGGGCAGGAGTTATGATCCTGTCTGCCATCTGTCAGTGGCGCATACAGGCAGGTAAATGGGCTAGAAAGTCTTAGTGTCCTGTAATTGGTCATTCAGTCATCGCCGTGTCCAAATCCCTCCTTCCCCTACGAGACGCGCGGCATTCCAGTGGGATTGCACATTCGGCCGCGGAGACAACAAGCGTACCTGTCTGCCGTCGGGAGGACGGCGGACAAAGAGGACGGACGGATGGATGTGTGTCAAGTTCGAGGTCTGAATAACCACCGTGTGACTTAAAGCTCTGAAGTTTAAGAGCATAAGAGACGGATCTGCGTATAATTACACGGCTTTTTGTGTGTAAACAGCTTTACTCGGATTAAGCGCGAAAAACAGCAATTGGAGAAGCGTCCTATTCTCTGTGATCCACCTCTCATTACTTCTGGCTTCTGGGCTCGAGCGGCGATCATCAACCTACACGTCTATAAGTCCGTCAAATAAAACAAACCACCGACTTTTTTGATAGTTGATTGATCTTTCAGTCATTTTTTAAGGAAAAATACCTCTTAAATGTCATTTGTGACAATAAATGAAGAATCTCTAGGTGTTCGAGTGTTGGCCGGACAAACGAAGCGAGCTGCAGACGTTGTTTCGAGCTCAGGACAATCAAGATGCTCGCTCTACTCAAGGATGCAAAGAACACCTGTTGCTTTGAGAACTGATTCTAAGATTCTATTGATTACTTAGAAAGCCATGAGGGGCCTCGCTTCAAGTTATTTAGGAGATCTTTCACGTCCTCTTCATAAAATCCTCAGTTACGGCTGCCTGAGGAGACCAGAGCTGCAAACTCTCTTAAAATCACTTTTATTCACTTTGTGTTTTATTTGGCTTTGTAAAGCACTGAGCTATCCTTTCCCCTGCTGGAAAAATCAACTGGTATTATGGCTATAATCATATAAAATGACATAAGATATCAGCAAATCTTCGCTACTATGCATCTCTACTTAGTAACTGTCATACAGAATAACATCATTTTGGGTTTTCTGGATTTCTAACCACCTCTTTCTCATTCACAGATGGTGCTGTGCATCTTCATGATCTTCATTGATTCTTAAGTTAAGCCACAAATGAAGGCATGATGCTCTACATGTGGGATGGTGCATACCACAAATAATAACAAACACGGGCAATGTGTAACACTCTTGTATCGCCCGAGGCTTAATGCAGTTAGTAAAAATATGTCGATCCCATTCGCCAACAACAGCGCCATCTTTGTAGTCTTAGCTCAGCTAGCTGGAGCTCACTGTACGTCTCAGCAGAGGGTTCAGTGCCATCCAGCCACAACAGCCCGGACCACAGGAACGAATGCCAAGTGACAGCTTACTCTGTTCAGACACAATGTAGGAGCCACTGCATCATTCTGTCCTTTCTGTCTGGACTAATGTTGGCCGTTGTCCATGATGGCAAAGCAGCGTCGACTCGGGGGTGAAGAAAACTCCCCCTGCAGCCAGAGATTTATGGGGTTTTGAATGTGTATACGCACTCATTTTTTATCTGGATGCATTAAGAGTTACTGGATGAGGTCAGACTTGAGACATGGGAAGTGTCGGGTACTAAAGTTAAATAGGGCAGACGGCTTCATCGGCCCTGTTTCTCCCATTCACGTCTCATTCACATCATAAAGGTAAGAAAGGAACGCTTGTGTTTTCGGTGCCTCGGTAGTTTTCAAATGAATCATCCCTTCCACATGTTTGCCTAATGATTGCATGTCTGCACCCGCTCGTTTCCAACACATCATCGCAGACTGTCTGTGGTTACCGGGTCACGGGCCTGCGCGCTCTCAACTGCGGTTTTTAATAATATCATTATTACATTATTGTCGTCATAACAAAACGAGCGTGTTTCGCGTTCTTTTGTTATCTATATGTGTCATTATTTTCACCTTTTCAGGCGGCACGACGCTGTGCTGATGATTTAAGCTAATTGTACCTCCAGGCTTCGGGCCAGAGTCATAACTCAGTAGCAAACTTAGTTAAAAGGGGGGGAGGAAAAAAAAGGGATGGATAAAATGATCTCACAAGTTTTAAGCTGCCTTCTGGAACATATTAGCGGCACATTCTCTCGGTGTGGAGGTGAGAGAGGGACCACAGACACCTAGTTATTCTGTTTGCACCTTAAAGACCGTGTGGTGCCGATTGCGAACTCCTCCAGAGTCGGTTTGTTTTATGGGGACTGTTATTTTGGATGAATCCAGAGCAGCATGAGTATAATTATAGAATGTGTATCTAAACAGGGCCGCGCTGTCACAGAGGCTTCAAAGCGAGCAGCATTTGTTTGATTGGAGAGCATGATCAGGCACGCAGGCCAAAGCAGCCCTGTGGCTCTACTTTAAGCCCCAAAAGAAGAGCCACGACGCGGATCAAAGGTCCTCTGAGGCCAACGCGACGTCTCAGAGAGACGACCATGAATGGGGCTGTCATCCAATCTAAGCTTTGTGGGAGCTTTGCGAGCAGGAAGGGTTATTATTTCTCCCTCTTTCTGCATCAAAACCACATCATTTACTTCTTCTTTTATGCTTTTTATATCTGAGCTGCATGGAAACCAATCACAATAATTGCCGAAACTGGTCGTCTTGGTCGCAAGAATTATGGTTTTGAATTCCCGTACTGTAGGACCAAAAAAAAAGAAAGTAAGACGGTAAGGAGAGCCTCGCAATGTCTCACCGGACAGACACAAAGAGGAGAAAACAGTGCGAGGCGGCGGCAGCAGCAGCAGCAGCAGCAGCAGTGTGGGAGAAATGATAGAGGGAAAAATGATGGCGCTTGAGGGAAAATAAAGAGAGGGAAGGAGGGAGGAAAGTGAGGTGAGATTGCCGAAGAAGGAGGAGAGAGAGGAGAGTACTGCTGCAGCAGTAACCCAAAGCCACGTCAGCACAATAGAACAAGGCAAAAGTGGAACCCCAGACTTCCCCTCCCTGCTACCACCGCTGTTTTCACTGCTTTTCCATCGTCCGGCTCCTCCTACAACATCAAATATTACAGGGCCGGATCTCTCGTGCATCTAGTGTGTGTTTTTCAAGGGGGGGAACGAGCACTACCTAGACATTTTATTCAACATTTGTATGTGTGTGACTAAGCAACAGGGCCGAAAAGAAGTGTCCAGATGTGCTAAACACTTCTGATTTATCTGTAAATAAAAGCCGCAGACTTCCTCCAGCGTGTGTTTTTTTTTTTTTCGTGAGGGGTAAACAAGGTTACAGGGAGGGTAAGGAGGCGCTGCCAAAAAATCTCATAAACCGCAGATAGAGTCGACGTAAATAATCAAGTTAAAGGAGCCAATAAAAACTTTCTACCTGGAGGGGGGGGATGAAAGGAGCGGGCCAGGTGGGAGCAAACAAACACAAAAACACAAATTGCTTTCCAGCTACGTTGACAGTGTTATAATCCCGCTTCACTGTGATGTGGGGGGGTTAAAGGTCGTAACGCTGAGCAGATGGCAGAGCGGGGAGAAACTCGGAAGATGAGTCAAAGCTCCGCTACAGCTGTGGTGCAAGTGTTGGAAAAATTAGCTGTTTTTGTTTGATGTTTCGGAGAGAGAGAGAAAGAAGAGAAATGAGAAACAAAGTCTGTTTTCAGATGCGGAGGGTTGCTCACCTGGGTACAGCTGTTTGGTGGGGGCGCTGAGCTGGGCGTCTTTGGATACTCTGTAAGCGACATCGGCTCCTTGTGTTGACCTCCTATGTGAGCAGAAACCCGTTGTTTTCGTAACACCCTCGGGTAAATTGGGAAAATCTAAAATCTTCAAGAGGTCTGCTGGTTCGGCTGCAGAGAGGGAGAGAAAAAGGAAAAGAGACACAAAAATAAAGTTTTAATTGTCAAACTCAGCTGGACATATTCCTAAATATACAGCCTGAATAGATCATATTGACATAGCGTATAAAAATCCCCAGAATTTCTACATTTCAAATGAGCCTTCATTATGGCCATTTTTTTTTGACCGTTGCCTCTATTTTTTGCCATCTGCTGACTCAGAAGCTGCAGTTACTCAGCAGGAGTTTGTACTGTTGTGGTCCAGAGAAGATTTCTGATATCCATTTAGGCGCTAAACTGAGATGTGCCCGTTTATAGAATCACCATGATCATGGGTTACGGATGCAGCAGAAACCCGTCCTTCCATCCATTTCCCTGCGACGCTAAATGTACCGCTGCCTCCCTCTCGGCCACAACCGTGCAATTAGCACACTCTCAGGCCGGTCGTCCCGGCTGTAACCGGGGCCACCGCAGAAGTACACTGGGTCAGAACAATGTGACATGGGGTTTGACCCTGCACCGCACCCTCCCGTGCCAAAACCACCCAGGACAAACAGCTGTTCCTGCAGCCAGATGCAAAGACAACAGGCTGCACAATGACACCATGCAGCCTTATCCCAGCCGAGATAGGGACAGAAAAGGACCGGGACCTTGTACTTGCATAAGGACAGGGGCTGTCAGGGTGTTTTAAAGGAGGGCAAACACCAACAAAAGGAATTTATGGCACAGGGGTTTAAGGAATAACACCAAGACAAAAGCAAGCATGCTGTTTTCATTCTACTGGATGTGAGAGTCTGAGGCGACCCGCACTCAGGTACAGCAGTCCCAGTGTCAGGCTACAAAGACCACACACACCGTTCAGGGAAAAAAAAAAAATTCAATAGCCCCATCCATCCATCCGAGAGTGAAAGGGACGCTGGGAAAGAAGGTGGAGAGGGGAGCGGGCAGAGCCAGAGTGTTTGTACATTCTGCGTTACCACTGCAACAGCCTCCAGCTGGATGTCATTAGTTATGACTCACACGCAGCGCAGATCAATTCACAGAAACAAAATGAAAAAAAAAACTGGACATTCTTAAACAGAGGTCTCCATTTAAGAGCGATGTGGCCGCACGTGTTCGTCCGCAGCTGGACAAAAAAAACAGACTTCCTCCTCATCAGCTAAAGTGTGATTGCGTGTTGCCTTCATCGTCCTCTAATCAACGACATAAAGAACAGAAAGCTCACCGAGACCACTCAGGACCAAACGTTCATCAGAAGACGTTTGATTTACACGCCTGACAACAAATACAAAAACACGACGAGAAAACATCCTTTGCAGCGCAGACTGCGGTCGTGGCGCAATTAGTTTCGATCACCCAACAAATCAAACGCACTTTGAAACAGTTTATATCCGTTTATACGCGCATAAAACACACACACACACGACTGTGAAGACTACTTCAAGGAGTTAATCGATTACCTGCTTCTCATGGCAAATACTGATGACATAACCTGTAGTTTATGCACACCTGAGGGGAAAAACGGATGAGACTAATGAGCAAAGATGGATAATTTCATACTTCTATCCTCTTCTTCTTCTCTGTATTAATTAGTGGACTGAAAACCAACTCTCTAAAGTGCAAACAGCCACTAATTGTATCAGTAAATGCTGGGCGGATATCGTTAAGTAGCTGATAACATAAATATCCCGAGATCCGCGCCTGAACACACGGCAAAGACTGCGGCCGACATCAACTAGCACGTGGAAATAACACTCCATACCACCAGGTGGCGATATACAAACCCTTACAAACCATTTTCACATGACACGGAGAATATGTCTTATCTAAAAAAGTGTTGAGTGGTGGAGGCAAAAAGGACGGATAAGCTAGATGGGTGAAATCATGGCTACTTGAATCACTCAGCTGAACAGCCAATCAGAATGATTTCACCAACGGGTGCCGCCGCCGATTCTACAACTAAGGGGCCGTGAACAAAACAACGAGGGCCACGGATGCTCCAGGTGTTCTGGGGTCTTTAAAACCAGGTAAAGACGACGCTTAAGCTGTATTTGCACAGCGCTGTCTCCTAATCAGTGTGTTCTCATCTCACCTCACTTTCTCTCTCTCTCTCTCTCTGAAGTCAGCCCACTCTCGCTCGCTTGCAGGAAGTCTATTATCCAACCCAAACTCTGTAATTGCAGTTTTTTACACATAGTGAATGTAGAACTAAACATTGCTTCAGGGGACATTTGAGGGCGAAGGCACGCGGATCTGCACCGGCAGCTCATCTGTAGAAGACTACATGAATCCGAGCACCACACCCATCTGTGGGGGTTTTTTTAAAACCCACCTAGGCTGGGATTTACACATAGCACATACCAGGAAAGAGAGAGAGAGTCTCTAAGTAGGTGAAGGGTCTAAACAAAAAGACAGCTTTGTCTGTCATCAGCTCATAATGAAGAGACAGACAGAAACTCGCCCACCGGCCAGGAGATGTCTATCATTCACCCTGATGACAGAGGTTCATTTAATGAGCTTGTCTCTGAGCGCTCTGCAGCCGGGTAATCATATGTCAGAATGTCAGAGTGATGGGAAACGGAGCTCTGGTACAAACTGCTCCGACTGATCCGACATTAATCAGAAGCTTTGTTCTACATTTTCTATCACTTATTGGTCTAATAAGCGGGGAGATTGCGAGGGCTGACTGACAAACGTGATGCGTATGATGCAAAATCTCTGAATGTGCAGAGTTTGTTCCACTGGTTGCTTCAAAAATGAGGCGTTCAAGGACCTGAGTGCTTCTAATAAACTTCCAAAAAATTGACTAAAGGTGTCGGTATGCTGTTAGAGGATACGGCATAGAAAATAGAACTAACAAATGCTCCCAGGAAAGTTTGATGATTTACATCTGCTTCAAGTGAAATTTAAGATTTTACATATTTTGATTACATTTAAGCGCTAAAAATGTTTAATGCATTCGTTGAACGAGGGCTCCAAACTAACTTTTCACACTGGTTGCACTGGTGCTCCATAAGTTTTTCACTTAGGACATTTAGGAAGGTGCACCCAATCTAATATAATTAATAAAGCAGGAATTGAGTCGTAAATACGAGGTGTTGTTTTTCTTCCTAAAAACGGGTGCATCAAGATATACTGCGTTAACATAGATTGTTTAAAAAAAACAAAAAAAACACCAGTGCGACCAATTAAAATGTTTATTTGCACTTGACAGATTTTTGGGCATGTGCGACCGGAATAATCGCCCTCTGGAGCCCTGCATTAAACATGGACACAAAAAAGTAAACTGCTTGAATAAATAGTTTATAATTGTCAGAATAAACGTATCACGCAATAGACTTGTTAACCTTTACGAGACTTGGCTGATGTTTTTTAATCGTGGAAGTTTATATCTCCGCATTTTTCCGGGTGTGGCGCAAAAAAAACTGTTTAGAATTTGAGATGAGAGATCCAGAAGAGTCAATATAAAACAATCCCTACATGCTTTGAGAATAAACCTTGAAATCTTGTATTTTTTACTACACTCCTGCAGTCCAGAACTTGCATTGATTCAGCATCTATCACAAAAACGTCATACAGGATTTTAACAATCCCAAAATCCTTCTTACCAGCTAATCCGGCGCCCTTTGATTCAAAATCGGCTTCGGTGACCCACACACAGGGAGCTACTGTTTCTCAGCCGCCAATATAAGAGAAGTAAATGACACATAAACTGGCACATACGGCGTTTTTCATTTAATTATTTTAACAAGGGCCCCGGTTTACCAAAAAGGCTTCAGAGCTTCTTGTGCTTTTTCCTCACGCAGCCCCCACAAATGTTCCCTGTAAAAGCCACGGCAGTCTGTTCTGACACTACAGTAATCCACTCTAACCTGCCAACATCCAGCAGCACATTATCCCCTGGAAAGACGGATCAATCGATCACCGAAGAGCAGACGGAGAGCCCATACAAGGCCTGGAAATGTAGGCCAGCTAGGGTCGTACGCTGCGACCACCGTATAGGTGATGGCACTCACATTTACAGCTCAGATTAAACCCCGTTGATGTCTGTGATTCTCAGACTGTTACAACCAACCAGCCATGGCCTCGCTTTTCCGTGTCTTGATTCATCTTCATGTAGTCTCCTTCTACCACTCTAGTCTCCCCTCCTTATATGGACACAACCCCTCGCACATGAGACTCTGGAGCTGACAGGTACAAACCCTCACTTCATATCTCACCTCACGTAATCAATACATAAACTGATATTCCTCCCAGTAACACTCATATTAAGAGTACTTTGAGATCACCCTCTCGATGGATTAACTCTGATTTCGGCGGCAATTTTGCTAAAATTGTTGTTCTCGCGCTTCTAACACGGAACAAATACACGCCGGCAGCGGCTGACGGCGAACTCCCTCCATTTATCAGATGTTTTCCCAACAAGCCACGGTCGTTTTATTAGTTTACAGGTGACAGCAACACACGCTGCAGTGATGAATGATTCAAAGAAAGCTCCTCCAGGCAGCAGCAGCGGCAGCAGCAGCAGCCCACACTCAGTGCATCATGACAATATGGCTGTCATAATAACGATATCAGTTCAGCTTTACAGGGAAAAGTAGAAAAAAGTAATGTGGGGAAGTCTGTGAGGAGCATCCAGGCGATGCCAACTGTGTCATGACCCCTGCTGCTGCTGCTGCTGCTGCTGCTGCTAATCCACACTGACACAAAGTAATCATGGAGATCAGCAGCTTTTAGGGAAGGAAACCATTCATCAGCAGGATGGCCCCTGATTCCACACCTGTGAACCGCTCTTCCATCAATCGGTTTCATCAAACTGTTCCACTTTCTCATTTCCCGTCTCCAATTTCCTCTTTTTCCGCCTCGTATTAGTTTTTGTTTTTCCGATGGATCTAAAAGCGGCCGCAGGGCCTCCGGTGGGTCGCCTGGAGGTGAGCCAGGTGGGCCGGGCCAATTAGCAGCTAACAGGAAAAGAGGAGGACGGTGGAGGGATGGTATAATATATCTCTGTGCAGACACCGGCAACAGCATAACAGAGCTATTGAAAACAACACGAGAGGAACAACAAATGTCTTTACCAATAAGGCAATGACTCACCTGATGCAGTGGGTGCAAACAGAGGTGAGGGGGAGTTAAATCCACACAGCACGGTGCTGCAATATTATGCGTGACAATAATGTATTATGTTGAACATGGGCGGCAAGCGTCGATGTTTGTTATAGAATTAATTAATATTGCAAATTCTAATTAAGACTTTTTGGTACAAGAATGAAGAAAATCAATTGCTTTTCCCTTTCAGAATTCCCCAGCTCCTCACAGTGCTGCATAACTTTTCTGTACAAGTTGCATTTTGTTCGAAATCTAATAACATACAAACAGTTACAGTCCACACACTTTTACATTCAGTTAAGTTAGACTATAGCCTCCAATAAAAGACCACAGTTCATGTCTGCAATTAGTCGTATATTTCAAGCAAGATAAGCTGATTCTAGTGTCTTAAATGTGAAGACTTGCTGTTTTCCTTCATCATTTATGAAAGCAAATGAAGAGTGTTCTGGACTCTTGGCTGGACAAAAGAAACACCTTTAAGATGCCACTGTGGACTCATGATGAGCATTTTTTAAAAATGTGTTTTTGCAGGTCGGTCCAGCTTGTCAAGTGGATTAATGGCAATTTGAGTCAGTCTGTCAGTAAAAAAGGCAACATATTGCTTTATACAGGTGTACACAATACTCAGCATATGGACATCATTTCAAATCACAATAATACCATATTGTGACTTTAGTACTGTGATAATATCGTGTCATGACTTGATGGATACGTTTCATAGTTCACAAAACATTTCCGGAGCTTCATATCAAAACGGCATTGCAGCATTCTCTTAAAATATATATATATATATATATATATATATATATATACATATACATATACATACATATATATATATATAGAGAGAGAGAGAGAGAAACTAAATGTAAGTGCCCCAGAGATCCTAAACTGATGTAAAAAGATGTCATGTTCAAAGCCTTTAGCCTGAAATGTTAGCTGTAGCGGCTAAGCTAAAGTGTTAGCGTACGTACACTAACACTGAATTCACTGAATTTTCAATTTTGGGTGAACTTATCCTTTAAAGTATCTGGATCATATCATGGGAGCTTCTGGTGATTCCCTCTTCCACACGTTCTCACACACCTTCATTCATGGATTTCTGTCGCCCCTCCGACGGAAGCTCTCCTGACCACATCCTAAGCCGCAGGTATGAGTCTCAGTCTCACCTTGTTAGGTTGAGATGTTTACCCACTTAGCATGGCGGATCCCTCGAGAGACCCACACCTCTGGCACAAGATGCTAAAAATACTTCCCTCCCTCTGACCACAGCCCCTCACATCCAAGAGGCCGGTTCCCCGCACATACCCAGAAGCTGTTGACACGACACGGTCATGTGTACCTTCGCTCCCCGCCGCTCTGCTCACCTCCCTCTGCCGCGTTAATGCAGCGCAGCGACCCTCGTGAATGACAGAGCATCCTTTAAGCCTTGTAACGCTACTTGGGAGCTTTTTTTTCATGTGTAAGCAAAAACAGCGTCTTTTCCTTTTTCCTACATCAACACACCGGGGCACTATTCCAGATGTCTGTAAGGCTCCAACGCCTCTGCTGTGCACAAGTAAAAATGCATTTACAACATAATTACAAGGGCGAGGACATGACATGTTAAGAGGAGGACTGAAAATAGCAAAACGCTGGGCCTTTTTCTAGAGCGCAAATGGACTCGAGGAAACTCTGCGCAACTTGTTTCTTCCTCATGTTCGGGGTTTTTGAAACTCTTTTCCTGGAAGACGGACGGGGTGTGAAGTATCCACTCCCACACAAACATCGTAAGTGTTAATGTACAAATTTGTAAAGCAAAGTGCTGCAAAAAGTGGAGCAGTTAACTCTGATTCCAGCCTTTTATAGGTGTGTTTGTCAGACATGGGGTTGGACGAGGCTGCAGCACAGTAAAAGATAATGAATTCATAAAAGCACATGCTACATTACTATGGAGAAAATCGTGCCTGATGTGTTTTTCTTTGCAGACGTCTTCTCCTCCCTGCCTCACTGCACTTTCTTCCTACCTTCCCTTCTCTCCTGGTCTGAACAGTAGCCTGGAGTGCCACATTCATAATCCTGCTCTCGGCTCGGTGCCAAGACTGTGGTGGATCCCTTTCCTCCTAACCTAACCATCTATCCTCCATCTCCACAAATGCACACATACATGTCCACACACACACACACTCACATTCTGTAACAACACTTAGCGACTCCAGACGGCACCATTTCATCTGACAGGAGGAGGGGTGCCGGACCAGTGAATTAGGACTTTTTTCATGGGGGGGGATTAACATTCTTCCGTCTTTCCCTGCCCCCTATCCTCCTCCTCCAGCCCGTCCTGAAGTGAGGCCTGACTCTCCAGGCACATGCTTGACCTGGCGCTGAGGACAAGGAGTAATTAGCAGCCATAAAGAGGACCCTGCCTCTCTTGGAAACCAGCACCAGCCGAAAACAAGAATGCCAAATGAGAGACTTCCCCCTCCTAGAGCGCATCACACACAGCGAGGGTGTAAGAGTCTCTCTTTTCTCTCTCTCTTTTTTTTTTCTATTTCACCTGATTCTGTTATAAAACCTTAACCGAAGCCAACTGTTGTGAGGACGGAGCCTCACTGTGAATCCAGCAGGTTACAATTAAGGCCCCTGACTTTAATTACTTAAAACAAGACTGTAACTTTTTAAAGGAAGACATTTTTCCTCTTGCAGATTAAAAGTGGAAGTCATCAGCAGTAAAGCACACGCTGGCTCACTCCAAAATACTCAGGGGGGGTTTTAGCCGATGTTTGAAAACTTTAGATTGCATTACTGTCTACCTGACTCTCCTCTACATCAACTACTGTTACACTTATTTTTTTCATTATCCCATATTTGCCAATTGTGGCCACAGTAGCCGCTGTTGAGCCTTAAACACAAGCCTGACACAAGCCCAGTTCAATCCTAACACTCATCAAATATGTAGAAATGCAGTGTGACATAGTGCCTCTCATCTTTTCCACTTAAAGCACCATTTTCCCTACAATTATAAGAGCTAAGGTCAGCGCCTACGCCATTTTTTATCCATCACCTGTGCCAAATTCATGTAAAATGAATCAAAGTTTTTGTTCACAGATATAATAACGGTCTAAAAGATGTGAAAATTGCACAAAAAACTTTACATTTCCGTCCACAAACCTTGCTGACACACTGCTTTAAAAGTTTTTTATCACACAAGTCCGTCAAAATACAAAAGCATCAAGACAAAATGAAGACACACTTCCGTCAACACTGACCTAGAGCTGTTGCTTCCGGCTGTCACGTGACCGACAGAGCTGCGAATCACACTGCAGACATTACGCTTGCTAGATTGAACACATTACATACACTGCATGGACATCCTGTGAGAGAACACACACACACTCCCGCAGACGTGAAGCACATGGGTAAACTGATGCCAGAGCAAACCTGAAACCAGGTCGCAGGACGGTAAACAATCACACATGCACAAACACCTTCGCTTAGTGACACTACCGAACACTGCGAGGGAGTTTACAGGGAGATTTCTTGGCGATCACCCCCTTTCTGTATGCAGGCTTTTCAGTTCAGATTAAATAAATCCTCAATTTTAAGTTTCAAGTTGCACCGACATGTAGGACATACGGTACAGATGATCATTTTATACTTATCTTGACACATTGCTGCTTGTTTTTAAACAGATATACAGACAATAGATCAGAGAGATGGTGAAAAGTGAGATTATGTAACTTTAAACAGCAGAACTAGCGCATTTTGTCTCGTAAAAAAATAACTTATAAGCAATAAAACGGCACTGAGTCGAGCGCATACCTCCACCAAGGCCCAAAAGTCCTCTTTAATCCAATCAAGCCTAGATTTAAATCTGCTCGATGCAGATTTTTATTAAGATCTGCATCAAATTGTACTCAATCATAGATACTAGCCAACTTTATAAATTTACTTAATTCACAAAGATCCATGCACTTCCCCTAGAAATTAAAGTAAAATGTTAAAATGTTTTGGATGCCAGATCAACACCAAAAGTTAAAGAGGTCTATTCTGGGCCGAGACCCATCCTCCATCCAGATTTCTTCAAAAAATGTTCAGTAGTTTTTGTGTAATTCCACTGACAAACCAACCAAGAAACAAACAAGTAGGCTAGTTTATAACCGCTAATGTTAGCTTATGTTAGCAAACTTAGATACTGCAAATGACAAGACTTTGGCTTGTCTATTACCACTTGTGAAGTTCACCAGAAGTTAGAACTTGAATGCTACAGTGTTAGCATTAGCAGCCATTGTGTTGTCAGCTGCTTTGTTTTGAATAAAGAGCAAGTGTGACTGAGAGGAAGTAGAGGAAGTAGACGACGTGACAAGTCTCAAAGGCAGCTGAGGACAGTGTTTAAACTGGCAGGAGTACAATTAAACCTGTCAGAGTATCAGCGAAGATTCATTTTTATCACCCGGATTTAATCCAGACTCTTTCAGGACACTGACCCAGTGACCTGAGCTGAGAGCTGCACGTGAACGCAGCAGCGGGAGGAAGAAGCACGGGAGGAAATGAGACGAGGGAGATTTTTTTTGGTGTGTTTATGCACCTCGAGCACCTTCATTCCAACAGTCTGGATCGATTCTGGCCTCCATCGTGAGATACCTGAACGTTAACCGCAGCCTCTAATTTCAAAATGTCAGGAAACGCCAGGCAGAAGCACGTCTGCGGACGGACTCAGACAAAAATCCACTCAAAAAAAATCTGCAGACACAGACTCGCATATTCACCCAGACATGCACACACAAACACAAGCACACAGTCTTGAAAGCTGATCCAGAGAACAGACAGTCTTTCTGACCGGAGCTCCTCTTGTGTACTCTAAGTCTCAGCCGCTTCAGCCGGACTCTTATTGCTTTAACAGGGGGAATACCAGATGGTTTACTTCACTGTCTCAGCGCTGCGAGCTCACAGCACAGCGCAGATAAATCACTGTCTGCCGGCCACCACAAACTAAGATGGAAAAACTGAGTCAAGATTCCACGGTGCACCTCTGAACGCTCATTTTACGGCGAGGTAGTTCAGAAAACGGCACTTCTGAGGCACATGTGTGATGTGCGTCATCTTCGTCTTCCACCCCCTGGAGTTTTGTCTCCTCTTGCGCCAGCTTCATTTAGTTTTATTCTCCAAAACCTTCATTAGCAACATTACATCCTTGCGCCAATTTGATCCTTTACTGAGTTTTAGCCTTTTTACCTCATTCTGTCTCTCCTGCAGCAGATACAGGTTTTTTTTTATGGCTGACTGCTCAGGAAAAGTTATGATAAAAGAGGGCCCTGCAGCACTGACATTTCAGAGCCACATAACCATTATTCCAGCACCAAACACACTGACAGAATACAATGAAACTGAATGCAATAAATATGAAATCCTGCAGAAAAAGTGACGCTTTTTCCCTTCGTTAAGGACGCTTCAGAAACCTAAGTAGCACATTAGGTGCCGTGCAACGGGAGTCAATCCAAATATGCAGTGTTTTCTCTCAAAGGAGGAGTTTCGTCATCATCGGTGAACTCAATGACCCGTGACCCAGTCGGCATAATCAGTGGACTTGCAGCAAAAAAAACCAACAAAATTCCCGATTATAATCTAATATGGCACGTTACAGTAGAAGGGAGCAGCATTGAACGCTGACAATGTGAGAAGAAAGAGCAAGTAAATGCAGGTAATGTATCAAGCAGCCATTTTATGATGTCTTCAGGGAAAGAAAATAGCGGAGAGAGGATGGGTATAAAAAAGGAAAAAGTGATGGCACGGTTTCATCGCCATGTGGAAAGAGTGATGAAACGGGAAAATGGAAAATCAAAAGCAGCAGTTAGGTTATCAATCATTGTTCTCGTGATAGCAATAACAAACACTGTAAGCGCAGCCCGGGGACGGGAAAACTCGCCATCTGAAGCGCCAAAGAATAACTGCTGGCGCCGCGTTGACAGCCAAGTCGACCATCAATTCCCAAAAACTGATAAAACACGTTTTAACCGGCGTCCTATTTGAGCGGCAACATGCAGGTGAGAGAGCTACCTGCCTGCCTGACTGACAGCAGGGTTGACTCACCTGAGTCATTAACTATGACTCATCGAAAATCGGCTTCCAACATCGTGTCTGAGATTAGGTGAGATCTTCTGCTAAATATAAAGCCTCCTAAATGCAGGAGAAGTTAAAGAGTTGACAAACCAAACCCTGTCTCCTAGAAATGACTGCTAATTTACCGTAATTACTATATTTACTACAAACTATGAACTACTTACTTTGCTTGGACAATTATGTTTCATGAGGAATCATAATTACTGCTTGGATCATGTTCCCCCTGCAATATTTTTCTTCTTCATAAAAGCTTTTCATGCATAAAAAAATCGTGTGTGTGTGGTTGGGTTTGTGCATCGAAAGTATTTTGGCTGAAGTTGAGGAAACATTGTGGTTTCGGTTAGACGCTAATACATGTAAACATACTGTGTTCTCTCGACTTTGTCAACATGCGACCAACACCGCAGTCTTTTCCTAAACTTAACTGAGTTCCTTGATTGTGTGATCTTGTGGAGACAACGCACAGACACACCGAACTGCATTTTCCCATCATCATCTAGATAAAATGTTAGCAGCTAATGTTTCTGCAAACCAGTGATACGTTCATGTTAGCACGACAAAGGCTACGTATCATACTGACCTACCTTCTACAAAACATGTCGTATAACGTTGAAGTTACATCTTTATGACCTGACTTTAACATTGGGGGACGGTGGTAGAACTATAGGAGAGTTTCAATATTTGTAACAGTGTTATCACGTCATATTTTTGAGGGGAATGGAGCCCATTTCTCGCCATGTTTGCGGCGACAACACCAACATTTTTGCCGTAACCAAAACAGGTATTTTAAGCTTATATGTGATCGTTTCCTTTCCCAACTCGAGTGTTTTTTGTGCCTAAACCAAACCAAACCATTAACACAGTGTGGTCACGAGATAATATTAAGAATGTCTTTTAAATGCAAAGTTTTGACATATCTGTGGTTTGCAGAAATGTACAGTCCCAACAAGTATTCCATTAATCCATCCATCCATCTGAGACTAAACAGGGTAGTCCACACATCACTGTCTCCCCAGCTATGTTTCCAGCTCCTCCTGGGGGATCCCGAGGCTTTCCTGAGCCAGATAAGATGTATAATCCCTCCACCTTGTTCTGGGTCTACCACAGAGTCTCCCACCGACTAGATGTGCCTAAAACTCTTCCAATGGGAGGCAGCCAGGAGGCATCAAGAACTGGCTCCTCTCTACTCTGAGCTCCCTCCAGATGTCTGAGCTCCTCACCCCTTGTCTCATGACATTTTTTGACTAAACGAATTTACTGTTGCACAGCAGTACCACAAATGTCATTTCTAGGAGACAGTGTTGCTCAAACACGTATTTCTGCTGCTACTGATTGTGTTTCCCCGTGTGTCTAACACGTCTCCTTCAGTCTGCCTCAGCACATGCGAGCGTTTGCGGTCGTATTCTCGCTCGGTCCCTTTGCTGCAAACAAACCCAAATTAATTAAGACCGAGCTCTTAATTACGAAAAGACTGCTGAGTCGAGCAAAAACATAATGCTTTCCATTCCTGCTCTTGCTAATTTCATCACCTAATAAAGTATAAATAGAAGACATCTGACGACAGAGAAGCTTCTGGAGTGACCAGAAACCATTGCATTCCCTCCCCCGAGTAGGAAGAGAAATGCTTACACTCAGTATTTCGACTGCCCAGGCTGTGGCTAAGCTCGGGCCAGGGAAGGGGGAATGGGGTTGGAAAGGATGAGTCATACATTGCTTTCCATGCTCGATGATTATAATACCCCATTACAGAGAAAAGCACTGTTTCCCAGCTGAAGTGAATACTCGGCTTGTGAGCCCGGACCAGACTTAACTTTTTTCAACACGCTGCCGCGACAAAAAGCGCACTCTTAAAAATCAAACACGGGGAGTGGGAGTTGCATCATGAGGCGGCGCATCCAAACTTTTCACATCACTCATGTGTTTCGTGTCTTCCATTTTGTTCCCTTTTTCGTCTGTCAGACAGGCGGGGAACACATTGTCCCTTTCAATCGTAATGTGAACTGTAGCGATCCTGCTCCGTGCACAAGGCTTTTTAAAAGCTCAGTCACAACACCTGAAAAAAACCATCTGTATCTGGCTTCAAATCAAGCACGCTGTGTCATTAGCACAGAGCGCCATTGAGTAGCAACAATCATTTGCCCCTTGATTAGTCTGGAAGGGAATAGAGACAGTATCAGTCCCCAAATATGGCAAATAATGCGCTATTTGTGCTGCACAAAGGATCTCCTAAACTCTGTCCCGAGGTCGAAATGACCTGTCCTGCACATTTTGTTTTATCTCCCATGTTATCAGGCATTAGGGGCTGATTTACAGCGTCTTTTTTTTTTTCCACAAAGCCTGCATTTACAGGCTGAAGTGGCACATGCAATTGCAGGGTCACTGCTTCTCTACACAGTCCAACTAACTCAGATTCCTTCGCCGCCACCGCCGCCGCCGCTGCAATAGGCACACACAAGAAGCCGTTTTTTTGTTTTTTTTTCTCACCGCCACTTATCTGATTGAAGTTGGACGCGACCTCAGAATTTGCCACTTAAAGGTGAGTCAGAAAACAAGCCACGGAAAAAAAAAAACTACAGTTGCATGATGTCACCGTCTCTGGATGCTAAAAGCCCGTCGGCTGCCATGTAAGCCGGGTGATAACGCACACGGCACATCTGCGTCTGGCTCTCACCTCCAACAAGCTGTGTTAGTTTGATTTGGACCGATCTGGACAGAAACAACTGTTCTAAATGAAATAAATAAATAAAGAGAACAACTGCATCTTTGTCCTTTTATTTAGTCATAAAAAAGGGTTTTACTTTAACAATATAAAAAAAAAAAAACATAGTTTGAGCGTCCTCCAGGGCAACCAGCTGTCAGCATCCTGTAAAAATCTACAGGCAAAGCACTCCGGAACTCGTGCAATTTATTCGATTCTGCATGGACTCAAGTCGCTTCTCTGTGCTTTTCTAATCATCCTCGTGGAGAACTTTAACACACAGCGAACGCAAGGAAAAACGGAATTATCCATAAATTCCTTCCGAGGACGAGTTGTCCAGATATAAAGAGACTGTAAATGAAAAACAGCTGCGGACCAGCTGTACTCGACCTTTAACCCTTTCATAAAGTTGGCTCGCTTAAACAAAAAGAACCTTTTAATGACCCGGGATGTGTTTGTGCAGAACCTGGCCGAGACGCGAGGCGCACTGCTATTATTTTCATAAACCCGGGCTATAAGGCTGCAGATGTTATTCGATTAGGAATTTTCGCTTGAAACCAGAACAGAATGGTGTATTTTCTTTAGAAAAATGCAACAGTGTTTTTTTTTTTTCTCTCTCTCTCTCTCTCTCTCTCTCTCTCTTCATGGTCCCCTGTTCCACCGCGAATGGGAAGAAAACATCTGGAAGACATTTTTTCAGGGCTTTTTGGAGAGCTTAGCAGACAGCACAATGGAACTTATCGATTCCAGATGTGAAGGCACTCAGTGAAACAGTGAGGCCTTCTTCTGTTTATCCCTTTTTAAATGGACATAAGGATAAAACAAATATCAGCGCCTAATATGTAGCATAATTCTCAAATCGTGATCGTATTTCCCGATATCTTGGCGCATCTGCTGGCCCCCTTTCAAGACTCTTTCACCATCGGCGGCTTTGGCCAAAATCCATCCTTGTTTTCATTTGGCAAAAGGTATTCAAAGAATGTTATTTCAGTATTTTCGATGACTGAAGTGCTCCGCACATGTCAGTTCTGGTCCTGTGTGAATGTTTGTTACCGACGTCGACCATCCAAAGGAACTTTTTTAGTTAATTAACGATAACAAACCGCAGTGAAAAGAGTCTAAACACATTTTTTTTTTTTTTTCCCAGACGTGTGAAAAGAGTCTATTGATAGAGGAAACTAGGCAGAAAAAAAAAGGCAACTCAGCAGAAACACAAAGGAAACCATTTGGTCCGTAGCAGGTATGCTAATCATAAAACTACAAAACAACTGAGCTGTCACGCTAGGAGGCCGGGGCATTCTGTTACATTTCAATGGATGGTATTCAGTCGGACGTCTGTGAGTTTTGGGGCACAAAAAAGTAAACTACTGCAGATTATATGCATTAAAAAAAAAGGCATCAAACGACAACCTAAAATAAATCACTTCACACTCTTTCTCTTTGACCTCCACGAGCCGGAGGACAATTTGCTGAAACAAGAAGCAGTGAAGCTTCAACGGCAAGAATTCCTTTCTTCAGGCAGTGAAACTGTAAACCTGACAGCGGCGGCAATCCCAAAGTCCCGACCTTCACCTCCGAACTCTGACCCCTCCTCTCATTCTTAACCTCCGCGTCTTATAGGCCTTCTGTTATTACCACTTTCACATGAGTTTAAAGGGAGGTTTTCCTCATTAATGCCAGGGCGAAATGACCTCCTTTAAGAAGTGGAGAGCATGACTTCACTCGCTCTCTCTAATAAAGCTTGTCTTACATTCGGTGCGCTGATCCTCTGTGACCTCAGGTCGACATTCACTTCTAACTATTTGGTAGCGTGCCAAAAAAAAGAAATCAATTGATACAGTATGAGAGTTTAGGCTAACCTTTAAGCTAGCTTTGCCCTGATTCCCTCAACAGAAAGTTCATAGGATTTTTCGATTTGGTTTGTGGATTATTGCACGGAAAATAATCTCTGGAGCAAACACAAGTTTGTGAAACTTAAATGTTTTCTTCAGCAACATAATCTTTACAAATAAAGGCCACTAGACAGATTTATGAAGGATTAATGTAATCACCAAAAGTAAAAAGCTAATGCTACGCCATGAAAAACAACATCATGACTACTTAACTTCAGATCCTACTGTACATTTAGCCACTTGTTAGCAAGAGCTTAGCTTAGCTTAGCTTAGGCTACTGACTTATTTCATGTTGGAGCTGTGAACATTTCCTAAGTGTGTTTTAACCACACACCTTATTGAAAACCCATTCCTTCGGCACGCTATATGTGGCAATGCAAGAGCTCAATATTTTCTGTCTTTATTCATCCATTTGTCGTAGCTAAAGGCTAACAGGCTTACAAGCTAAGCTACATTTGACTGAAGTCTTTTGGAGGTTCAGTACACCAGTAAAAAACTTAAAGCTACACTAGGGAGCACTTAGCATCTATCTGCTAACTGTTTTACAGCCTCTAACTTTATTGTTTTAGTTCACCTTCACTTTTCTAACCACCATTGTTTCATAGGGAGCAGACAAAGTTAGCAACTAGCAGGTTAGCCCTGTGTAACATTTTGTAAGCTAGCTGAGTACTTCTCTCTCAGATTTTGGAGACCAAAATAGACCTAAAATAAAAAATAGATATAAACATTTAAAACTTACTTATGCCAGGGGTATAAAAGCACAACTCCAAGTGAATGCTAATGCTGCCTTGTGTCTGCTGGGGGTCAATAGGCTAGGTAGGCTAACTGTTTGCTAGCACAGTGTTGTGTGGTGTTTTTAGCTTGTTCTGCTGCCTCCAGGTGGTGAAAAAATGGATGCATCTTTAAAAACTTAAACTTTTACATCTGAATAACAGAATAAAGCTTGTGCTTACATTGTGCCAGTTAGCTAAATAAACAGGAATTCAAATCAAAATGATTATAAACAAAAAAAGAATCATTTTATAAAGGATTTTACTCTCTGAGCTTGGCAGATTTGGGTATTTGGACTCGAATCCACTGTTAAACTAGCTACTTGACCCTAAAAATCAATGAAAGTGTCGTTAAATGATTGGTCTACATTTAGTTGTCAATCACACATACTGTGTAGAGAGTTGACATGTCTCAGATAAGCAGTGATGGTGTGTCCGGGCAGGCCTTCAGATCAATGCACATCCTGGTCTCTGGAGGCTAAAAGGTCATCGGGTGTGGGATCAAGATTTATCTCTTTGCTGGTGACAAACTGGCTAATTGTCTGTAATTACCACTTACTATTACCTATTCTACCTTAATCCAGCGTTAGTGTGAATACTGACACAACAAAACTGATGTAAACTGAGCTCCCATCTGCAAGAATACGAATAAAAGGTGAGATATTTAAGCCGAAGATGGAGATAGTGAGTTTACACAGATCTGCATGCTGCTGGCGCTCGGCGTTTCTCGCTTGGCATGTGTCAAGTGTCACGTTTCGGAAAGATTTGTATGCACCTCTTGAGGATATCTTACAAGACTCTGGTGTTTGCTCTCTGCTGGTATTAAGAGCTGATTAACTCCAGCTTGCAGCATCAAAATGGATTCAGTCCCAAGCTCTCTAACAAGTAACAACCCTGCGAAAAAAAAAAAAGTCCAGCTCCTCCTCCTCTTTCAGCAAAAAAATAAAAAATAAAAAATGACCCAGATCTGGATCCAACCATTACACACTGACCCGAAGTTGTGTTCGGTTAACAACCACTGTTTATAGGCAACGTGAAAATAAACAACTGCAGTAAGTAATCCCTTCATACGGTTAACAGTATATGACATATATAACACACGAGCTTGTAAGAAAACCACTTCAATGGCATCTGGTTTGGAGATCTTCCCCGTCAGACTGAGCTCTCGGTGGATCAGCAGCTCACGGCGTCACATCAGCACAAATCTCAGGACACTTTCTTAACCGTCTGCTACAGATTGGGGAAGAAGCCACCTGTTGGCCTCGAAGCCCCGTGTCAGAGACAAGCAGCGGGACCACCAACCATGCCAGGCAGGCCTTAAGGTGCTAATAATACATGTAGGCCGGACTCCCAGCCCCACTGCCCCGCAGCGCTGTGTGTGACCTCTGAGCACCCATGGGACACAACAGTGCCACACGAGACATGAATCGCCTCTTTCCTTCACGACTGTCGCTGATTTAACATCTAATATAAAGACTTTAGGTGATATAAGTGTTGGCGACAGGCGGGAGGAGACTGTGCAGAGTGCAGTTAGAAAGTGTGGGTTTAGAAAGCTGTGCCTCCTGATGTTGGAGTCCTTAAGGCGACTCCACCCTACCACTTCAGACAGGCTGCAGCCCCTCCCCTCCGGTGGAAATCATGCTCATCCTTCTCATCAGTTATTTTAAAAAAAGAAAGAAAGAGGGAGGAAAGAAGTAAAGAAAACACTGTAAAGATTCTGGAGCTGCACTTTTTTTTTTTTTTTTTTTACAAAGTTTGCACACTGCAAAACACACCTGGACACCTGGAAAACACTGTTTTTGATGTATTTATATAGTTTTACTTAACCGTACAGTGGTATTATTTCTATTTTCCACATGCAACACCTTTAAGATCACACATTCAGACCTGCATCTCTCAGTTATTGGATGTTTTTTTTTTTTTTTTTTTTGCAGATCAGCTTTCCAAAGAAGAAGAAAAAAGAAAAGTTGCCAAAAGAAAAACTTGTTTCTTTCTCTGGAAAAAAAAACAAAAAACTTGCAGACACTTTTTGACACTTTGACAATAGTTTCCCATAGTTTCGGGAACACCAAGCTGAAGGGCACCAATAAAAAAGGCACAAAGATGAGTTTTAGGAGGAGGAGGAGAAAACTTTTCTCAGATCCAAACACACACAGACAATCTCTCAGCTTTTTTTTTTTTTTTTGCACTCTTACCTGAACTTGCTTGCGTTGTGACAAAAAGCAGAATCACCGCTAAAGTGACTTGGACGTCCCTTATCCTCCGTTTAACTTTCCATCTTATATGGGTATCCATGACCGCCAGAGACGTCCACGGCAAAGTGGAAGGGATTCACTTTTTACACTCAGCCACCTGGAGCGACTTGTTCTTGAGACTTGTGCACAAGGCAACTTGTGTTCAGGAGCACCCAATATTTAAAATAAAAATAAAAAAACAATAAGCCAAAAAAAAAAAAAAAAAAGTCCCAGAGAAAGAGAGAAAAAAGGGGGAGGGGGGGTGTATCGTTATTTCTCAAGCAGCCATACGGGGGTTTTGTTGGTGCGCGTTTCCTCCAGCTAGCAGACGGATGGGACACCCGTCTCTTCCCGCACGGCTCCTCTTCCTCTCTGCTTCTTCTGAGCTGTCCTGCACCGCTGCGCCTCCGTTCAGAAGTGTCGCCCCCCTCTCTCCGACTCCGAGTCGTCACGTCAAGGCCCCCCTTCAAAAGTCCAGCACACGCAGGAGGGGAGGAAGGAGAGGAGAGGGAAAAAAAAAAATAAAAAAAAGGTCTTTCCCCCCTCCAAGGGCTGTCAGTCACTCTCACGGACAGCAGGCTCGGGCAAATCACAAGCCGTGCATGCATCCAGAGCCAGCCCCCCTGTTATTGGGAGGTGGGAGGAGAGAGGAGGAGGAGGAGGAGAGGAGAGAGGAGGGAAAAGGAAAAAAAAAGTTGAGGGGAAAGTTTCACGCCTCCCTGATTCTGTGCGCGCTCTTGAATTCTTCTTTGACATGGAGGCTGTGTGGAGAGGAGAGAGGGAGGGAAACTGCAGGCCGAGACTCAGACATTTAACATGCAGGACTGTGTTGTAGATGAATATGACCAACAGGTGGACGTCACTTCTGTCCACGCGCCCAGGTATTAGCTTTGAGACATGACCAACTGAATCAACTTTTAAAGGTGCACTTTGTAGTTTTTTTTGGGGAAGAGGAGAAACATCTTCATTGACTGAAGTAACTAAATAAACAATTTCTCTTTGTTTTCATGACTGAATAAAGTGAATACACAAACTTTGTTTATATGTGGCGGACCCTGCCACCCCTCTGGCTTCTAACAGATGTTGAATCAACAGGTGGACGTCACTTCTGTCCATGCATTGAGACATTAACCTGCTTAATATTAAATTCCTGCTAAGTAAATCACTTAAAATTTAACAGTGCACTTTGTAGTTTTTGGGGAGAACAAGAGAAACATCTCCATTGAAAACAGTTTCTCTTTGTTTTCTAACTGAATAAACAAAGTGACCTTAAAGGACGACACAATTTCTGTTTTACTTTCTTGATATGTGGCGGACCCTGCCACCTTTCTATCTTCACACAGTGTTGAATCATCCGGTTTGAGACGTAACCTACTGAACATTAATCAAATCAACTTTTAAAGGTGCACTTCATTGACTGAAGAAAAACTAAATAAACTATTTCTCTTTGTTTTCATGACAAAATAACGTGAATACACAAACTTTGTTTTTATGTGGCGGACCCTGCCACCCCTCTAGCTTCTAACAGATGTTGAATCAACAGGTGGACGTCACTTCTGTCCACGCATTGAGACATTAACCTGCTTAATATTAATCTCCAACTACCTAAATAACTTCAAATTTAAAATTACACTTTGTAGTTTTGGGGAGAACAAGACAAACATCTTCACTGACTGATTTTTTTTTTATTTTTTATGCCTTAATAAACAATTTCTCTTGGTTTTCATGACATTCAAACACAAGTTAAACAGAAATTGTGTTGTCCTTTAATGTTAGTTTATTTATAATTACATAAAGCTCCTTTAATATTCAAGTTTATTTGTTAAAAAAAAAATGCCATGGGTAATTGGACGACCCAAAGACCCCGATATTAGTTTGTTTTTTGTGTTGGATTAATTAGACGTACTTTAAAATGTGCACTATTAGTGAACAAAGCCTTAAAAAAAAGGCATGTCTCTTTGTCGATGTTACTTAATACTGTGCTCACCCGGTGGTATTTAATCCGTTGAGTGTGTACGGCTAGAGGGGTCTTATAAAACGCTTTGAAGCAAATGTGTGATTTAAATCTGTGTGGTTCCATTAATAAAACTGACTTAACCACATCAAATCATCAATCGCTCTGACTCCGGGGCCGACGGTAATGATTCCACTGTGTGTCATCTGTTGTGGTGCATTATTCTAATTCAGAGTGCTCAAACAACTGACCGCAAATCAGCCTAAACAAAACCCAGCGTAAGGATTAGTTTGTTTTTTCTTTTATTATTTGATTTAATAGGGATGATGCAGCTGAACATAGTTCCAGCACAGAGTCTCTAGTTGGACTTTGACATGTAAGACATACAACATACAGCTTTTAACGGTCCGCATCATAAAATCACAATACCATAAAATAAAAATACCACAATATATCAACACACGTGTAACCTACGTCAGGTTTGGTTTGCTTTTATATCTGATATTAGTGTGTTTTCAGTTGGTAATCTATTCCAGATTTGACAGCCTGATTGTCAAAATTTAGATCTGCAATGTGGTATTTTACAGCTGCCATTCGCCATGTTCTGGACTAAAAGTAATAAACCTGAGGAAATAGTGAAGAAAAAAATACAATACTAATGTATATTCTGGCTCAGGATGTAGAACAGGTCCACTAATGATCAATATGTTCCTTCATTCTGAATGTGGAATGTCTCCGGGCCTGATACAGAACCCCAAATTAGACTAGAAAAGAAAAGTGCCATATAACTGCAGTTCACTTAACAATTCCGACTCGCCATAATATGAAATGCTCCCATAAAAAATCATGTTTTATGTTTTATAACATTAAAGAAAGTAATGTTTCAATCACAGTTTGGCTCTTTTGTACTCAACGAAGATCCAGTTTGGACTTCTTTCTAAAAAAAGGAACTTCTGACAGTTTATTAACCAACGAACACTTAAAGCAAACCTTTCTTTGAGGCCGTTTAAGTGCAATCTGAGATGTCACTAGTGAAAGTAGTCGCAACTGTGAGAAAGCAAAGACAATATATTGCTACTGTTCACCTACATTAAAGAACAATACGTCTATTTTTAAAAGCGTCTTTCAGGCCAAACACGACCTCTCGCTGCTAAAAATGGCAGCTGTCTTTTATAAGCTGTCATATGGCAGCTCCAGCGGGGGGCAAACTTCCATTAACTGCCCAGTAAAAAGTCGGCTTTAAGCTCAGTAAACAAACAGAGCGGTGGCTATGGACACGTCTGAGCTTAGACGCGGATGCGCAGTTGCCATCGCAAAGTTAGACCATCTCTAAAATATGCATTACAATTGCAATGTATACATTTAAAGAAGAAGGTGACCATCTTTAACCTGACTGCTCATCTAGATTTCCTAACATTTACATTCCCTGACAGCATATTCAGCACCTTCTCTTCAGTTTCACCTCAGATAACCCGTCTCACCATATAACGTCTTCTGATTTATACCAGCTTGTCCTCAACAGACGAGAGAATATTTACATTAGGAGTGCACCAGCCTCTCCTAACTGACCACTTAGCCATATAATGGTTACGTGGTCAGATATATGGTTCGAATTACGGCCTGAGCCCTGTATTTAGGGTGGCTCTGCACCTACACCGCACTAATTTTAAAAAGCTCTCAAACTGCTCCTGTACAAGGCCTACGCTCGCTCCCGCAAAGTGTCTTCTAACCAAGAACATGGTGATTTATGTGCACGCTGGACCATGAGGCGGTTATGCTTCATTTGACGACTCTCAGACAGAATAATTCTTCACAAAATAAGTCCCAGAGAGATAAAAAAAAAAAAAAAAAAAGATGGGATATACAGTGGAGAGGAAAGAAGTCGCCTAAATTGTGATTTAGTGCTTGAGTTTCTCTGTTCAGAGAGTTTTTCTCCTCTTTTCTCTTTGACCTGTTTTCCACATTCACCATGTGTCAGGCTGGATATCAAAGCCTTAATCAGTCCAACCTTTTTTATTGTCCTCCGCTGTTAAAGTAACACTTACAGATGGTTTGACTCTTACTGGAGATAGATGAGAAAGTTTCAAAACTCTTTTTAGCTTAACCTAGCCTATAGCGTGTTAGTGGAGATTTAAAAATCACTAAATTAAAAAAAATTTAAGTACCAAAGAAACTAGTTCATATGTGGAGATTAGTGTTGATGAATATTTACACCCAGTAACACCACGTGACACTATTACCTGACGGAATCAACTGACAAAGCAAACGTTAGCTTGCTAGGCTACAACTAATCTAGTGTGAAGAGAAAAAGAAGCAGGTTGACACTAGATTAAAAATGTGATTATGACAATTTGGACATTTTCAACTGAAAGGCACATGAAAATGACTGTTAGTTTGGCTGTTGTGTCAATGGTAGCCGCCACAGAGGCTGTGGAAGCAGCTAGCATATTTAAATTCACACTGTTAGCTGGCGGAATCAACTGACAACGCAAATGTTAGCTTGCTAGGCTACAATGAATTTAGAGTGAAGAGAAAAAAGGTTTATTCTTGACACTATATAAAAAATTAAATTATTAAAATTTGTCAGCCGCTGCAGTGGTTGTTGAAGTAGCTAGCTTCTTTAAATTAGCTGCTAGATTAGCACAATGTACGTCACAGTCTGTAGTGATTTTCAGGGTCATAACTCAGTCAAACTTGAACATACATGATGGACATATTTATAGATTCTGTGTACCTAACCTTTCAAAGATACCACACCACCATTGTGAATAAACGTCCATTAATCTGCGTAGAAATCAAAGAAAAAAAAAGCACTCATTGGAACTGCAGAACTTGCCTGAGAATTACCACGTTTTTAAGTTGTCTTCAGTGTCAAAGTAATTCACTGACAGCTACATGAGCATCCATGGGTAAAATGGAAGCAGGAACTGGTAATAACTAATTCGGCATACTTTTAGTTGGTTTCAGTTTGACGAAATGTAAACAATTAATGGCTAAATATAATAGACTCATTAGCCCACAGCTAGCTCAATGGCAAAGCTGCACTTCCATCTGTATATCCTCCAAAACCCTCAAATTATGGGAGCTGTAGTTCCAAAACAAAAATATGAGTATTATTATCAAAAATATGTTCATGTTGCCCTTTCAATATTTATCTATTTCAGACTTCTAAGACTCAGAATGTCCCAATAAACCATGTTAACGCAGACACTGGGGGTCAGACTGGTGCCCCAGTCGATTCAGTCTTTACTGATTACTCACTGAGACATTCCTGGAGTGTTACTGTTGGATTCTGATTCAGCAAACCACTCATTTGAAAATAGTTACTTAGACCTGAGAACGGACCTGATATAAATTGGTGGAAAAAAATGGTGAATCCTTGCAGTCCAGACACCACCGTAGATGGAAGAACGCCATCATACAAGACACATTCTTGGAATACTTCAAACTTGGCTTATGTCATCATAACTTTTTTTCTGTTTAGGGTGTTCAACTTGAAAAAATACACAAGGTTTTATTGCGTCAAGAAGCATCTTTAAAATACAAGGGGGGGATTTTAGAGGGACATGTTTATGGGCTGTGAAGGAGTTCGCGTCTGCACGTCTTCTTCCTCCTCAGGTCCCCCCTGTAAACCAAAGCATTTCAGTTCCCATAAACTTTGTACAAGTTGAATTACGTGTGTTTAAACCTGACTTTTTTTTTTAGATCTGCTCAATCATTTCTCAGACACCCAGTAATCATCCACAGACCGTACATCAAAACATCGCTCTCCAAGTGTTGTGATGGGGATGAATTACAGAATGGAGTTGATTCAGTGGTTTCACTTTAATGATAGATCCTTAAAGAGCCAGAAGCAGGAAACTCAAATACAGCACACACAAAAAAAAAAGAAAAGAAAAAAGACTAGATAAATCGTGGATCCTGGCACCGAGCAGCTCCTGGCAGCTCCCGAACGGCAGATTAGATTTCTACGCAATGTTGTGCTGCAGAGCAAAAAAGAAACGTTTGAAATTCAAGTTTCGCAGAGGGAGATTCGCATGTGTCGTCCACTGTTTTGTGAGGCTTTTCTGGCACTGAGGCAAATCCTGGAAACAAAAGGAGGCACGTGCACTATCGGAGAAGAGGGGAAACCCGGGAGCTGACTAACACAGATTTGAACAAACACAGTGTACACAGTCATATATTTTCTGTGTAATGTGTCGACACGGAACTGCAGATGTTTCATCGATTTTGTGGCGTTGCATTCTTTATTAGACGATCACGATTTTGCAGAAGAAGCCTGATATGAAAATATAATTTAAGTAGTGCTGATAATCTTAACGAAGGGAGTAGAACCTTTTGACGATGACTGAACCCTGAGCCTTGTCTTTCAGCTGCACACTGGTGTTGCTCTGCATTGTTAAAGCCTGTTTGGCATGACGCACCGTGGCAGGACACCATATTTTCCATTCCACAATGTGTGACTCCATCCCGTGCCAGATTTTATCCTGGCAAACCTCCCCCTTAAAACGCACTGTGGGGAAACTGTGAAGCATTGACCTGACTGTTGAGAGAAAAAAATCTAAAGAGCACATATATACACGCCGCTCGGGATGATGACAAGAGATGGAAAACACACCGGCGTTTAATGACTCACCTGCCTGCTCATGCTCCCACTTGCAGCTCATCTTTCTCCTCGACATGCTGTGTTGGATTTGCAAGCGCAGGGCCAAAAATATATAAATGCCAGGCACGAATCTATCAATGTAGGTATTAACTTAACTAAACACAATACGACAGCCATGCATTGTGCTGTACGTCCTGCACGACTATGCCAAAGAGTGCAGCAAAAGGAATGAGAGTGTCAGTGAGCTGATTCCTCCAACGGTTTAAAGGTTTACTTGGTTTTGATGGAGAGCAACGGGGAGTTAAGTTGATGAAGCATCTGTGTTCGAACTGTTGTGTTCTCCACGATGTTTGAGTTCACTGAGCTTCTCCCTGTTTCAATACAGAGCTTAATCCAACTTGTGCTATTCAAGAAATGCAGAACATCTGCTCGGAGTCCTCGAAAGTGTCGGCCGGTTGTTTCTCACTGTTAATACAGGTGCTGTCACATATTTCATTATTGAAACGTTGTGGTTCTTTTTTAACTTTTAGAATATCTTTGGAACATTGAAAAGAGTTGTATTAGTTTATTTTTCCGTTCTCTGGAAATGTTAGCGGTTGCATTAATAGTTCATGCTCAGTGATGCAACGTAACTGAGAACAGTTTAAGCTCCGTACAACTAATTTTGTCTGTCAATATTTAATTTTTTCTCCACTAGATTTATTAGACACCTGCAGTTACTGATTACTTAGTAATTAGTCAGCTATTTCATCTTCAACTGGTTAAAAAAAGGATCAACAATAAGTTCATATATCTCATAAAATATATATAGAACTTTTCATACTTAAGGACATTTTATCGGACACTTTAAGACTTTTACATGTGCACTATTTGGGTGGGAAACTTTTACTTACTCTTGATGTTTGAGCCAGAAATGGTGAATATCTCCAATGTATGGGAGGATGTAGCAGATTTTATATAACACATAACCTAATATTATCTATAATAACGATGTTCTTTCAGTTTCAACACCCTGCAAATGACGTGTTTATATATGAATTCATAAATAACTATGTTTGGCTATTAAAAGAACATCAGACACCTTCAGCATGGGACATTCTGACCCGTGACGACTCAGTAATCATTACTACATTATCACATTAGTACTCAGGCTTATGTAATAATGTGGGAGGGGGGGGGCTGTTGCTCAGGAGGCAGAGAGGGTCATCCACTAATCGGAAGGTCGTGGTTTGATCCCCTGGCTGCATGGCTCAGTAGTCCTTAGGCAAGATTCTGAACCTCAAAAAAGTGTTGAAGAGCGCCTGGAATGGCCAGTAGAATCAAAAATGCAAGTTATTTTTTACCAATCTCTGCCTTCAATTTGATCTAAGCTACATCCCGATGAAGTTTCGCGACTGTTTCTTGAAACAAACAGACAGACTGACATCTTAACCTCCTGCTGAAGTGCTCAAAACCACTTCTGTGTCAGTTCCTGCTACAATAGATGTCACCAGGACCGCATTTCGCCACGATGAAACACACAGATTGTCGCGACCGGTAGTAAAGACATGCAGTATACAGGTGGCAAATGTAAGTCACTATAAAATATAACTGCCTCCAGTTAATTTTATATTTTTCCCCACATATGACCCCCAGAAGTCTCAGGTAACTTCCTGCTTCCCGGGGTGGCAAGCAGCAGGATTCGTTTAATGTTTATTTAACAGTAAAAGTAACAAAAAAATCAAGCAGTGTTTAAGTACATGGATAAAAAGCCTCGAGCTGACATATGGAGTTCATAAAGATGAACAAGAAGGAAGAGTGTTGCCAAAACACTGAAGGAGACGATGAGAAACGAAGAGCGAGCCTTTACATGTTTCCCTCTGAAGAGCGAAGAGGGAACGCTCGAACAAATTACACTCGGAGTCATTACGCCGGCTTTGATGTCGATGTTAATTAGTCTTGGGCTGTCTAGCATCTTAAATGTGCCGCTCTGACGTCCATCATGTCTCGGCTGACTGAATTATCCTTGTTATAACAACGTAAAGAGGACAAATCTCACATATAATTGTCGAGGTTTCCCCCCCAAAATGAAAACATTAGTATAAACCGTCCATTGTTGCACATCTCGAAGGCGAGATAAGTTCTGTTCAGATTCGTGTCTGTTCCACAATCCTCCTCTCTCTCAGTGAAGAGAACAAACGCTCCTTTTAAATTCATTCTGTCGACCAAAGCGGTGAGAATTAAAGCGCCAAAGTTGTCGCCTGTCGCCTGAGAAATTAACTAACCATGTCTCCTTCCTCCACCCCTGCGAGCGCAGCTCCGCCCTGTCGGCTGTTTGTAGTGGTGACTGTAATTATGGAAGGCACTTCGAGCTCATGTGTTTTAACAAGACCTGTTCGTCATGTTCCTCTCTCACTGCCGAAGGGCGGCTCGTCGCGTAATTGCGACGGTCCGAGGAGTGGCGCTGCGCTAACAAGTGGCTCATCTGTGTCCACTGAGGTTTTGAACCAGAGTTTGCTCTATTACGGGTGCAAAAATATTATATTAATGTGAGAAATGTTAAAATAATACACTTTTTTCAGGGCAGAGCGAATGTTTCTGATGTTTACCTGGAGGAATACATTTGACTTCTGTCAGACTTCTGCTGTTTATGAAACGAAGATCTTCCACGCTGACAAGAACCTGAAAAATGTGGATGAGTTTCGATTACACTCATTTTCTTCAGGCTCCTTTTTTCCATTTTATTCCACTCAAATAAAAAAAAAGAAAAGGTTTTATAGCCTGGCAGCTCACCTGATGGATTTTTACTGTCTGTGACACCCTGTGATCTCGACACCAGAGCTCGGAGCTGCCCTGAAAACCTCAAATCAAAGCAACACCTGAGTTTTCTATCAGCATGATGAATGAAATATCAGACATCTTCCTGCTTGATTATGCTACCATCCAGAGTCAGTATTGATTTCTAGGCCATTCACAGTCTCCAGAGGATGATTCCTGATTATTTTGATGGTATGTTGGCTTTTTTCCTGTAGCGTCACCATGATGTTGGACTGTTGGTCGTCATTTAAAGTTCCCATGAAGTCAAAATCAAAATGTGGATGAGGTTTCCTGCTTCCTCTCATGCGTGTATCAACAGAAGGACGCTGCGAGGACAGTGTGTTTCCCGAGGACTGAGCCTCATTAGCTTTTGTACAAAAACACAACTTTATATTTCCAGATTTGGGTGACACTGGGCATATTCAGCACTATTGGCTACTGTAAATGTTGATTATTACCTGCAAGAAGTCCCTCCTGAGCCAGAAACACATCTAGTACCAACTCGCACTATCACTGTAGTCAAAAATAAATGTTATTTAGCTGGCACTAGGCTACAGGGATGAGAAAAAAAGGGGTGAATTATCCTTTAAATGAATATATTGATGACACACAACTTATTAAACAAAACCCTGTTTGTTTTATTCTTATAACTGATGGCATTAACTTTCTTCATACTTGAAAATGCAAACAAACAAACAAAAAAAACGGTTCTGTGGCAATGAGATTAAAACAAAAGGCATAAATTAACATTTGCCTTTGACAGTGACTTTAAAGCATCGCTACCATATTTTAATATATTTCAACGATACATCACTGGATGACACGATAAGCTGCTAATAAAATAAAAAAAGAGCCTATAAGTTCTGCGGGCCTCTCTCCAGCGGCTCCCCATTAAACGCATGTGTTGATTACAATGTACCGCTCGCCAGTCGTCAGGCCTTACATAACAACATGGCATCCCGATATATCATTAGTTCACAAGCCTCCCACATTCTCCGCTTGCAGGATGCAGAAATGGTCCCTGCATTCAAAAGAAACAGCTTCGGGTCAGGGTCATCTTTTATGGGGCCTGGCTGCCTCCATCAGCGAGCCAGCAGCCATTGTGTTGGAGCGGCACACACAGTTTTCAGAACTCTGTAGAAATTCAGTCCCACAGTGAGAGTTGAGCTCTTTATTTAATCAAAAGGACAACTTGGCCACAGAGAACTGACTCACTGAGTTAAACATACTCAAGTTTTTTTTGTTTTTTTTTTGTGCAGAACATCACAGACTCTTGACCCGAGTGGAGCCTCATGGTTTCACGGTTCAGTCTACTCAACCGTGATGCGGGCCGCTCTTGTGTTTGGAAATTTGGCTGCTGATTCTGGGAAGTCAAACAAAAAACTAAACCACAATAAAACATGAAAAAATATTTTAGTTGTCCACAACGTTATACAGCATTCATTGTGCATTTCCTCCATGAATGGAAACCTATTACGCTGGGACTGGAACATTTAACAACACTGAGTCTGCGAATGATATCAGCGAGCTGAAGTGAACTAAGTACTGTACTTAACTACAAATGTAAGGGTACGTTAATGACTACTACTAATTTTCTACATGTACTCAGTTACATTTATCTGACAACTTCATATAACTGTTACTGTACAAATTAAGATTTTGGTTAGACTTTATAATGACCATCATTAAACAATGCATTAAAATGAATAATAATCCATTTATTCGGTAACTGTTAATATTTATAAACATCAGTTGCAACTTTGTAATGACCGTTTAAATAATGTTATATCATCACTGGCTTAACAAACGGTTTATAAAGCATCTCATTGTTTCAACAGTGAAATAACTCATTTTTAATTAACTAACAGTGTACAATGTATCGATGATGATTATCATAAAGTGTTATCAGGATCTTTGCACACAAAACACACAAAGAACTCGAAGAATAAGATGTTTTATTACAATTTAAACTAACCAACAATGAAGGAATCAGCCAGTTAATAATCATGCAAAGATGTTTATGGCTTCAGCGTTACAAACTATTTTAATTTACTCTTAATCATTTTGAACGTTTTACAAACCAGCGAATCAATCGATTAATGTAGAACATTAATTCTGGAAGGTACAATATGTCATATCTATGTACAAATTTTAGTTTATTTTAGTTTAAAACATCCTATATATATATCAACAGAACAGAAAGAAAAATCTTATTAGTTAGTCTTAGTTTTGACTTATTGTCAGAGATGGAGGCTGCTCAGCTGCTGGAGTCAGTTTAGGGCCGCAAGCTGCACTGCTAACTGAGCTCGAAGCTACAGCCATAGATAGCTACAGAAAGGAGTCTAGTAAGCAGCAGTTAGCGGTTCATCTGGTGGTATGTTGCTCCCTATTAGCTTTGAGTTGGGTGGCCAATTCCTACATATTGCACCTTTAATGAAAATAAATGAGCTCCACTGACCTGAACTTCTACTTTTAATACTTTAAAAACATGTTATTGATTAGATTAAATGTATTTACTTTTACTTAGTTTCATTTTTACTTGTAATGTATCGTAGAGTATTTTTACAGTGTGGTTTCAGAAATTTTACATGAGGAAATCATCTGAATACTTTCTCCAACGCTGGTGTCTTATCTCAGCTTCAGCTTCCCCTCGAAGATTAAGTTTTCAAACAATCACTGGGTTGTGTGTGTGTGTGTGTATGTGTGTGTGTGTGTGTGTGTGTGTGTGTGTGTGTGTGCGTGTGTGTGTGCGTGGTGTGTGGTTTTGTGAGGACCCACCTCCTGCCAATCAAAAACCAAGTCAACAGGCAAACCACACCTCAAGAATTTTGTCAGTTATAATCAGTAAAACATAAAGAGAAGATAAAAGGAAAGCAGAATTTTGGAAGCTTCTTCTTCTTCAACTGACTGTATAATTAGACAGTATTTACTGTATTTCCAAATATTTACTTTACGATTAAATAAAGGGGAAAGAGGAATTATAGATAAAACTTCTTTCCATGCAGACAGACAGTTTTGTTAGCTGCGTGTACGTTGTAGGAGTGTAAAAGCACGTACACAGACAAAAATAAACTCTCGCAGCACACCCCCTTCCTCTGGTGTTTGTTTTGATGATGGTGATATGACTTCTCGGGACACAGAGAGTTTCCATCGGCCGTCAGTTGGAACTGAGCTCATATAAATATTATCATGAGTGCATAAAAACTTGCGCACATGTGAAAGTCTTCAGCAGCTGCTCGCGAGAGAGTAATACATCAGATTAGAGCACAAAAGCACTGAAAGGTACGTGAAGACTCACACTTAGCTGACGAACACAAACACGTCTCCCCCTCCTTGGATACACACCGCGCACTTGACACGTTGTCATGAACTCAGCGGCTGCCAGTTATCAAATGGGTGCAAATCCCCTGTTGGCAGGAGTCCTGCTGCCTGCATGTTTGTGCTCCGGAGGAACAACCCTCCCTGGAGTCAGGAGAGGGACAAGGACCTTCACAGAAACCTTTAGAGAATAAGATGTTTCCTGATCGTTAAACTCCCAACTCTATGTGTGATTATCAATCAGTGAAGACTTAGGAACTGAGAGGTGCCATCTTGAGTAAAATATATGATTATTAAAACTATCATTAATAAAATACAGACAGGGTCAAGAAGTCTGACACCACCAGTCAAAACACCTCCACTCCTGACCGCAACAACAATCCGAGCGAATCCCCAAAATCTGCACATGAATCTCAGAACATCCCAGCACCCAGCAGGTCACCCTCCGACCCCGACCACAGCATGAATTCGTGCCAAAGCCAACGACCAACAGCACCCTGGCACGACCCGCCAGCGCCCGAACAAGCACCCAACTTTGCCTGGGCCAGGTGACAGCGCAGGAAAGCCCATTGCAGCAAACTCCCAGTACAGTCAAGATGAGACCCGAATTTATACTGCAGCAGGACAAACATCCCTCAACACACCCTAAAGCCCTGCAAGACAACCCAAGCGCCTGAAAATACTTGCTTTGGTCACCATAATGGTGGATGGAGATGGACCAACATCCTCAAAAAAATGGTTGCCACAAAAACAGCTAAAAAAAACCCCGGTATCCTTCAAAATATCTGACGGCATGACTCAAACTACGGACGACCTTTCTGCAGCCATGTTGGCTTGTAATAACACCACCACTCCGTTCACGGCCTGATGTGAAAGGTGACTAACAAACATACAATGAAAACGTGAAATGCCACATTTGGTACAAATGTCAATCTCATTTTTGCTGACAAATCACGCGCATTTTTATTTTCTAAAGCATAATAACACTTTTTGGATTTGTTTCCTGTCATTGTGGCGGACATTGAATCATCATATTTAGCAGAGAGGAAATTCTAGTATTGTTATGCTTTTATTTTGGTGAGTAAATGAATAATATGTACAAAAAGTTTTGCATTCGGTCCAGTAGATCATCCTCGTCAGCGGCCAAATGCGAAGGCTACAAAGTAACCCTTGTTTTTGACACGACAGGCTACGATTGTGTCTGATAACATTATGGAAAGGGTCCCTTCAGCGATAGACCTTTTCCTTAGAGTAAAAAACTTTTTTTTTTTGTTCAACCAGCAACAGCCTCTGTGTTGTTCTCCCCAAATCGACCAGACATCATTTACAGCAACAGTCATTTTACTACAGTCACACACACTCAACAAGAAACCAAATAAATCTAACCAAAACCACCTTGTTTAATCTTTCCAGTGTTCCAACAGTCACCACTCCGGTATATTATTGGGTGGAAATTAACCCTTAATTCACGTGGGGAAACAAAGGTAGGTAGGTAGGGAAGGTAGTCACAAGCTGGGAATGTATATTGTCCCTTGAAATGCATTCAGTGATTCTCTTCAGTTCACTCTTCTTTTCAGTTTTGTAAAAGTTTCTTTTTGGCAGATGGACTCTTGGATGCACCGACGCCGAGCAGCTGAAAGCACTCATTACCAGTCTCTAACAACGTTTAAGTCTCTGCAGCTGTACTTAAGGAATTTTACGATTCTGTTTAGGCCTTTTCTATTTTTTCTTATGTTTGTGTGAAACTCGGTATAAATGTATTTTCATCTTGTTGTGTTACGTGGCTGCGTATGCATTAAAAAGTCATGTTTCCTGCTGCAGGAAAGGCACTGTACAGTGTTTACAGCTCACAGAGCGACGGCCTCTTGTGATGACAAGTCTCCAAATGTTTTCAATCAAAAGGGAGGAGAACAATTGGGGGAAGATACAAATCAGATGATGATTTTGTTAGTAAAAACAGAAAAAACGCATAATTGGCTAAAGCAAAGCGGGATGTGTGCTCCATTTATTCGTTGATCTGATTTTCTCCCATAAATTCCTGATTTAGAAAAATGAGCACCCAAAAGATCTTGAGCCGTAGTTCAATCGATGGGCGGCCTCCAAACATATTTGTGGTGACCAAAGCAGGTAGTTTAGGCCAAAACACAGTCGTTTCCAACTTCTAACCAAGAGGTTTTTGTGCCAAAACCAAAAGCAGAACATCAACGCAATGTTATCACATCGTAAAATTGGAAATTGAAGCTAAAGAAAATGTAGAGTTACAACCTACAGAAGTGTAAAGTTCGAACGTATCCATGGCTTGAAGAAACTGCACGTCGCCAACATTTCTTCTGCTCATTGGGTCGGGTAAAAAAAGAGTTGACTGCATGTGTTTTGTGACCGACTGTACCTCGGAGGTGCCGTGTTTTGCATCATTTGTGTGCAATTCAATGACCCCGATGACTGTCAGCAGCTGAGCAACAGCTTGGCTTGGTTCTCGCCCCTGGCCTGACTGTAAACTCCGCTCTGCAGGCAACCGACCACTCAAACACACTACCTTGGTCTCACATGTGGCACGCAGCCTCTGCTCTTGGCTCAGGTCGGTCCTGCTGTTCTCTGTCCCACACTCCTGTTATTTTTTTTCTAGTGCTCTTAAAGCCTGATGTCATAAATTAAACATCGCATACAGGCTGTAATAATTAAGAGCCAGCAGGATATGCTAATCAGAGACTCCAAGATAGAAAGTATCGGGGACGGAGCGCAAGGCCAGATGGAGTCTCCGCGGGTGTGGACCGGGTCCAAGCAAAATGGTTACATTACGTGTCTGAAGTGGCGCAGTTGAAAAATTAGCCATGTCACTGGAAATAGGAAGGTTGTTTTTTGTATCATATCTCACTCTCTGTCGGTTTGTTGTCCTTTTGAGGATCCTCTGGACTTCCAGAGAGCTCCTTTACCCCTGACGGCCTCCCGGATGATAGTGGAATCCCTCGTAAATGCTAAACTGGAAGGAAAAAGTCTGCGGTGAAAGCCTCTTTGACTTAAAGAAACCGAACCTTCCTTTTGTTGGCGGTTGTGGTTTCAGCCATGGAAAACGTGTGAGTCATGAGTCCGTCAATTTCTGTCCAAACTGAAATATCTCAACGGCGATGGGATGGATTATGATGAAATTGTGTACAGACATCGATATCAGCGGTGTGCCACGTCGTCTAATCACTCCAGAGTGTTGTGGTTGCAGTGTATTCCTGAGGGAGAGCGCAGGGCGTGGGTGGATGGTTTGAGTTGCGTTAATTTTGATCAGACAGAGGAGCATGTGATTCATCTGTGACACATGTGCAACACGGCACATAACAAGCCTCCATCATAACGTTTTCCCTCAGATTAATAGAAAGAAGACTTTTTTATTTTTTAAGATAAACACAATGCATGCTGGGAGATGTGCTAACGAGGCAACAATGCAATCCCGAACATTCTTGATTTGTTGAGTTTCAGAGGAACAATCAGTCAGACATTTGGTCGACACATGCATCGCAGTAAAACAGAACCTAATAGAACATTTTCACTCTAATGAATCATGGCTGAAGATTGTAAAATGCCACTTCTGCTGAGGCAAAAAACAAGCAGCAGTTTGGTTTGCTGCCTCAAATGAAACTTTTAGGTTAAACATTTGCAATTTATGTTTCTATGCGTCATCCCCTGAGGGTGAACCCCTGACTTTTCACTTAGCAACACCAGCAAGAAGACACTTTGTTTTGTTTTTTAAATGTAATGACAATCCATCCAATAGCTGTGAGTATATTTCAGTCACAGCCATTCATTGTCCCCAGAAGATGAATCCTTACTTTAGCAATCCTCGAGAGAGCTAAATTATCCAGTCAAATCATCTGAATGTATCCACATCAAATGTTGCACAGACGTTCATGGCTCCTTGAGGATGTACCCTGTTGATTCCTGGTGATCTCTTGACTTTTTCTCGGGCACCAACATGAGGTCAACGCTGATGTTTTGAGTGAAACGTCTCTGCAGCAATGGATTGCCATGAAATTCAGCGCAGACAACAGTCAGAATTTGCACTACATTGGGATGGAAACTTAACAGATTTGGGAGAAAATGAACGCTTGCTTCCGTTCACTACCAACATATGATTATGAGACAAGCAGTTAATGGTGCCAACTCCTCTGTTGGAAAACCAAAAAACCACTGCAGAAAGAAACTACAACAACACATCATGTTTAAATGAGAGCTGATCGAACCAAAAGTGATGGAAAGCCGTGCAGAAAACTTGATGAAAATGTGACATATCGGATTGCTTCATGTATTAATGTGAGGAGGTTACATCAGATCTTTGTGGATCGATGAGAAGATGGTTTTAATCTGTTTACACCTATTCTTAAAAGTTGTTTCCAAAATAAGGCAAAAAACACAACCTAGGGCAACAGTTTATAAACGACAATGGAGTCACGGCTAATAACATCCTCATCAGAATGATTTGAAATATTTTTGATCGTCCCTTAATGTTTTATCCAACGCTATTGACACTATAGAGCCAGATTTCAATAGAATGCATTTACACCTGGCTGACATCTGAGAGCAATGAGTCTGATCATCTACAAATGTCGATCTCAGTGTGTATTCATACATTTGCACCTGGGTTTAATGTGTGTTTTTACTTAGCCATACCTGCCAACACTCCCGATCTAAACGGTATTTCTCAGTTTCTTGTGGGATGAATGTCGTGGTACCTGGCAGCCCAACCCGGAGGCAAAAACAACCCTGTCTGATGCACATCAGTCAACCTGCAGTCCCTGGCAGGTTGGTGGCAATAAAAAAAAAAAAAAAGTTCAAAACCCACAACACATAAGCACAGACAAGTAAAACAACACACCCAGTACTCCAGACCATGACAGCAGTCCCTGGCAGGTTGATGGAATATGAAAACATAACTTAAGTCCTCTGCCTCGCCTGGTTTGCTGCTGAAAATGGATGAAACGAAAAAAGAAGTAGCAGAAGAAATACGCTTCTGAATGTCACTCAACTTGGTGCTCTTTATTGACATTTGCTCATTCAAACAATGTCCTCAGATACAGAGCAAACATGGCTGTTTTTAGTCAGAGTTTAACCTTTTCCTTAGTTTCATCAGATCGCCTATGTGTGAAGCATTGTGAGATATTCAGGAAATGCTGGAAACAGCGAGATGTGCTGAGTCAAGCAGTCTGCGGTCGCCTTTTTTTTTTTTTTCTCCCCCTCAACCGGTCATGATGCCATTGGCTCAGTTACCTCTCTAACTACAAAAAAAGGCCAATCTGAGGGTTTGGATTCGAACTCGTGCAGAAACAAAACAATCCCCTCTTAGAAAAGAGACACAGAGACATTAAAGTCTGTTTTTTCACCAGAAGAAATTCTCCCTTTAGAAACCGAGTCCAGCGTGTCATTCTATCGTGAGGTTCAACTTTAGAAACAAATCATCCTTAAGGTACAGAGGTCGCAGAGATCAAGAACTAGTGGACCCTCTCATCTTAATCCCATCATAGATCTGCCCAGCAGATGTTCTCACACACACACACACACACACACACACACACACACACACACACACACACACACACACACGACCATGACCCACCCTTTCTATCGCGGTTATGTGCTGCTGAAGTTAATGGGCCCTTCTGAATTCCAGGAGCACCCGTCTCAGATATTTGAACTATTTCCCCGTGGCCCAAGGCATGAATCCTTCTCACCTCGGTCCTCCTATTCCGCTGGTTAAAGACAATCCTGTCATGTGTTTTATTATACGCAGGGATGAGATGCAGTAACATACAGGTGGAAGCCGCACAGAGACGAGACCTGAACAATACAGATTTGATTCTAATCCACCAGTCGCCCCATCCCCCCCCTCTCCTCTGCTTCACTACTGAGGCCTCACACAGAAAGAGTTATGGATTTCTTGGGATAACACATGTTTATACAAGCGTCCCTGCTCTTCTGTGGATTGCAGCATGCACAGACACACAACCACACACACTTAAAAACCCATGCACACGTGCACACGACTGTTCCATCGCTCATCATTTTACTGGTAATCTCCCCGCTCGGCGCTCGCTTTAATACACTTTCCATCTAACGCGATTCATCACAAACATCTCATTGAGGTTTGGCAGCGGCTCCTGTGGAAAATCTTAACGCCGCAGCTCATGCCAAAGTGCTCATTGGTCCTGATAAACACGACGTCTGGTAAACGGGGACGTGCGGCGCAGTCGTAACTTTTTGTCGTGAATTTTAAAAAAAATCTACATTTTGTTATCGAGGGCACAATTTGCCCATTCATCACGGGCATCACCGTCACAGCAATGCCGCTCCTCAGATGTCTGTCACTTTACGGCTGGTACTTGCCACTTCTCTCCGTCAGATCATAAAAGCGGGAGCTGTTACCATGTTATGGTCTGCAGTTGAAATCCAGATGTCTCCTGGTGAGCGAACAGTTGGAATAAAAAAAAAAAGTGTAGAGGGAGCGAAAGGGAGAGAGTTTTGGGGGTCGGGATGGGATAAATTTGGCGAAGATGGGGCGATGTTCAGTGGGAAAGCCCATATGGTATGAAACTATTCAGCTGTCGGTTTAAAAGACAGATGGGCACAGAAAATATGCAGACAGCCACAGGTCACGACGGTCTGATGAAAGAGTTGGTACTAGGGGGGCAAAAGCACGTCAGAAATCCCGGCGTTCTGGGCGTTTGATGTGGCCGATGACACACCAACACGCCCAGACTACAAAACTCTGAATGAACAAAAAGGATTTTCCTCTACTCCAGACTACAACAGACAGACTCCAGTAATTTACTCCATAAACAAGACATAAACTGGAGATGTTGAAACCCTGATGGACGAATAATGGAGACAAGAAAACCTTCCCGCAGCATTTGTGTGGTGCTTAGTGGAAGATTGTTCCCCGGCTGTCTGGTCAGTGTTTAACCTTGAATCAGTCCAGTGCTCCCATTCAGACCTTGTCCCTGAGGACTAGAAGCACTGATGGGGGAGTGAGTGAGGAGGAGGAGGAGGAGATGAAGGGAGGGACTTTCCGAAATACTCACTGGGAGCTACTCATCTGCTCTGTGTACATTTGAATGCCCTTTCCTCCTCTGTGCTGCCTTGTTCCAATGTTTTTTCCACTTTTTGACAGTTTAAATTGAGTGTTTTTAGTCGTGCTAACGCGTCGGGGGACCGCGATGTTTTGAGAGTCCACAAGTTTGGTCTGAACTTAAATATCTCAACAACGATCAGATGCAACACATTGTCATACCTTGACGATCTGGTAGGTTGATGTACATATGGATATTGATGGTCCCCAGAGGATAAATCCCATTGAGTTTTGGTGATCCTCTGACTTCAACCAGCTCCAAACTTTCCACTTTACCTGTAAAACATCTCAAGACTTTCAGCGCCTGATAGATTTTGGTACAGGACATTCGTGTTCCCCAGAGGATGAAGCAATGGAAGTTTGGGGTTTTTGAGTGAAATACGTTAACAACGACTGGAAAAAACTGCCATGACATCTGGTACAGACATTCAGGATCCCCCCAAGATGGTTTTGAAATCGGCCCACACTTTTGTTTATGACCACAAATATCTGCAAAACTAAAAGGCATTCCCATCAGCCTCAGCTGTACTTTGTCTTAAGTGCTAATTAGCAAATATTAGCATACTAACACCCTAGGCTACGATGGGGAACAAGATTAACATTAAACCTACTTATAATCTGCGCTTTAGCATGCTGATGTTGGCATTTAGTTGTGCCTAAAGGGGGGGAGGCCTCACAGAGACGCTAGCTCGGCTCGCCAGTTGTGGCGTGTGGGCACTGAGAAAAAAGCCCATAAATATAACATATAAGATCTATTACTGCTGTGAAAAAAAGCAACTAAAAAAGCAGCAGCAGCAGCTAAAGTCCAAAGGGGGACACAAAGATGGAAAAAATAAACTAAGAGAGGTGGATTGAGGCCAAAATGAACAGAGGGGGACGGGATGGTGTGATGGGAAGAGCGTGTCTAGACGGTTCCTGGCCTGCCTGAGCTCGGCGCTTTGATGTGTCGCCTGGTGATGCGTGCTGCACTCTCGGGGCATGTGTGCAGGGCTCTGATGAGGCTTACGCTAGATCTTCTGTTTTTAGGCCATCATCTCCGGGTTTATAGCCTCCCATGCCCGTCGCTCTGTGCCCCCTCTTCTTTTTTCCCCCCCTTCCATTCGTATTCCTTCCACTGATCTCTTTCCCCTTCGTGTCCACCCCTCCTCTCTTCTTCTTCTTCTTCTTCTTCTTCTTCTTCTGCATCTTCTTCCCTTGCCTTGCCTTCCCCTCACGCCATTTTCCATCCTCTGTGCAGCGCTGGCCTCCGCCACATTCCAAGCAGATGTTAGATGTGTGTGTGTGTGTGTATGTGCGAATGTCTCTGCATGAAAGACAGATTGTACTTTTTTTTCATCAGGACTCATACCTGGATGCTCTAATTGACTTTCTCTCTGGTCTCCCTGGAGGCCGGTAACTCTGGAGTCAGCCACTTCCCCTCCCCAAAATAAAACATGACAGCGGTAATGAGTCTACCAAAGCGTAAGAAGAAGAATACTGTACTGTAGTCGGACAAATGAACAGGGTCTTAGCAGAGGTGGAAACATTTCGGCGAGTCACACATAAAGCATCGCCCAGTTTAAAGGGGGGGGGGGTTTATAGAAAGGGTGAGGTAGCACTTTCCAGAATCTTCAGAAAATTACAAGAAGGGAGGGAGGCCAGAGGGAAGGGAAGGGAAGGGAAGGGAAGGGAGCAAGGAGGTCTGTCTTCTCAACTGGGAGCTGCTGGCAGTTATTAAGCCATACAACCCACGGAGAAAAATGTACACCCAGAAACTTGTTAAAAAAGCCATGGCAGGCTGTGTGTCTCTTTTCTTTTTCTGCGCGTTCAGAAAAAGAAAAAAAAAAGGGGGGGAAGAAAATAATGAGCTAAGTGAATTAAACAAGATGACTTAACATTTTCTGTGGTCACTTTTTGTTGTAGCTTCGGCGCTTTTGTCCCACAGATCGAGGGGATTTGATGCGATGTCAGAACACACTGGAGGGATGAGATTTTTGGAGGGAGGATGAAGGAATTAATATACAATACCGTGTAGAATACGGTTTAAATGAAGAACAGATGACTGAGAAGAGGAGCGTAGAAAAGAAATGTGAGACAGAAATAGTAATTCTTTATTAGAAATACAATGGAGTAGCGCTCGGATTTAGCGTATCGTTGATAGACAGATCCGACCCAGCGGAATTATCTGGTAACTGAATGGGCTTCATTACACTGACAGCATGGCATGAAGAGACGAGGTCACTGAGTGTAATATGGCACGTAATTCTGCTGACATCCTTTTCCTCACCACTGCCTCCAGCGGGTCCAGGCCCGGCCCAGCAGAGGAACCTTCCCCACCGAACATTTTCGTCAGCCTGGCAAACACTCAGATTAAAGCAGCGCTTGGCAGCAGATTGAGCACATCAGACGATTGAAGTCTCCTCATGAGGAAGGAGCGGATCTGTCATTTCATGTCAAAATCAGCCCATGATTTAACATCCAGGGCCAACGTACAAATACAGGAAGTTATGTTCCTTAAACAGAATGTGGATGACACAGTTTAGGTTTCTTCTGATGGTACAAAGCTTTTTGAACCAGTGTTGGGGCTATACAAAGTGTAAAGTAACGGATAAGAGCGCTCAGGTCACTATTTTGTTGTAACAAGTAACAAAGCGTGTTGGTGTTGCAATTCAAATAAAACATTATTTTGCAATGTTTTCAAAGAAGTAATCTGTGTTGCAAGAATTTCACATTTTACAGTGACATAAAAGCAAATCTCTTTCTGTCCTACATCTTGGCTTTGATGCAAAAACACAAAATCAGTCAAATATAGCTTTGAGTATTTGTACGAGCCCTGTTTCTGCCCTTACTTGCTGCAGAAGGAGGCGACCTCCGCTGCTGCAGTCTGGTTGATAAGTGGGAGTGAAGATCAACGCTGTTTGATCCTAAAAAAGTTATTTGGTGCAGAGATTTGGTGTGACACTGGGTGTTTATTCCTCCAGAAGACCAGGCTCTGCTCACAACTCTCTCCTCCAGAGAGGCCTGAGAGGCTGAGACGTGGCTTGTCCCTCCACAAGCAAATATTTGCTAAAGCTCAATAAGTTCAATGTGTGCAAAACATGTCACTTCTGTGTAATTGCATCATTTGCTCCGCCCGGGTTGTATGGGTGCAAATTTGCAAATACTGGCATTGGTGTTAAATGTTCTGGACGATTTGACATCATGGTTCCTCGTCATGTCGGTGGGACTGTCGGCTACGATGCTTGTAGATGATCCTTTCCATCACTGCAATAGTAACGTGCAAGGATGGAGAGCACGATTGTGTTTGTGCTGGATGAGAACCAAACAGCTTGAAATCAGTGTTTATTTTTGTTTTTCGTCCGAACTCTTTATCCTTTGTTCAACAAATCTAGGGCGTTCAATAAATTCTCAGGAACACTTGGATGACACGCGAACAATAACGGTTTGAATTAATTGATTCATGTCGGACATGAGTTGTGTTAATGTGCCTCAATTAGATCCGACAAGCGCCGCAATAATCCTGGTTCACAGTGTTCGTACATTCTCATGTGGTTCACTGACTTCTCGCATCGACCGAACACACGCATATAACCCACGAAATTCCCTGTGAAGCGATCCGGAAATTTCCATACGGACCCAAACTACGCGATCATGATGCAACGTTGAACTCGACCTGAACACGATGACCCGTCTCTCTCTGCCATTTTTGTCTAAACACAAGCAGGTAGCCATCAAAGGGACACAGAGCCAGTGGAATGAAAAGTGTGCTAATCAGACTGTGAGCCTCCATGGCTGCCAGAAACCTGCAGCACAGGCTGGCATTCATTGTGCGGCCATCTGGAACTGTGGCGGAGGAATGCAACCCATTTTCTTCCACAGGATATGGCATCATTTGATGTTCCCTCGATGGGAACGCAAACTGCTGGGTCAATTGCCACTCCAAAAGTGCTGATTTGAAGAGGTGTACAAAAGCTCTCAAATCGCCCTCAGCACTGTTTATGTGAAAGCAAAAAAAAAAAACAATAAAACACAGCCAATCCAAAAGTCTTTAGCCGAGGCAGATGGGCGCAGCGGGAGATAGAGCGAGCGGAGCTGAGAATCGATAAAGGCATCAAGATATTGTCATCGAGCTCTGCAAGGAATTAAAAAGCAACAGCCAACTGGCTTATTCGTTTTCCCCCAATTCCAAGATTTTTATAGAGAAAAAAACCATATGTTTGGCATTGTGATCTTTCAACCACTCGCTTCTGAGACTTTTTTTTGTATCTGACTGGTTTTCTGTGAGAAGGTTTGTGGACATAAATCTGATTCTTGTATCACTAAATCAATGCGGGATCGAAATACTCCCAGTGTTTCGCTTAAAGCTCAGGGGGCTGGGTGTATTCTTTTTAAATAATCTGCATTCTTATTTCTCAAGAGTGGTGTTGTGCTTTTGTGTGCCACCTGTGTCCTGAACACATCACGAGCCAAGAAGAAGAATGCAAGTGATGCAGAACACTGTTGGCAACAACGGTGTAGAGATCTACAAGTGCTTCCACCTGCTTCTACTGTCTTCCATCGTTCAGCATTTCACTCGAGCTGCTGCAAGCTGCTAGTGGTCCAACATGGCGAGCACAGAGCCAACGATGTGTTGGCTTTGAAAGATTGACGAGTGGCTCAACGGTCGTTTTACACAATGAAGCTTTGCTTCGGAAAAACTCAAATAAAAAGGGTCAGGGTCAGTTTTTAAGGTTCACTATGTCAAAGGTTTAGTTGAAAACGTTCAAAACCTTAAATTGGTTTAAGTGAATAACAGTCACTTCATGACGTCTGTGTATTGTGTTGCAAAGATATACACTGGCGTTAGCATGCTAACTAGGATCAATTCTTACATATTGCACCTTTAAAGAATGGGTTTCTGGGAAGTTCTTTCCACCCTGGGAGAAACTGTAAAGATTGATATTACTCTCATAACGATACGCTAAATATGAAGATGCTGCCGGCAGTGTATTAGCTTAGCTTAGCTTAGCTTAGCACAGTGAATATAAACAGAGAGAATCAACTAGCGTCCCTCTGTTCACTTACTTACTTACCTTCCTACTACTTACTTACTCTGTCTGTCTAAAGTTTACTGTATATATGAAAGTGGTATCTTCTCATTTATTTCTTGGTAAGAATGCTAGTAAGTGATTTTTCTAACTGTTCCTTTAAAGACAAGTGGGTTTCATCAACTGTTCCGTGAGTAAGAGTAAAAATATAACTTCTTCAAGTTCCACTGACAAAGGTCAATGAAATATATTCAATTCACGCACGTTATGAAAAGCAGCTGGTGTATCTTTGCAGCTGTGCTGCTGGCTGACTCACAGCGCTGTGGTCAGTCTGTTCTGTCTCCTTCTCCACCTCCACTGCGTCTACTAGCCTATCTATGACTGAACTTCATGTTGAGCCATGTGAACCTGGTGTGAACAGCTGATGGGATAGTGAGTAAACCACATTAATGGTTCCCCAAGGAACCGTTTCCATGACAGGTCACCCATTTTAGTTTCTTGGTGAAGGGCCTTGACAACTATAGAATCATTTACCCGGGAATTTGGCAATTCTTTAACACCATTTTCACTTTTGGGTAAACTTTAAAACGACATTAACGTTTAGCTCGAAGCACGGCTGTTCCTTTGGCCTCGGAGAGCTGCTGGCATGGCTGCAGACCTTTCAGTTTTCAGCCCTGCTGTTCTCTTTGCCAACACAAATGATTCACCGCTCAGCCGTAACATCCGCGGCAACAATCACAAATCAGACGAGCCCTGTTAGCTGTACGATAACAGTCGAGTGCCACCCGTGCATGCTGGTTCTCTGATGGAGGACAGAGATAGATAAAGAGAGGAGTTGGTGGGGAGCGGGTCAGCTCACATTTATCCAGGATGGTCCGTCTATATATACAAGAACTAGCTAAATTTAACATCTGTTGACACGGGACACACATCACCTCTCCCTCCTTTTACTGACCCGTCTGTCACTTCACCCTCCCCCCAAACACACAGACAAACACACACACGCATAGAAATGCTTGGTATGTTTAAAACCAACGTATGAATGTTCGAAGACAAGTGCTTTTCTTGCTTGTGCATGCACATAAATATGTACATTTGTGCACTTATGCTAAAACGTGACAATATAAACTCATTAGCCGAGGAATTTCTTTGTTTCTCTCTCGTCGTATACATTCAGACCCGCACACAGTTTGTTTGACAGGACTCATCAGCCACAAGTGGATGTAACAAAGTATTTCCCTTCCTATTGCCTCTGGGGTTTTTCAAAAAGAAACGTAAAGGGTGTCAAAGGATGTACATTCCCAGGTAAAAGATCTGCAGTTGCTAATGATTTTTAAATACCAACCGCAAGATAAGATAAGACGAGACTTTAACATAACATAAAGGCAACATAACCAAACTATCCAAAGGAGTCTTTTTTTTCAATTCTCCCCAGCTCTGAGGTACAATTTAATGTCTTTCAGCTCAGTATTTTGGTTTTATGGCACACAACTTTACTTTTTTTAGCTGTAGCAGGCAAATCAGTGAAAAAAAATCTAAAATCCTGCTTGTACACTTGTTGTCTACAACCAAACAACAGACAGTAAATGTCAAACTTGTGTTCATCAAGTGATCAGAGACAGACGCTTTAATTAAAGCTAATCCTGTTCGCCTACTAGTGGATGTGTAAATAAACCGTGTGCTAAGAAAATTGGCTTCTCTACTTAAAGAGGCACTGTGTAGTTTTGGAGAAGAAATTAAAACTTATAAATTTGATACTTACAATATTAATAAGGTAATAATACCACATCAGAAATATTACATAACTAAATAAACAAGCTGTTTTCAGAGGGATCATAACGTCCCGAGAGCACTGTTTGATGCTAGAAAGGTGGCAGGGTCCGCCATATATAAACAAAATCAAACAGTATGAAATTATCCAGTTTCTTCAGTCATGAACACAAAGTGATTTTGTGTATTTTGTTTGTTTTTATTTTGATCTTTTAGGCATGAAAATTAATTGAAGAATATTTTTCTTTTGTTTTAGCTGAGTTTCATGGTCTCTCTGGACTGATTGAGGTGAATTCAGATCACCTGTGTGGAGACCGGCTCCTAATTTCTGAGTGACAGCAGCTCGGGGCATTCCGCTCTCAGCCAATCAGGACGTGACGACGCCCTTTTGACTGATTCTCAGTCTGATTGAGTCTGTCCTCGACACACGGCATCCAAACTGATTGTGAGCCAGAAGGTCTGCTCTGTTTGAGCCCTGCTGAGATTTAGATATATATATATATATATATTTTTTCTGTCTTTATTTGAATTGAGGGTTTGCAGGCATTCAAGTCTGTCACCAGGCACAGAACGAGATCGTCCAATCTGCTTTCATGTCTTCATGATAAACTGAATGGATGAATCATTTCACACCTTTTCTCCAAATGTTCTCTTCTATTCGTCCTTCAATCCCGACGCCGACGCCTGTCGTGGTTACCGACTGTATTTGCATGAAGCAATACTCAAACTATGTTATCACTCCATCAGTTTCTGACAGTTTCAGCTTTCCTCTTCAGTGAGCATGATTAGTTCTTCTCCCTCATTTGCAACACGGTGTTAAAGCTTCTCTTTGTAAGAAAATATTTTTTTGGAGTCTCATCCAGAGCTCGTCAAAAAGCCCAAAGCGTCTGACGTTTGACGAGTTGGGAATAAAACTCGAAAACAACTTTTCTTACAAATGTCAGCGCTCCTGGTGACTGCTTAGACTAGCGAACACGGCAAACGTAGGAAAGCGCTCGGAGAAAGGAAGGAAGCAAAGAGAGAGAACTGTGGTGACGTAGAGAGGAGCGAGGGGAAGTTAGCTAAACGGAAAAAATGGAAAGCGATCCGGTTGTCTCTGTGACGGCAATAATACCACTTTGTAGCGACAGAGTAGGCTACAGAAACTAGGTAATAGTTGTGCGCTAAAGAGCAGAAATGACATTTTTTTTCCTCCCTCAAATGAAAGTGTCTTCCTTCAACATCCCGAGGAGCCATGCGTTGGTGGACAGTGTTTCCAAACTTTAGATAGATATTACTGTGCAGCTCACATTACTGATTCTGTGCCTCTTTTCTGCTTGTGCCATAATTACCTTTTTTTAAAGTACCCGCTGTTCCATCATCTCGCTTAAACATAACCTAATGTTCCACCGCATTACTCGCCAGTAAATGACGGGAGACGGGGAAATAACATGCAACGAGGGGCGATTACAGCGTATGTCACGCGTGAGTTTTTTTTGTTTTTTTTTCAACCGCTGGTCCACCAGGAACCTCTCGATGACATGAGGTCATACATGACACCATAGGGTGACATCACAGCAGCCCACTTTTACTTTCTGCTCTGCCAAACACCAGCAACATGTGGACGACACACATGGCATGACATCACCATGATGATGATGATGATGATGTGTGAACGATGATGCTCGTGCAGGTTTGACATGTCATATCACCTCTGGAGCCACGTTTTCGCTTCAACGCTCAAATCTCAAAACAGAGGATTATTCCTGTGAATGAGGTTTTTTTTTTTTAAATGTCTGGACAGGTGGAGAGCAGCTGTCCTGATCTAAAACAGAAAAGAGGAGTTAATACTTCTGATGGTGTTAGGCTCTCTCGGAGGTTATACTGTCATTGTTCAGTGAGAGAGAGAAAGAGGGAGGAGGAGGAGGAGGAGGAGGAGGATTTGGGACGGGACGAGGCGGGGCTCCTGAGACAGAGCTGGAAAACTTCAGACACATTAGACGAAAAGGTGGAGCTCATTGTTGGAAAAGGCAGCTTTGTCGGCATTACTCCTCCTCCTTTTTCCCTCCCTGCGCCCTCCCAAATGCACACACAGATACGGTTTTCCTATATTTTCTGCGCAGCCTATCATGTAATAGCAGAAACATATGCGCACTGGTGAGCCGACATGTGCGCAGGCCCCTGGGTCCACAGGGAGGGTGAGGGATACATGGTGCACTGACAAAAATACTATTAATTCTCCTCCTCTCCTCTTTTTTTTCTTCCTGTTTTCCTTCTTTGTTTCCTCCTCTGCTGTGTTGTCCTCTTTCTTTTTCCGCTTGGTGCACGATATTCCCCCTCGTATCACCCTCCGCAGTTGTTCCGTACGTGACCAAACTCGACTTTTGGTTCTGTTTTTTACTTTTTACGATTTAGCCCTGAAGTCCTTGCTTCACTCTTTCTTTTTCCTCTCTGTCTCGCGTTTTGTCAAGCGTTGAAACAAGTCGCACAAGGACCCCGAAAAAGATGAACAACACTCCTTGACAGCTGCGCGTTTTTTGCCTTGGCTCTTATTTTTGAGCAAATTCCATCCCACCCTTTTTTTTTTTTTTTTTGCATCATGCACCACTCCTCACGTTCTCACAGCTCCCACGTTTTTCCTCTTTCCGTCACCCCCCCCTCAAAAGCTTCTCTTAACTCTCCCCTCTTTTCTTTTCCCCTACTTTATGACCCCGTTCTTCCAGATCCCTCCTCCCCACTTTTTCTCACCTCCCTTTTTTTTTCCTCTCTCTCTCTCTCTTATATTCTCCCTCCCGTCTCCCGACCCATCCGGAAGGCTGGTTTCTGCTTCCATTTCTGTCTTGGATGACAGAATTGTCATTTCGCTGTGACCATGATCCAATATCCTACTGTCAGCGTGATTCAAACTAATCAGGGTGAAGCTTGGGTGTGACTTTCAGGGGTGACGGGGAGGTAAAAGCTATCAACAATCGGGACAGAAAATTGGGACAGACGTACAAAAAAAGACACCAAGAGATCTTAAATCAGTTCGAGGAGTCTGTCTGTCACAGCTGCAGCTGACATGACTTGATGGCGGCTCGTTTTCTTCCAGGTTCGTCTCATGAGTCTATACTTGGCTTGATGGGTTCACTTAAAAAAAAAAAAAAAGGGAGGATGACTCAAAGTCTCTGGGATAAGAAACAGACATGCCCTTCACTCGTTCCAGGGGGGAATGTAAACAGCAGCATTTTACAAGACTATGTCACTATATTTTCTTAAGACTTCCTCTCAGTGATATTAAGTGTGCCGGTACTGTAAAGAAGAGATATTCCCACATTTAATGAAAAGAAGTGATATAAGTTATATGAATGGTAGACTGCAGGGGTGAAACGATACATCGATCCAGATCGATATATCGACTCAACGATCCACCGGCATCGATGCAAAGCGAAAACATCGATTCGTATCGCCGCCATCGTTAAGATACGCCTTTATTCTGAATGTATTGAAGTTGCTTTCTGTGAGTTGATATAAATGTAACTGATCGAATGTGTTGAACGGGCAGATGATATCGTCCCACATCGAACGCAGGCTCCCGTGAATCGAAATCGTATCGTGGCCGACTTTGTGATATCGGCAAATATCGTATCGTCTAAATAATATACATAATATTGTGATGAAACCTTCGATTTACACCTCTCGTATTCCTAGAATAAAGGGAGAAAGAAAACATTAGAAATATTCCTTTTCCTTGCAGCTGCTGAGGCGTGTTTGTGTTTGTGTTTGACTGACGGCAGCTGGCAGGTTGAAACAAAGCTGAGCTGTAATCTAATAACACACAATGCAATAACCACTCCTCCGAACTGATTTTGGCTCACAAGTGATTTCAGCAATTTGCATTTGTAGATTTTCTCCGACACTAAGGACATTTATGATCATATTAACTGTCGCATGAGTCGTGGACAAATACACACAGTGAATAAAAAGGCCTGCTAAATTAAGAATAATGTGTAAATGACTGAATTCTTTGGGCTGATATGAACTTATTGATGATGGTTTTGATGCAGCAACCTGTACAGTTTGGTAGTTGATAACGCAGACACGGTTTATCTCTGGTGCCATCGCTCTCACCCGGCGCCGCCTACAGTCTAATATATCCACGACTGTCCCATCTGCTTCTCTGCCTCTCCTGTTATGGACCACTTTGCATTTGAAAGATGTTTTGCAGCATCCGACTTGACATCAAACCATTCCCACTTTATTTTTTTCTGCCGCTGTGATGCATCGTCATGCCGCCGGATTAATAGTCTCCATCACAACTACTGACGCCACTGAACTTTGCAATCTTTTCATCTGCCCGATATCCAAACGCAAGACTCGATTCTAGACAGTGTGAAGTTTCATGACGTGTGGTTTACAGAGCAGATATATACGTTTAAGTGAAGACTTTAAGACTGGGCTCCTCACACCAATTGGACTTTAAGGGCTCTGAAATGTATATTTCTTTTTAATTACTGGGTTTTAAATGAACACACAATTATCTGCTAGAGTCGGAGCGGTCTGGATTCCTTCACTTGAGAGATTTTTTCTATTTGTGTTCCTCTATCTGGTCTGAGATGGGTGTGAAGTCACGTCCTGGTGAGGAGGTTTGGCAGTATTTAAATCATGACGGTTGTTTTGTTTATGTTGAAACCACTGTCAGTCGAATGAAATGAGACCACACCCAGACAGTCCAGATCCAGCCAATGACTCTGGTTCAGGTTGTTTTTATGAAAATTTGACTTAATTTATATATGTGAGTGTTAGAGATAAGTATATATTACATTTTAAAGGTGTTCAGGAGCTTTAAATATTCATTTCTGATCAGCAAAAAACAACCACCTTACATCTATTTAGGGACGGTTTCCAGATGTAGCAAATGACAGAGGGGAACCGTGTGAGGTTGAGGCCAAACGGGACTCTAAATCATGCGGGTGCTCATCCTCAGCACTGTCCTGACACCGTGGTCACGGTGGATGGATGTGGCCGCGACGCTGCCTGTTTTGTTTTGAGCCACAGCTTTTGGTAGGTGACGCTCAATTTAGGTGTCAGGTGATATCCAATTAAAGTTGACTTATGGAAACACCGCGGGCTGCCAAGAACATTTTTTTGAAGGTGGGTCTGACCACAACTTCAAAAAAAAAAAAAAAAAAAAATCATGTGAAAGTGTCTTCGCTCTGTCGTGAGAGGATGGAATTCTATCATGATACGTCTTCGTCTGGATGTTCGGACTCCTGTGCTCTCTCTGGTCCTGCCCCGGTAAAAGCTTCGGGTCAGAACGGAGCACAGGGGGTCTACAAGGGTCAGGTTTTTTTTTTTTTTTTACATCGGCCTTCACCACTTTCCTCTGGTCCCTGAAGCCTATGGCGTAGTTTTCATCAGCTATAAGTGTTTAGGTATGGCATCGAAAGCCACAGAAATGACCTCAGTGCAGAAAAACAGACAATAAAGTACACATCACTTTTAGGTTTTGAAGCTTTTCAAAACTGAGGTTTTCTCGGGAAAACCATCCTGTACTTAGTGGAAAACTGTCTTGAAGTTGGGGGGGGGGGGGTTGTAATAAAAGTTTCTTCCATGATTCAGCCGGACCGGTTCTTTTTCCGTTTACAATCCCAGTTACAGCGGCCTCATGCAACTTCTCGATAAAATCAATGAGTCAAGTGAAGGTTTTTTATCAGTCGGTTATGGTGGAAGCAAAAAAAAAAACCTTAAAATCCTCCCAAATCTTTTTGTGCACTCTTTGCTTCTAATTTACCCCACCGGCTGCCTCTGACGTGCGCTGATAGGCATCTCGTGGCTCCGTCCCTGTAACGTGTGATGTGGGCTGATGGAGGCATGTTTTAAGCCCTCGCTCTGAAGTTCTCTCCCAGAGCTCCAGGACACGGTCTCCAGCACCGCTTAATGAGCCTCGAGTCTCAGCTGCCTGTTTTTACAGCGAGCCGTAAAGCCAAACAATACAACGTCGTTAGTGCCTTTTTCTCATGAAATCGAGGGCTTACGATCTATTTATCATTCGACAAACGCTTCATGATAATGAAGATGAATTGAGGAAATCCTTTTTTTCCGAGCGAGACTCTCTCCACGCCGATGGGTTTCGAGGGTTTTTTTGTTTTGTTTTGTTTAGAGTTTAATGTTGACAATAAAGTTCTAACAATAGCATTTCTTCTCGTTTTTCCTCCTTTTGCTGCTGGCAGACGACACGTTCCTCGATCTGTAGCATCATCTGGTTCAGGACAAACGAGACAGTGTGCTCAGCTCTCTGCAGGGTGAGGCTCCTGTTTGTTTGCTTCGACTCTTTGGTTTTAATCGAGCTGTTTGCTGACATTTATGGTTTTGTTGTTAAATGACTGCATGGATTTTTGTATAATTTGATTGTTGAGGTTGATGGCTGATGGTGCGGCCTTCTACACGTGATCAACAGTTTGAGCTGCGAACACCGCAAGGAAGGTTGCAGAGGCGAAGTGCAGTGTAAGTTTATCTTGCCGGGCTGCAAAATAAATAAATACATTTTTAAAGTCAACAAAGAGCCAAAACTAGACGAGAGCAGATCTCCACCAGGCTCACAGTTAGGATGGTGGTGAAGAGTTAACAGAAACTGGGATTTATTCTGATCATATTGTCCCGAACTTTAATGCATCAAAACATATCAGGCATGGAATTATTCTGCAGATCATCTGGCTCAAGGTGAGACTAAACTTTCTTATGCATGTATGCACCAAAATCTACATCTAGTCTTGACAGAAGCCTACGGCAGCCGCGTCAATCTGCAAAGAGCAGATTGAGCCAGACGCAAAGTCAGACAGGGTAACGTCGCAGTGCATCCGGTCAGTTTGTGCCAGAAAACACCCGCTGCCAACTCAAACAAGACAAATAATGATGATTCAACTGTTAAACCTACTGAATGAAAGAAGCACAAAACATTTCCAAAGGAGAAATGATGAAATATGCCTGAAGTGTGGCCTGCAGCAGACAAGGTTAGCTTTGTTTTTAGCTCAGCCAACTGACAGAAATGCCGTTTTGCTATGTTGCGATTCCAAACTTCAGCAACTTCAGAATCACATTTTCAGACTTGTTTACCTTGTTTATGGACCCTGACACCCTTTCTAGCATCAAATAGTGTTCTCTGGAACCTATTTCCCTCTGAGAACAGCTTGTTTAGTCAGATTCCCCTGCTGGAGAAACCAGCACAGACCAGGACCAAAGCACCACATATGCTGGTCTTGCTAGTGACCAGTAAGACCAGCATATGTTGTGCTTTGGTCCTGGTCTATGCTGTTTTTTCCAGCAGGGTCCTGAGTTTGTTATCATCACTATGAATATACTGAGTTTAATTTCTCCTCCAAAACAACAAAGTGCCCCTTTAACGTTCAATTTTAGTCGTTTTGTTGTGGTCACATTGGTTTGGGCACAAAAGCCCCTCGGTTAGCGTCGGGAAATGATCAGGTTTTGGCTTAAAATACAGGGTTCTGTCACCACACACACGGCGGGAGGTGTCCCAACTTCTCATTACAGATATCAGAATTATGTGGCCACAAACACGAATGGAAATTGTCCCGAGGTCTCCTATTAAAATCCGTCGAAGCGCAGTCTTATACTGCGGTCACCTTTGGTTTACTCCACCAACGTGCGCTCCCCCTTTTATAAAAGTCAGAACCGTAAACATGAGAAACGACGTGTAGAAATGTCAATGCAAATGTTGATGGATCACCAGTTTGCAGAAAAATTATATTCCGCTCAAAATCATAGATCAGCATTTTTATAGACCTCAGTTTTCCACTACAACACTAACACTACAACATCATAGCAGCCTTTTTAAATATATCCTCCTGAAGAGTGTTTTTTTAAAAAAGCTGGCAACAGAAAGAAATGCAAATAGAGGTCAAAACTTGCATAGATTATGTGAAAAAGGAGAAAGTAATGAGAGAGGGTCCGACCGGAGGACAGGAAGCTGGTAAGCGGGGGTGAAGGGGTGTAGGGGTGAGCCGGTCAGGGGGCTGAAAGGCCCTGTTTACAGAAACCACAGCCTGCTGAAGGCATCAGAGCCCTCTCCCCTCAGCTATCAACACTTCCAGGGAACACTCATGCATAAGCTCCATCACACCAACTCACATTAAAGCTCTTACACACACACACACACACACACACAAATTCAAGAATAAGTACACCTCCACAAGTACGAAGGCATATTTAAATATTACAGTGTATTATAAATGGAACTCGAGGTTATGGATTGGATGAAATGATTCTGGCGGATGAGGAAAGTCAGTCCAGACTGTAATTAAAACACCCAGTGGGCTTGTGGGAGTTTTGCTGACGTGGATGTTTTCTGCCTGGAAAGAGATGCTTTGCAGTTGAGTCATCCCGGGTAGAGGGAGCCGTATCCCGGGCAGGCTCGGACCCCCTCTGACCCCCACCGTGGTCCTCCCCCAGGCGCCCTGCTCCTCCCTGCCTCTGATTTACACCGGGTTTCCAGAGGGGACACATACGCTGGATGCCACCCCTCCTGGGAGGCCAATCCCCCCCCCACAGTAGGAAGCTGGCTCCGCTTGGAACCCGAGATGGTTCCCCCCTCGCTGGGACACGGAGGCTGACCACCGGCTGACAGGTGTGGGTCTGTTCCCATAAACTGCCTCTAACAGGGCCAGGGACCCCCAGAGGAGGCCTGACACCTACACATGTGTGGAACTGCAGACACACACACACACACTCAGGACACACCTCGGGCCGGCTGGGTGGGCCTGCTGTTTACTGAGACAACAGGAAACATCACGGCTGTCAACATTTCAGCATTCTGACTGTTTGTTTCTGTGTCCAGTTCAGCTTCTCTCCCCGTTTTCAGCTTCTCTTTTAAAGAGACGGTGCACCCAAAAAAAACGTACCCGGCGGTGCCCTGATCATACAGATTGAATCAAGGCTGTCCTGCTGAAAAAGACCGAAAAAATCGTATTCAACGTGTCTTTCCAGGAGCAGTTGTCCCCGTTACTTGGAAGTGACCCTTGAAGGCCTCAGTGATCCTTTAAAGTACTGGCAGGCAGACGTTTTTCCATCGCCACGAGGCCTCTAAAGTTCTCCGTGCAGAGGGCTTCCTCCAGCCTTCGCCATTTCTCAGTTCGCAATAAAACTGCCTGTCACTTACTGTCGAATCAAATCTGGAAAAACTGCAGAACTTGCACACAGATATTTTTCTACATTTTACAGTCCCAAGATATTGTGAATTTAAGTCAGATAAGTGATTTTATATGTTTGAGTCAAAGTTATGCTTTATATTAAAGCTCAGCATTTTGCAAAACGGCCTTTTTATGTAGTTTAACACCCTCAGTGTTAAAATCAATTTGACAGAAATTTGAGACTTACCGACATTAAACCATGAGGATGCATCGCGTGCATCCCTCCACCGAGACCCAACAGTCGCCTATGATTCAATAAAACCATCATCCAATATCAAGTAAAACTTTTCTAGGACACACACGGGACCCTGAACAAGGAGACCAGGATTTGAGGGTTGTGAGAAATCAAACATCAGTGATCTTTTTCGTAATATTCCTGCCTAAACGTGAAGTGCAACAGTGTTTGGTGGACATGCTTGAGGATTTTTGTTTGTGCCATTTGTATGAGACGCCAAGGAGCACGACAAAGCGGCTGCAGGTGAGCTAATGACGACGAGCGTCTGTGGTGCCTTTTACGTTTTTTGAGTTCATTCTTTTGGGAGTTCTCATGGCGTTGGGTTCGTTGGCGGAATCAAATACAGCCAGCCTCGTCATTTAAATCCTAAAAGAAGTGAAATTATAAAAACAAATCCTGTGTTTAAAACCAAAAGTGACATTGTGGGAAGGCTTTTTCGTGAGCGGTCACCTCTGGTTGAGGCTGAGGATTTACAGATTACACAAACTGTTTATGACGAGTTAGTATTGTGAGCTTCAGAGGCGCTGCTCTTAAGATTGTTTGACATTTGGACCGAGCCCGTTTTTCCCTCTGCTTCGTCTTCATTCTAATCTAAGCTAAGTGCCTCCTGCTAGGCCGAGCTAACTTTCTCCTGGTGCAAAAAAAAAAAAATATATAAAAGTGCTTTCCATCTGTTCACTAAATTTGTATTTATTTAAAAAAGATGACCTGTTCCTTGTGTCCTGGCCTTCAGCAGAGAGTCGACTCGGGCCACCTGGCTGACACGCACCACTTCTTTCTTCACATTACCGCGTTGCTCTCAGAACCTGATGTCGTCGCCACACTTTTCATGTCTCTCTGAGTGTTTTCTGTCTAAAAAAATTCAGGTTAAAATGCATCTTTTGCATTTTTCCTTTCATTTTTCTGGCCACCCACTTTCTCCCCCCTCTTTTTCTTGCCATTCAATACCTTTTTCCATCTCTCTGCAGTTTTCATTCCCCTCCTCCCCATCCGTTTCATTCCTCCTCCTCCTCCTCCTCCTCCTCCACCCTCCCTTCCTCCTTCCCTGCATGTGTAAACGGCGAGTGGAGGGGGTTCGGGATGGTGGGAAAGCTTTTGCTTGTAGGAAGTTTTTTTCCCCCTCTGTGTTAACGTGTTCACCGGCTGGACAGCACATTCTTTCCACCTCTGTCGGCCTCGCGGGTCAAGCAGAACCATACCTCCTCTTTCCCCCCCTTCTCGCTCCCTCTCTCCTGGTTCATACACTGATCTGAGCTGCTGGAGTCGGGTGGCAGCAGCGGCAACGGTGGGGGGGGAAGCTGGGTAGACATTTTCAGTTGAATCACACTTTCCAGCGGTTTCCCCCTGCCTGTGTTTTTCAGGTGCTCTTTCTCTCTTTCTGCGAAAGAGTTATAAGGAGGAAAAGGTTTTAAATATAAACATATGTGGCACACCAGTAACGTGAGTGTTTCCATTCCAGACACTTGATTTATGTCTGCCAGCTAAAACACAAGACACAGGATGGAGAAGGAGGGAGGGGGTGGAAGAGATAGATGTGGTCAGAGTGGAAAGAGTGAGGACAGGACGGAGGGAAAGGATGGCGAACATTGGATTTCGATAAATGCAGGCTCTCTCTGAAACATGTCTGCTTCTGTTTTTTTTTTTTTTCTTTTCTGTCACACGTGTACAAACAGCAACACATGCCGCCAAAAACGAGCGTACGAATCCGTTTCGCAGCTGAGACAAGATCTGGAGAGTGTTGACCGTCTCTGTTATTAACATCTGTGGAGTCTGCGCCGCCGGTTTGTTTACTTTCTGAGAAGTGGGATATCTCCTCCATCGTTCCCCCTCAGCACACACACAACCCAAAAGAAACAGCCGAATTAAAGCCGCCGTGAGACAGCGAATTGAGACATAATGTCCAGTATGTGCTACAGGGATGAGTCATCGGGCGCTTGGGGAGACATTTCCCTCATTGTGGGTTCATCATCACCAGTAATCACCAATAGGGACCCGAGCACAGACACTGAGTAATCCTGATGAGAGGCAATCCAACAGCTGCCATGTAGAACCAATCAGGAGAAATCTAGAGCCCAAATACTGTGAGTGGAGAAAAAGCACAGCCTCTTGTTCTGCGGTCTCTTATTAGATTTGTGTGAATGGTTTGGATCAGAGCTTTTGGACGGGACGAGCCGGTCATGAATCTCTGATGTGGCAAAACTTTATTGTCCCCAGGGAGGCTTGTGATGAGCAAACCAACTCAATCCCCCAATAAATGTTAGCTGAGGATGTTCTCTTCAAGTTTAATTTAACTTTTCTTTTGTTTTAGTGTTTTTCTCATGCTCTGTTTTAGGTTTTGGAGTAAAAACCACTGGGTTAGGGTTTGGGAAAACATTATGTTTTGGTTTTAAAATGCCTGTTTTTGGTCACCACAAACACGGCTGCAGATAGCCCGACATCACGTCAAAGATTTCAGGTTTTTGTCACCACAAACAGCTAGAAATGTCCGCGAGGTGCAGTTAAAAACAACTAGTTCTATCTTCACAAACACACTAAAGATCTCGTTAAATCCCCCCAGATGTTTCTTCACAAATGCAGCTGCAGATGTCCAAAAATCACAAAGGAAAAATTCCAGCTTGTGTCTCCACAAAGACGGCTGGATATTGACCTGACCCCTCATTAAAAACATCTAGTTTTGTCGCCATAGTCACAGCTACAGCTAGCCCGACACCACGTCAAAAGTATCAGGTTTGTATCTCCACAATCACGACTGCAAATTGCCTTGAGGTGTCTTTTTTTTTTCTTGGCACAAACAAGACTGTGGTCAGCATGATATAATACCGAAATCATTCGCCATTTGTCTCCACAAGCGCAGCTGGAAATTGTCCCAAAGTTTCTAGTTTGACATTTACAAATACTGAAACGCTGCCTCTTATCACTGTCACCGTATTGGATGCCTTATAGCATCTAAAGTTGCTTCCTCCCAACATGAAATCAGGCAATAAATATGTACTCTGAACAGGATATGACACGTTTCTGTGCGGTGCGTAGCCTGTTACATGTACAAATTTCAACAAGACTGTGGTTTTTGCAGAAACACAAACTGCTAACATGTTATCCTCGGGACTGGGCTGAGCAAACACACCCCGGTCGAGGCCAAGATGATCTGAGTGATCACAATAGGTTTGCCAGACTTTCAGGAGCCGTGAGGAAGAGCTGTGGGGCATGGATCACCGGGGGGGGGGGGGGGGTGAAGATGGTCCTCATTGAGATGTAGCGTCGGTCAGATCGCCCTGGCTGATATCTGAGGTTACTCAAACCTCTCTTTTACACACAAACCTGAGAGAAGAGAGAGAAAGGGTGTGCTCATTTGTTTTCGCCAGAGCTCCTGGAAGGCGAGGGGTCAGGGGTAAGTGAAGGGGGGGAGGCAGGGAGAGGGGGTGAATGACAAGCATTTACCAAAAATCAGCAGGTAATGAGAAAGCACCCAGTTCCTCTCTCTGCCTTTCATCTCCGTCACAAGAAAGTGAGCATGCTTCATCTCTCCTGCCTTTTAAGTCCTTTATTATCCACGCTCAGACATAACACACTTCATCATGTGCTGTAATAACACACGCGAGCTGAGTGACACGCATCTAGCTGTTTAAAAGCTTGCGCGAGGTGAGCTGTGATTGTAGGACGACGAGGGAAAACTAAAACAGTAGTTCTCCTTTAAGAGTAGGTATACCGTGCTTTTTGTTTATTTTCAAAAGAAATCGAATCCAACAGAAAAAGCCTCGACCAAAAGTGGCGCTTGAAGAGGCTCAAAACATCGGTTCAGATGTCTGCGCGCTGAGCCCAGAGGTCCCACGGATTTGCGGGGGGAGTAGGTATAGAAAAGAAAAACAAAAGTGGCTGAAACACAGGAGATGGGTAATTTTATGAAACTTTGGCTGCCTACGGGATTGTGTTCCCTCCACGTATGGTGACCGTTAATTGCTGCCATCTGTATTTCTATGGCGAAGAGGGCACTAATCAGAGGTGTACCAAAAACATTCTGCACAGCTCAGACTCGGTTACTGAGCACAATCTTTTAACGGCCTTTTAATCGTGAATCTTAGCCTCATCAGAGCAACGGCGTTCATATTTCTTGCACTCTGCTTGACGTAAGCACAACACCATCTGTTATCACCGCTCAAAATCTACAGCGGACATAAACGGAGGAGTAAACGCTTTAATGATGGAATAATTCACATACTGCCTGCCAATTCCAATGAGATGATCTGCTGGGAAATCCCCTTACGTCTTCCTCTCTGGCGTTCTCATAAAGAGATACTGATTGCAGTGATAAGTCTGATCCTGATATCCTCCACAATCAAGCCTCCAATGTTTCCCCTTAAGTCCTGGAAAGAGATGCTATTAACTGATGATGTTTCTGCAAATGGCCTTATTGAACTGAGTACAGGTCTCTCCAAAGCGTGACACTACATGACTGTTGTAAAGTTATAGTTCCTTGTTCTGTATTCCAGGTGTTCTTCACTTTTGATCCAACTTGATCCGAGTACAAATAATCTTTGAGTTCCACTAAAATGTGAAGCACCTCTTGGTAAGACTCCCGTCTGTGTGGCTGAATGAAGCATGTCACAGAACTTTGACCTGAGAAAACTCCAGGTTCTCCACGTTGTTGTGCACCGTACGCCTAAGTTAACAACCGACCTACGTTCGACCTACGCTCCAGCCCTCACCTGTGGTCATTAGCTTTGGGTGTTGACCAAAAGAATGAGATCGCTGATACAAGTGGCTGAAATGGCTTCATTTTACACAAGGGAACAGGCATTCCCAGCATTGGAAACTGGACCAAGCTGGACCAACATGGTGGTTTGTTTGGAAACTTTGGTTCTGGTGAGAAATAAGCCATGCAGTTGTAGAATCTGTCTTCATTTTAACTTGACAATGTTTCAATGCATGGCTTTCTAAATGGACAATAAATGGGAAGTTCGGAACGAAGGATCCTGTGGACACGTACCGTAAGTTAACAACAGACCTACATTCAAACCCTCAGCTACAGTTTTTAGATTTGGGTCTTGACCAAAAGAACAAGATCGCAGATACAAGTAGCCGTAATGAGCTTCCTCCATTGTGGCAAGATTGAGCTTTACTGCCAGATAACACCAGCTTAGGTTTAGGCACAAAAACCAATTGATCATTGTTGGGAAAACATCACGGTTTGGCTTAAAATAGCCTACCTGCTTTGGTTGCCACAGAAACGTCCAGAAATCAAGGCAGACAGAAAGTCAGAACCAAACCTGGTCGTAAAACTGAGGTTACAGAGACGTGACCAGTGGAACCAAATCTTTAGAGACGGCACTCGGAATAGAGCCACTGCTCCTTCGCGATGAAACGAGCCAATTAAAAATTGTCCAAGCATCTGATTAGGATGCCTCCCGGGTGTTGTCTTCGTCCATCTGTTAAACTAACGTCATTCAGTTCTGTCATTCAGATGTCCAGAAGGTCTCTTATAAAAATCGGATTCATTTAGAGATGACGGGACATTAATGAAAAGACTGACAACACCTGAGCAATATCTGGCGCCTGGCGAGCGCGAGGGAGCAGAAACACAGAGAGAGAACAGTGTTGATTTGAACATGTTATGACAGAAAAGAATTAGACTGTTTTCTGTCCTCTCACAGACTGCATCCCTGGTGGGTATTTTAAAACATATTTTTCCATTGAAGCCCTAATAAATGACGGCTTGCCTCCAATTCTCACATCAATTTCTTGGATGAAAACTGAAACAAGGAGGAGGGAGTGGCGAACCGATAATTGCTGCAGCTTGGACTGGTCAGCCTGCAAGAGGAAAAATACTTTTTCAAGGCTGATTTTCTTTCCTTTGTGGATTCAGGATGATGATTGAGATAACAATGAACTTCGGAGGCAAAACATGATGATCTTTTGAGTGACTTTAAACATGATCTAGTGCAGCCTTTATGTTATGCTAACGCTATGCTAATGCTAATTCAGCTCCGACCTAATAAGACTGCGGTGACTCTGTGGCTTATATGTTGAATTTAGTCCAGGTAGAAAGTTTCATGTCTGAAAGGGAACTTATTTATCTGCGACTACTGTAATTTCGTTTCTACGCTGATGACACCCACATCTACATACACATTAACACTACTTGAGGTGTGCTTTTTTTTTTTTAGTCCATCCATCCATCCATTTTCGTCCGCTTTATCCGGGGCCGGGTCGCGGGGGGCAGCTGCCTGAGCAGGGACACCCAGACTTCCCTCTCCCCGGACACTTCCTCCAGCTCTTCCGGGAGGATCCCAAGGCGTTCCCAGGCCAGCTGGGTGACATAGTCACACCAGCGTGTCCTGGGTCTTCCTCGGGGTCTCCTCCCGCCGGGACATGCCAGGAACACCTCCCAAGGGAACTACTCCGAGCTCCTCCTGGGTGACAGAGCTCCTCACCCTATCTCTAAGGGAGCGCCCTGCCACCCTGCGGAGGAAACTCATTTTGGTCGCTTGTATCCGGGATCTTATTCTTTCGGTCATGACCCAAAGTTCATGACCATAGGTGAGGATAGGAACGTAGATTGACCGGTAAATCGAGAGCTTCGCCTTTCGGCTCAGCTCTCTCTTCACCACGACAGGCCGATACAACGACCGCATTACTGCGGCCGCTGCACCGATCCGCCTGTCAATCTCACGCTCCATCCTCCCTTCACTCGTGAACAAGACCCCAAGATACTTAAACTCCTCCACTTGAGGCAGGAACTCTCCCCCAACCCGGAGGGAGCAAGCCACCTTTTTCCGGTCGAGAACCATGGCCTCGGACTTGGAGGTGCTGATTCTCATCCAAGCTGCTTCACGCTCGGCTGCAAACCGCCCCAGGACATGCTGGAGGTCCCGGCTCGAGGAAGCCAACAAGACCACATCATCCGCGAAAAGCAGAGATGAAATCCAGTGGCTCCCGAACCAGATCCCCTCCGGCCCGAGGCTGCGCCTAGAAATTCTGTCCATAAAAATAATGAACAGAACCGGTGACAAAGGGCAGCCCTGCCGGAGTCCAACATGCACTGGGAACAGGTCTGACTTAGTTTCTTTTCAGTCAGAAGTTAAAAGAATGTTTTACAATATGTGGCAGGATCTACAGAGATTTACCCAGACTTGTTCATAATTTCTATCATGGCACTCAATTCTTCTCGGTGGAACCGGGAACTCTTCTCTATCCTCATAGATCCCTGATGTGATGCTTGTGAGGAAACCATTTGGTCTCCGTAGGAATTTCAGACCCTTTTGGTTTTACTGGTCAAAAAGGTCAGGCCAGAGTCCCTGTGGTCAATGACTGTTGGTGCTGACTCAATCTGTAGGAGGATCTCTTACTTAATCAGTGGCAGCAAACTAAGAACAAGGGAATTGTTTCCTGAGAAAATGAATCAGATGGTTAAAGCGTTTAATCACTTCTGTGGAAAAAGCAGAATCAGTCAACACACTAACTTTTTAACTTTTTCTTTTTCCTCTTTAACATACTTAAATGTACTTTTTGTCCATCAGTGATCCAAAGATGCCCGTCCTTTACGAGATTCTTTAAAGCCAACCTCAAGTCATTTCTAGCCAGTCCTGAAGTTTGGTTTTTAAAGAACACAAGGCAGAGAACGATGCTCAGGGTGATTTTATAATTATTCAATTTCGAGGGGAAGTTTAGTGTTTCATTTCATAGTTCATTGTTGCAAAAAAAGGGTGTATAGCTACCGATATATTGATATTGGGACATTATACCCCCGAATATTGGTATCGGCCCCAAAAAATGCAAATCGGTCAGCCTCTAATATGTACAATACTGACAATTCTACAACCCATGTCACATTATATGTTTATGATCTGGCGTTCATGTCAAGAGGTGGCGCAAATGATGGTGGACTTGCAGCCAAGCATGCAGGCTGCAGAGCCAAGATGGCGTCTCAACATTTGTTTCGAAGAGGGACCACAATGTCTGACAGCTCTGGACATTTTTAAGAAGACCTCAGGACAATTTCCAGCCGTGCTTGCGGCGACACAACCAGGTATTGTAACCTAAGAAGACAAAAGCACCTCATTGTCACAACATAACTGTTAAATTTGAACGTAAAGTAAAAGGTACATTTTCACCATATCCATGGTTCTGCAGAAACATGTGTTACCAACATTTATTCTGGTGACTGGGTTGAGAAATCCTCCTCTATGATTCAGAGGTTCTGTTATTGATCCAAGCAGCAGAGATGGACCCGGGTTGCGTCACCCCTTGAGTCTTAACAGACCCCCCCCCCCCACCTCCTCTTTCCGAGTGCTGCATCTGAGCATTACTCAACCTTCAACACCAGACAGTCTCTGCTCATTTTCTCCTGCCATCAACAAGAAAATGCCGTTTTTACAACTCACAATCCCCCCCATATGAATGGAGGAGTGGAAAACAGCAGGAAATGGCAGAAAGTGTGGATTCTGTTGTTTGATTGAAAACAGCTTGTTGGTCTTCATTACTGTGATGTTTTGAGAAGAGATGAAGGCATGGCTGACTTAAGACTGCAGCTGGGACTTATTTTGCTCCACGGGCCCTTTGCTGATATTCTCAGAGATGATTTATAAACTAACAGCTGTGTGTATAACTCGCTCGCCATTGGACGGGTTTCTTTTTGGATGGATGGAGCGCTGTCATGTTCAAGACATTATTTGTTTAATCACTTAGAAAAAGGGGACACTCAAATGCTAGAAAGTCTAACTCAACTCACTACAACTCATATATTAGACAGTGAAGGTTTCAATAGCAGTCAAAAGTAGAAGTGTTAACTCGAGCCAAGCGACTCCAAGAACTTTGCCCGGTTCTATAGCATGACACCGAATGCAGAGGCCAAGCTCTGACACAAGTGTTTCAGAGCCTACGAGACGGACTGAAGAGCAATAAATCAACAGGACCAAACTCCAGCAACATGGAAAAAAACAGGTCAGTGTTCAAATCTCAAACAGGAGATATTGAGGAAGGGAAAAAAAAAAGTAGGATTCGACATGTCGTCCTGCCAGATCAAACATCTTTGGGCACTAAAAGTACAAAGTTGAGTCAAACTCGAAAAAAAAAGGTATTATTAGATGACATTTGCTGATTTCAGGAAAAGTGGTTTTAAAGCCAGGTTATTTACTTTTACTCATCAATTCTGGCAACTTGTGGCAACTCATGCAAGTAATGGTTTCCTTGGGGAATCCTTCAACATAGGAAAGGAATTTATCACCCGGTGAGTCAGACCGTTTTCCACTTTTCCAGACTGAAGGAAGGATAACCCCACCGGGGGTGGAGGGAGGCCTTGTTCTGACTGTTAGCTGGGGGGGGGGTGGGAGTTGGCAAACAACCCCACCTCCAGACTACTTCAGCCTTTTTTCTTCTACTCTCCACCACCCCAGGAGAGAGTCATAACCAAGTGGGGCAGATGCTGGTCACGGAAAAAACGTGAGCATTGTAGACGAGTTTGTCATGATGGCCAGTTGAGAAGTGATCTCATGGTACCCAGAACAAGACAGGAAGGGGGAGGAGGAGGAGAAAGAGAAGAAGAGAGGGAGGAGGAGGAGGAGGAGGAGGAGGAGGAGGAGAGGCAGACTGGTTATGTGGCATGGCAGTGGATCTGGTGGTAATGCATCCCAACTCAGCAGAGTTCAGGATCAGGGGTTCTGGTAGGAGCCGCGCTCTGCTGCGGTCCGCTGTGCTCCGCAGGCCCGGCTGGAGACATCACAGGCTCCTGTGGTTGGATTAGTGGGTCACGCTGCACTCAGCTGCAGAGACAAAACGCCTCCATCATCTCCTGAACTTACAGTACACGTGGGCTCTGGAGACTACTGTATATCCAACACACTCCCCCCCCTCACCCTCGCCCTCACCCTCACTCCCTCCCTCCCTCTCTCATTTTCTGACCTTCCATTTCATGTTCTCTTGCGTCATGTGTTTGGACTTCGTCTTACTGTAAACTCTCCTCCTTCCATGTCGGAGGGGAAATAAAACCAGACTACGGCGGGGTGAAGAGGAATAAGAAATAATGGACACGAGAGCATTCGGGTTTTTTGAGTCGGTCTGGGTGTTGTAAATTAGAGGTTCGGCCTCGGGTTTTGTTTGCCAGAGCATGTTGCAGCGTCGGAAAACAAACATCTGGCAAACAGCTTTCTCTCCACATCCCCTTCGACAAGCTCTCCTCTTCCTCTCCTCTTTCTCCCATCTCTACGTTTCTGTATGCGCACAAAGTGGAAGTGGAGCTATTGCGTACTGTACTCCTCTTTTATCCGCCTTCATCCTACTAATTTGAATGATCCAATAAATGTACGAGCATGAATCAGGAAGTCCGATGAAGAGTGTCGTCCTCTTCTTTAGCTCTTCTTTCATAAGGGCAATAAAAGGGTCCAGTTCTCATGATTTGACAGGCAGCCGCTTACATGATGTTCAGATCTCACACTGGAATGCACAGTAGGTAAAGTGTCGCCCCCCGGTGGTGAGAACGAGAACAACGGCACGACGGTGCCAAGTTCTCCTTTCGCTCCTTTTGACTTATCGGAGAATTTCCAGGAGCGAGACGTAAAAAGCACAAAAAAAACCAACTAAGAATGAGAGGGTGGTGTCACTCCAACATGAGCATGAATCTTTCAAACACTTGAATTAAAACTCCTTGAAGTATTTCACTGAAGAAAAACATCATATGCTTTTTTTTCTCCCCCAAACAAAATCATAATCAGAGTTTTTCTCATTCATTATCGCCCTCGTGGAAATCAACGTGTACACAAACGGCTCATCCGTCTTATCTTGGTCGTATGTTCTCCAGATAAACTCTTTCTTTCTTTCTTTCTTTCTTTCTTTCCCCCCTTTTTTCTCCTCCATTCTGCTGATGTGTCACCAGCCCCCCTATTCTCCTGCAGCTTCCCCCCTTCCCACACACACACACACACACACACACACGCTCTAACGGTTCCAGATGTGTGCAGGGATGATGTCATGGCAGCAGACCGGAGGCACTGGACTCGGATCCATTCTCTCTCTCTCTCTCTCTCTCTTTCTCCAGAAAACATTCATGGCAGACGAGGGCGGAAGAGCGAAGCGTTGATAAGTTCCCAGACAACATTGTGACTTTACAGCGTCCTCACAGCTCGCAGCTATCAGCCTCTGATCAGTCGAAGCAGGGGTCGGTTTTTCTGACTCACGGCCTCCCACTGCGCCGTTATCCACCATCTGACCCCGCAGCAGCTGGAGAAGTGTGTCAACACATCGCACCCTCCTGGACTACCTGAACATCCCGAAACATGTGCACATCCTGAGCAGATGTGTTCAAAAAATTGGGGGGGGGGGTTAACGACAGATGACACACAGAAGGAGGAGGGGCCGGTGAGTGTTGTGGTGGTTGCTACGACGACTGTAGCGTAAATAAATTGCAGGAGGACATAAAAAAAAAAGGAAAAGAAGGGGGGTAGCCATGTAAATGCTGGTCCTCAGTGAGAGGCCCGTCTGGGATCTCCGGGGGGGACGGTGAGGACGGGGATGACTGTCCCGGCCCGGTTACACTCCCCAGCTGTGGACTGGAATCTGGGCCTCAGACGCCAGCTGTGGGAGGAAGGACCTCACCTTCCACCCTGTCGGAGACAAAAAGTTCAGTCTTAAACAGGCCAGCAAAGCAAAAAATACTGAAGTTGTCCTCTGTTGATCCCCATGAGGAAGAATTTCCTTTAATGCATTTAACCCGTCCTAATGGGAGGAGCAGCGGGCGGCTCCCCGAGGGCCCAAATCGATCTCCAAGCCCGGCGACTCGCTCGAGGGCACAAACAGGAAAATGAACCAAACATGCACATCTTTGGGCGGGCGGGGGATAAATGAGGAAAACATGCAAAAGCCGTGCAGCGACAGAGGGGCTGACTCGGGACCCCCACGAGGTGCCACTCGTTATTTTAGCACTGTCGTGCAAGAATATTAAACGGGTCGTACGATGAAAGCAACTCTCTCGGTGCTGCTGGATTAAGCATCTTGTTCAGGGAGGCGACAATTTTCTAAATCTAGGACTCTTCATCGAGAGATTAAAAGGCAACGAGGGCACAAAAATGTGCAAATTCGTTGGAAACTTGGGGTGAAAAAGTTAATATTTGAGCATGGGCGTGTCATTTGAAATGTGCTCAACCCGGACTGAAGTGTTCGACCAACGTTACGTCGCGCGCTGAGATGAAGGAGATGCTCACAGCTGCACAGCATTAAAAACAAACTGTGTTTGGTGCGACAGCTCCGGGAACACCTCCGAAAACCCAAAAAAAGAACTATTAATTCTGTGGAAAAACATGTTGCTTTGTCTTTGTGAAGTTTAACTATCTGTAGCTGTTTGATGAGCGCGTATTTTTTTCCGTTTCCTGTTGAGTAAGCTGTTTGATTTTCTCCCGTATTCCAACTGCAGACACTTTTATACTGTGACAATGAGTATATAATCTATGAAAGCAGTTCACGGTCGTTTTGGCCTGACCGCCACAGGTGCAGCTAATAACACGAAAGAAGGCTGTAAGTCTATTAGTGATGTCATTAGTTCCACTCATTTCCTCCACATGGCCTCCACACAGACTCCTCCGTCTTAATAACGGCGTCGAGTCCTCGTCCTGAAGATTTTTTCCGAGGGACGCGTGATTCCGTATCACTTCCTGGCCTCCGGTGTTGACGATGCGACGCGGCGCCGGCACATGACTCCCTCCCTCCCCGCATTAGCCCGATGTGTTTGAAACAGCTGAGTGGATCAATTTAGCAGCTAATCGCACGACTTTAATCAGATTACTTCACTTAAGTCATGAAGCTTAGGTTCCCCCTCGCCCACCCACACGCAGCGCTGCTTCTGAACCTCTCCTCGCTTTTTTTTTTTTCTATTCCGAGATCTTGCGAAGACACAAAACCTCGCAGCGAGCGATCCGACGAGCTCGCAGACAGTCGCTTTTGATTCTCCGCTGTGATTAAAAAAATAAGACCACATCTTGGCTTTATTCCCGTCTAAATCCAAATCCCCTCTCTTGTTTTTTTTCTACGCTGGGTGGTTTCACTACAAAGGCGGTGTGACAGAATCTCCCAGCTGAGGCTAATCTGTCCTGATCCGTGTGGCACCTTTTTTTTGGGGGGGTGCGCTTGTTATTCTCATAATCAAATGGTGTTTTTGGTATTCGATTGATTTTGAGATGTCACCTCTGGATTCTCCCGTCTGACACGACGGCTTCCCCAACGTCCAAAGAGGATCTCACACCTGGACTTCGAGCGTCGGCCTCAGAGTCTGGCTGAGAAAATCACAACTGCACCAGCGACTGCATCACCACCACCACCAGCAGCAGCAGCGGGGCGCTTTCATTGCACTTTTTCTTTTGAGCTTTCATACGCGCGATGGATTGAGAGGCAGTTTGAAATCCGTCCAAACACTCTCAAGTAGCCGGTCGTGCTCCATTTAACAACGCTCGGCTGTATTTTTAGAAGGAAGAAGGATTTGTTAAAAAAAGTAAGAAGCCGGGCCGTTTTCAATCTGACAGATTCACGACACGTGCCAATACCAATAGTTCACATATGAACTTTTTTTTTTCCAATAGAGCCCCCGACCTGCTGGAAGATTACTCACATTTCACTCCTTTCAATTACAGTGTTGTTGAATTTCAACTTGAATCACTTTCACCGCGCGTCGTAATTACAGAGTCACAATGGCAGCATTCATGGATGTAACACTCCCGTGCTGGGAATAGTTTTTTGTAACCAGTTCACGAAACAGTCCGTCAAATGGCTGCGGCTCAGGGGGCAGAGCCAGCGTCTTGTTAGCGGAAGGTCGCTAGTTCGGTTCCCCTGGCCTGCATGTTGAAGTGTCATTGGGCAAGATACTGAACCCACAAAACTGCTCCTGACGTGCTGGTCGGCACCTCGCATGGCAGCCGCCGCCATCAGTGTATGAACGTACGTTGTGCTTTGGAAAAAAAAGCGTCCCGTCCATCGCGATTGTTTCAGTTTAATATGAAGAAAAGGACCAAAGTACTGTGGTTAGAAGTACGCCACAATATATCATTTCAATAAACGAGCTGTACAGTGTTTGTTTGTCCCCAAACTGTTTAAATAAAGCACAGAACACATCGACTGAGCTCCTTGGCTGAACATAAAAGTCACTTCTGGTTGAGTTGAAGACGCTGTGTGGAATTTTGTCCCGTTCTCACGCCCGTGCAGCCGCCTGAGCACATGGCTAACGTGACGCGAATTCCTGCCAATGGGTTTTTTACGCTATGCCGCTCATTGATAGTTAGCGGCGGTAGCATGCAAAGAAACGCAGCATTGTGCCAGCGACAGGAAAGGAAAATGGAAGAAGAGGAAGAAGAAGGAGAAGAAGAGGGCCGCTAGCTAATAAACATGGATGTAAACAACAACTCGTTCAAAATATGTCCACAAAAATGGCTCTGCAGATGTTTTACGAGGAAAGAAACGACCTCAGGAATACAAACAATGTGTTTTGTTGGAGAGCAGTGGATGTAAATATAACTAAATGTGTTGTAGAAGCGTTCACAGGGCGACTTTAAACTGCCACGGACGCAGTAAAAGAGATGTTTCTGTTTTCCCCGGGTCAGCACCGCCTCCTCCAACCGCAGCGGCTGAACTTCCATGAATTAATCCTAAATGAAGACATTGTGACCATCATCATTTCCCATAGTTGAAAGTTTTATAAAGCCGCAAAACAACAACACGAGAATCGCTAGGAAACCGAGGAACAGGGGCCGACGCACGGAAATCACACTCTGGAAACGGCTGCTGAAAGACAAGGTGGATGTTTGTTGCTCGTCCGCGGATGAAACACTTGTCGAGGCTCAGACGGGAGAGAAATGCGCTCATGTTTTTCCTGCTCTGCTGAGTAATCTCACAACGCTGCTAAATCCTGACTAGATCTGACATTTCTGACACAGAGGAGGGCTAAGCCAGAGACGCTGCGCTGCCGGGCGAACCTGGAAGAAACGAAGAAAAAAAACAAAACATGAATCAGTTTTTCTGGGTCACTAAAGGAAGAGGAAGCATGTAATCCTGGAGACGCTTCCCAGATGGAAAAATGTGCTTGTTTTGGATTTTGCATTCACGTTATTATCAAAGAAGAGAAGCCGAATCAAAAGTGCAAAAGGCCAGAACACACACACGTACAACAACAAAGGATGGTGGATGTTCAGCCGTCATGTGATCATTTGTTTCTCGTGTGTGAAGTCGAGTGTCATCTGCGTACGAGTACAACAGAACACCTTCTTTCTGAATGATTCATGAGATGAACATGTCGGGGGTGATTATTTCAACCAACGCGGGACACGAGTCACATAAATATTTCCACGGGATAATTCTGCAACCGTTCTGTGACATTGTTGACGGATCTGGTCCATGTAAGAAACGATGCATAATTAATCACGCCCGTGCTTTTTCCTGTTGACAAGTCAAAACGTCTGCCAGGGGCGAATGTCGACTGAAGCATGAAGACAATTATCTGGCTATACGTTTGTATGCTGCGATATGTTTTACTCTTTCTGCCGCCGTATAAAGAGCAGCGGGGGACGACACGTTTTGTCGGCTAACCCGGAAGTTAGCATCGCTCTGGTTCTGTCAACAAAATGTTTGCCACAAAAAAAACATGTTTACGATACTTAAATGTTTGTTAAGCAGGATATTCTTTAGTTCAAAATTAGCATGCTAACTAGCTAGCCCCCCAAACGCGGGGTCTCCCACCACTTCCTGCCTGAAAACATCCTCCTTATGGTGGTCCAAAGCTCTTTTGTTAAACACTAAACACTCCCCTGGTGTTCCAAGCTTCCACACCACCAGGCTTGAGTCAGCTAATAGCACCGCTAGCTGCACTGCTAACTGAGCTAACTAGCTTAAAGCAGCTACAGTTATTAGCAGTGAGCGGTGACTCTGGTGATACACAGCCTCTCATTTTCTATATGTTTAAAAATCAACAGGTGGCCAGTATGAACGATATTTAAAGTATTTTATTGTATAAAGTGTTTCTAAACGATTTTATAACCTTAAGTTCTTGGAAAGGTCAACAAGGATAACGGTCGGACATATTCCAAATCATACATCCAACCTTTTCTCCTCTTTGACTCTCAAAGGACGGCGAGTAATAAAAATGAAGTAATCTCTCATTTAAATGCATGTACCGATTCGCTTTCAGCCAGATTTTCATTAGCGGCACCGAGGAAATCTGTTCCGTGATTGGTAATCAGCTCAGAAATGAGACGAACCCCGCGGTAAAGAGTCGTCTCATGAATTAACTGGGGAAGAAATGAGATCTGCTGTCCTACAGGCACCTTGGGATTTCATTGGTGACAGGGGCTCTTAATTAAAGCGTGTTTTTGGGTCACGCGGGGCGGAGGCCATCTCTCAGCAGCAGACAGAGACTCCCTCAGAAGCCGGACTGGCATCCAACTTTGAGTGCATGATTCATAACAGCAACCCTGAGTCATCTCAGAAAGCACCTATTTGGTCACGTTGACTTCGCCGGTGTTTCGTTACAACAGTATAATTTCCCACAGGACTCCTGAATATAGGACACTGTCCACCCTAACGACTCATCAAACGCTTTCTTGGGAAGAAGACCGAATGTAATTGGAACAGTGTCGAGCTGAACAACATCAGAAAGAAGTTAAGAGAATGTTTTAAATTAGATGTCATTCAGTTTTTCGGTTTACTACAGATGGACACAATAGAACAAACACTTGTAGAAGCTGAAACAACCCAGTGCAACTTTAGTTTAGGGTTTATTTTTAGTATTTCATGTAAGAGAAAAAGTTATATTAAGGAAAGCCTCTTCTCCGTTAGAGTTTGACAAGTCTGACTCAACTTAAACTCTACCTGGTAGACGATCTCCGAGCGAGCAACCTACAACACCGAAAATGCAAAGTATCCCTAACTCGGTGGTGCGGATGTAAACAAGCTACTTATCGTGTTTTCAGCTAGCCCAACATTTTAAGAAAGGTGCAGTCAAGTTTATGAGCGATGAGGTCAGTGACGAGACGGCGTGCGTCATCACGCTAAGCTTTGGAAGATCCTCCCAGCGCTGAGCGCCAGAACGTTAGCTAATGGCGCTAACGGTTATCTAAGACACAGAGCGGATTATCAAAATGTTAAAACACACTTTTAAACGACAAGGAAAGGTAAATGCGATCATCAATGTGTGTGATCGCTAAGGTTGGAGGTGTGCGGAGCTGCGTATCCGTGTGTTTGGTTTCGAAGGTTCGGGGACGATCTGACCATAATCACCCTCGTCGGGTTCGTCGCAGGCTCCACGTGAGCGCGGTCGGACCGCCTCCGGCTGTGGGATGAGCTCCCTCTGGTCTCTTCGGTCTTGCTCGGATTGAGTCAGAGGTGGTCAAGCGGTCTGGACGTTTGCCACAGCTGCAGTCACACCGGGGTAGAAAAGAAGACCTCATGAAATTGTCCAAAGATTACAAAGAGCGGCTGGGAGCAACAGACGTCCCTTTGTGCTGCGGTGGAGGCATTCCTCACACTCACGCGCTGTGGTATTTACTGTGAATACGCTCTAACGTGTGTTTTCCAAACGTCATTTTCCATAGCGGTGTGTGTGTGTGTGTGTATGTGTGTGTGATTTACCGTGGGATCTAAAAGAGGACGATGACAGCGAGGGAACAGCGTACAAACTGTCCTCATGGTAAAAAATGTCACACTGCAATCCGACTCGTGTGGCTCGGAGCCACTGTTGAGACCAAATTACAACTCAAGGTGGAGAGGTCAGCGGAGGAATTTCATTGTCGGCCGGCCTTGTGTGTGTTTTTTTTTGTTGTTGTTTTTTACGAGTGGTGGGGGGGTTCTTTAAAGGTGACAGCTAGATTATTGTCGCCTTTTTCTTTTCTCACAGGAGCTCTCAAGCACACTTTTTTTTTTTTTTTTTTTCCAAAACAGCACAAAGCGAGGACTCAAACATCCAGTGGAGGGAAAAAAAAAAAAAATTCTGAAATCCATCAGGGCCAGAAATGTGTTCTGCTTTCGATTGAAAACATACTTTCTGTCGCTTACAAAGAACAGGCCCCTGCTGATCGAGTGCATTCGGATCATTCTGCAGAAATACTTTTTTTAAAATTCGAACACAAGCGCAGCCGTGCTGAGTTTGCCACTCTGCTACAGGGAGCTCAAGTTTTTTCCCCACTTAGTGGCAGCATATTTTCCACTATTGCGCCAAAGAGTAAATGGGATCCATCACCCATTTTTTTTTTTTTTTGCTGATGCCTGAAGAGAACTCACAAAAAAAAAAAGAGAAAGTGAGAGTGAGAATGCATCTACAGAGCGGATTGTGAGGTGTTTTACGGTCTCTGACCCGCGGTCGTACAGCGTCGTCTCTAATTAGCAGCAGCTAATTAAAGAGCGCAGACGGGCGGCCGGCAGCAGCAGCAGGTCGCTGTGGGGAAAGTGAAAAGTATGTGGCGACACCCCTCCAGGCTCAGCGTAAACATATAGCGCACATTTGCGGTGCCGTCACCTCCTGCTGCTGCTGCGGCTCCCACGACGTCATGACCGACTGCCGAACCGAACACAAATCAAGAGCGCGTTCAAACGTACAGCTTATTTTCTTTTTACGCAACGAAATTGATCCTCTGAGCGTTTTTATATTGTTGACAATATTGAGGACTCACTGCCAGATGGACTTCAAACAGTGTTGTTGTGAGTTGGGACCATAATGTGCAGAATATTATAGAAAAACTGAAGTCCAGCTATTATCTCAGCTCAGCTCGGGGCCGCTGACGGCATATCCACTCCAGATGGAGGAGCCAGCGTCCCTCTGGGCTCTTTCTCTACATTTTTCTTGGTTTTTCAGAGACCCTCTTTGTTACACTGGCGAAAACGTCTGCGCTTTCCATTTTAAGGAGTCGCCACCGCGGATGCCATCGTGTTTGTCTCAAACATAAAAGTCGCTATGCGCTCTGCCTCCGCGACGCTGAAAGGTCGAGTGGAGTTTCGCAAAACATTTCTGGAGCTTCACAGCGTCGCAGGATTCTCCTGAGCGACTGAAGTAACTTAAAAAAATACAATAAAATGGCTACAATGGTTGAAAACATTGAAAAATTAACTAAAAATGTCAACTTATTGTGGAAGAAACAGCAGATCTGACGTCAGGGTGTTGAAGGTATTGTCTCGCAGTTAGCATGCTAACTAGCTCCTGTGCTAGCAGTGTAAACACAGGCACTTCCCTTTCAATTTTGGGTGAACGCTTCCTTTAAATCACGGCCTGTGAATGTTAATCTCTGCCTGTGACAACTTAAAATGCACCAAGGTTGTCTGAGGAGGCAAAGCGTCTGTGTCCCACTTCCAACATACTTTGGCTCTGAACATCACTGAAGTTGAAGATCGTCCAGTGACGAAGGCGACGCTCCAACAGCTGAGTGCTGTTCAGGGCCGAGAGACGCTCACCCGTTCCAGCTTTTTGATTTGACAAAGACTGTGACTAACAACCGTCCTCAGGCTGCACACCTGTACTGTATCTAAGCTGTAACATTAGACGAAACAGAAGAGGAGGTCCGCGAGGCCCTCATGGTGCTTTGGCTGACGCTGAATAAAGGACAATGAACAGTATGGAGTCATGCGGACGCACCGAGATATATTTTAAAAGCGATGCTGCGAGATCAAGTCTTTACCTCAGTACAAGAACAAAAACAGTTAACCGGTTGTGTACGCTGTTTTACCATCACACACTCACACACACACATACGGGGCACGAGGTGACGGCCTTGATGTGTTTCCCAGGCGGACGCCGGCCCCCACCGGCCCCCTTAATGACGGGGCCGACCGGGCTGATCTCCAGAGGTGTGCTTTCCCCATCAAGGCCGCCCGCTCTCACACCAGGCCAGACAGGAACATAGCAGTAATGGAACAGACTGAAACCAGCAGGTAGAACACACCGTGCTGACCGGCCAGAAAAGCTTTTACAACCCGAAGATGGAAGAGGGGAACGCCGAGTCTCCATGTTTTTTTTTATTCTTGATTTGAACGCTGAGTTTCCGCCTGAAGAAAAGTCAAAAGGTCGTATCATCGACTCTGAGAGTCCATCCAAAATAAATGTTTCTCTTTCGATTGCAGTGAGCGATGGCTGTCCGTCCCATCACACTCTGCTGTGTTGTATGTACAAAAAGGAAGGTGTTGTTCTCAGGTGGAGTAAAGTGTCCTCCACCCTCTGCAGGTTGTTCACGCTCCAACTCAAACTGTCGTCAGCATCGTGACGCCGCCGTCTCAGCACTGAATACGAGCGACCGTTACCTGTGCTCTGGTTTGTACCTGCCCCCAGTAACAAATCATCTTTAATTAAAGCTGAACATCTGGAGCGTGCCTCTGCAGATCCAGTGTTTTAAAGTTCCTCAACAAAGGTGTGAATGATTCATCGGCCGCTGGACGAGTCTGCAGAGATTGTTCTCTTGACTTATTTGGGCCTAAAGACAAATGGAGGATCGGTCTGAGGCGGCTTTCATCAATCCTCACAATGAAGTTGGAAGCACTTTCCTCTGTTATAAAAGGGTTTGTTGCTGTGAGATCTGAAGCAGATAGCAGAGTGCGACAGTAGCTCCCAGGCACTGCAGAAGTGCCCTGGAGCAAGGCACTGATTAAACCTCTAAACCTCTGATTACAGGGCAGTCGCCCTCGACTGACACCTCCTGTTTCTGCATTTGTGTGTTAAGATTAATAACAGAGTGAAAAACGTATGTTTTTTTTTCAAGCAACAGGATCTTCTTCTTCCCCTCTTTTCCTCGTTATTGTAGTCGTCTTCTTCTTCTTCCTACTCCTTCTTCTTCCTGTCTTCTTCTTCCTCCTCGTCTTCCTCATCGTCTTCTTATTCCTCCACCTCCTCCTCGTCTTCCTCATCTTCTTCTTCTTCCTCCACCTCCTCCTCGTCTTCCTCATCTTCTTCTTCTTCCTCCTCCTTCTTCTTCCTCATCTTCTTCCTCCTCCTTCTTCTTCCTCATCTTCTTCTTCTTTGTCCTCATCTTCTTCTTCTTCCTCCACCTCCTCCTCATCTTCCTCATCTTCTTCCTCCTCCTCCTTCGTCTTCCTCATCTTCTTCTTCTTCCTCATCTTCTTCTTCCTCCACCTCCTCCTCATCTTCCTCATCTTCTTCCTCCTCTTCTTCTTCTTCGTCCTCATCTTCTTCTTCTTCCTCCACCTCCTCATCTTCCTTATCTTCTTTTTCCTCCTCCTCCTTCTTCTTCCTCGTCATCTTCTTCTTCCTCATCTTCTTCTTCTTCCTCCTTCTTCTTCCTCGTCATCTTCTTCTTCCTCATTTCTTCTTCTTCTTCCTCGTCGTCCTCTTCTTCATCTTCGTCTTCCACCTCCTGCTCCTCTTCTTCTTTTTCTTCTCCTTCCTTCTCCTGCTCGTCTTCTTCTTCGTCTCATTGGGGTATTTAGAAGGACATTTCAACAATTTGAATCGTTGTCCAGCTTTCAAATACGATTCAATTTTGTTATCAACCCAAAACTGGCCGCAACAATATTAAGTTATACAACTGAGCGCTGACCATCATGATGTTTTAAACCCCTTTACATGGATCAACATTCAGTATCCAGCTCTCATGTGGGAACAATGAGGCCTCATGTTGACCTGCTATCTCCCCTGAAACACACACACGGAGGACTGGTGTACGGTGTGTTTCAAAGTTTTAAATATTAATTCCCCTCCTCGCTATTTTTAACACCGGGCCAGATGAAACTACTCCATCCTCGGCTCACTTCTTAAAATCATGTAAATTGATGAGTGAGACTCTCTTTGCGAAATAAACCAATTGGAAGTGAAAATATCTCAGAGTCATTTCGGAGAGGAGATCTCACTGAGGACATTAATTTGCCTTAGCCATTTTTGAGCGGCGGTACCCGTCAGATGGTCCCAGAGAGCAAAAAGCCAATTAGACTGTTTGAAAGCTGCATCTGCCGCACAGCAGGCCGCCCACATGTTTCTGTGGGGCGACTGGGCCCGATCACAGCTGCAGCTCAGCGGGGCCTACATCGATTTTAGGCCAATCCAGATCTGTCTGTGGGCCGGATCGATACGCGCGAGTCAAACGCAATCCACCGACAGCAGCAGAGCAGTTAGTGGGAGTAATGACAGTGTGTGAGAGAGAGCTGTCTCAGAGGAGACCGTTATTGAGTCTAAGAGACTAAAATAAAGGAGGATGGATCCAAACACAGAGCTCAGAGGCTTTTTCTGAGGTGCAGTTTGCATAATTCAACAGTCACCTCTGTGGTTTGTCTGTTTCCCCCCTGAAGAAGTGCCGCATTGTCAGTGAACAACAGCGCAATAAAAAAAGAGAAAGAAAGAAGGACGGAGGGAAGGAAGGAGAAGCTCCTGGATGATTCTGTTTAGGTACCCGAGCTGGAGCGATTGGTGGAACATGACCACCATCTGATGGAGCACAGAGGCACTGCAAGTTCATGAGCCGCTTCACTCAAACAGCTGATCTTGTCAAAGCGATGCCTTCAAAATAAAATCCCCCAGGCTGCCTATCATGACTCGCAGTATGACATTTTGTTGCATAAACAAAGTCTTGTAGAGCAATTTAGTCCCACTACAGCTGATTGATACACCAGAAAAGATCATTTGTGACGGTGACTTCAGATATTTTCACTGGGTGAAACTACATATAACTACATGTGCATCAATTTGAAATGATTAGTACTTGGAAAACCTGTTTGTTTAGGTCTCCCTTTAATTTACATACACAATTATTTAGTAAACATATAAATTTGACGTATTTATGTACATACGTATGTACACAAGTTGTTTGTGCATCAGTTATTTTTGACTTAACATTAATGCAAATATCAAAGCTTCATCAAATCTGTAAAATGTATTTATTCCTATGACCTGTAAACAACAGAGTTAGCCTGTTTTTACCAGGTAGGCCTGCGTATTGATACTGCTAGCGGTGAAATAATTAGCCAATTAATCAATGAGTTGATATAGATAAGCAAAAATGTCAATATTTGCTATTTGTTATTTCAAATTGAGAGTTTTGTACAAAAGAAAAACATTTGAAGACGCCATTTTGGGCTCTCAGGACTTCCACTTATATTCCATATACTGACTGACACTGAAAATTAGAATGAGCACCCAGTAGAGCGCATACCTCCGCCACGACCCAACAGTCCCACTTCTGTGCTCACTCACAAGATACCAGCCACCTAAATAAGCTTTTACGACTGTTTTCATCAAGATCCATAAATAATTCCCTGAGAAATGAAGGAAATGTCCACATATCTCGCAATTTTAAAGAAATAATGAGACTAAATAACTTATAATTATTATTGTTTGTATTGTTAAGATCAAGAAATATGTCAAATACTTCCCGACTCCACCCTCTTACGTTTGAAGATCTGCTTCTTCTCTGTGTTTTATTCTATTTAAAATGGAATATCTTGGAGTTTTGGACAAAAAATAAAAGGAGTTACATGTACAGAACACTCTGTAACACTTTCCTGGAACAGAACCGACAGATTAATGGATAATAAATTAATTTCAGTGTAAGATATACAGTTTGCAAGAGATACAGAAAGTCTGGCGATTTGTGTCGAGCGTAATCTTCATTTAATTAGGTTGCTAATCTTTATCATCAGACTCGATCGGCCCACACACACACACATACATACACACACACACACACATCTATAGCGTGTTGCGATTAACCACAGAATTAATAATTAAAATGGATTATCATGCTTCCGCGTTGCTGCTGGCTGCTTCTCAGACACCGTGGGGGATTGTGGCTGTTGATTTTTGCATCTCAAAATCCCCGAGAGAAGAAAAAAGACAACAGTGACACATCGTCAACTTTCCAGGCATATTTAATTGGCACAGTAAACACAATACAAAGTATTCAGTGCTCCAAAACCACAAGCAACGGGCTACCAAACGGAACACAAACGAAAAAGTGCAAAACACACCATTTGGTAGACCTCACAAAGGAAAAAGAAGTCTTACTTTGCAAAGCAGATAAAGTAATGGTAAGACTCTCAATAGTTAAAATAGATGTTTTTCCTTTTTAAACTTTTATTTATATATTCATATATATTCTCTCTAATTCCAACGTGCCATTTCCACTGTACAGGCGGGTTATTCTGGGGCGTCGACTAAAAAGGTTTTTTTTTTTTTTTTGGTGGTCTCGTTGCGGAGAGCTGGCAGGCGGAGGGCTGCAGTAAAGCCCTCGAAGCGGTGGATTTATCTTGTCGTGAAACAGCTGAACAAACAAAAAAGTGGCTTGTTGTTCGAGCTCCTGACGTACGGAGCGACGGATGGCGACGAGCAAACATGATTTCACTTTGTTTTTCAGGTTTTGATTTGATCATTCCTTCCATCAGGAGTCCGAATGGGCGAAGACGAGTCAAATCTTTATTCATAATCATCTTTTTTTTCATTTTACGTATCTGCACTGCATCACTCAGAACATGATGCAGTCAGATGAATATTTTAAAAATGGCTTCATCCCCAAAAATAAACAATGTTATCTTCACTCATATTTGCAGTTAAGGGATTTTTTTTGTATGTCCTGTTCAGGCAGAATAAGCTACAACAAAGATTTCCAGCTTTAAAAAACAAAAAAAGAAAAGAAAAGAAAAGAAAGAAAAAGAATCTCAACATCATCAAATATAAAACAAAACAAATGTTAAAATCACGTACGTTATGTGCCGTTGAGCAGGAGTGAAGGGAAAGTCAGTGGATAATTTTCATAATTTCTCTTGTCTGACAGTCTCTTGATTATAAAAACTCTCCAATTTTGCCCCCAAACTCACCCCACATCATTACATCTTAATCCTCTCGCCATCATCCTTGTCTCTTTAAAGAAAACCCAGTTAAGGCCCACAACAGGTGATTCTGGGTCACATTTCAGTCACAAACTCACAGGAAAATGTGGCATCACAGTATATTTTCATATACAGAAGAACAGTTAAAGTGGACCATCCTAAAAAAAAAAACAAAAAAAAAAGGTGTACCTCTTCGTAGGTTTTTTTTGTTTTTCTCGGGTGAACTGTTGCTCGGACCGGTGATTCGACTGCAAACTAACAACAACTTTTCTGCGTTAGACACTCTGATCAAAAACATACATTACTAACATTTTACATACATACTGTACTGTGTCCTTACAGTAAAACAAAAGCACGAGACATCCATGACCTACCTATGCATAAGATCATTTCAGAAAACGGGTCCCTATCGTCCTTTTTACTGACAGTTTAGAGATTAAACTGGGGAACACCAGGAGGAGGAGGAGGAGGAGATCACTCACTCGCTGTTAAAACTCATGCTTTCTGAACCAACAGAAGAAAAGAGATATTATAAAATTAAAAAACATTAAAAAATAGAACCACAGGCACTGAACCCAAACAGTAGCATTCAGGTTAATTCAAACAGTATGACCAGGCAATGAGGGTTAACTGAACGGAGAAGGCTGGAGGCAAAGAGGAGAGAGGAGGGGGGTTGTAAGCTGACTGAACACCACCGCCACCACCGCCACGGCCACCGCCGCCGCCACCGCCGCCGCCACCCAAAGGAGGCGGCGGGGGGACGAGGCGAGGAGGAAGACAGGGCAAGCATGCAGCAACACCACAACGCTGAGAGGCCCCCGCCCTGAGCAAAAAACAAAAAAAAACAAAAGAGCGCGAGGGGGAGGGGGGAGTGCTCAAAGCAGCCGAGGGAGAGCCTGAGCCGCCTGAGGAGGGAGGGGTGGAGGGGGAGGTGGTGGTTGGTGGGGTCGGGACAGGTGGAGGGGGGTGTGGTCAGAGAGAGGAACAGACAACCAGTGACAAGACAAGAAGTTGCAGGATGAGTGACGGTGCAACGAGCACCCATCATCCACCTCTTCTCCCCTCCACGCTGGTCCTGGATGTGAGGAGGGGGGGTGACATCACAACACACCTTCAAAATAAGACGCAGGTACGAGCATTCAGAGCACACACACACACGCACTCAAAACACCAAAGCTAAGTATTTTAATCACATGGGAATTTTCCATTAAATTCTATTACCGCAGTTAAATGTAAAGAGTCACGTTAAATGCAAAGTTGAGTCGATGTGTAAAAACGTATTGACTGGATATCTGATTTATTACAAGAGACAGAATAACTTATGTGAAATGCATCACTTTTTGTATAATACTTTAATAATAAACACTTTTAAGTCAAAGCCAGTCAGCTCTGGAGGAGAGATTCTGCTACAGAGCTGGACCGACTGGAGGAATAAACACCCAAACATCACATCAGAGAGCTCAGAGATTTTTAACTTTTGGGATTAGAAAAAAACAGATTTATCTTCACTTGACTGCAACAGGTTGGCTGCTGACTGGAGCTGGATGAAAAATGTACTTCACTTCAAGAATTGAACTTTACAGATGGTAGAGAGTAAAAAAGAAGAGGGGGAACCAGATTCTCTGTTGAGCGTTTAATTTAGTGGGAGTTAATCTGATGTTACTGAGGCACAAATAGTCAGGAGTGGAAGTAGCTGATAAAAGTAACAGAATAAACTAACTGTAACTACTCAAATTAGCTTTTAAGAATAATACTTATATTTTAATACCAGCAGTTTTTCTTGTGTGAGAGAGATTTTCAGTTTTCTTTCCCACTGCGCAAAAGTTCAATGACAAGGTGACGAGTGAACAACTCAACAAAATATACGACAAAGGATCTGAAACAAGACAAGAGTTTTTACAATTTATATTCTTACTTTTTTACGCAATAATTGAATAAAACACAACGTTTATGTGTAAGTTTGCGATTTAATCACACCGACTCAACATGGAAAACTTCCACATTCAACTTTACATTCAACTTGTGTATAAAATAAAATAGTAAATATACATGTTGATTATTAAAATACTTTTTAGGCATGTTTTTTTTTTTTTTTTTTGAGTGCACACAACAGAAACCAGAAGCACCTGACATACAGAAAAATGATTAGCACCTTCACTTCCTCCACCTGCAGTTGGATGAAAACATGGAGCTTTAGTAGGAGGGGTGAACGTGAGGTTTTTAAAGCCCCGCGTGTCGGCGGCGGATGAGCTCCGGATGATTCTCTTTTATAGGTGGATGTCGGCGGCCTTTTTGTCCGTAGGCTCTTGGCTGGTCTCCGTCCTGTTTCTGACCACACCCTCTGTCGTTTGTGTGTGTGTGTGTGTGTGCAAGATGGGGGCAAAGAAAGGGAAAGGGGGTGGGGCGTTCAGAGCGAGGAAGCCAACAGCCATGTTCATGACCGCGCGCGCTGCAAGCGGAGTTAGTCACATTAAGAAAAGCAAAGCTAAAAAACAACAGAGAAGCAAATTGTATACTGTGGTTGTGACGGCAGTATGGGTGTTAAGAATGAAAAAAGGTTATGAGCGCTAAAATTTAGATGGATTTCTCTTATCGCTGCTTCACACCGTCTGCAGAGGAAGCGCAACACCGCTTTGTACGTTGTTTTTTTTTTTTTTTATCTTTTTCTTGCAATGGTTTTGGAAAAATTGAGATAATCGGCCGTCTTTCTCTCTCTTTCTTTTAGATTCGGGTCGTCTTTCACTTTCTCTCTCTGACTCTGCGAGCGCGGTGGTGGTTTTCATCCCGAGGCTGCTTGCCCTGCCATTCCTCAGCCAGCCTCGCGCTTTTAGGAATCTGCAATTCAAAAAAAAAAGGGAGGAAATACAAACAAACAAAAAAAGAAAAAAGTGACAAAAAGAAAAGTTAGATAGCTTTTAAAGGAAGAAAAGACAGAAAACCCAAATATTCAGATATGGAGAGGAGGAAGAGAGAAGTCAATGCATATATGAAACCACCAGGGGTGTCACGATTTTAGATTCGATATCAAAAATTGATCTGAACAAAATTTCAATCATCAGTGAGCGTTGAAGATTTTGGGTTAATTTTCCTTTGTCGGAGATCCTTTATTGATTTGTTTGGGAAGAGAGGAATTACTCTGGACAGACTAACCTCCAAAGCTTGGACACCAAGAACGATGACTTCAACAATAACTCTGAAGAGAGAATCCACACCACAACTATAATGACAGCGACAGTTGGTAACGATATTGTTGGGAACACTTTCAGATTCAATTAGCTTGATTTTGGGGACGTTTATGTTGCTTATTATATTGGTTTCCCCTTGTAGCCGACCTCTTTTATGTGAGCAATCGATGGCGTTTAGGAAACACTTTAGATGGTCTACTCAAATAACTCAGCCTTGGATGTTCATCCAACTAATTAAAAGGTTTATATAACTTATATTGGGCTGCCAATTACACATATGAAAAAACATTATTAAACATAATGCCAAACAGTCTGTTTGTTTTGATGTCCTTGAAAGCGATCACCGGGATAAGTGATGTTGACGCAGCCAAAAAATATGAAAAACATTTGCCTTCAAAAGACGACAACTCTCCTAACTGAATGTTGGATTCGCTTCGTCTCCTCGTCTTTGGGAGAATTTTGCGAAACCATATCCCTCTGGAGGTTTTTCCTGTTTTCCGTTCCTCTTTGCAGAGCACGGCAGTAGCAGGTCATCAATATCCACGCCAACACAGCTGGAGCACGTAGCGTGTGCTTGGCGCCACCGTTTACAGATCATTATCGTTCATCAGTGTGGATGCTCACGTTGTTATTGTTAAAGTGATTGTTCTGGGCGTGGAGTGAGTCAGTCACTGCTGAGAAAATAATATCGAAAAGAGAAAATGGAATCGAACCATGACCTTAAAATCAAATCTGTTAGGTGGATTTGAAGAATCGTGGCACCCCTCGAAACTGACAGACAACAACTGTGGTGTCGGCATGAATGTAATCTGAACTGTAGGTGTGACAGAACTTCAGTAACCCAAAGATGTTTCTGTCAAACTAAGAACCTCTCAGTTTATTTCACTTTACATCTGGCTTGAATGCACGTTAAAATGCAGCCACTTCACTTCGTCACAACATGCTGAAATCACGTCATGATCAAGACAGAAATAAAATCCCACAAACGCTGCCTCATGCACCACATTTCAACTCGCTCTTCGACAACAATCACAGGAGGCATGAAATGTGTATTTATAGAGACATCCTGCACATAAGAACCCCATGCCGTGCCAGTAACGAGCCATCGAAGCTGATTAAAAAGTGTGAAAGGAAGTTAAACAAAGGCTTATGTAATGAGTTATGAAAGAGATGATTTCTGACTCGATGCCAATCTCGTAAAAAGTAGCACAGAATGTCTTAGTGTAGCGGTGAAATGGCACAGAGGTCGTACACAGACCATGCTCTTCCAGTGAAAAAAAAAAAACAGCAACATTCGCAAGAAACCACACAGCTTTCAAAGTCACGTCCAGCTCCGTATCTCAGCCCAGTCTCACCATATCGCTTAGAACAGCTAATTCTCAGTCCTTTATTCCTTTTACCACTGGCCTGGAAAAAAGGACCAGAACAGCCCAACACTATCATTATCAAAAAGTTGATCATAAAAGAAAAGAAAACACATCTTAAAGGGGGCTATTAGTTACTAATCTGATTAATAATTTTTATAAAATCACCCCAAACCAGGGCAGAATAATAACTTCTTCGTGTTGTAACAGCACTATTATTAATCTACAGCATGCAACATCTTTAGAGGGGCAATTTTTTTATTCCTTGTTTTTCAGGTTTAGCCTACAAAAATATCTTTTTCATATGTATTCATATTTTACAGCAGGTTTTAAATTACATTTGCATGATTGCACATGGAGCATGCTTTTTTCTTTTTTGGGGTACAACAAGTGACCAAAACACAATAAGTTGTCACTGTTGTTGGTGTTCATCGTCACTTCGGGTGGTGCGTATACATTCACTCGGCTAATTTATCACCATTACTGACTCAAATATCGATTAAAAAGCGCATTAATTTGAGTGGAATACAGTAATCTGACATTTTAAAATCATTAAAAAGAAATACTTAAAAAAGAATCAAGTACTGCGTGTATGAAATGTCCTGTACATGTGATCATTGTCAGTGGGGGGATTTGTCCCAGCATGCTAAGCTTTGACTGAGGGTGTTTTAATTCGTACGACCACTAGGTGGCACTGCAGTGAATGGGAGGTGAGGAACTACACGTCTGTGCAGCTTAGCTTGCATTCAGTGTCATTTCCTAAAACATTTTGCTCAGAGCTCAACAACAGTGTTCAGTGACTCACACTATCGGACACAAACCGTCACAAATGTCACGAGGCACGATGGACAAATCTCAAACAGGAAGTGTGTTGCAGTTTGTTTGTAGGGTGGGTTTTTTTTTTTTCTCTTATCTGAGCCTCCAGTAACAATCTTGTCTCTGTAACTTGCCCCACTCTGACAGCAGTGAATGGAAACTTGTACACTCACAGCACAGAGAAACACACTTGCTGAGTTAAATGTATGTCATAGCACCTTTGGCATTTGTTTCCAAAAAGACCTCGACGTAGGACGTGGGGACGTATCCCTCCTCGTCCTCGTTCCTGCGCACTCGCGTCCAGCCGTCTCCTTTGTCCTCCTCTATGACGTACAGCAGCTCGCCCTCTGCCACGGCGATGGTGCCCTCGTTGTGACCTGCGAGAACAGGGAAAGAGAGGATGAAGTCTGGGGAAAGTACCTTGAACTGATGTTATAAAGGTGAAGGCTGATTTGTAAATCAAATTTCCTGAAAGTAAAGAGGAAGCTAACCACAGTAGTTTGGGTATCAAATATATCAACCTGCAAAGTATGACCGTAGTCAACTCTGACTGAAGGAAGTCGTAACTGTTTTTAAATATCCTATGACATGCTCACAATCAGTCTCAGTACTTTAGTGTGACACACATCTGTCCAACAATGGTAAACATGTATTGCTAACGGGTACAACTGCAGCAAGCAGAATTAATGTTTCAATTTCTAAACAGAATTGGGTTTTTGTGTTTGTGGATATTTATTTATTTTCAACTAATCAAAACTACATTCGTCGGGACCCCCGAAAAGCCTCAAAAGGGTCACCAGAAGATTAAATGGTATCAAGAAAAAAACTGTTTACATTTTTTTTTCTCCAACATCTATTTGCTTGTTTTTCTCTGATTTTTGCTTCACTGCTTCTTAGGAAATACTGGATGTTTTAGCTCCTCAGCCTCTTAAAATCCTTCTAATAGGCTGAGTAAAACACTCAATCTCTATCCAGCAACCAGTGCGACTAAATGTTCATATGCTAAAAGTAAAAACCTTTGTAGTGCCTAAACATTTAGTATGGATTACAGTTTGATATTGAGACTGAATTCCAGAATTGAGTTTCGTCAAAATAAAGAGAGAAATTGAAATTAATATATTAATTGTATTGTACTGATTCTGTCATCTTATTGAAAATGCTGCTGTGACTGAACTGATGTATTTCAACAGGCCCTAGTATCTTTAATTTGTAATTATGATGTGAGGAAGGAATCTTCTGTTTTAAGTCAGAGAAGTGATCCGTTCCTTCTGGAGAGTTTAACACTCACACATCAGAGCTCTGATTTGCAAACAGCATCATTAAAATATGTCTATGGTCTATTGAAGAAATGACCAATACTTCTATCTACTCTCCTCCTCCACAAAGTTCCGAGTAATCAAGTTCCTCCTCCCTGCATCCACAGAAGTCAGATTCCTGACAACTTAAAGGCACGAGTTCTTTGATATATTCAAAATGTCTTTACAGGGTTTGATTCTTGCTGTTTACAACATTGGACTTACCTTCAAATGGGTACAAGGCTTTGCAGGTGCCGATGGTGGGCAGGACCTCCTCGTCGTCGAACTCGTCGTCGAACTCCGGCGTGGTGGAGGTGGGGTTGTGGGCGGGGGCAGGGCCGGGGCCGGGGTTGATGTTGGCTTTGACCTGAGTCTCTGAATTCTGCTCCTCTGTGTAGCTGCCATCCGGGCTGCTCAAGGGCCAACACACACACAGTAAATATACTGTGAAAACATACATAGTTTTCTTCCGAATGAGCGAGCCAATGTAGCGGCTCTGTGCTCTGACGTTTGCTCGTTTGTCAGAGTATACCATACCTCTCTCTGTCCTGCGCACAGTTGTTGCCCACTGTCGTGTTGTTCTGGGTCTCATAGAGTCCACTTCTCCGGTGCGTATCGCTCTTGGATGGCATCCTCTCCTCCACTTCCGCTAACCAGCCCTGAAACACACACATTTATTATGTATGTGTGTGCTGCAGCTCGTCTTTTTTTTTTTTTTACTGTGCGACGACTTGAAATGTATTTTAAGCGTTGAGGAATCAGATGACCTTCACAGGAGAAACTCTTCAGCCTTACACTCCTATTTATTTACGAGGTTAAACCGGGACATTGTTCTGGGACTCCTCACTCCCTGCACAGAGCGCGAGCATGCCGCCAGCCGCTGCAGCTGCATCACGTCTTCTCCTAATATGGGCGAGCGGCAGGCCTCTTTGGACCTTCCCCAGCTGGAGATGTGTTTGAACTCCTCATTATTTACTGTCTTATATAAACCAAACAGCTTCGCCAACACTAACATTCACACAGACATAAGAGCTCAGACTGGCACCGCAACTAACCTCGAATTTCTGAACTTCAAACTGGAGCTTCTCGATGTTCTGGCCTATTTCTGATAGCCGGGGATCGACGCTGGTCGGGTCGCCCATCTGAGGGTTCTTCACGTACACGTCTTTCATCTTAGTTAGAGCGTCCCTGTGAGAAAACAGACTGAAGTCAGTACAAGTGTTTTGTGTGCATATGAAGGGAACAGCTTCCCCACTGTGAAAATTCAGTCATCATCTACACACGCCCGTGTCGATGGAAAGCACACAAATCATTTCTGGAGCTTCACAGAAGAAAAGGTTTGCAGTATTTTCCTTAGCAACTGAAGTAGCTGGGGAGAAAAAATAACCAAAAAACATAAAATAGCTGGACACAGCTCATTTGTAGTAATCCAAGAAGAATTCTGAAGCACCAACACCCCAAACTAATTTGAAAAAGACGTTATTAACAACCTTCTTAGAGCTGAAATCGTCACTGTAGCGTAATCCAAGTCTCCAGAAGCACAAATGTTTTATAAGGACATCATTTATGCCAAGGGTTTGGAAGGTAACTTTAAAGATGTAATCCGATTCAGTCAGAGTGATGTTGTGTGAGACTTGTGAAGTGTAGTCGTGTATGCACATATCTTTACAGACTAGTATATCATTCTGAATTTAGAAATTGTAATCCTGTTAGTAACCGCTAATCTAATTACATCTTTTTTTCTGGAACCTTACCAGAAGAGGCACCTGTTTCTTATGTATCCTAATTACATAAGCCCATTGAATGTATCATGTTACTCCTCAAGTCTGTTTACACTCTTGACATGCTATAAAGCTAGTGCTAACACTTTTAGCTCAGCAGCTACGGTGAAGATTTCGGCTTAAAAAAGGGTGTGAATGATCTCTTTTAAAATCAATTTGCGATTATGCCGGATGTTGTTTCGTTTTTTACGTTTGAAAGCAGGACTGCAGCCACTTCGGCTGTTGTTTTGCTGTTAAGGCTCCAGGAACATTTTGTGGAGTACAAAGAACTTCAACCAACTTTCTAACGGCATGTGGGTGAGCAGATAATGGGTGAAAGGAACCTCAAAAAGATACCTCTGGTCCATTTCTTTCTGAATGTCCTTATTGAGCTCGTCCAGCTTGCCCTGAAGCTTCTTCCTCCTCTGTTCCGGCGGCAGGTGGCTGAAGTCTTCTGGTCCGGAGCCCTGAGAAGGCACAAAGGGGAGGAGAGAGGTAGACAAAAGAAAAACGAAAATGAGAACGAGACTCAGAGAAGCCACAAGAGGAAGGGAAGCAACCTCAGTAATTAATTTGTTTTGTTGCTGTTTTAACAGGGATGTTTTTCTAGGTAGGTGCAGTATCTCCCTGTGACTGAATGGATAACGGCTCCCACAGATGGAGCTCTTGTTTTGCTCCAATTCACCTGAAGGAGGAGATACTGCAGCTGCTCTCTAGCATACACTCAATAAGAGCTGGGTTGTTTGTCTGTGTGTACACTTGAGGCCTTTTCACCTATTCAGTCTCTGCGGCTAATCTAGTGGTCTCTGTGAATCTATCGGAAATGTAATAATGTATATGTTACATCCTATTGTTGTTTCAGTGTGAGCTCACTAATGGGCCTGAAGCTGTCTGACAGTTTTCTAACTGGACTGTGTGTTCTTCAAATGGAGGTTTTTGTGGCTTGCCAAGGGTCATATTTCCTGATGAGAAAGTTTCCAGTCTGTAGCACTGAGCTGATGAGTCATGCTTCTCGGCAGTCTCTCAAACTTTCTGCGAACGTAATGCATCAGCATTCTGAGGATCGCTACCTGGTTTGTATGGAAGCCCGAAGAGTTCAAAATGACACGCATAATTATCCATCTGCATGCCCTCGTGTCGCCCCTAGTCCATCATTTTAATATTAAAAGAAAATCACATTTTGTTTTTACTCAGTTTGCTTTTGCTATTTGGTTAAATTGTATTATTCTATATTTTTATAATTTATTTCTTGTGCACCAACAATAACGTTTATATCGTGTCACTTTAATTTCACTTTCAGACAATCACATGCCCCAAGATTCTCTGCAGACTCAACAACTGTTCGTGAATTTAGCCGATTCGCTTCTGTTACCTAGAGAATCAACAATGCCAAAGTTATTCTGAATAACTAACCTCGCTGTTTGATTACAATGCTGCACATGCTATGAAGCTAACTAGCTGGCTTGCTTTGTGCGCTTAGATTATTACTTAGCATCAAGGAGAGGAACCAGGGTGTGGTTAGGGTTAGCTGGGTGACCCGAGCTATGTGCTTAATTCAGAAAAATGTGAACAGACGTGTGATTCTAAAAATGTCTTTTCAGAGAAAAACACACAGCTTAGTTCAGAGTAAAGAGCCACAGTCTTTCTCTGTGGTCGCCCCAGCCAACAACATTTAGGCTAGCTGATGAGTTGATGAGGCTGCTAGGGGCTGAGGGGGGTGGAGGCATGTGATCGGCTGAAAGGTGAGGATGCAGGGATTGGTGACAACTGTCATGAAAAGCGATATTGTATAATAACAACTTAAGGTCTGTGAGGTTGTGATGAAGCAACAAGGTGTCCTCATGCTAATGTTAACAAGGTGCAACGTTTACCTTGTTCATCATCTTAGTCTAGCATCTTAGCAGCATGCTAACATTAGCTTATGCAAGGTACAGCTAAGTCTGATAAGAATGTCTTTAGTTTTATAAAATTTGACCTCAGGGTGGCTGATAAAATAACTTCATAATCAGCTGATTTTTAATAAATTACAAAAAAGTATTTATCAAAAACATACATATGACTCATCAGTTCAATAATGAACTCTATGGGGCTCCACAGCATCTGTCCTTGCCTTTTTAATGACCACAAAAATCTATTTGATTATCTTATTTCACTGTTTAATTAGTCTTGTCAATTAAGACATAAACCCTGCATTGACTGAGTAGGTGAAGGCCTGATTGGATCTCATTGAGATGGGTCACAGCGGCACCATGGGATATAACTGCAGGAGCTACTGTAGGTCAGGATTCACTGCACATGGGCCAGGCCAAACACAGCAACTAGGTTACCATGGCAACCTTACCCTGTTCCCCTGTTTCGGCACGCAACACTTACCGGGCATGCAACATAACAAAAGGCTTGTCAATCATCATGCATCATGCTTCTCTCTCATTGATTAAGTTACAGTATATAGGTCACGTATTAGTGTTTACGCTCTCTATGTACCCGGAGACAAAATCACAATTATAACACTATTACACACTAAAACTATGGGTTGCCATTAGGTCATTTGTTGTTTGTACTGTGGTACATTTAGAATTGATATGGATTTACAAATTCATTGATATTTATGTTCGCATTTACATAATAATCATAAAAACTAATAGAGGAGGGAAATACAAAAATCATGCAAAAGTCTCATTTAAATGACAATATTCTGGGAAATATACTTATTTGCTTTCTTGCAGAGAGACACTCTCACGTCTATGTGCTGAATATGAAGCCACCTGACAGGCTGTCGTTAGCTTAGCATAAAGACTGGAGGCAGGGGGAAACAGCTAGCCTGGCTCCACCCGGAGGTAAATCAGGAGCCATCACTTTCTACTCACTCTTGAAACATTTAGAAATACTACTGACAGTTATCAATCATCATTTAGCATTGTTGCTAGCAGGTGTATAGTCTCAAAGCAGTCTTCTTAGCGTCTTTAAATGCTGATGCATTGCATTATTGGATTGTTAGCAGAAGTACATGCTTTTAATTTATTTAATAATAGGTGTAACTAACAATTATTAGTTGTATGCTCTATAAAATGTCAGAAAATTGTGAAAAATGTTGATCAGCATTCTACCAAAGCCCAAGATGACGTCATCTAATGTCTTGTTTTGTTCACAACCCAAAAGATACTGAGTTTAATGCTAAGCTAAGCCTCTCTTAGCTGTAGCTTCATATTCAGCAGATATTTGTAAGTGGTATCAACCTTCTCATTAAGTCTCAACAAGAAAATTAAGAAGTTTATATCCCAAAATATCAAACTCATACTGTGTCGTATTCTGAGTAAATTATAATTCCATAGTTGATTCATACACGTCAGCATTCCATAAAAATAATCAAATCGGCATGCAGTGTGAGGACATGAGTGAGGAACTGCTACGTAAGATCAGATTAGTATTTGTTACAAGGGCGTACAATTTGTTCGAGACAAGGAGGACTACGAGACAAGACTACGAGACGACATACAAAACATAGAGTAAATCTGATCACCTCAATGAGATTCCGGACGTGGGAATTGAGTGTGATCTGCACCATAGAGACCACAGACACAGTTTGGGAGAGACATGACGTGAACACAACCACAACACAAACAACAAAATGACATGTAAATGAGACAACGACATGAGTCTGAGGTCCATCGTTGTGTCACAGCAAATTAAATTAAAAAATCAAATTACAAACTTCAACCCAAGAGCACAACAAAAACAAAAACGGCGTACAGATCGTTATTAACAATGTGTTACTGGGAGGACGTGACATGCGTGCTATGGTCATGCCGCTATGGTCGTGCGGTTAAACGGTCATGCTTACCAGCTTGAGAGAAAGCTTCATGGGGGGGAGAGGAGAGAGAAATGGCGAGGAGCGGGAGAGAGAAAGAGACAACAGACAAAAGTCAGCATCTGGAGAATATTGCGGCCATTCGTTTCATTTTCCTTCAAACAGAAAAAGTTGACATGTGTTTTATGATGACGCTTTGCTTTGCTAAACTTCACCATTTAAGGAAAAGAGGGTATAAACTACTGAAGGATTTTGGATTTATATGCTGGTAGTGCCATAAAAAAGCTTTCAGCGACAGTTTCAGCTATAAACCCCTTCCGCTCTTTTCTCGCATGGTGAAGTTTAACATCTCTAACATGATGGATTAATGAAAAATGGGAAAACGAGTTGGCGTAAAAGGCCAACCTACTGCACAAGCATGGAGTAAAGAATGAGGAAAACATTGAAGGGGAGACAGATGAAAATAAATGTAAAGTAAGAAGTAGAGGGAGAGTGGGCCACGACAAGGACGGATGTACCCTTTACTTCATGATCCCTCTCTGCTGCCATTACAGTGACACACAAGTGACAGCAGAGGGCGCCCAAAGCATGTATCACATCAGCAGATCCATACGTTGACATGGAGGCAGATACTGTACACAAGACAAGCTGGAGACACGCTTTGAAAACCAAAAACAAAACTCACTTGTTGCACAGAAAATTCACTACAAATCAATCTGAAATCAAAGTGGCTAGAGGAAGGTCCAAAACAAATAAGAGCAATCATGAGCTAAAAGGCAAGTGGAGTCAAAATATCAAAAGAAATGATGCTCAAAAAGCTTATTTGGAAAAAAATTAGATGATTGACTTGAGAGAGGACACGGGTATATTTCTAAAAACAAAGAACAGTAGAGAGCAGGTTAACGACCGTTGGCTGGCTGGTAGAGCTGGAGCAGATGACTTGTAATCCTGTTAAAGGCTCAGAGGCCGGTGCACTGAGGAGCTCGACTCACTTTAGTCCACTAATCGAGTCATCCACCTGGAATGGCCCGTCAAAGTCCTCGCTATGATGCCTTGTGATCCTCCCTCTCACAAGTGTATAATGCTTACATGTTCTACGTGTGAAGCTTAACGAACAGAGCTCAAAAACACAATTTAATTGACACTTTTACACTGATGCCACTTGAGAGCCGCACATGATCGGTCCATCTAATGTACCGAATTCAGATTTTTTAAAGTTTAGCTGATCACATCTATCATCTAATGTTCTACAGTCTATAATCTACAGTTACACTTTTCCGGCACACGTTGTAGCTGCTTTATTTTAAGTCCTGAGCTGAAAAGTTTGTCATTACTTCACTCAAAAATCAGCAGCAGCCATTTTCAGCAAGTGCTAGTGGAGATAAAACGTGGTGGGGACATGTCTTCAGTGTGCTTCAGTGTCTCCAATGTGACACCTGGTCCACAGATCTACCTGAACCCTTTCCAACCACCCAGACAGACACAGATAAACAGGTATATTACAGCCCTTAAAGACATATAACACTGCTGCAGTATGGCACACCAGCACAAAGAAAGCCCTGGAGGGGTGAATTCTGGGTACTGTAGTCTGAACCCACACCCAAAGTGTGACAACACCTCATCCAATACTCCATCCAGTTGAGGGTGAGATTTAATTAGCGAGGAGGGGGGGGGGGTGATTGGTGGGATGAGAAGCATCCTCACGCTCATGATCCCCCACAGCCTCGGGTGCTTGTGACACTTTGTGAATTGACCCCCATTAGATGCTCGGTGGGGAAGCCCTGAATCAGCCGCGAGCAACAACAAAACTTCAAGCCGATAACATGTGATGTGGGATGAAGTCATCATCCTCTCCGATCATTCGCCCCCGATTCTACACGCGCCAGAGCCATGTGATCAATATCGAGACAGGCACAGACACTAGCCTCCCTTGTGAGGACAATTAGCCTCGTTCACTGTGACGAACCATTTCCTGTGAATGTGTCACATGGCTGGTTATCATTAATGAGGCTACTGTATGTGCTGTACATGGCTTTTACCAATCACACATTCAATATTCATCCACACCTCGTACCTGCTCACGCTCACACACACACACACACACACTGCTGGTACTCACGCCCGTCACACACACACTTACAACATATTGCCTTGCTTCGAAAGCATATGTGGGTCGGCCCAGAGTCCTCTTCATAAGCTCTTTGTGACAACTGAGCGAGCGCGGGGATTGCTGCTGTGGTGGTTGTCAGAGAAAACACAGAAAACAGCACTGACGTCTTTAAGCTCTTATACTGTATATGGCCTTAATTTAAGTCCCAAAACACATACGCTTCCTCTATTTCAGCCCACAAATAACACACACGCACATACACAGCTTCTGTGGATGGATCAGACAGCTAATGTTCAGCACACAAAGACTCTCCTGCGGGGGCAGACATCCCGCCACTGTGCATAGAGACACAACACCCCACCTCCACTGTCACAACTAATCCCTAATGTGATTTTATGTTCTGCTTGCAGGAGGTGGGAGCGGATTGACACAGTATTTTCTCGATTTAAAGGATAAATTCACCCAAAAATGAAAAATCCGGTATCATCAACTGACCTCCATGCCGGCGGAAAGTCTGGTTTAGTTTTTGTAGTCCACAAAACATCTCTGGAGCTTCACAGCAAAACAGAGTTGCAGCATTCTCCTAAACTACTGAAGTAGGATGGGAATCAAAGAAGAATCCTGAAGCCCAGAGTTATTTACACTCCTTTAAAAGCCGAAATCTTGATTGTGGCTGCTAAGCTAAAGTGTTAGCGCACAACCTGTCAGCACAAGCTGGGAATAAATAATATCAAATCAATTTGGAATCTCAGAGCTTACAGATTCTTCTCTGGTTGCACTGGAGGAGGACCTGTTTGGAGCTTTTTAATGTGTTTTGCTTTAAAGCTTTAGAAATGTTTTGTGGGCTACAAAACTTAACCTTTGCAGTTGGCTTTGCATCTTTTTTTCCAATACATCTTAACTTTTGCTAACAGGGTTTCTGTGGGATTAACTGAAGTTGTATGACTTATTAATACCAGGTAGAATTCAACTGAATAACTGATTTATGCTGAGTTAGATCTGTTCTGTAACTTTGTCCTACATGAAAGTTGGAAATTTAGTTGACTGTAACTGTTGTACTTTTACTCGTCTCATCGTCAATATCTTCAATTTTATCCTGTTTTAACTAGACACTCTTCCTTAAATGCTTCCTCCGAGCATCTTTAATCATTTTAGCTGTATCTCCTTTATTGCGTGCCTGCACCTCAGCATCATGTCAATGAGTGTTGTACCTATGAGAACACTCAGTTGTCGCACAATCTCACTTTTAATTCAAAGCGTGCAGCATCTCCTGCAATCGGATACAAACACATTTAATAATGAAGAATTGTGTCCATTAAAACCAAGACTCTTAAGTGAATTAGAAACTTTCCGTGCCCTGCAGATAACCCGTTAAAAATAAGCCTTTCTGCTCAAAATGATACTGTAGCACTGGGGATAAAGTGTTGCTAGTTAGCTCTGTTTGAGCAGATGGATGGAGGCCTGTTTGTGCAAGAGCTGAGGAATTGGCCTGACCTTCTACCAGCAGCTGTTCTCAGGCATTTGCCCAAACTGTCTGTGTGTCAGTGAGGCAGCGGGTGCTGGTGTCCCTAAAAGACTTGATGTTATTTTACTGGATTAACCATGCACCTTCTGTTTCCTCTGAGTCACCTATCATATATGTTAGACTTACTCCAAAAAGAAGGAAATATAATGAAAAACAACATCTATATACAAGAAAAACATCAACAGGCTACTGCCATGACAAATGAGGTGAAATATACTTAAATGTTTTGTCATGAGATATGAGAATGAGTACAGTTTATGGATTCTACTCTGACACAGTTTCTAACTTCTCATACATCCAAAAGCATCATTCTTGTTCTGCAAAGTGCTACAGTAAGGTCAAACTTCAATCTTTTTAATCTGTGTAGAATCAAAGACAATGCAAACTGATTTAACTCTATATGTAATTTTTTTTATCACTCTTCTCAAACGCTGTTTCAGCACTTCCGCTTTCAGAAACGTGCACTTCCTGCTAGATCTGTGTGGCGCTAGAAAGAACACGCACTTCCCCTTTTTTTCAGCCGACCTTCAATCATTTCCTCTACGATACGCTCGCACACTGCACTGCTGCACCGCATTGTTATTTCTTCTTTTCAGACGTCATGTTAGCACCAATTCATTTTAATGTTTTTACTTTGAGAAACCGCTGCCCTTTCAAAATATGAGTACAAACAAAAGCTATATTTGCTGGGTCCGGAAGGAAAACGTGAGTTACCGCCCAGTCCTGAGGTCAGGGAGAGCTGGAGGCTGTGAGTGCATTACAGGAAGGCGTGCTATGACCTGCACCGGCCCAGCAACTCCATTACAACACACACACTGGATGCTAGAAAGGGAACTGGTGATGACACCCATCAGGATCCTGAGCTGGTGCTGATAAAACCACCCTCCAGGAAGCCCTTGAAAACATGGAGTGGCTCAGTCAGCCTGCTGCCACATCTACGACCCATTACTTTGCTCATATTGTGAGGTTTAACCCTCTTCTTGTGCAAAAAGAAACAAAACAAAAACAATCTGCCTCCAGCAGAGACTGCAGAGAAGTGCGCAGGGAGCAACTGCAGTCTCCATGCTGCTGCCAAGAGTGCTGTTGCTAATTTCTGTCAAAGTGGGGGGAGGTGGATGAGAGGGGACTGTCGTTGTTGTGAGCACAGAGTTAATATGGAGGATGAGGGGACGAGATGGAGAGACTGCTTGTGAGTCAGACAAGTATCATGGATTCATAGTTATGCGCTACATAAGCATGCTAGAGAAGCAAAAATGCTGAACACTGTATGAGTGAAGGTTAGAAGCATGTTGTACTGCTGGCGGGGAAAATTTGGCAAAATTTAAAGGGAGTCCTGAACAGGAAAATGTCCAAATTAACTGAGTTGTTTTCTAACTGAGGTCACATTGCCTACATGTAAATACATTCAGTTACTGGTAACAGAGGTGTTATTAAATCACCTGCTATATTAGGATACCATGCAGGCATTGTGACCTTTGAGGCCTCTGTATCACTTCGCCCATACAGTGTTGCAGGTAAACAGCTCAGACACAGATGTCGAGACAAACACACACGTGCACAAAGCTTGCCGGGCAACCACACACTTACCCCTCGCCTCAGGCTCCGGAGGCAGTGCATTTTGGGTTTGGAGGTCATGAAGTCGTTGAGGCGGTGGGAGAGGGGCTCCTTGTGCTGCTTGGGAGACTGGGGGTCGTTGGGAACAGCAGAGGGTGAGGGCGGGGATGAGGCTGGGGGGGCAGGTGGGGGCTGGTGGGGGGACGTTAACAGGGACATAAGCTACCAGTAAGAGAAGGGAGCCGTGACGGAGAGGAGGAGGAGGAGGAGGAGGAGGAAGAGGAAAAACATGGAAGAAGAAGTAGAAGAAGGGGGCAAGAAGAATCCAACGAAAAAAGACAAAAGGAGGAAAAGGAGGAGGGAACACAAAACGAAATAAATAAGCCTCCTACAAATATTAAAAAATAAACACACAACAGAAAACCCAAACAGAACATAAAAGACAACCGAAGGAATGTCAAACCTAGTGTATCAGTTGTTATGTTGTAAATAAATAAAATACAAAACATATAAAACATGAGAAAAACAGTTAAAAAGAAGAAAAAACCAGAGTGAGAAGAAAGCGCGTTAAAAGCAAGCGGCTGCGACAAAGCGAACAGCAGAGAGTTTCAGTCAAAGCGCATGCAGGCGACCATTTTGGAAATCCTTTCTCTCTCTTGACTTTCCCGACCGTGCCAGCTAGGACGAGAAATTCACCACATCCCCAAGGATAGCAGCAGCTGAATTTGAGGTCATCATCAGAGAAATCTAATAGCTTATCGCTGTCCTAAAACTTCTGACTGCAATATTCATCTACCAGTAGTGGAGGAGTTAGAGAGTGAAGCTGGAGTGATGATTCTTAGACACCAGACGATGCGCATGCATGGCCAAGTGATTCAGAAACCCTTTTTTCAAGCGCAAACAGACAGAAATTCCTAAAAAACACCCTGGATCTGTGAGGCAATAATAGTGCTTTGTACAGAATTATAATGCTTTACTTTGGTATGTGTTTCTTTAATGCTCGCATGCTTGTGTGTGAGTGTGCATGTACAGTAGAAATACCTTTCTGTACGGCTGTCTGTGCTTCCAAACACTCACTATAGAAAATAAGCCTGATAACATCAAGCAAATGTGATAGAAACACACTGTTCTGCAGGCCTCAGTTTTGGGAGTTTGCACACTTCTCGCTCTCTCTCTCTCACACACACACCCTATTACTCACTCATGCTCTCATCTAATGCAATATCAAAAGAGCCACCAGTCCACAGGACAGTCAGAGATCCGTTTTGCCGTTCAGAAGCAGGAAACCCAAGGAGGCTACTCGAGGCTGATCGCCAGTGAATGGAAAACACGGTGAGGGGAGACTGTTATTTCAGATCAAGTTAATATCTGCCAGTTGAGTCCGTCCACAAGATGAAGGTAGAAATGCATTAGTGTGTGTTACGGAAGGAAGGCTCCCATAATCGGTGAGAGTGATTGCCGGAGGGAGGGGGGGGGGAAACGGGTGGCGAATAATAATAACAACAAAAATGGCAAATAGTAACATGAACTAGCAACAAATTCCTTGAGCTTAAAAGAACAAAAAGTCAAAGAATCTACACGAAAATGAAACTAAATTAAACATATAGCCAGTGCTACAAATGAAACAGATACTACAAATGTGACATTGAACACATATATTTCTGATAGCCACTGTATCACACAGACAGAGCCGCCATAACGTGACTGATACCCCTCCAGCCCTCCGACCCACCCAACAAAAAATCTCCCCGCACTGAAAGGTGACCTCCACAAAAAGCAATAAACGCTTGCGTGTGACTGTGGCTCCGTGAGAGCATTCATGCGTTACCTTGTTCTTGTTCTTTATGAAAGGCCACAGTTTGCCCTTGCTCTTGGTAGTAGGCTTCTCTTTGCCCTCTCTGGTGTTGGACAGGCTGGTTTCAGATGCTGTCCTCTTCATGGCCTGGCCGTAGTCCTCAAACTCAACATCTCCCGGTGGCTCGAACCCGGACTTATAGGACTCCACAACCTGCTGCGAGTCCTAATGAGTGGGGGACAACATGTTGCAGCAATAAGTGACAGCTTTACCCTTGATACATCTTTTTTATTACTGTTCTTTGGCCATTTTATTAGAGAGGACAGCCTAGAGGGACAAAAGGAAATGGGATGTGAGAGCCAGGGGATGATAAAAAAGCAAATAGCCACTGTTCAAATTCAAACAGTAGGTTGTTGCAGCGAGGACACATCCTCTGTACATGAGAGCTAAACAAGATGTCAGTTTTCTAAGAAGTATGAATGTTTATTCTTAATCCGATTTTTGTGGATGCTTAATGAGACACTTAACTTTGATATCACATATTTATACTTTTCAAGCCAGATTTCCAGACTTTAAACTTCATTGGGAAAATCATAGAAAAGAAGACAGTGACTAAAAAGGAAATGCTGTTGTCTGTTTCTTTAGATTGTCCAGCTACTCAGCGGGTCTGGAGATAAGGTGCAACATAATAGAGGCCCGGTGACTCTCCTGTTTACAATAGTTTTTTTTCCTGATAACGCCTCATGAAAAGAAAGAGGGAGAGCGACTGACGTCGTTCAGCTTGTGGGCCACAAAAGAAAGAGGAAAAGACCCAAATCTGTCAGGCAGGAGTTATGACAAAAACACTGAGGTCAGGGACACCGCCAGTCTCATCAGACACAGGAAGGAGCACATTAATCAAGTCAATTGTGTATCAGGCTATCTCATCTGATAAAAGCAGAAGGGGTCTGGTTTGAGTTAGGATTAGGGGTCATAGATCTGCTGCTGTGCACTCTATACACAAGGAAGACTATGAGAGGAAGAGGGAGCGAAGTGTTGCATGTGATCAGTTGTTTACTGCAGCAGTCAGTCACAGGCTGGAGGTTGGAGTCATCTCCCTGGAGCTGAGCACTACACACGGCTAGACATTCTCACACACACACACACACACACACACACTATGCGATCCCTGGGGATAGACTTGTTTTTTTGTCGTACGAGTCAACAGCCAACATGTGACATCTCCATATATCACACTACTCATTTTCTCTTGAACGTATGCGAAGGCTGCCTTCTATTTCAACATCCAAATAATAAATAAATATGAGCCATGGGACAGATGCTACGCCAGCGCCCGCATACTAGCTTCATGGAAGTGTGTCAACTGAAAATAGAGAGGTCCCCCCGAACTCTGTTCAACAGAAGTTCTAGACTACAGGAAGCACAGTGATTCAACTTCCTCTTATTTACAGAACAGGTGAGAAACCGTTGAACATTTTGGGGAATTTACCTTATTCACCTTCCCGTGTTACCACTCTTATATCTGTCCATGAAATATAAGGTTAGCTTAAAGGTGCAATATGTAAGAACTGGCCACCTGTCGCTTTCAAACTCCAAACAAATACGTGGCAGCGGCAGCCTCTAACTGCCAATAACTGTATCCACAGTTAGCTAGTTAGCTAAACCCCTTCAAAAGAAAAGTTAACAACTGTTGACTTGTTTACGGTTGTATCTATAGCGACCAGGTTAGTTTTAGGGTAACTTGCAATTTTCAGCATACATGTTGCTAGGTTGGAGGTTGTTGTTGTTGTTGTTTCCTGTGGAGACGGGGATTTTCTTAACACTCAGATAACAACAGAGGAGGACAATGCCGCCTCAAAAGTTCTGCCAATTGCAGGCTTCATACCAACAGTCTTCATCGGGTGAGTCAGACTATACGGTGAGTAATACATCAAGTCCTTTCATCCTCAGTTGCAACGGTTCCCCTCAGACTTTCAGCATCATAAGGCAGAAAATCAGGCTCTTGCAGCTCTTAGCTCATTTCTGGAACTGGAGGGGAAATCTTTCATGTGTTCATATGGAACTTATTTGTCATTGATTGCTGAGGGGTGACTATGTCCTGTATTTTTAGGCGACACAAAGTCCTAGGAGTCGCTTTACTACAAAGGGGAGGCCGACACATAAATTGAATTGTTGTTGGTTTAACTATTATCCTCCTCCTACAGCGTTTTGTTGTTCACAGGTGGCCTGTTTTTATTTTCAAAAAGCCCCTCGAAGTCTTCCAACCCAATGGCACACTTGTTGCTCAGATGAAGCCTAATCGGTCGTCTGTGGGTTGTGACTGACACCCTGGCTGAGTGAGTAATATGTCCCATATGGTGGTGTGTGTGTGTGCGTCCATATATATCTCAGTCTGCATACTCACAGTCTTGGGCTCGATGGACTCAGCGGCTTTCGTCATGCCGTCTAAACATTTCCCCACGATGGGCAGCACTTGGCGGTCCACGTCTGCGAACGTCTTCATGCACACGCCTAGCCTCTCGATTCTTTTCTCCTCCATGTCTTGAAGTTTCTGCAAAAAAAGCAGGCATGTTCTTATGTGAATATGAGTTTTACTAGCTTATACTATGGAATAAAAGTTGAGTGTTGTTTGATAAAGAGCATCAAAGACTTGTCGTACCATCTGGGAAATCTCTTATGCACTTTACACTGTTTTAAATGTTTGACCTGAAAAGTTTTATTTGTATTTTACACTGTACACACCAAATCTCTTACACAAAATAACCTCACTCCTCATAATGACGGCTCAGCGTTTCTCACATGTTTAGGATTTATTTTTAGCGGTGGACCCCGAGGGGAGTGGGGGTGGCGGGCTGCAAATTAACTCAGTAATGATTGCACATGAATGCACCATTCTGGCATACTTTTCAATCAGTCTGCACTCTTAGCTGCACAGAGCTTTTAAAGGCAAGAAAGGATAAAAAAAAAATATATATATTTCTTTGTGGAGGAAAACTGGGTCTTGACCTAAATACATTTTAGAGATGTTTGGATGCCATCTTTCCTCCTTGATACCAATTCTGACGCCTGGAGTAGATAGTACATACATCATTATTATTTTTCAACAGCCGTATACTACTTACCCTGTACAGGGGATTGATATGATTGCTATAATTACTACAAATTACAAATGTAAGTTTGCTGGTGCAGTATAAAAATCCTGTGTATAGACTTAGTTGCCGGATTCCGGATCCAGCATTTCAGGTAGTACTTGAGGCATTTGCAATACAGGTATCAGCATCAGAGCACTCAAATTTGATGAATGGGAAACACCGGTTAATAATCGGTTTGTGCAACAACAATTATCTGCTACAACAACACAATGGAAATAGGCCATATGCTGTAAAATTTACCTGGAATATGTTGGGGATAATTGTAAAGTAATGTTCATTCTGCTCCTGGTTGAACTTCTGCAGGTAGGAGGAGTAATCGCTCTTACTGTCAGCAGCCATCTGGTGCCTCATCTGAGCTTGCTGTCGTGCCTGAAGGGAAAAAACACACAAAGCAAACATGCACATCAGAGACACACTCTCCTCACTAAACCTCAGTGTGATTAACAGACATATGAGTTACACACACACACACACACACACACACACACACACACACACACACACACACACACACACACACACACACACACATACACAGCAAGAGCATCAAAATCTACATGAGTTGACACATTTGTGCATACGAGTGTTCATGCATGCACACACATAAACATAAAGGTTGTGGGCGCGCGGCCACAGGTGCAAATCCAAGTCAGCCGGCAGCAACAGCCATTGGCATTTGACCGTAGAGTATGTGGGCCAGGACAAACATATATCAAGAGAAACAACAGCCTGCACTGATGGAGGGATTTGGATTTTGATTGCCCGCCCAGTCTGGACTATCTCTACAGTTGATAATGTTGATTATTTTAAGCTAGTTCAGTCTGAGGGGGTTAAGGCAGGCAGTCAGAAACGCAGCAGGAGCAGCCTATTACGGATCCAAGGCAAGCAGATGGAGATGAGATTATCTCAGCTAGACAGCATGTGGGGTGTGTGTGTATGTGTGTCTCTACAGCTTAGTACTCATATCTGCTTCCTCTGAAGCCTGTCCACATGTAAAAACTGCTTTAATTGGGTCATTTTTAACAAAGGGTCACCTTTTGAACCCCTGATTACATTTAATCAGCTGGATGCAGATGCACAGAAAAAAACTGAGCAGTAGAGGGAACATAACCCTGATGTGTCATAGTCCTGAGGGAAACATTTAAAGGACCTCGTCCAGTTCTCACCCACACACCACTCTGAGTCTCTCATGCTCACATATGGGTAAGTAATAGATGACATAGTAAAAGAAGAGGAGGACATCGGAGCAGAGACGCTCGTCAGACACAAAGGTACATTATTTCCAGCACAGAAGGGGTGACAGCTAATACTTTGGTGGAAAATGATCGTCACAGCCTTTTAAAAAAAATAAGGAATGTGAAATCCAGACAAAAGCTAAAAAGCACATGTGAAAGACCAGCTGTTTGAGATCTACGTGAGGGCCTGTGAGCATGCATTTGTGGGTATGTGCGGCTGTGCTGGTGTAGCCGGTGCATGCACGGTGTTGGGTAATGATGATGGCACACATCATCTCCATGGTAACTTGGCAGATAACGAAACCTCGTAACAAGCAGCTCGGCCTGCAGCCACATCCAGCACATCCTGTTTTCAGTTTCTGGAAATTACCTGTGTTTTTTCTGTTAGTCATACCAATGTGTGACAACACATAAATTTGCATCTATTAGGGATCACACAGTGTGTTTTTTTTCTTCCCAGTAATGGAATGTAACTACTTATAGAACAGAATGGAATTTACACAAGTCCTGTACAGTTTTTAGGTGTTTTACTTGGTGACTTCCACTCTGTTTTCACAAGCACATTTTGATAATCTAAGTCAATATTTGCTTTGTAGTTTGCATGATACATCAGAGTCTAAGTTGAACATTTTGAAAGTGATTTACTTTATTGGCAAAGGAAAAAAGAAAATCTGAAGATCAATAAATGCACCCACCTCAAAGTATTTAGAATATACATACATGTAAATATATGTAAAGTGTACTTTTACATGGACTCTTGATACTTAAATACATTTAATGCCAAACTTTTACTTTTGTAGTGCATTTAATATAAGATAGTTATATCTTCAGACTTTTACTGAAGTACTACTCATATGGGTGACTTTTACTAAAGTAGTATTTAAGCACAATATCTTTACTTTTATTCAAGTATGAACTATTATAGTACTATGTGTACTTGTACTTGAGAACAAGTAATTCCGCTATGTTTTGGAGGCACATATTGTACTTTTTACATTTTTTCACATTTATTTAGTTACTTTAGTTACTGGTTACTTTGCAGGTTCAGACTATTAACTGTTATTAGGCTATTGCTCAGCACGTGTTACCAATGAGATAATGTTGTGGGCGGGATAATTAGTAAGGGCAGACAGTGGTGAGGCAGCAGCATCAGAGCCAAAGTAGCATCTTCTTGAATGAATTTAATTTAATCGACAAAGAAAAAAAATGTGATTCTTTCTATCTCTCTATCTCTTTATCTATCTATCTGTAGGACTGTGGAACAAAAAAGAAACTTGGAATGAAAGTTGGAATGTAAGCTGTCGCGTTACGCAACATATCAGCATTTCCCTCATTTACATTTCGTTACATCACACATATAAACCTCAGGCTGAGGAAGTGTTCGGCTGCAGACAGCGAGACAAGAAGCCACTGTACGGGGGAGCAGATCACAGTCAGACAGGACAGGGCGTGTTAACAGGGACCCGGTTGAGACCGTGTGTTAGACTGCACAGGAGAGCGTGTTTGTGTGTTTATCGAGACACGAGTCGAGACAGTGTGTGTTCCCACAGACGTAACGGACTCTCTGCTCGCTGGACCTACCTTGTGGGAACTTCGCTTCAAGGCATTGCATAAAAATAAATATACAAACACACACACACAAAAAGAGGATTGTTAGCCGTTTCCAGCTAAACAAGAAGTTGCTATAGATGCACTTCCTGGACCACCAGGCGTGTCGTCATTTGAAAAAGGGAAGTTGGTATCACAGTAAACAAACACAACCACCACTGAATTACGGGCATTGTGAACCGCTGTAGAGGCGTAACAGAAGTGAGAGTGTGTGTTGCATGTTATTTTCTAATGCTTTCTGACATCTTTACAAATCTGGGAGTGAGTGTGAGGGCCAGGGGTCCCTCAAAGAACTGTGACAGGCTTTGTGGATATCTGGGCTGTGAATCCCAAACCCCAAATTGAGGGATTTGTTTTCCAGAGGAGGAGAGGGAACACTTAGAGGTTTGCTCCAGCTGCAGAAAGAAAACCGCAATACCTCAGCCTGAACAAACAGCAGCTTCTCTGCATTACAGAGGGACGTCTCATCACAGACAAAACCTCCTGGAGTTTGACAAAGTATCTTAAATTATGGCAGATTCTTTTTTATCATTACTGACAGGCAACTTCACTGAGAAAGTTAATATATTATTTGTCACTTATCTAATCCTACAGCGGCCTTTAGCTGCCAAATACTAACACACAGACATATAAACTCCCTATTATTTTGTCCTTTACCATACATCAGTTCTGTCCAGCCCAGACCTACTTATAACCAAAGGCTTTAACCAAACAAAGCTGTGTTTGTGACATTTCATAGCTTCCGGTGATGAAGCACACTTGCCTCTACAGAGACAAAAACATGTTGAGACACATGATGTGTTCTTTTCTGGGGCTTCGATTCATGACCACAGTTATTTCTTTACAAACCAAGTACTAAGAAAATGACACTTTACCTCTTTCTCACTTTCAAAATGAAGCAGCCACTGTGTGCCTTTACACTCGACATGCTACTGAGCTAAAGAAGTTTTAACACCAAGCTTGTGCAAGAGTGATGTGGCATCGCAGCTCGAGCATCTAAAACCACAGACAGAATCACAAAACTGACAAGGCGATACGAACACTGACCATCCCTTCTTTTGTCATACTTCCGCACAATTTATCAAGAATCTAGTTACAAAATCACAACTGACAGACTTGACGCCACAGATACAACATGGCAAAAACGTACTCCTGTAAGTAATGCACATGAAAAAGAATAGAATTTCAAAAAAAACATGTGGGACGAAAATCCAATCATCTTCCTCAGTCACTGATCTTCGGGGAATCCAACCTTTTCTATTATAACTTCTTCATTTCTGAATAATGTAAATGCGAATAGGTGAAAAAGAGAAGTCTTCAGAAAACCCACACAGAAAGAAATAGCAAATGAGAAAGTGATTATTTTAGGCTGTGATCTATACATCGGCATGCAGGGTGAGACACTAAAAACCCACATGTTCATAATGAATGTAAATATTTGTCACAACTTCTTATTGTATGGTCTGCTTAAATTCCAAAAAGACAGTGATTCATGAGTTTTAAAGCTGTGTAAAGTGTTTCTTAAATGAAAGAACAGTACAAATTTGTTTCAGGCCATAAACTATAATTCTAATGCTGCATACCATTTTGTAACAAGTAACAAAGGCTTTTGGATTTACTTCCTAATTTCATTGCAGCTTCCTCAAATTTCACTATAGCTTTGAAGTCAACCTGCAGTATTTTTCCTGTAATGATGAATTTAATCAGTCATTGTATGGTAAACATTTAGTCACTCTGCAGTATTGTTTAACCTGAGTCTAACTTCAGATTGCATACTGAGGGAAGCAGCATGAGTCTCTTAAAGCTTTCAAAATAAACTTTGGTTTTACATAAATCATTTCAAACAGTTTTTTTTTTCAGTAGTGACAGTGGACACAGTGGTGAGAATAAGGTTGAAAAAAATCACCTTTACTCTTCGAAGAACAAAGACAGAAAGGAAAAAATTTACATTGCCACAAGTATAATATGGCAGCTAAATGTGGCATTTTCTTGCTTACTAGTCTTTATTTCATATTCAATGCCAGAGAATCTTTCAAGCTGCAACAGGGACTGATCTGAAGTTGTTTTCCACTGGCATGAATGATCCATGGAAAAATTGTCGGCAAAAATGTAAATAAACACATAATGCAGGAAAAACAATCTGTAATTTAAAAAAAATCTAACATCTCAAGGAGCTGTTTATATTATCACAGTTATACTAACTAAATGAGAGCAGGGAAATACAGCAGTGAATAATGTGTATGAGTCTTTCATGCTTGAATAAATGAAATAACTGTAATCAGACACAACACCACTCTTGTTCGGAGACTAGCTTCTTGAGCTGCTGTACCGGGTCCTACAGTTGAGTTTGGTGTTAGCCTAAGCCTATTGTAGCTCTTTGGCTGTATTTCCAGAGTGCAGAAAGGCTCTTTATTCCAGCCTATATTTGCATAATAATCGGGTCTGAACTGTGTCAACTCTGAGCCTGAGCTCTGCTCCAACAGCTGATGAAGCAGCAGGAGCACGCGCCGCTGACCCATGATGCCTTGTGGGCGTGGGAGCCATGTGGGTTAAAGGCTGAGATTTTGAGGGGCTCTTCTAATTGGGTATGACAACAGGAAATGACATCATCTACAGGCCCAAGGGGGCTCTGGTCTGCAAGGCCTGAGAATCGCATGAACGCTGCGTGTGATTTATTGGAGAGGACGTATAATCACAGAAACACCAAACTGTATATTTAAAAAAGCTAACTGATGTGAATAATCCACAACACACATAAAAACACACACAAGCACCACCACGAACACACAGTCCTGTCTGTTGCTAAGGCCCATTCAGCACAGCAGAGCGTTTGGTGGCTGCTCTACAGTGATAATGAGGACTTGGTGCTGCTATCAGCTTTGTTAAGCAGCAGATCACTGTGCTGCTGATACAATGCCAGCTTTTACACGCAGCCACTGGCAACAGACACATGGTCACTCAATCTTTGCTGGGTTCGGTGGCATGAGGAATCAGGGCAAAGAGGGGGGAACAAAATGCAAAAGAAAATGGCAAGGGAAAGAGGAGGGTGCGAGGTGGGATGGTGAGGAAGACCAGGCAGTAGTGTTAAGCATGGAGGGTATAGGACAAGCTCGTGTGATTGGTGGCTTCTGCACGGCACTGAGATGACACATACCTTTTCCACATCAGCCTTAGTCACGTTAATGTCAGCATCCATCTTCTCAAAGTATTGCTGCGCTCTGTCTGCCTCTTTACAGTCCCTCTCGAACTTTCTTTTACACTGAGGAAGAGAGAATCAAACATGATCAGTCACTGAATCAGTAATTTTCAGCCATAAGACAATATACAACTTGACCTTTAAATAAGCATAGTAATGAACGTCATAACATGTACGTATGCGTCATATAGATTTCAGAGACAGCATTGTGTGCGACAGAGGTCAGTCTGTCACTGACACAGCAGCGAGGCCTGTAGCTTGCAGATTAAACAAATGTTCATAGTGGTCATTTGTGTACAGAAAAACAAGCATTCATCCAACCCTCTTTCGACCCCTCTAGCTGAACAATCAGTGTTTGTTGGGCCAGCGTGCACTCTGAACTATGCCTATCTGCCCCGCACACAATGGGATCATTGAACGCAGAGAAGTTTGAGGAGGACAAGGCAGTTATGCTTCTCTCTCACACTCTTTCTCTCCCCCGTCAAAGGGGCCAGGCGGAGATAAGAAGTGGTGTTCTGTGCAATCTCTGCTTTAGCTCCTTCATGAAAACACAACCACTCCTGAATCTGTTCTTATCTCTAAATTAATCTTAGTCTGGCCTACGTGTACAATAGACGGCTAAAAGAATCCACAGCTGAAGTGCAAGTGAAACTTAGTTTTGTATTTCTGTTTCTACTTCTACTTATCAGATCCTTCAAATTTTTTGCATTCTTAGCCTTCCACTCAAGGCGAGGATAATGTAAATCATGCAAAAGATTTACTCTTTATTTATCTTTCATAACTCCATCCAGACGTAAAAGGCTGTCCTCTATATTCCTTCTGTACTTAAAACGTTTCCCTGTTTCCAGTTCGAGCAAAATAAATAGTACATTGTTTGTTTCCATTAAGAATTGAACAGGAGGTCCCTCAGGGCTCTGTGACCGGCCCACTGTTGATGTTTTCCTCTCCAGTTAGAGGTGCATTGTTTGCCATCTCCTGTATGTGCTCTCACTGATGATATATTCTATAGTCACATAGCTCCTCCTTAAGTGTTGCAGCATGTGCTTTCATATAATGGGGGGGTTGATGTTGATGACTGATTGTAAGGCCTTGAGCACTTAAGGTCAAAAGACAGTCGCTGCACAGTTTAACATGGATGTTTTTTCCTTTATTCTGCGATGGTAGACATGGATGTGTGATTTAAGGTACACCAACAGCAACTTGAAGACTACAGCTAAAATGGAGTGACTGTATTTTTGTGTGTACTGCATTTTATGTAATGACGAAGGTAAGGTTCGGATAAAATGATGAAATATAACAACAAAATACTCATATAAAAAAGCAATCAAGCAACGTTAGCAAGCTTCTCATCTCCAGCCGGCAGTGACTGTTGCTGACTTGACATTGACTTGTATCCGTTCTCACATTGTTTGTGTGTTAAAGGAACATAGCTCTATAACGACACTGCAAGTGATTTGTGGTTTTGCAGCTGCAAAGGATAAAAAAAAAGTGGCAAGTGATTGAACTTTGCTCATCAAAGTCCATCAAAGAGTATCACAGTCAAACTTTTATGTAAATCAAATCATCATTTCAGTTAATATACTTTATAGTTATACATTTGGATCTCCAGTAATAGCTTGTTAGCATATGATGTCCTGTCATTATGTTGAAATGGTGCAAACTGCACAGACTCTATAAATGCCTGTGGATTGCGTCATTGACAGTTGCCCAAACCTTTGCTGTTGGGAGGAGCAGAATCACATAATGCTTGTTTGTGCCGTGCATACTTCATCACTGGTAAATTTGTGGCTACTAGCTAACTATTTCCTCACTTTGTTACATAAAAGTTAATGTTTTTCTCTTTCCTTTGCTGGAGTTTGTACCACTGTCATTATGCATCAACACGTAGCAACAACAACAAACTTTCCTCTATCTCGTCCATTCTGCTTCTCACTTCCTCTATCTCCATTTCATCATCGGAATCGGAGAAAGTAGCTCACTAAAGATGGTTTCTGGTTTCTAGATTAGGGTTAGGACCAACAAAAACCAATTAAAGATCTAAATAGAAACTTTGAGTTGCAAATAAATACAATAATAAACTTTACGGAATTTAGTAAGGGACTCAAAGGATTCAGATTTGTAATTAGATAAGCTTTCAAAACCCAACTGTAGTCACAATTTAATATTATTTCGAAATACTTTGCGACAGTGTGTAACCCCCCCCCCCCAAAAAAAAAAAAAAAACACGTCAGTACGTCATTACACTGGCGCCATGCCTGTTTAGAAGCGCAACATTGAAAAGGGTCCAGTCTGAGTGTCTTGCAGCTCAGCATAGCGTAGCGTTCCGAACGTTGTGTAATCAAAAACAGCGGTATGGTGGTATATTATAAATTCATATTATAACGAAAATACACACCGGTACTCGTGTGAACCGGTATACAGCTCAGCACTAATGATATTTGGTAATTACTTGCTGTGCCAACCTGAATGTATTTTCTCCAGCTAATGGTAACATATTCAAAAATGCAATCTGCTCTACTGTTGTAAATAACACTATAATTAAAAATAACTACAGTAAAAAACGAAGTTGCAGTGGAGCTTTAGTGATAGAGTGAACTGCAAAGCTAAGTCATGAGATCATTGGTTATGACATGAGGTATTGTGTTCTAGTTTTGTCTCACTTGAGCCAAAACTGTGACCAATGGCAACTGGTACTGCACATTGATGGGGTCACTTACCGATTCCAGCTGTTTCCACGAGCTCTCGATGTGCTGCTGTGCCTTACGTCCATCATGGAAGTGCTGTCAGAGGAGCAGGGGAAGGGAAAAAAAGCATTAGAAATATCACCAGACTATTCACAAGCTTAGGGGATTTAAAAGTAGGTGAACCTGACCTTGACATAGTCAGGATAATAAATTAGAAGCAGCTGGAATGAGGGTCTCAACCATACCATTAAATACTATGAATATTACTCACACTGTGACAGTATTAATGTGAACTGAGAAAGTAGGGCAAGTTCAAATAGACACTATACTGCAGCTACATTAAACATTATGAGCACAGGCTTAACTCTCAGAGATTTATACATACTGGAGCAAATGGCTGTAAGTCTATTTGATTAAAGATCAACCAGATCACAGCCCACCAGTTCAACACAGGTGCACCAACATTGTGTTTAACAGCTCCAAAGAAAAAGTGTTACAATTTCAACATTCATTCAACACCAATACTAAAAAGCAACTGAATGAAGGCTTTAAACTTAGTAGAGATTCCAGGGAAATAAAAAAGGTCAAACATGCTGCAGATCAAGTAACAATGACAACCAAGGGACCAATAACTGTGTGGTAAAGCTGAACAGACGCTGCTTTTATTAAGCGACAAAGTCACATGTCATGGTGCCAACGGCAAGGTTTGTGTTGGAAAAAAAAAGTCTTAAGAGAGTGAGTGGAATCTGAACAGCTCTCTAACAAGGAAACTCAAAACAGAAGAGACTCGATACAAGAAAATGTATTTAGTCTCAAAGACAGTGAACCATTTGTCAGTGGGAAAACACCCAATCTTATCTATTTAAAGCAAATCTCAATGTCTCAATTCTTGTCACCTAAACTGAACTTTTATTGCTACTAATAGCATCTATTAGCATGTAAGCACACCAAAATAAAATGGATGATAAACATAGTAAACAATATGTTTGACTTCAACATGGTTACATTGTAATTGTAAGCATTTAGCTCTTTTGTTGAATAAATAACACATGTTGTGACTGCTGTTACCATTGTACTGACAGTGTTGTTTGATACTGCCCCTGAGTAAACAGGATATACAGTACCAGTAACACGACAGTTACAACTCTTAGATGAGAAAGTAGAATAAGAAACAGCAAAAGAAGAACAGATAAAGTCAGAACAAGTGTTGGACATGAAGTGAGAAGCTTACAGGAACAAACCAGGAGATAAAACAAACACTGAGGAGCCAGATATTGTAATCTATGGGGAGACAGACAGGTCACAATGGATTTTGGCACCGTCAAGTGTGGCACATCAGACAAGGCTAGGTGGCAGCTGCTGGTTCTGAACTCACACAGCACATACGCTGTGTGTTTTTGTAAAGGCCTGGCTTGGCCTATCTCGCTCAGGGGGACTACAGCACTTGGCCCTGAGGCATAGCTCTCTGTATGGATCACAGCCAGCTTCCCTGGAAACATAGAGCACCTCTTTTAAACCTTTGTTGTTTGGAAATTAGACTGTGATTACTCATAAAGCATACAAATAATTCCTTTGTTGCCTGCCATCACGTTAATCTGCTAAAGAACCCAAAAAGAATTAAATGAAAATGACTCCAAGACTTGACTGTCAATTAGGTGTCCCCTGGCTACAGAGACTGCGGAAGCGAGGGTCAGTAGCTGAGCTGAATATCGATGCTGCCATTCAATAACGGACACAGGCCGTTACAAAGAACAGAAAGCTTTTGCTTGCACTTCTCTTGTGTTTCAGCTCCTTGGAAATGCACAAGGAAGTCCTCAGTATTCTCGGTGCTAACTCCAACACAGGCAAGAGATGTGAAATTAAGAGGCCTGGAAGGTTAATCTCACCTGCATAAAGCTGAACATGAGAGCGGTTAGTGAGAATGTGCTCTGGTTTACCTCAGGCACTCACACTTCTCATTTCCCAAGGTTTCGAGGGAAGCTGAGTAGAATGAGGAAGCGCTCCAGTGTTTCGGGGGAAGTATTCAAGCTCAAAAAGAGAATGGGACAATGTGGAAGAAGTCCTGATGAACCCACGGATTTTATAATTAAGAATTTGCCTTTTCCAACTGCTGTGAAGACCCTGACCTTCAAATTCCAGTTTGACAACAGCATTGAAAATTATTTCAGCTAAATGATAAGACAGAGCGAGGATGCCATAAAGCCTTCTCTCAACATGCAGCACCAGACTGTGACATCATTGTTGCTTTGGAGAACGCTTTCAACCAAATATTTGTCTCCATAACAACATATCTGAAAAATATCCAGCATCTCATGCATTCTACATCAACAGATCTTCTATCACCACGCAGATAAACAAACCGCGCTGACACGCTCCCCCAAACAGCTCCGCCATTTTCAACAAGATCCTGCTGGAGGATGTTTCAGCTCACTCAATTTCAAACACGATAAAAAAGAAGTGCATCATCGTTTCCAGCCATCTGTGATGCAGGTATAGATGCTGCAGCCATGTAGCCAGATGTTCTGCAGGGTTTAGATACAAAGGCTGCAGAGATACACTCAGGCTGACAAAGAGCAGACAGACACACCCTGTCTTTTCTTCCCCCCACACGTCCCTCTCAGTAACAGCATGATACTGCTGGCACTGTCAGGGACATCTGGGGTTGCCTCAACAGGTTGGTGACCTGAAGCTGCCACTCACAGTTACCCAGGCATGTGCGGGACTCAGTGACAGATAGAAAAAAAGCTGGACTTAGCACACCGAGAAACCGTCCAAGCTTTAACTACATCAATATATTAACTGTAATAAAAGTGGGATTGGAAAATATGATCATTATCCATCCAAGCACATTAGCTCAGACGCAGCAGATTTAATATTTACTTAATAACACAAAGCAGGACAGCTCTCTGTGCTATGACTTAATTCCTCATGCTAGTCCCTGCTCTTATGCAGCTCCTGGTACAACACACGCCTATATATCGTCTTAGATTCTGAATATGTTATATCATAATATTACATAACTGTTGTCTTTTTCTGGTTGGTTTTAAAGGCTGCATTACAGTCAAGTGATGTAATTTTCTGCACTTACCAGACTGTCGTAATCATTATAACCACATTACTGATGATTATTTATATAAGAAAAAACTCATTAAGTTAATTAGGGCTGTTACGATACAAATATTTAAAAACAAAAGAAAAAAGCTATCGGTTAAATCAATCAAAGCTTGTTTGTGTATTGTGTGCTTTGGCTGTTTCTTTGTCAAATTAATAACATTTGTTCAACAAATGTAGGGAGGTGGAGAGAGAGTCTGCCACCATAAATGTTTGTTGTCTGAGCAGTCTCTACAGCAGTAGAAAATCAATGGGTAGCAGCCACACACCAACTAGCTAACAGTTATAGCTAACAGCTAACAGTTAACTGTTACTGCAGCTTTTTCTTGTTCTGTTTTCATTTTGACACTACTCATGTTGATGTTTTCAGTCACAATAGTCATCTCTACAATATCATTGCAATAATCAAAATGGTCAAAAATATCATGACATCTGATTTTGTTGCCCGGTTCCAGCATTTATGAAGTGCTTTTGAAGAGATATTATTTTAAGGTCCCATTGCCCAGCCCTAAATGTATCAACACTCTTCATAGACACACACAAACAATAAAGCGTCCCTTGTTTATAATGGTGTCTCAAGAATGAACCACAGTGGCTATCTGTCTACTGTCTATGTTGTCTGCCTAAGGGCTGGGCGATACAGTCCAAGGTATTTTAAACTTCATGCTTCATTGCCTGGAATTTCAACTGTCTGTAGTTAACGAGAACAGTCTCAGTCAGATTGGTAATATGTCTAGCAAGACTGAAAAAACAATACCGTGTGACGCTGCTTTGTGAGATGTGAGTGGCAGGAAAAGGACCGGCGATCCTCAGTGATGTGTCAGACGCTCGCTTTGGTGAATATGAATTGTAACCATGGTACCACCTGTGCCCAGAGATCCTTCCAGCAGATTACCCTCCAGTACAGCTCTGGCAAACAAATCCTTTGGATCTAAGGTGTGTGTCGCTTGCATTTTGGCATATTTTTCTTCTTACATTTTTTTGTTTTACGGTTTCCACAGACACTAAAGAACTTCTGAAAGGATAATGAAGAAAACGAACTGAATAAAGTCCAAAATCGAAGATAACATATTGTCTCATGTCACGATGACCATTTAATATCAGTATATTACCAAGTCTTAAGCCGCCTCCCTATTTTCCAGTGCAAGTGTTCAACATGCTCGCACGGGGCTAAGTGTGACAAACACCCTGTGTGACTCAGGCTCTGCCCTTCATGTATACATTCATACATTATACATTCAGAAACTGTGTAATACGTTTAAAGCAAAGCAAACACATGGGTTGAAAATCAACCAACACCTTCTGCTGTCTGACAGATAAGAGAGGAACGAAAACTTTGTGTACTACTCGTGTGAAGAGGTGCACATGTTGATCTGTGAGCGCACACGAGCTGATCCGTTAGTCATTCATTGAAGTGACTCGGTTCGCAGGAATGTGCACCTGCAGTCCTGTACAGATGTCAACACACATATAATCACATATACTAGGAACAGCCACAAGTCATACAAGATCTAGAGACGATTAAAACTCATGAAGGCTCCGCTGAGACTCCTCTGCTCATGTTTAAACCATTAGGCGGCAGTTCAAACGGGGTGATATTGCATTCTGGAGTGAGATGTGGTGACGGTGGGAAGATCAATTCTCCCTCCCCGCTTTGTCTTTCCACTCAACACGAGAAGGCATGCGAGGCCACTTTGGAGAGACACATTGTTCTTATAGTGTTACACCGGGGCCGCTCTGCCGCTGAGAGATAAATGAGGGCACTATCCGCTGCCAAACCCACCTAAAGATGTTTTACAGTGCATTATGGTTTTCAGCTGACTTTTGCACTAAATGCACTGCTTATTTTCCGGGCACTGCCAGCTGAATAAGATGCATTCTTTCTTTTTTTTATGGCTGGTTGAACATGTCACATCGCAGCAGGATGGGACAGATAGAACTTCTCCCAACAACAAAAGATATAATTATGTGCTTGGCTGTGGCTACAAGTGGATTCAAAAGAGCACGCACTGAACTAACCCTCAAGTGGACTCCTTCAGCAACACAAGTTGATGTATGCAGTAAATATAGTATAGTGACATGAAAGTGTTGGGAGTGAATGAGCAGCTTCTGGAGATCTGAGTGTGTAAGGGTCTTATTAGAGAGGATACCTAAGCCCTGTGATCAGCACTATGCTGACCGAACACCTTATTATGATTCCTCAGCATTATTTCAGTCCAGTGAGACTTAGGCTCTTCATCCCATATTAACCCTGCCTGCTCTTCACCATTGCCTATTACACTAGTATGCTTTAAACAAACAGAAGTAATTTATTGAGGTCATGACATATTTTGATTAGAAATGCACCGATTGACCGTCCAGAGACCAAAAAAGGGCATTTTTTAGCACGACAGGTGCCAACCAGCAGTTCAGTGTCGCATATCTGAATCTGTGCCGGTCACGTTTATACGCATGCTAACTGCCACTCACCGAGAATTTACAGTGTAGTTCTTCGAAAGAAAGAAAATTGGAATCAGTCAAAATCTGAAACAGCAGGTCAGACTTTTAAAAAAATCAGAATCAGCTAATTTACAATCAGTGTATCTCTAAAAAATGTTTCTACATCTAATGATTTAGTTATGTATGCATAACACATTGCATCAAGTGGTATGATGTCTATAAAACCTGGTTCTGCCTTTGTAAAACAAGTATATGTGCTTTAAAAAAAATCCCTTCAGACAACATTCTTGGCCTCACCTCTGATGCCACCCCAAGCTGAGCTCAGTGAGAGGTTCGCTCAGGGAAACAGCAAAAGGGAGGTGGAGGAGAGTTACAAAACAACCCCACGTGAGAAACTAATGAACTTTTTTTTCTCTCCCTCTGATTTGTAGTTTTGATTCTACCTGTCCAATAAGCTCCCTATAAACCCAGGAGGGGACGGCCCTGACCCTCCTCTAATCCCACTGTCTGCGTCTGCCCGTGCAGCTTTGTCTGACGTAGACACAAATCAAAAAAGCTGCAGCAAGAAAGAGCACTGAGTGGTGCTTAAAAATTCATGGGAATGGAAGCAGAGGAAAGAATGACGGGAAGCCGGGGAAGTCATGAGACACCTTTGAGAATATTACACTCTTTCTACAGGCTTCTATGAAACCGTGAAAAGGCCAATTTTATCCAGTCTTTCTATTTTTCAACTGTGCCTTTTCAACACTTGAACATCTCAAAGAGTTGTATTCTCCATCATTCATGAGAGTGTTGAGGACTTGACTGTGTCTTATAGATAAATAAATAAACTCAATGGGCTACATTTACCCTATAAGGACACTGAATGCGACTTAGAAACTATCTGTTCAATGTCTTTAAAAGAAACGATTCTCTGTTCTGTAAAGACACTGGAAATTATACGGTCATGCTACGAAGGGAAACCCCCTGCACTGGCTTACTGAAGCAACACTGTTGTTTAGTCAAGGGAGGAAGACACATGACAAACTATTCATAATATCTGCTACAAAAAAAACATGATGAGAAACTGTGGGTGCAAAGGCTGTGAAGAGACACTATGGGGAGATAATGAGAAAGACAGAGAATACAAAGAATAAACTGGAGGAAAAGCAGGGATAAAGTGCAGCGAAATGAAGAGGAAGAGGGATGTCAGAGTGACATCCTGCAGCCTCTGGGTCTGTCCACGGACCCTCTATCTGGACACTAGAGACCCAGATGCTATGACAAGCTAAAATAGCAAAACAGGCCTGAGGGGGATAGATAATTCCCCTGCAGACAGTTGGAAATCCCCTTACTCTCTCTGGGTTTTTTGCAACAAAAAAAACGAGCTGAAAATCAAAACTGATCACTAAAAATGTGACCCGGGGTTTCCTGCATCTAGCAGCCGGTGCAGCAACACAGACTGTCACCAAGAGTGCACATAAAAATATACTAAAACAGGTCACTGTGCCTTTGAGCAGCCCTCTGGTTTTGGTTTTCCACTCCAGTTCCCTCAGCTGGACTTCCGTCGCACCATGACAGACTTTTTCAGAACATACTTCTTTTCCAGCTGGGTAGTTTCCCCCTGCTCTATGGATTTAATGGGCATCATACTCTTATCCATGAATCATGCGCTGCAGGTTCACCCGCTCTTCCAAATCACTTATAACTGCAGGGAAGAAAGTGACTTCAACATTTAAGAATAGTGTGTGGTGCACCAATCTATTGTAAGTTGGTTTAAAAGAGAGAAATAGGCCTGTAATGATAGAGAGAGTACGACTTTGTTCCATAAAAAGGATTCATTCAGTCACGTTTTGCACTTCTGGCGAGCCTTTGGGTGTATCTATATTTACTCCGCGATGACCTCAGCTCTTGCAGGATAGAGGATGCAGAGGAAACTGGCTGCTTAATTTCTTGTCAGCCAGTGTTTCTGTTTCTCTTTCAGAATCTATGTCCTACTGTCTTATGTATATGTTTGATTTTAAAAAGACATGGGGAGAATCAGAAGATGATGACGATGATGATATGGATGTGTAATGAGCACAAGTGACTCACCGATTTTCTTTCCGACTTGAGATCCTGCAGGTAGCGCGAAAGCTCGGTGATGATCTGAGATGTCAGGTTCTCTGCTATGACCTCGTGTTGACCCGCGTAGTCGTTTAACTCATTAAGTGTCGTCAGAAAGGCTCGACAGAAGGTGTACCTGGGGCGACACAGGAGGTGATGTCAGAGGAAAGATGGTTTAGTGGTCAAAGTGGTCATTCGGTTCAAAAATAGCAGTAATAGTTAAGATTTGGTTTGGAACAGATATGTGGTTTAAAAGGAAGCATATCAAAGGAACAGACTGACTGTTAAATATGAAGCTAAAGCTAGCATCAACTTAGCTTAGCTTAGCACAAAGACTGGAATCAGGTAGCCTGGCCCTGCCTTACCAATTCAAAGTCATTCAAATGTATGTTTTCTTCCCCGCAAAGTTTAAAACTTATGTCTGCATTTTCCAAAAATGTTCCCAAAAAATATTCCTTTAATTCATTTGTGTGAAAGATCCATTAACTTACTTGCTCTCCTCCTCCTCCCTCGAGTTCTTCTTGGGTTGATACTTCTTTGATAGATTCCTGTGAGGACAAAGAGTTGAGCCTGGTCAGACATTTCTTACGGTATTTCCTTTAAAAGCACAGTCTGCAGACGGGTAGTGCACCATTCCCATTATGTTTCCCTGACGCTGCCCTTATGGACCTGCCAAAGGATCATCCAGTACACCATTCAATCCAGCAGAGTGCTTTCTTCTCCTACATAACCTTTCCTCTCTTCAGGTCATAAATCATCGCCTCCAGGAGTATGCATGCAGAACCACTCACCAGAAACAAGCATGCCTTTCTAATGCAGCCTTTGCCCTTGTTTTGACTCTGGCTGCATGTTAGTGGCACAAGATGAGTGCAGTATGAAGAGGAGAGGCAAAAATGTAATGTGCAGGGATGAAAGCTGCAACTCGCTGTTGGTAAATGGGTATTATTATCCTCATGACAGCCATTCAGTGTCCTTCTCTCAACCTAGCTACTGTCGTGTTGCTTGACAGGCTACGATACATCATGTCACGTTTGTTTCACCGTGACACCGACGACACTCCCGGCCCAATTGTGCTGATGCTCTCTTTGATGGCTTCTCTGTCAACAGGACATAATAATGTGCACTATGTTTGATGGATTTGGGTGCACATTGTGTACTTATGCCTTCAGGATCCTTTGACTAATTAAAGAGCTCTGTTGTTATGTTAAATACAACAGAGTGGTACAAGAAGACAAAAAAGGCAGAAACAAACAACACAAGCCATTTATATTTTCACTAGAGCTGTACGATATGGTCAGAAAGTCATATTGTGGTTATTTTTGGCAGATATGGTGGCCGTGATATGATTCCTGATTAGTGGTATGATTCATTTTCACTGAAAAGCCTATTAAAATCATGATGAACCCAAATGTGTTGGGGTCAGTGCCGAACAAACATGTTATCTTACATCTGGAGAACATCTATAAGAGTCCAAATTTCTATAAGAGACCACAATTTCGATTTTGTCCAACCAACAGTCAAAAGTCCAAAGACTCTTCATTTACTATGACAAATTACAAAAGCTGAAGCTGGAACCAGCAAATCTTTGACATGACCGCTTGAAAAGTGACTGACAAAATTAATGGATCGTCGAAATAGGGAACCTATTATGCTTTTTACTGTCTTTCAATGTTTATTATATGTTCCTCTTCTATATGCTCCTGGAACACTGCGTCATTAGTATTGTCTTTAATTCTATGACTTCCTCACATAACACCATTTCACCTGTCACACATTAGCAAAATTTGTGCCTAGCGGCTAATTTGGCATGTAAGAACTACTTTAACACAGCTGCTCTGTTGTTGTTAGTTGCTAGTAGTAACCCAAAATAAAAAAATGAACCTGAAAATGAGCATAATGTCTCCTTTAACTCATCAATTACTCGACTAATCATTGCAGCTCTTTTTTTGTTGTTGTCTATAAAAATGTTAGAATCGGTGAAATATGTCAATCAGTGTTTTCAGCTCAAGATGACATCATCAAATGTCTTTTTTGTCCACAACCCAAAGGGATTCAGATTTCTTTCATAGACGAGAAGAGAAACCAGAAAATATTCGCAATTAATGGTTGAAGCTCCAATTTTGACTAATTTTGTAAATTGCTTTGAAAGAGCTGCTAACTGTCAATCGTTACTTCCCTTGTTGTGAGATTACAGCACTGTAATCTCACAACAAATCTAAATGCCTCCGTTTGTACATGTTGTACAAGGATCATGCAAAATTCCTGCTGGAATAAATAATGCACATGTAAAAAAAAAAAAAAAAAAACTACATGTAAAGTGTGTCAGCGCTCACCCTGCCAACATCCCCCACACCTCTCCTCCCTTGTGGTGTTTGCACTGTTGCTAGGCAGATCTATCTGTCTATCTCTCTCCCTGTCATTCTCACCTCATCTCTAAGTATAGCTGCCGCTTCTCACTAACTCTCTCATTCACTCACAGCCAGATGTCATGTGTCAGATTGTATTTGTCCGCTCACCCTCAATAACATGTTTGACAAATTTGGCTAAATTGGGGTAGCAGCGAGCGCTTGATTAGGAGGATAAAACAAAGCACTTTTGGCTGTATGTTTGTGCATGTGTGTCTGGGTGCTAGATGATCCCACATGAGTGCATGACTGCTGCACACTGCTTTATACTGTAACCACATGAAGACAGACCCTATTTCACCCTCACCCCGTCTCTCTTTTGTTAGCAGGACTTTATTCCCACTGTGTTATGGATTATGCCAGACTGGAATTTGGGGGAGGAGGAGGAGGAGGCATTAATGCATTGCCCTGCGATGACTAGACTGAAGCATTGTGCATGTTTACACCAATGCAGTGGAAGAGGATTATTCATGGATTAGTGCAGTGTGTGGTTGGTATGGTGACAGAAATGGTGCAAAGTATTGTAGTAGCCATAGATGACACTGAATTGGTGAGAAATGTAGGCTATTTGATTTAGTTTAATAGACTTACTGTATCTGCTACTGTGTCAGAACTCTTTAACCTCGCTTAGACACTTACACAGCTGGTGATCGATAATTTTACTACAATGCGATTGACCCAGTTTTGCAATTTGGGTGGATGATTTGACGTATTTAGATCGGCATTGATCTTGAAAGCGTCCACAATCTACTTTTTAGCAAGGGAATAGTAAAGGTTGTGGTATTTAATGTCCCCTTACTTCTGTTTCCAAACTTTACCTTACCTCATAGACCAATCAATCCAGGCTGAGTGAATATACAAATAAGGTGATGTAGTCAACTACATGGCTAGGCTAATGGGACATATTACTTTACAAATTCTAAGTGACGCAACGTGAGATAGAGTTAGCTGCATGCCAACTGCTAATTGCTGCAAACTATAGCTGCTGTTAGCTAGTTAGCTCAGTTAGCTGTTCAGTTAGTGGTACAGACTGGAAACTCAGGTACCAAGGGAGTACTGTTTTTTACAACACTTCAGTAGATAGCACAGAGCTCAAACTGACAAAACTAACATAACCATTTGGTCTATAAAATGTCAAATAATAGTAAAAAGTTCAGAAGTTCAGATTTTACTTTCACATGAAACAAAGAAAAGCAGCAAAACCTCACAACTGAGAAGTTGGAGGCAGGAAATGTTTTAACATGTTTCCGATGAGAAATGGCTTTAACCTTTTATTGGAAAAAGTTGATTATATTTCTGTCCATTGACTAATTGATTAATCAGCTACTTATTTCATGACTCCAAATGTCTTAGTGAGCCATACCAGTGAGCCAAACCAGAGCTGTGAAATTTGCAGTTATATGGAATGTGTATAACTACACCGTACTTGTTAACACATGTCAGCATGTCTACAGTGAAAAGGCCTCTTACCTCTGTTAGGAAACATAAGAACAGAAGGAAAAATCTCCGCAACAACAAGGAAATACAAGGACTAGATCACAGGGGTCAATGCAATTACTTTATTGGGTCTAACAGCGCTGCATTTTTTGAGGTTTGTGCATGCCTGTTAGATTAAACCTGATTTCTTGAGCTAAGTTGATTACAAAGGATAATTAGTCCTGAGGTATGTTTAAGCAGCACCACAAGAAGCACAGGGTGGGGAGAACACAGGAAAACCCTATGACTCAGGCTATCCTGACTCTGCATCCTAATTTCCTCATTTTAGTCTTTTTCTGACAAGTGTGTCAACGTGAATGTACGTGCGTGCATGTCTGTGTGTGTGTGTGTGTGTGTGTGTGTGTGTGTGTGTTCAACTAGATAACAGGTCCAGTTTGACAGCAAGCTCTCTGTGTAAGCACACTGACTGAAAACATCCGCACCATCTGTGGAGCTGGAAGTTCAATGAAAGCCAACCTGCCGCTGCAAGATGAGTCGACCCCCCCCCCGCACGTTCTTTTGTCAAACATACTGTAGACAGATGCTGACTAATTGAGTTATTATTATTAGATACACTGTATGTGTTCACATCTATGGGTGCATATGTTTTTTTTGGCCACAATATTTGTACCACATACCACTGCTGTAATGTTGACTTTAAAGCCATGTATTTTGGACAAAATTAAGACTCAAAGAGTAGTTTGAATACACATGAATAAAAGCTAAATTAAGATGATAAAAGTGGTATGAATGCACAATTACATGACTTTAAGACATCTGACATGGTTTCTCTTAATTAAGATGTTTCAGTAAATGTACAGAAGGAGTGAAAACAGACCAAATTAAGAGATATCAAAACAGTCGATAAGTTAAAAAAATAAGGGGGGGGGGGGTTAACAATGTTTTGACTAATCAATTAATTGCAAAAATAAGAATCCTGTTTTAATGTGCACTTGACTTTTTGTGCAAAAACTTCATGGGTGCAGGGATTTGCTGTAAGGTTAATGCTTGCATGTAAACACAGACCACTAGTCCTATTATCTCAAGCTGACTTAAGTCTAAAAAAGAGAAGCAGTACGGTCTGTAGAGGATCTGTTACCGGGGGTTGCGATCTGAATACTGGATTGGTATTGGCTAGTCAATATGAAATAGGGGGTTGGGGTCAATACTTAAAGCATTAGCCATATTGCCAGGCCTCTTTAAAGATGAGGATTGTGGATTTGTGGGGGTATCTCCTACTGTGTTGGGATGAAGGGGGGCCTTAGGAGATGCATCCTCGCCACGCAAGGCTGCTCATGCTCCCATCACTGCCTTTGAAAATCAGTGACTGCACCAAAACAGAGTTTGTGTGGGGAGAATCGGAGGGGGGGGCGGGGCCTACACTTGTGGTTGGAGGAAAAAAAGAAATCTGGGTCAGACGTGGGGTTGATAATGCTGATACCTACGAGTCTCTATGGAAACACAAGCTCCACCCCATCCCCCCACAACCTGACTTCCTCTTGCCTGAAGCAGATGCTAGCAACAACAACGGACAGCGTTTATGCACGAGGGAGAGAGAGGGAGGCAGACACACTCTTTTCAGATTTAAAAAAAAAGAGAAAAGATGGAGATATGCTCTTCAGGACTGTTTATTTGGCTCTACACTTGCATTAAGCCATTGCGCCCTGCCTGAAGCGGCCCATTCCTATGAAAATACGATGATAATTAATGTAACACTAATGTACAAGACCCCATTTGGGAAATTTTCGTTTCAGTTTCCCCTTCTACAGGAAGGCCAGAAGTCATGGTCAGCTACACAACGAGCTCATAAGAATTCAGTCTCTTGTTTCAAGGACACTTCAGTAGGTCAAATCTTGCCATTGAAGGGAAAGGGAGGTTTCTTTATTGAAGCCACGTGGATGAAATTGTCACCCTAGTTACAGCCCAGCAACCCCAAATACGGATCAACCGTCCGCTTGAGTACTCACCTAATTTGTTTTGCATAGCTGGTTTCAATCTCTGACCTCTCCTTGACAAATTTGGTGTACTTCTCCAGATACTCGATCCCCCACTGTGTATGCTTCTCCAAGTTGTCAAACTGATCCTGCAGGAAAGAAGAGAATTTAATGATTAGTGTTGCGAAAATATCGACTCTCCATACAAACCCATTCAAAATGTTGGACACAGTTTCAGTACTCATTTTCTATAGTATTGATGCACCATTAATAGCTGCACTCTCTCATCGTCTCTTCTCTCCGACAGACGAGTTGACACACAAACACGTCAGGGTTTCCGCCAGTGTAATGCAAGACCAGTCTTAACATCGTAGATTCTTTTTTTATGTAATTTTAGGGTGCCATAAGTTACTATTTTAGTTGAAAACACACAAAAACCCTACATTTATATGAATCATATATGCACCAGTGCTTCCCTGTTACTCCAAGCTTACTGTCCCAACTGCTAACTGAGCTGACTGAGCTAACTGAGCTAACTAGCTAACAGCAGCAACAGTAAGCATCAGTTAGTGTTTAGTCTGGTGATATGCTGACCACTTTATAATTTGAGTATGATTTCTCCAACTCTTACAAATTTAAACTAAATTGTGTTATGCAAATATTAAACTCCCTTCAGGAGAAACAGAGTTCAGAGGATGAGTGCGTAACGTTAGCGAGTGTGCAGTCCAGAGAGAGAAAGACAGAGGGTTTAGAATGAGGTTTACAGTAACATTAATGCTATGAAAGTAGAAGCGCAGTGTGTGTAAAGTTTAGGCTCTTTGTGAGTAAGTAAGAGGTGAATAAAAGCTACAGCTCCTCAAGCCAACCTACTTTCTTGCAACTTAGTGATTACCTTGAAGGGGGTCGGCCAGAGGTAATCGTTTTCTTAAGGAAGAAAAAATAAATGTTTCCAAGAAGTACGTTATAGAAAGTCTACTACAGTCATTTTGCCTTGTCAATTGTTTGATATGTCGTGACACCACTAGTACTGATTAAATCATTCAAATGTAAGGAAGACCAATCAATTATAAAGAAAACAGGAGGAGAAGTCAAATGGTTATTAAAGATTACATCAACCTGATGAGTGCATAATATTGTAAGTATTGTAGGACCTGAAACCTGAAAACCTTAATTAAAATATATTGCCAGTTTTAATCAATGTTTATTTCTATACCATCAAGTATCCATCTCAGTGTCTGTAAACAGATTCTTACAAATCATAAAAATTGTCTTCTTTAAATTCACCTCACTATGCCTCATTCGTTGCAGGAATACTGTATTTTCAGCCCCTGATCACACAAAATCATCCGACTCACTCCCACCACCTCAATTAATCTTCAAAGGTGGCACCGCCGGCCTACAACTGATACTGTCCCCTTCAAGATGCAATCATTGTAAGCTAATTTCATCTTAAAGTGAGGTCTAACACAGAGGGTGAGTGCAGCTCATAGTAAAAACAGCCTGCACTACTGATAACCAAACACAGCTGTTGCAGCTGAACTCATTATTCATGATTTGTTCCTGACTTGTGAGGAAAAAGTGAGCCTCTTGTTGGCTGAGGTCACGTCTTGAAATTCAGGGCAAGAGCAAACACACACATACACCCGCCCCATCTGATAATTACTGACGGTCACATGGCTACTTCCGGACAACAGTGTGGGTGTCATATTAAAGATAAACCAAACCTTGGTGTGGCTCCAACAGTCCCCCATCCTCTCCTCTACCATATCTGTAGCCTTTCTGAGTCCAGCTAAAAGTTCCTCTAATAGTTCCACTAAGCATGTGAAGTATCAGCTCGAGGAAGCTCAACTGATCCTCCGAGAAAAAACGTGCGATGTACTCAATGAGTGCTCAAAGCATCTCTGCGCAAATATCATTTATATATCACAGGAAGTGGTTGTGGTGATGAAAAGTTCGAGACTAAGAGCCTACACAGTCTTGCAGCACTTTGAGGCATATGAAAGTACAGCCGACAGAGAACCAGACAATACACTGTTGAAGCTTTGTCATTGAAGTCGGATCATGCCGTATGAAGGGTGATAAATTCTCTCAAACACCTTTGAAGCAGCTTTCGCAAATTAAACGACTCCCAATTGAAGCACTCAAGGACAACAATAGAGAGTACTTTGAGTGCGAGGGACTTTCCAGTCTGCATTGTTTGTCAGTTTCAATGGCCAATCATTCATTAATGAGCCACTCAACAGAAGAATGACAAGATAAAATCCCCCCAAAATTTCTACTGGAATACAGAGTAGATTCCTCAGCCTCATCACTTGCCTTTGTTTTTCTCCCCCAGTTTCTCTGCCCTCACCATATCCAATGTTTTTCTTGTTTCTAACAGACATCTCCCTTTTCATTTAATACCTTAAGAGCACTCTCAGAGCTAAGTGGCAATTAAAGCAATCAAATACTTAATGATCCCTAGAAAGCACCAACCATTCATGGAAGAAAACAGACAAGCACACAGCACTGCAGCCACACCACACATGAACCCTCCTCCAATGCACATAACTCAGATTACCCTTTTTTGCAGGGGCACCATCTTATCCAGTTTGTCTCCACGTGGAATTTGTACCCTTTTGAAATATCCAAATCCAGAAAATGTCCATCCAAGTCCAAAGCAGCACCACAAAAGGCTGAGGTTAGGTTAGAGAAGGCCACCAGACCAATTTTCTAAAAGACATCGCAGGTATCCGAAGCGGAGCAAGAGCGTGCCTTGGTTGGGAACAATGTCCGCTGACCCCACTCCCACGTTGTAACAAAGAAAAATGCACAGTTGCAGCAAGTAATTCCCCGATTGTCTGGAAGAAGAATCCGAAAGAAGAGCAGGGGAGCAACCGATGCAGCACCGGCTCGCTCACACACAAACACACTGTGAATCTGAGGCCGTGGCTGCCCACAGCATTCAGGCTTAATGCTCCATCAGGCGTAAGGTGGAATAAGTGGGATGAGAGAGGATAGTGAGAGAGAGAGCGGAAAAACAGAGAGGAGAGGAGGGGAGGGGGGGTTGAAAGGAGTAGAAATGACAGAAGAGGCGGGATTACATGGGAGGGGATTAGATTTAGGGGGGGACTATCCTGCACTGCTGGGACCTCATGAACTCTTGGAACTCTGCGTTTTACCTTATCTTAAAAATCAAATAGAATATATGATCTGTTATATGATGATTCACTCTGAGCTAATGAATCTTGGCTTTGAAGAGGCAGTTGCTCGAGCTAAATGGAAAAGTCATCAACTAAGCAGCTTCAATAGCAAGAGCAGATTAATAAATTATGAATCGCAGTGAGGCCAGTATCGAAGACAACAACACATTATGTGAAAGTGTGTCAGACGAGAGCACACAGTCTTGTAGCCTCCACGCTCCATTTCATCAACCCTGCGAAACATCCTGTGCATTTCATACGTTTTGTCAATGATGTGGCACAGGCTAGGTCTGAATAATTCATTGAATTATTATCAAAATCGCAATATGGCCAAGTGCGATATCAAAATAAAGTTAAAATGTGAACTGTGTGCTGCAGAGATGATCTGACCTATGAATCTTGTCCTCAGGATGTAAGGAAACAAGTTCAATTGGTACAGACTCCAACAAATGTCACATCATCATGATTTTAATTGACATTTTTCAGGCAAAAAGGGAAATTGTGACGCAAAAAGGATCCTTCTCACTAATCGTGAATCATATCGCAATTGTCGTTTTTCTCGAAATATGAAAGTAGAGCAGATCAACATGCTGGCAGAGAGAGTTAGTCAATCGACAGTAAAGTGACAAGTTTTGATTACTGTTGAAAAATTTGAGAATGTTTTAACCATAATTGCCAGATTATCTGAATATCTTTTAGTTGTGGACTGTTGGTCGGATAAAACAAACCATTTGAATCTGTGTTCACTAACCCTTTCTAACATCTAACAGACTAACTGATTAAGGTTTAACAGACAAAACAATCAGCAGATTAATTAATACGCACTCAAAATGTGTAGATACTCAAATGTAAAGTTGGTTTGTGATCTACCAATATACACCGAAGAAAAAATAAAGAAAGAACAGCTGTGGCATGTGGTTGTCACGCTCATGACGTCAAAATGCTGCAGCTAGGTAGAGCCACGTGGTGTAGAGAGCCAAACATGTCGATGTGGGCAGACATCTCAGCCTTTCTTACCCTCACGTGCGCAGACACAACAGGGTTTTAAAATAGAAAAATGTGATATTATTGGTTATTTTATCTCTGCCATGAGAAGTCCAATTGTCCAATGTAGAGATCGATGTAAAAACAAAATGACTTCCCTGTACAAACTGCAAAGCAGCAGTGTGAATAATAGATGTGACCCCTTTGATCCATTTACCTGACTCTGTCAAATGCAACCACTTTCCTGTTACTTAAACTGACATTTGCACATGCAAATTATAAAGTGTAACGGTTGGCTGAACAATAACTACATTCATATTCAACCCTGCAGAGGAATTTTAGTAAAGCCTCCTCTTATGGCCCCCGAACTGAAGACTAATAACTCCTGCTCCGACTCTTCCGTTCTGTCATCTGCGGCCTCTGACACCTGACCTTGTTGCTGCAGGAGGGGAAAAGTGGGGGATCCCTTCAGGAGACGGACCCACCCCGCTCTGCTTGTTATTTCAGGACACAGTCCCGCTCGCTGTGATGCATGTACTATTGTGGTAGTACAAGAAAGAAAATAAATAAGAGCTGCGTAGCTAAATATTTTATTATTGTCCAGGAAATGGGAAACAGGTTCAAACAGAGAACAAAGGAGACCTTCAACAGTTACTAAATATATGTAGGTTGTACATGTGCTGTAAGAAAACAAACACATGCTTGTTTAAGGCTCAGTCTCCTCCTGACCTCCGACCCCTTTCCAACTGGTGATGGAGATTATGGTGCAGTTTAGTGTATTAGACTGCCAGTTAATCTGAACTAATGCACATTATTTAGCTACCATTACAGATCAGATCACGTGACCTCACCCACACTGAGGGCCCATTGACCTGCATCCCCCACAACACTGAGGTTTTTCTCTTTTCTCTTCTCTACAGCCTGCAATATAAATACCACCTCATTTATTGCACTAAAAGATTTTACTGTGAAACTCATCCGCAGTACATGAAAACAATTAAATATTCATCACTTGCTTTCTGTTCATAGCTTATAGCAAGTGTGAAATACATCTTAAGGCTGTTAGGTCATTTTTGCCACCAAATGCAATGGCTGACTAAAAGACAAAAAAGGTCAAGTCTAATGTAGCTTCCTGTTCTACTTCTTTCAACCACAGAAGGCAGTATTGAGTAGTAACACAACAATTAATGGGAGCAGGTGAATACCAGGAGGGGTTGTAGTGATGATACATTTATTACTTCTGCCAATAAGGTCATATTTTCACCTGTGTCTTTCAGAGAGGGCGTTTTTGACATTTATCAGGGAATAATGCATGGGTCTTGCTGATGCCAATGGTTTCTTTATTACATTGCATTACATTATGCATTCAACATTGACTTCATAATGATATGTTGAAGGAGAAAGCGTAGCTCTCATCTCAAACTCTGTTTACAGGTTGTGAGATGACTGAGGCATGTGGAGGAACTGTTCCGTGACTTGTCCTAAGTACAGATGGGTTTCACGTAATAATGCACCTGTCACCCCAGGAGCAAGTTGGCTCATGATGCAGGAATGCCAATGATACTAAATAAGACTCATTTGAGATGGTCAAAATAAAGGGAACATAATGACATCATGGATGGCGAACTTTAAAAACAGACGGATCCAGTGTGAGGTAACCAGATACAAAGGAAGTGAGCAGCAAAGAGTGTAGAAAACACTTCACAACAATGTTGGTGATAACAGGACTGCACTCTGAACAAAGGCTCCTGGGAACACTTCTCTTTTTATTACAGCCTTGCCACCTCTGCAGAGGTCGCTTTCTTGCTCCGTTGATCACAGCAAAAATCAATACGGCATTAGAAACAAAAGGGATGAAGAAAGGGGAAGCCGTTTCATTTGTCGAATCAGGGAATTTAACAGGAAATTGCTGACTAATACGGTAAAAAAATGTATATGCAGATGTGACTCAGCCGTCGACAAAAAAAGACAAAACGCTTCCATATGCCTAGTGTTTGAAATACAAACATCCAACATGTCCCCTAAAAGACGATGGCAACTGAGAAAAGACAACATTAACACAACATATTTACAACAGCTAGGGCAATAAAGTCTAACTAAACAGAGCTCTCATTCATTTAATTGGCAGCGTAACAGTGTACAGATTTCAAAATGGATGTTAAGGAGGATTTCACCACTGAGTGCACTGTGTTCCTGATTAGTTTCTGCATCGCCTGAAATGAGGTGACCCCAAACGCATAATTGATGGAAATCGCATGTGTGGCTTTACTTTCATAATCGGGTTAATCTAACTGTTAACCTCCAAACATCTAAAATCAAAATCCAGTCAGAGCAAAGTTTTATGCATCAACCGAACCACGGAACTGATGCAGTCGCATGACTCAAGTCCTGCCTAACACACACACACACACAAAAAAAATTTTTGCTTGTGCATGGAGCTTTCAAGTTGTGTCACTGGTTTCTATATGAAGTCTAGTCCCCTGACAGGAAACCTGTTGAGCCAAAGAAAAGCAGATGTCACAGCAGAGTAGGGGGATGGCTGAGGGGACAGATGTTCTGCTGGAAGGAGGACAATGGGACAAGAGGCGTATAGATGCTTTTGTCTTTTTTTTTGTAATGGTTGAGCAAGGACAGTAGGTTGAGTTTGATGTGCTGCAAACATTTCACACTAACTGAAGCCTCCTGTACCTCACTGCCCCATGTAGAGTACAGCTGCGTGATTAGATTAGTTATCAACTATTAAATTAATCACCAACTACTTTGATTATTTGAGGTGTCTTAAATGTGATTATTTTCTGGTTTCTTTACGCTTCTATATCATTAAACTGAATATCTTTGGGTTGTGGACGAAACAGGAGGAGGCGTTGACATTTATCACCATTTTCTGACATTTTATAGACCACACATCTAAAAAGTTAATCAATAAAAACAGATTAATGACAATAAATAAGCTGTCATGGTCCTGTTATTTCTACTTCATTTACATTTTATCTGTCTTTTTCCTGTGTTCTTGCACTCGTCCCCAGCCTGCTTTCACTCCACACCTGTCTTGCTTCTTCTTCATTAGCCCAGACCTGCTCCCAGTGTTCCACCTGTACCTCATCCACACGTTAGTTTAATTTGTATTTAATTCCAGTCTTTGTCTAGTCATCTGTTGTGTTTTCCCATTCCTGATGTGCCCTTGTGTTTGCCTGTTCCTTGTGTATCCGTGATTCTGAATAAAATGTAATTCACTGCACTTCCTGCCTGCCATCTCCTGCATTTGGGTCTACCTTCGCTGCTCGGCGTGATACAAGCATTAGTTGCAGTCCTAAATGACAGACCCTCACCTGACTGGAGGCCATATACATGAATTGTTTGAGATTGGAGAAAAATAGTTGTGTCATAAATGGTGACAGAAGGCGTCATATAAATATGATTGGAGGGATTGTTCCAATGCCGAAACCAACATCGGAAATGCCTCTTATACTGCCAAAAACGCCGGATTCGTTATTGTAACCTCTTATGATTAGTAAAAAAAGATGTGCCTCTTGTCTATAAGGACCATTACGGTAAACATGAAGGAGTTATTTCAGGAGCCTCATTAGCTGACAAACCCTGCGCTGCAGTGAGAATCAGAATGGAAGAAACTGCATTCATCCAGAAGTGTTCATTAGTCTGTGAGCATCCTGCCAATTCAAATAATAAACAAACAGCCCGATTGTTCGCTCAAAAGTAGCCCTACCCCACCGAATAAAGCAGGCAGAAAATGTCTGAAGCTCTGGAGTTGATCTTCTGGTAAAGCTTTAAACACTGCTTCTTGCTGACCACAGGAGAGAAGACACACCAAATCAACTGTTGTCAATGCAGCGCTTCACTGTGTCTGGCGACAGTGGGCGTCCAGCAGCAAGGACAAATATTTGGGGGGAGATGCCAAACCCTCTTTCCAACACACACCGCGCTTTGTACGGGGAAGCGGGGCGGAACAATGCCTCCATAGCCCGGTGTAACCCTAGTGTCAGAATAGAGTCGCAGGAAGACTGGACAGTGGACTGAAACATACAAACACGCTCGTGCACACACACACAAACAAAGACTGACGATCATGTGCTTGACTGCTGAATTAATAGTTTCCCTTGGCTCTCTCTCTTCGGGTTATTAAAGGTTGAGAAGGGTTTATCAGCCCCCAGCCCACCCACCCTCAATGAGGATTTAACACATGAATAGAGACAAATAATCTCTTCATGTGAGAGGCTCTGATGATTTCCACTAGTGTCAAAATAGGCTCTTGTCTCAGGCTAATTAAGAACTGGTACAGGCAAATTAGGCTAATAATGTAACTGCAGAGACGCTTTCACCAACATTATTTAACACCACCTGCCTGGCATGGTGTAGGATGATACCTCTATGCAAAATATTTCTCTGACGGAACAAAACATGCCCACAGGAAATGTACAGACTAACACGCACGGACTTTTTACAGAATATGAGCAGCTGTTTGGCACAGTGAGTGACCTTATGTGTAAGAGCTCTTGTTTGCATGCCATGTAGGTATTTATAGAAACAAACGCCTCTGCTGGTCTGAAATTTAAGAATGTGTGTTGGCGTTTGCACACGTGTATCATGCCTCTGTGCTCATAAAACATGTCTTCAGTGTGGCTGCCTGCATGCAGCACCAGAATCATATATGAGTGGTCTGTTAACTGGATAAAAAATACCCAACCTTATTGCAGCAGTTAGGCAACAGGAAATTGCTGTCACTTGTGAGTCATAGTAACTGGAAGGGTGGATCAAGCTGGCATCTAACAAGTTTTCATTTTACAATTTTCTTGTCATGTTCAGTGTCAGTCAATTACTGGCTTCAGCCATTTTTCAAGCAAATATGTCAAACATTTGCTTGTTTCTAGCTTCTAAAATGTGAGGATTTGCTGCTCTTCTTTGTCGTTTATGAAAGCAAATGAGAAATTGTGAGAAGGATCAGCCTAAATTTTTTCTAATCAAACTTTCAATTAAAAACTAAAATAGTATTAAAATATGCTCTAATCACTTGCCTGAAATGTATTTTATGTTGTATCACAGATCGCATACACATCAAAGAATCTTAAATACATTTTCAAAAATCATAAGGTCTGCAGTATTTACACATCCAATTTAACTTGTTTTTCTGGGAAATACAATATGCAAGCCATGCCTTCACCCATGTGACAGGCTTACGCAATTCAAAATAAATCAGGAAACCATTATAGGACAGCTTTTCAAGTAATTCAAGTGAGGATATTCATAATTATCACAATAACGAAAATGCATGACCATCAACCGATCAACTCGTCCCATCCCTAGTCTGAATGTGAAAAATAATCCTCATTTCTGCTCACTTACAGCACTTGTCATCCTCATCTGCAGAAGCACCTGCAGATACTCTTCATAAGGACTCATCTGGTCCTCTTCCTTTTGCTCTTCTTTTTCCGATTTCACAGAACGAACACTGTCCAGGAAAACGAAAAACTCACTCCTTCGGCGCAACATGGTAACTGTCTTTGTGCGACAACAAAGGAGAAAAATGCTCCAGACGAAGTTAATCCATCTCAGAGGAGTAAAGCACGACAGAAGTGGTGGTCAAGCAGAGCCGACTTAACAGATTTAAGATCCAGCATATAGTCATGCAAAGATTGATCCAAACGCATCATATATCCTGATAATCCAGGAACATATTCATCAATCGAAGTGCACCAGATGCAGGCAGAACTAAAAGTATACTGAGAGTGAACAACAGAAATGTTGTTCCCGTCACAGAACTTGATTAAATGACGCTGTAATTAATCTGATTACTACACCTCCCGTCTAACTACCTTAACCACCCAATAGGACGCAGCTGTTTTGTGGATTAATCCTGCTAGGCCAGTAAAGACACTTCAGCCATTGTTCTTGTTGAGCTGTTTTTGTTCTTTTTGGCGGATAAAGCTCTTAAACTCTTATATAACACATTCCCTGGAATTAGGGGCAACTTTGAATCTAAGATTATGGCCAATACGAGAGAACCGCCATGACACTTCATATACTGAACTGTTACAACATAACAAGCTGATGGCATCTATGTCATCTCATATTCTAAGCTAAATATTAAAAATATCCAACCAGAAATTTCCACCTCCTCCCTCGAAAGCCACCTCCTCCCAAACACATGAACTTGCACCACCTGACTACAATGACATGCCCATAGCTCTCGCTGGCCAGCTGCAAGATTAGCACATAGTTTGCTACGTTCAACAGGCTCATTCAAGTTTTCTATTCGAATAAATACACGAACAGCTGTCAAATGCCGCATTCAAGTTAGTCATCACATGCATCAGTCTGAAATGGCAACTCGGACTGGAAGTTTCTGCTCTTTGCTGAGGTTAAGTGCTCTGTGGTCGTCGCTGAACAATTCTATTGCTGTCGGAGCTGCTCTGTTCTTCGTGCTTCTGAACGACATGTTCAAGGACCGTGTACTGTGAGGGCAGTACATCGATATCATCGCTAACCTTATCCAACTAAGGCTACCTCATGTCTCATTCACATGTCAGAAAACACCCAACATTATCCTAATCAATGTAAACAGCGAACAGGGCTATTCTTAGTACCCATGTTATTACTGTGGAATTTTAGTCTCACTTTCTCTGCTATTTCTGTACACATATGCAGAGGAGAGGTGAAGTGAAGGTAACATAACTCAAGCTGACATAAACTTGTTACTGTGCAATGCAATAAAAGCTTTCCAACAAGAGTTAATTATTTATGTAATCCACATAGACCATCGTTTTATCGCCTAATGGGCCTAATATAATATGACATAATGAGTTTTTAAAACTTCCAAATAGCAATATCAGTATCAGCCGCAAAAATCCATTATCAGTCTTGCTTCGCCATGGTCTTGCTGCCCGGTAGGTAAACTGTAAGACATGGCATCAAACGTGTTAAGCGGCAGAAATGGTGGGTTACCACTTCAGTGTTGCTGTAAATGACACCCCTGCTCAGCTGTCCACTAATACTATAGATGCTTTACATGGCTCAGGTGAATCTCTTGCCCAGGCGCTCGAGCTATGTGCTGCCATGACACGTCTCATGTAGACTCTTTTTCCACTGGAGACAACCATGATTTGAACATAACCACACAGTCTCTCACAGAGGGTCCAATGATTACAAGACTTCCCTGCCAATAGGTGTCAGTCTTTGAATTTAATCATACTGTCGCTGCTGTGGAACCTGGCATTGAGGCAAAAAACTAACCAACAAAAAAAACAGCAATAGCTTATAATTAAGTCTGCTGGCAAACATGATGGTAGTAAATGAGAGACTAGATTAAACATATTTGTGTTTTATGTGTTTTACACTTATACCCGACTATCAGTCTGACAGCTTACAGTTTCAGTTCATAAATAGATCTGTGTGACACGCTGCCTCAGTGTCATGTAAGGCTTCTCTTCTTGCGCATGCTCCTCACTCACTACAGCAACAAGTTAATAACTTCTAGCTTCAAATAACAAGAGTCAAATCTCTCCCTTGAGGATCAAATCCTACTGAAGTAAGACTGTGTGCCGGCCCATTTGTCCTTTGAGTCTTAGATCACTTGTTTTCCTCTCCAGGTAAACTTGCTTGCTTGTTGCCTAAGTAACAACTTATTCAACTTGCAGAGAGGTCTTATAAGACATGATAAAAGTCAGAGAGGCAAGAATGGATAGTACAGCCGATTAGCAGGGTTGCTAATCTAAACCAGTGCTGCTGTGGTTTAAGGCATGAGTTTCCTCAGATGGATGTTTAATTTCAACAGACTGTTGGGCAAATGTATGTAAACTCCCTCACTCACATTTGCAGAAGAATTAGTGACTGTTAATGACATAATTTGTTGAAAACACTTTAGCAACATTTTACCACAAATGAAAGCCAGAGAGGCTCTAGCGATGGAAGATATTATGTCGGATTTCGTAGTACATCTCCTCTTACACCACACACAGAGTTTGAGTCCCTCAGCTACTTTTGCTCTACTGGATAAAAAGCCGACATTGTAACCTGCTAACAGCCCAAAATGACTCTAAGGCCATAGCTTTAATCTCTCTTGTAAATACTACAAGGTTTTATGCTGATGCTAGAATATTTTACAATCCTTTGTGAGAGGGGAAGGCCTCACAGGACCTGGACTACAGAAGTACTTTCAATTTATCATCAACATGAGATGAAATCTCTAGGTGGTCCTGTTTTTATGGCTGGCATCACTAACAGTTTTTCAGACAAGTTCTCTGAATTCTGTGGCAACACTTTCACTCCACCCTGTCTCATCTCAGGATATGATTAAAGACGGCACAACTTCTACTCATCTGGGAAAGACTCAGATCTCTAACACCTACTCTGGGAGACATGGAAATGTATTAGGTTTGCAAGGAAGACAGTCTTTGCTATTGAATGAAGCCAGACCACGCCAGAGGAAGTGATAGATATAATTTCAAAGGCCATTTATTGCCAAAACCATTTTACTAATACAATCAAAGATCTCCACCCCGTCTGTCTGGCATTATGAGCATGAGTTAATGTCCACACGCCCCACATTGCCTCGTCATAAACTGGAATGGCACTCAGTAGAGTGCATACCTCCGCCCACCCCCTTAATAATAAAGCCTAACCCAATATCAAATTAACATATTTAAATCCACATCATCCATCCAAGTTTCATGGAAATACATTCAGTAGTTTTGTGTAATAATGCTGATAAACAAACTAACCAATCAACCAACAAACAAACCTCTTTGACGGTGGTAGTAACTCCTTTATAAAGCAAGATATTCCAGCTAACAGAAGTTTTAATACAGCATCCTGTAGATTCAAGAGCAGTAACAGACCACAATGATGTACTATCTTGCCAGGAGCCCTTCTCAAGCCCACACAGCCTCTCAATAATCAGAAAAATGTGAGGTTAATTCTTCCACAGTAAAATGGAAAATCTAGGCTGAGAAGCACTAAACAACCGTTAAAAAAAACAGCTTTATTCTTAAGTAAGACACGTGATTGCACCCATTAACATCTGCCCAACAAAGGCAATTACAGGACAGGGGAAAGCCAGTGAGTCAGTATGATGAAAGCAGAGAGAAGAAAGGAAAAACAGAGCAAATTAGGAAATGTAAAACAAGGCATGAGTGGGCTGCAGTGAAAGCTGGATCTCCAGCAGTTAGAATAATTTCAAGCAGTGGGAGACAAATGTGTGGTAACTGCATGGTTGCACGAGCCAGTTTTCATTATGGCTTTGTATCATTTAACATTAAGCAGCCATAAAAATATCTCCTAAAAAAGGTTCACATGGTACAGACCATGTTCGCTGACCACATCTGGTATCATTTAACAACGAAGAAGCAAAAGAACAGACCGCTATCTGTCAGAGAACCACTGTTTCTTGGCCTCAGAGACGTCCCCCTTACTACATGATCACAAAAGAGGACAGATGGGGAACTGAGATAACAGAGACAATAAAATTTACAGTAGCATCTTCAGCACACACACACACGCATGTGATGTGTGTGTGCAAGCTAACTGTAGCAAACATCTGTGCTGTCACATCCAGGTGCTCTTCAGGGAAAATAAACCTGCAGAGAAATCTGCATGAATGAAACTAGAGGAACATATATTTTATCTTTAAAAACAAGAATGTTGTTTATGAGTAGTTTTTTTACAGAAAGAGACAGGTTTATTTCAAACGAAAAAAGGTTTCTTATTGTCTTTTGTTATATGTGTAATATGTGGCTGCAACTAACTAACTAACTCATTGACAGTTGAGTCTAGAAAATGTCACATTGCTGTTTTTGTCCAACCAGCAACCTAAAACCCTCATTCACTATGATGAATGATAAAGAAAGGCATCAAATCCTAACATTTAAGAAGTTGGAACCAGAAAATGTTTGACATTTATGCTGGAAAAGTAACATAAACACTTATCAGAATTGACTAATCGACTTCTTTCTTTCTTAAGGTTTAGTTAAAGGTTATATAAAGAAAATGTCAAATCTGTTATTATTTCATTGTATCAATTGTCCTTTCTGTGTGCATGCTATCACTGATATTGCTACCTATAAGCTAGATGTGTTTAGCTTAAGATGAGGTACATTTATGCCTAAAAGCATAGGTAGTTCATGGAGACGTTGCAGGGAAAAAGAGGCTGTTGCCCTTTCTGCACCATAATTCACCTTGAATAGTCGTAAAACAGCTAACAGAGCAGACAATCTCCCTCGCTAGTGTTTCTCTGTCGAGGGAAACTCAATGCTGTCAGAGCCGCAGAACAAACGACACTTACAATATGTAGTACAATATAGTCGTAATTAGGAGGACATGGACATGGGTTTGGGGCTCAGGTGACAATATGTCAGAGCTCATGTGATTGAGACCCAACGGGGGTATAATTTCCACTGTCACAGCAATGATTGAAGGTCGACTTTACAAATAACAGAAGAGGCGATGACTCAAGATTAGAGGCTGCAACAGTCTGTGGTGGGAAGCATTGAGTCACCTTTTCATGGACAAGATGACAAAAAAGCTTCGTCCTTTCAGCTATTCAGCTCTGAAGAAATGAAAGAAACACTTGTGGTCAGAACACGCCCAAGACAGAATATCTAAATCAATTGTTTACTGAGTATGAAACATAAAAAATGGAAAGAATCATTTCAAAACCCAAAGGTATTCAGTATACTATCATGATAAAATAGTATCAGTATGGAGTGCCTGTTAGTATAGGTTCCGTTTGAATACCCTCTCACCTACCCCCCTCGTCCTCCTTTATTTCTGCCTCTCACTCCCCAGGGGGCAGTCTGGGGCCTACAGATCCAATGTGGATCCATTCATCACTATTTTACTGTCAGGCAGGCTCAATGAATGAGGTGTAGAGAAAATGGGCTTTGGGTGATATCACTGAGTCAGCAGGTGGGTGGCAATGAGTGGAAGACTTAATGGGGGGTTGCAGGGGTGTCAGTCTGGTAAGGGTTTCAGTCACTGACCCCCCCTGACTCCAGCACACTGACAGAAGGAAACAGACTGGCTCAAGTTTCAATCCTGGAAGTGGCCCTGAATGTCAAGTGAGCAGCAGGGGATGAGGCTGCTGGGCCCTGGGGGAGTCTGAGCTGAGACGAGATACAACAGCAGAAAACACTGAGGAAATCTCAGTCTAGGCCTAACACCAGGCTGTTTCATGCACTACCAGGAGATCAGACCTGATATGTAACTGCTGTACATGCATGACTGGAATCCACACAAACAAGACCACAAGGGTTTGATTTAACTTTTCTGTCTGTGCCCCTTGGGCAGAGTCTAGAGCACCTCATAATGACAAGAAAGAAACAAGTTCCTCTACAGACAATACCACTTTCCCTTCTCAATTACAGTAGGGCGATGGCCAATAGATAGGTGCTAATGTGCCTACAATTACAAATACAACACAAACTAGAGCAAGCATCTCTCAAGCTGTCCCCTATGGCAAAACAAGTACAGATAATCAGGTCTCAACTGACAGTGAACAAAGTAACATACCATTTGGTACGTTACTTTCACAGTCACGAACCACACATGGGCCAACTTGCTAACTATTCTAAAGACCACTGCATAGTTCAACTCACCTTAAGTTGCTGCTCTTTGAGTAGAGTTTCTACCTTGTCCATATCGCCTCATCAATAAGTTGTGTGCAAGAAAATTATGCTTTTATATTCCACCACCTACAGAGATCCACGTAAACTCCTACGTTGAACTAGGTGTAACATAGCTTGCATCCGTTTCCAAAACTGACCACACAAGAAGTGAAACATTCCAGGCGTGTCATAGTGAGAAAGAGTGGGGTCAACTTCTTTTTAGCTGTGACCAACAACGCTGTCAGTTGGTGAGAGAGAGAGAGATAATATATCTATATAGATATATCCATATATATCGCTTTCCTTTGATATTTCAATCAAAACATGCAACGCTCTCCTGACAATCTGATTTACATGCCACTACTTACTGACTCCTTGTGGTGTAGTAAACTTAATTTACACAAATTGAAAAGATTTTAGTGAGGAAGAGTTTAAAAATAGACAAAAACAAGTTACAGTCACTATATTTGCAAAAGAAGTCATTCCAACTCCTCATTGGTGGGTCAAGGAAAATTTCCCTACCCTTTGGTGACCACAGTTTTCACCCTAGGAGGCTGAAATTTCTGTTTAAGTAAAGGCGTGTGGCAAAGAGGGGTTTGGCTACAGGAGTGGCCTATCGGAAGGCACTTAGATTCCAAATAAAATGGATTCGCTAACTTGCAAAAAGATTTGGTCAAAAGATTGAGCCAAAGGACAGCTGATTAACTATTTGGGCCAATTTGCAAAAAGGGGGTGTGGCAGTGGAAGTGTCCTAACAAAAGGGAACGTAACTTTTAAATGGGTTCATGTAGCAAGGCAAAACCAGTTAAGTGTCTGTGAGGTTGTCTGTTAGTGTGAATGCATCAACATGTGAATGCATGCATACCTTGCCTAATATAACAATGGTAAATATTGCATCTTTCAAGGAAGGTTACAAGTTTGCCTCTTTAAAATCTGTATGTGTGGAAATTGGGTGTTTACATCACAAGTAGTCATGAAATGACAGATTGCTGATTCTTTATTTTGCCCCCTCCCAGGCATATCTGAAGTCACAGTTATTGCAAATTCATGCTTCTACAATTTAAAGCTACAATGCACATCTGATATACAGTCTGTGAAAGTTATGTATGTAGTATAATTACCACGAATCTGTTTCGATCTGAGAAGGTACCTCTAAACCTGGTAAGTGTCACTTCTGCTGCTTAGAGTTCCAGCTTGTAACACCTGAGCCCCAAGAGGAAATACATCAGAGATGTTGCGGTCTTCAGCCTACTTGATTACAGCCACTATTTAGGGTGTAATGCCTCTATAGTTAGTTGTAAAATATCACTCATGATTTTCTTTTTTTTCTGACCCCTGCTACACTGAGAAACAGTCCTATGTTTTACCACAGTTGACTTCCTTCTTCCTTGGTAGCGTTTGTACATCATGCTTCTCTTTGAAGGGTTTGGGGTCCTTATTATGCATGCTTGTTAAAGCATACTGATTAATTTAGTTCATTTTCTGCTTGGACAAAAAGAAGAAAACTGCCATTTCCATCCTTGGAGTACGCTAGAACAAAATACAGTGTGGTTTAATAAGAAAACCATTTGCAGGTTAATGGAGGATGTTTTTGTAACATTTTTGTAGGTAATGCCACAAGGCCAGACTAGTGATGGACATAATTTTCATGGCAGCAAACATTCTTACTAGAGCCTGTCTTTATGTGGAAGGTGAAGACTATAATCAGTGCTATGATGTTGCACCAAAGGCATTCAACATTTTGGAGTCTACCAACCACCTGTGGTGCTTTACTCATGGTGACTCACAAACCCTAAACAACAGCCATCATAGCCACAACCCACCCAACATTCACAATTTCTACTCAAGTAAACTACTTTGATGAACGTAATTGCATTCAGAACACTTGCACAACCTCAGCGGAGCAGTGTACGTGACAGGTTGAGAAACCCAACTCGACTGTGACTTCACTTCCTGAAATATCATTTACTTTCCTGTTCACAACGAGGAACAACAGGATGTGCATGATAAAATGCGTGGCTCATGTGGTGTCTCATCCTTCATCTGTCATGTTGCACCATCCAATTTTTGAAGCTAACCTCAAAGAAAGGGATCATAAATGCAGAAAATTTAATTTCGGATTTCTCAAAGCTCATGACTAGAGCTGCAATGATAAGTCTATTTAATGAGTTGATCTACAGAAAACTAAACTCTTAATCGGTTCAGACATTTACCAAGCAAAGAATTACTAACATCCTGCCCTTGCTCTACATGAAAGTGTGGGTGCTGCCACAGTAACAGTGCTGGTGTCACTCTATGTTTCAGTGTCTGGTCTAGTTTGGCGCGACAAAAAATAAGCCGTGTGCATTCTCCAATGGCAACAGCCACCTGTAGAGTACTGCTGTGCTGTCTGCTGCCCTGTTGCAGCGACTAAGATTATAGGAACAAGTGTCTGGATTCCATTCAGCCAGCATCTGGTTGTAATACATTATTCTCTGCAAAAGCTCAGTCTCTGTTTAAAAAACTTTTCGAATGTTTTCCAGACTCAAAGTACACATGAATACCTTGAGGCTTTGTTCGCTTCGCATGACTACCTGGGTAGGAGTGCTTCTCGGTCAAGCATTGCAGTAGTAAAGCAAAAATACACTGACATCACCGGGAAAATGCAAAGAATGTGGGGTACTGCTAGTTTTCTTGGTGAACTTTGGACCAGGTAAATTACTGGAGAATTCACGAGTGCCTCCCTCCACCTCCTTTTTTTCTTGGAAAGGAAAACACATCCATGATTTAACTATCTCCAGACCCCTTTTGCTGCTCAGTAGAAAAGGAAAAAAGATCCAATTCATAATATTGACATTTCTATAACTGCAGCTTTACTAGGGAAAGAAAGTGCCCCATGCTGCAAGTATTGTGATCAGGTGTTGTGAATTATTGATGGCCTACAGGTCAAAATTGAGTTGTTGTCGTTGTACACCGCAAAGGTTGCAACGTCAGTTTAAGTCAATAAAACGTGACCCTTCCTGCAGGTTCAAATGGAAGCGGCTCCATGTAGTAACTTGCAAGCACACACTTGTGCATGTTTGCACTGAGACTTAAGTGCACATGTACTGAAAACATACCATCAGAATCCTGTAACAACAAGCCAGCACCTCTGCCATGTAATAGTGTCAGCACGCTGACAGCAGAATGACTGCTTTTCCAGTGGATCATTTCCACAACAAACTAACAACACGAGCCACTGAAACAAAACCCAGACAACAGGAATTCCTCTCACCGCAACTGCTTATTATCAGGTTGTACAAATAGTTTGACACAGTCCTGTAATCGGCTTTATACCAATGGTGTAGTTTACAACACATCGCCAAGTGTGAGAGAAGCTCAGTGTCTGAATATGGGAAAATACCACTGATAAAGCAGCTTGCCTGATAAGGGATACTGGCAGGATCATCACTCCTTAAAAGTGAATTTAAGTGGGATGAAAAGTGACATCACTGCACAGGAATTTATTGTAGTAAGGTCACTGGGCCTCGACTGTGTCCTCTGTTGTTGCTCACATGGGAGTGATGAATCAAAGCCTTGATGTTAATAACATTAACCTTACATACTTTATATCTTCTTAATCCAATTAACAAGATATAAGTTCATCTGATGTCCCCCTGTGACTTTGTGACTAAAACTGTGGAAGCTCCAGTGAAATGCAGTTTTCAAATCTAAACTCGACTTACCTGACAGATACATCTAAACTGCTACTTTAAACTGTACAATCAGGGCCAGATTGATACTGGATTTTTGTGCACAGTGCCATTGACTGGGGGGGAAAAAAATCAAGGAGGCGGGACATGTTGTCCAAAATGACATCAGAGCGCAGAAGCACTGAACTTCAAGGGGAATTTAAGAATGGTGCATGTTTTACTGCAATATAGTCAGTCACTTTAAAATACTTTAGTATTTTCACAGCTCACAACTTCTTAATCTGACTTCTACTACTTCTTCCTGATCTGTACATCTCACTGGTTCCAAATATATGTTATCAATCTCCTTGAATACAAATAATCAGTGTCGGCCCTGAAATACCACAAGAAGTGTTTTTACTTTTAATACCTTGTAGAGCCCAAACCATACTATTAATGGGGTCAATGTCGACACATATATTAGGAGTTATAAAATTACAATATCAAAATTGGCTGATAGACGCACAATCCCTTAAAATGACAAATGAAACAAAAAAGTAGGTATATTTTACAATTTGACAATAAAGCTATTATCTACAATGACTCCACTGCAGTAAACTTAATGGGAATTGAACAATCATAACTTCACTTTTTCTGAATTATAATCCCTTATAACATAAATTTCCATATCCACGCATGTCAGGTAACATATAGGATTAATCAATATACCTGCGATTGGAAAATATCAGCCACTTACATCGGCTAACCGATAAATCGGTCAGGCTCTAACTTAAAGTGCATTTAGCTGATAACACCTTCACTGCACTTTAACTTGAAAATACTTGAGTGCTTTTCCACTGTGGTGGTACATGTAATTGATCTGACTTCGGCTTCTTCTACATTTCATTGACTGTGATTAAAATTGAACATCATAAATGATTTTTGCCTCACGATGATGGAGTAAAAATAATAATTAGCAAGCTGTTAAGTGTGGTTAACCAGCCACTGCTCATCTGTGCGCACACCAGCGCTTCAGTCTCCTCTCAGTGCAGATAAATAAAAGAGAACTCGTCCTCATCTACTTCCTCCACTGGACGTCCTTGTTTCACATTTTATGTGAAGCCACGACGTTTATTTAACATGACATACACAACATACATACTCGACAAACAGATGTGCTGTATTTGTGAGGGGGTGTGTGCGAAACGTGGTTAGAACGCTCGAATGTGACACGTTAATGGACGGTTAGCTAGCTAACAACCGTCACGTACAGAATTCCAGGGCAAACGTACATCACAGTGTACATGACGGGTGAACAACACTGGGAACATATACACACACACAGACACAGAAAGAGAGAGAGAGGAGGAATAATGCAGCACTGGCGGTTATTAGCACCACAAATTAGTTGGCTAACGTCGCAAGGAGGCTGAACAGCCGCAGAGCAGAGCGGAGCAGCGGGGCACGAAACGACGTTGTTTTAGCGGCAAAACACGGAGCCGGAGCCGCCGCGTCTCATCCGAGCTAATTTCATCCGAGGACCGTTATTTCCACACGGGGCGACACAAGTGCACCGACTACTCACCCATAGCTCTGACCCCCAGCTCATGGTTCCAGTACGATGTCCTCGGAATAATCCACAACTGATGTGTTTTTCAGCTCACACACAGCGGGCAGGAGACGTGATTGTGTTTGTTTGGGTTTTTTTTTTTTCCTCTCTCTCTTCCCCCCCCCTCCAGCCTCTCTTCTCTCTTTGCAGTCCGCCTGTCACACGAGAATGGAAAAAAAAGAAAAGAGAAACAGGGATCCTCCTATCTGAGCTTGGCTAAACACTCGTGTTTTCTCAGCGCCTCATCCTGTCTGTCTCATACAAGATGGCCAGGAGCTGCAGCAGTGTAATCTTCAAACGGGGGGAGTCTCGCGGGCGGCGGGCACGCGCGTTCGACCCGATGACAGCTGCGAGCGAGCGCGCGCACTTACGCCATAAGAGAAGAAGAAGAAGAAGAAGAAAAAAGAAGAAGAAGAAGCGTGGCGGGGGGTGATTCTCTGCAGGGGTGTCCAATAAAGCCTTTACAAATACTGACTCCCTCACTGCTGGTGGTGTTGCATTTGAGCTGAAATGCAGAGGGAACATGGTGGAGGTGGTGGTGGTGGTGGTGGAGGGGGGAGGGGGTTCAGAAAGGTCACCACCCATGGCAGATGTTTCATTGAATACCCCCAGAGGCTTTAATGCTAACTTCTGGGCAGCCAACCCTACTTTCTCCTGCCTTTCTTTCTCCCTCCCTCTCCTTGATAACATGCAGGCTTTTGACAACACCCCAGATTTACTTAAGTTCACCCAAACAAAACCAAAAAAAATGGAAATTTCAGTTTTGTAGTCCACAAATCACTTCTGCAGCTTCAAAGCTAAAACTGTGTTGCAGCAACAGCTGAAGTCCATGGGGACAACAAAAAGAATCTTAAAATGTCTCCATGCAACTTGTCCAGGGAAATCTACGGAAGCCCTGAGATCCAAAAATGATTTAAAAAGACAGGGTCAAGCTCCTGCACCTACATCAAATGCATGCTAATGCTTATAGCTCACAAGCTACAGTGAAAGGTTTCAGGGTCAATTTTGAGTCTCGGGGCTTCCGTAGACTCGGATTATGCTTGCCGAGCTGTTTGGAGACATTTCCTGATTTGTTTTTCAGATGTCTTTTTAATCTAAAACAAGTCCCCATCTGCTTCAGCTGGTTAGGAGAATGCTGCGTTGAAACGAAGGTCGAGAAAACTTCTTCAAACTTTCCATCTGCATGCCAATGAGCTGCCTAAATAATGAACAAACTTTCATTTTGGGGTGGATTGTCCCTTTAACATTTCTTCTACAACAGCACTTCACATGCATCCAGGGGCAAAAATCTATTTATCGATTATCTATCGGCGTCATAGACTGTAGATTTAGTCTGGAAAACAAACAACTGGATATTGTGTGTGTACGTTGTAGTGTGTAAAAGTTGTTTTAGTCTGTTCATGTTCATGGTCTCCTTTTTAAAAAAGAGATTTTAAGCTCAGCAAGACCTTTACCTGGTTAAATACAGAAAAATAAAAATTGAAATGAGATGTTCAGTAGTCAAGTCGCATGTATTCATAGAGCGTGTGTAAACAACTGCTGACAAAAGTAATGCAAACAAGAATAAGTAGGTAAATATCTGCAGTAGACACAATTAAAGGAATTAAACATATGAATTCATTATACAGGGCAGGGAAAAACAATTGATATGAAGATTAAAAAAAAACATCAATACACTGTATTTATACTGGCCTACATCTCACCCAGACATAAAAAAAAAAAATCGCCATATGAAGAGTTATCAATATCATGCTTTTCATTGAGATTCACTGCGTGAATTATTACATAAGCATTACATCTAATATCTTCCTGTTTCGCTTGAAATTAGGTGATTCATTGTATTTGTACAACAGCACTACCATCTAGTGGTGGGAAATGTTTACAGAGAGATGCAGAGAGGTAAAGGCTGTTCAGTGATGACTTACCAAAATAAATGTTGACTGTTCTCAAAGCAAACATGTGTGCTTGTCTAAGACAGGTGTGGTGAATCATATTAGTTATGTGGTTCTTCTCTTCATGCATGTCAAAGGTCCTGTAATTTTGCACATCTTACTGAAACACTTTCTCTAGGTACATCTGGTGCTTCTTCTACTGCGAGAAATCATATTACCTACTGTAAGAAAAGGTCCATAGTCAACTATTGCGTAAAAGATTACTGATTTAATTGGTCGGTGTGATTTAAAAATGTAAGTGGTTTAAAATAAGATATCAATATGATAGCTGATGCCAAATGTATAAATTGGAGACAGCTAGATGTACCTTTTTTTATTACATTTCTTTGAAGAATTTTTGCCCAGCACCACTGCAAAGCCTCAAAATAGAATAAACCTCTGTTATTTTTGTTGAATATAACGGGAATCTAGTAAAAAGTATGCTGTTTTGGTCATAATTACTAAGTAGAAACCAAACCATTCAAGGTGTGCGTGCGGTTTCTCCACAGCTCAGTGTTGCACTGGACTCAAACATAACACAGAGGATCAATGTTTTACTTTTAAATCTAATGTACAGTGAATCACATTTACTGAATTTTAGTCTTCTGTATCTTTCCATTTGTTTGTTTGTATACACTGCAGTTGTATTTACAGTCAAATGAAGATTTTATTTTATTTATTTTATTCTGTCTTTAGTTTACTATTGTGTAGTAATATTACTGAAATAAAAGTAAGTAAGTGATCAATTTGGGTGTCATAACAGCTCCTAGTTTGTGTGTTTTTCAGTTAAGATAAAAGGGAAATGTTTGGATTGCTCCTTTAAAGGGCAACTCCAACAATTTTATATATTAAAGTGTGTTATCAGGTCTTGGAGAGTACTACAGCATTTGTGAAAAAAGTAGTATAAAGTCTTTTTCAGCTACGAAAGGAACCTACGTGTAATCTGAAAAAAATGCCTCCAGTTATGTCACTCAGTGGCTAAGTTGCATTGTGGGTAATGCAGTCCACTGGGCTAGTGTTGCACTCCTAAAACACTGTTGGATTCATTATGTACAGTTTAAAAACATTTGATCAAAATCGATAATGCAGAAACATAGATATCACCTTCTTTATTCCACACATTCTTCTTCCCTGCCTACATCACCCAGAATGCATCTCTGACATCATAGGAGGCAACTATACAACTCGGATTATGGCAAGTTTAAAAACAAATGATGGAAAACGATACATCAGAGTCACAGATATCGCCTTTTTTATTCCAAGCATTCTTCTTCCTTTTCAAAACCTGGTGCCTACATTACCCACAATGCAACTTAGCCACCGAACATCACTGGAGGACGTTTATCAGATTTCATGCAGCTTCATCTGGAGCCAAAAAAAGGCTTTCTACTACTTTTTTCATTTATGCAGTAGAACTCCCCAAGACCTGTGAACATACGTTAAAGTGTAAAATTATTGGAGTTACCCTTTAAAGAAAAGGAACTGAAGAAAATAAATCACATTATAAAAAAAAAAAAAACAAGGTGTTTTCTCCAGCAGGGGGTGCACAAGGACCTTCACTGTCAACAGTTTGTGCACAAGATCATAAAATATTGACATCAAGTTTTTTGAGATTAAAGCACAAACAATAGATTAACATGGCAGACTTACAATCATAATATTAATGCATTCAATCATTTCTTTGATATAAAAAAAAAGTTCACTCTCATTGCTGGAGGAGCACTGACCTGAGTCTGAAGGTCTTCCTGGCTGAACTCTAAAAGAAGAGTGAGCGCAGCCACATGAGATACTGGAGGTCCTATCAACAGCGTTTACCAGATGAGATCATGAGTCTCCTCTGATCTAACACACCACCAGATGGTGGACAGTTTAAAGCTCCGCCTCTTTATTCATCCGAGTGCACGTCTCTGATAAAACAACTCCAAATTCAACATCACCTTTCACCCCCGGGCCCTCTGATTCAATGTACAGTCGTGAACCCTCTTTGTGAGTTCAGAGACGATGTTTGGCTCGAACAATTCATGGCTCGCCGCACAGATGTCCAATCACAACAAACCATGATCAGAACCGAAGCTCTGTTTTTCTTAGTCACTCTTTTGAAGGTTTTCTCGGTGTGTTTGCAGCGTGGGCAGTGAGGTTTACTTCCTCTTGTGAGGTTATTACACACTCCAGATGGAGGAGTTCGGCTCCAGAGTCAACAGCTAACCTGGATGTGACTCCGACCTCTAAATCTCTCGATACTGGTTCCATTACGCAGTTTCTCAATAAGGCCTGCACTCTCACTTCTCCCCTCTCACCTTGACGCTTCATTGGGCTTTGGAGGTTTCAGGTGAGATGCAGAGCTGTTCCTGTTTCAGTTAGCTAAACTGAGGTGGCTTATTTTTACACTGCCCTGTGAATAAATCTTTGGTTTACACCTGTCTGATGAAGATGTGCAGCTGAATGAACGGGATTTTACGCACATTCACACTTGATTAAAGATATAGTATGTAACATTTCTGCATTTAAAAATATCTTTGTTGTAGTTTGCTGAGTTGTGTACTTATGTTGGATATGAGCGTAACATGTAACGTGAATAAAACGTACCTCATTCTGCCGAGGTCACATCAGATAGACTGTCGGCGATAATGGCTGTTAAACAACGAAGACGGCGACTCCCATGATCCCACGCTACATCATCAACCCTGGCGACTGAAGGCAATTAATTCATTTTTTTACAGGAAATTGAAAGCAAGGCGTATAACGCGTATTTCTAACGCGCATTATGATTCAGTGCCGCATAAAATGTTGTGATTCCTCGGTTTAGATATGAGTGGCAGGTCAACAAGGGTACATTCAGAGGCTGCGTTTAAATCTGATTGATGGCCGGTTACTGCTTGCAGTGCTCCCTCAGTCTCATCCTGCTTCCTGTCATTTGTCAGTAGTTCAATAAAATAAAGCCATAAAAAAACAGAAGCAAAAAAGAAGAGGAGGAAAAAAGGGGGGAAAAAACAATGGGTCTCATTTTGGTCATTTCACTGACAAGGGGGACGTCTCCTCCCTCATCCCGCCTCTAATCACCTGCTTTCTGGAAATGACATCACCTACTGTTCTTTTAAAGCTATCTGATAATTACTCATTAGGGGTGAGGGCACAAATACAGATCATATATTTGTGTGTATCTCTTCAATTTCTTTAGGAAACGTTCTCTGAACAGTGGTTTTTGCGGCTCACGCCAATAAGCAGAACTGAAACCGTGTGACAGCAGGACTGCATTCGTGGTGGGATAATAATAAGAAAAAGGAAATCTTGAATCAGATTTTCCTCTAATTTGCAGTTATATTTGTTATCTATGTTATTAGGTTTGTTAAATCCTCTAAAATGTACTGAAAACAGTCCAAATTGAGGCATTGTTCCTCACATTTACAATCACGTCCCAACTAAAGACACAATAATAATAAACCACAACCACACGTACCGTGACTGTTGAAAACACACCCATATCTCAAATAAGACTTGTGCAAATAATAGAGCTCCAGCATCAGTGTACTATATCGGTCAAACAAGTTTCAATTACACCTTGTCACGACAATTCAGTTGCTCAGTAAACATTACATTTCTCCAAATAAAACAAGTGTTGACTGTGTATCTGTGTAATTAGGCACAGTCGTTTGTGTCAGACTGGACTTCATATCAACAAAACCATATGTGAAACCGTGTAGTGATCTTTGCCCAACCACAGAGGTTTGAGTTTAGCGTGATAATAAGTTTCAGCTATAAAAATGTGCCCTGAAAGCCTCGTATCAGTGAACTCAGCGGATCAAAAGTGTGAATATTTTAAGGGTACGTGCAATCAGCTTGAAAAGGCGCTGTGATGTTGTCCAGTCTCAACAAACACAGATCTCACAACAGCCTCCCGTTTGCTCCCACCTGCACGACACCTCCCCACTTCCTGCATCACTCACCTCCTCTAACCGTTCCCCGTTCTGCAGAGCCCATAAACATCTGTCTTGTATTTGTTTTATTCAAAGGGTAAACTCTTTGGCCTGCTAGAGATTTAGGAAATTGCCAGGTCAGACAACATGCCACCCACAACGGTGGAGTCGCTGTTTTGGAAAGAGGCAGAAAACGCAGGACGGTGGGCGAAGAGTCATCTGCAGCATGTGTTCCAGGAGGAGCCAAAGGCCTAAAACTGAGGTGAACGGAACTGATTTGGAAAATACACAATAAACGGGGATGCAAAAACAAGCCCTTTAATATAAATGTGTGCAGATATCTGTAGACTTGTTACCAGTGAATGTCACAGACCAGTAAGTACTCAACCTGTCGGCTGTGCTCAGTATTTCAAGCACCTACGACTCCAGTTTATTGACTTGAACCTAAAGTTAAACACCATCACATCATACCTGTTGAAAGGCAAACTTTCCCAACTTGATGTTGACCCGCCCCTGATTATAGGAGGACAGTTTGTGCCGCTGAGGTTTTTTTTTATTAGTCTGTCTTCTTTCTCTGCCGGTGTGACTTGAAGCTCATTTCAGACCTGTAGACATAATTTGACTCCTGGAGGAAGGTTACAGCATATCTGGCATGTGAAACCGGTTAAATTATCTGAGTTTTACAAATCCACTACTACAACCTTGAACTTGAACAAAAACTGGATGGAATAAAAAACGTTTATCCTGCAGTAGAGAGTAGATCTTACAGTCAAATGCCCCCATGTCACCACACAATACAGTTAATAGTGCAGATTACAGACACACAATAAAAACACTACTTGATCATCCTTCACAGGACATGATATGACAGTTTTATCATCTTTAAAAGTGTATTACCAACATATTTTATACTGCGTATGCTTATACTTAAACTGATCATACTACTTCTAATACGATCATGCTAAATACAAGTATAAACAGTATTATTTCCTGTCGCTAAAGGGGTAATATGTAAGATTATTAGTTTAAAAGGTTCAAAAATCATTTAAGATTATCAACATAATGTGAAAAAATAATACCATAATGATTGTGTTGCAGAGATTTAGTCTGACGTTAGCATGCTAACCCAGCCTGTCCTGGTCCAAAGCTCCTGTGCCAGCAGTGTAAACCCTGACACAATGTCCTCGAGCTCCCAGTCCAAACCTCCAGCTGCATGGCTAACTGAGCTAACTAGCTAAGAACAGCTACAGCTAGCAACAGCTACCATTTATTCAGGTGAAGTCTTCCTCGTATTTCTCTGTATTTCTGCAGCTGGCTAATTCTTATATATTGCACCTTTTAAAGGGTAATTTCCCAATTTTAACACATTGAAGTGTGTTTACAGATCTCACACACACGTTGTTAAATAGTAGTATGAAGCCTTTTGCAGCTCCAGAGGAAGCTGCATAAAATCTAATAAATGACCTCCAGTGATGTCACTCAGTGGCAAAGTTGCATTGTGGGTAATGTAGACTCCAGATTTTGAAAAGCAGTCCACCGGCCTACTGTTGGATTATGGAAAGTTTTTCAAACAAATGATGGAAACTGAGACAACAGAAGCAGAGGTTTTCTATTTTTCTTCCTTTTCAAAACCTGTTGCCTACATTACCCACAATGCAACTTCAAGCTGTATGTTTGCATTTTCTCCATTTGTTATGCATACAAAGCATTGTTCTGTATTCCAGTCCATATAGTCAGACCAACAAAGATGTTTTAAGTGATTCTAAATGGATAAAATAATCAAATGATCTGGAGTAATCTCTTTGCTGTCACTTCGCTGAACTTCACACTTAACTACACAATATCATCCTTCATTTTAAAGGTGCACTTTGTAGTTTTGGGGAAAAACTTTTAAATCAGAGGAGAAAGATCTTTATAGATTGATTTTTAATGCATTAACAAACTAAATAAGCATTTTCATGACTGAATAAACTGAATAAACAAACAAACAATTTCATACTGTTTGACATTGTTTATATGTGGCGGACCCTGCCTCCTGTATTAAACAGTGTTCTGGGGACCTTATTTATTTAGTTATGGACAAAAAAAACCATTTCTGAGTTTAAATTGCAAATATAAAAATTAGGAGTTTGAACATTTCTTCTCTAAAACACCATAGCGCCTCTTTTTTTTCTTAAGTGCAAATTAGTCTAATTTCTGCTCCTGAAGGAGGAGAAGGACGCCAAGCTCAGAGTCTGCCAATGATTAGGATCACTGCACATATTAAATCAGGATTAATGACTGATTGATCCTAATCTTCCCCAGATCATGTCAAGTAGAGCTCTCCGACATGGCTGCAGCTTCACAGTCGAGGACACCGGGCGGTGTCAGATTATAGCCAAGGATTGGATTATCACTGCTAATCCAATTACAAATGTTGCTCTGTAATCGGCTGTCAAAAGGAGAAAGTGAGGCCCTGTTACAGCAAAACATGAAAATGTCAGATGTTTGGGGTCCTGCACAACTTGAGAGCAAGAGAGAGAATTTCAGAATAAAAGCCTTTTTTTAAAATAAAAAAATATATACTTTTATAATATTTTTTTTCTCAGACATAAAGATGTACTGACAGAACTGATGGTGACCTCACATACAGGTCTAGCAACCGGAAATAAAAAAAAAAACACAACCGATGACGACTTGACTCCACCTCATGATGCCATTTAGCAACAGATGAGCAGCGACGCTTCATGTTCATTTGGGGCAGCCAGAGACGAGCAGGTAGCATCGCCAGGGTGCCCCTAAAGGACTACTTCCGACTGGGTAATGTTTGTCAGGGTCGCGGTGCTTCCCGTCTCTCTCGCACCGTAACCTGGGCACCGTTTTTTCCCCCTCATCTCCTCCCCCTTCATCCCCTAAACCTCCGAACCGCGTGTGTTATTGCTGGCAGTGAGTTTTCTTTGCTATGGATGTGCTATGGATGGTGCCGCTGCTGCTGTTCCCACTCCTGATGTGGACCAGCAGCACGTTTGTTTTTTATTTCAAAAAGTTCTTTTACGTCGCCTGGATGATGTGTCTGGCCCTCATCGCGATCCCCCTGAGCATACTGAAAAGCGGCGGCCGAGACGTTGAAAACATGAGGTGAGTTTTCTGTTTGCATAATAAATGTCGCTCGTCTGACAGCTAGCCAGCGTTAGCATGCTAGCTCGGCTGGCTAGCAGCCGTTAGTTGATATTAAACATTCCGATTACGCTTTGCTAGCAACGCCACCGTTTTTAACCCCCGAGCTTTGGGGTTGTGTCAACGTTAACAACGATGTGTCTTCCAGGGAGTCTACCGAATGTGTCTGACATTTTAAAAGAGAAGCCAAGCGACAAATTAATAAATACATATGCATTTTAAATCACACATGCTAGCATTAGCCCCCCCACCCCCCTGACACATTGGCTGAATGAACGTGTTAGCTGAAAACAAGAATGCTAACATTTAACGGTTCGCTCATGTTTAGCTCTCAGCGAACCAAGTCAGGACGTGTTATGACTGTTCCAGCTGTGTGTTGAACAATGCCAGCCTCTGATAACGGTAATTCTATTTATTATATTCAGTGTAGGAATGTGCTAACTTCCCTTTTCCTCCAGGCAAATGCCAGACGTTAGCTAAGTTGCATTAAGGGGGAGCACATAAGTATCATCACACAAGGCTATCCTTGTTTTGCTAGCTGGCTGTGGAGCCAGAGCTGCTTTCGGGGGGAGAAATAGTACACATTTGGCGTGCTAAATCAGTTTTGATAACACAATGGAAGCTGTATCCACTGAGCTGTCAGCTGCGTGCAATAAATCCTATCTTTATGAAGTGTTTTACCTTCAGTTTTACGTTGAAAGTGTCTGATTCGAGGCCATAGGTGTTTGAATGTTATGCTCAAAGGTGATGACCAAATATTACAACTATTACTTAATATTTAAAGCTGTACTATTTAGTTTGGGGAAAACATTTTAATCAGAAGAGAAAGAACTTCATTGACTCACTTTTTATGCCTGAACAAACTAAATATACACAATTTCATACTGTTTGATTTTGTTTGAAGCTAGGGAAGGTGGCAGGGTCCGCCACATGTAAACGACGTTCTGGTGACCTTATTTTCCTCAGAACAGCTTGTGTATCCAGTTATGGAAGGAATAGATATTTCAGATTTCCTATTACAACCTCATTGATATTGTAGTTATTACAATTTTGAGTCCCGTTAATGCAGCACCGCTAACAACAGCTACGACTCTATAGGAATGACCCCTTGACCGTACCGCTGGAGGAAATATATGTTATTTCATACTGGACACACATGCTGACCAGGTGAACTGATACCTGTCGGGGGAGAAATGTTGTACGCCTTTCAGTGTCAGTGTCCGCTTTGTAGCAAGGGGGGGGATTTTTTTGTTGTAGTGGTTAAACTCTATCTAGCGAGGATGGATTGCTTGACACAAATGACTGCATTCCAGTAATTACCTTGAAGAGAAGGATGCCAGATGGCAGGTTTCCCCCTGATTAGAGTCGGGTTGCTGAATAGTTATGAGGCCCATCCTCAATGCAAACCTCACATGGCCTTGATCTGACAGCAAGCCCCGGTCAGTTACAACGGCAGATTCTCACTTGCCTGGCTGCTCTCGGAATAACTGTTTCGAAGTCACGTTAGCTGTGTCGGTGGTGTCGTGTTGCGCCAGTGTACCATTCTGTCAGCTCAAAGGTTATCTGGACCTGTTGACTGTGACAAAGGGACTCAATCGGGGTCAGACCTTTTGCACCAGCACTGAATGGAGTTTTTTGGGATGCACATTTTACACACGAGCCAGCCCTGGCAGAAAGAGCTCAGTGATTCATCAAGGACAGAGCAGTCTGTCACAGACATTTGCTGTCTGACGGGCACACAAAGGCCTGAATTCTAGGCTTGACTGCTTGCTTCACAGCTGACTTAGAGGAGTTTGAATGTAACAGTGAACTATGGTGGGCACCAACAGGCCTCCACAGTCCAATCCATCCATATAACTCAAGTTACTGTTAATGTTCCGCTTGCATCTCCTGAAACACTCTTGTTGGGTTTCAGTTTATTTTAAGCGTTTGTGTCCACAGACTGGTGATGTTCCTGACGACTATGTCCCTGATGTTTAAACTTGGACTAGTACACTAGTCTAAAAGTAAGAAAAGAGTCAAAATTAAGCACAGTTTAATCCACAACATCTGTTTGAGAGCCAATTGAAACCATTAAAGGAGTCTGATAACATAAACTAATGTTAGCTTCTGTTGCTGTCTGTTAGCAGAGCAGAGAGAGGCACCTAAATGATGTATAAACTCACATCCTCTGACCCGAGTCATACACAAAGAAATCCACATTCCAGCAGCATTAAACTACATAAACAAATCTTCAACATGCTTGTATTGACGACTGAAAGAGACGGGAAAGGTCCAATTTTTCTTGTCATGTGACAATCTACTCGCGTGTGTCCAATTTGGAAAAGCAATTCATGCATTAAGATTGCTGAAAATTTTTACCAAACCCCTTTTAAATAATGTAATAATAAGTCATTAGGTTGATCTATATTTGCACTCTAACTAAATATTGAGATCATCAGTAATGTGGATATAATGACTTTGTTGGTAAAGGCAAGTATTTGAACACGTGGAAAAGTCAAGTAGAAGAAAATGACATCACTTTACTGTGATGCAGAAAACAACATTTATGCAATTATTATGTAACAACATCTAAATTCAAAGCTAACATATCTTGTCTCATATCACGACTGTATAATCTCAGTTTATTTGCCAGCCCGACAAAGTTTCATCGACTGATTGACCGCATGCCTGCTGGAGACAGACAACCCGGCCTGTCACTTCTGTGAATGGCTACTTTTGGCTCCGGCTCAAGCTTTAATTATCAGGAAAGATATCATGACAACAGATAAAGGACAGAGGCTTAGTTTCCTCCCTCACAATTGCTTGAGCTCAGGTTGCATACTGTGTAACAGCTTTTAACAGCGGTGGGAGACCACCAGCGAAGCTGTCTGTTTGACTAAGCTGCGGTAATGTTGTCACTCAGACCACTCAGGGACTGACCTTTTAAAGCCTATGTAGTTTAAACTATTCATTTTCTTGTCCCTGATGTTTCTGAATGAAGGAATCCTCTGCTATGCCACTGACCATGTCCCTGTCTTGAACAGCCCTCTGACCTTTATCACCTGAATTAGCTCCAGCACTGATATCTTTGTTTGTTGGTAAAATAAGGATAAGAGGTCAGGCTCACCTGAGCAGCCAGGTTATATTGAATCTAGGCTGGTAACAGATCAGCCTAAATGTCATCATCCCCTGTAGGCACAGTAGGAACTTATTCAAACATTGAAAATGAAATGAACCAAAGCAAAATCTCCGAGAATTGGCCATAAAAATAATCCAACCAAGGCCAATTCATTCCCCTTGAACAATCTTACATTGGCTGCTAGACTGGCTGAGCCATTGCATAACCAGTTGTCTTATCACTGTACCGCTGTGTTGAAAGATAACCCGAAGAGTGTATTCCAGTGTAAAGGTTAAAGTTATTTTACTATAGTAAACCAGTCAAGTGTGTATTGTACTGTATGTGCAAGGCAAGCTGATCTTCAAGTGAGCCGTCAGCGAGAGATGATTGCATTTGTCGCAAGATAATGAACACAAGTGATGAGGTCAAGAGCTTTCTCATGTCTTTGATTATTATGACACCGTGAACTTTAACCCTTTTGATATAGTAATTAAAATCACATTGATTTGATTACCACACAGTATGACATATGCTGGTTCGTCATGACCGACCAAGCCTGTCTTACAAATACTGAGAAAACTAAAGCATGGCAAGAGTCAGTAGGGTGATATGAAGGCTGACTATTTGATATGCCACTACTAGAAATTATATTTCTTGAAGATTTAACTGAGTCCCAGTGATACATCAGCTGACCAATATTGACTTATAACAGGTATAATGATATATAGTGTATGCTGCCTGATGTCGCCTGCATAAAAACTCATTTTTTGAGCTGCAAATGAAAACAAAAAGGAGCTTGTTGTCATTTATAATTGTTCAATTCCTAGTAGGTTTACTGTTTCAGCGCACTGTCATAATTTTAGACAATGCATTTTATGGTTAAACTGTTGAATATCCAACTTCACAAGTGTGTGTGTGATAACCACATTAAAAGGGATCATTGCAAAAAGATTGTGTGCATATCTGCAGATATAAATGTTTTACTTCCTAATATCTGTGTCAGCCCCAAAAATCAAGTTCTGGCCAGGCAATATTTTCAACAGCCTGCTTCTAATTTTTGTAGTTATTACCAAGATAATCAATTATGACAACATATCACTTCCCAGCTTAATTGCTTGGATATGGATTCGTGGGGATGGTGGTCAACACATCTTCAGTGATGTGCTCCATTGGACATTGCAAACAAAAAACATACTCACACATTTTCGACTCATAAAGCTGTTGATGGTGTGTTCTCATTTACAGTGGTGTTGAGATGTAGAGCAAAACAACAGAAACAACAATGCATGAGAGCCAAACGTTAGAATACAGGAGCAACAGAGTAACCACCAATAGGAAAATAACAGCAATCAGATGTAAAGTAGACTTTAAAAAGGTAAATACAAGAGTAATAGACAGGTGAAATTACTGTATAACTAAAAGCATTTACAATCAAATACAGCAGGATCTGAATTGTGGCTTTGAGCTGCCTTAGTGATGGCAAAGAGTCCAAGTTTAGGACCTTCTGCAGATTAATCCATGTATAAGACGCACTGTAAGAGAATTACATTTTACCTAATTAAGCTCTGATCGGAATGTGGAGCAACAACCTTTTCTGTCTGCAACTACCATGATTATGTACCATGATTATGTACCATGATCAGGATATACCAAATCCCTTTAGACTCTGAACTCATGGTACACAATCAAGTCTGTAAAAATCAACCAAGGCATTGCCCTTTGTGGAGAATTGTTTCAGATCCAAACACAACTGAGTTATAGTGATGTATGAGGGATTTGTTCATTTGTGACAGATCAGACTTGTACGATCAAACAGTGGCAGGAAAACCCTGATCCCTCATTCACAGCAGTTCAGCTGCCTGTCCAAACAAGTGTGTGTCCAAAAAAACAACAACTCTTTTTTTGGTTTTTCCATCCTCGAGTGAATGGGTGTAAAAAAATAATCAGCTCTGGCATCAGGGGGACATTAAGGCTATTATAATGTACTAAGTGGCTTTGCTGTGCTCAGTCCCATAATAACAGCGAGCGAAACCACAGAGAATTATAACAGCAGGAGCCTTGATCATTTAATTTCCTTCTTTCTGGAACAGGATATTGAAAAATGATGATTGGAAATGTTTGGTTTTTGTATCATTCACTGTTGCAAACTGTCAACAAAAAGTAAATATTTGAATGGAACTTTTTCTAGGTATATTTTAACTTCAGATAACCGCAAGGTTGCAGTGACTTAGTGCTTCCCACACTTGATTTATTTGCGGTGCACTCTGACAAGTTAATCTGTCTGTGTTTTGAACACAATGCTGTCAATCTTGGAGACCGACTGTTTAAGTTGGCTATTAGCAAGTTTGTCAGGAGCCAAGCTAGTAAGGCTAACTGCAGTCAAGGGAGCAGTCATTTCCAAAGTCTGGTCAATTGAGCCAGGAAGCTTTGATTTGGATGCGCGTTTATTTGTGCAGTTATGGTACCACTGCTTTTAACAGGCAAAAATAGAGAGACTCGCTGTTAAAAATTAAAATATTTGCTGTGTAGCAACTTATACAGACATATTAAATAATAAATCATATGGGGAAACACTGAGATAACAAAGCTTCAATGCAAAGTCCAAAAGGTTAACCTCTAAATTACAAGGCGAATGGAAGAAGAAGTTTGGGAAGGGATGTGAATCACTGATGAGAAAGGGGCACGAGGTGGTTTTAGAGCGATGAGTTCTCTTGTGCTGACAGAAGATGGGGAGTGACTCTGTTGTTTTCCCTGAGAGGGAAGGTCATTCGGGTTCGATGTTACAGTAGCCAGTTTCTGTGTTTTGCACAGGAAAAGATGCTGGTTTTTTTGCATAGTTCTTGCTTCTAAAAGACTCGTGCAGATCTTCTTTGATGCAATTTGCTTTTCTCACAGTTCAAGTAGTCCTTTATTTTTCATCTATATTAACTGATAAAACACTGTGGGCGGTAGAAGTTTAACAGCAGTTTTGTGCAAATTAAATTGTGTTGCTGCCGTACTTCTGTCTTTGGCTCCGAGAGAGAAAAGAGGTTAGTTCTGATCGAATGATGATTAGATAACAGCTAGGAATGGAGAGATAAGTAGCTGATTGTAGAGCGGAGTTGGCCTGCATATGAAATACCAAGGCTCTCTCTGCAGCCTCTCACATGAACACCAGATTTAAGATGCATTTAAAATTGGCAGTCGTGTGCGTCTGAGGTGAGAAATGGTATTGATTGAGCACCAGGGAGGCTTCTGAAAGTGTTATAACGTCTATGTCAGAAAGGATCTCATTTGATGGAAGTAAAAGCATGTGAACCTGCATTATCAGATTGTGACATGTTTCTCGCTGCAGAGTTTGTTCCTTAGAAACACACTGAAAGTCTTCCAAGTGTGACAAGATGTTAAAAAATGTCTTCACAGAGTTCAGAGATGTTATCGTCTTTGTCTCCACAGAGGTCGAGGTTAAGTCCCGGAAGAAAAAACCCCGAACAGAGAGGGTAAAAAGAAGTGTGGAAATGTGTTTTTATGTTCATGTTTAGAAATAGTTAACGTGAACCTGAACACAGTCCCTGAGGCTTTATTATTTATTATTAAGAATGATAAATGCAATAGAGAATAAATACCAAAGTGCAATTGGCACAGAAAGTTAGAAACTATCTAGTGAAGAGTTGAACATCGAGCAACAAGCTGAAGAGAGATTATTTTCTCTCAGGCGGTGATGGAGACCTAGCGAGAGCTAGAAAATCAATATGTGCCTGGAAATGCAACAAGTGAATGCTAATAGAATCGTAGAGAAAGTCGGATGCACTCAAAAGGTTAGTGAGTTAAAAAGCCTTTAATTAATCATGGCTGTTGAATCACAGTAAAAACATTTCAGCCATTAATGCCCTCAGCAGGGCAGTATGGATAGGGCACATGAACGCTAATGTTGCTTTATGGCCGCTGAATGCAAAAGTAGGCGATTGTTTGCTAACACGTTAGCCATAATAATAGAGGTGGAGGAGTGTGCTTTGTATGCCCCCTAGAGCCCAAAAACTAGTAATGCAGCTTTAATATATTCCCCATGTAAACTTATGTTTGTACAAGCAAAAATACCAAATATTCACTTGTTCCACCCTCTCAGGAGGATGTGATGCTTGGAGTTTCACTATTATTATGAATTATAAGATGCTTTTCCGCAATTTTTCTAACATATTTTGAAAAAACAATGAATGCAGATTAAACTTTGTCGAGGGTTAGAATTTGATAAAGAATATATTTATTTGACCAAATATTCAGCAAAGTGCTCTGAGCGAGAAAGCACGTCCTGCCTCACAGCTCCACTTCTGTTGAACGTCACTCTGCTTTAAAGAGTATAGAAAATTCCAGTATTGATTTGATTTCATAAATACCCACATTGATGGCATGAAATTGTATTTGGATGCCATAACATTGATTTTGTGTTTTTTGCCTGCAGACAGGCAGATGGTAGGACAGTCTCTCTCCAAGCTTATTGGAGCCTTGTACTTATTACAGGCAGTGATTTAAACCACCAAGGAACAGGCGACACTAATAGAGCTATTTATACACCTTATAATCATGTATGTTGAGGATAGCCATCTCTACATGTTCCGATTCAGGTCACCTTTAACTATCAGAGCTGCCGTTCCTTCAGTACCATAGTATTTGAAAAAGATTCATACATACCACCTCCCACCTTACCATGTGGAGTTCTGGTTAATGATATGCAGCCTACATGCTCAGCTCACATGACTGTGTGATTGGTAACCTTCGCTTACTCAGTAAATAACCTTTTTTTTACCCCCCCCCTCAGGATTATCCGCTTCCTGGTTCGTCACGTGAAGTACTTCCTGGGTCTTCGGTTTGATGTGAGCGGCTGGGAGCATCTGCAGACAGAGGGACCCTACGTCATCATCTCCAACCACCAGAGCTCCCTGGATGTGTTGGGTAGATACTTTACTAAATGCATAAATTGTTTGACATCACTTTAACTCCCAAAATGACAGATGCAACGTTTTCTCTCAACCTTCTAACATCAGAAGCTGCATCATAAATATTTGTTATAGTGATTTAAAAATGAGGCTAAAACTGTGAAAACGTTGAGACGTTAGGTAATGCCACATATCTATTTTTGTGATACTGTCTGCTGTCTGTATTTTGTGTGTTCATACTTGTAATGATGCAAGATGGTTGTGCAATTGGCAGCTTTTCCTGAGCACTGAGTTTTTCTACTTTGTGTTTATCCCCTGTCTTCTGCGACTCAAGTCAGTGTTGTACTTTGAGCACTTCACCCTGAGCAATTTGACACCCGATTTGACGCACACAGAGAGTCTTTTTTTGGACATTTTAGTTGAAGGAGCTGCAATCCTCTGCAGTAGATGCAGGAGTCACAGATAAAAGAAGTATGCTGTTGAGCTGGTTTAAGCTCCAACAGTGGGGGCCTTCTGAATATGCTCCTGAGAATACATGTGGCGTCATCTACACCCCCTGTCCAATAATGTGGAAGAAGCTTCAAAGCTATCGGAGGAAACAAGGGAAAGTAGAATCTCCCTTGATGTTATTGGATCTGTCAATGTGAGATTTTTGTCTTTTATTCTCACCAGTGTTGACGTCCAACTTCAAGCTTGTGTGAGCAAGACGTTATAGCACCTGGCTGACCAGATAATCGGTACAGCCAACACTCTGTTATCATGATCCTGGAGTATTTTAAAAGACATGGTCTCAACCGTGAACTGCTGAAATACTGTACCTGCTTTCAGCGCACTGACTGTTGACCTGGATGAGCTCACTGACACAGGAAACGGTGCCCTCACACTGCAATTGACAACTGGCTCATGACCTGAATTTATTTTACTGTAGGGTTAATAGGCCCATGCACACACACACACACACACACACACACACACACACACACACACCCCTGACCTGCTCCAACCTCAGATGTCCTAATGGAGTCGACTAATGCAGAGAAACACAGCTTACATGTACTTGTGGTTCTCTGGTCTTTTATTAGCTATAAATAATATACATCTGTTCTACAGACGAACAGATGTGTGTTAATTTCCTTCTTTCTTTTAAAGTCCAAATGCCTTTCAAGTGTGTTAGTACTGGGACATTTTGGCTGCACTTTCTCTGCCATTCTTGTGCAACCAGCTTGCTTAGCTTTAGCAATATTTGCACCAGGCCGAGCTGAGTGCACAGGCAGAGCGCACGCAGGTAGGCCGGTACGTAGGATCCAAATGAGGCAATTGGACGGGCTTCTCAGAGGCTACAGGCACCAGATTTCTTCCAGAGTCCTCCTAAAACTAGGACAATCGTAAGATTAGGGCAGCTTTGTGGTGACGAGGATTGTTTGACTAACGGGAGAATGAATCGCCACGCAGTCACAGATATTCATTTTTATCCTATTTCGTTTTGATTTGGCATCGACAAACCTCGCTGGCCTCGCAGGAGCCGCTCAGATTCAGAAGCTGTTTATAAATGTGCTGGATACCATTTTAAAGTCGATGTAGACTGAGTTGAGAGCTCGCGTGTTGTTTGCATATGATTCAGCTCGTGTGGGTGAGTCTTTGAGCGTTGTCTGATTTTATCCTGCTCCTAAATTTGAGTGTTGAGGACTCTTATTTAACGGAGGTATGTTTTCTCTCCATCAGTACCAGGGAGAGAAGTGTTTTTCAGTGCTGCTGAGTGATGAGGGCAGGCTCCAGGCCAGGGTAGTGACAGCAGGGGGAGAGCAAGGCACCTAATTAGTGCTCCGAAAAGTCAGCATGAGTCCGATATAGCGTCCAAATTGCCATGCCAACTGCTACACCCAGCCATTAATAGCTGCTCATCCCGGAGCTGATGTGATACGTTAAGGAACTAGGATGCATCAGCTCCAGAGCTCAGTTTCAAACGCCGCCTTTCTCAAGTAACTTTGCTTTTGTCCGCTTTGTTTTATCTCCATAGTAGGAACACGCCGTCTCTACGTGTGTGAACCTTTTATGTCTCACACTTTGACTTCCTTTCTGTTATATTTTGTGTGTTTGACGTCTTGCACTGCTTTATCTTCTGCACCAGCTGCCTTTGCACGTAGGTTAATCAAACGTGTCTGACTCATAATGTAAGCACTATTCATGGAGATAACGGCAATCGATAAAGTGGAATGTCTACTCCAGCATCAGTATTACATCAGCAGACTCTATACCTTTTACCTTTATACCTCTATACCCAGTGAGTCTGACTGTTGAAATGAAACATAAAATGTATTGATAAATTATAAAACGGCCTTTCTGTCTTGCATATCTTTGTCACTTTTGACACATTTGAGGGATCATTGCGAAGAAATGAGATCCATTATATCGACCTGTATCTTTTATTCCCTAATATCATCATCGGCCCAAAGGTTAGTCAACACCTTCTATAGAAGTGTTGTGTTTATTATTTAGTAAAATAGTTTAGGGCCGATACAATTATTAGTAATGATGGAGACCCGTAACCGATATTTGGAACTGATACACATTTGCCGGTGATGGAACGTAGCTGTAAATTTTGAGATACTTTACTTCAGTATTTCCATTTTGCCACCTAATGCTTGCTCACCTACATTTATTTGATGACTCTAGTTACCAGTTACTTTTGCAGATTACTTGTGGTAACCAATCAGATTGCGTAGTGGGCGGGAAATGGAGTGACTACAGACAGAAAGAGAAGTAGTAGTTAGTTTATCGGATACAAAAATACTACGATAATCTGTCAGTCCTTGATCCTGCTTACAGCTCTGTTTCAGTCAGTGTTCCTAGATTTGATTTTGTTACTGAGGAATGTTTTGATTAAAGTGAAAATTTGGGATAATCTTTCATTAAATAGTGCTTTGATGTCTGTCCTTTGCTGCTACCTTTTAATTAGTCCGCTTTAAGCTTTTTCATTAATCGAGCCTTATTTCTCGTGGTCGTGCTCACATACCGCACAGACTCAGGCTTGAGTGACAGACGTGACTTTACTCGGAGACGAGGAATTGGAAAACATCTTAATTCTGAAGTGTTTGACATTAGTAGTTCTCAGTTATGTCATACTGAGATAAATATAGCATTGTATGCTAATGTGTGAGCTTCTTATCCTCTGTTCCTCAGGCCTGATGGAGATCTTACCGGACCGCTGCACCATGATCGCCAAGAAGGAGTTGATCTACGCCGGCACGGTGGGTCTCATCTGCTGGCTGGGTGGCATCGTCTTTATCAACCGCAAGAAGACGAGCGATGCGAAGAGTGTCATGACCGACGCTGCCAAAACCATGTTGGACGACCAGGTAATGTGGCTCGTGCAGTCAGCGTGATTTATAGTGTTTGTTTTGTTTTGTACTTCATACTGTTTGTTTTTTAAGGGGAGATTATATGTCAGGGCAAGTTGACACTTTGTTTTGGCACTTCATCTATCAAAATGCACTAGTTTCTGACGCATTAGGGACGACATGGGATGATAAAATCTTCCAACTCTTGTCCTTTGACCTCCGCAGATTCGCCTGTGGGTGTTCCCAGAGGGAACGAGAAACCAGAGAGGCGACCTGCTGCCCTTCAAAAAAGGAGCTTTCCACCTGGCAGTGCAGGCACAAGTGAGTCCTTTTTCACAGCAAATGTAACCTATCGCCCCTTTTTCTCATCTATACAGGTGAGTTTAGTGAACATTTTATGTATTGTAGTATACACCCTCATGTCGTTTGTTCACTTGTCAATACTGGCAAAAAAAGCGCTGAGACTACTGGAGACTTCTGAAAGAGAGAGGGGGCAATGTTGCCAGAAATGTGCTGATTCTAGACACATGGGGGAGCTAAGCAACCTTACAAGGCACAAGGTAACATTATGATCCAACCATATCCAATATACAGATGATGACATGCACAGACGGCACTGGATCAGCCACAGCTTCTACTAAGGAATGCTTAGAAGTGGTCAGAACAGTAATGGTGATATTTCTGTTTTGGTCTTTCTGTGAAACTTTCCTCGGTTGTCGCTCAGCGTGATGCAACTTCTCCCCCAATCTCCTCGCTGCTCCCGACACGGAATGACTCCGGCGTAATCTTCACCTCAGCTGTGTGCGTTTATGAGCTTTTTATCTCTGCGTGCGTGCAGGTGGGAGGTCTCTGTTCCCCGAGCTGATGTTTCGCAGCGCACACTCAGGGGTCAGACAGGTGGAATGAATTAAAAAAACATTATTGTTGAATGAGATCTGGCGAGAAACGGCAATGTGGTTCACCTCAGGCTGCCAGAGATTCATATCAGTTTGGGTCAGATATGCAACGAGGCACAGGGGCTACAAAATAAATCCCTGCTGCTCCTTATTAACAAACACATTCATACTGTACTTTCTATAGGGGCTGTATTAGCTCTGTGCTTCAGAGGCTGCTTATATGACATACAGATGGAGTTGTTGTGCGTGTTTTGGCGTGACGTGGCAGAGTAACTTCATTTGCGGTCTGGATAATACAATCTGTGTTTTTGTTGTCCCCGTTGGCCCTGTAGCTTTACACTCGAGACTGTGCCCGCGCGATCGTAGACTATTTCTATCGCTCCGTGTTTGCTTCTGCCGAGCTCCGGCGCAGCCTTTCCATTTTGTGCCCAGCCAGCCAGATTGAGTAGAAACAGGACAGCCCCCAGGGGGAGCCACGTTTGGCTCAGCCAGTCCCGATGAAGGACCACTCGGGAGGGCCTCGAGAGAGCGACTCGGCCTCTATTAGCAGCAGCGGAAGAGATGGAGATAGCTAGTGTCGTGCTGATTGTGTGTGCGAGAGAGAGAAAATGTGATGTTGGTTCAGTCGAGCATTTCTGTCGGTTTGTTTCATATCTTTCAGTTCTCTAAGGAGAAAGTTTAAAGGTCGGCTTGCTTTTGTTTGTATGCTGAACATGGAAAAGTTGACAATTAGGGATGGTATTGTTAGGACATCTTTGGTACTGCTACTCTTATTGATACTCTCTTGATCTGTTCTTTTTTTACCACTCAGTAATTGTTTTTTAAGCTAGAACCCAACGGCCCCCTTTAATTCAATTAAACCTAATCCAGTATATATATCTAAAAATCTGCTAGATCCAGATTCTTGTTTGGATTTGCATCAAACTGAACTCCATCATAGATACCAGCCACCTAAATACACTGGATTGTTTTTTTTAGGATCCATGAAATACTCCCTGAGACCTTAAATGAAAATGTCTTCTTGTAATGTTAAAGAAAGGAAATATTCCTGGATCTGTCTCTTTATCTGGATCCAGACCCAAAGTTAATGGGGTCTGTTCTGTGCTGAGACCTACTGTATGAGTGCGTAGATGCTGCACGTTAAGTCTATTTATCGGCTAGAATTCCACATAAGTAGCTAAACTTCACAATATCAAGCCAATGATTTATCCGTCCAATGTTTATCATGCATCCCTACATCAACCCCCGTGTTTGATGTGAGATTTTTGTACCCTTCACTAGTGATGATTATATTTTGGATGGTGTGTTTGATCTCTTTCCTCTCTTTGTTTTTCAGGTACCCATCATACCAGTCGTCTTCTCCTCCTACAGCAACTTCTACCTACGGAAAGAAAAGCAGTTCAAATCAGGTAAATGGTCCTCGATTTTCCTCATTTACGTAATTCGCATTTTCATCCTTCTGTCTGCAAAAGGCTGCTTGATGTTCTGTAAACTTCTCACTGTGAAGTTCTCTTCTGCCTCCGCAGGGACCATCAGATTGAAGATCCTCCCAAAGATCGAGACAAAGGGGATGACGACGGACGATATAACATCCCTCTCTGACAAATCCTTCAACCTGATGCGCTCTGCCTTCTTGAACGTCTCTGACTCCGTCACCCAGAGCAACGGGCCGTTGAGGCACTGAACATTTTACCACAATCCCACCTCTTTTTTCTCCTATGTCCCTGTCTGAGACCCGTTCCTCCCCCAGACCTCCCCGCTCTCCCCTGGCCAGGAAACAACATGACACAGGTCTCTTGTCATGAAACCTCTTCTTGTCTAGTTGACGCCTGGTCCAGTCCCCCTCTGGCCCGACCATACAGCACAGTCAGTCCCGACCCTCACTGTGTCTGCAGCAGCACCGGCAGCAGCAGCGCTGCTCTGCACGCCGTGAGCGGAGTGACGGACGGCAAGCCGAACAGTATGGATGTGTGTTGTTCTTCATGCATGCCTTTTTGGATGGCTCTGTCCACCTGCATCGTTGCTTTGTTCTCTGGCTTCGGAAGCCTGGCTTTATTATTGACTTACTTTATCACCGTTCTGTACTTTTTATTTTGGCCTTTTTTTTTTTTTTTTTGCTCCTATTTTCTCCGTCTGCCTTCTGTTTCACGCATCAATCTCTTCGTTTACGCGCTCCTCTCATGTTGCCTTTGTTTTAAACACACACATGCACACACGCATTCAGAGTTCCCCATCTTCTTCCTTTCCTTTCCGTGCTCTCTCCCCCTTTTTCTGCATTCCAGTCTCTTGCCTAAAGACAAACGGAGCGGGGTCTCCACGAGCGGTGGAGTGTGCGGAGGTGAGAGGTCGACACAGGTCGGCCACGGACTTCTTTGATTCTGTCGCTACGAATTCAACTCTATATCCACGTTGGCTCTTCAACTCAATGACTAATCGCTCCATGACATGCTTCATGATGTCAGAAAGCAAGGAATTCAAGGTTACAAGTTAGAGTGTGTAACAATAGCACCCATCTGTACTGATTTAATGGACTTCAGCGGACGGATCAGTTTTCAATGTTGTGCATTGTTGGTGTATCATTGTGCATTCTTTCGGTACGTCTCTCCAAAAAGATTAGAAATAGCCCGCGTGCAGCATCAAGCAGCAAGTGTCTTCTCGCTTTACTCTGTATTTTTGTTTTCTATTTATTTCTACATCTGATAATCTTGAGTTTTTTTTCTTCTTTTTTCTTCTTTTTTTTTCTTCTTTTCAAAGAGATCATGTTTCTTTGCTCCTCGGACAGGAAACTCACAAGTGAACCTATTTTAAAGACGTGTCAAAAGGGTGATTTCATATTGTGCAATGTCAAACTGTTTTATTACTGCTCCAAAGTGCAAGCTACCTGCTGTGCCATGACCGAGTGTTTTTGGGAAGTTTCCAATGCGAGCCTGTTGTTATGTCACTACGACCTGTGAATCAGTCCTCCACAGGCTGATTTCACTTTCCCTTCACCAACAGAGCTGCGACAGCCATTACTGTCATCATTTATTAATCAGCGATTCTTTTAGTCTATTAAAATATCAAAAGAAATCTGAGAAATGCTCATCACAGTTTCCCAGAAGCCAAAGTCAAATTGCTTGTTTTGTCCAAAAAGAATCCAAAAACCCAAAGAAGTCTTCATTTAATGACATCAAAGACAAAGAAAAGCAGCAAATCCTCACATTTAACCAGCAAGTGTTTTTAAATTGCTGCTTGAAAAAAAAAAATGACTTAAACGAAACTTTTGTCATTATCTACTCACGCTCATGCCGATGGAAAGAGTGGTCAAGTTATTTTTTAGTCCACAAAACACTTCTGGAGCTTCGCGGCAAAATATCGTTGCAGAGTTTTTCTGAACAACTGAAGTAGATGGGGACTTTTTAAAACGGGGAAAATACAAAAACAAACCATAAAATGGCTCCATGTGACTTGTTTGTTGTAGTCCAAGTTTCCAGAAGCCATGAGTGGAGAAGGTGTGATTTATACCCTCGACATGCAGTCGGGCTCCTGCAGCGCTAACAGTTTTAGCTTAGCAGCGACAGTAAGGATTTCTGCTTAAAAAAAATAAAAAGGGTGTAAAAATGAATCTTGGATCTCTGTGTTTCCAGAGACTTTTTTTTTCTTCTTTCTTTTTCGTTGTGTTTTTATTAGTGGTGTCACGATTCCCATTTTAAATGTCATCTGAACGCCTCTTTTGAGAAGACTTTAAAATCAAAAATCAAACCGAAGTGCAGATTTGGAGAATCATGACACCGCCGGTTTTTATGTTCTACGAGACTCCGGATGGGAGTGAGTAGATAATGACTGAATTTACATGTTTGGGTGAACTTTCCCTTTAAATGATTGATTACCAAAATAGTTAACGGTTAACTTTCTTTCAACTGACTGACCGATTACTTGTTATTCAGTTTGTCTTTGCAGCTGTTTCTAATAATAGAAGGTTATTTTGCTGTAACGATGACTGAGAGAAGAACTGTGACTGATTTTTATTTGTCCGGATGAACTTGAAGATTCTCAAATCGATTCTCAAAAGTCTAAATCTCAGAAGAGTTTGAGGGTTGACCCCCTTTTTTTTTTTTTTAAATCAATATGAAGGTGAATAACTTTGTTTTAGTTGAGATGTTCTGATTATTGCTAAACCTCGCAGGAGAATATTCGATTATTTAAAAAGTTGTGGACGTTTTGGCCTTAAGTTTGATCGATTGCTGTTTTGTAACACGTGCGGTTGACGACTTCAAACCAGGTTGAACTGACCGAGCGGTTGTTGTTGTTTGTTCTTTTTTTGTTTACATCCAGGTCTTAAATTTAACTTTGCTCACTGCCTTCACACTGTTCACAAAATCACTTTTCTTTTTTTCTTCTTCTCTTCTGCCCATCAAACACCATCTCAGAATGTATTTCAGCATTCAGGATATCGCATCTTAATTTATTTTAGTACGTTGTTGTATTAAAAGCGGGATGTTGTCTTGGCATCAAATCTAAGAAATGTATTTATTTGACCATTAAATGTTAAAATTTAGACAAAACCTTCATCTAGTTGATGGATTTAATGAATATTTGGTTCTCAGCCTGTACGCAGCTGTTCATAGTTGAGTGTGACAGTAGTTTTAGTCACACCTGTTGGGCGCGCGATGGTCAAGGTTTCATTTATGTTCGAGGCCAGTATGGAATATACGCCCCTGCTAATTCTAATTAATCAAATTCTGTATTTTTTGAATATATTTATTGACTTGTTTTCTTATCTTTAAGAGCCGATTTTACCTATTGAATGTTATAAAGTAGTCTACCAAATTGATTTCTTCCAAAAAATATATGAATATACCATAAACATTTTTGCTAACGGAGTGTTTTATCCATTTTATTTCCTGTTATTTTGTAATAATACAAATGTGTGATTTGTAAGCTTTGTGTCATGAGCTTTGAACTGGTGGCTCACAGGCTCAGCATCAACCCTGATGGTTGACGACTTCTTTTCTTTTTGTCTTCGGGACGAGGGAGGAGGGCGCAGTTGTTTACGAACTCATGTAATGTAAGATATTGTAAAAGATTCAAAGTATTCTGAACCTTAATAAAGCACTTTTCATGCTGAGTTTGGGTGGAAAAAATAAAAAACAAAGAAAGGACTTCCAAGTTTTCTCTGATTTTCACCGAAGCTATTAAAAGTATGATTGTCGTTAGCTACAGACGGATACGAGAAACAGAGCTGACATCCTGCAGAGCTGTGTGTGTGTGTGTGTGTGTGTGTGGTCCCGTACTGTATATGTGTGTGGGTGTGTGTGTGTGTGTTGTGTGAGAACATGCACACACATGCTATAAACGCCCATTATAGTACCTGGTTAATATCGATGGCGTAGTGTTCTTGATTTCGACCGATTCTGGGTGAACGTGAATGCCTTGCAAAAAGAATAAATAAACATTCATTCTTTTTTCTTTTTGTTCTTAAGTTGCACTGAAATGCCTCATCTGTGATATTTATATTGCAGCAACTCTGTATTACATTTTTATAATATACATTTACGTCACTGCGTTTCAGGGAGTAATGTAAGTCTTTTTTTACTCCACCACATGCATTTCTGACTGCTCATTTGTATATAAATATTTTGCATCATGCAGATTTTACCAAGTATTACGTGTCTTATTATTTGAGTCCTAAAAGTCGTCTTTTGTTTTATTTTTTTTTTCAAGCAGATGAAAACAGATCTTCTCTTATTCTGTCCTATTTTTAGTATTCTTTAAAGTCATTTCTGAAACGTCACTGAAACAAGTTGAGTTCTGTCAACAATTGGAATGATCTGACTAGAATTTTAAGAAATGAACACAAATAGTTCAGATCATCTCCACTTTGATCAGCTGACATTACAATCCTGCTAACAGGTTTTTAAAGGTTTAGTACGTAGGATTTTAGTAGGCACCTAGCAGAGAGAGTGCATTGCAGACTGCAAACAACTGCACGCCTCGTGCTAAAAAACACAGATGAATGAAAAAACGTGAATAATCTCTGGAGACGGCGTTTGGTTTGTACGTTCTGGATGACTGTAGCAGCGTGGCTAACTGCTCCCTCTGCAGGTGAAACGTAACGAATGATTCTTAGTTACAGGTGATTGAAACTGAAAACTGAAAGGATCTTGCTGCAAAATGACTACTTGTAATTGTAATGGTCTATTAAAAATGTAACAGACGTGTGACTCAAGTCATTTGGGTCCAATTTTCCAAATTTTTCTTGGACAAGCAAGAGACAGTTAAGTCATTTTTTTCCCCTCTGACATACCGTGGACTGATGAATAAGAGTGTATTATAAATATTAAGTATGATAATGAGTTGAATTTATAGTCGAATTATTGATATTGAGTGAAATAAATGTAATCATGTAATGTAAACAAAAAACAAATGCCGTATTTATTTCTTAATTTCTTCTCAAGCAGAAACCATTCCCTCCTAACACTGAAACACTGACAGCTACGATAAAAATCCCTGTAAGTCTGTAACTTCCAAGACCAATTTGTATCTTAAGTCGTTTATTTTCTGTCAAATCGAGCTGAAAATCATCTAAACAGTGACTCGAGTCAGTAAGAGTCCAAGTCCAGTGACTCAGCCACACATCATTATTCAGCAATGCTTTCATACAAGAGAGCACACAAGGCGTTTTTGGTTTTTTTTGATTAGGAGCTTTTTATTACAAAATGTTACAAAACTATGTAAAAATGCCTATTGGAGCACTGAGACGTAACTAAACGTAATCATAATTTAAATAGATAAATACAGATGTCCACATCGGCCTCGGGGGGGCGGAGGCGAGAGGACACAGCTGCACTGATGTAAAACAAACACAGAAACAAAAAGTTGGCCAACATGACCTTTGACCCTCGGGGAGGTTCGATTCGGATGGCACAGGGATGATGTCATGCTCAAACTGACCCTGCTACAGGTAGAGTTACAAGAATCAACAATCTGACGGTAATCCAACAAGAAAAGTAAATGAAGCCGCTGGGAATGAGTGATCACGGACGATTAGTTTCTGCCGTCCCGTTTCTTTACAAACATCAGCCGTCTTGGTGCGTACAATCTCTGGCATGTTTGTGTCATTATTAAGTGGAAGTGTAGAAGTTCTGCGGCTAATTCTCCTGACAAGAACCTGCGAGGGGGAGAAGAACAGAGAGAGTTACCATCGTGTACTGTAATGTGACGACACCAGTTATATATGTTAGACGACGCTGTGATTTCATGAAACCTGCTGTGAATTTAACCAAGAGGAATGTGTGAATGAAAGAAAGTTGGTTTGATATTTTCATAGCTGGAGCTTCATGATCTGAAGTCCCAGAATGTATTAATCTGTCGTAATGTAATAAACTCAATGTGATAAAATCTCCAAACACAATAAAAATCTCCAACGTGGAGTTTCTCAAAGTCAGAGCAGGATTTCATGTGTGTTCCATTGATTAACCACTTTTAAGAAGATTTCAAAATATCACAATTAAGTTTAAAATATTTGCATTTCTTATGTTAAAGGGTAACTACACCAATTTTACACATTAGAATGTGTTTACAGGTGTTGGGGAGCATCAGTGAAAAAAAGTAGTAGTAAGCTTTTTGTTGCTTCAGAGGAAACTTTGCATTGCATTGTGGGTAGAGTATTCCACTGGTCTAGCATTGCAGTACTACAACACTGTCAGACTAATTACGGCCAGTTAAAAAACGTGATCAAAGTCTATAAAGCAGAACCAGAGATATCAGCTTTTTTATTCCACACATTCTTCTTCCTTTCCTACATTGCCCAGAATGCAACTTAGCCACTGAGTGACATCTTGGGAGGCAACTTAACAACTTCAATGTGTAAAATTGGTTGATTTACTCTTTATTTTCTCTTAAATCTTTAACGTAATCAAAACATTTTTGATGACATAACACAACTGAGACTCTACAGCTACCTAACCACAGTGTTGCTCCGAGCTAAATGCTAGTCCACAGTGATGATGCTAACACTCGGTAACAACCTTCGAAGTGAAATGTTAGCATGCTCACATGCTTGTTTTGGTGGATGGAGAGAGTTGTTCATAAAACTTGCTAAACGTTAACATGTTAGCATTGTTGTTGTGGACTTGTTAGCATGCTGATGCTAGCATTTAGCTCAGAGCAACACTGGGTTTACAGCCTCACAGAGCTGCTAGCATGGCTGTCGTCATCAATGATTTCAGGTTTCATGTCTCTTTATTGTTTTTATTGAACTTCACATGTCAAAGCCAAAATGTCTATTACGTTACGGACAGAAGATTTTATTATGTGATTGGATTTTTATTAAATACATTTTATTTTTATTACATTATGAACACATTTGGGCTTCAACACTGATTTTTTTTGGGGGGGGAGAAGTTTAAAAACTGTGTGTCCTGGGACACAAAGTTCCAGCGGTGCTCCACTAAAAATGGGATTTTCCCTCTAAGTGCTTTGTTTTTTCTGCTCTGGAACAATCGCGGGTCAGCCCTGCGGTCACTCACATGTGCCGAGCCGCTCCTCCAGGAAGCCGATCTGCTCGCTGAGGGAGTCGATGCGGTCCAGTTGCTGGAAGGAGTGGGACAGCAAGGTGGTTTTCTCGGACAAACCCTCGTCCAGCGACAGCGGGAAGAAGCTGCTGAAGGGGGCCAACGCCAACTGCAGCTTCTGCACAGAGGGAGGCGGAGGGGAGGGAGGGGAAATGACGGAAAATTGGACTATTACTCACCTCGTAAACAAAAATCAATGCAGCCAGACTATACTGCTAACAGCTCATCTACATTTACCCTCTCTGCTCGCTTTAATAAGCACAGGTTCGCGTCTCATAAAAGCTGTAAAATTTTAAAAACACATCTTGAGGGTCTGGCATTTCAAAGAATCTAAAAAAGCAACTCAGATTTTTATTTTATACCACAGTACGAGGACCAGCGGGGCTCCTGGTGAGCCAGGCTGGGAGTTATCGGGGGGTTGGGGGGGCTTTTATTCGCGTTTGAAACATGTGTGTACCTTTTCCAGGAGCTCGACCCTGTTCCTCAGGCTCTGCACCTCCTCCGTCACGTTGTCCGCCGGGCCGAGCCTTCCACCTGCAGGGAAACAGACAAATACAGAAATATACATCAGAGGACGGCGACCGAGTTTGTGTAGGGGGCAGGGAGAGGAATGAGGGTTAGGGCGGGAACGATGCTTAATCCTCGCTCTCAGATTCAAAGTTGATTCCTCCGAGTGGCCTCGAATGATTCATGGCCGCAGCAGCGTCTCTAAAACTACCAGCCAGGAAGAGAGGAGCGGAGAATTTAGGGCACAGAGGGGAATCGCGGATGTGGGAACGGACAGCTGAGAGAGAGGTCACCAGAAATAGACGAGCGCTCTTCATCCCTCCTGTGAAAAAGCATCGTTTTTTTTGCTTGGGAAGCGTCCGCCCGGCTTCACCAGCGGGGGGGAATGTCCCCGGAGGAAGGCCCGGGGATGCAAAAATTGGGGACCCCCTGCTTTCTTACTGTGCTTCAGCAGACGGACCTAAAGCGGCTCAATCTCTCCCAGATGTGGTCCATTACCGAGACAGGAATGAGTTGAGAAAGAGGGTGAGGAGGAGGAGGAGGAGGGGGAGGGACTGGCTATGACCCCCAGCAGACAGGGTTGATGGAGCTGGAATGAGAACACAAGTGTTGGCCAAGACGTGGAGGGGGAAAAAAAAAAAAAAAAAGGAGTTGGAGATGGAGATCCAGAAACGCAGTCCAACACTCCTCCGGTGCAGCTTGGCAGAGCCCGAGCGGGGGGGGGGGGTCTACTTTCTCTCTGAGCCGTGTTTAGATTTGTGATCTCCATCAACACCGGCTCCAACGTGCGCGCAGATAACGGAATGCGAGTTCAAGCGAAAAAATCTCTGCTGGCCTTGCAATTTTTCTCACATCTCGGCGAAACTGAGGACGCTCCTTCAGAATAATAATAAAAAAAAAAAAAACCTCTGTGTCACTTTCACCACGCAGAAAAAGATCCGTCATACTTTTGGCTACTTCATCCTCCCTTTTTTTTCTTCTTCTTTGTGTGTTTTTCCGTCTTTTTGCTGACTATGCAGCACTTGCGAGGAGTCTCACGCGGAGTCGCGGGGGGTGAACGTCTCATTTTTAGATGTGAATTTTTTGGGGTCTCCTTCCCGACAGAATCGCTGATGAATAGGAACGAGTTTGGAGCTGAGCCCTGGGAAAGTTTGGCAATCTCACATTTACATAGAGATATTTCATGTAGAGACAGCCAGACATGAGACTGTATCCCCTCCAGATTTACAGTTTGGGACAAAATCCCCCAAAAGTGGAAAAATTGGGAAGAAATCAGGAAAAAGGGAGGTCTTCTTTAAGGTTGCACATTGCATTAATTCCCCAAAAAGCAATAACGCTGACAGAAAAAATAAAAGAGGACTAGAACTGAGGTCAACTACCGTGCTTGTAGATATTTAGGGGGGTTGTATTGTGTTGTTGCTAAGATACAGGAAGCACACACAGAACCAAAGTGGACTTCTTTGCATGGCGAGAGACAACATTGCAACATTTTTAAGGGGACTAATGGAGTGTGCGGGATAAAAATATGTCTGTATTAGCACAGGGGGGGTGGGTGGGGTGGGTGGGGGCTCTATTGGATTCAGATGTTCGCCATACTCACAGGACTCGACCGAGTCATTATCAAAAAGACCCGATCGGTTCCCAGTCTCACCGCGTGAGGCCCGGGCCGCAAGACATCTGTCTGGAGTCGGCACCAGTCGCAGTGCATTATTACTCACGGTACGAGTTGAGAGTGGCATAGCGCGTACCAAAAGTAATAATGGACCGCGAAGCTGGTTATGTTCTTTTTTTTTCTCTTCTGCGCTCCAGACACTTTGCTGCTGCAAGACACAAAGTTACACCATGTGAGGGCACACACACACACACACACACGCCTCTACACTGCTCATTTACCCTCATCTGTGTGACCACCCACTGCTGCCTGGGTGGGAGATGGAGGAGTGTCAGCAGGAGGAGGAGGAGGAAGAGGAAGGCTTTGACAGGAATGGCCGTCTCCGGTGAGCCTGAAGCCGTCTCTGCACGCGCATCGATAGCTTCCAGCTGTGTTGACGCACTCCTGGGCGCACGGCCGCCGCTCGCTGCACTCGTCCACATCTGACAGACGAAGAAGGACGAAGCTGTTGGTTTGCACTCTCGGCAGAGACTCGTGAGGTCGTGCAGGTGAAGCGTGTGCGTTTGGGCGCTCACCTGTTTGGCATCGGTGCCCCGTCCAGCCCAGAGGACAGGCGCACTGGTTGGGTCTCAAGCAGGTGCCTCCGTTCACACAGGGCTGTCCACACACGGCTGCAAGGCACAATTAAAGAAACGGTTTAACATTTGGGGGAAAACTTCTCATTGTGTTTCTTGACGAGCGTTAGATAAGACCATCAATACCACTCTCGCGTCCGTATTCTAAATGTGAAGCTATAACCCAGGAGACGGTTAGCATAGCTTAGCATAAAGGCTGGAAGCAGATGGAAAGCGCTAGCTTAGTTCTGTCCAGAGGGAAAAAAATAAAAAAGAATAAGTTTTAAAGTAGTTTTATGGGTGGCTGTTAAGTTATCGTTCCCAGCCACGATATAGTCGAGCTCGTAGGCTATAACCCACTTAAAACCAGTTAGCTTAGCCTAGCATGAAGGGTGGAAAAGGGGAGAGAGCTTCATTGTATAAAAGGTAAATAAATGTGACCGTTCAGCACCTCGAAATGTAACTAGATACCACATTTGTTTAAGCGGTAAAAATAAGAATGGATTTACGGGACTATTTCCCGGCTTGTTACAGTGATTTAACGGAAAATAAATCAGCACAAAACCAGCCATAAAACAACATGCATTTTGTTTTTTGTCACTTAGTATTTTTTTTTTTTAACTTTGAGCCAGAATCTGGCTCGCTGTTCCCCCCCCTTCCAGTCTTTATGCTAAGCTACGCTAACAATCTCCTCGCTACGGTGTGGTCGATTTGTTTCAACTAACTCTCTGCAAGAGCATTAAAAGAAAAGGAAGTATTCCTCTGTCCCTGCAGGTTACCTTGGTTGCAGTTGTGAGAGTGAAACCTCTGCCAGCCGGGGCAGCACTCCGGGTAAAAATGCGAAGGAGGTGCCGCCCTGCTCACCTGCCGGTACGCCACCGAGTACACAGTCCTGTGGAGGCAAAACACATACACACAGTTGCAGTCGGGTTTTCCTGGTTATTCACAATGCTGTCATCACCATCTTGTGTGCGGTTGAGCCCATCCGGCCTTTTTCCGTGTTCTGTCAGACCGAGGGAGCGCTGATGAGAGGATGGGAAATCTGGTCGAATATTGAAACCACAGACCACTGACGTCCAAGAGTGTGTCAGAGATGAGATAGGGAGGGAGGGAGGGAGGGAGCGAGGGGCAGGATAAGAGATGCAAAGATCCCACTGGAGCCTGAGCTGAGACTCTGGTATGTTTGGTTTGCATGCAGAGATACAAGGTGATAAACTGAATGCAAAAGGCTCACAAACAAAGTGTAAAAGCAGACAAGTCATTCAGTCAGAATCTGGACAGGATCGGAGGCCCTGCAGTAACCCACAAAACGAGCACAAAACTCCCAAAGTGCAACAGAATTTTGGCAGCGAGGGAAGAGTTAAAAACAAAAGATTAAAATGGAGGGAATGTAACGAGGGAGGGAGGGTGGGAGACCCGAAAGCATCAGAGCTGGAGAGAGATGGAGAGTGTGTAAGTATGGAGGGAGACGCGGTCCAAAATAAACATGACCGCGGTCTCTGCGGGCGGGCAGTTCATTTCCCGTAGTTACACAAAGTGCTCGATATTTAGATTCCACCCAAATATGTGCCACCGTGACCCAGTTCTGTGTCAAACATGTATTTTTGTGTACGTGTGTGCATGCAGGGGGGAGAGAGAGAACGTCTATTTTATCTACTCACAACTGCACGTCGAACCATTTCCCTTCCTTAAACATGTCAGGAATTATTTATCCCTTCTGTTAAATAAACATTCACTGGACCGCTTTTTGACACCGCGCTGACCCGAAGTCCTCTGTTTTTATAAAGCCGGACCGTAGCTACAGTATAGCGGGTGTTCGCTCCAGCAAAAAAAAAAAAAAAACCTGAACCCGTCTGATTTTATTGTGATGTATTGAGGAGAGTGGAGTTGTTGTGACTCACTTGTATGTGCTGCAGAGGCGATGTCCGTGACACAGGGTGATGTAGGGCTTGTGCACCGGCTGGACGTACGACTCTGTTGCCGTGACAACGTTGTGACGGTGGTCCCGGCCGCACACCCTCCTCCTGCGAGAGACACGGAGACGTGTGATTGGACGTTAAAGTTCACCCCCCTCCCCCTCAAAAAATGAAAACGTAGTCATTGTGTATTCACACTCATGCGGATGGAAAGTTGCATAGCATGCTTTTAACTGAAATTGAAAAAAAAATTAGAACCAAGAGATAGTTAGCTCGGCTTATCTTAAGACTTGGAACAGTGGGAGTGTAATTACAGTTGTCAGACAGTTAGCTTAGCTTAGGACTGGCAATGGGGAGACAGCTAGCATGGTTGTTGAGTAACAACACACTTATGTCAGAAAAATACTATGAAATTACAGCAAGGAGACAGTTATCTTAGCCTAGCTTTGGATTTAAAACTGGGGGAGGCAGCCAGTTGCTAAGAGACAAAACACTTGTGTGTGGAAGTTAAATTACAGCTAGAAGAGAGTTAGCTTAGCCTAGCATAAGACTGGAAAGAAAGGGAGACAGCTAGCATGGTTGTTGAGAGACGAAACAGTCATACCTGAAAGCTAAATTACAGGTAGGAGAGAGTTATCTTAGCCTAGCTTAAGACTTAACACTGGGGGAGGCAGCTAGCTTAGATGCTAAGAGACAAAACACTTGTATATGAAAGTTAAATTGCAGCTAGAAGAGAGTTAGCTTAGCCTAGCATAAGACTGGAAAGAAAAGGGCGACAGCTTGGTTGCTGAGAGATGACACACTCATATGAAAGTAAAATGTGACGATATAGCGAGGAGACTTAGCTTAGCCTAGCTTTACACTGGAAACAGGGTAGAGAGCTAGCTTGGTTGTTGAAAGACAATACACTCGTATCTGATAAACACCTTTACATTACAGCTAGGACAGAGTTAGCTTAGCCTATTTAAGACTGGACACGGGGGGACTATGCTAGCTTGGTTGTTAAAAGATAATAGACTTGTATCTGGAAGTTAAATAACAGCTAGGAAACTGTTAGCTTAGCTTAACACGACAGACATCTAGCACCTCGAAATTACAGTAATTGGCATGCCAGAGGGTGTGAATACTGTCTTTTAAAATCCATTTGGGTTCTCAGCACTTCTGGAGACTTGCCTTCAGCCAGACACTCTATTTGTAAACCATTTTTACTTCTGTGTTTTGCTGTGAAGCGTCAGAAATGTCTCGGCACACCACAAAACTTCAACCAACATTGTGTGAACTTGTCCTTTAAAAATTGGACTTTGGGCTTCAAAGAGCACCGGAAGCTGTGCTAATTTTAGATGATGAGATTTTTTAGTGCTTATAAGAGATATTTATAGGTCTTTAAGTGGCTCCAGTGGAGTTGAGAGAAAGCTTGAACAACTCCAGATTGAAGTCTCACGGTTTCTGTTTGTCACCATGAGTTGGCGTGCGGCCTAATTGCTACTGACCGACCCGTGTAATCACTCCCGAATGTGTCAGAGTTAAGAGCCGATCTTTTGACCCGTGACTCCACTTTGACCTCGTCGTTTGGCTTTTGGTTTATTTTTGTCTTTTTTTTTTGTGCAAACCGACTGAAAGTGAGAAGGTGAGGCTGCAGACTCTCAGGACTGCAAACGTTTAAAGTGCCATTCCACCGAAATGTTGTACACATCCGAGGGTGGGCGAGGAAAGAGGTCAGGAAAACAAACAAGATTGTGAACGACAGCCCGAGGAGGAAGATGTGTGGACGAACAGACGACAGGTCGTTTGATAAACACAGGAAGAGCAGTGGAGGGAGCTGTTACCCGTGGTGAGCGAGGAACTGTGGAGTGCCCATCACGTGAAGGATGAAGAGGGAGGAGGAGAGAAGCAGCGCTTGGTACATCGTCTTCCTCTTTCCCACGTTCCCCTCGCTCGGTCTCTCACAGTCGCTCCTCTGACTGTGCCAGTCGGAGAGGAAGAGGAGGGGAGGATGAAGGGAGGGGAGGAGGAGGAGGAGGAGGAGGAGGAGGGGGTCGTGGATCCGAGCCAAAGTCCTCCTCACGCTGAGGGTGAACGTTCTCCTGCAGGAGGGCGACTCCAGCTACCTGCAACAGAGAGGACATCTGAGATTAAAGCAGAGGTTCAGCGCTGTTGTTTCACCACAGCTCCTTTAAATGTTTAGTTTTTACAAGTTTAACACCATCAAATGCTTCTAAACTGTTCATTTTTTTTCCTTTTCGAGGTCAGAAAGGACAAGAAATCAGGAAACAGAGTGCGGTAGAGGGCACCCGACGTCTTCTAAAGACATTCTACAGATGTGCTTTTAACTCGAGGGTTAGCCTGCAGACTTCTACACGTCCAAATCCTCGGGCACGAATGCCAAGCTAAACTTCCGACCTAACCGAGCACGCAAAGCCACATCTGCAGGCATCCGTGCATCACGTTGAACTCTCTCTAACCTCCACCTGCACCGACTCTGAGACAAAAGGACGAGAGCAAAAAAAGACAAAAGCACTCTCCCTTCACAGCACTGTTCACTTATCCCCTCACACCATTCTGGATTATTACATACTGCACAGGATTAAAGAGAAAAAGCCGTCCGTCTCCAGAGTGCATGACAGTCGGCTTGAACCTGCCAGACCAGATACTAAACCCCCCTTTGAGGGACCCTCTTAACAGGGGATGTTAAAGCAGGAGGTGGAGGGAGCGCTGCAGCCTGCAGAGGAGAGCGAGACTCCTCGGCCGACAGCTCGCATGTCTCTCTGATCCCTCCGCTGGCTCGACGCCCAGAGACAGGGCACGCACATCTGTAAGCCTGCGTGTTTCATTCACAAATCACCGAGACTCGCAGCGCAGCAGGGGGCCACTTTAAACACAACGTGCATCATTAGATCAGCGCTGAGGACGGAGCTGCAGGGCGGAAACAGCAAGTGTCCAAGAAAGTTCATATCAGATCGGTGCAGTCCCAACAAATACGCCTGATTACAAGCTTTTTTTATCATGTTGGTATGAAAGTTTATGAAAATATTTAAAAGTCTTCCTTTGGGATGCAGGAAGTAAATCATCCACACAAGATAATAAAAGCCGCTCTGCAAAAAATGAAGAGGTGGATAGTTTAATTACTGAAGCGAGAATATTAGGAATAAAGCCGGAGCTCTACTTATTTTTTGGTTATCATACACAAGATATGTGACGGGAGCAGGATATTTTACAGTTAAACAATAAACTGTATCATTTAAAATGACACCAATGCACTGAAACTGCAAACTTTTCTGGGAAATAATCAAAATAACTTTTTTTCTGCATTATATAATCAGTTTTGACATCTGCACGTATCAAACTGTGGAGAACTGAAGCTGCCAAAATCAAAAAGATAAATAAATGGCTTGATAAATACATGAATTTGGATTTAAATGTGCTGAAAAGCAAATCAAAAGACGTTTGCAGTGTTGCGAAAAGTACTTGAGTGAATGTAAAGATATCATGGCTCACCCACACGAATAATAACTGAGTAAAAGTATCTTAAACATGACAGTAGCTGACAATAAGTGTACTAAAGTGTCAAAAACACAAGTCAATGTATTATTAAACATCTTTTTAAATGTATGTAGGAGAAATATGAAGGTAAGTAGCGAGTAGTGGAGTAAAAAGTACGATATTTGCCTCCAAATTTTAATGGAGTGGATGTATAAAGTACTCGAGTAAAAGTACTTAGTTACAATCCATCTCTGCACGTGTCCTGACCTACTGACACACCAGGAGACACTCGAGCATGCGCACTTCTCACTCTCGCCATGAGAGGGCGCTGTTTCGCAGCACTGCGCTGGACAGGAGAGCGACATCCCGCAGCAGCAGCAGAAGCAGCAGCTCCGCACCGCTCACGCACAACGCACGCAGTCACACGCTCCCGCATGAAGACGATAAAGAAGTTAAAAAGCTGGTGCGAGCCGACATGACGGAGGAAGCATGCACGGATATAAAAACATGAACCACAAACCGTGCAGCGAACAATCAGCTCCCTGAGAGTGATCACCCCCCCAAAAACACACACTCACACACACAGTTACACACGCACAGTCACGCACGCACGCACTGGCAGGGAGCAGAGAGACGCTCGTTGCTGGAAGCAAAACTTTTTAGTCCCGTTATATTCCGACTGTGGTGCGTTCAAAGTCCAAGTGATAAGAAAACTCCGGGCAGCAGTCAGGTCTCTCCTCCAGACTGTCAGGCAGCGCATGGGGGGTGATGTAGCACCTCCTCCCCGCTCCTCCAGCTGGGTGTCCCGCAGCTCAGCGCTGCCTTGCGCCTGGGTTTACCGCGTGTGTGACGTCATACGTTTCGTTTCGTTTTTTTTTTTTCATTCATAATCTCCTGAGAGCTTCACGCGCTGACTGACGGGCACAGGGACCCAGCTGCCGGTGTGGCAAAGTGGCAGCTGGTGGGATTAAAGGGCAGATTCACGGGTTTTTTTGTCTGTCTTCTAAGAAATACTGTGATTTTAATTATCCAGACCGCCTCAGAAATGTATTACTTGACCCTTAACAGACTGAAAACAGAAGATTACGGTTGAACAAACACTTTATTACACTTTTAATAGGTTTGAATCTTGATACATACCTGAAATATTTATATTTTTTATGACAATAATATTGCAGAATGCAAGACTGCAGATAAACAAATGTGTTTGAATGATAATTGTCGACCTTCATTGGTGTAATTCTAGTTCCTGACATGCTTCCAATGTAAGCGGCTGGGCACAAATTCTCAAATTAAAATCCAAATGTACTTTGTAGTAAAAAGGCGGCAGCTTTGGAAGACTTCCTCTTGATTTAAAGGAAAGTTTAATCACATTTTTTTTGCACAAACTGTGCGAATTTATTTGGAGGTTACAGGGTTTGGACATCAAGAGGAGTGATCACAGCGAGTGAAAACATTTAGTTAAAAATGTTATAACTGTGAACGTATCCTTTAACTTACAGTCGAAGGAAAACTGCAGCTATTAAGAGTTAAAAGGAAAACAAAATCAAATCAAATGGACGAACTGGGAAAAACTTACAGCTTTCCTTTTTGTGCAAAAGAAACAAACGTCTGTCAGACTGTAAATACATTTTGTAGCAATAAGAGCTTTAATTGTCCTTTTTAGTTCATCAATTCTGCAAATTCTAATGTGCTAATTACACTCCTTTCCTCACAGAATTAACACGATAATGAGATTGTGCTAAAAAGAAAGGAAAAGAAATATTCCTGTACACATTTTATGCGCTGTAGTCGACTAATGTGTCGATATTTTTTCTGTTTGGGAGCTTTTTCATTACTTTATTGGATAAAACAGCTTCAAACAGCTGCTTCTGGAAGCAGAATGAAGGAGAGGACAGCCTCTGTGCACGGAGCGCTTCTACAGAGAAGTAATCATATAACCGTTTGTTTGTTTCTTTGATTGTTTGATTGTCGGTTGGTTTGTCCGCACGATTACACGAAAACTACTGAACTGATTCCCACTAAACTCACATGGAGGACGGGTCCCGGCCCAGAACAGAACCCGCTGACTTCCGGATCAGATCTGGATAAATGGACGAATCCAGGAACTTTTTTTCTCACTATCTTAAACATTTTCTTTAATTCCTCTGGGAACGATCCTGAGGCGTATTAAGGCGGATGGTATCTATGTGTCGGCGGAGGTATGCGCTCTACTGAGTGCCGCTGTCGCTGTGAAATGAACAAACATGATCCTTTTATTCTCAGACAATTCATTTGCACTTAAAACCAACTCTGTATATTTACTGCAGACCTGTTCAACTGACGGCCGCCGGAACAAACGTGGCCCTTTAACAACCGAAAGTTTGAACCCAAGCTGTACTAGCAGAGGGAATTTAGGAGAATCAAACTGACAACCTGCTTCTTTGCTACTGAGTTGAGGTAGTGTGACTCGGGCTCGTCCTGCAGGATCCTCACGCTTCACATACACGACAACCGCATCAGATATTCTGTCAGCGCAGTTTGCAAACTGTGATTGCGTGACGGATCCTCCTCTGTGACTCTATCTGAGATTTCCTCCATCTTTTTCAGGGTTTCTGCAGGTTTGAGCAAGTCACATTTAAGACTTTTTAAGACCTTTTTAAAACCGTTTTGAACTAAATTGAAGACCTACACAAAGTACGAAAAGTAAGGAAATGTGCCTCCCCGAATTACTTTAAAAAATAACCATCTTTTTACATCCAAATCTGTTGCCAAAATGCTTAGCAACGGTGTTCAAAATCCAAAGTACCTCCGCTTTCAATGTCAGAGTTGAGGCGAAGATGGTCTGAATGTCACTTGAATGAGGGACGGCAGAGGCAGCGCAGAGTTTGGGTCGAGCAGAACTGGATGAACTTGGACTTCGCTGAAGACTTTTAGATGCTAACTGGTGTTTTTCCGATTTTGTGTGTGACACCAGCGCTTTCACACCAAGTGTGCCCAAGTTGAGGGTCCTCTGCGCTTCAAATTCATTATTAGGTACGACTTTTAACCAACTGAATTCTGGTTGTTCAAGCCAACACTCGTTACATTTTCACTTTCCCATAGTTGCAGCAGATTCCTCTGTCTTTCTGGAACTGGCAAAGTGTGCAGTGTGCTGGTTACTTCAGGAAGAAGTACAACGCACAGAACTAACAGTGAATCTCACCAACACATTTCCCCAAAACAAAAACAAAAAAAAAGGGACGATGGAAGCGGTAAATGAACAGACATATTTAAGACCTAACTAAATGTAATTTAAGACCTGTATGCAAAATATGGATGTATTTAAGACTTTTTAAGACCTGGCAGAAACCCTGTTTTTGTTTCTCACCTGTCGATAAGGTTTTTTTCACTTGGATCGAGGGTCTGAGGACGGAAGTGATCGACCCAAACTGAGGCAACATTGGTGATTTTAGGCGACATAAATAAAAACTGAACTGATTTAAATAGGTTTTACAGTATTTTAGAGGCCTCTGGTGTTGTTTGCACCACATGTAGCAACACCTGGCCTGCAGCTACATTACTGTCCATCTCTAGCATGTTTACATTTGCTTAAATATGTTCAGCTTGTTAGCTTTTGTCCACCTGTCTGCGTTTGTGCAGGTGGAATACCTAAAATAAACTTCTGACCTCGAAAATGAAAATAAAAACAATTTTAAAATAAAAAAAAAAACAACTTTTTTTTATAAGTGTGAACATGGGTATTTAAATAAAAATAAAAATAAAAGTGGAACAAACTTACCCTCGCAGTATGAGGTCATCAGGTGCGTGTGCGCGCGCAGGCTGAGCGGCGGCCGTGGGCACGAGCCGCCGGTCTGGTGGTGCGTTAGAGGACTCTTCCATGTCGCCGCTGTCTTTTAAAACGTGCTGCTGCTGCGTTCAAATCAAACAGTTCAGGAGTGCTGCTGGGTCGAGCTGCTCCCCGTGAGTCGGCCGGCGACAAATGAAATGTCTTCGGGCGTTTTTCAGTTGCTTTTTATGCAGGGCTTCCTGTGGAACGCAGGAATTGGACGGACAATCCCAAACCGGACTTCCTGTGAGTGTTTGCCGCTGATAAAACCCCTCTCCAGCACAAACACTCTCCATCCTGCTCAAACCGCTTCACGAATCTGATTTTGAGGCATTTTTCTGTCCCCATTGTGCAGCAGACATCTTGAAAGGGGGGGAGAAAGAGAGAGAGAGGGGGGAGAGAGAGAGAGAGAGGGAGATGCCTGTAGACATCTCACCTCATGGCCTCCTGCTGCCTTTACAGACCAGAGGAAAATACAGGAATCATCACCTCTTTTTTCTTTTTTAAATAAATATTTCAGCTACTTCAGCTGGTGGCTCATGCAGCCTCGTGTTTTCTGAGATACAATCTGTCAAATTGCAGCTTGTTTGAGGCCAAACTGCTGCACGATAAGAAAGAAGTCTCCTCTCGTCCTGCAGCTCAGACGGCCGGTGAACAGATAACTCATGCACAAGTTTCCGAGCATGTTGAAGCGACTACAAGGAAACTGTTCCGCATGATTCCTCCGATCATATATATCACATATAAAATCACATGTACGAGATCTTTGCAACAGTAGTCACTGCTATTTAGGGGCGTATTCAAGGAAAAGTTCACCCAAAAATCAAAATTCAGTCAGTATCGTATCACCCAGGTGCCGATGGGAAGTCAGGTGAAGTTTTAATGTCCACCAAACATTTCTGGAGCTTTACAGCAAAACAGAGTTCACCTAAACAACCGAAGTAGACGGGGACTTGAGTACTGAAGGGCTCAGACGTTATAATATCAGCTTGTATGAAATGTCTTTTTGTGTTTATTAAAGCAACAAAATGTAACTTCCTGGAGAAAGACAGCTGATTATTGAGTCTATCGTCAAATACTGACACTTTAGGTCGGCAGCTTGACGATCGAGGGACGAGACTCTTTCTCCAAGATGTTATTTACTATTATTACTTGTATTTGATCAAAACACATGTTCACATAACAGTATTTTGTATTATATTTTGATATGTTTGACAAGCAAGTAATTGTAGGCATTTCAAGGGTCTTACTGCCACCAGGAGGCCCAGATGGAGGAGAAAAGTACTTTTACAGTAGTAGTACATCTGATCCTGCTTATAGAATTAATCGATTAATCATGAATCATTTGCCGCCCTGGATCTTGTTCTTTGAGACTGTTTGGTGATTTGGGATTAAAAAAAAAAAAAAAAAAAAAAAAGCCACATTGAAGCTTAAAAACTGTGTTTTTGTCGGAGCTCGTTCTGTGAAAACAATCCTCCCGCGAGGTCCATTCAGTATTGTTCTGCAGCGTCCAAACAGCCGAGCAGCTGCTAAATGAAGCGTGTGCCGGGATTTGTTTTCTCAACCGCTGTTTTCAACAATCGTTTCCAAATTCTCAAATTAACTTTCAACCCTCGCATTTTTACACTCGTTCCTGAATTCCTTGGCACCGTGAAGACTTTGAAGAATTTTTAGTGAGTCAGCGCACAAAGAACCAGACTTTTAGTCTTTTTTGTATGATCCGGTAAAACCTAGCTACGGGACCTGATTTATCACGTTTCCAGGACTTGTAAGAGTCCCGGGGAGTTTTGCTCTGGTGGGCTCTCTGATGTGAGGCCTCAAAAGCTTTCGGTAGTCGCAGCTGACATGATGTATTTAAGACAAGCTGCTCCTCCTCTGCCTTGAAGTCCAGCTCGAACTGACAACCAGGACTCATTTGTCATTCTAAGTATGTGCAGAACCAGACCGCGTACACACAGTTAAATGTGAGAAACTCTTAATCTTTACACTCTGGTGTGTTTCTCTGTCTGCTGAGGAGAATTTAGCGTTTAGCTCTTCTGTCACTGTTCATCTGAGGGCCTGCGCCGACCGAATGTATGATCCGACACTCCCTGCATACAAAGAACTATTTTCTCTGCGATAACAAAAGAGGCTACGTGCTGAGGCGCCATGGGAAAGCTTCGCTTCGGGGTCGCAGGTGACCACACACCAACACACACACACACCACCGAGGCTGATCGCTCAGAGGGGGCACATCAGAATACGAGATGCAAAATCAGTGTGGATGTTGCTGCCCGCGATTGTGTGGGAGCTTGTGTAAAAAGGAGGCCGAAGAGGGAGGGTATCTCTTTTTTAAGGAACTCTTTTCATTCTTTGAAATCAAGACTTGGCCGACACAAGCAACGTTTTTGCAGTCGGTGTTCCAGATTTGTCCCGGGGAAGATGCGGGAGAGGGAGGAGGGAGGAAAGAAGAAAAAAAAACTGAAGCAAAGCAGCACTTCCTCTTCGAGAGGAAACAGGAAAAGGCTGGGGGAGCGAGATTCTGGAGCCTGCTCTGATGGAACAATAAAAATCTCACTTTGGCAGGAAACGGATCTGCGTCAAAGAGGGCCTGACAGATTTTGCTAAAGGGCAGTAGCGGTGACCCTGGAGGGGGGCATGAACAAGAGGGCAGCTGTGCCCCAACAAACAACTCTGGAAAAGTGCAAATTCTGAGCACATTTCAACACAGATTTCAGGTCGTTCTGTGTAGTTGGGTGCACAGCAACAAACCTTTACGATAAATGCAGTTTCGCTTTAAAACGAAGAATAAAAACTGCAGCAATAATGGGGGAAAGGTCCAGGAGCGTGTACATGCATGAGAGAAACATGAAACGTCTTCACAAAAGCGTCGGGCCACCAGCAGGAGCCATCGGTCTCTAATCGGTAGATGAAGACATTCCCTCGTTTGGTTTTGGTTTGGTTTGATGAAGGTGGAGAGCGCTGTCGAAACACGACGGTCCGAAATCTGGGTTGAGATTTGCCTCGTGCCCCGAGTGAGAGGAAGGATCTGCACTCCCCCTCCCTCTATCATCTGTTAGGATGGACTTGCATGCACTAAGTGTCATATTTACAGAGAAAACTTACAACAACATTGCATGGTATAAACTGCTGTGCATATATTTATGTTTCTGCCTTCATGTGTCCAGATGTCCATGTGATAAAACAACGCACACTGAAATCAACACAGTGAGAAGAGCTAACGCTAGCAAGCTAGGCTAACCAGTGGAAGGTACTCCAAGTGGAATACAACCTCGACAGCGTGATGATTAATCCCATCTGTTGAGTGTTTTGTTAAAAGGACGTCATGAAAAAGAGGGATAAACGTATTTCATTAAAGTTTTCAGGACGTCTTCAGGCAACGAAAGGCGTCTACGTTTACTCCACAAATATCTTGAAACGCACAGATACGCCAAACAGCTCTGGTGTCGTTACAGTTGATCTCTTTCTCCCACAGAAATGATGACGATCGAAGTTTTCAATTCCACTTGAAGAGGCTTTCTTTTCTTTCTCCCTCTTCCAAGTATCGAATCCGAGTCGTGTGCCAGTGTTTTAGGGTCAACGTGTTAGTCACCGAGCGCTAATGGACCGACTGTAAGTGAGCGGAATGAACAATGTTCTGCAGAAACTCCGGCTTTTAGAGATCCGATACTTTAATGTGGTTATAACGTGCATCACTGCCGAGAGAGAAGTCAGGTCAGACTTAATGTTGTGCGCTGGTGTTTGTGCGGGTTCGACGGCAACACTTCCCACATTTCCTCCTTTTTCCCCCCCCCGAAGTCGATCTGTTATTTGTTAGTCTTAATAAATGCTGAAATGCCCAGTTGTGTCACATTTGATCAACTCAGCTGATTCACAAGTGACCTGGGAACCAGAAGGTGTAGCATGCGTCTCGGCTCTGCAGGATTTCCATGCTGAGCGGCCAAACAGGACATCCTGATGTCCAAGGCCTGCCACCAGCACCATCGCTCCCCCGCCGCCCTCACAAATTAGACAAAGTACAGGCGTGCGCTCGCCCAGAGACTTTGTGCTGGTGGTCCTGGCACTTCCCGCGCTCGGCTTCAACAGCCAGGAGGTAGTTTCAAAATGCATAATTCAAAACCGATGCAGCAGAGCTCTCTGTGACTGAACCAAACCGACTAATTTCTGACAGTGTACATGTTTAGTATGCAAGTACAAGCTGTGGTCGTGTAGTGTTTCCGTCCTGCTGCTCCCAGCTCCCCCGTGTCGGTCCTGACATCAGCAGCGTGGAGAGATTAGGGAGTTTGTACACATTCCGCCAAACTCTCCGTGTCTCAGAAACACATGTGAGTCTGATTGGCTTATTTACCATAGTAATCAAATTCTCTCGCTCTGAGAGATGTTTGGAACAGTGTTGACTGCGGTCCGCTGTCTCCCAGGATTCGCTCTTTGAGGCTGCGAGAGTGTTAAATGTGGACACTCACCACGCTGCCACTGTAATCCTGAAATATTCTCTCCGCCAGCTCGTTCCAGATTGATTTAACGATCTGCATCGCCCCAGACTCTGGAGGTGTTGTTGACGTTTCTTGGTTATAGAATTCGTCACAGCGTTGCCAACTTTTCTGATGGCTTGTCAGCGGCAGTGTTTGGCGTTCAGAGTGTTGTTTTCATGACGGGGTATCCTTCGATCTCCTCTGTGGATAATTACGCAACGTGCAGAAATAGAACGGGGAAGCGACGCTGGCACGAGAATGTTTTTCACTTCAAGAACAGTTAGAGAGACGCGAAACAAATGTTTGCTTTATAAATGAAAACTCTGCTAACGTGTGATCACACACTGCATTCTTTTTATGAAAGGTCTGCGGATAGATGAAGTTCGATAGCTTGGGATTTGTTCAACCTGCTGCTCATTCTAGGGGAAATGTCACTGGGTGGCCAAAGTCATTAGAATGAGTCATCTTGGATCCATGAATGTTGAGGCCACTTTGTTTCCCCCCCTGTTCATGTCCTGCTGTAGAAGTGGTGATATTTTGAATATATAAGAGTAAACTTCACCAGATAAAGTGTCAGGAGATCACCAAACTCATCAAGATTCATCATCAGGGGAACACGAATGGCAAGAAATGTCATGTCAACCCATTTAATGTATGTTGATATATTGTGTTTGCATTGTTAACTATTGCAAAACACTTATATGTAGAAACTTTTCTTTGTGTTGCAACTTTTTTAGGGGGTTAAATGTAAAATTTTATGATGTAGCAGCACTGTTCTCGAAGGAAGGGAAGGCCTGATATTTTAACCCAAAGCAGCAGTATTTGATAACCTCAGGATGAGACTCAACAATCAACCGTCTTCCTCGAGAACCGCCTTCCCTACATGTACGGTCTGGTTTGGTTCTGCCACTTGGGTAAGGTTTCGAAAAAGATGATATTTTTGGTTTCGTCTGCCACAGACTTGGCTGCAGATGTCCCGACTTCCTATCAAAGCTATCAGACATTTATTGCCAAAAACACGACTGGAATTCTCCCGAGGTCTCCGTAAAACTATCCCGCGGTGTCACGTTTACAAATTGTGAAACGCTGCCTCGTTGCCCTCTTTCACTCAAGCACCACCCCCCTCCACCTTCGCCGTCAGAGTCAGAATGCACTGCAGCTTCTTGGTGTTTCCTTTAAGCTAATTTTAAATGTGCGCCATTTTCTTGAAACTGAATCAACAGTTCTGTTTTCATTCTGATTGTCTGAGTTCTCACAGATTTTGACCCTTATAACCGCTGATTCATCCCCTCGGCCTTGACCCCCTTGCTTCAAAACTGACCCGTTATAAACCCGTCTGTCCTGGACGATCCTTGCTATTGGATATCTGCTTTAACTAAAAGGCTCCACATAAGCAATTCTTCAGTCAATTTTATGGATTGTTGATGCGGCAGCTCCGATGACAGCCACTACTATGTTGTCTACTCCGCTGAGAAGTAGGGACACTACATCAAAAGGGCCCGAGTGACATCGGGGTGGAGCAGAGAGCAGGAAGGTTTCTGTTCAGCCGGGGCGGCCATCTGCTGAGAGCCGTCCTCTGGGAGAGAGAGAGCCGGTCCATTAAGACCAAGACCACCCAACACATCAGCAGCCTTCCTCCCAAGACGCTCAGACTCGACCTCTCGCTAACTTGCAGTAGAAGTTATACGTAGGATTACTCCGTGAATAGTTTTATGAGTAATCAAGTCATTGTTTACTCTATAAAATGAACCAAAACCAGCTAATCATACATCCAAAACTGGATTGTTAGCCACATTAGCATCATAGAAGCTGATCAACAGCTGACATATCTCAACATCTACTGAATTGATTGCAATTAAACTCTAGTACCGACATTCATGGTCCACAGAGGATGAGTCCTGCTGACCTCGGTGATCGCCTGACTTTTCCCCCGAGCGCTACTATCAAGTCAACTTTTAATTAGTCCTGTGCACACACACATTCACCAGCTTCAACGCTTTCCTTACAGCAGGCAGCAGCTCTTTTTCAGCTTCCTCTCAGACGTCGGCGTAGAGAATAAAGACGTTTAATGGAACATGCCGGAGAGTAAGTTAATGTTGAACTGCTGTCAGAGGAGCAGCGTGACTCCCTGTGCTGATGAGGGCTTTATGAGAATCCAGCTCTGTCTGTCAGGTTATAACGTGATTCTTATTGATGTGGTGAATTGATTTTCTTCTTTTTTTTTTCTTTTCCCTTGGCGCTGTGCGGAGAGCGCAGTCTCTATAATGAAGTACAGTACTGTTTGGGTTGTTGTATTTCGGGGAGCCATCAGTGGACCGCAGAGAGGGAATACCAACCCAATGCTGTTACTTTCTCCTAAAGTCTTAATGATGGGTTCATTAAAAAGGTATCTAGCTCAGTAACTAAGCGCAGATGGCCGAGAAGCAGTTATGGTATATCAGACAGAGACTCTGGAGGAGATTTATGTCAAACCGCAGCTGAACCCCGGGAACCTTGTGCGGCAGTCTCAACATTACAGCTATTTGATCTCCTGTCTGTCTCCGGTTCGCCACGAGATCCAAAAGCTTCACTGTCCTTGACGTCCATTTAGTATAAATGTGATTATTCACTGTAGCTATGGAGAGCAAATCAGGGCAAATCAGAGCTGACAGTTTGTTCAGCATTTCTGTTGAGCTGAGGGGGTAACACAAGGGGCATCAGATAGAGTATCTCCACAGACTGGAAACACTCAAAAAAAATATATATACCAGTGTGTTTTCTTGCTTCTGTCAGTCAATCTAATGAGAGAGCATGAAAACAGAAATCATGACCTCTCGACCTGCAGCGAGCCCCGGCATGCTCGGCTGCAAAATGCTTTAATAAACAAGGCTGACAAATGGGCCTTTCTCTCTCTGATGGAGTTTTTACAGCTACTGCTCGCTGCTGCACACACGCTTTATGAGGCAAGGCACTCTCATAACTATGTCAAAGACATTAGCAGCGAGGCCCTAATGTGCCCACAAAGTGCAACTGGCATTGTCCCGTCAACAACGCCGTCTGCGGATCAGCAGCGCCGACGGCACCGAGGAGACGAGCACGCAGGAGGAGTCAGAGCGGCACGGCATTAAGACGTAAATGGAGGCGAAGGAGGGTGATAAAAACCGAGCTCGCATGCAGGATAAACAAGCCATCAGCGAAACAATTCTAAGGCTGGATGCGGTTTTGCCTCGGTCGTAAAAAAAATGTATAATGCATCTGACGGACTAAAAGCATGAATGTGTTTATTCCTTACTCATTCTACCGGTCAAAAAGGAATAGCTTGATTCTTTAAGAAATGTTATCATTGGTTTCTTGCAGAGGCGCTGGGAAGTTCTCACCTGAGAGTGCATAAAGTCATGTGTCCCCTCAGAGTTGCCGTAAGGCAGGAGCTGTTGGCATTTGACATGTGACAGATGAATAAAAAATAAGTTTGCTGTTGCGCTAACGTTACATCCTGTTTATTATGCTCTAATAAAAGGTATAATTTGTAGAATACGGTCAGAATTCAAAGGTAGCTCTACAAACATGTGGGGCAGCATATCACCAGTGTATTCTGCTGCTATTTGCTAGCTATCTTTGACTGTAGCTAGCTAACGTTAGCTATTTAGCTCGTGGCTTATTTAGCGGTGCAGCGAATTGACCTTGAGTGAGTCTGGACCAGGACCTCTGACGAGGGCGCCCAGCTCGAACAGCCTTCCAGCAATCTGGGACCTGACGCAGCTTCCGAGACCTACGGATGTCAGTTTGACATCAGGGAATTAAAGTATGGAGGTGATTTACAGCGGCTCTGACCAGGAGTATGATTAGAGAGGCGTGCAGCCGGAGAGAATGAAACAGAGATGGCTGTCAGCTGCGGGTGAAAACAGCGTGTAGAGCTGGATTATTTTCACGTCTTGTGTGTAATTTACTTCGACCAAACCAGAGTTGACTGTGGAAAGACAAACCGAGACTGTTTTGCTGAGTTTTATTTACTTTAAATATCCTATCATATCTCTTTCAGTGAATAATCTACGTGAAGTTGTGTACATTTACATCAGTGGTTTCCAAACAGTGGATTTAAAAATGAGTGCATACTCAATAAGGTAGCAAACAAGAACTAAGAAAAAAACAACAACTTTGTTTTGTGATGATTAAATTAATCTTGTATACTGAATCTTGACCCGTGTGTTTGGGAAGAAGTTCTACACTCTGAGCAGGGAAAAACACTGTTTTATTGAATTCCTCAACACTCACAGACTAACACAACCTGTGGTGAAGGGTTTGTTCGCACACATCACTTCGTATTACTCGGGGCATCGGACTGGGAATTGGTGTGGACATTTCTGAGTGGTCGTCAGACTGGATTTGGAAAAAGTTTTTCTACGTTCCACTTCAAATCCCTCTGCTGCTGACTGTAGTTTCCTAGAGAGTCATTAGTGGGACTGCAGTCTTTGCTGGAGAAAAGTGGTGGATTTCCGGATGTCTGCGAGCGGAGAACTGGGCATCGTTGAGATGTCCCCGGAGAGATATACCCACTTACTAATAAAAGCCTGTAGACAGACGGTTGGTGAGCGCGGTATGACTGACATCCTGTCCACACCGATGCAACACAATGGGAGTGCCAGGTGTTTGGAAACCTACATGTCGGGACACACGACGTTTACTTCGACGGGAACAAAGATGACAAGTGCACGATCTGGGCATGATTCATGTGAAGTAGGTTATTGCACGCCACGCTGCAAGTACACACACACAAATACACATATACACAGACTTCCTTTTAAGGGTCAGTGTTTATGCGAGTGCGCTGGGACTGCAGGGCTTTGGTATGTTTCTGGAACCCGGCCCTGAGACACACAAGGACGGGCCTGCCACAGGATGTGAGGGAGGGTGTGGTGCTGGAGTTTTCCTCATTCTCCCACAGACGCCAGGACAACACAACACACACATTTGTTAAGGAGGGTTATAGAAAATGTACCTATAATGCTACAGAGAGATGGTGAAAACACATGCGTCCTCACCTCGGCAATACATTCATTCACAAACACGACAACACACCCAGTGTCATTTCCCACCTCGGCGCTGCCCATACGCAGGGGTTAATGAACTTGTTTTGAATTCCTTCACCTCTCGACAGGAACTGCATTCCGAGCCTTGAAAATAGCGGCTAAAACAAAGAGAGGAAGTGATGTGAGAGGACTTCCTATCGACTCCCCTCTGAATTTATCTCAATCCTGCAGACTCGCTCGCTCGCGGCCCCACCCTAAAGCAGATCTGCTGCTCCGACATCAGCCCAGTTAACCCTTCGCTATTTAACGTCAAGCGAGCAAACGTCTCCCAGTCGTTCTCCCCCCCTCTCTCATTCTCTCGGCCTAAAACCAGCCTGGTTGTGATTATCCGCCCCTAAGCTTGAATCTCTCCTCGATCCCTTGGAGTAAATGTAGATGTATCGGTGGTGAGAAGTGGAGGATACATCTGTAACGTGTCCGGGTGTGTTTTGCGCTTGATTCAATGCAAACCTGCTGTGACCCCGCGACCTCTGATTCTGCAGCAGGGACAGTTCAGTGGTGGGCGACGGCAGAGAGCAAAATGTCTGAAGGATGGTGTCTCACGTCCATAAAGTCTGTACTTTCCCCCTCGACTGTTTATTTTGTCACGATCCATTTGAATGTGACAAATGTTCGCCATGCAAATGACTTTATTTTAGCAGCATACGCAAACCTTGGCTGCTCCCGAAGCGGAAAATATCAGCATTTCTTCCATTCCACCGACTGCACAGGTACAGCAGGAGTGACATGATTGTTTTTGAACGTCGGTTATATAAGCATACGTCTCTAATCTGCCGTCTAAATGGATGGAAATCATTTAGCGGGGGCTTTAATGTCGATATAATGGTTCTGTAGGCAACATTAGAAGGGGAATGAGGGGTGGGAGACAGGAAGCATCGTTTAGTTACTGGCTCAATCTCCAGAAGCAGATCTTCCGGTCGACGGGTGCTTCCCTGCGTTAACGCTACAACAATATATGAGTCACAGCGCGGGCTGATAGATGAGGAGATGAACAGGCGGCAAGGGCGGACTGAGAAGGGGATAAAAGCCGTACGAAACCTCGCTGTGCAGCAGCAGCGGCGGCAGCGATGGAATTAGAAATGTGTGATGTAGGAGAGCAGGGTGGTCTGTTTGGGCTGTAACGTTGCCCGGTGATGTGTAGCTGTGAAAATGTGTTAAATAGATACCTTCTGTTGTGATTTCTGCAGGGGGGGAGACGCTCGCACACCGAAAAGGGAGATGATATGTGCGACACTCACAGCAGGGGGTACGTGGACGTGCCGGTCGACCCTGCCGCCAGTTTATTTTTGAGAATAACTCAATGAAAACAAATCCAGTTCTTCCCCCGACCACACTGGGTCGGGGATTGGGTTGCGTTCAAGGACAAAAACAAGCCTGATGGCCGGGTTTCCTGCTCGACGGATGCAGATATTCTTGTTTCTGTCTCTCCACCTCTTAATCATCCTCTTGGGTCTCTGTCATTGGCACCATCTGCGACCATTTCCCAGCATGTAATGTATACACTGAAACACACACATCTCCCAAGCAGCCGAACCCCTCAGTGAAAAAACGTAATGAAGTGCTGACATCCCATACAGGGGAAACCCCCTTCGGTTCAATCATGTACGCACACGTGCACGCACATTAATATGAGTTTAGGTTTCCCCCGCTCACAAACTGTATGAATGCGATGTTGCGCTCTGCGACCGGTGGTAAGATTTAAAGGCCGCTAATGTGTGGGACGATGACCTCCAGAGCGACTCCCCTCCTCCTCCTGCTCCAGGCCAGAGGAGCGCGGTGAGGTTCCCCCGCTTTTAACAAGTCTCTGCAGGCCCATCCGTCTTCCCAGAGAGCCTGTCAGTCTGTGCTCAGGGATTTATCAGGTTGAAAAATGAAGCGGCTCTCACATGAAAAGGCGCCATCGAAGGCTACCGGGCACAAAGGGGGCCTTACATGATCGTGGACGTCGCCGTCACAGAGCTGCTGTTCAGCTGTCGACAAAGAAATAATCTGCTTCTGTTGATTTCTGTTTTTCAAGTGATTGCTTGTAAGGATTTTCACACCAAAGTCACAAACAAACAAGCAAGGCAGCGGTTAACCAGCAGCTCCCATGTTCTGCAAGATAAAATGTAGGTTTGAAGACGGTTCAGACGGAGATAACAGCTTCAGTTCCCCGTCGGTAAATCTCACATTTACAGTGTTGGGAGCAATCGAGGTCACTCGTCCACAGCATCTTTGACATATTATCTTTATAATTTTGTGTCCTCTGTCATCTAATACAGGTTCAATACAGGACAAACATAAACAATCAGCATGTCCGGCATTCTCACGGAAAAAAAGGAAAGAATTTAGAAAGCTGAGAGACCATGGAGATTTTTTTTTCCTTTTCTTTTATATTTCCTTTTCAAAGATCCTCTATTGATTGGTTCGGGAAGAGGGTTCACTCATAGAGGAAGACCTGAACAAGACTGATAGCACTGTCAGAGATCCTTTCGTAATTTGTTTGGGAAGAGGGTTTATTCTCGGAGACGATCGAGAAACCGAACTTTGTAACTAACTACATTCCTGTCTTTGGTGTTTATTGTAGACCTTTTTGCATTTGCATCTCTTATCGCGCTGTAATGATGCCGAGATATAAATAGGAAATGCTCAGTATGTGGTATTAACCCATTATTTTACAGTAATTATCCGTAATTATTAACTGATTTTTGCCTGTAGATTAAAGACTTACCAAGAAAATATTAAGCTTCACTCGGAACAAGAAACTGAACTCACAGTTAAGAAGAAAAGAAGTATTTCAAACACTTAACTGTAAAGACAAAGTATTGATATGTGAAGAGAATTGTTGATTTAGTTTTTTGCACATGGTGGGTGGCAGTTAATCTCAGCAGCGAGGAGGCTGGTGAGCTCAAACAGCAGCACACACACATCCAGACACACACTTGTGCAGATGGTGTTCGGCCATTGATCACCAGCCTCACTTACAGCTCTTATCAGCGTCTCGGGCCATCGCCTGTCTGCACTGAGTCACTTTCACAGTTCAATCAGCGCTCTGTGACTGTGACTCCCTCATCTCTCTAACAGGGTTCACTATCTCTATTTGTGTGAGTGTGTGTTTGTGTGTGTGTGTGTGTGAATAGGAGGTCAAAGAGCAACGGAGGGAGAGTAAATGAAAAGGATTCCTGAGGTATAAAGGTTTCAGATGGCTCGAGCGACCTCTCGCTCTCCATTTTCGTCGGGAAACTTAAAGCAATTAACTCTTATCTCACAGCTGGTAGCATTGAATCCTTCTGTGTCACAGCTTTTAGTGATGCAGTGTGTGTGTGTGTGTGTGTGTCCACCTGTCCATAAAAAGGTTTGTTAGTTTTGCAACACATTTACGCTTCCTTGCAATATGTTTTGTGTTCCCTCGTAATACTTTTGTGGTACCTTGCAATAATTTTGTGCTACGTTTGTGATACCTTGCAAATACTTTGAAATACTTTTACGCTCCCTCGCAATATGTTATACATGTAATTCTTTTTTCCTTCTGTTCCTTCAAAGGTTCTTACTTGATGAAACACATGAACCTCTTCGGCCTCTCCTCAAACGAACTCTGGGTTCGTTAGGTAGAGCGTGCAGGCCGACTGTCTACTGCCACCCTGCCTGTCTGCTCTGTTTAACAAGACCAGAGACACTGCAGCTCCGATAGCCAAAGTGTTGGTGTTTTTTAACATATCATCAGGACATTTTCACCCATGATTGTGCAACAAAAATATATACTTTTCTTTAGCACTTTTCTTTTAACATTTTACAGCCTCGTCCGTGGTGTTTTAAGCCAAAACGTGATCTTTTCCTAACCCTTTCCACAACATAAAACTAAAAATTCCACCTAAACAAATGTAAAGTTTCAACTCATCTGCGGTTTGCAGAACCAGACATTCCCAACACTTAACCTGGTGCTTTGGTTGAGATCGATAGTTAGTTCGTCCACCTGCCAGTTGTCAAACTCTGGTCTGTTCTGTCAGTAGCTGATAAGTGACCTCCAGTAGAGCAGGTGGGTGTAAAACAAGCCCTGTGTTTGTTTGTTTCTCACCCCCTCCACCCCACCCGCTGTTGCTTCCTCCTTTCATTTATTTTGGGTTTCCTCATTTCATCCGTCAACGTTTCTGTCCGAGGCAGGTTGTTCCCAAGCTCCTCTCACAGCAGGGATTCACAGATGGTGGATAGATAGTTCACTTCTGCCATTTGATCCGGTTCAGATTCACTTCAGCACTGATCACATTCACAGTAGCGACTTCTAACGTCACACGTTCTGATCAGCTGCTTTGATTGAATTGTAGAGCATTTGTTTTATTCTGTGGCTGCTTATTAACACAAGAGTCAGCTCTGTACTCGACTCGCTCCTCAGGACACCTGTTTGAGGAATCTGAGACCCCAATTCAGTGTGTGTTTATTTAGCTTTTTAACCCGCACACTCGCACAAACACACACCCGAGCAAACAAGACTGAAAGGGGCCGGTTACCTTGAAGGTCAGCACAGGTGTGATTGGCTGTTCCTGTCCTTTCACTGTTTTCCACCCGTGACAAACGGACCTTTTTGTCTCAGCTGTCACCTTGAAACACTCAGAGCTCTGTTTGCTTTTGGTCATGTGACCTTACGACTCCTCACAGAAACACAGTCGCTCAAAGAAAATCAAAGAAAACACATTTGTAATAATTATATTGTCTTGCCACGTAGCGATAAAAGCAGCTATTAATCATGTTTTATGTGCTTTTTTTGGTTGTGGTTACAGCTCACGGATTTCAAGTCAAATTTGTCATGTTTTAAAAACAATAAATAATACCACTGTTCAGCTTCAGGGCTTTTGTAAGCACACTGGATTGATTAGCTCACACCTTTTTACGGCGTGTTCTGGAGCTTGGACGCTCAACTTGGAAATGGAAGAGTGATTCATCTCCCTAAATAAAAGTGTGACATTAAGAAAAGTGGGTGTTGATTCTTTTAGTATTGTATTATTATTATATAACATATATTAGAATGTAATTCCATTAAACCTGTCAAATCCTTTAGTCTCCTTCAAGGAGTGTTGGAAAGTGAAGTCAGACTTGAGTCAAATTAAAGATATCGTGTTAAAATGTTACTCTGTGAAAGTGAAAGTCACCTGTAGAGTACGTGAGAAAACAGTTTAAAAAGAACATGCAAATGAAATTCTATATATTTACATGTATGTCCCCATTGTATACTATGAGTCGACCACATTCAGCTCCAGTGATTACAACAGAACGAGTATGAAGCCGGGCCAAAGAACCTGCAGGGAGCTAATAAAGCCAAAGAAAAAGGACCCACATGCTTGGCTGACAGTCGTAAAACCTGATGAGGGAGCTGTGAGGTTCAAGCTGGGACAAAGCCAAAAAACTTCTACCAGACTGTACTAAAACATTAAAACACACTCAGCCACATAGACAACTGTGCAACACACACACACACACACACACACACAACACACACACACACACACACACACACACACACACACGCACACACACACAGCCTGCAATCATGCCAATCAGGAATGATAAAATCAATGTGAGATAGAAGAGATAATGAAAGAAATAACAGTGAAGACTGACGGAATGTAAATGAATACATCCAAGTACTGTACTTAAAGGGTAACTCCAACAATTTTACATATTAAGAGTATGTTTTACAGGTCTTGGGGTAGAACTACTGTGTATATGAAAAAGTTGTGGCTCCTGAATGCAATCTGATAAAATTGCCTCCAGTGATGTCACTCAGTGGATAAGTTGCCTTGTGGGAAATGTAGGTTTTTAAAAAGGACTAAACATTTATTTGTGGATAAAAAAGGTTAAATTTGGATCATTTTGTTTTTGAACTGTCCAGCAGTGTGATAGGAGTGCAACACTAGAAGAGTGGGCTGCTTTTTACAAACATGGCGCCTACATTACCCACAATGCAATTTAGCCACTTCACTGGAGGCAGTTTACCAGATTACATGCAGCTTCTTCTGAAGCCATAAAATACTTTATTCTACAACACATATGCAGTCGTACCCCTACATGTTGGAGGCAAAGGTTATACTATTTACACCACTACATTTATTTAATTACTTCAATTACTTGTTACTTTGAAGATTCAGATCAATTCTATGACTTATCAAACTCCCTTGAGGGTGGGCTGATAAATTGTGTGCAGACTAATCGGCCAGGCCAAATCCCTTAATCCCTAATCTGGAGGATAGAAGAACAGTAAACTGAGGTACCAATGTATTCTGGTGGTACCTTTCCAGTCCAGAGTCCAGCCTACCCCCCTCCACGGCTGGACCCTGCCCGTTCTCCATCACCCCGTCTCCTCTTGGTTTGGGAGGTCGGCTGCCAGGAACGTTCACCACCTGAGAGAGGAAGGCTGAGGCGGACGTTGGGTATGAGATCACTTCCTGCTCGGGGTCTGAATATAGCCGTGATGGGGTTCATGGCGGATGTTTACATAGTGGACTACAGGGGCTCCTGACACAATAGGGGACGGCTCATGTTTGTTGGATGACGACAAGCACTGTGCTGTTGAAACGTATGCTCCCCCTCGCTCTCAGAGATCCAGTTATCCCTTTGTTGCTCTGTGTTGTCCTGTTGCATGCTGGGATGTCTGCGTTCCTGTTTTGCTGGACAACATTCAGCTTTTATGCCGCAGGACGAACGCTGCCGTGACATTTATTTGGCAGCCAGGTGAAAACCACAACTCAGACTGTAATCTGGCCTCATATACGTTTACACACACCGTTTCTGAATGACTTTCCAGGCTGGTACAGTAGTTCAGACCCTCAGAGCAGGTGGTTCAGGTTATCTGTGTCAAATGGACTCTTCCTTCCTCTCGGAGCCGTGTCTCTCCTGGGTCTCCGTCCATAAAGATTTCTATCCACTCTGTCGACATGTGATATAAAAGAAACGGAGGATAGAGCAACACGCACAGTTGGTTTGAATTCTTGGTTTGAGAAGGATTTTCTCCAGTGTTTTGGGTGATTTGTGCCATATTTTAGATGAGTTAACTTCTCCCCCGTGGTGGGGATCCATTGGTAAGCAAAACAAGACCCCTCGGTGACCACCATAGATTTCAGATGACAGACGAGTAATGTGTGAAAACACTTTCATGAAAATAGGTAATATAACTTCACCTCTGACGCCACATAAAACACTCGTATGAGATCTAAAACCTGGATTTGAACTGATTTATAACCCTTCACTAAAAGTTGAGAATAACAAGAACATCCAACAAGATTCCAATCTAGTAAATGTGAGCAGTGTATGTTTCTACAAAACCCTTAAAAAAATGTATTTATGTTGCAACTTAATGTTTCTTTAAGTTCATTATATTTATCTATCTTGTGACAACACTTTCATTTTGGTTAGGTTTAGGCGCAAAAAACACTTGGTTAAGGTTAGCAAATGATAATGTTTCAGCTTAAAATACCTGCTCACATAACAGTCAGAACTGAAAATAACTTCCTATCAAATCATCCTTTTTTTGTTGCCAGAAAAACGTCTGGATTTTTGCAGAAGTCTCGGTAAAAACACCCAGTTTTGCTGCCAAGAACACAGCTGGAAATCACAGCAACTTCTTGTCAAAAATATCTGTTTTTGTTGCCACAGACAGAGTTGGAGATGTCCCGATCGTTATCAAAAATATCTGTTTTTTGTCTTCGAGACACGACTGGAGATGTCCCGAGGTCTCGTTAAGAACACTTAGTTTCATCTCCACAAACACGGCTGGAAATTGTCCTAACATCCCTCAAAGGGTTTAACTGGGAGTCTTTTCTCAACAGAAGAGCTCGCCAGGACTTTATTACATACAGTATATTGTTCTAGTATTTTGCTGGACATTTTCATAAAAAATTAACGATTTGATTGTCGTAATATGTCGTTCTTCCTGCAGATATGCCTCAAAATAAACTGAACAGTTCACAGATTTACTAGAAATCTGAACAAACAACACGATCAGTGAACAACAACAACAAAGGTTTCTGATTCTGAAACGACTTGAGGGCTAATAAACAACATTTTCTCCTATAATCTCTCTCATAATACCAACAATTCTTTAGAAGAAAAGAACAAGAAAGAAAAAGTTTTCTGCAACTTTAAAGCCAGCTGGATACTTTGGATGCTATCGGAGGCTCCAGTTTCCCAAATGAGAGGATTTGCTGCGTTTCTTTTTGATTATTTATACACTATTGCTTTGACATTGTGAACGTGTCACTTTGGAGGTAATTACAATAACATTTCTCACTATTTTCAGAATATTTGCGACCCAAACAATCAATCAACAACAACATAACAAGAATAATAATTGATTATTACTATTTAAAACAGAGTTACAAAGTCAAAAAAAGTCAAAATCAAAATTATCGTCAGTAAATTGATGCTTTTGACCTAAATGCAAGAGTGATAACAATCTAATTATATGGTATAATATGGTTTAATAGTCAGAGGGGACGTTCTCCTGTTTTAAATGCCTTTGATACATTTTTCTGAATATACTTGCATACTTTGAATGAAGAAACATTTTAAATGCAGGACTTTTACTTGTAACAGAGTATTTTTACAGTGTGGTGTTAGTATTTTTACTAAAGTAAAGGATCTGAATGCTTCTTCCACAACTGCGTAACACTAGCAACAGTGAAAAAGGCAGAAAAACAGAGGAGGAGGACGCGTTGCTGACAGAAACATAGATTTTTCAAACCGCAGCCTCATTTTATTAGAAGATGAACGAACACTGTTCATGATTCTGTATTTCTGGTTGCTTTAATGTTGTGTCTGCTTTTTTTTTCTTTCTTCTGTTGTAGTTTCCATGACCACAGCGTTGAAACGTTTGTAGTTACAGTAATTCAGTTATTTGTGTGTTCTGCACTTCCCAAAAGACATCAATTATCAAACCGTGAAGGGGAAAAACCACCTGGCAGACACAAGCGGTGACCTCCTCCTGGTGGTGGTGAGGGGCATTACAACTCAAACACAAATGAGTAATTGCTCTGTCTGTTGGTGTCTATAACTGTCTGGTGGTAGGTGCAGTTTTGAGTACTTTGTCGGGTGTTTGTATTGTTTATTATTCCTTTATTTATTTAGGATCCCCCTTAGTTTCTGTAATATTTCATTAACACTGATCTGCAACATTCATACTCACAGTAAGACTTGAGTTTTTGATACATTTTGAAAGGTTCGATTTGCCCGACCAGATGTTTAAGAGAAAGAAAACGTAAAGCGATTATTATGCTGCTCTTTAAATGTGTTGGATGTCTCATTGTTGAAGTAGTTTTCATGATCTGAGTCACACTTTGCACACAAAGCCAGGATCCTTTTACCACTTTGCATCTTAAAGGACATAATATGCATTTTCAGACTCATTATTTGTTTTCAGGTTACTACTAGAATAGGTTTTAATGCTTTAGTGCTGAAAAAACACATCAGTTGTCTCATACTGTCCACTGCTGCAGCTCTGTCGGAAACTGTCCTGTCTCTTTAAGACTCAGTCTCCTCTGATTGGTCAGCTCACACATGCCTGACCCAGCATCACTTTCAACAACAGAGCAGCTGTGTGAAATCTTTTCCTACACGCAAAACTAAATTATGCAAATGTGTGACTCCATGACGTCAAGAAATTAACGTCAGGACGACCGACGAGGCGTTTGAGGAGCGGTGTTTTCTGTCGGTGTGGACTTTCAAGATCTTTAACAGTCACAAGAACTTATAAAGAAAACAAAAAAGGATAATCGTTCTCCTTTAACAATACAATATAGCAATGCTTTTGCCCTGTGAAGTTTCAGTTTTAGCCCCCCGTCTTAAAGGTGTCGATACCCAGCCTGAGTTAACTGCTCTGCTCACTTTATATACAACTTGTGTCTCCCTCAATCAATTCTCTGATCTCCTAATCTTCTCTCTGCCGATCCTCTTCATTGCTGACTGCACAGGAATGCGCTCTGGACCCTCGTTTTGATTCTTTAAGTGGCCATCCAGCTCGAGCTGCCACAGGGTGGGGGGTCACAACAAGGGTTAGACGAGGTGAACCGAGGGGGAGCGGGGGGTCAGTGCGTGGTGGCAGTGCCCTCTGTTTATAGTGGGATTAGAGTTTGACCTGTCCCCCCTTCTGTTTCCGCCCCTCAAGACGCCTCCACAAGTGCCCTCTCCAGTTCTTTAACCACTTGAATGAACCGGCGCTGGAGAACTTTGTGAGAAACAAAAAGAGAAGAAAGGAAAAAGACCTCCGATCGGGGCACAAAGGTCTGAGTTTCCCAGAGTTTAACATGCAAAGACAAGCAAAACATTTTGCTCCGTCAGAGTCACCAAATCGTTTTCCAACATCCACAGTGAAGAGACATTTTTTACTCTGCAGGCGAAGTATTCGTTCCCACTTGATGACTATTCAGAAGACTGCTCAGGTCCTAGATTTAGAGGCGGGGGGAGCTCGTTGCCTGACACCACACTCATATTTTAATGAACAACAAAACTAATCGGCTACACTCACAGCTAATGAAGCCCCGTCTGTCCGTGTAATGTTAACGCTCAGCTTTTTGATTTCTTATGGCTCCCTGAAGGGGCACTCCAGTGATTACACGTCAGGATCACTTAACTAATCAGGAAGTTTCCTCGCCTCTGGAGGGAGGCGGTGAAAATTACTCAAATTACATCACCGGAGTTAATTTAGTTTTTGGACTTTGGAGACAGCAACCCTGATTCTTAAAAAAAGCTGGGATGCCGTGTGAAACATGAATAAATTGAGTGGGACAATTTGCTAATCCTTTTTTTTACTTAAATGAATATGGCGCAAGAATATTTAATGTTTTATGTTGTAAAAACTTGCTTACTCTGAATTTGATGTTTGTTGTGGAGTAGCAGATATCCAATAAGCTCATTAAATACTAATTACTTAATCATTAGTTACGCTTTTTGTGTAACCTCAAGTAAAGTGAAGCATCATACTGAGTCGTTACCAAGAAGAGCGATTAAATGCTTATTAATTAATCATTAGTTACCATTTTTGCTTGAAGTTGACAACCAGTTCTTTGATAACCGACCAGAGACGGCAGGATGCACAAAGAATATTGAATTATAATTATCATCTTGTCACAAATACATCAAGAATGAATCCTGACGGTCACATGCAACATTAATGTTTAGTGTTCTGCAGTAATACCAGACCGTCACGTTAGCCACGAAAGGAAAAGTGCATTGGAAAGTTTGATATTCAGTGAAAACAACAAGGAATCTGGAGACTTTGTTCTTGTACAGACAGGAAACTGCTTTCAGTCTGGACAATAGTGCTGCTGTTGGGCTACTTTTGAGCTTCTTTTGCACTTTTTTTTCACAGCATTATCAAAGACAGCTCAAATCACGTTATCTTAGAGGAGTCTGTGTTTCATCGGGTGTCAACCGTTCCCTCGCGGCACCTTTTTCCCCCCCTCCACACCTCATCCCGAGGAACTCGAGGAAGAGCCCTGATCCTGGAACACAAGGAACACAATCTGACCCCCCGTCCATAACCAGGAAGGACACGGCGTCACAATGACAGGCTGCAGGAGAGGAAGGAAAAACACCAGCGGCAGCAGAAAACGAACTCCCTTTGTTTGCCTTGTACCTCAACAGACAGTTTGTGATGGCAGATTTATGAGCGCCATCCTGATCAGGAGCTGTGCCTTGGAATCAGGAGGTCTGGAGCAAAGTATCTAGCATGTGAAGTATTAGAATTGATCACTGCTCCTTACGTCACCCACTGAGTTTGTTTAAACCTATTCTTGGGCAACACAGGCTGTAAAGAAGGTTTAGTACAGGAGGAAACATTTGGTATCTATAAACTTCACTCTCTTATAACAGACGAGCCTGAGAGCAAAAACATAAACGTGAAGTCAAAGAGATCCCAGAGACGTCGACCTTATGACACAAAGCAAAAAGAAGGAATCACCTCATCTATTCAATTTAACCACATTTCAAATACATCAAGTCAAGTCATGTCAAGATGACGGTATTTATAGCCAAGTGTCACATACGTCGCCTCAATGGGATTTAAAGGCCACAGCAGCAGCAGCAGTTCCTCCTGACCCGGGTCGCTGAGACGACAAACTCCCCAAATATAAAAGAGGTCAAGACGACGAGCTGGCCGGTGCTGAATTAGAAATGTCAAAGCTTTAATAAAACGCTCCCCTTCGCTCCGAGTGGGTTTAAAACCTCAGGTCAGTGGGGCTGAACATCTGTGAAGAATCTGGCAAATAAGCACCGCGTCATATGTGAACGTTAGCCAGAAATCTTTATTATCCACATATCAGCCACACCGAAATACTGTGATGCAAATGTGGCTAAAGAGAAAAGTGGTTAACTGTTAGGTGGTCGTTATTTATTTATATATTTAGCTAGTCGTAATAAAAAAAAAATAATATATTTTATTTTATTGTTTTTAAAAAAAACTTTATTTAGTCATTTTTACATTTTTATTTGTTTAGTTACTTACTCATATAGTCGTTATTTGTTTTCTTATTTATGTAGTTAGTTGTTATTTTTAAATTGTATTTTTTTATTTGATTAGTTAGTTACTCATTATTTATTTATTAATCTATGTATTTATTTTGTAAGTTAGTCGTAGTTTAATTATGTATTTACTTTGTTGTTATTTATGTACTAAGTTGGTCTTTATTCAATATTTATTAATTAATTAATTTAGTCAGTTAGTTAGTTAGTTAGTTACTTACTTACTTACTTACTTACTTAGTCATTATTTATTTAATTATTTATTTAGTCTTTATTTATTCATTAATGTATTTATTTATCTATTAAGTTAGTTAGTTATTTATTTATTAATTTATTAATTTATTTATATAGTTAGTTTATTGTTTATTTGTTGTTTATTAGAAAGTACAATGACTTTTCATTGTTTTGAATATAGCTTACAGTACAATAAATTGATTAATTGATTTAAATAACATTCAAAATGAGTGAGAAAGTGATCAACATCTAACCTTTACATCACAAAAGTAGAGGAGGAATACAAGAACATTACAGTCTGGGGAGTTTTACATTTAAAAGCCTATTTTCTTCTTCTTGGGACCTGATTAACACCTGGATCTACATTAAATCATGAGATTAATGTGAAAAACTACCAATTGGTAGAAAGACTTAAAAATAAGGAGATCCCAAAGAAAAGTGTTGGCAGGTTTGGTGTAATCTGCTCGCCAAGTTCACTTACTTTTTTCTTCACTGTATTGTAGCTAAAAAGATGTACATAATTGTTAACCTGTTTATATTTTAAATTAGTTTAGCCAACTTGATTTATGGATTATGAACTCTGTTGCTGTGAAATCAGACACTTGAAATCAGGCTGTGACTATATTGTTCTTCATGTGACTGCACATTCAGTTTGATGCAAATCGTCACCATACAGCTTCCTGCAGCCAAAAAGATAAGCCAGTCTTTTTTATTAGACAGATTACATCACAAAAAGTACATTTGCTTAGTTAACAATGAGGATTAAGATGCTCAATAATGATCTTTGAGATTACCTTGATGTCAGAGATCATGTTCACTTGTTTGTTCCACATACAAACTTTCATCCGCTGTGTGCAGCTGCCCTCTGCTGGTAGCTGTGATATTATATTCCAGTTTCACTTTCTTTAAACTTGAAATCAATCTATGAAGTGTTGCTTTATTTCCAGCTATGTAACATCTCCTGCATATGATTTAAACCTGTAAGACCCAAATATAGAAAAACCTAAAAAAATGTATTTTTTTACCCTTCAGATGTTGTTGTAGGAGGCCTCTGATGCAGAAATGAAAGAGTTTTCATATAAAAAAATGTTTATGTACGTTTTTAGAAAAATGTTGTAATATTGCAGCGTTGGGCTTAGGTGGGAGCAGAATTTCTGTATAATAACAATAATAATAATAATACATTTTATTTGTTTGATGGCGCCTTTCAAGTCACCCAAGGTCACATACATAGGATAAAAGCATAAAATCACAGAATAACATCACAGAATGTTAATGAATGTATATGTACTCATGTTCTCTGAACAACAATTCAGAAAAACTAAGGGTTCATTTGCAGGGTTGATTGCTTACTTAGCCCCATAAAGGTCTATAACATTAATAGTACTCACATACTAGTCATATTTTTATGAAGAAAAAAATAATAATTCAAAAAAAATAAAAATCTTTTTCTAGCAACTTCTTCATTCCTTTTTTTCTTTTCATGGCTGATTTTCATTCATAGTGAAAGTCCTAAAAACAGTTATTGTTCTCTGTAAAGCGAAGGCGAACATCACACTTGCTGCATTGTGTGTTACTGTATCCTTTAATACAGTGTCTGCAGCGTCCTCTCCCTGTCTTCAATGGGAAATGTGCAACTAGGTCCTTGCGTACATCCAGTGGGAGGTGTACACTTCTCTTGGATGGTCTCTTCTGAGGAGTCAGAGAGCTTCCTGATCCTGATCGTCCTCTCTTTGGAGTTTGGAGCGCCGTGTTCACCAGGATGAGAGAGGATGCTCGCTATGCCCGAAACTGTCTTCTGTTCATTGTCTCTTTGATAGACATCTTGAGAGAGGTGCCAGAAGATGTACATATACCAGTGATGGGATGTGATGGGGGATCTCTATTTGGCTGTAAATGAGTCCAACAAATCCACAACTCCCATGTACTTGTTGCAGGCACCAACAATGTAAGGCCTCTCAACTTCAGTGTAGGTTCGTCTGGCTTTGTCCCAGCATTGAATCTTCTGCACAGGTTCAGGTCCAGCAAAGGATAACACAAGTGTGATGGCTCCTGTTGTCAGACGATTTGACAGCACAGATGTTGTGATTCCCCTCCAGTCTGACGTCATCGCTTCCTCTCCCCTTTTTCTTCAAGCTCTTCTCATCTTCAAGGTCACAGTTGGGCAGGCGCACCTGCCTGGCTGTTCTCATGTAATGAGTTCCCAAATGTTTTCCAGGCAGACAATACTGACTGCTTATTGTATGTCGCTTTGGACAAAAGCATCTGTTGAATGACCTAAATGTAAATGTAAATGGCTCGACTTATCATGCTAAAAGAAATGTGCATCCCAATCACCAGCCATTTAGTCACACAATGCTGCCTTGACATGACAATACCGCTTGTAATGCTCTCTAATTATCATACTAAAAGGAAAACATGTATTCCCCCACTTACATCCACACCAAACATTTAGGAACATTTTCACCTTTTCCAGAACTGAATTGTCTGTTGATATCCTCTTTGTGGACAAAGTCATGGAATTTTAGGTCAGTCTGATCAAATTAACTACATTTTTTAGAGATAAAACTTTTAAATCAGTCTAATTTCACCAGAACACGACACAAGGGTAGTATGTATACCATATTCCATGTATAAAAAAACACTCTGTCTCAGGCAGTGGTGTAGTGGAGGGAATACAACCTGTTTGCTCCCACTGCAACAAGCCTGCTTTCCAGCCGGATCCTCCCAGTACCACTGGGAGGATCTCGCTGTCTCTCCAGCTTGTTTGACTACCACACTCACCCAACGTTGTAATATTACAACAAATATATAACAAGCTCACTACACATCTGTGGGTGTTGAATCTACAGACATGGCTGGATTGACTTTCTAGAAGGCCGAGGGGCAACAATGAGTAGGTGGGCTCCTTGTAACCCTTCTGTTCCTGTCACACTCAGTGTTCCCAGTTGAAGCAAAGCATTAATTTCCTCACCAGGTTTACAAGCCTACCTCACCAGCACACAACTTAAATCATGTATTCTGCACATTCTGTTTCACTATGTACCTAAATAAAGTCACAACACAATCATATTAAAACAAATCACATTGTGAACTCGAGTTTTGAGGCTCCCGTCGCCGCCTTGGCTTAAACATACGAGGAATACCCCAAAATCAGATTTTCAACTTCTGTAGAAGACACGTTTTGATTGTGCTGAATGATGAAAGGTTGTACACCATATATTTAAACATACGCATCAGCGAAATCTGTCATATGGTCAGAATAATACCGTAAATTTTCTGCCATTTAAGTTGCTTAATTCGTTAGGTCATCTCATCAGATAACCTGATGAGGGTCTAAGTGCCAAAATGTTGTTGTCAATTAATTTTATTGAAAGTGAAGTGGACAGTGTGGACAGTTCCTGATTTTGTCGACCTGCTACTACAGTTGCAGTCTGTTTTGGATTTTATGATGTGTGATATCTGTCTCTGAAACCCTGGCTATGAACAATTTGGTTCTTGTGGAGATAGTGGTGTTAAATATAGTTAAATAAATGAATTTAAATAACATGTAAGAAATGGAAAAAACAATTAAAAGTCTTTTTGAGTCTGCTTAGCAACTGGAGAACATTTGTTGGCCCAATTATTTTGTTCAAGTTTAAAACTGTAGTCAGATATGTTTCAAAAGAAGTTCTGAATTAAATGTCTTCAGTCTGAAGCGGAACTAAAAGCCTCCACGGCGCACTTCCCCTGTCGGAGCTTTAGAGCGTGGCACCCAGGAGAAGTAAACAGTAGAAGTTAGGAGCGTTAGCTGCATTTGTGTTATGAATGAAGGGAAGACGGTACTGAGTCACAGCGCAGCTCATTATTGGACGAGTTATTAAAGAACAATGAGTTCAGTTGAGAGTTTGAGAGAGTTTGTCAACGAGCGACTAACTGCTGCTGCGGAAGAAATATTCAGCGTTTTTAAAACAGCTATCGTCCAGTACGAGGAAGAGATCGATCGGCAGCGCGTCCTGCTGGATATCTGCTGGAAACCCAACGTAAAGTTGAAGAGGATAGGTGAGTAAAAGTTTGTTATTTTGGTAACAATAATGTTCAGAGCCCGAGAGCGGCCACAGAGGGGGACGCAGCCACGTTTCACCACATCGAGCGAACAAACGAGTGTTTCCCGCGTTTCAGCTGCACAGCTGGGCTCCGTTCTATAGAAGACCGCGGCGAAACTCCGCTTAGAAAATGATGATTTTAGACACAAAACGTTCCGAAATATGTGAGGAACACTTAAAATCAGCAAAAAGAGGTGTGTCTCATTCAACTTATTAGGAAGACATTTCGGCATTGATTTTGATTCAGTGGGTCAGATGAGATGGAAACTGTTGGAAAAAATGTAGATTTTACATTAAAGTCCGTGTAAAGCAAAAATAAATTTGTGTGATGAGTTTGTCATACCACAGAAACATGTGTCATTGACCACTGAGCCAAATTTGAAAGATTAAAAAAATTGCCAAGTATATAAAATTAGGTCTCAAAATCCTGGAAAAACAAGCACTTCTCTCTGCTGTGAAACGCTGGGGGCGTGTCAGTTAGAGGCGCTGGAGCCACGCCCACGCAGGAGGGGAGCTGCCTCCGTGTACTGCAGGAGGACCTAACCTATTTTTTTTTTGTATGAAAATCTTTATTTAACATTTGCAAAAGTACAGACAATCAGATATAGCAGGAACTGAGTGGTAAGACAAGATACAAAATGAATAAAAAATATATCTCTTGATAAAATAATACATGTAATTGGAATAGAATAAAATAAATATGTATAAGGCATTTCTTATTTTGGGGTAAGTGAAAATGACTTTAAGTATTGTAGTGTCCGTTCACTTTTCTTATTTGGCATCAGTTTTAAGGTGTCTATGTAAAGAATAAACTCATTTGTGAAGACATTAAAGTTTGGGAGGGACTTGGAAAATTTACTCTTATGGATGTGGGATTTACCTATTAAAATCATGAGGTTTATTGTGGAGCAAATTGATTTGTCGTTATATTCGAATTTTAAAATAGTATCTTTGGGTCTTATTGTTACATATTGTTTAGTTTTGTGGAGGACCTAACCTACAGTAACAATGGAAGCTACTAGCAGCGTCATCGATGGACCCAGCCGGACCCGTTTGAGCCATCAGAGCCAGAAACTGACTCTGAGTCAGACACTGATAGTGCTCAGCCTCGTTCCTCACAGGCCATGTTTTACATTACACACAAACATAACACCCCAGTCTACATATAACTCCTTGTCATAGCTATATTGGTGCACATATAAATATAATATGTGGATTATCATTGTGCTGTCAGATGGACTCGGGACTCAGGGACTCAGGCCGAATCATGTCATGATTAAATGCAATAACATTTGCTAACATTACATGGACATGACAGTATGCACGATGTAAAATCACTTTCAGGATTTGCACCTTCAGCAAAATGCATTTAATTGCCCGTGCACGTTGTGTCCGAGCCGGCCGGGCGACACATTAACCAGGGTTCTCCCCAGACGGTGGAACAGCGGCGCTGCGGCGCTATACTCATCCTCAATGTTTGCTGCTTTACAGTGGGTGTTTGTGGGCTGCAGCGATCTTGAAAAAAAAAAAGCGCCCGCCTCTGGCGGTGACGAGCGTCTGACCGTTCCCTGGCTGATGGCGATAACGACCGGGATAACGACCAGGTCGGGCTCGGACAGAGAATCTAAAGTCTGGCCGGTGGCGGGGATGAGAGCACCTGTTGTCGGCAGGACGGTTGCAGTGACGGTGACGGTACAGGACGCTGTCTGGCTCTGTCACTCGTGGGGACGGAGGCTGTTTTCTGGAGGAAAGTTCCCTGAAGTCTCGGTCAGGAGGGCTGGCAGTCGCGGGTGATTTATTTTCATCACTAACACACGGTGGGTTAAAGTCTTTGCCGGTGACAAACGCTGTTTTCTGAGCAGAAATGTGATGAGGAGTCGGGAGGACAGGCGGAGGACGGACGCTTCTCCACATACAGCTGCGGTATTTGTTTTCCTCATAGAAGTTGCTAAAGACGGTTACAGTTACTATATTTTTGTCTCCTGTAACGTTGCTTTGTGGGACATTTCTCTGTATTTAGTTGAGTGAGGGACCTGTGCAGTTATCAGACTGTCAAACCGACACGCCCTCGCTCCGCGCCTCCGGATTATCCGTTCACACTGGGACGGCTCACCAATAATGCTCCACATACCGCCGGTGGGACCCGCCGTCAGCGGGACGGAGAGTGTCGGCTGCAGCGGCCACATTATGTCGGTGGCACCCGCCGTCAGCGGGACGGAGAGTGTCGGCTGCAGCGGCCACATTATGTCGGTGGCACCCGCCGTCAGCGGGACGGAGAGTGTCGGCTGCAGCGGCCACATTATGTCGGTGGCACCCGCCGTCAGCGGGACGGAGAGGGTCGGCTGCGGCCACATAAGGCCGGTGGCACTTGCTGTCGGCGGGAGGAGAGGATGCAAGCTGGGGACGGAGAGGATCGGTTCGGCCCCAGTGACCAGCCTAAACAGACTCTGCAGAAATCCAGACATTACCTGGTGACAGTTGCTGGAACGATCAGGGGTAAAGTGGACACTGCAGAGACGGTGTTGGTGGTGATGTTTAACTCCCCACAGTAACGTTAGCTCCTCTTGACAAAATCGATCCACCGTTTCTTTACGTTGTCATCTGAAGGAAACTTAAATAAGCTAACAGCGTCATCACCCTGCACACTGTGGCATCCAGGAAAGGTGCAGGAGCAATGAGGAGGAAATGTGACTGTTTAGCTGACTGGTTGGCTGGTTAGCTAGCTGCAAACTATTGTAAGCAATGCTATCCAAGACTGGAGAGCGAGTGGGAGAACCGCTGAAGCTGATGCGCTGCACGTATTTATACCACTTCTGCAGCAGGGCGGGGTTTATGCAAATCATGGCCGCGTTAAGTAACGCGGCCATGATTTCTGACCCGCCCATTAAATCCTGAAAACAGAAATGTTGAAAAACAGTTTGTGAGCCTAACTCCAAAATTAAATTCTAAATGGTCGAATGGCTTTTACATGTTTTAAGTAAACACATTTATGACCTGTTTAATGTGTTTAGAAGAAAATGGCTGATTTTGCTTTACACGGACTTTAAACAACATTGATGGCAAATATGTGGAGCACTAAAGTCCATATAACAAGGTGTTTCAATCACCCAGTTAAGTGTGTTAATATAATTCGGCAATGGTTTGGAGTCAATGGGTCACATGACCTGGAAGCTATTGAAACTTTCTGAGTATTTCTACTTGTTATTCTGCCTTTGTTCTGTGTGCCTCAGTGCCCTTGTGAATGAGGGTTGTCTCTCAATGATCTCTGGAGGATAAATAAAGGTTGATTTAAATATTCTATGTCTTTTGTTCTCTGTCCCTCCAGAGCTCCCACAGCAACATGTCTGTAAGGAGGAGGAGGCTCTCGCTGACCAGCAGCTCTGTAACCAGGAGAGGAACTCCAGTCTGGACCAAGAGGACCCAGAGCCTCCAGAGATTAAAGAGGAACAGGAGGAACTCTGCACCAGTCAGGAGGGAGAGCAGCTTGCACTGAAGGTGGAGACGGACACCGTCATGTTGACTCCAACATATGAGGAAAGTGACCACAGTGAAGCAGAACCAACAAGTGACCAGCAGCTCCTCTCTGACAACTCTGATGTAGCTGAGAGCCGAGACCAGCAAGGAGGAAACCATAGAGACTCAGGATCAGCTGGAGATGGAGAGCCAAAGAAAAAAAAAAGACATGACGGAAGCAAAAGTCACAGTGATGATGCAAATAACTCATCAGACATTCAACAAAACACTGACTCAGGTAAAAAGTCCTTCAAATGTGACTCATGTGGAAAGACTTTTATGTCTAAGTCCCAATTGAATAGACACCTAAGAACCCACACAGGTGAGAAGAAGTATTCTTGCCACACATGTGGGAAAGATTTCAGGTTTAATTCTGTATGGAAGCAGCACATGAGAACCCACACAGGTGAGAGGCCATTTTCTTGCAAAATATGTGGGAAAGCTTTCACGCTAAACTGTTCCTTAAAAGTTCACATGAGAAGCCACACAGGTGAGAGGCCATTTTCTTGCAACACATGTCAGAAGACATTCAGCTTTTGTCAAAACTTAAAAAATCATATGAGAACCCACACAGGTGAGAAACCGTTCAATTGCAAAGTATGTGGGAAAGCTTTCAGCAACAGCTCACACCGAGCGCACCACATGAGAATCCACACAGGTGAGAAACCGTATTCTTGCCAAACATGTGGGAAAGATTTCTCCTCTCGTGGCAGCTTAAAAAAACATACGAGAATCCACACAGGAGAGAAACCTTTTATCTGTAAAATCTGTGGGGAGGCTTTCAGGCATGGTTTTCAATTAAATAATCACACGAGAACCCACACAGGTGAGAAACCGTTCAATTGCAAAGTATGTGGGAAAGCTTTCAGCAACAGCTCACACCGAGCGCTCCACATGAGAATCCACACAGGTGAGAAACCGTATTCTTGCCAAACATGTGGGAAAGATTTCTCCTCTCGTGGCAACTTAAAAAAACATACGAGTATCCACACAGGTGAGAAACCTTTTACCTGTAAAATCTGTGGAGAGGCTTTCAGGCATGGTTTTCAATTAAATAATCACACGAGAATCCACACAGGTGAGAAACCTTATACCTGTGAAATTTGTGGGAAGGCTTTCAGGGAGCGTAATCAGTTATCTTATCACATGAGAATCCACACAGCTGAGGAACCGTATTCTTGCCAAACATGTGGGAAAGATTTCTGCTCTCGTGGCAACTTAAACAAACATATGAGAATCCACACAGGTCAGAAACCTTATACCTGTGAAATTTGTGGGAAGGATTTCAGGGAGCGTTATCAGTTAACTTCTCACAAGAGAACCCACACAGCTGAGGAACCGTAACCCTGCGAGACCTGGGGAAAGTTTGTCTGATCAGTCTGCTTTGACGAGACATTTGATGACGCGTACAGACGAGTAGCCTTGTATTTGCAAAATATGTTGGAGGTGGTTCAGTTTTAGTGTTTCATGCATAATTGCACAACTGTAACTTTAACTGACGTACTTGAAGAATCCTCAGAGGATCAATATACACCGGACGGATGATGAGCTGATGTTTAATGTGCACAATTCCCCCTTGAGAAGATGTCAAAATGTCTTTATGTGTCTATCTTCATGCTGATTTGCCCATATTTGTTAACATGATTATTAAAAAGTGAAGTTAATCGGTCTCATGTGTCCCACTTATTATCGCTCCTCGTGTCCTGCTTTTAAATAAACAGTTATATGTTAAATACTTGTAGTTTCTACAGTAGCTTCGATGTATGTAACCAATAGTTAGCCGTTAGTTCAAAGCAGCAGTTTAGAAAAGAGCACCACGTTTCTTTGTGGAATTAAACAGAGTAGATCTACACCTTAATACAAGGAGAACACTAACATAGTGTAAACACACTGAAAAGAATATAAACATGGTGTTAAATAAAGTTAGTTATGGATGTAAATAACATGTAAGAAATGATAAAATAATTAAAAGTCTTTTCAAGTCTGCTTAGCAACTGGAGAACATTCATTTGTTGGCCAATGTATTTTGTTCAAGTTTAAAACTGTAGTCAGATATGTTTCAAAACAAGTTCTGAATTAAATGTCTTCAGTCTGAAGCGGAACGTAAAGCCTCCGCAACGCACTTCCCCTGTCGGAGCTTTAGAGCGTGGCACCAGCGGAAGTAAACAGTAGAAGTTCGTAGCATCAGCTGCATTTGTGTTATGAATGAAGTGAAGACGGTACTGAGTCACAGCGCAGCTCATTATTGGACGAGTTATTAAAGAACAATGAGTTCAGTTGAGAGTTTGAGAGAGTTTGTCAACGAGCGACTAACTGCTGCTGCGGAAGAAATATTCAGCATTTTTAAAACAACTATCGTCCAGTACGAGGAAGAGATCGATCGGCAGCGCGTCCTGCTGGATATCTGCTGGAAACCCAACGTAAAGTTAAAGAGGATAGGTGAGTAAAAGTTAGTTATTTTGGTAACAATAATGTTCAGAGCCCTGGAGTGGCAACAAAGGGGGACGCAGCCACGTTTCACCACATCGAGCGAACAAACGAGTGTTTCCCGCGTTTCAGCTGCACGGCTGGGCTCCGTTCTATATAAGACCGCGGCGAAACTCCGCTTAGAAAATGATGATTTTAGACACAAAACGTTCCGAAATATGAGAGGAACACTAAAACTCAACAGAAAGAGGCGTGTCTCATTCAACTTATTAGGAAGACATTTCGGCATTGATTTTGAGTCAGTGGGTCAGATGAGATGAAAACTGTTGAAGAAAAAATGTAGATTTTAAAGTAGAAAATCATTAATGGCAAATTTATTAACGAGTAGCAGTAAAGTCCATATAACAAGGTGTGTCCTTATCATCCAGTGTATTCATACAATTCGGCAATGGTTTGGAGTCAATGGGTCACATGACCTGGAAGCTATTGAAACTTTCTGAGTATTTCTACTTGTTATTCTGCCTTTGTTCTGTGTGCCACGGTGCCCTTGTGAATGAGGGTTGTCTCTCAATGATCTCTGGAGGATAAATAAAGGTTGATTTAAATATTCTCTGTCTTTTGTTCTCTGTCCCTCCAGAGCTCCCACAGCAACATGTCTGTAAGGAGGAGGAGGCTCTCGCTGACCAGCAGCTCTGTAACCAGGAGAGGAACTCCAGTCTGGACCAAGAGGACCCAGAGCCTCCAGAGATTAAAGAGGAACAGGAGGAACTCTGCACCAGTCAGGAGGAAGAGCAGCTTGCACTGAAGGTGGAGACTGACACCGTCATGTTGACTCCAACATATGAGGAAAGTGACCACAATGAAGCAGAACCAACAAGTGACCAGCAGCTCCTCTCTGACAACTCTGATGGAGCTGAGAGCCGAGACCAGCAAGGAGGAAAACATGGAGACTCAGGATCAGCTGGAGATGGAGAGCCAAAGAAAAAGAAAAGACATGACGGAAGCAAAAGTCACAGTGATGATGCAAAAAACTCATCAGACATTCAACAAAACACTGACTCAGGTAAAAAGTCCTTCAAATGTGACTCATGTGGAAAGACTTTTATGTCTAAGTCCCAATTGAATAGACACCTAAGAACCCACACAGGTGAGAAGAAGTATTCTTGCCACACATGTGGGAAAGATTTCAGGTTTAATTCTCTATGGAAGCAGCACATGAGAACCCACACAGGTGAGAAGCCATTTTCTTGCAAAATATGTGGGAAAGCTTTCACGCTAAACTGTTCCTTAAAAGTTCACATGAGAATCCACACAGGTGAGAGGCCATTTTCTTGCAACACATGTCAGAAGACATTCAGCTTTTGTCAAAACTTAAAAAAACATATGAGAACCCACACAGGTGAGAAACCGTTCAATTGCAAAGTATGTGGGAAAGCTTTCAGCAACAGCTCACACGTAGCGCTCCACATGAGAATTCACACAGGTGAGAAACCGTATTCTTGCCAAGCATGTGGGAAAGATTTCTCCTCTCGTGGCAACTTAAAAAAACATACGAGAATCCACACAGGTGAGAAACCTTTTATCTGTAAAATCTGTGGAGAGGCTTTCAGGCATGGTTTTCAATTAAATAATCACACGAGAACCCACACAGGTGAGAAACCGTTCAATTGCAAAGTATGTGGGAAAGCTTTCGGCGAAAGCTCACACCAAGCGCTCCACATGAGAATCCACACAGGTGAGAAACCGTATTCTTGCCAAACATGTGGGAAAGATTTCTCCTCTCGTGGCAACTTAAACAAACATATGAGAATCCACACAGGTGAGAAACCTTTTATCTGTAAAATCTGTGGAGAGGCTTTCAGGCATGGTTTTCAATTAAATAATCACACGAGAATCCACACAGGTGAGAAACCTTATACCTGTGAAATTTGTGGGAAGGCTTTCAGGGAGCGTTATCAGTTATCTTATCACATGAGAACCCACACAGCTGAGGAACCGTATTCTTGCCAAACATGTGGGAAAGATTTCTGCTCTCGTGGCAACTTAAACAAACATATGAGAATCCACACAGGTGAGAAACCTTATACCTGTGAAATTTGTGGGAAGGATTTCAGGGAGCGTTATCAGTTATCTTATCACAAGAGAACCCACACAGCTGAGGAACCGTAACCCTGAGAGACCTGGGGAAAGTTTGTCTGATCAGTCTGCTTTGACGAGACATTTGATGATGCGTACAGGCTGGTAGCCTTGTATTTGCAAAATACGTTGGAGGTGGTTCAGTTCTAGTGTTTCATGCATAATTGCACAACTGTAACTTTAAATGACGTACTTGAAGAATCCTCAGAGGATCAATATACACAGGAGGGATGATGAGCTGATGTTTTAATGTGCACAATTCCCCCTTGAGAAGACGTCAAAATGTCTTTGTGTCTATCTTCATGCTGATTTGCCCATATTTGTTAACATGATTATTAAAAAAGTGAAGTTAATCGGTCTCATATGTCCCACTTATTATCGCTCCTCGTGTCCTGCTTTTATATAAACAGTTATATGTTAAATACTTGTAGTTTCTACAGTAGCTTCGATGTATGTAACCAATAGTTAGCCGTTAGTTCAAAGCAGCAGTTTAGAAAAGAGCACCACGTTTCTTTGTGGAATTAAACAGAGTAGATCTACACCTTAATACAAGGAGAACACTAACATAGTGTAAACACACTGTGAAAAGAATATAAACATGGTGTTAAATATGGTTAATTAAATGGTGATTTTTAGACACAAAGCGTTCCGAAAAATGTGAGGAACACTAAAACTCACCAGAAAGAGGTGTGTCTCATTCAACTTATTAGGAAGGCATTTCGGCATTGATTTTGAGTCAGTGGGTCAGATGAGATGGAAACTGTTGAAGATAAATGTAGATTTTAAATTAAAAAAAACATTAATGGCAAATATGAGGAGTACTTAAGTCCACTTAACAAGATATGTCCTAATCACCCAGTTAAGTGTGTTAATATAATTCGGCAATGGTTTGGAGTCAATGGGTCACATGACCTGGAAGCTATTGAAACTTTCTGAGTATTTCTACTTGTTATTCTGCCTTTGTTCTGTGTGCCTCGGTGCCCTTGTGAATGAGGGTTGTCTCTCAATGATCTCTGGAGGATAAATAAAGGTTGATTTAAATATTCTCTGTCTTTTGTTCTCTGTCCCTCCAGAGCTCCCACAGCAACATGTCTGTAAGGAGGAGGAGGCTCTCGCTGACCAGCAGCTCTGTAACCAGGAGAGGAACTCCAGTCTGGACCAAGAGGACCCAGAGCCTCCAGAGATTAAAGAGGAACAGGAGGAACTCTGCACCAGTCAGGAGGGAGAGCAGCTTGCACTGAAGGTGGAGACGGACACCGTCATGTTGACTCCAAAATATGAGGAAAGTGACCACAGTGAAGCAGAACCAACAAGTGACCAGCAGCTCCTCTCTGACAACTCTGATGGAGCTGAGAGCCGAGACCAGAAAGGAGGAAAACATGGAGACTCAGGATCAGCTGGAGATGGAGAGCCAAAGAAAAAGACAAGACATGACGGAAGCAAAAGTAACAGTGATGATGCAAAAAACTCATCAGACATTCAACATAACACTGACTCAGGTAAAAAGTCCTTCAAATGTGACTCATGTGGAAAGACTTTTAAGTGTAAGTCCCAATTGAATAGACACCTAAGAACCCACACAGGTGAGAAGAAGTATTCTTGCAAAACATGTCAGAAGACATTCAGCTTTTGTCAAAACTTAAAAAAACATTTGAGAACCCAAGCAGGTGAGAAACCGTTCACTTGCAAAGTATGTGTGAAAGCTTTCTGCGAAAACTCTCACCTAGCGCACCACATGAGAACCCACACAGGTGAGAAGCCGTATTCTTGCAAAACATGTGGGAAAGATTTCATGTCTAATTCTCGATGGAAGCTCCACATGAGAAGCCACACAGGTCAGAGGCCATTTTCTTGCAACACATGTCAGAAGACATTCAGCTCTCGTAGCAACTTAAAAAAACATACGAGAATCCACACAGGTGAGAAACTGTTCACTTGCAAAGTATGTGGGAAAGCTTTCAGAAACAGCTCACATGTTGCGCTCCACATGAGAATCCACACAGGTGAGAAACCGTTTTCTTGCCAAACGTGGGAAAGATTTCTCCTCTCGTGGCGACTTAAAAAAACATACGAGAATCCACACAGGTAAGAAACCTTTTTTCTGTAAAATTTGTGGGGAGGCTTTCAGGGAACGTGGTCGATTAATTAATCACACGAGAATCCACACAGGTGAGAAACCGTATTCTTGACAGACATGTGGGAAATCATTATGTAATTCATGTAGTTTGAAAAGGCACATGAGAATCCACACAGGTGAGAAGCCCTTTACTTGCAAAACATGTGGGAAAGCTTTCACGCTAAAGAGAACCTTGACAGTTCACACGATGACCCACACAGGTGAGAAAAATTTTACCTGTGAAATTTGTGGGGAGGATTTCATGCTTCGTGCTCAGTTAACTTGTCACCCACACAGGTGAGAAACCGTATTCTCGTAGAACATGTGGGGAAACTTTCATGCAAAGCAATGCCTTAACTTATCACATGAAGACCCACACAGGTGAGAAACCTTTTAACTGTGGGATTTGTGGGGAGGCTTTCAGGGGTCGTCGTCAGTTAACTTCTCACATGAGAATCCACACAGGTGAGAAACCGTAACCCTGCGAGACCTGGGGAAAGTTTGTCTGATCAGTCTGCTTTGATGAGACATTTGATGACGCGTACAGGCGAGTAGCCTTGTATTTGCAAAATATGTTGGAGGTGGTTCAGTTCTAGCGTTTCATGTATAATTGCACAACTGTAACTTTAAATGACGTACTTGAAGATTCCGATGATGAGCTGATGTTAGATGTGTACAATTCCCCCTTGAGAAGATGTCAAAATATGTTTGTGTCTATCTTCATGCTGATTTGCCCATATTTGTTGACAACATGATTAAAAAGTCGAGTTAATTGGTCTCATCTGTCCCACTTATTCAATGTTGTTTTCGTCAACGATGACGAAATTGTTTCGTTGACGCCCCTTTTTTTTCATGGCGGTATCGAGATAAACATGGCTCTTTGGTGACTAAAACATGACGAGACGTGTGTGAGTTTTCGTTGACGAGACGAGAATGGACGTAAATGTTAGTGGTTGGTCTGTCAGACGTTCAAAATGCGTGACATTTCTACTGTCTTCTGTCCGCTTGTTGTTGTAGCCGTAAGCTAGGAACGGTCGCTACTTTCAAATTAAAAGCCCCCCGCTAAGAACCCAGTTCCAAACTCCAATGGGGTGCGATGTAAAGCTCTTATTTTGAAGAAAAATTTGTATTCACTGTTCACCGCCCAACTTTGAGCTTCACGTCACGTCACATGTTTACGCCTACCCGAGATATATGGACGTATTTTGAATATAATCCATAAATATTGGAGAGTGCTTCAACTTTTCAACTTTTTTTCCAACATATTTCAACTATTTTTTTTTCATGAATTGATGCCCTACTTCATCATACAAGAGTGTCGCACGTAAGATGTAAAAATAGCAGATCTACAAGTTCAACCCATTGCAACACATTGTGAGCTTGTAGTTCTTATTTAGTTACTGACCTAAATTAATTTGTTAAAAGACTGTACGTCTTCTTTTTTGATTAAAACTTACTAAAACTAGACTAGTTAGGGTAACCCTAACCCTTAAAAAAAATGTGAAAAGAATATAAACATGGTGTTAAATATAGTTAATTAAATGGATTTAAATAACATGTAAGAAATGAAAAAATAATTAAACGTCTTTTTGAGTCTGCTTAGCAACTGGAAAACATTTGTTGGCCCAATTCTTTTGTTCAAGTTTTAAACTGTAGTCAGATATGTTTCAAAACAAGTTCTGAATTAAATGTCTTCAGTCTGAAGCGGAACTAAAAGCCTCCACGGCGCACTTCCCCTGTCGGAGCTTTTAGAGCGTGGCACCAGCAGAAGTAAACAGTAGAAATTAGGAGCGTCAGCTGCATTTGTGTTATGAATGAAGTGAAGACGGTACTGAGTCACAGCGCAGCTCATTATTGGACGAGTTACTAAAGAACAATGAGTTCAGTTGAGAGTTTGAGAGAGTTTGTCAACGAGCGCCTAGCTGCTGCTGCGGAAGAAATATTCAGCGTGTTTAAAACAACTATCGTCCAGTACGAGGAAGAGATCGATCGGCAGCGCGTCCTGCTGGATATCTGCTGGAAACCCAACGTAAAGTTAAAGAGGATAGGTGAGTAAAAGTTAGTTATTTTGGTAACAATAACGTTCAGAGCCCTGGAGTGGCCACAGAGGGGGACGGCACGCAGCCACGTTTCACCACATCGAGCGAACAAACGAGTGTTTCCCGCGTTTCAGCTGCACGGCTGGGCTCCGTTCTATAGAAGACCGCGGCGAAACTCCGCTTAGAAAATGATGATTTTAGACACAAAACGTTCCGAAATATGAGAGGAACACTAAAACTCAGCAGAAAGAGGTGTGTCTCATTCAACTTGTTAGGAAGACATTTCGGCATTGATTTTGATTCAGTGGGTCAGATGAGATGAAAACTATTGAAAAAAAAATGTAGATTTTGAAAGTAAAAATCATTAATGGCAAATTATTAACGAGTAACAGTAAAGTCCATATAACAAGGTGTGTCCTAATCATCCAGTAGTGTATTAATACAATTCGGCAATGGTTTGGAGTCAATGGGTCACATGACCTGGAAGCTATTGAAACTTTCTGAGTATTTCTACTTGTTATTCTGCCTTTGTTCTGTGTGCCACGGTGCCCTTGTGAATGAGGGTTGTCTCTCAATGATCTCTGGAGGATAAATAAAGGTTGATTTAAATATTCTCTGTCTTTTGTTCTCTGTCCCTCCAGAGCTCCCACAGCAACATGTCTGTAAGGAGGAGGAGGCTCTCGCTGACCAGCAGCTCTGTAACCAGGAGAGGAACTCCAGTCTGGACCAAGAGGACCCAGAGCCTCCAGAGATTAAAGAGGAACAGGAGGAACTCTGCACCAGTCAGGAGGGAGAGCAGCTTGCACTGAAGGTGGAGACGGACACCGTCATGTTGACTCCAACATATGAGGAAAGTGACCACAATGAAGCAGAACCAACAAGTGACCAGCAGCTCCTCTCTGACAACTCTGATGGAGCTGAGAGCCGAGACCAGCAAGGAGGAAACCATGGAGACTCAGGATCAGCTGGAGATGGAGAGCCAAAGAAAAAAAAAAGACATGACGGAAGCAAAAGTCACAGTGATGATGCAAAAAACTCATCAGACATTCAACAAAACACTGACTCAGGTAAAAAGTCCTTCAAATGTGACTCATGTGGAAAGACTTTTATGTCTAAGTCCCAATTGAATAGACACCTAAGAACCCACACAGGTGAGAAGAAGTATTCTTGCCACACATGTGGGAAAGATTTCAGGTTTAATTCTCTATGGAAGCAGCACATGAGAACCCACACAGGTGAGAAGCCATTTTCTTGCAAAATATGTGGGAAAGCTTTCACGCTAAACGGTTCCTTAAAAGTTCACATGAGAATCCACACAGGTGAAAGGCCGTATTCTTGCAAAACGTGTGGGAAAGATTTCAGGTCTAATTCTGATTGGAAGCGGCACATGAGAACCCACACAGGTGAGAGGCCATTTTCTTGCAACATATGTCAGAAGACATTCAGCTTTTGTGAAAGCTTAAAAAACCATGAGAGACTCCACACAGGTGAGAAACCGTTTGCTTGCAAAACATGCGGGAAAGATTTCTCCTCTCGTGGCAACTTAAACAAACATATGAGAATCCACACAGGTGAGAAACCTTTTATCTGTAAAATCTGTGGAGAGGCTTTCAGGCATGGTTTTCAATTAAATAATCACACGAGAATCCACACAGGTGAGAAACCTTATACCTGTGAAATTTGTGGGAAGGCTTTCAGGGAGCGTTATCAATTTACTTATCACATGAGAATCCACACAGGTGAGAAACCTTTTGCCTGTAGAATTTGTGGGGAGGATTTCAGGGAGCGTTATCAGTTATCTTATCACAAGAGAACCCACACAGCTGAGGAACCGTAACCCTGAGAGACCTGGGGAAAGTTTGTCTGATCAGTCTGCTTTGACGAGACATTTGATGATGCGTACAGGCTGGTAGCCTTGTATTTGCAAAATACGTTGGAGGTGGTTCAGTTCTAGTGTTTCATGCATAATTGCACAACTGTAACTTTAAATGACGTACTTGAAGAATCCTCAGAGGATCAATATACACAGGAGGGATGATGAGCTGATGTTTAATGTGCACAATTCCCCCTTGAGAAGACGTCAAAATGTCTTTGTGTCTATCTTCATGCTGATTTGCCCATATTTGTTAACATGATTATTAAAAAAGTGAAGTTAATCGGTCTCATATGTCCCACTTATTATCGCTCCTCGTGTCCTGCTTTTATATAAACAGTTATATGTTAAATACTTGTAGTTTCTACAGTAGCTTCCATGTATGTAACCAATAGTTAGCCGTTAGTTCAAAGCAGCAGTTTAGAAAAGAGCACCACGTTTCTTTGTGGAATTAAACAGAGTAGATCTACACCTTAATACAAGGAGAACACTAACATAGTGTAAACACACTGTGAAAAGAATATAAACATGGTGTTAAATATGGTTAATTAAATGGTGATTTTTAGACACAAAGCGTTCCGAAAAATGTGAGGAACACTAAAACTCACCAGAAAGAGGTGTGTCTCATTCAACTTATTAGGAAGGCATTTCGGCATTGATTTTGAGTCAGTGGGTCAGATGAGATGGAAACTGTTGAAGATAAATGTAGATTTTAAATAAAAAAAAACATTAATGGCAAATATGAGGAGTACTAAAGTCCACTTAACAAGATGTGTCCTAATCACCCAGTTAAGTGTGTTAATATAATTCGGCAATGGTTTGGAGTCAATGGGTCACATGACCTGGAAGCTATTGAAACTTTCTGAGTATTTCTACTTGTTATTCTGCCTTTGTTCTGTGTGCCTCGGTGCCCTTGTGAATGAGGGTTGTCTCTCAATGATCTCTGGAGGATAAATAAAGGTTGATTTAAATATTCTCTGTCTTTTGTTCTCTGTCCCTCCAGAGCTCCCACAGCAACATGTCTGTAAGGAGGAGGAGGCTCTCGCTGACCAGCAGCTCTGTAACCAGGAGAGGAACTCCAGTCTGGACCAAGAGGACCCAGAGCCTCCAGAGATTAAAGAGGAACAGGAGGAACTCTGCACCAGTCAGGAGGGAGAGCAGCTTGCACTGAAGGTGGAGACGGACACCGTCATGTTGACTCCAAAATATGAGGAAAGTGACCACAGTGAAGCAGAACCAACAAGTGACCAGCAGCTCCTCTCTGACAACTCTGATGGAGCTGAGAGCCGAGACCAGAAAGGAGGAAAACATGGAGACTCAGGATCAGCTGGAGATGGAGAGCCAAAGAAAAAAAAAAGACATGACGGAAGCAAAAGTCACAGTGATGATGCAAAAAACTCATCAGACATTCAACAAAACACTGACTCAGGTAAAAAGTCCTTCAAATGTGACTCATGTGGAAAGACTTTTATGTTTAAGTCCCAATTGAATAGACACCTAAGAACCCACACAGGTGAGAAGAAGTATTCTTGCAAAACATGTCAGAAGACATTCAGCTTTTGTCAAAACTTAAAAAAACATTTGAGAACCCACACAGGTGAGAAACCGTTCACTTGCAAAGTATGTGTGAAAGCTTTCTGCGAAAACTCTCACCTAGCGCACCACATGAGAACCCACACAGGTGAGAAGCCGTATTCTTGCAAAACATGTGGGAAAGATTTCATGTCTAATTCTCGATGGAAGCTCCACATGAGAAGCCACACAGGTCAGAGGCCATTTTCTTGCAACACATGTCAGAAGACATTCAGCTCTCGTAGCAACTTAAAAAAACATACGAGAATCCACACAGGTGAGAAACTGTTCACTTGCAAAGTATGTGGGAAAGCTTTCAGAAACAGCTCACATGTTGCGCTCCACATGAGAATCCACACAGGTGAGAAACCGTTTTCTTGCCAAACGTGGGAAAGATTTCTCCTCTCGTGGCGACTTAAAAAAACATACGAGAATCCACACAGGTAAGAAACCTTTTATCTGTAAAATTTGTGGGGAGGCTTTCAGGGAACGTGGTCGATTAATTAATCACACGAGAATCCACACAGGTGAGAAACCATTTACCTGTGAAATTTGTAGGGAGGCTTTCAGGGAACGTGGTCGATTATCTTATCACATGAGAATCCACACAGGTGAGAAACCGTATTCTTGCCAGACATGTGGGAAATCATTATGTAATTCATGTAGTTTGAAAAGGCACATGAGAATCCACACAGGTGAGAAGCCCTTTACTTGCAAAACATGTGGGAAAGCTCTCACGCTAAAGAGAACCTTGACAGTTCACACGATGACCCACACAGGTGAGAAAAATTTTACCTGTGAAATTTGTGGGGAGGATTTCATGCTTCGTGCTCAGTTAACTTGTCACAAGAGAACCCACACAGGTGAGAAACCGTATTCTTGTAGAACATGTGGGAAAACTTTCATGCAAAGCAATGCCTTAACTTATCACATGAAGACCCACACAGGTGAGAAACCTTTTAACTGTGGGATTTGTGGGGAGGCTTTCAGGGGTCGTCGTCAGTTAACTTCTCACATGAGAATCCACACAGGTGAGAAACCGTAACCCCGCGAGACCTGGGGAAAGTTTGTCTGATCAGTCTGCTTTGATGAGACATTTGATGACGCGTACAGGCGAGTAGCCTTGTATTTGCAAAATATGTTGGAGGTGGTTCAGTTCTAGCGTTTCATGTATAATTGCACAACTGTAACTTTAAATGACGTACTTGAAGATTCCGATGATGAGCTGATGTTAGATGTGTACAATTCCCCCTTGAGAAGATGTCAAAATATGTTTGTGTCTATCTTCATGCTGATTTGCCCATATTTGTTGACAACATGATTAAAAAGTCGAGTTAATTGGTGTCATCTGTCCCACTTATTCAATGTTGTTTTCGTCAACGATGACGAAATTGTGTCGTTGACGCCCCTTTTTTTCATGGCGGTATCGAGATAAACATGGCTCTTTGATGACTAAAACATGACGAGACGTGTGTGAGTTTTCGTTGACGAGACGAGAATGGACGTAAATGTTAGTGGTTGGTCTGTCAGACGTTCAAAATGCGTGACATTTCTACTGTCTTCTGTCCGCTTGTTGTTGTAGCCGTAAGCTAGGAACGGTCGCTACTTTCAAATTAAAAGCCCCCCGCTAAGAACCCAGTTCCAAACTCCAATGGGGTGCGATGTAAAGCTCTTATTTTGAAGAAAAATTTGTATTCACTGTTCACCGCCCAACTTTGAGCTTCACGTCACGTCACATGTTTACGCCTACCCGAGATATATGGACGTATTTTGAATATAATCCATAAATATTGGAGAGTGCTTCAACTTTTCAACTTTTTTTCCAACATATTTCAACTATTTTTTTTTCATGAATTGATGCCCTACTTCATCATACAAGAGTGTCGCACGTAAGATGTGAAAATAGCAGATCTACAAGTTCAACCCATTGCAACACATTGTGAGCTTGTAGTTCTTATTTAGTTACTGACCTAAATTAATTTGTTAAAAGACTGTACGTCTTCTTTTTTGATTAAAACTTACTAAAACTAGACTAGTTAGGGTAACCCTAACCCTTAAACACACTGTGAAAATAATATAAACATGGTGTTAAATATAGTTAATTAAATGGATTTAAATAACATGTAAGAAATGAAAAAATAATTAAACGTCTTTTTGAGTCTGCTTAGCAACTGGAAAACATTTGTTGGCCCAATTATTTTGTTCAAGTTTTAAACTGTAGTCAGATATGTTTCAAAACAAGTTCTGAATTAAATGTCTTCAGTCTGAAGCGGAACTAAAAGCCTCCACGGCGCACTTCCCCTGTCGGAGCTTTTAGAGCGTGGCACCAGCAGAAGTAAACAGTAGAAATTAGGAGCGTCAGCTGCATTTGTGTTATGAATGAAGTGAAGACGGTACTGAGTCACAGCGCAGCTCATTATTGGACGAGTTACTAAAGAACAATGAGTTCAGTTGAGAGTTTGAGAGAGTTTGTCAACGAGCGCCTAACTGCTGCTGCGGAAGAAATATTCAGCGTTTTTAAAACAGCTATCGTCCAGTACGAGGAAGAGATCGATCGGCAGCGCGTCCTGCTGGATATCTGCTGGAAACCCCACGTAAAGTTAAACAGGATAGGTGAGTAAAAGTTTGTTATTTTGGTAACAATAACGTTAAGAGCCATGGAGTGGCCACAGAGGGGGACATGTGCATCGCAGCCACGTTTCACCACATCGAGCGAACAAACGAGTGTTTCCCGCGTTTCAGCTGCACGGCTGGGCTCCGTTCTATAGAAGACCGCGGCGAAACTCCGCTTAGAAAATGATGATTTTAGACACAAAACGTTCCGAAATATGTGAGGAACACTTAAAATCAGCAAAAAGAGGTGTGTCTCATTCATCTTGTTAGGAAGACATTTCGGCATTGATTTTGATTCAGTGGGTCAGATGAGATGGAAACTATTTAAAAAAAAATGTAGATTTTGAATTTAAAAATCATTAATACCAAATATGAGAAACACTAAAGTCCATATAACAAGGTGTGTCCTAATCACCAAGTTAAGTGTATTAATACAATTCGGCAATGGTTTGGAGTCAATGGGTCACATGACCTGGAAGCTATTGAAACTTTCTGAGTATTTCTACTTGTTATTCTGCCTTTGTTCTGTGTGCCTCAGTGCCCTTGTGAATGAGGGTTGTCTCTCAATGATCTCTGGAGGATAAATAAAGGTTGATTTAAATATTCTCTGTCTTTTGTTCTCTGTCCCTCCAGAGCTCCCACAGCAACATGTCTGTAAGGAGGAGGAGGCTCTCGCTGACCAGCAGCTCTGTAACCAGGAGAGGAACTCCAGTCTGGACCAAGAGGACCCAGAGCCTCCAGAGATTAAAGAGGAACAGGAGGAACTCTGCACCAGTCAGGAGGGAGAGCAGCTTGCACTGAAGGTGGAGACGGACACCGTCATGTTGACTCCAACATATGAGGAAAGTGACCACAGTGAAGCAGAACCAACAAGTGACCAGCAGCTCCTCTCTGACAACTCTGATGGAGCTGAGAGCCAAGACCAGCAAGAAGGAAACCATGGAGACTCAGGATCAGCTGGAGATGGAGAGCCAAAGAAAAAGAAAAGACATGACGGAAGCAAAAGTAACAGTGTTGATGCAAAAAGCTCATCAGACACTCAACATAACACTGACCCAGGTAAAATGTCCTTCAAATGTGACTCATGTGGAAAGACTTTTAAGTTTAAGTCCAGATTGAATTCACACCTAAGAAGCTGCACAGGTGAGAAGAAGTATTCTTGCAAAATATGTGGGAAGACATTCACTTTAAAGTCTTCTTTCAAAATGCATTCAAGAACCTCCACAGGTAAGCAGCATTATTCTTGCCAAACATGTAGTTTAGATTTCAAGTCTCATTGTGAATTGAAGCAACACATGAGAATCCACAAAGTTGAGAGGCTATTTTCTTGCAAAACATGTGGGAAAACTTTCAGCCGACGCACAAGCGTGGCACTCCACATGAGAACCCATACAGGTGAGAGGCCATTTTCTTGCCAGACATGCAGGAAGGCTTTCAGTAGTCCTACCAACTTACATGCCCACATGAGAATCCACACAGGTGAGAGGCCATATTCTTGCAACACATGTGGGAAGACATTCGCTTTTCATTCTGCTTTCAAAAATCATTCAAGAACCTCCACAGGTAAGCAGCATTATTCTTGCCAAACATGTAGTTTAGATTTCAAGTCTTATTGTGAATTGAAGCAACACATGAGCATCCAGAAAGGTGACAGGCTATTTTCTTGCAAAACATGCGGGAAGACTTTAAGGTCTTGTGGTGAGTTAAATAAACATACGAGAATCCACAGGTATTCTTGTCAAACATGTGGGAAAACATTACGTAATTCATCTTGTTTGAAAAGGCACATGAAAATCCACACAGGTGAGAAGCCGTTTACTTGCAAAACATGTGGGAAAGCTTTCAGGGAAAACGGTACCTTAATCTGTCACATGAGAATCCACACAGGTGAGAAGCCTTTTAACTGTGGAATTTGTGGGGAGAATTTCAGGCATCCTGTTCAATTAACTTCTCACATGAAAACCCACACAGCTGAGACACCGTAACCCTGCGAGACCTGGGGAAAGTTTGTCTGATCAGTCTGCTTTGACGAGACATTTGATGACGCGTACAGGCGAGTAGCCTTGTATTTGCAAAATATGTTGGAGGTGGTTCAGTTCTAGCGTTTCATGTATAATTGCACAACTGTAACTTTAAATGAGCTGATGTTCGATGTGTACAATTCCCCCTTGAGAAGATGTCAAAATATGTTTGTGTCTATCTTTATGCTGATTTGTCCATATTTGTTGACAACATGATTAAAAAGTCGAGTAAATCGGTCTCATGTGTCCCAGTTATTCTGTGTTGTTTTCGTCAACGATGACGAAATTATTTGTTGACGCCCCTTTTTTTTCATGGCGGTAACGAGATAAACATGGCTCTTTGATGACTAAAACATGACGAGACGTGTGTGAGTTTTCCTTGACGAGAATGGACGTAAATGTTAGTGGGTGGTCTGTCAGACGTTCAAAATGCGTGACATTTCTGCTGTCTTCTGTCCGCTTGTTGTAGCCGTAAGCTAGGAACGGTCGGTACTTTCAAATTAAAAGCCCCTCGCTAAGAACCCAGTTCTAAAGTCCAATGGGGTGCAATCTAAAGCTCTTATTTTGAAGACGAATTTGTCTTCACTCTTCACCGCCCAACTTTGAGCTTCACGTCACGTCACATGTTTACGCCTACCCGAGATATATGGACGTATTTTGAATATAATCCATAAATATTGGAGAGCGCTTCAACTTTTTTTCCAACATATTTCAACTATTTTTCTTTTCATGAATTGATGCCCTACTTCATCATACAAGGGTGTCACACAGTTGCAAGAGTACCCATCTGCAGTCAAGATGGCCGACAAGGGCGCCGCCATGTATCCAATCCATACCGGAAGTCTCAAGCGGAAGTTAGTTAATCACCAAAATAAAAGCCTAACAAACACGTACGGTTACACCATAGACTGTATAGTTTACACATAACATAATTCTATGCATTTTGTGCATTTACATGTTTATGGTAAGATTAGTTGATTAGTTAATTGTCTCGCCACGACTTTACTCAGAAGTTAGTTAGAAGCCTATAATAATCACTAACTTATAATGTTAACATTTCATGGATTAACTTCAATATCAACGTTATGAATAAAAATGTGAATATTATGTTTGTGTGATGGTGATAGGGGGCATACACACACACACACCCACCCACACACACCCACACACACACACAAACAATAGGACTGAAGAATAACTAAGACATGGTAAATGTTAATTTATGTTACTGTTTCATTGATTTACAATTAATAATAATTGTAAATATTAATATTACGGCTATTAAACACAAATACAATGTTTGTGTGTGTGTGAGTATGTATATGTATGTGGGGGCTGCTCACACATATCATTCACGCTAGAACTGAAAAATAAGGCCAACACTGTAATTTAATTACACATAAAAATGAACACATCTCCAGACCCAGCAACTCCCCGTTCTGTTGCATCACACTTTTCTGTGGCCACTGTGTTGCTCATCATGCCCCCCTCATCCCTGAAGATCCCTGGTGGGTGAGGAAACGACCAGCTGGACTGATGTCTTTTAGCTTAGTTTCTTTATTATGCTTTTGAGCAAACAATGTGTGGGTAGTCTGTACTGTGCTTAATGAAAGCATCCTCTGGTGAGCAGGCTCGGCCGTATACAGGAAAGACGGAGAGAGCATGCTAGCTTCCTGCAAACAAGATCCTGTGTAATATCTGGGCAATACAGTCCTTGCACTGTATCACCACCAATGATTTACAGCAGGGGTCCCCAAACTTTTTTCGGTGGGGGCCACATCAACTTTCCTTTCTGTGGTGGGCGGCCGGTGTCAGTCTATAACAGGAAATGATATGGGCCAACTACCACTGTTCACCTATTAAACACCAAGTCCTGACCACCATTACCATTTAACTACCATGTTAAATAAAGTTTATTTAACATTTAGTTTATTTTCATTAGTTGTATATATTAGGAATTGAGGAAAACATCAACACTTATAGAGAAAACACAACACTATAACATTGAATGAAAAAATGCAATACTGCTGTTGCGTGACTTTTCCTAGAAGTGTCTGTATTTTAACTTGGAAAAGTTTTTTTTATATAAATTACACAAAATATGATATATTAACCTGTTTCGGCCATAAGCGGTCAAACTGACCGCACAGCACTTCGCGGGGTTTCATTGTTCCATTTTTCGCGCGGTTTGCTGCTTTCATTGTCTCTCTTGTCTCTAACTGAGTTAGTGGTCTCCAGCTGTGCCTCTTTGTGAATTTACTTGTGAGTTAATAATTATATAGGCTAGTTGTTTAAATAGCTTGTTTGGCACCATGAGCAAACAACAACGGGAGTTCCTCCCTCCATGAAACAGCGAGCGGAACTGTTCACAACACGAAGGTGCTGAAATGATCCGAAGAATGTCTGCATCCTGAGCACCTGCACACAGGTAGGGCGAAGGCAACACCAGAGTCTGTGATGTACTCCAAGTATGGCGTGGACGTCCCGGACCAGATGCGAGGGACTCCGTCAAAGGCGGAAAGATGGCCAGTGTCTTCTATGACATCCTCGACCTGCTGGGATCAATGCCCGCATCTTATTCAGGGAGCACCAGCAGCAGGAGAGCCCGGAGGAAAGTCCTGCAGCAGCTGCAGAGGAGCTGAGGGCAGAATAATTGGAGGGGAAAGCGGCTGCGGCAGTCGGCACAAGGTGGCAGCAGACACGGACACGGAGGCAGTGCCGGTCCGAAAGAGCTGCAAACAGAACCAAACGTCGGACACTTGAAATGCCACAAGCCCCGTGTGTAACTGTGAGGAGAGCGGAGGTAATCTGACTGTGACCTGTGATCACAACGGCTCTTTGTTTGTCTGAGATCAGCTCGTTTCCATCTTTTTTGATTATTATATTTTTTTAACTTATATATTAATATAAAATCATTCATAATCAAATAAGTTACTTTTAATTGTTCTAACTTTTCTCTATTAATCTATAAATTCTTGTGTAAATATGCAAAAATAACGGTTTACTATGTTATTAATAAATGTATGATTAAACTTGTTAAAATGTACATTTTGGTGTAATTTCGTTAAAGAAAAATATATCATGACATAATGAATGCATTCATCACTCAATCGGGTATTTACATGAGAGATTATAGAGTTTAAATCTAGTGGTCCAAATGACGCTTACAGCCGTTCAAGTAGGTCGTGGATTTCCGGCCTTCTAAAGTCCAGCTGACACTTTGGTCGAATCAGAAACATAATTTGACCGGATCAGACTCTTGGGTCGTGTAAAGCGCACTGTTATGCCTTAACCAAGATATAGATCATTAAGATTAATTGAATCAGATCTGACTGGAATGAATCCGTCACAGTTGCTGGTAAACTGATTCAATTCACCCACCAAGCGCCAGCACACGGGTGCTAATTTCGATCCCTGCAGTGTAATAAAGACATACATTCATTCTTTCCCCATTACATAGTTAGATTATCAAGAGCTCTCTCTCTCTCACTCTTGCGTCTTGCAACGAGGATGGCGCCCCACACTGCGGCACATTGCCAAGCTCTATAGCAAATGCAATTTTTTTAAAAATAGACACGTTTTGAGAGATTGTTTGAGCTTTTATTTTGGTGATTACCTAACTTCCGCTTGAGACTTCCGGTATGGATTGAATGAATGGCGGCTTTTATTTTGGTTTTACCTTGGTGAATAACCAACTTCCGGTTGGGACTTCCGGTATGGATTGGATATATGGCGGCGCCCTTGTCGGCCATCTTGACTGCAGATGGGTGCCTCTCCACAGTTGGGAAAATAGCAGATCTACAAGTTCAATACATTGTGAGCTTGTAGTTCTTATGTACTTACTGACCTAAATTAAATTGTTAAAAGACTATACTTCTTTAAAAAATTTTAAAAAAAAAAGATTAAAACGGAATAAAACTGGACTACTATGTTTGAGTTTTTGTCGACTAGAACTGGACTAAAACTCACATACAGAAATGACTAAAATTTGACTTCAACTAAAAAGCACTTTAATCCCAAAGACTAAGACTAAATCTAAAATGGCTGCCAAAAACAACACTGCACTTATTATCGCTCCTCGTGTCCTGCTTTTATATAAACATTTTTATGTTAAATAAATTTACTGTAGCTTCCGTGTATGTAACCAAAAAGTTAGCTGTTACAGCAACACGTTTCTTTGTGGAATTAAACAGTAGATCTACACCTTAATACAAGGAGAACACTAACATAGTGTAAACACACTGTGAAAAGAATATAAACATGGCGTTAAATATAGTTCATTAAATGAATTTAAATAACATGTAAGAAATGGAAAAAATGATTAAAAGTCTTTTTGAGTCTGCTAAGCAACTGGAAAACATTTGTTGGCCCAATTATTTTGTTCAAGTTTTAAACTGTAGTCAGATATGTTTCAAAACAAGTTCTGAATTAAATGTCTTCAGTTTGAAGCGGAACTAAAAGCCTCCGCAGTTCTCTGTCGGAGCTTTAGAGCGTGGCACTCAGCAGAAGTAAACCGTAGAAGTTAGGAGCGTTAGCTGCGTTTGTGTTATGAATGAAGTGAAGACGGTACTGAGTCACAGCGCAGCTCATTATTGGACGAGTTACTAAAGAACAATGAGTTCAGTTGAGAGTTTGAGAGAGTTTGTCAACGAGCGCCTAGCTGCTGCTGCGGAAGAAATATTCAGCGTGTTTAAAACAACTATCGTCCAGTACGAGGAAGAGATCGATCGGCAGCGCGTCCTGCTGGATATCTGCTGGAAACCCAACGTAAAGTTGAAGAGGATAGGTGAGTAAAAGTTTGTTATTTTGGTGACAATAATGTTCAGAGCCCTGGAGTGGCCACAGAGGGGGACGCAGCCACGTTTCACCACATCGAGCGAACAAACGAGTGTTTCCCGCGTTTCAGCTGCACGGCTGGGCTCCGTTCTATAGAAGACCGCGGCGAAACTCCGCTTAGAAAATGATGATTTTAGACACAAAACGTTCCGAAATATGTGAGGAACACTTAAAATCAGCAAAAAGAGGTGTGTCTCATTCATCTTGTTAGGAAGACATTTCGGCATTGATTTTGATTCAGTGGGTCAGATGAGATGGAAACTATTAAAAAAAAAAATGTAGATTTTGAATTAAAAAATCATTAATACCAAATATGAGAAACACTAAAGTCCATATAACAAGGTGTGTCCTAATCACCAAGTTAAGTGTATTAATACAATTCGGCAATGGTTTGGAGTCAATGAGTCACATGACCTGGAAGCTATTGAAACTTTCTGAGTATTTCTACTTGTTATTCTGCCTTTGTTCTGTGTGCCTCGGTGCCCTTGTGAATGGGGGTTGTCTCTCAATGATCTCTGGAGGATAAATAAAGGTTGATTTAAATATTCTCTGTCTTTTGTTCTCTGTCCCTCCAGAGCTCCCACAGCAACATGTCTGTAAGGAGGAGGAGGCTCTCGCTGACCAGCAGCTCTGTAACCAGGAGAGGAACTCCAGTCTGGACCAAGAGGACCCAGAGCCTCCAGAGATTAAAGAGGAACAGGAGGAACTCTGCACCAGTCAGGAGGGAGAGCAGCTTGCACTGAAGGTGGAGACGGACACCGTCATGTTGACTCCAACATATGAGGAAAGTGACCACAGTGAAGCAGAACCAACAAGTGACCAGCAGCTCCTCTCTGACAACTCTGATGGAGCTGAGAGCCGAGACCAGCAAGGAGGAAACCATGGAGACTCAGGATCAGCTGGAGATGGAGAGCCAAAGAAAAAGACAAGACATGACGGAAGCAAAAGTAACAGTGATGATGCAAAAAACTCATCAGACATTCAACATAACACTGACCAAGGTAAAAAGTCCTTCAAATGTGACTCATGTGGAAAGACTTTTATGATTAAGTCCAAATTGAATATACACCTAAGAACCCACACTGGTGAGAAGCCGTATTCTTGCAAAACATGTGGGAAAGCTTTCATGCTAAACGGTTCCTTAAAACTTCACATGATAACCCACACAGGTGAGAAGATGTATTCTTGCAAAACATGTGGGAAAGCTTTCACGCTAAACGGTTCCTTAAAAGTTCACATGAGAATCCACACAGGTGAAAGGCCGTATTCTTGCAAAACGTGTGGGAAAGATTTCAGGTCTAATTCTGATTGGAAGCGGCACATGAGAACCCACACAGGTGAGAGGCTATTTTCTTGCAACATATGTCAGAAGACATTCAGCTTTTGTGAAAGCTTAAAAAACCATGAGAGACTCCACACAGGTGAGAAACCGTTTGCTTGCAAAACATGCGGGAAAGATTTCTGCTCTCGTGGCAACCTAAACAAACACATGAGAATCCACACAGGTGAGAAACCTTATACCTGTGAAATTTGTGGGGAGGCTTCCGGGCAGCGTTATCAATTATCTTCCCACATGAGAATCCACACAGGTGAGAAACCTTATACCTGTGAAATTTGTGGGGAGGCTTTCGGGCAGCGTTATCAATTTACTTATCACATGAGAATCCACACAGGTGAGAAACCTTTTGCCTGTAGAATTTGTGGGGAGGATTTCAGGGGTCGTGCTCAGTTAACTTCTCACAAGAGAACCCACACAGCTGAGAAACTGTAACCCTGCGAGACCTGGGGAAAGTTTGTCTGATCAGTCTGCTTTGACGAGACATTTGATGACGCGTAAGGGCGAGTAGCCTTGTATTTGCAAAATATGTTGGAGGTGGTTCAGTTCTAGTGTTTCATGTATAATTGCAGAACTAACTTTAAATGACGTACTTGAAGAATCCTCAGAGGATCAATATACACAGGAGGGATGATGAGCTGATGTTTAATGTGCACAATTCCCCCTTGAGAAGACGTCAGAATGTCTTTATGTGTCTATCTTCATGCTGATTTGCCCATATTTGTTAACATGATTATTAAAAAGTCAAGTTAATCGGTCTCATATGTCCCACTTATTATCGCTCCTCGTGTCCTGCTTTTATATAAACAGTTATATGTTAAATACTTGTAGTTTTTACAGTAGCTTCCATGTATGTAGCCAAAAAGTTAGTTGTTAGTTCAAAGCAGCAGTTTAGAAAAGAGCAACATGTTTCTTTGTGGAATTAAACAGAGTAGATCTACACATTAATACAAGGAGAACACTAACATAGTGTAAACACACTGTGAAAAGAAGATAAACATGGTGTTAAATATGGTTAATTAAATGGTGATTTTTAGACACTACACGTTCCGAAAAATGTGAGGAACACTAAAACTCACCAGAAAGAGGTGTGTCTCATTCAACTTATTAGGAAGGCATTTCGGCATTGATTTTGAGTCAGTGGGTCAGATGAGATGGAAACTGTTGAAGATAAATGTAGATTTTAAATAAACAAAAAACATTAATGGCAAATATGAGGAGTACTAAAGTCCACTTAACAAGATGTGTCCTAATCACCCAGTTAAGTGTATTAATATAATTCGGCAATGGTTTGGAGTCAATGGGTCACATGACCTGGAAGCTATTGAAACTTTGTGAGTATTTCTACTTGTTATTCTGCCTTTGTTCTGTGTGCCTCAGTGCCCTTGTGAATGAGGGTTGTCTCTCAATGATCTCTGGAGGATAAATAAAGGTTGATTTAAATATTCTCTGTCTTTTGTTCTCTGTCCCTCCAGAGCTCCCACAGCAACATGTCTGTAAGGAGGAGGAGGCTCTCGCTGACCAGCAGCTCTGTGACCAGGAGAGGAACTCCAGTCTGGACCAAGAGGACCCAGAGCCTCCAGAGATTAAAGACCAGCAAGGAGGAAAACATGGAGACTCAGGATCAGCTGGAGATGGAGAGCCAAAGAAAAAGAAAAGACATGACGGAAGCAAAAGTCACACTGATGATGCAAAAAACTCATCAGACATTCAACAAAACACTGACTCAGGTAAAAAGTCCTTCAAATGTGACTCATGTGGAAAGACTTTTAAGTGTAAGTCCCAATTGAATATACACCTAAGAACCCACACAGGTGAGAGGCCGTATTCTTGCAAAACATGTGGGAAAGCTTTCATGCTAAACGGTTCCTTAAAACTTCACATGATAACCCACACAGGTGAGAAGAAGTATTCTTGCAAAACATGTGGGAAAGCTTTCACGCTAAACGGTTCCTTAAAAGTTCACATGAGAATCCACACAGGTGAAAGGCCGTATTCTTGCAAAACATGTGGGAAAGCTTTCATATCTAATTCTGAATGGAAGCGGCACATGAGAACCCACACAGATGAGAGGCCATTTTCTTGCGACACATGTGGGGAAGCCTTCAGAGAACGCACACACATGAAGCTCCACATGAGAAGCCACACAGGTGAGAGGCCATTTTCTTGCAACACATGTCAGAAGACATTCAGCTGTCATGAAAAATTAAAAGTACATACGAGAATCCACACAGGTGAGAAACCGTTTACTTGCAAAGTATGTGGGAAAGCTTTCAGAAACAGCTCACATGTTGCGCTCCACATGAGAATCCACACAGGTGAGAAACCGTTTTCTTGCCAAACATGTGGGAAAGATTTCTCCTCTCGTGGCGACTTAAAAAAACATACGAGAATCCACACAGGTGAGAAACCTTTTATCTGTAAAATTTGTGGGGAGGCTTTCAGGGAACGTGGTCGATTAATTAATCACACGAGAATCCACACAGGTGAGAAACCTTTTACCTGTGAAATTTGTGGGGAGGCTTTCGGGCAGCGTTATCAATTATCTTATCACATGAGAATCCACACAGGTGAGAAACCGTATTCTTGCCAGACATGTGGGAAATCATTACGTAATTCATGTAGTTTGAAAAGGCACACAAGAATCCACACAGGTGAGAAGCCCTTTACTTGCAAAACATGTGGGAAAGCTTTCACGCTAAAGAGAACCTTAACAGTTCACACGATGACCCACACAGGTGAGAAAAATTTTACCTGTGAAATTTGTGGGGAGGATTTCATGCTTCGTGCTCAGTTAACTTGTCACAAGAGAACCCACACAGGCGAGAAACCGTATTCTTGCAAAACATGTGGGGAAACTTTCATGCAAAGCAATGCCTTAACTTATCACATGAAGACCCACACAGGTGAGAAACCTTTTAACTGTGGGATTTGTGGGGAGGCTTTCAGGGGTCGTCGTCAGTTAACTTCTCACATGAGAATCCACACAGGTGAGAAACCGTAACCCTGCGAGACCTGGGGAAAGTTTGTCTGATCAGTCTGCTTTGACGAGACATTTGATGACGCGTACAGGCGAGTAGCCTTGTATTTGCAAAATATGTTGGAGGTGGTTCAGTTCTAGTGTTTCATGTATAATTGCACAACTGTAACTTTAACTGACGTACTTGAAGAATCCTCAGAGGATCAATATACACAGGAGGGATGATGAGCTGATGCTGAATGTGTACAATTCCCCCTTGAGAAGACGTCAAAATATGTTTGTCTATCTTCATGCTGATTTGCCCATATTTGTTGACAACATGATTAAAAAGTCGAGTTAATTGGTCTCATCTGTCCCACTTATTATCGCTCCTCATGTCCTGCTTTTATATAAAGTTATATGTTAAATACTTGTAGTTTTTACTGTAGCTTCCATGTATGTAACCAAAAGGTTAGCTGTTAGATCAAAGTAGCAGTTTAGAAAAGAGCACCATGTTTCTTTGTGGAATTAAGCAGAGTAGATCTACACCTTAATACAAGGAGTACACAAATGTAAGAACACATGTCCTTTTGTCCTACCCTGCCATGATCCTTGACTCAAATTTGCTCCTTCCTCCGAGTCCCTAACCTCTTGACCTGGAAGATCTTCTCCTCTCTACAGAGTGGGGGATGGGGCTTTCTTGCTATAAACAGATCACGAGAGAACTTACTTTATTAGGTTACAATGACTAAGCACAATAGAGTCCTCTCTCCACATCAGATGACAGGAAGTGGGGGTAGATGTTGGTTGGGGTAAAGATGACCCCCTCAAGGGCCAAACATGTTTTACGACCCTGTCTGTGACATTCCAGCACCAGTCTGTCTGTATACTTATCCAAATTCCAATACGTTCTGAATAACTATTAAACTACAATCTCATTCTTAATGTTAGCAGGTTCCCAAATAGCCTAAGAAGGTCATACACTAGATTTTTCCCATGTTATTGTCAAGCCCAACTTAAGGTTATTACTTAATGAGGTTTAGGTTTGGGAGAAACCAGCCCCCCCTTGGTGATGGGTGAAGTACAAGGAATATAAGTAAAATAAAAAATAAGTCCTTGGTCCTACTGTGTGTTGTAGCTGTTAGTTCAAAGCAGCAGTTTAGAAAAGAGCACCACTTCTCTTTGTGGAATTAAGCAGAGTAGATCTACACCTTAATACAAGGAGTACACAAACATAGTGTAAACACACTGTGAAAAGAATATATTGGCATGGTGTTAAATATAGTTAATTAAATGCATTTAAATAACATGTAAGGAATGGAAAGAGACCGGGGGGCAATCTCCTTCTATAATATTTTGACTGGTACGGACAATACTTTCTAATACTAATAATTTTTCGCTTTTTTATTATCTTTTTCTATCTTTTGGCAATTTGACATCATTCGTTTACACGTTTGTGTTTGTTTATTTTAAGGGTATGTTCTTTGTTAACTTACACATTTCCTCTAACACTGTTGTATCGTAATGCAGAGGGTACAAGGAATCTTTGTTTTGTTTGTTTGCCTCTAGCAACTTTTTTTCCTTGATAACCACTTGTACTCAGTTTGACATGCTGAGAATTTAGTTTTATACAGTGATTGCGGGGTGGGGAGTATTCTGCAAGCACAATTTCTCTTTAATTTAGACACATTTGTGTACTTTTGTCAGTTAAGTACGAATATGGTTGGTCAAATAACTTTATTTAAATTACAAATTACAGGACCAGTCATATGTTTACCTTGCTGTCAATGGTTGTTTACTCTTTTGTGAAAAAACAATAAACACATGTTTACAATGCTTTTGGACCACCAAGTTTTATTTTCCCTTTTTTATCTTGTTTGATTTTATTTTTAGGGGTGAGTGGTTTCTCCCCTTCTCTGATGAACTGTATGGATGGCGTTGGTCTCGTACTGGTTTGACGCTTTTTCTGTCTCTCCCGCTCCAAGATGTCAGCCAGTGCACGGAAAACCTTGTCATGGCGCCATCCTGGCTGAGAGCTGTCTTGCATCCAGCCAGTATGTGCGCCATTGTTCCAATCCCTCCGCATAGCCTACACAATGGGTCCTCCCTCATTCCCCAACTGTGGAGGTTTGTTGGTGATGTAGGAACATGCCCTCGTCTCTTCTACCACAACAGGAGATGCGATCTGCATCTTTTCCCCCTTCTCTTAACGCTCAAACCCATGACTTTCAATCGCCTATTATATCATAAACTGTGGCTTACAAACAAAAGCCTATCTGTGGACTAAATATTCCCTCATCCAACTTCCTGTCAGGTAACAAAAGCTGTGTGTTAGGGAAAACCCCCAGCATCTGACTCTCCCATGACACCGTGAAATCAAGGGTCATAAAAGAGTCATAAAGATTTCTATACTAACAGAGAAGTGGAAAGAGTCCTGATCTTTTTCCTAATCCAAGAAAGATGCCAAGCTGTAGTCTAATCCTTTCTTTAATGATATATTTTTCAACAGCAGGACCAGACCTACACTTTGATATGTTTCTTATCTTCCTGATGTAATCCTAACCCAAGTTATACTACGTTTTTTATTTTAATATCTGAGTGTCTGGTGTAGGCACAGTGCCATCTCCTGGTAAGTTTTGGTATAGTTCCCAGAGGACTTTCTTAAGTAATGTAATCCACAATCTTGTTTATCTATACTTTTCTTTTACCTCCAACATACGTTTTGAAGTGTAAGTCAGCACTGTATGAACCAGGTTCGAGCCACCAATGCTCAAGCGACGTGCCGTTATTTTGAGAATACCTTTATTTTGAAACTCAAGCAAGGACGAAATTAATTTCGTTTTCCCTTTTTATATTGTTAAAGTATCGTGTTCAAATTCAGAAGAAGCCATTTTTGTTTATTTTTGTACCTAGTTACAAATCTGTTAATATGCTACAAACAAGTAGGCTGAAATCTCTGCACACAGCTGGAGTCACAAAGATCAGAGTTGGTGCCTATAAAGCTTCGACTTCTACATTATAAACTCAAAGAAATTTCACATAGCGTCTCCCATGATTTTATGAAGTAATGGATCGTTACACTAAAAATCCACCATCGGTAAGAAATCAGCTGTTCAGTAATTCACTCCCACAATCTTCACATTTTCTGTTATTAACTTACTTTTTTCTTCACTGTATTGTACTCTGTTCAATTCAGACACTTGAAATGAGGCTGTGACCATATTGTCCTTCATTTGACAGCACATACAGTTTGACGCATATTTACACCCAAAGAGCTTCCTTACCAAGTTCACTTACATTTTTCTTCACTGTATTGTACTCTATTGTATTGTAGCTAAAAAGACATATATAATACTTATTAACCTGTTTATATCTAAGATGAGTTTAGCCATCTTGATTTAAGGATTATGAGCTCCATTGCTGTGAAATCAGACACTTGAAATCAGGCTGTGACTATATTGTTCTTCATGTGACTGCACATACAATTTGATGCATATCTTCACCATACAACTTCCTGCAACAAAATGATAAGTCAATATTTTTTTATTAGACAGATTACATCACAAAAAGTGTATTTGCTTTCATTCACAAAGAGGATAAAAATTCTCAATAAAGATGGATGAGATTATCCTGATGTTCACTTGTTGTCCCACATGCAAACCTTCATCTGCTGTGTGCAGCTGCCCTCTGCTGGTGGCTGTGATATTATATTACAGTTTCAAAACCAGTCTATGAAGTTGCTTTATTTCCAGCTATGTAACATCTCCTGCATATGATTTAAGCAATAGTCACTACAGATCTGTGGGCGTTGAATCTACAGGCATGGCCGGATTGACTATTAGAAGGTCCAGGGGCAACAATGAGTAGGTGGGCACCTTATAACCCTTCTGTTCCTGTCACACTCAGTGTTCCCAGACTGGAATATTTCATGGCCCATGTTTTGCTGTGGGGTCGTTTGATTAAATACGAAATAATGAACACACAGCGGTATACTCAGTTGAAGCAAAGTATTAATTTCTTCACCAGGTTTACAAGCCTACTTCACCAGCGCTCTACTTAAAGCATGTATTCTGCAAATTCTGCTTCAGTAATGTACCATAATAGAGTTACAATCAACCATATTTAAACAATGCACCAAGTGTTCTCCTGGCTGCGCTCAAATAATCACTACAATCTAACTTCCCCGTATAATAGCGTCTGTATGGAAACTTGTATGCAAACTTTTGATAAGATCACATTGACACTGACAACAGCATTCGCCATAAAAGAGGTTTCAGTCAGCTGAACATTGTTTGTTCTCATTACGGTAGGATTGTTTTAATATAAGTGATATAAAAACTGCTGAGCACAAGAACGAAGTGGTTTTCAACGATGAAACCAGTGCAAATATATTTGCTGTTACATGTTGTTATGACAACCAGTGTCCTCATGCACACCTTTAATCCATTTGAAGATGTTTCCAAGGAGTCGTTGAAGAAGGTGTGCAATCCACCTGAAAGCTGTGATTCGACATGGATGTGTAAATGTCTTTCTTGACAGTTTTGTATGAATGAGCACATTTGTAGAATTTTATTCAAAGAGACACCTGTTATATTTTTGTAAAATTATCGCTTCTGTACCATTTTTTAGGAGATCATTAACCGTCACGTCTTCAAATCGTGTCCCATTTGTACATTAACTCTTTCACTTTGTTAAATAAACCATGTCACATTCGAACCAATCACCAATCTGTAGCATTTTTAACAAATCATCCCATCTGTTGCACTTTTAGAAAAACATATTTTTCACATTTTTGTACAAAATTTGAGTTTAACGTTGCCATGGTGTTTCACTGAAAACATCTGTTATCTCTTTCTTTGTCTGTAAACATCTGTTAGTGGGAAGCCTGGCACTGTTCACCAGTGCATTGTATTGTAAACTGAGGTATATTTACATGGCAACTCTGGGTAGGGCATCTCCTGTTTGTTCTTGAAGTTCATGTCAGGCTTTCACAGAGATAGGTTGAACGAAAAAGGCAAGCAATTCTCTGTCCCTATCAGCATTTAACAAAAATGGTGAGTACACTATTGCTTTTGTTTGAGTCATCACACAGAAATAGAATTTAAAAAACCTTGCTTTTTTAAAACCACTGGTGGTATCCTTCCTATCTCCTCCTCTAGGTGGCTTTTGGCTTTCAGATTTGATTGACCAGTATCTGGTGGACTTTTTCATCCCGTTTCTGCCTCTGGAGTACCGTCACGTCATCCAGTGTGTCTTGGCTGAGATGAAAGCCAGAAGAGTGAAGCCAGACCGCAATGTGGCAGAGCAGGTGGCCACAGAATTAGACTATAGCCCCAAACCTGAGAGAATATTCTCTACACGAGGTTGCAAGACGATAGTAAACAGGATATATTGTCATAACGTGATGGATCCATATGATCTTTAGGTGTACAAAACAAATGGACACTTAATAAAGAAAAACAATCTCAGTCAAGTGTTGGTACAATATATAAAATCATATATATCCATCAGAAAGCAATATATCTGTCTGTGTCTTAAAGTCATGTTGGGGTACTTAAAGCTCTCTTCTTGGATCTATTTTATTAACACTAATGTATTGTGTGTAAAAGGAGGAACTGAGTCTATATATATATATATATTTATATAGGCCTGTTTGCAAGTTCCTGGGATCCAAGATGCTGTTATGTTTTCTTTGTATGATTGTATGAAGGCGACCTACAGAATCAATAAACTGACTCTTACTTATCAAACCAATTCTTTTTTTTAAGTGTCCGTCACTTTTATTTCTTTTGAGGTATTTATAACATGTGAGGAACTCGAGGATTGTGATAAAAGAGGTACATTTCCAGTAGTCCAGTAGATATTTAGTTATTTTTTAATTAGTTTATTGTTAATTTGTTGTTTATTATTGAGTACAATGACTTTTCAGTGTCTTGAATATAACTTACAGTAAAATAAATTGATTCATTGATTTAAATAACATTCAAAATGTGCAAGAAAGTGAACAACATCTAACCTTTACATCATAAAATTAGAGGAGGAAGGATACAGAAAGGCCCAGGGGCAACAATGAGTAGGTGGGCACCTTATAACCCTTCTGTTCCTGTCACACTCAGTGTTCCCAGACTGGAATATTTCATGGCCCATGTTTTGCTGTGGGATCGTTTGATTAAATACAAAATAATGAACACACAGCGGTATACTCAGTTGAAGCAAAGTATTGATTTCTTCACCAGGTTTACAAGCCTACTTCACCAGCGCTCTACTTAAAGCATGTATTCTGCACATTCTGCTTCAGTAATGTACCATAATAGAGTTACAATCAACCATATTTAAACAATGCACCAAGTGTTCTCCTGGCTGCGCTCAAATAATCACTACAATCTAACTTCCCCGTATAATAGCGTCTGTATGGAAACTTGTATGCAAACTTTTGATAAGATCACATTGACACTGACAACAGCATTTGCCATAAAAGAGGTTTCAGTCAGCTAAACATTGTTTGGTCTCATTGCAGTAGGATTGTTTGAATGAGCACAAGAAGGAAGTGGTTTTCAACGATGAAACCAGTGCAAATATATTTGCTGTTACAAGTTGTTATGACAACCAGTGTCCTCATGCACACCTTTAATCCATCCAAAGACGTTTCCAAGGAGACGTTGAAGGTGTTCAATCCACCTGAAAGCTGTGATTCGACATGGATATCCTTCAAGGCACAAGGTGAGGATGATGTGAGGCACGTAAATGTGAAGACAGTTGTGTTTGTAGAACTTCGTAAGTTGAAGAGACAAATATCTGTAATTGTTCACTTTTAAAGATAGTCTAGAGCAGGGGTCACCAACCTTTTTGAAACTGGGAGCTACTTCAAGGCCATGGAGTAATATGAAGGGCTACTTGTTTGAAACAAACTTCCTGAATAATATAAAGTTGCATGGTTCACCTTTAATGATATTATTATTATTGTTAATAATAATAAATATTCATATATGTGTAGAGACTGTCTTATCACATGTTAATGTTAATGGTTCCTCACAATAATTAACAATGATTTACCATGGTAGGAAACACAGATATATTGATACATGCAACATTATTTATTTCTGTTAATCTCAATCTGTTTCAGCATTTGAAAGTCAGTTATCACATCTGTAAATCTCTTTCTTGACAGTTTTGTATGAATGAGTACATTCGTAGCATTTTATTCAAAGAGACACCTGTTATATTTTTGTACAAATTATCACCTCTGTGCCATTTTTTAGGAGATCATTAACCGTCACGTCTTCAGATTGTGTCATATTTGTACAAACCAGTACCTTTGTAACATTTTTGAACAAGCATGAACTCTGTCTCATGTTTGTACCTATCGTCAGTTCATCAACATTAACTCTTTCACATTTTTAAATAAACCATGTCACATTCGAACCAATCACCAATCTGTAGCATTTTTAACAAATCATCACATCTGTTACACTTTTAGTAAAACATATTTTTCACATTTTTGTATAATATTTTAGTTTAATGTTGCCGTGGTGTTTCACTGAAAACATCTGTTATCTCTTTCTTTGTCTGTAAATATCTGTTAGTGGGAAGCCTGGCACTGTTCACCAGTGTATTGTATTGTAAACTGAGGTATATTTACATGGCAACTCTGGGTAGGGCATCTCCTGTTTGTTCTTGAAGTTCATGTCAGGCTGTCACAGAGATAGGTTGGACAAAAAAGGCAAGCAACTTTCATAGCTGCTGTGTGTACACCTTTGTACTTTATTGTGTCCATTTCCAGTTGAAATGAATGACAGACATGACTCAAGTTGATCAAGGTCACAAAACCTGTTCTCAAACTCTTGCCCAAGTCTGTTAATGACTTGAGAGTACTTTTCTGCAGCTTTGTTAAAAGTCCCGGAGGCACAAACATTGTCATTCCATACTGACTGCGCGGAGGGAAAGTGCAGCACTTTTTTTCTCTGTAAATGCACAGGTCACCATAGAGCTCCATCTAAGATTGTATTGGATTCTGTTGCTGTTAAAAAATAATATGCACAGAGTGATTATAGATCTCTCTTGTGCACTCTTTAGGTCTCAGGGATGACCTGGAAATCAAACTGTTTGGACAACACATTGCGGCAGATGTCATCCTGAACACTGTGACCGGATTCATGAGCAACAACAACCCACAGAAGCCTCTGGTTCTGTCTCTGCACGGACGGACCGGCACAGGGAAGAATTTTGCTGCTAGACTGATCGCTGAAAACATCTTCTCACGGGGAATGGACAGCAAATTTGTTCATGTTTTCGCAGCTCAACATCACTTCCCACATTCAAGTGAAATTGAGACCTATAAGGTATGAAAGGTACAATTCAAACAGAGTGAAATCTGTTCCTTTGGGCCTTCTGTGTGAATTAAATATGCTTCTGTCTCTCTTCAGGTTTGGTTAAAGCAGCAGATCAAACACAGTGTCTCCAACTGTGAACGCTCCATGTTCATCTTTGATGAGATGGAAGAGATGCATCCCGGCTTGATTGACTCCATTAAGCCGTACCTGGACTACTACAACAAGCTGGATGGAGTTTCTTATCGGAAAGCCATCTTCATCTTCCTCAGGTAAGAGGATGAGCACATTATGACCAAGCAGACTTAAATTGCTATTGAACCACAGAGGGGTGGTAATCAATCAAGTACCATCAATTATTGTTTTGTGTTTGATTAATCTACCGGTGGAATCTGCACCAGTTCTCATATGTTTCCTGTTTCGGATCCTCCTCTCAGCAATGCTGGAGCAGAGAGCATCACACAGACAACTTTAGATTTCTTGAAAGACGGACGAGATCGAAAAGAGATCAAGCTTCAGGACCTGGAACATTCTCTGTCCCTATCAGCATTTAACAAAAATGGTGAGTACACTATTGCTTTTGTTTGAGTCATCACACAGAAATAGAATTAAAATGCCTTGCTTTTTTAAAACTACTGGTGGTATCCTTTCCATCTCCTCCTGAAGGTGGCTTTAGGCTTCCAGATTTGATGAACAAGCATCTGGTGGACTTCTTTGTCCCGTTTCTGCCTCTGGAGTACCGTCACGTCGTCCAGTGTGTCTTGGCTGAGATGGAAGCCAGAGGAGGAAAGCAAAACCGCAATGTGGCAGAGCAGGTGGCCACAGAATTAGACTATAGCCCCAAAACTGAGAGAATCTTCTCTACACGAGGCTGCAAGACGATAGTAAACAGGATATATTGTCATAACATGATAGATCCATATGATCTTTAGGTGTACAAAACAAATGGACACTTAGCAAAGAAAAACAATCTCAGTCAAGTGTCGGTAGAATATATAAAATCATATATATCCATCAGAAAGCAATATATCTGTCTGTGTCTTAAAGTCATGTTGGGGTACCTAAAGCTCTCTTCTTGGATCTATTTTGTTAACACGAATGTATTGTGTGTAAAAGGAGGAACTGATTCTCTATATCTAGCTTGTTTGTGTCTGTGAGATTTATGAATGTTCATTAATATAAATTGTATGTTACTGATAGTTCATGCTTTGTTTGGCTTTGGGACATCAACCCTAAACCTACCTTGATAATTTGCTTGCATGTATACACAGGGCAGGGATTGGACCAAGGTTAGTGTGTAAAAGGAGGTAGAAACTGAGTGTTGTTGTGTGATTTATTAATGGGAAAATCGTAATCGGTATATTTATATATATATATATATATATAGGCCTGTCTATTAGTTCCTGGGATCCAAGATGCTGGTATGTTTTCTTTGTATGATTGTATAAAGGTGAGCTAAAGAATCAATAAACTGACTCTCACTTATAAAACCCTTTTTTTTTTTTTAAGTGTCCATCACTTTTATTAATTTGAGGTATTTATAACATGTGAAAAACTCGAGGATTGTGATAAAAGCGATACATTTCCTGTAGTTCAGCATTTATTTAGTTTTTAATTAAGTTAATTTGTCGTTTATTAGTAAGTACAATGACTTTTCAGTGTCTTGAATATAACTTAAAGTGAAATAAATTGATTCATTGATTTAAATAACATTCAAAATGAGCAAGGAAGTAATCAACATCTAACTTTTACATCACAAAAGTAGAGGAGGAAGGAAACAAAAACATTACAATCTGCATAGTTTTACATTTAAAAGCCTATTTTCTTCTTCTTGAGACCTGATTAACACCTGGATCTCCATTAAATCGTGAGATTAATGGGAAAAACTACCAACTGGCAGAAATAGTTAAATATAAGGAGACCCTGAAGATAAGCAGGTGTGGTGTAAGATGCTTGCCAAGTTCACTCAATAGATCAATGAGATTACCTTGATGTCAGAGATCATATTCACTTGTTTGTCCCACATACAAACCTTCATCCGCTGTGTGCAGCTGCCCTCTGCTGGTTGGTGTGATATTATATTCCAGTTTCACTTTCTTTTAACTTGAAATCAATCTATGAAGTGTTGCTTTATTTCCAGCTATGTAACATCGCCTGCATATGATTTAAGCAATATTCACTACAAATCTGTGGATGTTGAATCTACAGACATGGCCGGATTGACTTTCTAGAAGGCCCAGCGGCAACAGCGAGTTGGTGGGCACCTTGTATCCCTTCTGTTCCTGTCACACTCAGTGTTCCCAGTTGAAGCAAAGTATTAATTTCTTCACCAGGTTTACAAGCCTACTTCACCAGCACACAACTTAAGGCATGCATTCCGCACATTCTCCTTCAGTAATGTACCTTAATAAAGTTACAATTAATCATATTAAAACGAATGACATGGTGTACTGGACTTTTGAGGCTCCCAGCGGCACCTTGACTTGCATTCATATCATCATTCATATCTAACTTCCCCTTCAAGGGAGTGTATGGAAACTGGTATCAAAAGTTGCTGGACCGGTTCACACTGACAGCAGTGATCGCCGTTGAAGAGGTTTCAGTCAGCTGAACAAGTTTGATCTCATTGCGGTGAAATTGTTTTATCATACGTAAAATCTGCTGACCACAAGAACTAATTGGTTTTCAACGATGAAACCAGTGCTAATATATTTGCTGCTACCCGTTGTTATGGCAACCCATTTCTGCGTGGACATCCCTAATCCATTTGAAGGAATGTATGACTTTTTTAAGGAGACGTTGAAGAAGGTGTACAATCCATCTGAAAGCTGTGATTCAACTTGGATATCCTTCAAGGCAAAAGGTGAGAATGATGTGAGGCTCGTAAATGTGAAGACAGTTGTGTTTTGTAACTTGTAGAGACAAAAATCTGTTATTGTTCACTTTTACAGATAGTCTTACAGACATTTAACATTTTGAATGTTAAATACTTCTGTACTCAGTACAGTAGTTAGTCTTTCAAGTGAAGTTGACTTTTAAAACAGTTTTTTTCCCACAAATTTTACCCAAATCTTTAGATTTTTACAGTAAAATTGTGTGTTTTCTTCACATGATGACAGTTTGGGTCAAGCATTGTTTTGGATTTAGGGTATATCAATGTAGCTACAGCAGTTGCAGTCATTTTTGGATTTTATTGTCTCTTACCGTTACTATTTGACAGTTTTTTTTAACGATATTTTCACAGTTTTTTCTTATGTTTATATTCATTATTAATTGTGCATTCTGGTGTGTGATTCCTGTCTCTGGCTTTAAACAATTCAGGTTTTGCTCTTATTTGTGTTGTAGTAACTATACATACAAACAAGTAATGAATTGATTTTATATTTACTGCATCAGTCTGTAGGTCGAATTCATTGTCTAATACAGATACAAATTCTATACCCTTAAAAAACATTTTAAAACCTTCCAGGGAGCCATAAATGAACATGTACAGAGTGATTATAGATCTCTCCTGTGCACTCTTTAGGTCTAAAGGATGACCTGGAAAACAAACTGTTTGGTCAACACATTGCGGCAGACGTCATCCTGAACACTGTGGCCGGATTCATGAGCAACAACAACCCACAGAAGCCTCTGGTTCTGTCTCTGCACGGACGGACCGGCACAGGGAAGAACTTTGCTGCTAGACTGATCGCTGAAAACATCTTCTCACAGGGAATGGACAGCAAATTTGTTCATATTTTCACAGCTGATCATCACTTTCCACATTCAAGTGAAATTGAGACCTATAAAGGTATGAAAGGTACAATTCAAGCAGAGTGAAATCTGTTCCTTTTGGTCTTCAGTGTGAATTATATATGCTTCTGTCTCTCTTCAGGCTCAGTTACATCAGCAGATCAAACACAGTGTCTCCAACTGCGAACGCTCCATGTTCATCTTTCGTGAGATGGAAAAGATGCATCCCGGCTTGATCGACACCATTAAGCCGTACCTGGAATACGTCAACGATCTGGATGGAGTTTCTTATCGGAAAGCCATCTTCATCTTCCTCAGGTGAGAGGATGAACACAGTCTGACCAAGCAGACTTTGAGATTGCTATTGGATCACCACGTTTTATTTTCCCTTTTTTTTATCTTGTTTGATTTTATTTGGAGGTATTTTGTTTTACTTTATTCACTGTAATTTTATTTATTATATTAATAGTGGTGCATTTCACAAAATATTATTTTTCTTCTTCTTGCTTTTATTATTGTTGTTGTTGTTATCAGTAAACAAATACCATGAAGTATTATCAATTATTGCTTTATGTTTGATCAATCTACCGATGAAATCTGTACCATTTCTCATAAGTTTCCTGTTTTGGATCGTCCTCTTAGCAACACTGGAGCAGAGAGCATCACACAGACATTTTTAGATTTCTGGAAAGAAGGAAGAGATCGAAAAGAGATCAAGCTTCGGGACCTGGAACGATCTCTCTCCGTATCAGCATTGGATGAAAATAGTGAGTACACAATTGCTTTTGTTTATAACAAAAAAAACATTGCTTTTTTTAAAAAAACCTACTGGTGGTATTCTTTCTATCTCCTCCTGTAGGTGGCTTTTGGCGTTCAAATTTGATTGACAAGCATCTGGTAGACTTCTTCATCCCGTTTCTGCCTCTGGAGTACCGTCACGTCGTCCAGTGTGTCTTGGCTGAGATGAAAGCTAGAGGATTTCAGCCAAACGTCAATGAGGCAAAGAAGGTGGCCAAAGAATTAGTCTATATTCCCGAAACTGAGAGAATCTTCTCCTCACGAGGCTGCAAGACGATAGAGAGCAGGTTATACTACACGGAAAGTGAAGAGAAACACTTGAATACTGGGCTCTCAACAACAGTTAAGTCAGGTGTGCCGAGAAAAAAGTGTGTATGATGTTAAAAGAAAAGCGCATGAAGGTGACCTGATCTGATGTGTTCCCGAGAAGAATAGAGCTTGACATTGTAAATTAGTTTATGTATCTTTGGGCCACACTAAACTCTACATTAACCTGTGAAAGTCATATGACAAAGTTGTATGTATACATGTATACACAGGGGAGGAACTGAACCAAGGTTAATGTGTAAAAGGAGGCAGTAACTGAGGGTTGTTGTGTGATTTAAGAATGGGAATCGATGTATATATGGCCTGTCTATAAGGTCCTGGGATCCAAGATGCTGTTGTGTTTTCTTTGTATGACCGTGTGAAGGCGACCTACAGAATCAATAAACTGACTCTTACTTATTAACCAATTCTTTTTCGAAGCATCCGTCATTTTTATTTAATTTGAGGTATTTATAACGTGAAAAACTCAAGGATTGTGATAAAAGAGGTACATTTCCAGTAGATCAGTAATTATTTAGTTAGTTTTTAATGAGTTTGTTTATTTGTTGTTTGTTAGTAAGTACAATGACTTTTCAGTGTCTTGAATATAGCTTACAGTAAAATAAATGGAGAAATTGATTTAAATAACATTAAAAATGAGTGAGAGATTGATCAACATCTAACCTTTACATCACAAAAGTAGAGGAGGGGTGCAAAAACATTACAGTCTGCAGAGTTTTACATTTAAAAGCCTATTTTCTTTTTCTTGAGACCTTATTAACACCTGTATCTCTCTTCATGTGATTGCACATACAGTTTGAAGCGTATTGTCATCACACAGCTTCCTGCAGCCAAAAAAAAAGTTTTTGTTTATTAGACAGATTACATCACAAGTAATGGATTTGCTTTCATTAACAATGAGGATTAAGATTCTCAGTAACGATCAATGAGATTACCTTGATGTCAGAGATCATGTTCACTTGTTTGTCCCATATCAAACCTTCATCCGCAGTGTGCAGCTGCCCTCTGCTGGTGGCTGTGATATTATATTTCAGTTTCAGTTTCTTTTAACTTGAAACCAAACTATGAAGTGTTGCTTAATTTCCAGCTATGTAACTATAGCTATGTAGCTATGCTTGCTGTGGGATTGCTTGATTAAATACAAATTAATTAACACCCAACGATACACTCAGTTGAAGCAAAGTAGTAATTTCTTCACCAGGTTTACAAGCCTACTTCACCAGCACTCACCTTAATGCTTGTATTCTGACTTTTGAGGATCCTGGCATGCATTCAAATGATCATTTAAATCTAACTTCCCCTTTTTTTAGGGTGAGTACGGAAATGTTTTCACAGGAACACGTTCACAATGGTGACAAAAGTTGCTGGACCGGTTCACATTGACAGCGGTGATCGCCGTTGAAGAGGTTTCAGTCAGCTGAACAAGTTTGGTCTCATTGTGGTGAGATCGTTTTATCAGACGTAAATCTGCTGACCACAAGAACGAATTGGTATTCAACGATGAAACCAGTGCGAGTATATTTGCTGTTGCACGTTATCATGACAACCAGTGTCCTCGTGCACACCTTTAATCCATTCGAAGGAATGTTTGGCACTTTCAAGAAGTTCTGGAAGAAGGTGTACAATCCACAGGAAAGCTGTGATTCAAAATGGATATCCTTCAAGGCAGAAGGTGAGGCACGTAAATGTGAAGACAGACGTGTTTTTTAGTATTTTGTTACTTGAAGGGACAGAAATCTGTAATTCTTCACTTATACAGATAGTCTAGACTCATACTTGCCAACCTTAAAACATCAGAAAATTTGAAACATTTTTAAAGTTAAATACTTCTGTACTCTACTTTTTCAGTTTTGCAAGTGAGGTTAACTTTAAAACTGTTTTTTCCTACAAATTTTACCCAAATCTTTTGATTTTTACAGTAAAACTGTGTCTTTTCTACACATGATGACAGTTTGGGTCAAGCACTGTTTTTGATTTAGGGTATATCAATGTAGCTCCACAGTTTTTTACTGTATTTTCGGCAAACTTTTTTTTTATACTGTGTCAGCTTCTCTGAGGTTTGTATTCATTATTCATTGTGCATTCTGACGTATGATTTCTGTCTCACAAACCCTGGTTTTAAACAGTTCAGTTCTTGCTCTTATTTGTGTTCTGTCTCCATCAGACAGTTGCAGCTGATTCAAAACGCTGCTGCTCGAGTCCTAACAAGAACCAAAAAAGTAGATCACATCACTCCAGTTCTTAGATCTTTACACTGGCTTCCTGTCTATCAAAGAATAGATTTCAAAGTCCTGTTGTTGGTTTATAAAGCATTGAATGGTTTTGGACCAAAATACATTTGTGATCTGCTGCCACGTTATGAACCATCCAGAACTCTGAGATCATCAGGCACTGGTCTGCTTTCAGTCCCCAGAGTCAGAAGTAAACATGGAGAAGCAGCTTTCAGTTACTATGCGCCACACATTTGGAACAAACTCCCTGAAAATTGCAGGTCTGCTCCAACACTCACCTCTTTTAAATCAAGACTTAAAACATTTCTTTTTGCCACTGCTTTTAGCTGAAGCAATTCAAGTCTTTGAACTGCATTATGACTCTGACTCTACAGTCTTGTTTCTTTTAAAGCTTTTCTATTTGAGTCTACTTTCTTTTTGATGTTTGTTTTTTTCTTAATGTTTTTACTGGTCTTAAAATGCAATTCTTAATGTTTTTTAATGCAATTTTTAATGTCTTTTAAATAACATTTTTATGTTTTTTAATGTAATTTGTGTGTGCCTGTAAAGCACTTTGAGTTGCCTTGTGTCTGAATTGTGCTATACAAATAAACTTGCCTTGCCTTGCCTTGGTAACTATACACCCATACTAACTATACAAACAAGTAATGAATTGATTTTATATTTATTATATCAGTCTGTTGGTCAAATTCATTGTCTAATACAGACACAAATTCTATACCCTAAAAATAAATCCTTATAAAAACCTTAAAGGGAGCCAAATATAAACATGTACAGAGTGATTATAGAGCTCTCCTGTGCACTCTTTAGGTCTAAGGTATGACCTGGAAAACAAACTGTTTGGACAACACATTGCGGCAGACGTCATCCTGAACACTGTGGCCGGATTCATGAGCAACAACAACCCACAGAAGCCTCTGGTTCTGTCTCTGCACGGACGGACCGGCACAGGGAAGAACTTTGCTGCTAGACTGATCGCTGAAAACATCTTCTCAAAGGGAATGGACAGCAAATTTGTTCATATTTTCACAGCTGATCATCACTTTCGATATTTAAGTGAAATTGAGACCTATAAGGTATGAAAGGTACAATTCAAACACAGTGAAATCTGTTCCTTTTGGCCTTCTATATGAATAAGATATGCTTCCGTCTCTCTTCAGGCTCAGTTACATCAGCAGATCAAACACAATGTCTCCAACTGTGAACGCTCCATGTTCATCTTTGATGAGATGGAAAAGATGGCATCCCGGCTTGATTGACAGCATTAAGCCGTACCTGGACTACTACAACAAGCTGGATGGAGTTTCTTATCGGAAAGCCATCTTCATCTTCCTCAGGTGAGAGGATGAACACAGTCTGACCAAGCAGACATTGAAGATTGCTATGGACCACAGAGGGGTGGTAATAAAGTATCATCAATTATTGTTTTGTGTTTGATTCATTTACCTGTGGAATCTGTACCAATTTTCATATGTTTCCTGTTTTGGATCGTCCTCCTAGCAATGCTGGAGGGGCGAGCATCACACAGAAAACGTTAGATTTCTGGTTAGAAGGAAGAGATCGAAAAGAGATCAAGCTTCGGGACCTGGAACTAAATCTCTCCGTATCAGCATTTAATGAAAATAGTGAGTACACAATTGCTTTTGTTTGAGTCATCACACAGAAATAGAATTGAAAAAAACCTTGCTTTTTTAAAACTACTGGCGGTATTCTTTCTATCTCCTCCTGTAGGTGGCTTGAAGCATTCAAGTTTGATTAACAAGCATCTGGTGGACTACTTCGTCCCGTTTCTGCCACTGGAGTACCGTCACGTCGTCCAGTGTGTTTTGGCTGAGATGAAAGCCAGGGGACTTCAGCCAGACCACAATGTGGCAGAGCAGGTGGCCAAAGAATTAGTCTATATCCCCAAAACTGAGAGAATCTTCTCTGCACAAGGCTGCAAAACGATAGAAAGCAGGTTATACTACATATAATGTCATAACGTGATGGATGTATATGATTATTAGGTGTAAAAAACAAATGGACACTTAAGAAAGAAGAACACTCTCAGTGAAGTGTTGATACAATAGATCATCTTTTATTTAATGCCAAGAAAACAGTGTGTATGAGGTTAAAAGAAAAGCCTGAATGCCATTGAGATGGGTGAAAGGGTTTGTGTGTAAAAGGAGGAACTGAGTCTCTGTATGAAATGTGTTGGTTTCTGTGAGATTAATGAATGCTACATCTTCATTAACATACATTGTATGTTGTAGGGGATTGGACCAAGGTTAGTGTGTTAAGGGAGGTAGTAACTGAGGGTTGTTGTGTGATTTATGAATGGGAAAATCTTAATCGATATACATATATGCCTGTCTGTAAGTTCCTGGGATCCAAGATGCTGTTATGTTTTTTTGTATGAATGATGAAGGCGATCGACAGAATCAATAAACTGACTCTTACTTATCAAACCAATTGTTTGAAGTGTCTGTCACTTTGATTTAATCAGAGGTATTTTCACATCTCACTCGCACTCTTCGTAGCTGAGTCTGTTGAAGCTTTGCGCAATGAAGCCGAGGAAGCGACACGTCCTGCTGCTGTGGATGCTCGTCTGCTCCGACATGACAGAAGCGAACAAGTGGACAATGGATGTAAAACAGACAGAGTGAATATAATGACACTATGGCTTTAGTGCGTGAAGCTATGAATTGAATTGTGCTCAAATGATAATGCCAATAAATAAATAATATACTCATTAACATAGTGTCTGGTTTTCTGACAGAATGATGGCAGGGACAAAGGGGAAAGTTGAAACAAATTGGGGAGAGGGTTGTGATGTGAATGCGTTACTTGGGACAAAATGTAACATACAATGGGGAAATTGCATTCATTTTTATTTAAAAACAACAACTTCTCCACCGTGCTGGGCTTCAGGCGGTTTCTCTTTTTTTGACAGGATTTGAGGTGAGGGGGGCAGGGGCGTCGATGGGGGGGAAAGTGGGACTGATTACCAGGGCCCCAATGGGGTAGGGGGCCTTCGAAAGGCCTGAAATAAAAAGGTTGTTTTTATTTATTTTTTTTATATAAGTAATTAGTGTCATATTTAACTTAAAATTGGCAGAATAAATCGGATGAGAGACTTTACTCTGTATGAAAAAAAATAGTGGAAGCTGTCTGAGGCCCCTCTCACCCCTCACAATATGTAATGGTTCAGTCCACCCCTGCAGCTGCAGGTGCACTAGGAAGCATCTTCAAACAGGTTAACGAGCGGAGTGGCTGTTGCTCATCAAGACATGTCTTTCCCCAAGAAAGCAAAATCAGGGAGCCTTAAATGAAAGGAAAAGGCAGAAAGGGAAAGAAAGCAAGGAGAGGGAAGACAACTCCTCACACATTTCTTTCAGAAGAAAGGTGAGCACAGTTCACAGCTAACACAGTTTAAAAACAGTTAAAGCTAATAATAATGTCAGCAGCTGTAAAGATTGAAGGCAGTCAGACAGCCATGAATCTAGATTCTCAGTTTGAGCAGCAGCAGGTTCCTCATCCTTATCAAGTGCTGACTGAAAGTTATTATTACAAGTAATCATTTCACATTGAGGTCACGGACCTCGTGGTAAAAGATATAATACTTATGGCTTAAATAAATCTTAAAAACTGAGCCGTGACAGCCTTCAGAAGACAGTAATGTTAATGCCAGATGATCCACCGTCATTTCAAAAGAGTTATAAAATAAAAATTGCCTATAATCCATATTTATGTCAGAGTGATTGTCATGTATTAAAACAGTTCTGAAATAAAAGAGCATTTGTATGTTTATATATAATATAGTTCAAATTCAGCTATCACTAAAATAGAATGTATGGTCAGTAGTTTGGTGCTTTCACCTTCCTGCTTTGCAGGAGGAACAGAGGAGAACATTTGTGGTGCATGCAGACTGTGTGACTCAATACAACTCTCAGTACAATCACAGAAATGTTTATTTTCTGGAAATCAGAAGATTAAATCGCAATGACTTTATAGCCTCATATATGTATTTTTTCACCCCAAATCCAAAGCCACCACCTGTGAGTCTCTACAGCTGTGGAGATAAATTAGAGCTGCATGCAGGACTACAAGGGAGATAGTGAGCAGCAACCAAGTAACTGTCATGTTGTTCTTATCACAAATATGGGAATGATAGTAAAGAATATCATCAAAATGCATAGTTTTATATAAAACGGCATCACATTTTTTAGCCGGCCTACACAAGGACCCAAATAGAATTCTTTTCATGGGGCCCAAAATCCCTGGCAGCGCCCCTGGACGGGGGACATCCATTTGCGTTTCATTGCCCCTCATATTTCGACTGATTCAGGTGTGCGCCAAAGCTGCACACCTGAATCAGTCACGTGGTACGGCCGGCTCGCGAGGCTTCGAACGTCACCACCACTTACTCATCGACACAAGGTACTTCACAAAAATCTTCCTGGACTACTCCACACACGCTCGACACGGAAGACACGTCACTGGAATTTCATCGACGATGAAAGCGGCACACTTGTTTGTGTTTTTACACGTTTTTTTGACAGCCGGCGTGCTGGTGAACGCGTTCGATCCGATCACAGCAAGTGTAGTGTTGAGTGTCGGTGCAGGTGCAAGTGCAATATTCGGGCGGACAGTATGGAATTATATGTATGAAAGTTGTACTCCAAAATGGATAGCCTTCAATGAAAGAGGTGAGCATGTGCGCCGTTCAAATATGTAACTGTTGCCGTGGTAACTACTAAATGGAGGAACACCTGTAAGGTTGATTCTACACAATGTGCGGTCTGCGTGGAAATAAAAATGGCATGACTCGACTCGTCAAAAACGAAACTTAACCAGGTGAGTAATACATTCTGAATTGGGGCTGAACGATTTTAGTTAAAGAACTAATTGCGATTTTTCTGGCAGATATTGTGATTTCGATTTGATTCACGATTTTCTTCAAATCAAGCTTCAGAGCAATATTCACAATGTACATTGACATTTACAAGCATGACAGAAAATTACATCATACCATTAAAACATTAAATGCTACTACTCTAATGCAATAATTGAAACTAAAGTTAAGAATTAATTTCAAATGTATTTATTAACAAGAAACCTGCTTGTACATTCTTTAAACTCCTTGACCAACAGCAGTTATTACAACTTAACCTTAAATGTGTCAAGTTAAAAAAGTTAAATAAAATACAAAACAATTCCCAAAAACCCCCCACAATGTTAAATAAGTAAAACAAAATTCAACAATTACCAAATGATCTTCTTGCCCAACAGCCTTACACTCAAATATTTATTGGTCAAGGTCAGTCTTTTATGGCTCAAGGGAGCTCATCAACATCTATAGCAGCAGTTAAAGTACTTTATTCAACCCTATATGAATAAACCTGGACTTTGACTATCTTTTTACAGTAAGTGAAACTTAAAAGTAATGTTAATAAAATAAAACTGTCACTAAAATAAAATGACCTCTTACCTTCTGAAAAATATGTCGGACATTAAAATAGGTGGGTCATTCATTTATGGCTCAGCAGCACCCAAATATTGCACATCTATTTTGAAAACAATATAGCATTAAACATTATAGCAAAAATGGTGAATATCTTTTTTTAAACAAAGGCTGACACCACAAGTCAGGGTGAAGTGCAGAACAAACAAATAAAATCTCAAAAGTATTAAATCAACAATAATACTTGCTTCAGTTCCCAGACATTTGTCAAGAAAACTCAGCATGTCAACCTTTGATGGTTTTAAACATGAATGCTGACATGTGACAACATTGCCACTAGCGCTAAACTATCTCTCTGATGGCAAACTGGTAGCTGGTATGCATATGAATTTACGAGCCAGTTTGCTCAGCCATGGAAAGTTTAACATTGTGCACTCTCCACCAGGCCAGTGGACCTTCCTCTTCATCAATAGTAGCAGTCATCAGGTAGTTGTCCAGTTCAGCTTTAATGGCATCCTCCAACTGTGTAGTGGAAGAAGGAGGAGGGACAGCCTTGCTCCTTGAAGAAGCTGCTCAATGAACGCTTTCCCTTCCCTGTGGTTGATGGCTCTGCCTCTGTTGCACACTGGGGCATGTGGTGCTGACACGAGCCCTCTTTTCCTGCAAAAGAGCTCTTGATTTGATCTCCTTGGTAAGATCTGTGTCCTCGTCACTTTCAGTCAGGGTTGATGTTCTCAGGAGATTGAGAACTGGCTTCAGGTATGACACACTTACATAGGTTTCACCGGACAGGGCAACTGTAAACTCCTGAAGAGGACCAAGGGCATTGTTTATCGATTCAAGGACATCTGTTTCCTGCCAAGTGAGGACCAGGTGACGTGTCTTCTTGTCCTCAGAGTCAGACAGAACCTGAGACAACGCCCTGCTCTGCTCCAACACCCTACCAATAATTTTTTGCCTTGAGCCCCATCTTGTCGGACACTCTGTTATCAGTGAGTGCTCTGGTAAATTTAATTCTTGCTGTGCCTTTTTCAGTGCCGTCTTCTCTTTCCAGCTATGAGAGAAGACACCAACCATCTGTTTGCAAAGTCCTGTTGCTCGTTTAACTCTTGCATCATCTTTAACAGCATTTTCTGGACAAAAAAAGAGCATAAACATTAAATGAGAATTACAGGCTAAAAATGTACGGATAATAATGGTAAACTTTGCAAGGCAGAATTTCTAGCAAGAGAACGAAGTAAATCCAAGAAAGCCATATGCAGGGTGTCCGCAGGGTTGTAAAAAGGTATTACAAGGTAGTAAATGAAATTAGCAAAAATTAAGGCCATTTAAAAGTATCTCTTTACACGGGTATTGGTAAACATAATGACCGGCCACCGCTGTCAACGTTTTTTGTGCCTCTGATTCATGTCTTTACGTCACTCCGCAAGTAGTCCATTCATTTGCCACGACGGAACTTCATTCAAAGCAGAGCTCCACCAAAGAGCCTGCAATTGTTGCGGAAGGTAATCTGATGTGTTGGTGTTTCCTCTATATGCATTCTGTTGTCTGAAATCGCAATTTTGATCAGAAAACGATAAATCGTTCAGCCCTATTCTGAATCATTTTTTCAACAACGAAGTCACAGATATGAAGTTCACTATCACATACGACAAAGTAAAAGAAGAAGAAGAAATTCAAACTTACATTTTGAACACTAACAATATGATTGAGGTAAAAACACAAGCTGAGAAATAGTTAATGCTTTCCATAACTTAATAACGTAAACAATCTGTTCTCAGAGGACGATAAGATCCTCAGAATACTGTTTGAAGCTAGTAATTTGGCAGGGTCCGCCACATGTAAAGAAAGTGGAACAGTATGAAATTGTGTTGTCCTTTACGGTCACTTTGTTTATCCAGTCATGAAATCAAAGAGAGTTTATTTCCGTAAAAAGTCAATGAAGATTTCTCTTCATTAAAATGTCCTCTGTAAAAAACCTACATAATGCACTTTAAAAGAGTTGTTTATGCAAATAGTTTAGGATTCACTGTTCAGCGTTTATACACTGATCCATCCACAGACCAATTTTTTAGGAGCTGTAATGAAGAGTATTGTTTGAAATTAAACCTTAATATTGAGCTAAAAGCAGATACCTTCATAAAGCTTTACGTGGTCTTGCACCGGCCTGTCTGTCTGCCAGTCTGTTGGTCACATTCATTGTCTAATACAGATACAAATTCTGTACCCTAAAAATAAATCCTTTTAAAACCTTCCAGGAAGCCAAAAATAAATATGTACAGAGTGATTATAGATCTCTCCTGTGCACTCTTTAGGTCTAAGGTATGACCTGGAAAACAGACTGTTTGGACAACACATTGCGGCAGACGTCATCCTGAAAACCGTGTCTGGATTCATGAGCAACAACAACCCACAGAAGCCTCTGGTTCTGTCTCTGCACGGACGGACCGGCACAGGGAAGAACTTTGCTGCTAAACTGATCGCTGAAAACATCTTCTCAAAGGGAATGGACAGCCAATTTGTCCATCTTTTCACAGCTGACCATCACTTCCGACATCGAAGTAATATTGAGGCCTATAAGGTATGAAAGAATAACTCAAACAGAGTGAAATCTGTTATTTGGCCTTCTGTGTGAATAAAATATGCTTCTGTCTCTCTTCAGGCTCAGTTACGGCAGCAGATCAAACACAGTGTCTCCAACTGTGAACGCTCCATGTTCATCTTTGATGAGATGGATAAGATGGATCCCGGCTTGGTTGAAACCATTAAGCCGTACCTGGAGCACTACAACAAGCTGGATGGAGTTTCTTATCGGAAAGCCATCTTCATCTTCCTCAGGTGAGAGGATGAACACAGTCTGACCAAGCAGACTTTGAGATTGCTATTGGACCACAGAAGGGTGGTAATAAAGTACCATGAAGTATCATTACATGTACATTTACATTTTCATTTAGCACATTTAGCAGACGCCTTTTTCCAAAGCGACTTAGAATAAGTACATTTGTCACAAGAGAGAAACCACGACATATCACCGCTGATGGAGTAAAAGAAATATAGAAATAATTTGAGTCTTTTGCGGATGATGGAGAGTGATTCGCGACTTCGCTGAGCAGGCTTTGTGTGCTCTCAGCGTTGGATGTACCAGCTGGTCAGCTGATGTAGATGAGCGAAATGCTCTCGCTGGGGCGTGTGCAGGGTATAAAACCAGATGGCAGGTAGGGTTTGAAATTTTACAGGCCAAAATATGTTTTTATGGGCCACTTAAGTGTTCACAATCACGACCTTAACTAACAGGTTTCCTGTAGGAAACACTGAACAGCATAAAGATGATTGTTAATTGCCCACTGATTGTTTTATAGTAGCGAACTATATAAACTACTACTTCTTCCCCTTCCTCTACTACTCATAGGTGTGATTGGCAAAGCACAGAACAGCAGGAAAACATACGGCTCCACTATGTCACTCTTTGCATTTATTTTGTCCTGTTGTCTGCTTCAGCAAAGAAAGAAATAGTTCGCCCCACATGGCCCCCCCCCCGGATGAAAATGTTTTAAAATAACCCTTTAAATGGTGACTATAGGTGAGATTTTTGGAAAAAAAAAAAAAAATTTAAGAATCAGAATCTAAGACATAAGACAAAATAGTGTAGAAGTTGACATTGCTGCTTGAAAATATGTTAACATCTTGAGCATTAGATAACTTTTTTACCATTATTTTCTTTATTGTGATATATTTTTTATGTTAAGTCTTAATTCCTTCCTCTCAAAAATCCAGGATGAAAATGTCACAAACTTCGCCAGCTTCTCAGGGGGCAATAGTTTTCTGCAAGTGAAGTTGTTGTGGCGGAGGAAATGATGTATCCAACCAGCACTCGCGGCAAACTCCTCATCTCTGCTGTCTCTCACGGTGGCGTACATTTGTTTCGCCATCGCCCTGTTCATTTTGCGGGACACTCTCTCGTGGCGTTCCCGTTTGCTGATAACCCATTCCAGCATGTTTATCTCAAGCTCCTCGCTGGCCTTCTTCCTACCTCCACCAGGCAGCCTGGCCCTTTTGTTGTCCTCCTCCGACAGACGCTGAAGCTCAGTTTTGTTTTTTCGCCAATCTCTCAATCTCTTGGGGTCGACAGAGAAACGTCGCAGCTGCTTCGCCCGAGTTTTCCTCTGCATATTTTACGACAGAAAGTTTGAATTTCAAGTCGTACTTTTTATGTTTTTTGCTGCACCGGAGCCATGGCGATCATCAATGTGATAGTGACTGACAGAAAGCAAGCACAATACGTTAAAAAGGCGAGAGAAGAAAAACGTGCAGTGTCAGTGGTCACGTCAGATCCGGCATTTATTTGGAACCGGCGGTTATTTACCAAAATATACACCTGCACCCGGCGTTTAAAGGGGACCCTGCGGTTAATTGAAACCTGGCTATTATTTGGTAATTTATGGTAGTTACCAAAGCAAGGTGCCCAGGTTTCCCCATCGCCGAAAGCAATACTGTGACATCCAAAATAGTGACATATAGGTCCATGCTAGGGCATTCTTTTCCCAGGATGAAGAGAAGTCCAGTTATACTAAAGTTGAGTTTGAGGTGATGTGCAGCTGTCCAAGCGGGGATGTCTGCCAAACATTCCGAGATGTGCGTCGCAATGTGGGTGTTGGAGGAGGATGGGGGAAAAGAGAGGAACAGTTGGGTGTCGTTCAGGGGCGTCACTAGACCAATTACTGTACTGGGGCACAGCTGGGGCACAGATAATTAATTAATTAATTTTTTTTAGCACTTATTTATCATAAAAAAACATAAATAGTGCTTCAAACTATACAGTCATATCAGATTATGTTGTTGTCTGGATCTTTGAATAACCAGCTGAAATGAACTGATGCATTTGGCCTACTTGAAAAAAAGGAAGCACAAATATTTATTTCAGCAACCACATTCAAATTGAAAATTTGCAACAGTAAAGCAAAAAATAAAGCACCCCTACATCTCTGGGTTCTATTCACATACACAAAACTATAAAAATATACACAAAACAATAAAGCCATATAGTACTGCATTAATCATTAATCAGAGAATCATTTTCTGAGAAATAAACTGTAACGTCTCGGTTTCAGTACAAACATACACAGACGAAAACAGACCAAACATTACCATATCAACACAGTTTCTATCAAGGCGCTCAGTGTGCAAAGCTAGACGACAGGCAACTGACTCACATTCAAATCGCATTTCGTTTTCATTGCAGTATTCATTATAGGCTAAACATTCATTGTGTAATTCAAATAAACCATTTCATCAAGGTATCAATAACTGCAATCATTAAACTGAATCTTATATGTTTTAATCAGTGTATCTTTACAGTGTATTCACTGGTGTATACCGTATCTTTAAACTATCATCAAAACTTTTATACTCATTTGTTATCATCGTGTCTCGTAACCAGAATACTCAATGAGCCCGATTATCTGTTTATACAAAGCCTGTGTAAATATCAGTCTTGTATAAAGTACTTGAAAGCGATACTTGAGCAAAAGTACAAGTATCTTACCAGAAAATGACTTTGGTAGAAGTTAAAGTCGTACCTGACATTTACTGTACTTAAGTATCAAAAGTAATTTTCTGATATAAAATGTACTTAAGTATTAGAAGTAAAAGTACAAGTATTAAACAAAGTGAGCAATTACAATTTTGAATATGAAATTTATTGTAGCTTCTTTACAATAAAAGCATAACAGGCACAGGCAAGAGGCTTCAGCTTCAAACAACATTAAAATTAAACTTCTACCATCAATGATGATAAGCTCTCTCTCTCAACCTCCCCGTGTGTTATATGAACAAACGCAACTGTCTGTGGAGCTTCTGGACATACTGTGTTTTTATTCAACTTGGAGACCAAATCTGTGGATTAACAGCGTGAGCTCGAGCTCACCGTGTTTGGCCGCTCAGCTGACAGTCGATAGCTGAAACCCGACGTCCGTAGAGTTCAACAGAAACCCGGAAACCAGAGCCTTGGGGTCGGATGCGGTAAACAACGAGCCGCTGGTCTGTTTTAAGTTCACTTGGAGCCGAAACCTGCGGCTAACGGCTGAGCAGCTAACAGCCTAACGGCTAACGGCTGAACGGCTAACGGCTGAGCGGCTAACGGCTGGTGATGCTAAAAACAACTAGCGACAACAAAGAGCCTCATACATTAAACATAAAAAGTAAAGTTGTAACATTTAAATCCACATGGAAATGGCGACACAGAGGTGAAAACAAACAACAATGATAGGCAGTTTACCCGGTACTAACCTGTAAAACAGGTGGAAAGAAATAGCGCTCAGACACCGTTGTTAGACGTTATGTCCCGAAGTTGTTTCTGAAGTGACCGCGGGACCCCAATCACAGCCAAAGTCACGTGAATAAATTACCATATTAAGTAACCATGTGTGCATTGTGTATGGAGTGAATAAAGTAGCAATGAGTTGCCATATTAGGTACATATGTGCGCATTCTGTAGATTATGCCATGCAGACTTAAAACTCTAAAGTGATTTTTTTTTTTACTGGTGAAATTTATACTGGGGCACTGCAGACCAATACTGGGGCACATGCCCCAGTGAAATCTGTCTGGCGACGCCACTGGTGTTGTTAGCATAACAATGGTAAGAGAATCCATGTGATGTGATTGCAGAGCCTTGTGATCTAATGTATTGTGAAAACGGAAGCGGTCCTAATACTGAGCCTTGAGGGACACCAGTTTCAAGAAAGCAGGGTTTGGACAAGGAGCCATTTCATGTGACCTGAAAGGTGCGATTTGTCAAGTATGATGTGAACCAGGTTAGAGCAGAATCAGCAATGCCAATTTCAGCCAGAGTGGAGAGGTGGATTTGGTGATTGACTGTATCAGATATGGAGGACAAGTCGAGGAGAATGAGGACTGACGAGTGGGACGAGGTTCTGGCGGCACCAAGCGACTCAGTCACCGTGAGTAGGGCCATCTTAGTGGAGTGACCAGTCCTGAAGCCTGAATGACTGGGGTCAAGGAGGTCATTTTCTGAAAGATAGGAGGACAGTTGGTTGTACAGTGTTCTTTCCAGGGTTTTAGAGAGGAATAAAAGAAGAGATACAGGTCTGTAGTTTCAGATGTCAGTTGAGTCTAGGGCAGGTTTCTTTAGGAGTGGCTTTACAGTGGCTGTCTTGAAAGGAGCTGGAACAATGCCTGAAGTGAGGGAGGAGTTGATCAGAGTGGTGAGGAATGACAGGATGAGATATGTTTTGGAGAAGGGCGGAAGGAATCGGGTCCAGGGAACAGGTGGTGGTATGGTTAGACGTCACTAGTTTGAGAACATCTTCAGAGGAGAGAGGGCTGAAGCAGGTAAGGCCATCAAAGGTGAGGGTCGGAGGAGGTGCTTTATGGATGGGCATAGAAGTAAATGAGAAGCTGGTGTCTTTTACTTTCTTGCTAAAGTAAGATGCAAAGTCATCAGCAGTGAGTGAGTGAGGAAGGAGGGAGAGAGGTAGGAGGGGTAAGGAGAGATGAGAATAAGGAGAATAGTTTCCTGGGGTTGGAGGCAGAGGAGTTGATCTTTGACAGGTAGAAGGCAGATTTGGCTTCTGATACCGTTGAGGTAAAGTCAGAGAGGAGGTGATGGTAGTGAGCAAGGCCATCAATATTATGTGATTTTCTCCATTTTCTCTCTGCTGTTCGTAGCATCGATCTATTAGCAGTCTGAATCTGGCAGATTCAGAACGGTAGAGGAGAGTGCAGAGGGAGAGATGGATTTCAGATTGCGGCGTGTAGTGATTGTGTTAGGTGTTGGGTTGAGGGAGGTGGTGAATTTTAAGGGGAGAGAGAAAGTGACAGCGTGGTGGTCAGACACAGTGAGTGGGGTAATGAAGAGTGCCAAGGTATTACAAGACTTTGAAAAAGACAAGATAGAGTTGGTTCCTGGCCCGATGGGTCAGTGGAAAGGGGGAGAGTTGAGTTCAAATGTGGAGAAGAAGTCTATGAATTCAGGTGAGTGAAGCTTCTCTGGGGGGGATGTTGAAAACACCAAGGACAATGAGCAGTGTGCCATCGTCAGAGGAGCAGCTTAGGAGGGCGTCCACCTCATCAAAGAAGTCACGGAGAGGACCACAATGTTGAGTCTGAAAGGAAGTGTGACAGAGACGGCGTGGAATTCAAAAGCAGATCTGGTTAGGTGGTCCAGGGGAAGGACCTGGTAGGAACACATGGGGGAGATGAGGATGCCAGTTCCTCTTCCTTGACCTGTTTGCCTCAGGGAGTGTGAGAATGAGTAGGCAGTTGAAAGGGCAGCTGGAGTGGCAGTGTTTTCTGGGGTGATGCAGGTCTCAGTCAGGCCTGGGAAGTGGAGATTTTGCAGGGAGGCATAGGCTGAAATGGTGTCTGCCTTCTTGACTGCAGACTGGCAGTTCCAAAGTCCCCCTTAGTAATTCAAGTTCAGTACTGGTGTAGAAAGTTGGATAGCAGAGATTGGCTGGGTTAGAGCCTCAAGCAGTGTGTATCCGGTGAAATCTTCTTCAATTTGATGTCCTGACTGGGATTAGGTAGAATTCATGGCTACAATTGAAGGTGGACAGCGAGTTACTTTGACTTCCTCGATAGACTCCCGCAGAGAGACTCCCTAAGTCTTCGTTTGGCTGTCTGGACGCTGCAGCTGACACTGTCGTGACTCGCCCCTATGTGCTGGATTAATCTCATGCTGACTTGGCTCCGCCCTGCAATCAAGCCTATTGGTCACAGCTGACTTGGGCGAAACTGCCTGTTAACACTCAGTTTCAACAGTTTCACAACAATTTACCCAAAAAGAGTCTAGACAAGATTAAAAATTACAGCTAACCTTCCTCACAGAATGTCTAACACAAGATCTACAATTCCCTCTTACTCACCAGCAGTAATTTCACAGCTTCTCTTTCCTGGACAAAATATATCATCAATTATTGTTTTATGTTTGTCTACCTGTGGATCCGTACCATTTCTCATATGTTTCCTGTTTTGGATTGTCCTCCTAGCAATGCTGGAGGGGCGAGCATCACACAGACAACTTTAGATTTCTGGTTAGAAGGAAGAGATCGAGAAGAGATCAAGATTCAGGACCTGGAAGCATCTCTCTCCAAATCAGCATATAATGAAGATGGTGAGTACACAATTGCTTTTGTTTGAGTCATCACACAGAAATAGAATTTAAAAAACCTTGCTTTTTTAAACCTACTGGTGGTATCCTTTCTATCTCCTGCTGTAGGTGGCTGGAAGTATTCAGATTTGATTAACAAGCATCTGGTGGACTACTTCATCCCGTTTCTGCCTCTGGAGTACAGTCACGTCGTCCAGTGTGTCTTGGCTGAGATGGAAGCCAGAGGACTTCAGCCAGACGCCAATGTGGCAAAGAACGTGGCCAATGACTTAGTCTATGGCCCCGAAACTAACAAAATCTTCTCCTCACAAGGCTGCAAGACGATAGAAAGCAAGATATACTTTCACATATAATGTCGTAACGGTGTGTGTGTGTGTGTGTGTGTGTGTGTGTGTCTGTGTGTGGTTCCAAGTATTTCTACCTTGAATTTTAGGTTGGGGTACCGAAGTCACTATTCTTGGATCTATTTTATTCATGCTAATGTATGCAGATGATACGGTAATCTTTAAATTAAGAGAGACATTGAAGGTCTGGAAAACGTGATTGAATCAACATTGAGATATTGTCAGGCTGAAGATTGTAATCAACATTGATGTCAGATATTGAAATATACATTGAAAGTGCTCGCTATGATCAACATTGAAATAACGTTGAATTTCCAATCAATTCTGACAATGAATCAACCTTTATTCAACTATGATATGATCAACATTGAAAGAATGTAGAATTAAATCAAAATTGATTCAACTATATGTATTGCATTATACACTGAAACAAGGTTATTATTAAAGGGCCATTTCAACACATTTTAACCTTCCTTTGTATGTTTTAATATGCCTCATTAAAATCCCCATGAGATTGTTTCAATTATTTTTAAGAAACTGAGGTTGAGAACAGCTGCTTTACTGCATGCTCTATGAAAAAAAAAACGTAACAAAGCACACACATTTTCATCTTGTAAGGTTTCCTGCCTGGCTTAGGTGGAGAATTATTTATTTGCCCAGAAACTCCCGGGGACACAAACATGGCAAATGTCCTTCAGAAATAGGATCACAGTTCAACATGAACAAACAACTTAATGAATTATCTGGCTACCTTTTGCCCTGAAAATCCAGGGGACACAAACATTACAAATAGGATCCAAGTTCAACATGAACTGAACATAAGAGCATTGTATCTTTGAAGCAGGCATGTCCAAACTATTCCACAAAGGGCCGGTGTGGCTGCAGGTTTTCTTTTCAACCAAGCAGCAGCACACCAGACCTGAATCATTTAAATCAGCTGATCGCAGTCTTCAGAAAGTTGATGGGTCCCAACGCGACGATTACCAAGTGCAGCTAGAAATGCTCAATTCCGTTCTTTTCCCTGTCTGCTCTTGATAATAACTTTTATAAACTGGCAGGTAAAACACATATGAACTTTAAGTGCATTTCCATGGAGTAATAATCATACATTTTCATCCTTGAGCTGCGGAAACTCTACTGCACTCGGTAATCGTCGTGTCAGGACTTCTCCACAACAGGAAGCTCTTGCAGGACAGTGGAGAGCTGTGCTCACTTCACAATAGAAATCTGGCTAAGACCAGCAGAGGTTTGATGCCTTGAACTATGTGCTGAGACCCTATTTGTACTGTTCAGGGGCGTCACTAGGTTTTAAGTACAGGAGAGGCTTAGCCCCCAAGAGATGCACAGGATGTAAGTGAACGTAGCGTGCGAGCACAACATTTCATAAACGGGTAACAAAGACTGAGAAATTATTTCTTATTATTATTTCAGTCTGTTTTTTTTTTAAATACAGTACAAGAACAAACACAGGTTTGCACAGTAACAGTATGTTTACAGCATTAACAACAAAAATATTACTTAATTACTTGAATTCACAGGACTCTATCCTGTGAAATCCTTTAGACTCACCTTTCCAGTAGAGGTCTCTCCCCTCTCACTCCCTGTGCTCCTCTGGACTGGACTGGATTTTCAGTGATGTGGGCGTTCTCTATATGAACAAGTGGAATGGATTAGATAAGGACGCACTGAAGGGGTTGACTCTACCTTATACTATGAAGTGAAGGGAAACTGACAGATTTATGATGATATTTAAGTGAATAATGACAGGTTATATGATTATTTATTTACTCATATTCTGGCCCCTAGAATAGGCCTAATGATGCCACTGGGACTGTTGCTGAAGTTTGGTGCTGTTCTGAGCATTATTTGTGGCTTTTTTACGGCGTTTTCTTGCTGGAGGCCTATACTGCAATGTATTGTTATCGTGCGGTCATTTCTGAGGTTGTTAAAACTACGTAAATTAGCGGTCTGCTAACTTGATCTCTCGAGGGGGGGTCTTACTCGGTGTCACGGTGTGTTAGGCCATGGATTAAACTTACACCGGAATATCCCTTTAAAGCTTAGCTCTGAATGTGTAACTGCAGACACCTTAGTACATCTTCATTGACATACATTGTATGTTGTATGGGATTGGACCAAGGTTAGTGTGTTAAGGGAGGTAGTAGCTGAGGGTTGTTGTGTGATTTATGAATGGGAAAATCTTAATCGATACACATATAGGCCTGTCTATAAGTTCCTGGGATCCAAGATGCTGTTATGTTTTCTTTGTATGATTCTACGAAGGTGACCAACAGGATCAATAAACTGACTCTTACTTATCAAACCAATTTTTTGAAGCGTCTGTCACTTTTATTTAATTTGAGGTAATTTTAATATGTGAAAAATTCGAGGATTGTGATAATAGAGGTACATTTCCAGTAGTTCAGCCCCAACTGAACCCAAGAGCGTCACCTTTGGACTCTGACGTCACATCAGTTCCGGATGTGCCTGACAACCGCCCCGCCTCCTCCTCCGCCACCATCACGCTCCACTGTGTTTACTGAGTCCGCTTTAGCAAACACGTTTTGACCCGCTCACATCTCACTCGCACTCTCCGTAGCAGAGTTTGGTGAAGCTTTGCGCAATGAAGCCGAGGAAGCGACACGTCCTGCTGCTGTGGATGCTCGTCTGCTCCGGCATGACAGAAGCGATCGAACCCATCAGCACCAGCATAGCGGTTGGCATGGCTGCGGCTCTGACGGGCTTCTTAGCCAGCTACCAGAACATCCTCTACTATTTCCACGAGTGCTGTCGACCCGAGTGGATTTCGTTCAACAGGACAGGTAAAGACACAGGAGTGTCCGGCTAACACACTGGCCACCATATTTGATTCGTTGTTTATGTTCTCACATTTAATACCTGTTGAGCTAACGTTGTGATTTTACATCAACGATTGATCAAAGGTTAGCCGAGCTGGCGCTTCTGTTACATCGCAACTTTACTTAAAACTACTACCTAATTTAAAAAAAAAAAAAAAAAAAACTTCTGCTGTTACACGTTTAATGCAAATGCATCGTTTACTAACTTGTCTAACGATTCCGGTGGTGTTGAACATAGCTCGTTGTGTTTTGACGCGTGTTTATGACGTAATAGAAGTTGTCCGTTGTTAAGAAATAAGCTAGTTAGCCTGCTTATTCAGCGCGTTTTTACCGTGGTGTTGTTGTCGTTGTTTTTACAGGATCAATGCGATTCTTGTCAAGAATTGGGTGTTCTCGGTGATGAAAGTGTAATACGTTTATTGGAAATATGTTCATCGTCTTTTAACTTGTCAAACGGTTTTAGTGGCGTTGAACGGAGCAAGCTGTGTTTTGTCGCGTGTTTATGACGTGTACGGAAGTTCCGCGTTGCAAAGAAAGAAGCTAGTTAGCTCTGCTGGTTCGGCGCGGTTTTTACCCTGGTGTTATGTTTTTTTTTACCGGATAAATACGATTGATGCCAGGAATTAATCGGTTTCGACGATGAAAGCGGCACATTTGTTTTTGTTTTTACACGTTTTTTCGACAGCCGGCGTGCTGGTGAACGCGTTCGATCCGATCACAACAACCGTAGTGGTAGGTGTCGGTGCAACACTCGGGCGGACAATATGGAATTATTTACATGAAAGTTGTGATCCAAAATGGATAACCTTCAATGCAACAGGTGAGCATGTGCGCCGTTCGAATGTGTAAACACTGTTGCTCTGTTAACGCTGCTAAATGGAGAAACACCTGTAACGTTGGTTCTACACAACGTGCGGTCTGCGTGGGAATAAAAATGGCATGATTCAAAACCGAAACTTAACCAGGAGAGTAATACATTCTGAATGATCTGTTCAACAACACAGTCATAGATATTACGTTTATTATCACATACGACAAAGTTAAGCAGGGAATTCTCCCAATTCATAATGTGAAATTTGTGCCTAAAGGAGCACAATGTTGTATCGGAGAAGAAATTAAATCTCGAGTTTTGATTACTAACAACACGAACTGAGAAATAGTTAATGCTTTCCATAACTGATAAACAAGACGTTCTCAGAGGACAGCAAGATCCCAAGAACACTGTTTGAAGCTAGTAAGGTGGCAGGGTCCGCCACATGTAAACAAAGTAAAACAGTATGACATAGTGTTGTCCGTTAAGGTCACTTTGTTTAAACTGTCATAAAAACAGAGTGTTTGTTTCTGTAAAAAAAAACTGAGCCATCCACTGACCACATTTTTCAGCGCTGTAATGAATAGTATTGTTTGAAATTGAACCCGAACATTCAGCCAAAAGCAGATACCGTAATAAAACTTTGTGCGGTTTTGCACCGGTCTTTCTGGTTGGTGTGCTTGCAGTGTGTAGTTATCGCTCTGTTAAACAAATCCTTGTGATATCATGCGTTTGTGTTTGTACTGTTACCATAAAGCACTTTCACACACTTTTGTCTCTACAAATTAACTTTAGATATCTGAAATGACTGTAGTGATTTTTCTTAAACTGTCACCTTAAATCTAAATGGATCACAACACAAAAGGAGGTTAAACGGTTTCCTGAGGGAGATGCTGAGAAAAGTATTCTCATTCAGTCACTGATCCTGTTGACTTTTTGCTGTGTGCTCTCTCTAGCTCTCCAGGCTGACCTGGACAGCAAACTGTTCGGACAGCACATCGCGTCGCGCATCATCCTGAAAGCGGTGAGCGGATTCATGACCAACAGCAACCCGAAGAAGCCGCTGGTGCTCTCGCTGCACGGATGGACGGGCACAGGGAAGAACTTTGTTAGTCAGCTGATTGCCGACAGCATTTACAAAGAAGGAATGGACAGCAGCTTTGTTCATGTGTTCACCTCTGAACTTCACTTCCCACATTCGAGTCAGTTAGATACCTACAAGGTAGTATGATAATTCCACATAACCTTAAATTGAAGTACACAGGTGTGGTAATTTCTGACACTTAAAAAAAAATGTGTTATGCTGTTTCACCTCAGACTCAGTTGCAGCAGTGGATAAAAGGTAACGTCACCAACTGTGCATATTCCATGTTCATTTTTGATGAGATGGACAAGATGCACCCCGGCTTGATCGACAGCATAAAGCCGTACCTGGATTACTACGATAAGCTGGATGGAGTTTCTTATCGGAAAGCCATCTTCATCTTCCTCAGGTTGGTACGACCAGTCAAACATTTTCATTTGAACCGCATACAGGTGTAAATCCATGGAGCTGAAGTGTATGTTGTATGTCTGAAGTGTCACTCTAAAAGCAAGTACTGAAAGATCTTAAAGGGTCTTCAAGATGTATATCTGTGTGTGTTGTATTACAGCAATGCTGGAGCGGATAGCATCATAAAGATTGCTTTAGAATCCTGGAAAACGGGACAACAACGAGAAGAGATCGAGCTCAAAGACCTGGAAACGGCGCTCTCTTTATCGGTGTTCAACAACAAGCAAAGTTAGTAAAAATTATTAAAACACTTCTTTGTGTTGCTGTTGTACTTTGGAATGATTATCTGTCAGAAACTAGATCTGATGAAAAATTTAAACTTGGGTATTGAGGACGTCTCTGTGGATTTGTTCCTTCAGGTGGCTTGTGGCACACAAGCTTGATTGACAAGAACCTGGTGGACTTCTTCGTCCCGTTCCTGCCTCTGGAGTACAGACACGTCGTCCAGTGTGCCATGGCCGAGATGAAAGCCAGAGGAGTGAAGCCAGACCAGAACGTGGCCGACCAGGTGGCCAGAGATCTGGTCTACTTCCCAAAAGCCGAGAGAGTGTTCGCCGTCAAAGGCTGCAAAACGATAGAGAGCAAGTTGGACTACTACACTTAAAGTCAGCATCTGGTGGACGCTGTTTGATCACTGTGTGCACTTTTTAAAACAAGCCAAATGACTAAAGAGAAGAAGTGAAGCTGGCTTAGAAGGTCTCAGCTGAGGTTTCTCCGTCTGACCTTGTGGCAGCGAGGAGGATGTCGCAGGCCTTCTCCGATGTTGCATCTCGCTTATACTCAACGAGAAGGCTGACAGAGCACAGCGCCAGTCGGATTAAAAAATAATAAGACTGGAAATGATATCCCGTGTAACTGATTAAGGGGTTTGACCTCCACTTTTATGTCAAACCCCAGCAGCCAACAGGGGTTGTCCTTCTGCCAGTGAAAGTCTGGCATGTCACTGTTGTGCATTTGTTTTTATATACGTGGATTTCTGGAGCCTTAATTGTTTTTAATTTCCCTTTTTTTTTTTTTTTTAGATCTACTGAAATTTTACAAACTGTACAAATGGGTTCAATGACATGTAACGGTGGCCTTACAGCAAAGACCCACCAGTCAGATACACAATGCAGATAACTTTTAATGTATCATATTGAAGTCAACATGAGCAAGAAGTGCTTTTTAAACCGTGCAGCCACACACCTTTAATATCTGATTTGATTAATAGGATAAATTGATGTAGATGTGTCCATAGTAAAATGTCCCCAGATGTAATTTTTGCCTTACTGTCATATTGTTTCTGGACGCCGTTTATGACCTCAGGATGGAATTCTTACAACATTGATTTTTACCAGAATTTGATTTGCCTTTTTATTCTTGAAAATACAAAACCCTGATGATATTGTATATAACACAGTGGTTCGTTATCCAATTATTTAAAATTCGGTTAGAAGGTTTCTTTCAAATCACAACACTCTGCACTATAGTCCCTTTTTAAAGAGGAAGAAGTCTTAAGTCAGAGTCCCCTGTAGTGTGAAACTAAATGTTTTGTTGATTTCTCAAAGTCTGAAGGTTATGAAACCTTAACAAAAAAAATGTCATGATGTACTTTGTATGTAGTTGTTCAGCTTCCTGTTAATGAAGAAGCTCCAGTGGGCTGTGGACAAACATCGTTGGTGCGAAATGGAAAACACCAGTTAGCTTCTCAGCTGTAAAACACACCGAATGAACAAATCGCAAATAAAATGTGAAATTTTCTTGCTGTCACTGATGATTGAAAGTTTGGAAAAAGGGCCAGTTTTAACCGTGACCTTTTCAAGGTTAGAAATATGTTCAATTTCAAATATATTCCCTGAAACATACTTGGTTTTTGACATAATCTCATGTTTCATTTACACAACCGCTGATGCAAACCGTGCGTATACAATGTATTAGGCTAGTTTTCCCCAAGCATGTGTATAGTGTGGCCGTAATTCCACCGATATTTCTCTCCTCTTTAATCTTAAATGATTCAGATTGGACTCATTTGTTCACTTAATGTGGTGAATGAGCACAAACACTCAAAAGGCAGCTGGAAACTTGGACTGGAATAGGAGTTACGTAATAATCAAATGGCTTGTGAAACACCACTGTGCAAAGTGCAACACTCCAACGTTCACCTGTGTGTAAGACAAACAGCTGATACCATGTGGTAGATTCTGGTCCTGTTGCTGTGGATAGGACTGCAGTAAAGACATGTAGTTAATATGCAGTAAAAGAGCTTGTTTGTAGTAAAACTCAGTATAAAAGCAGAGTCACTGTCTCAAAAGCTCTACCTCTGCTATAGCATGGATTGATGAGTAATGCTCTTTTATATTCAGTGTACACTGTACATAAAGCTCTCAAATTGTAATGCATTACGGAGTATTATAGTAGCAGGCAAAGAAAAAGACAAATCCAAAAACGTATACGTCATATCAAGTTTATTTATATCACATTTAACACAATAATCGCCCCATTTTCTTCTCCGTTGAGCTTCCAGCTGTTACAGAATACGGTTGTGTTGCAGCATCAGCGATCTTCCGGATGGTCCCGTGATATGAAGCCCATTCCTTGTTGCATCTTTGTGTTCTTTGTTGTAGTGAACACTCCTCGTGTAAATTCAGAGTTACCAGGCACAGTCTGTATAAAAAGGTCAAGAGTCTTATACCAGCAGAACTGCATTAATGCAGCCGTCGTTCTCTGGGTTATTTGTCACCTGGGCATATTTACCTGAGAAGTAAGAAAAAAAAGTCAGTTACAGCATTAGCATACACCACACTGATGTATTACATATAATAATTACAGTGCATCATAAAATGTATCACAGTATGAAACTTGAACACTTATATCTTGATTTTATTCCCAATCAGGGTTCCTACATCAATATCTTCGTGTTTATCAAGTTACTGTTCAACCCTCTGAAGAAAATGGAAGCTGGATTTGATCGTGTACACATATGTTTCTGAATTAACTCCAAACCTGAGGTAAAGACACATAACTGAAGAGTGTATAACTACACAGACCAATCGATTGACGAGTACTCACCCCAGATAACCTTTCCTCCCTGTGTAACCAAGCCCAGCTCGCTGACATTGACCTCTACCACTGTTCCTTTTGTGATGACTCCCAGTGAGGTGTACAGCGGCGACGAGGGGTTCTTCTTCACTCCGAGGATGGGCAGGCAGAATGTGGCCTTAAGCTCGGGATGTGTGACGTGAGCCTTCTTAAAACGCAAACCCTAAAGAAGATTAAAGAAAGGAGGTCATTATGTTCATTGATTTAAAACAACATTGCACAATTCACCCTCAACTTTAACCCTAAATGCACACAAAGAAACTGAGCTGTGTATAAGAACATGACATTTAAAAGCAGTCTTACCATGGGTCTGATGAAACGCTCATACTTTGGAGGTTTACGGGTGAAGCCGTCGCCGACGAAGGTGACTTTGGTGACCATTCTCTTCCAGGCTTTCTTTTGTCTCTTTCCAGTTTTGATGACTTTAAGCACTTCTGTCTCTCCCTGGGCACGCACCTTTGGCAGGGGCACCTCCCATTTGCCCTGCAGAACACATGAAACATTTGTGTTGAGAAACCAATGATTTTTTCCCCCCATACATCCACACCATAATTATAAAAATAGCAAATTAAAATTGTTATAGATAAAGGGGCTGCAGATGATTAGGTACTTACAGCCTTCTCTTTCCTCTTCTGTTTGATCATGTTGGAGAGGACCTTAGCCCGAGACTGTCCCTCTCTGTCCAGCAGGTAGGCTGGCACCGCTCCCTCTGGGGTCTTATCATCGTTCTTCTGCTTGGTATTCCTCTGTTCATGCATTTTGATGCTGCAAAGATGCAAGTCAGGATTTTTAGATGCAATTTCCATATTTTTTTTTTAAAAGAGCAACATTTTTCCTCTGTCTTTACTCACGTCTTCTTCATCTGGATCTTCTCTGCATGTCTCTGTTTGTGGTACAGTTTTGCCTTCAAACCGATCAACTTCCTGGCTTTGTGGGATCGCTCATGAACCTCACGGCTCTCCTTCTTCCTTTTCTTCTCATGGTGGTCCAGGCGGTAGCCATGCCGCTTACGGTGTAACTCAATGTGCTCGTTCTGAGGCTACAAAACATAAAGAAGTCGTGAAAGTTAATTTACCCTGATTATGAATTATAAAATATTCACACACCCAAGTTCCAAGTAAAAACTACAAACCACAACAGAAACGCCCAGTCAGTCAAATAGAGGTCATTTATGGTATTAAACATATTTTGTTTAAGAAATCCATCTAGATTAAGTCACTAATGTGCTTGCTAACTTGACAACTTATATTTCTAACTTATTATTTAATCATTTCAGCCACTTTCAAGCAAAAGTACCAAAGATTATCTGAGGGTTTTGTACATACTTCTATTTTATTTTATGATAAATTGAATGCATTTGGTTTTGGGACTGAACATTGGACAAAAAAGCTGTCTGAAGGCGTCACTTTGGAATAAGAAAAATCCTATATTGACCGACTAATCAATAAAAGATACTGGTGATTGCAACCCCGCAGTGATATCTCTCTCCATTATTATTGTAGGGAAAAACAATTCAGCTCGTCTCTAGCTGGCCGACAAGGTTAATTTAAATCAAATAATTTATCCCACACAGCTAGGCACTCTAAAGGGATCCACACTGGATGAAATGTAATGACGACCAACGCCAAAGTTGCACTTCAGGGACTTGACGTTATAAGAAACTCAACTCCGATCAGACATTAGCAACTTCGCACACCATATGGATCGTATACAAGTAAGCTAACTTTCAGAAAAAAAGTGGAAAAAGACACTTAATTTAAAAAAAGTTCAAACTCATACACATAGCAGTTCAATTACATCTCTGTCAGGTCACAATGTTTTAAATGTGAATACTAAACACAACACCAGAGCGGAGCAGCACTTCGCCGAGCCACATGTCAACTACTGCTAATGCTAGCACAGCATGCTAACCTGTTAAAATGCGTGATAAAAGTCAAATTAAGCTATTTTAAAGGTTTGCCTTCTTACCATTTTGTGTGTAAGATGTTAGGTGTTACAGTGAATACGTCTCAGGTGGTAGCAGTTGGTAAAGACGCAGAATATTCGGTGTTTTTCACGCGGGGCTGGGGTCCTTTCGATGTTGTTTTCCCCACAGCCGATACTTAGAGGAAGTGCGTCATCCGGAAGTAGCAGCTTGTCCGTTGGTCTAATTTGACCGGCTTCGGCTTAACGGACGCTTAACGTGACACTGAAGCGTATTACTGACAAATTACGCGATTTCACTTAGTGTTAATTTACTACATTATTTATGGATAACTTTATTAACTTGTATGAAACAATTTTAAATGTTTTAATCCTGACGGGGACGTTTTTGTTTCGATGCCGGAAAACATAAGCCGGACACGCTTGTTCCGAGGGACGTATTTTGGAGCTGCGCATTATACAAGCGTGACATTTAACAGCAAGCATTATGTTGTTTTGTAGGACATTTTAATACGTTATTATTACAGAATACATTTAGTATTTACTCTCTGGCTGGAGCTGTGAGGCTCCCTTGATTTGTTATCGCCATGTTGTCGCTATTACAAGTGAGCTGACATCTTTTGAGAGCAATGTCGCTCCACGGTGGTTCCACTGAAGCTCGGACTGGTTCTGAGTGTAAAGCTTGATTTATAAAAACCCATCAGTGTTTCCTGTGAGAGCCTTTCGGACATTAAGCAGGATGATTTGGGTAAGATATAACCAGCAAAACCAAGTGCTGTCAGTGATACTTCAGGTTAACATCATGTCGGCTTCATAACATTGTCGCTGTCGTTCACAGGGAAGGTATGTGTTCACTGCTGGGCTCCAGTGCTGCAGGTGTAGACCGAGCTGGCGACTAAAGAGGCACTACAGCTTTCTTCCAGGTACGTTGTTTTCCTAATGAAATTCATAGTTATCAATAATTACTAATGCAATGTTTGAATTAATGATCTATTGATTCATCAAGTAAGTAAATGGTTCAAATTTTGATAATCACTTACTGGATTCAGTCAGCTATCATGTAAAAATGCCAGGCATTTGCTGGTTTAAGTTTCACAGATATTTCATGGGTTATCTGATAATCATACAGGATGATTAGTTGTTTCAGTGCTGGACTCTTGGGGGCCGGGGCAAAAAAAAATAGAAAGTGCACCAGCTGTATGTTTTGGGGCATCCGCAGGCAGAAAGCTGTGAAGTATTTGTGTTTAAGAGAGGAGAGTCACCACATGTTTGTCCACTGGAAGGACACCCTTAAGGGCACTTCATTATGTTTCATCTACCATCCAAAGGGGATCTTTCGCTGTATTTTTTCCAACATGGGCGCACCAGCGTCCATTCAGTAGTTGAGCTTCTGATCATATCACATATCGATCTTCATCAGCAGATGGATTTTTCTGAGCTTGCGCGAGAAGAACAACCTGAAGAATGTATCAGGTCATACATACAAAAGAACTTATGATATACGACTGAAAGCTTTGTTTCTTTTCTTCTGTCACAGATGATGTCAAGTCATTGCGGGCTGTGGTCAATCCTGATATATCCAAGTAAGCAGTTCCTCTGTGCAGTCTCTGCTCTTTAGGATTCAGCTGTGTTTAAGGCTCTGCATTAACTCCCACACTGTGTCTGCAGGATCCGAAACATCGGCATTATGGCTCACATTGACGCGGGGAAGACAACGACCACAGAGAGGATGCTTTATTACTCTGGCTACACGAGAGCACTTGGAGGTATGTAGGATGGCAAAAATAAGAATTGGGCGTAATTTAGTTTTTATCCCCTGTTTGTTCCCACATCTTTGATTTATTTCTGTGACTCGGTTGCTTTCAGATGTGGACGATGGAGATACAGTCACAGATTTTATGGCTCAGGAGAGGGAGCGTGGCATCACCATACAGTCGGCAGCCGTCACGTTTGACTGGAAAAGTTATAGAATAAACCTTATAGACACCCCAGGTAGAAGTGACATCCTTGTGAGAATATTATATTCTGATAATGAGAAGCTTCGCAAATATGACCGTCCGTCTGTGTCTGATTACAGGACATGTTGACTTCACTCTCGAGGTCGAGCGGGCACTTCGTGTTCTTGATGGGGCAGTCGCCGTGTTTGATGCTTCTGCTGGCGTTGAGGTTCGTCCGCTGCTTTCAAACTGCTTGTCTTCTCATTTGAACATGTCCTGTGCTGTGTTCTATAACTGGTTTCCCGTCTGACCTTGACAACAGGCTCAGACTCTGACCGTGTGGCGACAAGCCGAGAAGCATCACGTTCCCTGTGTTTGTTTCCTAAACAAGATGGATAAGCCTGCAGCAAAGTGAGTGAAAACACAGTCCAGCCAAAGAATTCTTTTTTATCTTTTAATTTCAAAACAAACTAAATAATCTGAAACTGTCTTTCTTTTTTTTCCTCAGCCTAAGTTTTTCCATTGAGAGCATAAGACAGAAGTTGAAAGCCAACCCAGTCCTCCTGCAGGTAGGCCGACGGAAATACACAGCAAGAATAAGCAAAAACAAAAAAAATGCAGATGGATAGTTAGCTGAAGTTTCATAGTTCACAGAATATTTCTGGAGCTTCACAGCCAATGTTTTAAAGCATAAAATAAAGGGGAAAAAAACAAAATGGTTCTATACTTCTGGTGTTATCCAATTCTCAAATTTCCAGAAATATTTTGTTGGCATCACACAACTTTTTGTCAGGATGGTGCTGAGTAGATGATGACAGTTTTCCTTTTTTGAGTGAATTATTCCTTTAATACAAAGTCAAATTACTAAAAATTTTGTAAGATTAATTTGTAAAATTGTAAACTTTGTAAAAAATTGTAATCAAACTGTACGAAGAAAGTAAATCTGTTAGCGTGTCATTTAGTGCCCCCTTCCTGTTTCATAGATTCCCGTCGGCAGCGGCAGAAGCTTCTCCGGTGTGGTCGACCTGTTAACCAACCAGAAGCTGATTTGGAAGCTCGGATCTTCAGGAGATGACGGACGGAAGTTTGAAAGCAAACCACTTGACCAGTCGGATGAGCCTGAACTGCTGCAGGAGGTCAGCGAGGCCCGGACGACTTTAATTGAGCAGGTGCACTTCAAAACATTTACAGCAGCGCTCACAATTAGCTACGTTTTCTCTGGTTAATATTTCTGTTCTCATCGCAGGTCGCTGATCTGGATGATGAGTTTGCTGAACTGCTGCTGACTGATTTTGGCGACAATTTTGATGCCGTCCCCTCCGTCAGAGTAAGTGTTGTGTTGCATTGTGCCACAACAGGAGCCTATAAAGCAGCTTTGTTATTTGAGAATCCAGAATGAACGGCGCTCATGTGTCCTCAGCTGCAGGAGGCTGTACGGCGGGTGACTCTGGCCCGTAAAGGTGTCCCCGTCCTCTGTGGGAGCTCTCTGAAGAACAAAGGTGTTCAGCCCCTCTTAGACGCCATCACTGCCTACCTGCCTGCCCCCAACGAACGACACCATGACCTGGTGTAAGTGATTTTCTTTAACCTATAACTTATAACAGGCTCTGACAGTGAGTTAAAGGGCAATTCCAGCGTGATTGGAGTATTTTCTGTAGGTTTTGGATTCCATTACTGTTTCGTGGTTTGTGTGTTTTTCCTCATATTATTTTCTTCCTTTGTGCAATTTTTCTTATACAAAATAAGTATTGAAACATCCACTGCTATTAAGCACTCCTGGCTGAGATGAGGGTGATGTGAGAAGACTCTTAATGTATTTCTTTATTGTGTTGAAATCGATCTTAACTACAGAGAATGTCAGCAACTGTTTCAGAGAAAAATACACAGATCAAAGAGGCATAGAGTTGAGATTAAGAAGCGTGTTTTTCTTATTTGCACTCTGTTAATCATCCTACAGGCGTTGGTACAAGGACGACCTGTGTGCTCTGGCCTTCAAGGTCCTCCATGACAAGCAGCGCGGTCCTCTGGTGTTTCTTAGGATTTACTCCGGTACTCTGAAACCACAATCTGCCGTCCACAACATCAACAGGAACAGCATGTACGTCGTTTGCACTACAGCTGCGCAACCCACGATCAACCTCCAGACAGTTTTTTATCAAAATCATGAGGTATGAAATTTCAAAAGTTTAATTTTTTGTGTCACGTTGTGTGTGTGTAGTGAGAGGATGAGCCGGCTGCTGGTGCCATTCGCTGATCAGCATGTTGAAATCCCCTCGATGACGGCGGGAAACATCGCTTTGACTGTGGGACTGAAGCAGGTAGAGCAGCATACATTCATAAATCACATTTCTTAGTTTCTATTTGGAAGATTTTTTTACACTCAGTCTATATTTGAACTCTCATTAAAGACAGTCACAGGGGACACCATCGTTTCATCGAAGTCTTCGGCAGCAGCCGCAGCCCGCCGAGCCCAAAATGATGGCGGGGGAGGTAAGAAGCGCGGTGAGCAGGCCAGCGTGGTCCTCTCAGGGGTGGAGGTCCCTGATCCAGTCTTCTTCTGCACCATTGAACCGCCCACCATGGCCAAACAGGCTGGTGAGTGAAAGTGATATTTCTTTTGCTACATAAGCTCCAGCAAGCTTGCCGTCACTAATACATTATAATTCTTCCTGGTAGATCTTGAGAACGCACTCAGCTGCCTCCAGAGAGAAGACCCCAGTCTTAAAGTCAGGGTTGACCCTGATTCTGGCCAGGTAATACCATCATGGGATTAGCCAGGACCACCTTAGTCACAATGAGTCAACTAACTGTCTTACCACTCTACATCCTCAGACCATTCTGTGCGGGATGGGAGAGCTGCACATAGAGATCATCCACGATCGAATCAGAAGAGAGTACGGCATTGAGACTCACCTTGGACCACTACAGGTGGCTTACAGGGAGACTATTCTCCACGAGGTCTCTACGACAGGTACAAAAACAACACACGTTTTAAAAATCTTTGTCGGGGAGAAACTATTCCTCCCAACAACATACTGTATCTTATAATGCAGATATGCTGGACCGTACTGTTGGAGAGAGGCGACATGTTGTGACAGTGGCGCTGACCGTCACACCTGTGGACATCCTGTCGTCGAGTGGGTCGTGTGAAGTCGCTCTGACAGAGGAACTGGAGGCGCAGCTGTCACCAGATCTGAAGGAGGCGGTGCAGAACGGAGTACACAGCTCGTACCTTCAAGGTGTCACTGAACGAAACTCATTTACTTTCTTGCAAAGCCATCCTGGGGCCTCAATCGCAAAATGCTCTTAGGTTTATACTTGAATTGAGTCTTAAACACATGATATGTAAATACTGCCACTAGGGGTGCTACATGCAAACAAAACAAAAGACACTTGCTGAATGTTGTGTGTGGACTGCTGGGAGGAGCTGCAGGGCTGCTTCTGCCAGACCTTCTGGAGGCACATCAATTATTAAAGACTGTCTCCAGATGTTTTTTATATTGCCAGACTGTGTTTTCTGAAGTCGCTCCCTCTGAATTTATTCAATATACCTGCGTCCACCTTCAGGTCCCTTGCTAGGTTATCCTTTACTGGGTGTGTCCACGCTGATCCAAAGCGTCAACATCGAACCAGGAACGTCCGCCGCCATGGTGTCCGCCTGCGTATCTCGCTGCATGCTTAAGGTAAACCATCACGCCTTCTTTCATCATAAAAGTAAACGTCAGGATTGTCGACGGGTAAACAGCAGTTCTGGTCGCTCGCACGCAGGCCATGAAGCTCGCAGGAAATCAGGTGCTGGAGCCACTGATGTCGCTGGAGGTGACTGTCGGGGAGGAGCACCTCAGCGTCGTGCTGGGGGACTTGGCTCAAAGGCGAGGAACCGTCCAAGACATCCAGAGTCGTCACGACAACAAGGTGCTGCTTGCGAATGTGCCCCTGGCTGAGATGATGGTGAGTGGACACACGATTCAAACATTTTGTGCGTAGCTTTCATGGACGCACTGATGTTTAAGAGCCGTTCGTTTTGTTTTAAGTTATTCCAATCATTCATCTGTTTATTACACCAGCTGGAGTAAAATAATACAAATTGATGAAACAACCTTCTTTTGTATGATTTTTTTTCGAAAGTAAATGCTTGAAGGGCTTTTTTGCCTGCAATACAACTGAACGATCAATATGTCTGCGCATCTGCAGTAGCTGTTAGGTTCAGCCTTACAGTTATTTATTATTCAAACCCATATTTTGTCCTTTTTTGTTTTTAAAAAGGGCTATTCCACCATCCTCCGGACGCTGACATCGGGTAACGCCACCTTCTCCCTGGAGCTGGACGTATATGACGCCATGAATCCTCAGGACCAGAACATCCTCCTTAAAAGACTGTCTGGTCTGCTCTGATCTCAACCCGGTGCAGGAATGGGACTTAACCAGGACTCACAGTAAAGACTCGACTACTGACAAGTAGCCTGAATATATAATATTTATATATGAGCACCTACTGCAGAAGAATAATGGAAATATTGTACGATGTTCTCAGCTGGATGCAAAATAAATTTGCAGCCAAGTATTTATACCCTTTTTTTGTTTTTTGTTTTTTTTTAGATGAAACTCACGACCAGCAACTAAAATTTAAACATTTTTATTCACAATTAATATACAAACATTCATAGAAAAACAATGAGTGCATTAATCAGTCCTAAGATGTGTGTGACATAAAATGCGATCAAGAGTTCTGCAGATTTAAAAAGGATGATTTAAATGGATAAAAGAGGAAGGTCTTTGCAGTGACACCTCTATCAAGACAAGTTCAGCATTTGAATTTGCAGTTTAAAAGCGTGGGGATAGTTGCTGTTGTATAGATGTGCTTCCCTTTCTTGCTCCCACGTCCAGCATCAGTGTTTTCAGATCCCCTTGTACTCTTGGGGACAGAAGCTGGAGAACAGCGGCTCAGCTGGGATTCCACGGCTTGGATAGGAGAAAGACAGTCAGTCAATCTTCTTGAACAGGAGTATGTTTGTTAGATGATAAAGTGTTTGGACTGATGCAAAGGATAGTTTAACGACTCTGAAACGGCACTTTATGTCGACTGGCCTTAAAGGAACAATTCAACCAAAAATGAAAATTCAGTCATTTTCTAAAAAAAGTGGGTGCAGGAGCTCAGCTGCGCATTGAAAGTGTAAAGAACGTATTTTCCAATACATCTGGGATCTCAGAGATCAAGGGACTTAGATTATCCTCCCGCTGTTCTCAAGTCATCAACACAGCAGGGAAAACTATTTCAGTAAAAAAGTTCCTTACTCGTCCCTCAGGGTTGCCACTTATCTTCCCGATCCCCCAAAACAAACAAAGAGCTTGAGGTCTGAACCGAACAGCTGATTTAGAGTATGGTTACCCCTCCTAATGAAGAAGCTGCAGATACTTACTCCACCATACGGCAGCGGTGCATTGACAGTCTGTTGAAGGCGTCGTTGACGTCCGTCACATCTTTGGAGCTCCACAGCCGCTCGGCCACAGCGCTGGCACGAGGCCTGATGATCAACGAAGACAAGGAAAATATGATAAGATCAGTCTTCTGTCATATGATGTGCCAAGGTTCACAATGTGCTGATAAAGAGTTTATGAAGGCTTCACGTGAGCCGTACAGTACCAGAGTCTGGGCGTCAGGTTGGTGGCGTCCACGTACTCTCCCCACAAACAGGCTTCTCCGCCAATCACAAGCTTCTTCTGCGCTTCAGTTCCTGTTTTTTTTTTTTTTTAAAAAAATGTAATATTTGATGAGATCAGGCAGCCAAAGCAGCGTCCAGGGAGTCTAAAACTTCCACTGAACCGGAGTGATTAATGACAGAAAGCGTTGGATTGAAATTACAGTATTTTCCATCTGTTCATTCAACAGGCTTACACGTATTTGCACAGTGGTGACAAACATCTTCGTGACAGTTCATATCTGTGTTGAGTCAATACAGCTCATAAAATCAGAATCAGGTCAACAATAGAGCAATAAAACAATCACATGAGCGAGGCAGAGAGCCAACACCAGCATGTAAATAATAAAAAAAAACAAAAAGCAATGCTGCATAAAAAGCAAATGACCAGTCGCAATGGGCAGGAAAAAGAAGCCATTGCTATGAAAATATATCAAGCAGACGAACCCTCGAAATCCTGCGGGTCGGCCTTGTAATGGCCGCGCCAGTCCTGGCCGTAGGAGATACGGTTCAGGTACCAGGGAGTGGACAGCAGGGTCTGGTACCCTGATGATGTAACATTTGCCATCTCATTCTGGTATTGCTGCTGGTTTCCTTTCCAGACGTGGATAAGTGTGTCTGGTTTCAGCTACACAGCACACACACATAAATATATCAGTGTCAGCAAGATAAAAAAAAAAAAAAAATAGGAGGAGAAACGTGGAGTGGAACAAAGACGAAAAATGTCTGAGCCTTCCATTGTTCAGTCCTTTTAAAGAATCTTAACGTCTGCTTATACTCAATTAATCATTTTATAGATCTGACTATAACTAATCGATTAATCAAAAATTGTTGTTGGCTGCAGCTGAAATGTTAGTATTTAAGGGAAGTGTTGGGATTTCAAAAAAAGGTTCAGTCTTACTTCGTCTTGGTCCAGTTTACTGAAGGACCAAACCTGAGTTATTCTCCTCTGGCTGGTGGATTTGAACCCAATTCACCCAAACAAGGCTTTGTTTACTCATTATCGTCATTTTCTGAGTATTTCATTTAGGGTTTCATTGCCTCAAATAAAGCAGGATTGGTCCTCCACTGTGGTGAACTACATCAATCCATGACACATTTCAAAAACCACCAACCACACGGCTCCATGTTGTCTGACTCCGTCACAACTGTGCAGTTTTCAAGCGTAAGCCTGTTGAACAAAATCCAGATTTTCTTTGTCTAAATCAAGGTTTTCCTCCACCAAAACGTACCGATTCATCGTAAGAAGCCATTTTTATGAAAACTAACCGTTGAAGTTGAGCGGCTCAACCTTGTAGTACCTCTGCCAGTCCTGTGCGTAGCTAATGTAATCTAGGTACCACGGGGCGGAGAGGATGGTGGTGTACCCTGCTGATGTCACTCTGCCCATCTCATCATTAGACCCGCCGCCGATCCACACATTCACTACTGTGTCTGGCTTTAGCTGCAATAGTTACAGACCACGCTGTTGTACTCAGGTCAGACACTACATGAGCGGGTGGTTTTGTGAAGAGTAGTTTGACATTTTGGGAAATGTGTTTATTCACTTTTTATCTGAGCGGTAAATGAGAAGATTGATACCAGTTTCACACCTGTATGCTAGTTGTAATGCTACCATTAGAAACCAGTTAGCTTAGCCTAGCATAACTATTGGACACAGGGAGAATGCAAAACAACTTATTTTTGGCGTCCATTCTGTGCCTGAACAACGACATTATCACACAAGACTTAATTGATATCTACTGTTGATCTGATTGGTTGAAGTCAAACAGATGGTTCGTTCAATCATTCCTTCCCCCCCTTTCCGAACCATTTCCAAAGAGAACTTCCCAGATGGTTCTGTGTAACAAACCATCTGGCCCGGCAGCTAAACCTGATGCTGGTGATAGCTTCATATTAAGCGCTCAGACACGAGAGTGGTATCGATCTTTTCATCCGACATTTGACAAGAAAGCAAATAATCGTATTTCCCAAAACATCAAACTACTCCTTTAACAACACAGAATGAAAAACAACAAAACATGTAGAGCACAAATGACCGATAAATGGTGATAAAAGTACATATAAAATGCTCAGATTTAAATAGGAATGTAGGACTTTCATATGCAAGCCACACTAACTTTAACATGGATATAATTTTATTGATTTTCTGCAGCATTACACACAATTTCTCTTTAGTTACCTTAACACCGTTGTCGAAGACCTCCTGCCAGATCATGTAGCCCTTCTTGGTAGCGGTGACGATTTCCAAGAGTCTATCAGACAAAAAAAGAAAAACACAAGCAGAAAATTTAAAATGGTTCTCTTGTTGTACAAAGAATAAAACCAACCAACCTTCACTATGAAATGGGAAACGCACTTTTGGATGTAGAATGATTCCAGCTTGCTGTAGTCGTCTCCAAAGCCTTGCTGTTCCATGAACTTCCGAATGTCCGGGTTGGACTTCCTGCAGGGTAAAAAAAACAAAAAAAAAAACAGCAGCCAATATTTACCATCTGATCTTTGATGCTGAGGAGAGTTTTATTTTAAAAAACACATGGGACTCAGTCTCACCAGCAGGTAAAGTCCACCTCATCACCTCCCAAGTGGACGTAGGCATCTGGGAACACGGTGCTGATCTCCCCGAAGAACAGCTTCATGAAGTCGTACGTGGTGTTCACGATGGGGTTCACTGGTCCGAAGGTGCCAGAAGGTTTGGAGCCAGAGTAACAGGGCGTGAGCAGATCTGTCTGGCCTGAAAGGAAAAGAGACAGATTAGATGTGTTTTTATTCATAAGTTTAAATTTGAACCTAATCACCAAAATCAACAGAAGACAAAGAAACTAGTAAAGCTAACATGCTAACCAGCTAGCCCCTAGCAACTTTCCGATAGTGGACAGAACCAAAACACCGCCGGTGCTCCGAGCAGAAATGACCAACAGGAGCGATAACTGCACCGCTAGCTGAGCTAACTACACAGCTAATGGCAGTTACATTTAACAGCAGTTAGCGGTTACTCTGGTGACATGCTGCCCCCAATTGGTTTGGAGCAGGAATCTGAAAGGTAGCCAATTCCCTCATATCACACCTTTAATATGTTTATTAATAAAGGACGATCTGGCAGAGCATTTTTAAAACATGTAACCATTAGCTGTTAACTGAGCTACTAGCTAACAGCGTCTTACATGTTGCACCTTTAAAAAGGAGAAAATATTTTTTAAACGCTTGCAAAACTCACCTTTGCCCCAAGACTGTGTGTGTCCTGGAGTGTCAAACTCCGGGATGACACGGATGCCTCTCAGACGGGCCCACTCGATCACCATCTTCACGTCAGAAGGTGTGTACACATGTGTGTACGGGTGGTAAGCTCCCTGTAAACAAGAGTGAAACAATGAACAAGCTCCTCTGATGTCTAATTTCAAGTCAAAATATCTCATTTTTATATAAAATCACCTGGAAGGTAGCATTTCAGTATCTTTCTACAATTATCTCTCGTTATTGGCAGATTTATTCCCCTCTCCCTGATTCAAAAGCAAGAAAGAACTGTTTTTATTTTTTCTAAACATATTTTTGAAGTGCCTTTTTAACTCCAGTAACCGGCGTCACTGACCTGCCGGCTGAGCTGTGGGAACGTGCGGCTCAGGTAAGGGAAGGATTGATCGTCCACGATGTGCCAGTGGAAAACATTAATTTTGTTCATCGCCATTGTTTCCTGCATGAATAAACAAAGAGAAAAATGCTTAAAAAAGTAGTAAATAAAATAAATAAATGAGAGAAACAATCTTGTACTGACGCACCAGATTGGCCAGGATGACTTTGACGGGCAGGAAATGACGAGAGGTGTCCAGTAAGATTCCTCTGTGGGCAAATCTGGGGAAGTCGTTAATCTGTGTTGAATTGATGCTTTTCTGAAAAGATAAAAAGTAAAAAAAAAAAAAAAAAATCAGTCTGACCTATTTGACAAACTCATTCTGGAAAGAAAATATGAAATAAATCATACAGTTGTTCACTTACAGTTCCATATTCATCTTCATACACCAACTGGCTGAACGTTTCCAGACCTACGAACGAAGATTACAAACAAACAAACACACTTAAGGTTGTCATGCCAGGTTCTTTTTCAAGTTTTTATGATACCATATTGAAAAAGTGGGTCACTGTGACTTGATAACACACCCTAGATATGTGAGCAGAGTTCACAGTGACAAACACATACTGTAGTTTTATTTTGCAGAGCGTGACACAGTTTAATGGTCCAGAGCTGAAGTCAAAAACACCTCATTGCGAGTTGACAATAAGTTTTATTAAGGTTTAAAATGCTGATAATTTCCTAGATTCCTCATTTGTTCTATAAAATGTCTGAATTTTTCTGCCATTTTTGCATGATAAATGTCTCCAACTACTAACTGGTTGTCACAATCGGTCAATCACTAAATTAATACTAAACTAATTACTGCAGTGCTAATACATAACAAAGACGGCACAAGAATAAGATGAGATGTGTCGGTCTGTTAAATATGAATCTACACCCAGGAGACATTAGCTTAGCGTAAAACAGGAGAAAATAAAAAACATATAGAAAGCAAACTAACTGTCTCTAGGTTGTAGCTTCATATTAAATAAAGAGTGAGATTGATTTTCTAATCTCACCCTCAGCAAGAAAATAAATAATGTCATTAACTCTTCATTTGCGCGCCATCATACCATGCAGGGCTCCCCAGACCGTCGGTGCTTTCAGGACTGCAAACGGCTGATCCACTGACAGCTCATCTGTGGACACAAACAGTGATGCACAGTCAGTGCTGGCAGGTGGTTGTTATGCTGTTAATGTCAGGGGCTTAAACCCTCGAGTGTCGCAGTATAAGTGTGTTATTCTGAGCATCTACCATCCAGGTAAACTCCAATTCCACTGGTGTGTACGATGAGCATATCCCGCTTTCAACAATCAGATAGATGCTCAATATTCTCAACGTATACAGGTAATTCTTTAGGTAACAGTACCAATACAACAGTGTAAAAACACCCAGTTACAAGTAAAGGCACAGACGTATTTCGAAAAGCAAATATATAAACCTATTTAGCATCATTTACATTAAACCATATGAGAAGTTTAGAAGGGAAATTGTCTCTCTGGTGAAACTGCTGTATGGAAAGGGATCACAAGACAAAAATCTATGTGCTCATCTGGTTTAATCTTTAACTATACACTGTATTTAATGTGCTCATCATATGATTTTGTGATGTAATGCATCTTAATTTGAAAGGTAATGACTATAGCTGTCATATAAATGTGGGAGGAAGCGTACAGCGTCTCCTTTTGAAATATAGTCGAGTAGAAGAACGAATTAAAGTACTTCAGTTTACCTTGAAACACTATTGAATACCGACATTTTTCTAGGTACTGTATCAAAGTTAGAAATGTCCGGATCATGACAACACTACCTTAAAAAAAGGGAAATATATCTGAAATAGAGAAGATGTTTTTTATGATTAATCATCAGTGGCCGGCAGATAACAACTTGCAGCTTTCATTTCCGCAGAAGAATAATCAGATTACTTTCTTGAGAAAAAGCAGCGATGTCACAAGATAAAAGTTGTGGTCAAATGTCATGTAAGTTTTTTGCTCCCACTTCTGCTTTAACACAAAACCTGTTTAATATCTTTTCATACAAATCTAAAAGCACTCAATGTTGTGTCAATTTCCCCCCCGTGGTATCCAAATACGATTGAACACTGACATTTTTCAAGGTGTATTTCGAAATGTCAGTATTGTGACAACGCTGCCTTAAACAGAAAAGACCTCTGAGGTGGAGAAATATCAGTGGCCAGCAGATAACAACATGCAAATTTCATTTCCGCAGAAGCGTTGTTGAGAAATATCAGACCATTAAGTAAAAGCAGAGATACTGCCAGATACAAGTGACATTTGAATGTCAGTTAATACTTTATCAGATGGGATGTTTTATTCAAACCGTGCATCTTATTTTATAAAGTCAAAGGTTTTGTGGAGTAAGGGGTTTGGGGTTTTGGTAGTTACTTTACAGATTACATGCTGCATCAGTATCAAAGTAGCACATTTGTAATTTACTTTTATTTTCTAGATTTAAATTCATATAATATCAGTTGTCAGACTTGAGTAAAATTAAAGAGAATGTGTTAAAATATTACTTTAAAGCCACCCTTATCAATAATAATTAATTAAAAGTCTAAAGTATCTGATATTAAACGTATTTAAGTATCAAAGGTACAAGTACAAGTAAATAACACATATATTAACACATATGCAATGTACTGTGGGTCGATCGATGATCAGTCCGGCCAATTATCAGGTCTGATGCTCAGCATTTTTCCAATTATTGGATTTTTTTTTATCTGCTTGTCAATAAAACAAGTCATTTCAACATGCACTTAGCATGTAATCCTAAAAGTAACAAGTAACTAAAGTTATTCAAATAATGTCGTGAGTAAGAAGTATAATGATTGCCTCCAAAATGTAGTGGAATAAAAGTTCAAGTAGGCAGAAAACGGAAAGTATAAATACCTCTAAATTGTGTAAATCTTACAACACAACATGAATATGCAAATACTCAACAACCAGCACAACACGTATAACGGGTAAATGTTTCCCTGCAGCACTGCGCATGCGCATCAGTCTGAACACAAGCTATGAAGTGATATCAAAGAGGAAGACACTCACATGACTCGTCGGAGGTCACGCTGGGGTAACCGTCACATTCAGAGTCAGGTGACGTGATCCATACCTGCAGCTCCGTCAGCTCGGTGGGGCCTGTTCGCCTGCTTTTGTACGGCTGCTGCCTTTTATTAGCGCTGCCAAACATGTACTCATAATACCTGTGGACACACACACACACACACACACACACACACACACACACACACACACAGAGGCCATTTGTTTGTTGTGCTGTGACGGGTCCCTGAACGCACCACTGCGCACCAAGAGAAAGTGATAACAAATGAAACGGAGCGTCTCACCTCCGGTAGGCGTCCTGGAGGAGGCTGCAGCTCGGACCGGCGGACGACTGCTTGGCGTCAACGATCTTGAAGCTGGAGCTCATCAGCTTGAAGGAAACATCTGAGATCTTCACTTTCTGCGGCAGAGGCCACAGGGAGCCGTGTTCGGAGGGCTGGAACACCAGATCCTGGTCCTCCTCCACCTCCAGCACCTCGTAGTCATCGAAGTAGTTGTGCTTCAGCCCCCGGCAGAAGCCCAGAGTCAGCAGCAGCACCGCCAACTTCACTGTACTGATCATGTTGACTGTAGGAAGTGGAGTCATAAGACCTGCAGATGAGGCAGCAGTATTATGAGTGGAGTTAGGTGGGCGGGGCTTGTAATGCGGAAGTAAGTTTGTGCAACGATTTTTAAAGGGGACGCAGCGATTAAAAAACAAAACAAAAACAGGTGTGTCTCGTTCAACCAGTGTAACAAGACATGTTGGTAGCTATTACATGACATGTAGGTTATTGAAAAAATAAATAAATAAATAAATAAATATTCAAATCCAGTAAGGAAAAGTTACATCCATTAAAAAGAGGCGTGTCCTATGTCACATAGTGTAGTGATAACATTTCACATTGGTTCATTGAGTCATTGAGTCACATGACATGTAAGAACATAATAAACATTCAGTAAAAGCCATTAAAAAGATTTGTTTATGATATATACACCGATCAGGTGTTGTGTTGTTTGTGTTGGTCCCCATTTTGCTGCCCAAACCGCCCTGAAACCGTCGAGGCATGGACTCCACGAGACCCCTGACGGTGTGCTGTGGTATCTGGCTCCAAGATGAGAGCAGCAGATCCTTTTGAGTCCAGTACGTTGAGAGGTGGGACCTCCATGGATCAGGACTTGTTTGCTCGGGGCATCCCACAGGTGCTCGACTGGATTGAGATCTGGGAAATTTGGAGGCCAAGTCAACACCTCTAACTCATTGTTGCGCTCCTCAAACCATTCCTGAACTGTTTTTTTGCTTTGTTGCACACCGCATTATCCTGCTGAAAGAGGCCACAGCCAATCAGAGAGTACCGTTTCCATGAAAGGGTGTACCTGCTCAGCAGCAATGCTTAGGTAGGTGGTATGTGGGAAAGTAACATCGACATGGATGACAGGACCCGAGGTATCTGATGCTACACACACTCCTATAGGGCTAGTTATTGCTTTAATGTGAATTACACACATACATTTTTTGTGAAACCTGGGAGAAAAGGCAGAATGTTTTGTTTAAGCTGCAAATAATGTTTAATTTCGTAATGAAATGAAATGCAATGAGCTGTTTGACCACTGCAACTGTATTTTTGATGTCTTGTACCCAGAGGAAAATTTTACTGCTCAAAGCTTGCTCCTTTACAGCTATGGAGCCGTAAAGGAGCTCAATGAAAGTTCTCATTTCAGTCTCGTTGTCGTCTTTTTTGGTTTCAAACATTTCTCATTTGTTTCTCCTTTCCCTCCCTTTCCAGCACCGGGGAGACATTCTGAAACTTCATTGAGAGCTTGATGAGATCTCCTTTGAAACTTACAGGGAGCCCAAGTTGAGATTTTCTGCACCTGTTTCTCGGGAGAAACAATTGAGAAACAGGAGAAATCAGCCACAGCCTCACTTTGGTCTCACATAGATCTCATAGCTGTCTAGGAGAAATGAATGAGACACTACTGAGATCTCTTTTCCAATTTTCGTTTCCTCTGGGTAGACACGCCTGTGTTGGGAACTCTTGTGCATGACATGGAAGCACAAATCAAATGAAGCATTTACTCACCGTTTAAAACTTTTCCCAACAAGGGAGGATACAAAACAACTCTATGGCTATTTTAATTCAGTGATTCTCAAAGTGGTCTGGTCCTTGAGGGGGCTCCAACAGAAAGGGGAATCATTTATTTTCACTTAATTCCATCCACAAGGAACACACTGACAGAATGTATGACCGATGTGGTCACAGGTTTCATACACCTTCTGTAATAAAACCTCTCAAAGCAAGAATCTTATCTAAATCTGATTGGTGTCAGCTTGAATATCACATCACCAGGAACGCATGGGTTCATTCAAGGCCCATATAACATGAAATATTTTCATATTTGTTGAATTACAATGATGTTTTATTGTGATGGTCTTAATTTGTTACCATCATTAAGCTTGCAGAGCTTGTTGGTGGTAAAGAGAAGAGTTTTAATGAGGTCAGAAGAAAAGAAATATGGATATTTAAAGAAAATAAATGCTTTATCTTGCAGGTGTTATTGTTATTTTTACACATATTGGGGAAGTAAAGCCAAAGTCAACCAGACATTAAGGTTAGATAATTAGATAAATGACTTCCTGCCTGTGGTGACAACCATCAGTCTGTTTTCTCAGCATCATCAGGATCATTTTGTCCACTAGATGTCTCTCCGGTCACACGTATGAGCCGCTGCCACAGAGAGTTTTTTATTTCCAACTAATCACACTCTCTTTCTCTCTCAGGAACAATATGCTGCATCATCCTTAACATGAACCGACTGTAATTGTGATATTCTGTCTCTATAAAAGCCAGCTGATGGGAAAACAAGCAGGATGTGATTATGTAACGGCTCTAATCACCGAAAACAGACAGACAGACAGAATAACACGGCCTCAAGGGTCCGGTGAGGAGTTTAGTCACAGCCAAGAGTACCATCAACAGGAACCGCAGATGTGACTCACACAAGATGTCCAGGGATAAAGTTGGACTTCCTGTTCCCAGCTACCCCGACCCCAAAACCCACAGGGCCTTTATGATCCTATAGGATTTACACTGTCTGTGGGAACGACTGGTGAATCAGCCGAACCAACATGGTGTTTTTCTATATGTTGGTGCAGTTTTCAGGGTTGTGACGCCACAAAAGCAAAACAAAAACAACATTAACTTCTTTCTTTCAGGCCGCGATCACAGTGCACACTGGGGAACAAAGCCAGGCTCTAACAGTGTGACATTCAGCGTCTGTCAGGAACATTTCATCCACTGTTGTACTTTAAAAAACTCACCAAATGTTTGTTAAGCTGGCTTTAAAACAACAAATGCAGCCTGATCCTAGAGTCACACTGTAAGAAGTGCTGGTTCAAATCTAATCTGGGTATTTATACCAACTAAACTGTGTTGCAAACTGCTACAAAACAACCCTACATGTGATTATTTGTGATGTGATTGTTAAAGATGTGTTAATATTGTAGTTTTTGACAACAACAAACTTGTAAACTATTAAACAAAAGAGACAATACGACACCTTGATCATACACTAAAATCTGACAAAGTGTCTTCACTCAAAAATAACCTCGAAATTGTTCAAACATTTAAGCTCATTTAACTTAACAAGTCTACCTGACGTGGTAATGGGCAGGTAATTGGTTTCCGATGAAAGAAAATAAAAGTCAGCTTTGTTTCAAATAAAAGCTCTGTATTCGGGTTTTTACTCAATTGTATCAACAGTTTTACATGATTGGGAATTGATTATTGATTCAGTAACACAACTGTTGTCTAAATGTTGTGGATGGTCATGCTGTGGCTGAATTAAATTATTTATAAATGGTTCATAAGTAAATCTTAATCTGAAATTATTAATTAAATCTTATTTGACTGTTAACTTTTCAGATGTTAAGGTTCATAAACATGAGTACAATTTTAAAGGGGCACTTTGGCGAAGGCGTTCAAACTCAGAGTTGAAATATTTACAATATTAATGAGGTAACGATACAAACTTAGACTTATTTACTTCTTCCGTAACTGAACAAACGAGGTGTTCTCAGAGGAAAATACGGTGGCAGGGTCCGCCACATATAAACAAAGTTAAAACGGTATGTTCAGTTTGTTGCTGCAGTTTATTCAGGCTTTAAAAACAAAGGAGAGTTTGTTGAATCTTAAAGGAACAGTGCAAAAAATATATATTCTTCAACTTAAATCAACTGTTTGCACGTTTTGTGGGGGAAACTTGAGCTTTGAGACGATGAGTCCTCCTCATCTTAGCACACAGTCTCTGTCTCACTTCATTTCCTGCACTAGGAGGAGGCGTCCCCCCCTCTCTCTCCCTCCTTCTCCTCTCCCTCCCCCTCCTCTCTTTGTAAACACACCCATTGATCCAGCCAGAGAGGACTGAGAGCGCAGGCGGAGGAGCGACACTCAGGAGCGGAGCAGCACAGGAGAGACGCCTCCGATCATCTTCAACACACTGAAGCCTCTTTTTTTTCAGTTTCACATAAAAACTACTACTTCGGGGGATCTGATCCAGAGTCAGCTGTAGCGCAGTAGTCTGAGGGAGAGAGCGGCCTCGTCTCGCTGCAGCTTCTCGGGGAATAACCACGGAGTTGTTTCGCTCCCCGGGCGCTCAGGCTTCTGCATCGTGGCTCTGTCAGAAGTGGCATGTTCGAGGGATCCCGCGGACACGATTGAACTCCTGCTTTCACCCAAAGAGGTAAAAAAAAAAAAAAGAAACCTTTTTTCATTCTCTTACAAACAGATTTTTTAGTTTTAGTTCCAACAGCTGCTGCACCCCGTTGTTTTTGTGTCTGATCACCTGCTGATGGAAAACTCGGGGGCAGTGGCAGAGAGAAAGAGGCTGATGCACAACAGATCCGCTGCTTGTGTCCGTGTTGTGTCATCACTGTTATTCCTGCACGTTGACGCTCCTGCTTCTTCTGTATTCTCATGCAATCTGCTCCTCAGATCCCTCTCAGTCCTTTGTGCACTCTCCCCCTTGTGTCTTGCATACCCATGCATGCAGAAGGTGTGATTTTTTTTTTGTTATAAATGAATAAAAGTGGAGCTCTTTTTGGATGTGAATGCACATCTGGGGTTGAAGACATACATCTGAGTCTGTTGCAGATTGATGCAGATCAATAACAGCTTCCATGTTTTTGCGCTTTGTTTCATTTTTTCCTTTCTTCCTCCAAGTGGCAGATGTACTGAGCCGGCCCATATGAGCCTGTGGTGTTTACTTTTGAAGTCTCTCCCTCCCCATCCCTCTCTTCCTGAGTCCATGGTTGACTGTGAACACCTGGCAATGATTTTGAAACAGACTGCAGCCAAAGCCGGGCCTCAGCTCGGATACAGAGCGAGAGCAGAGGCTCGCATGCCTTCTCTCGTTGCTTTCTCACTGTGCGCTTCTCTTTTGTGGAGTGTGGCATGTATGTGCTTTCCGGTTATGTGCCTGTGGATCTGCTCTCTGTGACGGGGGGATGAGGATGACATCTCTCGCAGACATCCAGCCGGATCTCAGTGTCACGCTGCTGGAATATTCTCCTCCTCTCGGGGCTTCAAGTTACTGTTAGTGACCACCAGCCAATTATAACACCAAGAGCAGTGATTATAATTAATAGTTGCTTTTATTAATGAACCTAGTTATTACTTTTTATGATCAGTTTGGTGATTAATGTGAAAATTAGTGAAAGATTCGACTACTCATGCATGATAAACCCGCAGCAAGCAGCAAAATCTCACATTTGAGAAGCTGAAGCCGAGATTGTGTCGCATTCTCCCCTAATTTTGCTTAAAAAGCTAATTAAACAAGTATCCGAATTGGAGCTGCAATGATTAATCGATTAATCAATTAGTCATTGACTTTTTTGATCATTGGTTAATCACTTTGAGTTGTTTATAAAGAAATAAAAGTTCAAATTTGCAGATTGCAGCTTCTTAAATGCAAATATTTTCTGGTTTCCTTACGTTATCTTGGGCTTTTGAGCATTTTCTGGCATTTTATTGATCAAACAACTCATTAGTTAATCAATAAAATTAGCAACAGATTATTTGACAATGAGAATAATCATTATTCACTGCCCTAATCAAAACAATTGGTTATTTTCTCAGTCAACGAATCGATCGCTGTTTCAGCTCCAGCTGGTTTGTGCTGAAACACAAGACTTGTACATTTCTGCTCGTCTACTTTCATTTCATAGTTTCAGTGAGCTCATGTAATAAACTAATAACTGAATAATCATGTGATCCATGAGAGGATGGAAAGTAGTGAAATATGTCCATCAAAGTTCCATGAAGTTTAAAGCAGAGTCTTCAAATCGCTTGTTTTGTCCAACTAAGAGTCTCAAAATTCAAAGATAATCAGTTTACAATCACTTCAATCAATATTAGCAGCTAAGATTCACATTTGAGAAGCTGGAATCAGAGAATGTTTGGTATTTTTCTTATGATCGGCTCATTTATTCATTATTTCTAATCTAATTCATGGGTAAAGTTTTGAGACATCTGACAGGCAGTCAAAGAGTTTCACAGCAACTTGTTTACTGTCAGCAACTAGGTTAAAGCAATAATCTGATTTGAGTGGTTATATGGGGGTTGCAGTAATCTGCCCCCCCCCCAATAATCTGCGTTTACACGTGTTGGGTTAATATCCAGAGGGACGTCTGGCAGTTTGCCGTCTGAAGAGGTGTTGGTGTTTGTGATCAAGGAGAAAACAAAGGAGCACAGCTTCCATGTGAGAAAATATTGTTTTAAACCCAAGTTTCTGTTTGATTCTGTAGGTTTCGCTTTGAATAATAATACAAACTTCCTCTTCCTTGGAGAGTTGAAGCAAAGCACACATTTCCATTTAAATCGCAAAGTAAGGGTTTTCAGGACGTGCAGGCTTTAGTTGGTAGTCCAGGCTTTATCCTTTAATATGCAAATGATTTAAATATCTGTTTTACTGCTCCTCTCTTTGTTCTGCTCCCCACTGTAACGTGCGAGCTCACTCACCCAGCGAGAAAGTTTGTTTGATAAAAATGCAAAACTCAAGATTAAAACAAGCGAAAACACCTCCAGCGACTGTAGGAGGACGGTGTGTAATTTGATGGGAAAAAGCAGTGCGCAGGCTGTGATTGTCACGATTTCGAACATTAAGAGAGAAAACCTGAAATTACAACGAGCACAAACGGTCGAGGAGATAAGTAGAAAGCCGAGCAAGAACCCGAGACATTTTAAGCCTCTTGGCGCAAAGTTTTATTTGGACAACGGAGCAAAAATATTTGGCATTTCTGAAGAAGTCGGCTCTGTCGTGCCGTGCCATTATCGAGATGAGAAAGCAGCTCTTGTGAGTCATCTCGGAGAGGAAATGATTATACTCGGGAAGTCAGGCAACAGATTGTTTGATAAAAGGGCTGCGACAATGATGTTTACTCCGATGGTGATTTCAGGTGAGGCAGAGTTGTCCTCCATCTCTCCTCCGAGCATAAACATGACTGTTGGTTTGTTCTCGATCATTTTTGTCCGTCACATTTGTGACTAATCAAAGTGTTCTCCTGCCTCGGACTCATTCAAGGTTACAATTATTAACGAGCTAATTATGAGTACATGCAAAAAAAACGCTCTCCAATTAAGTGCCTGATTTATTAGGGCCACTTATTCAAACCGAGCCATTTGCAACTTGTAATTAGAAAACATGTGCTGCGGTATCTGTAAGCGTGTGTGTGTGTGTGTGTGTGTGTGTGGGAGGCAGGTTGGCGTGCAGGTGAGAGACCAGGTTAGGATATTCTCATTATAGCGCAGCCAGAGGCCAGAGGATGATGGGTTGCCAGTTTTTGTCAGCGCCGGAATGCAATAAATCCCGTCGAGCCAAGGTTGCGTTTGGTTTTGTATGTCATCAGGTCGTGATAAATAATTTTGTGACGCTTATAATTATCGTGAAATATGACTTTTAAATGGAAGACATTCCTCACTTAGGCGAGAGTGTACCTGAGAGCTGTGAGGACACCTGTGAAACATTTACTGTATTTTTAAGGCTCTGCAGGCTGCTTACCCTTGTTTATTCAAGCGTGTCACATTTATGAGTCATCCAGTGCCAATATTAAACCAGATATTTCTTTGTGAAGTCTTCAGCATTGGAATAACAAGAGCGAGAGTCTACAGCCGTCTTAGCAGCTCTGTGACGCTGTAGTGAGTGCTGTTTTGAGTTAATGCTAGTCAATGCTAATGCTAAAAGTTGAAGTTTCTTAGTGATTCGTAGTCCGGAGCGCCGCAGCAAAACAGCGTTGTAGGCTAGCATCCATGTTAAAACAACAACAACAACATAAAATGGCTCCAAACAGCTTAATCCAAGTCTACAAGATCCCAAATTGATTGATTGAAAAATAAATAATTTACATCCCCGGTCGAGCTTGTGCATCCACTTACGACAGGCTGCATGCTAACCCTTTTAGCTTTGCACTTACAGTAAAGATTCTGGTGTAAATAACGTCTTTTCAAACAAGTTCACATTTGTTTTAGAGAATGCTACAAACTTCACCAGACTTTCCCTCCACATTGAAGCGAGTTGATAATGACTAAATTTCCCTTTTGGAGTTAACTTATCCTTTTGGGAAGCCTAATGTGTACTATTTTAGTATCCCATGTTAGCATGCTAACACTTGCTGATTAGCAGTGAACAAAGTTAAGCTGAAGAAGTGGTTGCTATTCCATTCATTTTGCAGGTATTTGGTCATAAAGAAGTAAAACATTTAAATCCTAAACAAAGTTATCACTGTTCCTCCTCAACGGAGAATTATCGCCTGTATGAACTTTCATGTTAGACAATCCAAAACGTCAATCCAAGTCAGTAGACTTCATCCTCTGGGCACCATGAATGTGCTAAACCAAATTTCATAACAATCCATGCAGTAGTTGGTGACATCGTCAGACAAGTCTGAACCAAACTGGAGTTGTGACTGACAGTGCCATCCCCAGAGGCGTGCTGCTAGCTTGGCCAAAAAACTTGAAGTGCCTGCCATCGTATCGTCTGAAAGCAAACATACACAGTTGTGCACAAAGAATATTTTAAGCTAACACATGCTGCAGGTTGTGTTTTCTCCGTTGACAGCTGCCACGAAACAGCCTGGGTGAAAATAAAAAAAACATTACATAGAGCAGCTGGTCTGGGGAGTTGGTTTAACTGGAATTTAATCATAACCCTGGAACGTATGACCGGGAACAATACAGTTCTATTGAAGCCGAAGGTGTGAGAAAAACACTATTCGCCGGAAAGTCCCGCTGGACTTTGATTTGTATGAGCAGGGTTCACGCCCCATTGTCTATTCATAAGACGGCATTCTGAGGATTTTTGGAGCAGATGATGCAACTGAAGGAAAATGGGAACTGTCCGCTCCGCTCTGCAGCTGCTTCACAGAGGAGCCACTGACAACACCTGGAAACTTTTGAACTTGGAAGTCTTGAAATGGTGGTTTACCTAAAAATCACTCTTTTGAGAATCACATCACCTGTAGAGGGGATGCAATTTTATTGGGTTTTTGTGTTGGTATCGGTGAAATTGGAGAGAGGGAAGAAGAAAAATACTCCATCTTTCTTCACTTCATCTTAACCCTTCAGGATATGATGAGCTTAAAAGACAAAAATGTGAAATGTTAAGTTATCTTATCCATTTTGGCCATTTAAAGCAAGTAATAATCAGTTATTGTCTTGGCTTCAGTCAGTTAAAAGAGATAAATATAAGTAAAGAAATAGACTGGCACTCATAGCTCAAACAAACTAAAAGAATAGATGCATACACAGCGTCTGTGTCGTGTTTTCAGTCACAAGTCTTTAACTCAAGTCTAACTGTGTTTGACCTGCTGGAGTGTTGTAGTACATTTTATGGATGTTTTCATTCTCCTTTGTCTTGAAAAGTTGTTATCTTAGGATTTAACTGATGGATTCTAGCTGTTATCAGCTGTTAGCTGATACCTGTTTAGATGTTAAATAGCAGCTTTCGGTTGTATGATTGGTCTTTGAGGTTTACTCCTAAGATTGAGCAATGTTCTGTCACTCCAAAAATCATCGGTGGTGACCTAGAAGAGAACTTAAAAATGACTGCAAGTCCGGTCAAAGTATCTGACAGCTGTGGATTTTACTAGGTCACACAGGGACCTGCAAACAGAGTGAAGGAGGCACTTGACGCGTCCGGAAATTGGGTGGAATAAATGTGAGCTCGGAGCGAGGACAGAGCAAGGACAGCGAAGATGGGAGCTGCGACTTTCTGGAGGGGGAGTGGAGTAAATTTGGTGCATTTCTCAGAGGGCTTAAAAAGAGTCCTGCTGTCTCTTTCTTTCCTCTTTTCTTAAAGAGCTCTGCGAAGGGACTTACTTGTAAATCATGGTATCTCCAAAAGAGGGGGATTAGTACTGCTTGGAGCCAAAAGCGGAAAAGCCCTCTAGTCTCCGCGAGAAGACAATTGTTATCTACTTGACCTTCATAACTCCCAAACGTATGCTGTTTTGCAACTCACAATCACTGCATCCCTTATCTCCCTATCTCTTGAGAAGGATTGCAATACTCTCCAGAAATTACACATTATCCATCATGTCACGGTTGCAAAATGCATAATTTAAACATCACATACAAACATGTGCATATAAAATAGTTGAGGCTGAGAATATTTAATAAGGAAAAATGAAGGCACACTTTAATACTTGATTGGAAGCTGCTGACACTCCCGCAGTCTGCTTTCTCATGACTAATCTTACAGACAAACAGTCTAGTCTCTCTGATAAACAACATAACTTCGGCTGATTTACAGTGATTACACACCGCTTTGCCACATAAACCTACAAGTCTCTCCCGCATATTTTGCATCTGACTTAAAAATGAGTGGACACGTTGAAAAATGTGGTAGAAGATGTAGTAGTGCGCAGAAGTTAATATCTTTGGAGAAATGGCCGGGCTAATTAGTGGTGGACGGATCGAAGTGGAAGAGGAGCAGTGAGGAGTGGAGACCTTCAGTGAATTCAGACCGAGATCGAATGATAGAAGATCAGTTCTCAGAACTCTCAAATGATCTGATCGTGTTGTTTATGCTGTGTACACGCACATATCATGACCAAAAACTTGCCTCGTATTTAATGTAAACTCATTTAAATCTATTTTCAAAAATGAAATGCATTAACGAGGGTCTCTGTCTTTTTCTTGTCTTGTCTTTTTCAGGATTCAATGAAAATGTCCGTGTGCGTCCATGAGAACCGGAAATCAAGAGCCAGCACCGGCTCTATGAACATCTACCTGTTCCACAAGTCCTCCTATGCCGATAGTGTCCTCATGCACCTCAACTCACTCCGGCAGCAGCGGCTTTTCACGGACGTCCTGCTTCACGCCGGGAGCCGCTCCTTCCCCTGCCATCGCGCCGTGCTGGCGGCCTGCAGCCGATACTTTGAGGCCATGTTCAGCGGTGGGCTGAGGGAGAGCCAGGCCAGTGAGGTCGACTTCCGTGACTCCATCCACCCGGAGGTTTTAGAGCTCCTGCTGGATTACGCTTACTCGTCACGTGTGGTCATCAATGAGGAGAATGCGGAGTCGCTGCTAGAGGCTGGGGACATGCTAGAGTTTCAGGACATCCGGGATGCCTGTGCCGAATTCCTAGAGAGAAACCTTCACCCGTCTAACTGCCTTGGCATGCTGTTGTTGTCTGACGCCCACCAGTGCACCAAGCTGTCAGAGCTCTCCTGGGGCATGTGCCTCAGCAACTTTCCCGCTATTTGCAAGACGGAGGACTTCCTCCAACTGCCCAAAGATATGGTGGTGCAGCTTTTGTCACATGAGGAGCTGGAGACAGAAGACGAGAGACTGGTTTATGAAGCGGCACTCAACTGGATCAACTACGACCTGGAAAAGAGGCACTGCCACCTTCCAGAGCTCCTGAGAACGGTTCGCCTGGCGCTGCTGCCTGCCATCTTTCTCATGGAGAACGTGTCCACAGAAGAGCTGATCAACGCCCAGGCCAAGAGCAAGGAGCTGGTGGATGAGGCTATCCGATGCAAGCTGAAGATCCTGCAGAACGATGGCGTCGTCAACAGCCCATGTGCACGACCAAGGAAAACCAGCCATGCCCTCTTTCTTCTAGGCGGGCAGACTTTCATGTGTGATAAGTTGTACCTGGTGGACCAGAAAGCCAAAGAGATCATCCCCAAGGCTGACATCCCCAGCCCAAGGAAGGAGTTCAGTGCCTGCGCCATCGGCTGCAAGGTGTACATCACTGGCGGAAGAGGCTCAGAGAACGGTGTGTCCAAAGATGTGTGGGTCTACGACACCGTCCATGAAGAATGGTCGAAGGCGGCGCCCATGCTCATTGCCAGGTTTGGTCATGGCTCTGCAGAGCTGAAACACTGCCTGTACGTGGTCGGAGGTCACACCGCAGCAACCGGCTGCCTCCCGGCCTCCCCGTCTGTATCACTCAAACAGGTGGAGCAGTTTGACCCAGTGGCAAACAAATGGACCATGGTAGCTCCTTTGAGAGAGGGTGTGAGCAACGCAGCGGTCGTCAGCGTCAAGCTCAAGCTCTTTGCTTTCGGAGGAACCAGCGTCACCCACGACAAGCTACCCAAGGTGCAGTGCTACGACCCGCAGGAGAACCGATGGACTGTGCCGGCGTCCTGCCCGCAGCCGTGGCGCTACACAGCCGCCGCCGTGCTGGGAAACCAGATCTTTGTCATGGGCGGGGACACAGAGTTCTCAGCGTGCTCAGCTTATAAATTCAGCAGTGAGACTTACCAGTGGACTAAAGTGGGCGACGTGACAGCCAAGCGGATGAGCTGCCAGGCTGTGGCGTCAGGGAACAAACTGTATGTGGTGGGTGGGTACTTTGGCACGCAGCGCTGTAAAACTTTGGACTGCTATGACCCCACCTTGGATGCTTGGAACAGCATCACCACTGTGCCATACTCGCTCATTCCCACTGCTTTCGTCAGTACCTGGAAACATCTGCCTGCCTGAGACCCAAAACCTTCAACCTGCAATCTTTCCCCAAGGTGAGTTTGACTCTTTGTGCGTCTGAAAGGAGGTGATTTTTCACCTCAAAATCTGTTTATAGGTCTTTGTGAGCACTACTGCATATGCTTTATGATAAATTGCCTCAAGTGATACATCTTGAGTCAGTATCTGCTGGGTCTGAAAGCTATAAATTTGAAAAGGAAAAGAAAAGAAAAGACATCTGGGGGTGTGGAGGTAGAAAGAAGTGAGCTCACCTGACCTCCTCGTCTCTGTCTGAGGCCAGTGGCTCAAGGCTACATTAGCATAACACACACCAGAAATCTCTGACTTCAGCTGTTGGCAGTCGGGTTGCATTGTGCATAATGTACAAGGCTTTAACAAGGAAGAAAAATGAGACATCTCTGAAGTAATCTCCGGCTCTGCTGCATCAATATTGAGGTTTTGAACTGTTCACAGTGAGTTCAACAAGAGAGGAAATGTCAGCGGAGAGCTCTTTGTGGCATTTTTTTGGTGTAATTTCTAATATATTTATATAAATGAATTAGGGTCAATTATCTTATCATTATCTACTGCGTGCCAATGAAAAGTCAGGTGAAGTTTTGTGGTCTGCAAAACATTTCTTGAGCTTCACAGTAAAACATTGTTGCAGCTTCTCCTAGACAATTGAAGTAGATTAGGACTTGTTTTAAAGCTTTTAGTTCAGCAGAAACAGCGAAGAAGTGGGTTTTAAAAAGAGTGAAATTAACGCCTTCCCACATCAATTTGAGAGCTTCCTTTAGGGCTTCCTTTATTCGCACCAGAGTAGCCATTCATGAGTTTTTAGGGTTGTTTGTTTGACACATTTTCAAACAACTCCCATCTGCTAAAGTTGTTGAGGAAAACGCTGCACCGCTGTTTTCCCTGTTAAGATTATAAACTTGAATAAAGGAGAAGCAGAGGATGGAGCTCCAGGGGCGGGAGAGTGGACCGCTGGGAGGCATCGATAGGAAGCTCGTGTGCGTTGGTTAAGTGAGTTATGTGGCTGTGGGGATGGGCCGAAGGACAGAGAGGGTAATTGAAAGAGAATAGGATACTTTTATTGCTCCTGCGGGGGAAATCCCTCTAAGAGAGGAACGGGGGTCTGCCAATTAGACGAGCCACACACCAGCAGGCTACAACACCCTGGCGAGTATAATCCACTCTCGGTCGCCTTCCCTTTGATGAGGTTATGGTCTTTACGCTGGGTTGAGAGGGAAGCAGCCCGGCGACTCACGCGGCGTCGGAAACCATTCATCATCAGTTACAAGTAGAGGTGACTGAGAGAAGTGGCAGCGAGGGAAGTGAGGAGGGAGAGTTGTAGGGCTAGGTAGCGTCAGCCCGCCCTCCCCCACCTCCCCCACCTCCCAGCTCAGTCAGACACACATCACCCTTGATGGTCTCGCCCTGACAATTTACTGTTGAACTCGACAGTCTCCTCTGCCTACCATCTACGTCTTCTTGGCCTCGTTCTAACCCCGCTCTCCCCACAGTGATGATAAACAGGTCAGACGTATGTGGAGCATGTGTAGTCAGCTGGCAAACCTGATCTTTCTGAGTGCTGCAGGCTCACGATCGCATAACATCACATATACCCTTTACGGTTGGTCCCCATATACCCAGGCAGGCAGGCAGGCAGGCAGACAGGCAGGCAGGCAGGCAGTGTAATTGTTGAAATGGCTGTAGGCCCTCAGCTCCTGAGAAAGCGAAGGAGAGAGTGACTCCCCAGCTGTCCAGCACAGCAGAGTCCCCCCCCTGTTTTGAGCTGTTTTGAGCAGCTCGGAGCAGCTTCACTGCTGCGATACAGTGATGAGCCTCCTCTCCACGGCATGAAATATTTGTCCCTTTCTTTCCAGTGACTCATCTCTGAAAAGGAGAAACTGGACTGAAGGGGTTTTAACTATCTCTAAGCCAATGCTACACAGTGCTCAGCGAAGGATATAATCCCTGCCGCTGATTTAATACAGAATTTGTTGGGTTTTTTTTTTCGGTGCGCCTGCCTGTCATGGCAACTGACAAGTCTACTCCCTGAACGCCGTGAAAAGGACGAAAAATGTGGAGGAACGGCAAAGAGGGGCTGACTGTTTAGGAATGAAAGGGGAAAGGAAGTATGTAAGACCTCACAGAAGGAGATTGTAGCTGTGAGAGAAGAAAGAAAGTTCTCTCTCGGTTTTTCCCAGGGGAACAATTTCAACTTGTCTGAGATTCCTTCCTTTCTAGAAAGTTTTTTTTTTCTTAGTAGTGACGAATAGTACTGACATTTCAACAAATGCAGGATTTTTTTTTTTCACTTCCTTGCTATATTTCCAGGTTGTTTCATGTATCAAGAAGTTATTTGCACTGCCGGAAGTTTTGAGGATTTGATAACAACCAAACAATTCTCAGTTTTCTCAGCAAGAAAGGTCTAATTGATGCAGCATTCACACCAGGAAAGGGTCACGTTTATGGTAGATTGTGTCACCATTTTAAGCCTGACTATGTTTTCCAGGTAATCCAAGAATATGACTATGACTAAACGAAAGAATGTATCATCTCAACAAATGAGTCAGAGTCAACATACAGTTTAGTCTAAAGTAACCTGATCCGCTTCATCCGGCTTCCAATTCCCATAGCAGTGTGGGAGTTTAAATGGAGGAAGCATGGTGTTGGCTATATGTGCACAGTGTAAAAGGAATCATTTGACATTTCGGGCAATACGCTTAGGTCTATTTACTTTCCTGCTAAGAGTAAGTTGAGAAGATCAAGATGACTCATTTCTTTAGGCTAAATAGCCTTAAGAAGCTGCAACCAACAGCCGTTAACAGTTAGCTTAGCTGCACTCCCAAGAAGTTTTCTGGGGGCAAAACCTCCCATGAAACCACAATGTGATGTCTTTACACTGTGTTTTTTGTTGGAGTAAACAAACAATATATTAAGTTTTGATTAGTGAGCTTTAGAGTCTCTGGTATTGGACAGAGCTGTCTAGCTAGCTAGCTAGCTAGCTAGCTAGCTAGCTGTTTTCCCCTTTTTCCAGCATTTTTGCTAAATTAACCATAGGAGTTAGCTTTGTATTTAGTTTACAAACCTAAGAGTGGACATCAGTCCTTTCATCAGACTCTCTGCAGCAACGTCCACAAATTCCTAAATATTCCCTAAAATACATTTTACAAGATGTAGCCTAACCAAAGTCAGAGCTAGCATGTAGCTTAAATGCACCAGTTGTGGAACAGTTGATGTGATGTTTCAACGAGTGAGGTACGGGTAGCCTAGCAGACGGAGCTTATGGCTAAAATTGAAGCTACAGTCCACAGCCGTTTAGCTTAGCTACACTCAAGGAGGTTTCTGTTCCTGTCCAAGAAATATCATGCATCATAATGCCAAATCCATCTGTTTTTCACGCCTTATGCTTAGTTAATCGACTGCTGGATTTGGATGAGAGTAGCATCAATCTAAATCTTGAGCAACAACGCCCCAAAAGTCGGAGCTAGCATGCATGTTTAAATGCACCGGTAGCATACTCTGCTGCTAAAGCTAGGCTACATTGATGAGTAAATTCATGTATGTATTTCTGTAAATGCTAACATGCTAGCTGGAATCCAATGCTTTGCTAGTCTTTTTGGATTTCAAGTACATCGATCGAGGCTTCAGCAGCAGCAGCAGCAACAACACATCTCCCTTGCTAGCCAGAGTGGAATGTGCTATTTGGGTTTTAGCTAATCTCAACAAGGAAGGGAAAGAAAAAGAGCCATAGATCTCCAAACAGAGACATCACATTGCATTCACACTGGAAGCAGAGAGAGAGGGCTGCCAAGCCTGTAACCATCTGTGCCTCATACATAAGTACATATTAAGTAATAGCTTTAAAAATGGAAAAGGCCAGAGTGAAATTCTGAGAGTAAAACACGCTCAGATGTGAAAAAGTGTAGTAGGCTGTGGGGGAGAGGAGAAGCTTGACGACAGCCAGACTGTAGGCTAAAGAAACAGAGTGGGCGGACTCACCAAGTCTATGAGTCTAGCAGGATATACTGTATACAATGGCTACATCAGCCATAGTTTCACAGTGAATAGTAATACAGTAGCTCTTTTTGAGGAAGCAGGAGTAAATAAAATGCAGTTGAGCTAAATATCAACACAATAGCTTTGTACAGGTGTTGGTTATATTTCATCCATCTGTCCATACATCTTTCCAGGAAAGCCTTCGCCTTGTTGTTCTTCATGTGCCGGCTGTTATTCTAAGCTTTGAATCAAAGAGTCACCTTTAAACTGTCGAGTGTTTTTGTCTCATCAGCCCGTTGAACATGTTTCTCCTCTGTCTTCCTTCAGATATCCCTGTTTTTGCATCATCTACTGGACTCCCAACTGTGAAGAAGCACACGTCATCTTCCTCCCCGAAAAGAGACACTAAGCAGCGATGTACAGACACCCGCATTCATCTCGATGTCGCAAGCAGCGCAGAGCCAGGAAAACACGTACGGCCGGACACTTTCGCTGGAATGATGTCGCCTCTCGTTTCTGAGAAGGAAGCTGAGACACGCAGCAGCAGTCGGTCGCGCAAAAAACAAACCAAACAAAACCCGCCGCTTGTCATGTGAGGCACGGACTCCCAACCCTTGTGAACACGTGGCGTTCAAGTGCTTTCATGCCGCCATACGACGACGACGACTTCAGAACATGTTGCGCAAACCTGCATTTTCCCCCTCCGTGTTGTCGTCACAGGCTTGTGAGGATCTGTATCGATGTTTTTTTTCTTTCTCTCTATGATAAACAAGAAGAAAAACAAAAAAAAAAGCTCTTTTCATTGAGACTGCAATGTATAGCATGATGGATGTTTCTATTTAGACCGAGGGAGGGAGAATGCAATGATTGTGTGTGCTGACGAAACCGAACGCAGCTCAGATTGACTGAGTATAGCTGATATAAATATATATATATATACAGTATATATATATACTGTATATATATGTATGTGTATATATATATATATATATATATATATATATATATAAATAAATAAATATAAATAAAAGGCACAATGAAGGAGAAAACCTCCCCCTTCTCTCCTCTGATAAGCTCTTCTGTTTGACCCCTGCTATCTTTTTCTTCTTCTTCTTTCAAAGACGCGCTCCGACACAGAACCGCTGAGTGTTTCCTCTTATGAAGGCTTTGGCAGTTTTGCTGTCACTCGTGAGCCCACGAGGTGTTGATGACCAACGCCAGCTGAGGTTGAGGAGGACTGAGGTGGTTTTTCTGTGCCTGGCGTTGGGGGGGGGTCGCCGAGCGCCGGTTTTAACTAACCCCCTTGTACGCGGTATTTGGACGCTGTCGCAATTCAGCTGTACACTTAATGCTGTAAGAGACCGGCTGTGCTTTCTGTTCTTCTGGTAAAAAAAAAAAAAAGAAAAAAAAAAGCCGCGGCTCGCTCACTGAGTCATAGCTGAACCCTTTGTAGAGCATGTCCACTCATAGTGATTCAGTTAAACTGGCATGAACTCTTCTCTGTGGTCGCAGGAAATCTTGTCACCTTAATCTAAAACTGAGAATGAATCAGTTTTCTTGTTAAAACTCGCTGCAATGTAGTCTTAATTTATATGACAACGATTTACTGTGTTATGTTAATATGTTTAATCCTATTTATTTACTTTTACTCTGCCTGCATTCTTATGTGAATGTATGTTTGTTTCCGGTTGTGTCATGCATGGCCAGGTGTTTTAATTTGATCTCAGTCAGGCTGCATTTTGCACAGTTCAGTCTTTTTCCCAGGAGGAGCTTGTTCTTTTTTTAAAAAGAGAGACAGAGGTGCACCTCTCCCGGGGTTTTTCAGGAAGAATAGCTCGGATTACCGGTGGTGGACGCAGTTTAGGCCACGGGGTCGAGAGGGAGTTGAAAGAAATATTCATTTTTACTTCTTATAAATTCTCTTTCAGCTCTGACCTGGGTCCAAACTTGTCTTAAATCACCCTGTTCCAACAAAACAAGAAGATATAGGAACCATAAAACTGATAAGAGCGATGCAGTTTGTGACCTAGTAACTGTCGGGGACGTCGCTGAGTAACCCTGACATGGTTAGGAATGTCTTCGCAGCTGTCCTCGGGGGGCAGCTGGGGGAACCGTCACATGTGCTAACTCGGCTCCTCGGGGGTCGATAACCAACGGTCTTTCTTCACCACCGCTAGAGTTGAATCCAGTAAGCTGTGCATCGGGGGGAAAAAAAAAGGGCAGACACCGCAGTGCTTTTTCACCATAGTGTCAACGATGAGCATTCAGATAAAAGAGAAAGAGAAAAACAAAAAAAAACAAGCAAGTTTCTAAAAGACCAAAAAGAGAGAATGTCTTAAAACACTTGCGTACTCTGTAACTCTGATAAGTGTTTTTTTTCTGTCCGTGCGTCCGTCTCGGTGACCTGAACATTGACGTTTTTGCAATTGAATATTAATGGGAATCATTGAACTTCAATGTAAGAGGTAATGTTTTGGTGTTACATGTGTATATATATATTTTTTTTTCCATCCACGTGGATTCATGAAAAAACAAAAAACAAAAGATCAAATCCGTGGGAGTAGAAATTGGTGAAACCGCTCTGTAAACTCCTGCTCGGCCTCTTGCAGCCACACACACACAGAGAGTCCATCTTTTTTATTGACAATTTCAAGACTTCAATGGAGACCCTTGTGGCTCCATAGTGTTGACCTCCTCCGACCACTGAGCGCAGAGCCCGTGGCCCCCCAACCAATCAGACAACAGCGTTTCTGTCCCATAGAAGCCAAGTCTCCCCGGCAACAGCGAGTGCTGAATGCCCCTTCAATTTGCACCTAATTGCTGAGTGGCATTTCCCATTTCTACTCCTGCCCTGTCCTCTTGTTTTATCTGGAAATCCAATCCCGTGTCCCGCTTCACGTAACGATGTAAATGAGACAGAATGAAAAAAAAAAAAAAGATCGCTGTCGGTGTGTGCGCATCAATTTCATCTTTTTCTTTTTTTTTTTTTTGTCATGTAAGAGTTTTAATTTCTATTTTTAATGGCATTATTTTGTACATGTGATTTTTTTCACAATGTGAAATTCATGGCTAATAAACATAAGAGTTTTTTCCTCTTGACTGTAAACGCCTCGTGTCTTCTGTGTTATAATGCGACGGAAGGGGAGAGAGGAGAGAGTGCTTTTACTTCTCATTACTGCATGTTTCGCATATTTAGGCAGCTTTGGAGTGAACACACAGCAGCAGCAGCAGCAGCAGCAGCAGCACACAAAGTGTCCTGAGGTATTTAAGGCAGTATATCATGCGTACGGCTTTTGTTCTGTGGAGGAGGGACTGAAATCATCTTATCTGTGCCTCTGGCTTCTAAGCTTGCTGCACAAGAACAGGCGAAACACAGCCAGATACTTTCCCTTTCTCTGTCAAGTCACCTTGGCAACGGCAACCTTTATCTGCAAACTGTGGGGGCTGGAGGAGAACATGAAATCTCAAAAAGGCACCTCTCTCTCTCTCTCTCTCTCTCTCTTTCTCTGCTCCCCCCTCCTCCCTCCCTGGCCTGCCTCCCCTCTCACTTCCTACGCCCCTTCTCGCACTTCTCATCAGCGAAATGCCTCGCAAAAGCGCCCCTCGCCAGTTGTGCGCTCCCTGGTTCGTAACTAGTCCCCATTAGCGAGCGGCTGCAGAGCCGCCACTGCAGCTCGCTGTTTACATTCCTCGCTCTGACACGACTCCTGACCGGTGACAGGAGGGTTGAGAAACACCAGTTTTTCTGGATCCTGACCCTCATGCAAACAAAAAAAAGTGTACCGAGGGGGGGGGAAGGGAGAAAGCTTGGGAAATAAACAAGCACCGCTTTGACTTTCACAATATGTGCTGACACGTTGCAGCGAGCTGTAAAAAAAAGAAAAATCTTATCTACGTTAAGATTCAAGATTGCTTCAAGATGGTTTTTCTCAAGCTCTCTCAGGCGGAAGGGGTCGACAGCCAAGGTGAAATGTGGGAGCTCTGTGTGTGGGAGGCCCCTCGGTGCCCCCTGTGTGATCCAACAGTCCCCCCATTAATCAAGGCAGGAAGTTGAATTTCCTGTCCGCCAGGAAGTGGGTCTTATCCCCCCCCCACCCCCTCCGACCACCATCCAGAACATACCGCTGATGGCTCAACCCTTCAGCACTGTGAATCCTTTGGGTGCCGTTAGCTTATGCGGAGCTTGGCGGAACAGACTAAAGTCTAGCATTTCTGTGTGGGCAGTCTGTATGTGTGGCCCAGTGTGATAAAAACAATGTACCTACATGCCACAGTCGCCTGGCAACGCAGGCATTAGCTGCAGCTCAAGCACACACACACACACACGAACACACATGAACACACATGAACACACAGTCAGTAAAGAAACGGTTTCCAGCAGATGTAAGACGGTAAACCAGTAGTGCATGTCGCTTACGCTGCACCGTGTAGGTGTCAGCAGATGTCTGGTCAAGGTTTGTACATTTATTATTCATGGATTCAAAAGGAATAATAAAAAAACAAAGCTACTCAAAAAGTCGTCCAAGCTTTAATTGCTGTGTATAATGAGATGACTCACAAAATATTACACTACTCATTTGAATGATCCTGATTATTTCAAAACCACGTAGATTGTTTTGGTGTGAGTTGCAGAGTTTTGTAGATTTGTTCTCCGTTCTCGAATATAAATGACAGTGAAAATAAAAGACACATGAAAAACTCGACAGCAACATGTCTTTTCTAGAAATCACGACCCAGTTTCTCAAGATAATCCACAGACCTTGTTGTGAAGGGGTTTCATGTCTTTCATGTCACTTCCTCTCTACACTCACCAACCAAACGAGAACACAGCGGGAGGCGTGCATCTACGCGACAGAGCGGGATGTAAACGTTAGTGACATCCTCCTCCACCGAGCTGTAACGTTAGCTAGCTTAACCAGCTCAGTTATCTGGGGGATATGGATACTGTTGTTTCACGCCCATGTTTGTTTGTGTGTTTGTTGGTTTGTCAGCAGGATTACACAAAAACTACTGCGCGTATCTCCACCACACTTGGACGGAGCACAAGTCTCGGCCCAGAATAGAGCCTGATAACTTTTTGTGTTGATCTTGATAAAGGGACGGATTTTATTTCTCAGTGAATTATTGCATGGATGAGTATGATGAAACACATTTCTGTAGCATCTATGAGGGTAAAAGAAAAATCAGTATATGTGCACAGTGGCCATAATACTACTTGCACGATTCAGACTATAAGAAAAATTTGTCGTTGGTTTTCGTCCTTCAAACAGAAGAAAATAAAAACAAATAGCTGAATCTATAGTTAGTTTCTTGGATATTTATTACATATTATTTGTTATGAGATTGTTGACACACAAAGCCAAATAGATCCAAATCTCTACCAGAGGATTTCATGAGGTGGGTGGAGGTGCAGGTGGGTTGAAGAAGCCCGCAGCGCTCCTGCGCCTTCGCCCACCCACAAAACGACATTCATACTATGCAGGGTGGAGCTGGTTAGAAGCGCTCCAGACGCAGCGATCATGTCGGGGATGTTTTCAAAATGAGAGAGCCGTCCACTGGGCTGTGCTCGCTCTGACCTCCCAGTTACATCAGCATTCAGGCAGGCAGCTGAGGACCGATCCGCCTCGGGCGAGGGGGGACCGTGTCGGGGGGCCAGTGTGTGTCTCTCTGTCAAATGTCCTGAAATGGAATTTAAAGTGAGGCTCTACACACGGCAAAGTTAACTTTCTTAACTAAATTTGCGTCAGTTTTTTGATGCTGCCTCACCAGACGTGTGACAAACCGGAGGTAATCTGAATATGTCGCCTGCTTTGAAAAACCTCCTTTAAAGAAAGTTCACTGTCCTTTTTCTGAAGCCCTGCAGCTGATCCCGCTTATCTCGACCAGGAGGAAGGAGATAACATACTGAGGGGGGGGAAATAGCGTCTGCCGGACTGCTAAAGAATCAGTTCTGAAGATCACACAAGATTTTCAAAAACCCTCCCTTATCAGACTCCGGACTGATGTCTGGCCGCAGAGGTGGAATTCTTACTGCTGTTTGTTTCCGTGAGCTCAGATGTCGTGAGAGTCGTATCTCTTAATGTTTTCAAATGTGTGTTTTTCATTTTTTGTTTCCATTTCATTTCGTGCATGACTTCATTAGTCCTCTGTTTATCCTCCGCAGCATGCGCCCTTCCCCCCTGTGTTATCGTGAGTAGGCCGAATGAAAATGGATGAGAGGTAATTAAGTCTAAGGAGGTTCTTCTCGGATGCACAATGGATCCTCTCTTCTTTCTGCTCTCAGTTTTGGCCCGTCCTTTGTCTCTCACTTGTGTCATTACTTCAGCCTCTCCCTGGGTAATCTGCCTGACCCCATCCTTAAAATGTGTTGCCATCCCAGGAAAGATAACCCCCCCCCTGCTGATTGGGTTTGTCTGATGCCACGAGCTAATTTACGGCTCGAACATCACCTGAAGTGATTTCCCATCAGACGCGGACATTTATAAACGGGCTGTAATTAATGGAGCACCGGGGAGCAACAAATACGTGACTGACCTTGACTACTTTCCTCTCTGATTTGGTAAGAAACTCCACAGGCAACAGGCTCACACTTGTAAAGGAGTAATTCACCATTTCTTTGGTGTTAGATGAGAGGATTGATGCGACTCTGCACCAGGATATGATGATGCAACTTGTCATGCTGTTCAGAGAGGTGCTAGCATGTTTCCCTTGTTTTCGGCCTTTGTGTGCTAAGCTAACTTTGCTTCTTATTAACAAATATGAGAGTGGTTTCGGTCTTTGTAACTAACTTTAGTCAAAAAGTTTCAACTTTCGCGAGGAATAACTACTGCGGCTCTGGCTCAGAGGCAAAGCCAGCGTGTTGTTATTGGAAGATCGCTGGTTCAACTCCCCTGGTCTGCATGTCCAAGTGTCCTTGGGCAAGATACTGAACCCCAAACTGCTCCTGATGTGCTGGTCGACACGTTGAATGGCAGCCACTGCCATTAGTTTATGGATGTATGAAATACTGTCGCTTTGGACAAAAGCATCTGTTAAATGCCCTAAATGCAAATGCAACTATGGCAACTCTTGGCTTTGCGTGCCTACATCGAAACAGGACTGGTCCTTGAACCGCTGTCGCTTCAATTAGTGAAAATATTTTCTTTATTCCCCACGGATAAATCCGAACATACACTAGCTTTTATTTTGAAAGATGGCGGTCGTAAGCAGTCATAGTTAGTCCTCGCTCACAGTAACTCCGCCCCCGGCCCCTGACGAAAACAAAATCTAACACTAGCAAAGTGCTGGTGCCACCCTGAACCAGTTTTCCTGGCCGGGATCCAGTTTTTTGGCTGTCGAATCCCAAAGAACCGGCAGAACAGCACCTGAACCGCTTTGGTTGAGATGGGATACTTGAGGCTTACTTGCTAGCACGCTAGCATTTTCTAATTGATGTGTTTCTCTGAAGGCTCAGTACCTGCATGTTGCAATTTCTTCTGACAGCTGCAGATTTATGGGCCTGTAAATGAAAACACCATCTCAGCCTTTGGATATCACTGAGCTTTATCAGGCTTTTTCATGTTGATAAGGCGTGTTTGGGGGTCATTAGCACATACTTATTAACCGCTTAGGGATGCTTTTAAGGCCACTTAGCTTACCGCAGCAATCCCAGGCTTATCTCATCGCTGAAAACCGCACGGAGATGAAACGCTGCTCGGCTTCATAAAGGTAGGTGTAATAACAGTTTGGGGTGAGTCACTGCAGGCAGCGTGCTCATAACATTGTTGACATTCCCTTTGAAATCGAGTTGTTGGGTCTTTTAATCAGTGTGGCTCAAAGGCATATTTTGCCCTGCAATTTCTGCTGTTCTAAGGATTTTCACCCGGGTGTGGTTTGAGGTTGGGTAAGGAACGAGGGAGGCGGAGGAGGGCCCGGCGGTTTAGGTGGGATGGCGGCGTACACTCACTGCACTTTAAAGCAGCGCAGCTCGGGAGAGGCCTGTTGAACAGTCGAACATTATTCTCTCTCGACGTGAACGGGAAGCCAAAACAATCAATTAACTCCAGCCTTCTAATTAAGGAAGGGAATTCACAGGAGAGGTGGCGGCTGTAATGTGCACTCTTATCTTCTTTCATTCCCCGCCAGCTGCCCTTTTCAAACAGACAACAGACGCAACTCGTACGGTAGTTTGTCGGGAATTGACCTATATCATTTTGACAACATGTACGCTCTTAGAGATCCTTCAGAATAATCAGAGGTTGGAAGGGATATTTTGAGCATTTGTTAGAGTAAAAGTGAACATACGGGAATGTAAAAAAGTTCTGTGTTCGAAATCTGACTTCAATGAACTCTCAGCTGGCTATGAAACAGTCTCAATTAATTACTGATGTCTTTAATTACCCAGCATAAGCAAGAAGCAAGAAGACTGGCCATATCTATGTAGTTATTATAACAACCCCAGTCGCCGGGTCGGATTCTGACTAATTCTGGTTGGATGAGTCTACAGAGACAGTGTTTTATGGCAGAGGCCTGAGGATGAATCGAGGAGTCTCACAGTCTGAGAGGAGAAGCTGCTCGGTAGTCTGGTGGTACGCCAGCAAAACTATGTTCTCTTTGTCTGCTCTGACCACGAGGCCGCCAGAACCACCACAAAATGAAAACTCCTGTCAAGTAATATCACCAAAAATGTAAGTGTCAACAGTACTTAGGTTATAATAAAGCCTTTCTCTCTGTTTTATTCTGTGTAGGGTCGTTGGAACTGATTATAAAAATGATAGTAATTGTGTAATATGAGGCTTATTGTGGTGTGAAAATCTCATGCGGTTGTAACCCCGCTTTATATTCAGTTTGGTTCAGTCCGGTGGTTTTCGACCCCGGGGTCGGCCCCCTCCTAAGGGTCACAAGATAAACCCGAGGGGTCGTGGGATGATTAATGGGAGAAGAAAGAAGGAAAAAAACAACATTTGCATAAAGTCCTTTCTATATTTTTTAAACTTTTTGGATTGTTTTTGCCTCCAACAGTTTTTCCACTATAAGACAAGTGTTTCATCGGAGCGACCATTATTTTTATGGGCTATTTTAGCCGTTATTCAATAGAACAGATTAGAGAGTGACTGGAAAGGGCTGCTGGCCGGACTCCAATATGGGGACACTGTGAAGGACCCGACCTCCAACTGGAGAGAGGCCGTCATTCTCTCCGTGACTCTTAAGTCACTGACATGTAAAAAATTAAAAAAGGGTTGATAGAGGGGTCTTGAGCCAAAAAGGTTGAGAAACAATGTGTTTTATCTTTGTTTTTCAGTACAGGAGAGAAAATATAAGCTGTACAAAAAGCTATGAAAGGGATTAAAAGCTGAAGTATTTCTATTGTTGAGGTTAAATTATGGACCGACAGCAATATAAATGTCAAAACACTTTGGGATTTCAAAATAATGCTTTACGAGGCGTTTTCTTTTATTTTGGAGAGTTTTAATGTAAGTCAGGTATTTTTATAGGCGTACACACAGGTTTTAGGGTTTCTCTTCTATATTTTATTTGATCTCTCTGCGATTCATGTTTCCCCTGATTTTATTGCATTTCATTGTGTTTAATTTCATACATATATTGTTTGGTATTGTATTTTCTGAAGCACCTTGTAACTGATGAGAAGAAATTTTCTTTCTATAGCGACTTAAAGACTTTTGACTTTGTTTATAGCTCTACAATCTATACTGTTTACTTTTTATTATGAGTGATGACACAATAAAATACTACTGTTATTCATACAAAAAGACTCTTTATCTAATAATGTAACCATTTTTCTGAAAGCTAGTGTAATAAAAGTCAAAAGACACATAAAATGTAAGTAAATAAAGTACAAAAACCTGAAAACTACACTTAAATGCAGCACTTTAGCTTCCACTACTGAAGAAAATATATTTATTGACCTCTTAATTTCTTAAGTTACCTCAAGGTTGGATTGCTTTACGCTCTGAGAGACTCGGCAATCTAATGTGAATCCTTTAGGAGAGAGATGATCCAAACTCTTCATTACCCATCATGCTCAGCAGAGTGACCCTCCCTGATCCCCCTGAAACTAACTGTCAGATAAAGGTCAGCCCGCTCTCATTCTGACAGACATGTCTACACAAACAACTCCAGGCTAAGACCTTAATCTGCAAACCAAAACAACCTCACCGAGGGGGAAAGAAAGAAAGAAAGAAAAAAATCAAGAAAACAATGAAAAGTAGCTGAAGGAATGGAAAGCCTGTGTTTACTGAGGCATGCTCACAAGGAGGCTGATAAATGAGTGTGTGCTGATGTAAGGTAGCCTCGCCGCAGCTAATGAACGAGCGCGGGGTCGTGTGCACAACTCCAATTTTCTCAGGCATTTTTATAAGCACTTGAAGTCAGACTGCGGGTTTGAAGTCCTCGTTCTTTCATCAATTAGGAGAGCCTCTTTAACTAAACGCCGGGACAGAGGTGAGACTGGGACAGCAGTATGTGGAGAGGGAGGGGGAGCGGGAGGCCCGCTGAGTTTGTAATTAGCAGAGCAATGCAGGATTTTGACTGTTTTATCCTTTGCCTGCCTTTCCCTCCCCCGTGGCAGGTTGTTATCTGTGCCTTTGAGAGAATTCACTGGCTTCTCCTGACCCCCTGTTGGGGACCCTGACAGCGGGGGACCCCTAAACTTTTAGTATTAATCACACAAAAGGATTCCTCGGCCGACTCGGGCATGTGGTCCCCACTGGGTTTCTCGGCGAGCTTGAGCAAAGATGAAAGCCTGCCTCGCTTTTCCTGCTCCCAATGTGTTGTGCACACGCCAACTCTTCTGATGAGTGTCCGCTTTTGTTCTGCGCCGGACCACACACACACAAACACGGCGAACCACACATGCACTCGAACACACTTCCAAACACCCACAGACTCACTCTGTGCAGCCGCAGTCACTCAGACACCCGGTCCCCAATGTGCTGCGATAACTTTTTGAAAACACCCAAAGCTCCGCGTCAGAAACGATGAAAGTGGCTGACATTTCAGAGGAGCTTTATCACGCGGATTTGCTGATGGCTTAAGTGACCACATCAAAACTTGGGTTCTCCTTGCAGATGTTTTTCCCCCTTCTATTCCGCCTCGTGTGGGCCGAGTAAAGGAGACAGAGCCGGGGCTTACATATTTGTGCTGTCATCACGGGTGAAAAAAGGGATTTACTTGAAAAAAAAAGTCGTCTTTTCAGAGAAGAGCCGCGGCGTCACGAAGCCGCAGAGTCGCTCCCAGATGCACACGACACATTGAAGAAATTTAAACCATTCAAGTGATCCTGAGAAGGCTGAATTCCGCATTTTCATTAGATTCCCTAATCTCACTTTTCAGCACGAATACAGGGGAAAAACCGAACATGCATTCATGAATTATTTTCATGAATCTGGCACAGCAGATGTGTTTTCCAACAAAGCAGAGCCACATATGGAAAATGTTAAGCTTTGTAGGCAACCTGCGAACAGTCTGAAAATAATTCTACAACAATGCATGTGGGGAGCAAACAGAACCAAAACAAGGAATACAAAGTGATGAGAGGAACTTAGTCAGTTAGAGGCGTACTTTGTAGAATCGGGCCAGAATTCAAAGGTAGTGCAAAAAACAACATATTACCAGAGCTGTGATAATTTTGGCTGCTGCTGTTCTTTGTTAGCTATCCTTCACTGCGAGTAGCTCCTGTTAGCTAATTAGCTCGTGGCTCAGTTAGCCAGAGACGTGAGAGTTAACGCAGCAGGACACCAAACATGGACTGAACACAGCCACCAACACCAACCGAGGTCAGTTTGCAAACAGGGGATACAGTATGGAGGCGATTTACAGCAACCCTGACCTCCAGGGATGAGGAGACATCGAGGAGTTCAACATCAGCAGCGGGTGGAAAATGTGCCCTGGTGAAAACTGTTGGGAGCTTTGACCAGAACAAACTGCAGTGTACAGTATCATGTGCAGGCATGGACTGGCCATCTGGCGTACCGGGCAATGCCCGGTGGGCCGACGCACATTTTTGGGCCGAGCTGTCATAATTTAATCAAAAAGGTATGTTATAAATCATTTTTATCGAACGCGACGACCCATTGGTTGATTTTCTAGAAGGACATTGAGCTAATCCAATGAAATCTCTCAGCTCTTTTTTTTTTTTTTTTTTTTTTAAATCTTTTCTAAGAGCACAATTTAGAGGGGACGGCCCATTGGTCCATCTTCAATATAGACAGTGGACTGAACCAATCAGGATATATCGTACGAAAGCGGCCCCACCCCTCCCTGGCTGTCAGCTGTAACTTCTGCTAGTTTCACTGTGTTGAGCGTGAGGAGTGGCAACATGGAGCAACCAAAGAGTTGCGTGCTAAGAGAGTGAAGAATCTCACTGTGCTGCAAAATGTGCTAAAATCACAGACATGTTCGCTGGAGGGGCTTCTGTAGCCTCCACGTCCTCTGTGACAGCAGTGCTCCAGCAAGGACAGGTGGAAGGTGAAGACAGCAGCAGCGGGCAGGGAGAGGAGCAGCCAGAGATGCTGCTGACTGACAGGGACAGTGTAGTACAGCCGGTAAGCAGGTAGTAAGGTTAGGATAATACAGGGACTGTGAGGTGATGGAGGTAACGTTAGCTCTATTACATGTAGAGTTCTCAACGGGTCGGTCCGGCCCGACAACCCGACCGGACCCGCGGGTTCAGGCCGGCTTCGCGTGTGGTGAAGAGACAGTTGATGCTGGTATGTCGGGCTGCGTCGGGTTCGGGCTTAAAAACCCGCGGGCCGGGTCGGGTCGTAATTTTCAGGCCCCTTGAAAACTCTACTTACATGAGAATGATGAGCAATGACGATTGATTAGTATCAATATTAATTGGTATTGCATACTTCACAAAATCTGGCAGCCAGGGCACCTTATTCTGATGAAATAGCAAACGGTGAAGGCTGAGAAGTGTTGGATGAGCAGCAAGTGTCCATTTTAGGCTCCATCATGGCATTTTAGATATTTAGGTTAAAGGTGTGTTGACAGGCTGCATAGTAGTTTGAATTTGTTGCAACCCTCTATGCTGTGGTTAAACATGTTTTTAAAAAAAAAACAGATTTTAAAACTGCTAAATGATAAATAAAAGCTTTGCAATTTAAGCATTACTAAAGTAAGTGTAAAAAAAAGTATAAAAGTATTATTAGCAAAAGGTATGCCCACATTCAATATGAGTAACATAGTGTTAAATGCTTTTAAGACAAGTTGCTTTGCATGAGTTCATAAAGTCGCCCTGTTTGTAGCCTGATACAAATGCATGTTATAGCTTTTTAAAGGAGGGAGCACCTTTTAACCTGGAGAATTAGTATTGAGCTGCTATATCAGGGAAATTCAAAAATTACTTATTCGAGATGACTTCAATAAAAAGGATTAAATAATCAATTGAACTACACAGAGCAGGCAAAAGTGGTGGAGTTAACAATAGACGCTGAACGTCTGAGATTTAGGATGCTGATGATACATTATGCTTGCAGTATATACCTAAGGAGGTAGAACTATGTGTTGAGTAAATGTACTTATTTGCTTTCCACAATGGTTATTTGACAGACTTCTAAAGACATAGTTATAGGATTGAAAGGGTTTGTGAGCGTTTTTCCAGTCAAGTCAGTAAACATATGCACACCTCACAATAATTAGAGTTGGGTTTGGGATAATAGTAAAATACATTCCTTCGGGGAACACATACATAAATTACTAGTCGGATGTGCTCCGCTAATTATGAGGGGCCGGTCTGAGCCAAAAATGCCAGGGCCGATTTTTTGTCCCAGTCCAGCCCTGATCATGTGTACCCTTCAAGGTAAAGTCGGTGGCAACAGCTATTTAATGGTCTGACAGCAGAGCAGATCCAAACACGAGCCCTCCAGTGACTGCTTTAGCCACAGTCCACTTTTTATTAGGGCAGTAATTATAATTGGCCTATGCCAGCTACTTCTCAATCCTCAGACCTTGTCATCTTAATCTCTGCTAATCCTCCTTTGTGTTTGCAGAAATTAGTTTGTGAAGTGGGCTCAATCTAGGTCAATCCTTCGGGCACTTTGGAAAGAGTCTGCCGGGGGTTTGTGTATGTGAGTGTGTATGTGAGTGTGTGTGTGTGTTGGAGTCCCCCCGTGACAGATTTGACGGGAGGTTGCAGGGAGGGAGGACGTAGCAGGGGTGCAGTGGTGGGCACTGAGTTGGGCAAACACCTATTATCACCATTTTAATTGGAGATTAGCGGGAGGATTTAGCCGCAGAGTCTGCAGGGAGGCAGACGGCAGTGGGTGCTGGCACCACTCTCTGTGGGCTCGACTGTGTGTACCCTATATAAGCCTGCAAATCTTTTTATTCCCAGTGTAGAGAAAAAAACAAACATATTTAGAGAGAATGCTGAGGAGACTCTTCTTCTTTTACCATCTGAAAACCTAGACGAGATAGGATGAAATGAAATTTCAATTATGCTGTAAAATGAGTTTTCTCTTTGGCAAAGTCGCGGGCAATATTCTTTCATTGGATTGCCCGCAGCGGTGACGACTCCGGGTCAGATCACAAGCAGGAAAAATGATTGAAAAATTGCCAGCAGAGAGAGGTGAGAAGAATCTGTGACAATATTGGGAATTGGGAGCGCAATTTACATGATATTCATGCTGTTCGCAGACCTGTCCACCTGCCCAGCGACAGAGGTTAGGGAAATAGTTGTGGTTTACTCGTAAAATGGTTCCAAGAAATAGTCTGGCACACAAGCCCCTGTAAAAACCACAACCCTCTTGCTTTTACACTTTAGCTAACGTGTTAATTGTGTAGGTGTTTTGTTGCCTTTGGATGGAGCCAGGCAAACTTTTTCTCCCTGTCTCTAAGCTCACATGGCGCAGGCACTGTGTTCATATTTGCTGTACAGACTGTGGACATATATGTACAGCAGAGGCCTCGTTTCCACACATTTAATGTATCAAATGGAAGGTCTTAGTTATTGGGAAGTCTCTACAAGTACTCTCCCAGAAAAACAAGTCTTGAATAACATTGGCTCCTTATGACATTGAGCTATTGAGTTATTTTCCACCATGTTGGTAATTCAGTCAGCCAGTAAGGTTGATACACACTCGTCTCTTGAGGGATTGTACAAGCAAACAAAAAACATTTGCCAAGTGTTGCATGGAAGCACAATCACAAAATATATAGCAAAGGTGTAGTCGTATTAAGTCACTTATATCTGAAGTCACTGGAGAGAAAACTTGTATTTAACCTATTTGTTTGCAGGCCAGTCTTGCCTGGTTCAATATGGCGCCAATGTTGACGATGCATCTACATTTCTATATCTCCAGACACGAGAGTGGTTTTGTTCAACTCATCTTGGATATAAACATTCTTCTATAAAAGAAGTTACCTCATGAATTCTACATGGAAAGACAAACACTTAAATTTACAAAACTCTACTTGCAATAAATTTCCCTAGCTCATATCCCAACGAACAAACCAAAGATTAAGATTAAAGCGACACTGAACCGTCGACAGGACTGACTATCTGAGACCGAGCACACACAGGCTGAATCAGCTGCCACAGTGCAGGTGCAAATTGATAAGACCTTTTTATTTCTCTTATCTCATAAGCACAGCACCTTCGGGTGTTACCTTGTGACTACTGTCATATGCTTCCAAGGTGAAAAAGTGGACTCGCTGCTTAATCTCGCGTGTTTAAGTCGCTGGAAAGTGCAGTGCCATAAACATGAGGGGATATAACCTTGGCTGGAGTGTGTTGGAGTGTGATAACACACATGGTCCTCAGTGCTAATGGCTAATAGGCCGGGGCGAGCTGAGGGGGATTTAGAATGATATACTGTAGCTTAACAGAGTTAATGTACTTGAAAGAATGTCTTTTTTATCTCGCTTATTTTGCTCTTTTCCCACAACTGTCTTCTCTCCAGCTCCCCGCGCCTCATTTCTCACCGTCCTCCCAAACGTTGCTCAACTCCTGGTGTTTGATATCTTTGAGTCTGCTGAAGAAACTGTGGGTAGAGTTCAACAGCTACTCTTTATTTGTATAATTTAAAGGCTTAAATCTGTGTGCTACGTACGAAGCTACAGCCAGTGAATGATCAGCTTAGCTTAGCGTAAACACTGGATATGGGGAGACGGCGAGCTTGGGTCTGTCCAAAGGTCGCAAAGTCCTCGTACCAGCTACTTTAAACTCGCTTAATGACGTGCATACCTCGCTTGTTTACTCCACCACAAAAACAGGAGTAAAAAAAATGACAAATAACTGCTTTAAATATTCCATTTTACCTATGATGTTATTTGTGCGAGAGACAATTCCCTCTTGTCATCACAGCCTCATGTGTGAGTTGCAGTGGGAGTCGCAATAAATCCCCCCCCAAAAAAAGTAGCTGCCGTATGAGGAAATCCCTGTATAACACCTTACCCTGCAGTTCTCCTCCCACACAAAAATCTTCACACCCATTAATCCTCAGCAGTAAAAACCTAGAGCATCTTATATCAAAATGGAGCCAGCAGGATTTTCAAAGCACGTGAAAATCTCCTTTGCAAATACGTAAAAGGCCATTTGCAAATCAGCTCACTGAGAGTTTGTGGCTTGTTTTGCACCTCAGTCGTGCTTTTTCAGCATCACAGAAACAAAATGTGGATTTAACATAACGAGCAATCATCTTTTCTTTCACCGACAATCTCTAGTCCATCCATCTCGAACCCTGACGTCGTCTCTCTCTCTCGTGCGTCTGTCTCTTTTCATTTACATCCCAAGAGACACTGGCCCACTTTTCAACTTTCAACTCTTCCTGACTTTTGTGTGAGAGCAGCAGCAGCAGATTCCCTCTTCATCAGATCACATGCAGGAGAGGAGGGGGACGTACAACCCCACTCCTCTGTCATGACTAATCAGCTGGAACAGTTCTTCCTCCCTAGAAACACAGCACTCCATCCTCTCCCACTGCCTGCGAACTCTTGACTTTACCTCACCATCTGGAACTGACCGTCTTACGTTGTACTCCTAAAACATTGTCGAACTCAAGATTGACAGGTTTTTCCTTTCTTTTCAAATTTATTTTTGAAAGAATCCAAATGAATCCAGCAGAACCGGAGATGTATTTCTTTAAAATGTCATGCATTTCCTTTTCCCTGTTAAAAGCGGGGCCCCTGAAGTACCCACAACTCAACTGCAAACAGCTACATCTGAGATTTTGGGTGTGTTTTGCTAGTAGCAGCTAATGTAGCCTTGAGCAGATAGCCTCAAGCAGAAGTAAGGCAAGGCAAGTTTATTTGTATCGCACAATTCAGACACAAGGCAACTCAAAGTGCTTTACAGGGGAATACAATCACCACAAAAGACATTAAAAACTGCATTTAAAATACATTAAAACAAGTAGAAAGACATCAAGAAACAAAGCATTAAAACACGTGAAGAAATAGGAGAGTAGACCTGCAGTTTTCGGGGACTTTGCTGGCAGATCTGTGATGCATAATAAGCGAATGCTGCTTCTCCACGTTTAGTTTCGACTATGGACTCTAAGGATCCAGCTTCAGAGCTCTGATCAGCTCCACACCCTCAGATTTTCTTGATTGTCACTGTTTTATACCCCGTTGACACTGGACAAAAAAAATAATACACTTTCGCCCACTAACATCTGGCTTTCATTGGTGTGACAAACTCAGAACACATTTTAATCATTTCATTGTGCAGACTTTTAATGGGATTGGGTGCTTTCTGCTATTCAGTCGCTGGGTCGAATGACTCAGCAGTAGACACAGAAGTTTATCAGCTCCAGCTCCGTCTGGCTGTGGTGAAAACACACCCGCCTTGTCGACACACTCATTTTCTACCCCATTCTATCCATCTCTGTTCAAGCAACGTGTTGAAAAGTAACATTGTTAGTGGCCTACCTGTCAGTAACCACATCGGTACTGAGCATGTGCAGCTCTCAACAGAGATGGGAAAGGATCAAGATGTGTCGCCCTTTAGCCATTTCCATCATCGGCCGATTAAGACTCCTTTTAAAACAAACAAACAAAGAGAAAGGCACCCTTTGTTTCCCGGCAATGGGAAACTACTTTGAGCGCGTCTAAATGTTTGAAAAAAATCCGACATGTAAACACTAATTATGGTTTTAAAAATAGTTCAGTCCCATCCGGTGCTGACACACAGTGACATCATTTGAGGTGACAAGATTTCTCACTGTTAAATGATCGGCGTTGTTTTGTTTTTCCAACACTTGAGATAGATACTGCGGTTGCGGGACTGTTAGTCAGACAACACAAGCGATTTTAAGACATCAACTTTGAAAGTGCGACGGGTGTGATATTTCTCCAAACAATCAGTTAGAAATTAAAAGAAAAATTATGATGAGATGCCACTGAAAAGCCCTCGTTGCTACGGTAAGCGGTCAAAGATTTCTCCCATGTTTCTATTATGTTTCCTTCCCTTGCGTGTATAAATATACAAATATAAATATACATCATATTTTTCCACAGTACTTAAAGAATCTTTCCTAACATTAGATTTCCCCTCCCTTCTCCTCTCCTTGTCCTCTCATGTCCATTAGCCAGCTCTAAGTAATGCTGACCTGCTGACAGAGTCACCACTCTGGCTCCGGTCCAGTCCAAATGAGCCCACTTTGGCCCTCGTTCCAGCACGGATGGCTCTGCGCTGGCGTTGGTCCATTTGTGATGGAACAGGTTCACTAACTCGCGGATCACTCAAGGTCACCGCTCAATACTCACATTTCTGTCCCCCGAGGCAGGTCATGTACTGCGGTTCTTTCCCCCGCCACCCCCCTCTGCATCAGACCGGGAGAGAGAATTGGACCTTTTCTCAGTGTCATTAAACGTCCCCGAGCCAAAGAAGGCTGACATTCTTGTGGGTTTTATCTTCAGGTTGTGACGCCAGTTTGATACGGTGGTGGTGTGTGTTGTGAGCATCTGTTATCCCACAATGCCCCTGGGGCGCTCGGTCACTCTCAGTGAAATGACACTGGAATGTTAATTAACCCAGAAATCACTAGGTGTTTTTTGTCTTCGGCTCCAGAGAGAGACATACACATGCACATGCAGAATTTACAGTACTTATACGTTTGACTACTTTGAAGCTTCATCCGCTAAAACATGGCTCCAATTAATTAATTTTACAAACAACTGCACCTCCTCTTAATGTGTCCAATTACATTTAGACATTTAATACAACAACACATAATAGAAATATACTTTACTTAAATTAAATGTAGTGACATGTTAAGAATATATGCTACAAAGGTGGCTCAAATTAATTCAAAGATAAGTCTAGAGATATTCTGTACTTTTGTTTGGGCAACAAATGCCATTAAAAGGTCCAAAACCAACAGTGAGTCAGTCTATCTCTCAATGATTTCCTGTTTTTGTGGCCCATTCATTCCTACCAAGGACAGAAAAGCTTTAAAAATAAATCCCACATATATGAGTTTGTTTTTTTCTTTTCTTTTGAAGGCTGAGTTCTTCCCTTAAACAGCTGGGCACTGTCATTTTTAGCAAATGTTAGTCCAACAGGAGTAAACAGTGTATTTGTTGGGAACTATTGTCAAGAAGATTAACACACATTTGTTGCTGTTGTGTGTATTTACAACCAGCCATATCATATCACATATCAACAAAAACGAGTATTTTGAGCCAAAACATGATCTTTTCCCGCAACAATATGATGTTTTGGGGGTTTGAAGTCTTTATTATAACATTTTCAAAATATTACATTAATATTACACTAATACGGCAGAATTTAGTACTGTAAGTGATAACTGATAGCTATACCACTGTAACTCTAAGAGTATGCCAGCAGAGATTGTTCTGAAAACCACGATAATTAGTCATTTCTCAAAAGCATCTGATTTTGTTCTAATGGTTTTCCTGCCACCTTAAGATTTCTCACCACCCGTATTGTTTCTTATTTTTCTTGTGAATCTATCGTTCAGAGTGTGCAAAGGAGGTGTGAATCCAATTCTATGGTGGTGCTGTTTGTTCAAGTATTCAATTATTGTAGTATCAGACGTCCCTGTTGTTGTTCTAGTTCTCAGACTGTGTTTAGAGGCGTCCAGGCTACTAACCACAACAAAATGTTGGCAGTGAACGTTTCAGCAAACATACATATGTTTACGTTTGTATGTGTCATTAGCACTATAGTGACATTTTTACAGTACGTGCCATATCAGTCACATTTCATGTACATAAACTGAAAAGGCAAGAAGGCTGCCATGCCAGCGACCGCACTTCCAGACTGCGTTTCAAAATTTGTAAGGGTGACACTACTGGCTGTTTCTGAGACCTTTGAACAATTTCCAGCCATATTTTTAGTGACAAAAACTGCATTTTTGTGACTAGAGGTTGGGGAAATTTCCATTCATGTTTTTGGCGACAAAATGTCAGGACAATTCCACCCATGTTTGCGACAACAAACGAGGACATTGGATGTCACCAGCAATGTTTGTAGTGACGTAGCTGCATGTTTTCAATGAGACATTAGGTAATCTCTGGCTTTGTTTGTAGTGACAATACCAGTATTTCTAATTAGTTGCAGGGACCTCTAAAGACGTGTTTGAAGCAACACAAAAAAAACATTTTTTGACGCGACATTAAGATGTCTCTCGCTGTGTCTGGGCTAATAAAACCAGATATTTTAATCCAAGACATGATCTTTTCCTACCATTAACCAAATGTATTTTGGGCCTAAACCTAACCAAACAAACACAGCAATATCACAAGATAAAATAGAAAATTGACACTAAAGAAATATAAGAAATAAAGAGGGTAAAGTTCCAACATCTTAACAACACCACACTTCTACTACAGTCACCTTCGTATTCTCGTTAGCTCTCAGCAACAAATGCTTCATTGGGTGAATCACTGAAAAATGCATCACATTCGTTTTGCCTGAACATAGTGGGCGTATCACAGGAATGTTGGTACATGACACCAGAATGTGAATTGACCCAAATATCAAGGGGTGCTTATCCGTTAAGCACTACTTACACATACTGCACACACCTGCCAGTTTGCTTCAGGGGACTGATGGAAATTCCAGCAGTCACATCTCATGCAAATCAGCCCCGTGTCGCTGCTGCTGAGAGGGTCACAGCAGACCACAGGTTACAGTTTAACCCCGTTTGTTACAGCAGTCAGGTAGTGGCAGAACTGTTAGCCTGCCTATTCCTCTCCCCCACCTCCTCCTGTGCTACATTTCCACACTAAAATCCTAACAAGCCTATTGCAATTCAGGAGAAGGCGTTTAATTTGCCCCGGAGCCAACATTTTTTCCAGCATGTGTACACTGTAATGAGATTTCCACTGCATTTCCCCGAGCTGTGAAACCATTCGCACCGCATTTGAATAGAGAAGAAACTGCTGCAATTCCCCAGAAATAAAACTTTATGGTGAATAACAATAAGTACTGTTGGTTGTCGGTTGGTTTTTGCATCATTCTGGGTCTCAAGCCTTTGAGAAAGAAAGACTCAGTAACATAATGCCTTGTTTACTGATTACTGGTAGTCCTCTGCTGAGGGGAAATAATGGGATAAAATGACTCACTGCGGCATTGTGGGCTGGGCGGCGTATTGTCATTTGTTGTTCACTGGCCGGGTTTGGACGAGAAAACTATTTCTAATTCCTGCTCACAGTTAAAAGCGGATGTAAAATAAATGGAACAAATCAATCATCGGACATGAAAGACACACTGGATGGACTGCAGTGCCTCAGTAGCGCGGGGGCAGTAATAGCAAAAACTACAAAAATGCATTATTATGAGAAGTTTGCAGATATACCTCCAGATAAGACTGTGGTGCAGCATCCAGTCATTCATCATACTGACGGCAAAAGGGAAGATGCCGCTGGTGGGTGAAAGCTCAGTATGATAAGAGAAACAGATAATCAATACTGCAGCAGAAAAAGACCCATGAGTTCATAAACATTAACAGCTATAGGGTGGGTGTAGCACGTATAAGATTAAGGCATATTTTTCTGGACAAAAATGTCATGTCATGACACCATACTCTGAACAGAAACTTGTTACTGTCTGTGGGAAATGTAATTCCCACTGTTTTATTGCCTGCTGAGAAGAGTTTATGATGTTATCATCACAGCAACTAAAGCAAATGTGTCTAAATCAGTAGCAAATACAGGGACATTCAAGAAATGATCCTTCGACAAAGCTCAAGGTCAACTTACATGATTTTTTAAAAGCTACTAAGAGGATCTTTTCAGGAGAAAAGTCATAAATGTGTCATTGATGGAATTATAATAACTACGGAGCTTGCATGTCACCAGATCAATGTCTAGCATGAACTGTCTGCCGAGGAAGACAAGTGAAAACGTTGGACAAAGCTAGGTGGTCAGTGAGTTTGGATTGTTTTGTTTAATCACCAGAGAATAACTTCAGTGTTCAAATACCCACACAACTCGGGGCGACCGTGGCTCAGGAGGTAGAGCAGGTTGGCCAATGTTCGGAGGGTTGGCAGTTCGATCCCTGCCACTTGTGTCATGGTCATTGTGTCCTTGGACAAGACACTTGACCCACCTTGCCTCGTGTGAATGTGTCTGACTGCTGTATGTTTGAGGTGTTGAGGGGCCGTAGGTGGTGAATGGCAGCCACGCTTCCGTCAGTCTGCCCAAGGGCAGCTGTGGCTACTATAGTAGTTATGACTGTGTGCGAATGAATAGAACCTGTCAGAGCGCTTTGAGTGTCTTGAAAAGTGCCATACAAATCCAATCCATTACAACTCAAAAATAAATATTGGGATTTCAGATTTTGAGTTGACACTTGGAGGAAACGTACAGTGAAATGCCTCATCTGAATTTGGCTGAGTAGTGATAAACAGCTTCAAAATGTTGATTTTAAGCTAATTTCTTTTTAAAAAAAGTAATAATTGCAAAAACCAACCAAGATAACACTGACTGTCAAAGGTGTAACGTGTAAGATACAGCTCTGTCCAAGTTAGATCCAAAAAATATTGGGTGCAAGATAACCACAAACTCCCGGTTGCCTGTAGCATCCAGCCGTTAAGTGACTGTATTAGCTAACAACACTCCATCTGGGCTGTAACGTTGGATCATGGGGGGAATCATCAGGACTCAGCTCAACAGGACTCATCTGCCTCTGGACACTAAACGGGGTCTGAACGCAGACCGATGGATGCCAGCTAGAAGACAAAGGATACAGTACAGAGGCGATTTACAGCAATCCACAAAACTGGTGTGTAGAGCCGGATTATTTTAACATCCTACTTGTGAATTGAGGATTTCTATTATATTATGTATTATAATTTTCTTTTCTTTTAAATTTTCTTTTCTTTTAATGTAAAGCACTTTGGGTTGCTTTTTTTATGCATGAAAGGTGCTATATAAATAAAGTTGATTTGATTTGATTTGATATTACAAACTGGAGCTGATTATGGAAAGCAATCTAAGATGGTTTTGGTGAGTTTCATTTATTTTGCGTTGAGGTTGAATAACATGTCTTTTTTCAGATGAGTTAACGATGCAAATAAGCTTGCATAAGTTTGCGCAAATGGTAACTACAGAAGACATCTCTGCAACACAATACATCGTCTTTCTAAACGTCAAACATGTTATTATGTTACAATCTCGTCATGATGTTCGTTCATTCTTTCACTATTCTGGACTTATGGTACACTTGTCGCCTTTAACACTAGATAAGGAAATTAGGGAATATAACATCATGGTAGATCGTGTAGAAACGAGCCATGATATTTGTCCCAGATGATAAAAAAAAGATGGTGAATAATGATCAGAGAACAACAAGATGGTGATCCAAAGGTTAAAAATACAGTCAGTACTTAAGTGGGATTATGGTTGCGCGCAGTAATATCACTGGAAAAAAATCGGTCCCAGTCTCTCGCATACATGCCCAGATGTATAAGACCATAAAGCTATGAGTCATAGAGAAAAGTGATTGTACAGGGGCGGCTGGAGAGGAATAGACTGCAAGAGCTGATGTATTGTCAGAAAAACAGACTCCCAGTGCTGAATTAGTCACACCGATACATCAGTTTAAAAACACAGAGTCACATCTGAAGCAACCCCTCCACAACCACAGCCCTACCCCACCCTCCCCCAGCCCCCTGTCCAGGGCCCCATCTGTCATAATCGCTCACATATGTTTTGGGAAAGAGCCTGCGGGGCCGTCCTCTAAAGGCACCCAAACATACCCTACCTCCCCTGATTAATCTCCGACCGAACAGACACACTGTAAGATAAATAACACACACTCTGCAGTGACACTTGTGATTGGCCTCGACCGAGGAAACAGACCCCCCCTACCCCCCGCTTCCACCCAACCCCCCGACCATATGGCTCATTCACAAAAATCACCATGTGAGAAAATGAGGTGTAAACGTGCAGACGTGTTGATTTCCTAACAGAGGCCTCGTGCCTGATGGAATAATTGTTTCCAAGCTGCGCCTATGACGGACTAAAGGACAAAGAATTAACAAAAAAACCCTTAGTTCATGTTTTCACGAGACAACCAGCTTCATCAATGGGAGCCTCTGGCACCTGCTGCCTTTAATTGGAGGAGGTTGAGTGTTTTATTCGCCGTGCTCAGACCCCGGCGTTCTCTCACCTCCTCTCTCAATGATACCGCCTCCCTCCTAACCTCTTCACCCTTTTGGCTTTGTTGCTGCCGCTGTCACCCGCTGGGACAGACTGTCATCTACTAGTTAGCTCCCTGCCGAGAGCCCATTTGGGCGACTGGAGGGAACAACACATGGAGGTGGAGCGCTGGAGTAACCTTTGCAATCTAGAAAACCCTGGAAGGAGGTAGATTAGTATCATTTAAAGTGTGAAACATGCATTGTTGCCTGTTTCTTCTGTCTCCTTTTGTCTCCATGTTAAGGTGGAATGTGGGGAAGGTTTGTGACACAAACACAAGTAAAGAGCTGAAGTTCTTCTCTATCTCTGTTAATCATCTTCGTGCATATGAACAAGAAGCCATGTGTGGGAAAAAAAACCCTGTCGGGCCGGTTTAATACCCCTTTCAATAATGATGCGGAACGTTTTGAAAACATTGCCACATGTTGAAAGTTTCCATCCACTTTAAAAGGGGCACTATGTAGTTTTGGAGAAGAAATTAAAACTCAAGAGTTTGAATATTTACAATATTAATAAGGCAATGATATAAACTGAGAAATATAATTTTTTCCCACAAATGAATAAAGAAGCCGTTCTCAGAGGTCGATAAGGTCACAGAACACTTTTTGAAGGTAGAGAGGTGGCAGGGTCCGCCACACATAAACAAAGTAAAACAGTCTGAAGCTGTGTTGTCCTTTAAAGTCAATTTGTTTATTCAGTTGTAATATAGAGTTTGATTATTTAGATTGAAATAACAGTCAAAGAAAATCTTTTCCTAAAACTAAATACTGCACCTTTATCTTTTGTTGTTAAGAAATTCAAATCCCTATTGAACCATTAAATAATTATAGATTTGCCATGAAACAAGATTTACGGTTACATTGGCTGATTTTATTTTATTTTTTTATTTTACATTATTTCTCGATGTAGAATCCCAAACCAGTGTCGTTAACATAAACTTAAAACCAAAAAACGTCTGTCAACAACTTTTTTGCCTTGGTTGAGATGAAATGTTGATGGGAAAAATAGATCTATGACAAAAAAAACTATGACAATTTGTATGTTTTGTTCACATTGACGAGACAAGATGAGACGGGACTAAAATGTTATCGTGTTAGTGACATTTTCAACATTTTCTATGTAAACACGCAGCCCACTCAGTAGTATAAAACGTTGGCATTGTACATCCCTGCAAACCACAGATATGTTTAAATTAGTATATAAGTGTCATGGCCATGTGCATGCGTTGACTCTCTGACCTGACCTGTAGCTTCATTTAGCCTCTTGTTAGTGACCGCCTTTTCAAAGACACATTAACATTCATTTTCAAACGTCGGTTACTGACTGATATGTTCTTCGAGACTTCTCAAAAAGCAGAAGTTATTTGGGGTTTGTCAGTTGAAATTTTTTCATAATTTCTTGCGTGTTTATTCCCTGTTTTGCCTGCAAGTAAAGAGTTTTGCTCAATCAGGCTGAACAGCTGTCTGACATGCAACCCGTGTCTGTGCTGTAACATCTAACTGCTGTTTTGCAACATCCCCAGATCTTCAGCAATCAACCGGGTGAGGCAGCGTTATTATTACTTAAGAAGAATGAAGACTTAAACTACATCATCTTTGGGTAGGAAGGTGCTTCTGACTTCTGCTCAGCATTTCAACCATTTCAATCTATTCATGATGGATCCTCAAGTGGAAGCGAGACAACAGCTCAGGTTACCTAACCTGCCCGTCAACAGCTGTGGGTGTACGTCAGTAGTTTTATAGTTGTTGAATAGTTTCAATAATTCACTTCGCTGTACGAGTCAGAGTTCTGCTCCGTGCTCGGAGGAGTTGTGGGCGTAAATATTTGATGTCCTCCTTTCTGTGCGCGAGCTGGTTCCGGCTGATGGATGACCCCCGATGTTTGTGTGTGTCGGTGCTATTGATCAAACTAATGTGGGAGAGGGAGCGAAGGAGACAGGAACTCATTCAGGATGTCTCTGCTCAGACAAGTTTTTCTTGCATTTTCTTTTACTTTAGCGCTTTTCCGACGTGATCAATTCTTCACAGGCTCGGCTCGGCGGATGAATAATGAATAAGTTGTTGCAAACCTTGCCTTTCACCTGTTGGGCTTGGTACGTCATTCCGGCCAAGCTACCAGCTTGTAAATGGACACAATGAGAACAAAACAACAAATAATACATAAGCTAAAACTTTAATGTTCCCGAGGTGAAACTGAGCACACAGACGTTGTGATGCAACCCTCCAGCAAGTACAGAACCTGTCAGCTCAGGATCAGGGTTAATTTGGGCTCAGATTTGAGTTTGTGTCATGTTGCCACAGCATTAAGATGATTTACGGCTGGTCTAACATAATGTTCGGGGGAACTGATCTCTGTGTAAAGTGTTAGTCCTGTGATCCACAACAACAGGCCTGTAAAGTCTGCAGTATCAAATGATACAAGGGTCGTATTTCGCCCTGACTGGCGTGAACTGCTGATATACTCCGCCGTGACCCAGAGCAGCTCTCATCTGTGAACCCGGTTTATGTTTCCTCACAGAAATCCTTTCGGGGAGTTCTGGAGGGAAATCATTTGGCGAGACGGCGTTGTGCAAGATCTGCATGCAAAGGAAAAAAACACGTTTTCATAAACCGCAGCCAGCTTCCTGAAATAATCACATTTTCATGGCACCATTAAGATTCCTGAGTGATTTGATGTTAAAAACAGCGTTTTTCTCCCGTCACCTCCACACAGATATTTTCACACTCGACAGCCGAGTGTCGGTGCATACAAGAGCTGAAGCTCCTGAGCACAACATACATGTAGCAGACGCAAACACGCTTTTTTCTTTAACCTCAGGTCATGAAACTGAAAGGTGTGGATGCGTGTTCATTCATAGAGTTTCTTTTCCTGAATGATTTCATTCAGCTACAAAATGTGGCAGTCCATCCCCCCACAGCAACGTTAACGTTAGCTAACGTTAGCAGCGTTGGCAGTGCAACAAACTGGCAACCGCTTGAGGGGCCAGATGATTGTGATAACAGTGGTGTTGTGACATGAATGCCAAGGTAGGAGGAAGATGGGGCAGCTCAGCCCGTGCTCTGAGCACATAATGTGTCTTTTTTTTAATATATTGCGTATGTTACCTCATCTTTGTGCATGCAAATTTAAATTCTGCCTTTTTAGATCATTTGGATGATTTTATAAGAGTTCTTTTTGCTGTAGTACCTTTTGGAAAGGTAGCTCTTTAGGTGATATAATTTTAAAATGCTCAATTATCATTGAATGTGTTGCATGAGCTTCTTTGAATGTATTGTTACTGTTAGACTTGAATGAATATATTGATTTCAGGTATTTAAAAGAATATTTCCACTTTTTTAGGCACAGTTTGTCTAGATTTAAGAAAATAAAAGTACCGGGTTAGGTTTAGGAAAAAGGTCTCGGTCTAGATTAAGTAAATAAATCAACGTTTCACTTTGGTTTTCACCCGAGAACCGGAAAACCAAGAATCTTGATCGCTGAGGAAACACAAATACCTTTTGATACCAAAGTCGTTATACAGTTGGCTGACAAACCTTGTTAGAAACTGGAACCAACTGTCAGAATTCTCACACAGAGATAAACTAACAATCATTTTGTGTTTTAAGGAAAAGAGACACTTTCATCCGGCCATTTTCTACAAGCTCTGTCGATCTGTTATTCTAAAAGAAATGATTTGTTTATGTAAAAATGTTATCAGTGTGACCTTTAACGCTGCTGACTGCTTGTGATTTCCTAAGAGATCAAGGGGAAACCAAGCGTAACTGAAAAGGTGACGGCGTGCAACAAACTAATCAGAGCATCTCAGGAATGAGGTCACATATTTCCCACAGAGCCGCAAACGCGGAAGAGGACACGAGATGCATTTGAGTGATAGGCGGAGGTGAAGCAGCCTGTTCTCCAGCACCCTGAAGCAAGCTGCCGCCACGGCCTGGTAATGATAATAATGCGAGTATTAGACAAAGTCTGCTGTTCTGATCTGGCTGTGATGTTGCTCGCAGCAGAGAAAATCTGCCCAGCTGGAACTCAAAACCCTCCATCCTGCCCGTCCACTCTCCAACTGTCTGCCTGCCCGACGAATACGTGACCAGAAAAACCTTATCAGGCGGATCCCTCTTGTTTCTGCTGGGTAGTGTGTAGCTCATGGTTGTGTGTGTGTGTGTCTGAAAAGCATTTTGTGTGCACTACCATCTCACAGACTTAACTTCTGGAGCCAAATCAACAGGTGCGATGAAAAAAACCCCAAAACAGAACCAGGAGGGTTCCAGTTCCTGTTAAGCTGCTAAGTTATATTTGTTGCTCTGTTCTGTTGCTCTGAATCCAAGAAATCGGGCTCATTACTTTGCATCTATGTAACATATGTGGTGTAAGATAGCTAGCCAGATAGCTCAGAAGGTGGAGCGGGTCGTCTAGTAATCAGAAGGTCGCTGGTTTGAATTCCAGCTCCCCCTGGCTGCACGCCGAAGCGTCCTTGAGCAAGATACTGAACCCCAAGATGCTCCTGATGAGCAGTCGGCACCTTGCATGGCAGCCTCCGCCATCAGTGTATGAATGTAAAGGAATTTGTAAGATGCTTTGGACAAACAAACTGCCCTAAACTTGATTATTTTGACCCAAACTATGATCTTTTCCTAAACCTAACCACACTGCAAGCTTGTGAATAAGGTCCAGTAGGCCTGTCACTGGTTCACTGCAACAGTCATGTCGTTTTGGGAACGATGACATTTGTCGTTTTGGGATTCGTTGGCAATTCAGCCGTCGAGGTCTGAGGATGTTTTCGACCTGTCCGATAGTATGACCGCGCTTCTTCGTGCATCTCAGCGGGAGTCAATGAGTAAAGTTATATAAAAATAAACAGTAATGAGGCTGAAACTCTTAAAATAAGACAGAGGTTAAAAAAAATAAATAAACGCTCGTGAAAGTCTAAATACAAAAAACTGCTCCGGTCTGATTTAGTGTACCTGCTGGGAGGCTCATTTTGTTTTTCCGAAACACTTCGAACCAGCTCGCTCAGAGTTACTGCTGCCTCTGCAAATGCAATCCATCACCGCAAATGAGACCATTATGGAGATTTTTTTTCTTCCAAACACAACATTATAATGCCTCAATCACTGCAGTAGCAATCATGTCAACATCGGCGCTCCCTGAATTGGAGGTAAAGAGATTATTAGGCGTCTCCTGCTATATTTTACCTTTCTTCTTTTTTTTTTACCGGCGATTCAAATTTAGTTTTGCTTCCCAGGCGCAAAGCAGAATTAATGACGCGCGGGGATGTAAAAGGTGAGGATATTTCAATTAAGTGTGGGGAAAAATGAGCATCGTCTCAGGGAAAACTGATGGATTGCTTATTGTCGACGAGGCCGTCCAGCTTTTTCCAGTGTTTATGTGCGAGCCTCCGACTCTCGGCAGGTGAGGCAGATCTGCAGCACATCAGACGGCAGCAGCATCTGTGTGTGGCAAACACTTCAGTGGGCTTAGATTTTAAGTGGAAGAGTAAAACTACAGTGTTATAATTCTCTCCAAAACCCCTGCAGGAACTTTGAGTTTCCTTCACTTGTGTTTACTTTCTGTTGTTAGGCTCCCCTTCAGGATTAGGAGGCACAAGTGTTTTTGTACAGAGAGTAAGAGTGTGTGTTATTTGCACCTGTAGAAGTGAAGCCTTGGGGGAGGACTCTAAGGTGCCTTGTGTTTATGTTCTTGACAACGCTCCAAAAAATATAAAGTAGCATAGTGAATCCTGCATTTAAAATCTTACTAAAGCAAAAGCAAATGCGTGTTATAAGCTTTCTTTGCCAAAATCAGCCCATTATTGATACTGAGGCTTCAGTGTGTAAGCTGTATTTTCACTGTTGTAGGTCACAAAATACATCTGAGGGGTTGTGAGATCATTAATTGGAGAGGAGAGAAGAAAGAATGAGACTTTTCTCCAACCTTTGAATTTCCTGCAGAAATGTTGAATCACTCGACCTCTTCAGACACTTTGCATAAACAAATGAGCAAAACCAATTGATGGATGTGCTGCAGCTCTTTTATACCCGACGTGTGACCGCGCAGAAGAAAGCGTGCATCCACTCGTGGACTGGGCGGCCGAAAAAAGGGCGCCAATCAATGTTTACATCCTGTGCTGACATGGCGGCTCACGCTCTAAACAGCCTAGATGGATAAACAGGAGAACAGGGAAGAGGAAAATATGTGCGTTGGAGATCCAAGTTCGCTGTCCCTTTAAGTACAGAATCCAAGTAAACTAGTTCAATCCCACCGCTGTGGCTCTTCTCTCGTCATGTTTCTGCTGCTACATGTTTAAAACGACTGCCTGCATTTATTAGGACGACTTCACCGGGTTATTCCCTCGCACACAGGAGGACACGGCGGTTGAATTCACTGCCGTCTCGCTTGTTTTGTTGGAGGTCAGGACAGCCAGGTGATTTAGTGGACCGCCGCCGTGCTCGGGGGCTTTAGGAACCTGATTGGAAGGACGGAGGCCTACCGGTGACACTTCATATATCAACCAGAACCCCTGACAGGAAATCGCTGAGGTTTAGGCTCCGACTCCTCTCTAGACAAAGCTTAAAGGATGATCAACATTTTATTACCCTATGCAACGCTCTCCAGAGTATGAACCAAAGCTGAGAGGAATATCTCGAGCATCAGGCGTAACTGTCGATCACCAGTTGCGATTCCTTTCGGATAATGCTTGATCCCTATCCAAGCGGGTGTCGGACATTTGAAACTAGCTATCACACAAATGCAAATGTAACATCTATTATGAGATACACATAATCTGAGATATGATCTGCCCATTCTCAGTGACTCACGTGGGGTCTCCGCGGTGCAGGTTTCATAAAGACGTTGTCAGTCAGAACCTGTTTATTGGCTACTGAGAGGAGCTCGCAGCTTGCGTAGAAGGTGTTATGTCTCAGTTTTTAACACATCCCGAGATTGAGAATGAAGCGAAGTCGGGAGGAAGAACATGTGATTTTCAAACCACACAGGAATACATTACTGCATCTGTCACCGCGCACATGAATAAAACACATCCAGCAAGAGGACATGAAGAGAGAGAACACTGAAGAGGCACGACGACAAAGGAAAGATGATGAATGAGTGGGAGAAGACACGCAAGAGAAAATCTATAATGGCATAAGGTGCACTGAGCAAATGATTTTGATTCAAGTATTATTCTACATTATACAATTAAATATAACAGAGGAAAATTGAGTAACAGCATATACACAGACACTTTACAGCTGAGGCATCAGGGTCAAACGTTGGCACCATGAATATGTTTAAATCTGTACCTTTCAAATCACGTTCAGATTTCATGTATGCGTGCCGTCATGTCAGGAGGACCGTGGTGGCGTGACAAGCGAGCCAAGCGTGAGACCGCTGCTCAAGACGGTATTTCAATATCTGACAGCTTGACACCAATGCATGATTTTCCAGCCGTGTTATAGGGAACAAAACAGGATTTATTTGATGAGATGTCGGCAACATTTGCAACAGCGCTTGTGACGACAGAGGCAGGTAAACTAAAATATAAATTTGAATAACCCTAATCAAGCCGACTGCCAAGCGAGAGACCGCTGCTCAAGAAGACATTTCAACTTTTACACGCGTGAAATTACTGGATATATTTAACAAGAACTAACCTGTGAAGGAATTGATTTCACGTAAGGTCAAAGGTCAAAGGTTAGGATACTGTAAATCGAGCTTATTAATTTTCCACCCGTATTTGTGGCAAGTACAAAAGCAGGTAAACCAAACAAGATCTTATCCTTAACCTTACCAAGGCCACTGCCAAGCGAGAGACCACTGTTTGGGACAACATTTCAACATTTGAAAACGTTAAACCACATATTTACCACGAGTTCAGGACATTTTTCAGTTGTGTTAGTGGCAACAAACCGATTATTTTGAATAAGACGTTGGGCATTGTCAGCCAAAATATAATCTTTTCCTACCCCTAACCAAGATTACTGCCAAGTGTTAAAACCACTTGAAATTTTAAGCAAATATTGGTACATTTTTCAGCAATATCGGTGCCAAAAAACAGATAATTTTGATTAGACTCCAGGACATCATCCAGGTTAGCCACACATGATCTTATCCTAAAAAGTGAACAAAAAGAAAATAGATAAATAGATATAGAAATAGATAGAAGACGTCAAAAGTAACATTTGTAGAGATGTACACTGCATTGGTATTTCCTGCATGAGCAAACTACGAGTGTTCAGAAGGGTGTGGAGAATTTTTTTGGCCTTCACAAAGACCAAATCCACAACAGCCGTTGTGAGGAAGTGTAAGGAAAGCAAACTGTGTGTTTATCCTCACACGCTTCTTTGAGTGGGCTCATGAATGACTGTGCGTTTGCGTATTCTTACCACACCATCCGTACCCGGCGAGAGCGCACGCATGAATGGAGAAATGCATGAATGGGCTGCGAGAGCTGAATCAAAGTAGAGAGAAAAAAAAAAGGGAGATGACAAGGTGAGAGAGGAGGGATGGTGTGAAAAAAAATCGCATGGCGACGGAAATCCGAGGTGAGAGAGAGAGAGAAAGTGAACGTATGTAATCCCTCAGCTCGGGCGTTGCTGAGCTGGATTCTCCTTTGGACGAGCGGTGGCACCCGAGAAGGATCATGCCATAAAAATGATACAGAGTTGGGACTTTGGCCATGACCAGGGAAATATGTATTATACATAACCCTGCTTTCATTACGCCGCAGACTGCACACAGCACTGAGTCCTCGTCTCATCTACTCCCCCCTTTATTGCCTCCATTTCTCACGCGGCGAATTCATTAGAAATTGACCGCGTGACAAGTGTGCCGAGCTTAAACCACTTAATGGATGCAGGAGATAATAGACGTAGCTCTTGTGTGTGTGTGTGTGTGTGTGTGTGTGTGTAGGTGTGAAACACGGCGAGGAGCGTTTCCACATGTGTGTCTACAGTGTTGACTCTCCCCTGGAAAACACGGATTGTGACGGTCTGTCTCACTTTTTCATTAGCATACATCAACCTCCTTCCTCCGCAAACAGTCCCGAGGTGCTGAGACACACCTGCCTGTAATGGAAAAGAGGACAGATAAGAACTTTATTTCCCACACTCACACTCGGAGACGCCTTATCACGAAGCTGCCAGGCAACTGTGTGTGTTTGCCTGTCACACCAGATGCATGACACACTCCTCAGCATGTTTGCCGCGGCGGAAAACACTGATCCTCTGTTGCAGATTGCAAGCTGTGTTTACTTTATACCTCCAGGTTTGAATGGAGGGCTTGTTGTCCTCACGCACTGATTGGCATTAAAGGGACACCGGCGTGAAAGCCAGATCAAACCAGGAAACAAGGCGTTGTGGAGAAGGGTTGCGACTGAATGCTTTTTTGGAGATAAATAGGGATCGACTGCGAGGTATTTCTTCTCAGGAAGAACTTTGTGAAGTCGAGCAGGCAGATGGCAATCAGACAGTAAACGCTCAGGCTGCACCTTTGCTGATTTAGACCTCATTCTGCTATAAAAAGCTCCAGATGATTATCTCCTCACTTGAGCGAGACCATGATGCTTTGAGATAAAGAGCGAGACAGTTCCTGTTAACTCAAACCAACAATATAACTGGATCCGATTCCCAGATTTAGGCGAGGGCGAGAGCATTCACATACCAAAACTGATTGAGGTGTGTGCCATAAAGTGTTGCGCAAATTGACATTACTCACTCACCGAAGTGACATAGTGCAGAAGAAGACAATAGGGGCTGGAGACACCATTCACACTAATCACTGTACCATCAAATTGATCTTGAAATTGTTATTTTAAGGTAAAATTGTGACATAGCATTGCTTTAACACTCAGATTAAGACCTTTGGATGACAATTATTTGAATCTGTAAAAATCAAGTCATTAGTGTGCATGTAAACACACATTCTGCAAACTTTACATAAGTGCGTGAGTGTTGGCTGTGGACTCGGACTGAGAGAGGCGCCGTGAGAACAATGAGCCATCTGGAAGGTGAGCTCACTCCTCAAAGACAGGGTGGAGCTGGCGATAGAGGATTGCAGACGGATTTAACCCACACTGACATGGCTACGGCGATTCTTGTCATAACTCACATATCGGACGCGCGGGGGGGGGGAACCTACGCACACCTACGTGGAAGCGGTTAGCCAGTCGTACTTGAAATGAGCGGTGGGCCTCTTTCAGAGATACTTATCTCTGAAAACTCCACACGCTAGTTAAACACACCCTCCTCTCCCTGTAGTGCTCTTCCTTGTTAGAGTAACTGAGAGCGGAGGAGAGACGGTTGTGTTTTCATAGGCGGGCCGCCCGGGCTGACCTCTGTTGGCACGCAGCCAGGGTGGAGACACTTGACTTAATCCAGCATGATGAAGTGGTGCGGCCACGCAGTCGTACTGGACTCCCGACACAGGGTGGTTTCGACGGAAGACGGCGGAACAAAAACAATCATGAGCAATGATGTCTGCCTCGGAGGATCATCGGGGTCGCTGATTCTTATTGAACGAGGGGAGCTGGTCCTCGGCTCGCCGGCTCGTCCTACAAAAGGCGCCGCCAAAGAAAACAAAAAGATTAAGAAAGTAGATTGCGGAGCACAGCGTAACAAAGAGTGACTCATTCATACAGTTACATATAGAAAATACACACGCTCAGGGTTTTAAGAGGTTAATTGCAGGAAGTCTGGATCAGTTTTGGATCAGTGTTAGAAGCTTTAATGCTGTATTTTTGTAAAACTTAAAGGAAAACAGGCTGTAAGTGATGTATATATTTGCTGTCTGGATGCTCTGAAGTGTTTTTCCAGATGGACGGAGGTTCAAATGGAGGGAATCCTCACTGACGGCCAGCTGAGAAGACAGATCAGAGCACATCTGGCGACCGATGGTTGATCTTTCTGAAAGAGATCATCACAGAACATATACGTGCGATTGGTACACAAGCCGTTATTTACGACACATAAGTGGAAGCGGCTGTGCTTGTAGGGGCTGAAGTGTGATGGAGGAAGTCCTGTTTGAGTTACGTATCTGTAATTGTTGAGGCGTGTCAGCTGTGAAAAAGGTTTTGTACCTCATTACATAGATTTTCACGTCACACAGAGGGCTTTTACGCGGACACATGGTTCTGTTCCGTTTTGGACACCGAATTCTGAATTCATTCTGAGCATTTCGACCAAAAGTAAATTGGTTTGGAACCAGAAAGAGCTGGTTAAAAAAAATAGCAGATTTTCCTTTTACCTAGAGTGAAGTGGGCTCGTCGTATTCGACAGGTTCTCTGCAACACCTCCCAGTGATGGCACAGCCATGACTGCAGTGGTTCTGCTCAAAACTGTTGGAAACGCAGGCTGGTTCCCAAAACTCTTGAGTTGAAGCGCTCCCAGATATAAAGCCAGTAAAAGTAATCTAATAGAAATGTGCGCTTGCATGTATTTGACTGGCCAAAACTCCAAAAACCTGCGTGTGCGTGTGTTTATTTCTGGATTGTCTTCATATTTTTTGCTAAAGTCAGTCTGAACGTGGCTTTAGTGTAAATCCTCATCGTGTTTTCTGTACTCAGAATTTCAACTTAACAAATCTTCGGGCAGAGACAGCGATGATACTTCAGCTCCCTTGGCGTCGGTCGGCTCATTTCTTTTCCTGGCCGTGCTCTCGGCCCTGTCTGCAGCGCCTGCCTCTGTCTCCAAAGTATTTCTGTGGCCAGTTGGCCGCACAAATGCTTTTTTCTGAGTAGAATTCTGTGATGATAGATGGTCCTGCTTCCACCGCGCTCATTAACATGAGAGGTTACATTTTGTTTTTAATTCCTCGGCCGCTTTCCTGACGTTGTGTTTCAGCGGTGACCACCGTGATGAAGAAAAACGTGTGTGTGGGGGGTAAGAAAAAAAAAAATCGATTCGACATCAACAAACGGCGTCATGTGTGTTTGTTGTATATCATCGAGCATACACATGTGCTGTGTGATCGCACCAGACCTCCACCCACCAACACCGCCAGCACACACAAACACGTAGTCAACACTCAAGTACAAACCGCGGTTGTGATTTACGAGGCCGGCGCTGGACGGAGCTCTGCAGGGTAATGCATTAAGCTCTTATCTGCCTCTCCTGAAGAAGGCAGGACTCATAGCATTTAGGAGAGGAGAGCGGCCTCCATAAAACCATCACCGCTACAGATTCACACAGCCACAGAGCTGCAGGAGTGACGAGGGTCGCAACAGAAATACTTTTCTTATTGATGGGGAAAACCCGGCTCGGCTGAGACGTAGCGCGAGGTCAGAGAACGGAGCTGTGAGGAAAAAAAAAAAACATCACGGTTTTGGAAGGAAGATAAGATTTGAAAAGGTTATTGAAAATTGAAAGAAGGTTAAAAATAAACTGCTTTATCAATGCTGGGGAATCTTGGAGGATGCAATGTGTCTTCAAAGACAGTGTGGCAAAACACAACCTGTTAAGTCTGATTCAATCTAATAAGCTCGAACATAATCCTCTCGCTGTGGTCGTCGCTGAGCGAGGCGCTGAGCTGAATGCTAATGCGGCGCAGAGGTATCTGAGAGGAGACACAATAATGTTCCCTGTAACGTCTCACTGTGAGCTGCACAACAGGACCTGACGACTGTGTTTAGGTGTCGTCAGATACTCGTTTCCATCCTTCTGGTCCACTGGAGAGACAAAACCAAAGACCAAGACTTCAGAAGATAAAATGGAAGCAAGCAAAACATCTCCTCACCGACCATGGTGTGGATTTTTAACAGCAATCATAAATCAAGTGCGATCAATATTTTATTTTTACTATAATAGCGTATCAAATGACAGTGTGCCGGGAGTGACGGGTCTGCAGAGAGTAATCACACAAATCCACAGCTGCCTTCACAGCGAGGTTTAGCTCCTCGTTCAGCTGCGACTGTCGACCGGTTCATCGTCGTGACAAAATCTGTTAGTGTTTCCAGGAAAAATTAGACTGATAACAGACTAAATGTAAGACACGCAGAGGAGGAAGAGTAGTCTCAATCTGTTGACTGTTGAATAAAGTTTTATTTTTCTTTCTTGTGAATCAATGAAGTGGAATGAATCTTTTTGGCACTTGCAGAGAAAGTAAATTTAGTGCCTGATGATGCAGGTAAAGTTCCTCCAACTCCTTAAAAGGTCTTGGAAAAATCCCAGAGTTGTGAAATTCAGACTGTTGAGGTCTCATATTAACTTTTGTGCAGAGCCATGCATCCCTCAGCAAGGAAAACCATGTCGGCAGAAACACAAAGAGAGATTTTCTACATCAGCAGTCAGTGTCTTTGGAAGACATCCAGTCATGCTAAGAAGGGATCCATACAAACACTGAGACATCGGATGGTTTAAATATTATAGCTCCAGAATAAAAGTTGCTCTGATGTGCTGGACGGTTGTCTGGCCGTTAGCATCCGAGCAAAACAGAAATACATCGTTACCACAAACAGGCAGCAGGTCGGCTAAATGTTATGTTAACAGTTGAACTGACCTGCGAGGACAAAAATAGGATATTAACATCATAATGAGAAGGAATGTTTGTAATGTGTAGCTGTGTCTTGCTTCCCCTCTTAAACTCAGGCTCATCACACTCACCCCCCCTCTCCCTCTCTCCCTCTTTGTATTCAAGTGGCCGTGTTAGTGAAAAGGAGATAAATGGAGGCTTCCCACATTCATCTTTGTCGGGTTAAGTCCCTCCTTCATTTCCTGTCTGTGTCTCTCCCTGTGCTCGGCTCCCTCTCAGCCCACGTTTCTTTTTTTTTCTTTTTCGGTCACCAAAAGTATACGTATCAGTGCACCTCGGTTAGTTCGTCCAGCATTCCACACAGAGAAGAAAACCTATAATTAGACTGCTCTGAATTCCTCCTATCAGTCCCTCAGGTATACAGTGAAGAGGTTGACCTGCTATCTGCAGGTTCTGGAATCCAGGAGTCCTCCTGACCTGATTGTGCTGGCTGGAAATGGAGCAGACGTCTCCTGATGGTTGACCGTGGGTCTCCTTTTCGATCTGGGTGAACGCAGACGGAGTGGATGCACACTTCAGGCCTCACAGGAGCATTCGAAACATTAGATATAATTTAAGTTAATCCAGGTTAATGTAATCTCAATCATATGTCTTTTCTTGAAACAAAGACAGTGGATAAATTTCCCCTTTTCCAAGATTTTAAGACTGGATGTAGGACAAAGTTAAAGCCGCACAAGGTAAGCATGTCCTGTAACGGGTCGGCCGCACTAATTGCAGAGCGTTTCCGCATCATACTGATCAGTTTTTGTGAAAATCAGCTTGCACTTCCTTGAACTCAGCTTGAGAGGGGCGATCCATCACGCTCAACGCTCTGTTGTCCTGTTTTTTAATGCAGTTTCAGGGAGGGACCTTGGAACAAAGACCTAACCTTGTCGGTGCGTTCGAGGACACAGACACCTGAGATTTGGAAAGCAGGCTGCAGAAAAGCAAAAAGTTAAGTTTTGTATCTAACCTTGGTGTTTGAATTTGGACCTTTTCGGATATATGTGGTAGGGCTGAGCGAGCACTCGGCTGAAACAAGTATCCAGAATGGTGATCTACTTATTCGACCCCCATTTCATTTCTTAAAGTCACATGAGTTGAAGACCATTTTCATCGCAGCCATTTATATCCCCCCCACCTTACTTTCTAACACAAGTGATGCCATGACTGATCAACACCACCTTGTGTGAATCAGAGCTAGTGTTAGCAAGCAAGACGAGCTAAATATTAAATAACTTTTGGGCAAGTCTCGCCACTGAGATGCAATCTTGGCGAGTATTTCTGGATAACAAGACCTGTCCCTATCTAAAATGGATGGAAAGAGAAAAAAATTGGCGCCTTTCCCCCCAAAGAAATAAGATTTAAAATGCTTTTATTGTCGCAGGACCTACTTTTGCAGTTTCACTACACCAGGCTTTATCTACAAAATATGCCCATAAGCTGCTTTAATCAGGAGAACTCAATTTTTTGAGTTCAACTTTCAGTATAAAAAAAGAAAGTTGTACAGCTTGAACGTGTACATTCTTACAGGTGGTGATAGAATGAAGTTTGTTCTAAAACAGTGTCTCAGTCGGGCAGGTTCTGTAGGGCCCTGCGTCATGATGTAAGCTGATGAGACAGACATTATTCTGAATTAAACGCACTTCCTACGCTGCAGCTTAAAGGCTGAGACGCCTGCGGCGAGTCGTGCCGGTGGCTCATATGCTCACAATGGCGTGCGGGGAATTTAACTGCAGCCTTTTTAAAGTCCGCGCGCCCATTGCGGTGACTCACGACTCACGTGACTGAGCTATGCCTGGAATTCAGGTTGCATCTGTGTGTTTGTGTTTAGAGCTCGGTGTCTTCCCGGGTCAGCCTGATTCACAGCTTGAGTGATTCAAGGAAAAAAGCATCTCGCCATACATGCATCAAAAGAACCACTGCGGGCATCTTTCCATCAGCCCCCTGCCAAGAATAATATCTTACAGGTGGGATGGAAGAAGAGCCCAGAGCTTGTAGTTAAAGGAAAAGTTCACAAGAAAAGGAAAATTCCGTCATTTTCTTGAACACCTGAAGTGGACGGGGACTTAAAATATAAAATAACAAGCCAGAATGCTGCATGTCTGTTTTGCTGTGAAGCTCCAGAAACTTCGCCCAGCTTTCCATCAACATGTGGAAGATAAAGACCGAATTGGACAAGTCCTGCATTCAAAATGAAACTGATTTCCAGAGTGGCCCATTCCACAATATTGCATGTATATAATTGGACTACAATCATTAAAAGCTTCTGTAAGTGTCATTTTAACCAACTTCATGTCAGTGTTTCATTTAGCAATCCTCTCCACATCGTCACATGAACGTCAGGCAGTGATCGGCAGACAGGACGGCTTCTTCATGGAGATCTCTCTCTACCGGAACATGTCCTCTGTCTTTAGCTGCATGAGCAGGACGGAGCAGAGACATGGGTGACACTCTATAACAGTGATTACTTTTTGGGAAATATACCCCTGGAGGGATCCATTCATGCAGATTTTTAAAAGTTCCCATAAAAGCAGTTGAGGTCTGTGGATTATCCGGAATAATGTGAGCATTGTTGTCGCAAAGGTAAGCTGCGTTCGAATGTAGTTTTGAACACTTGTGGAGCACAAATGGAGACAGATATCTAAAAATCTGCAGGTGAATAAAAGACTTCACCATGTGAGTTTAGAGTAAATTATGCTTTTTTTGAAATGTGGGGTCAACACGCTGACCTACACGAGCAGATACCATATGTATGTATGTATGTATGTATGTATGTATGTATGTATGCGTTCAATAACTCCAGCGGCGTAGAGAACAATGTGTGCTTGTGTGTGTGTTTGCACGAAGGAAAAACACTCGACGAACTCCGTGTGCGACCTTTGCACGGCGTCCTGAGAACACTAGGTGAGGCGATACTTCAGCAATACTAGAACTGTTGAAATAAACATGAAGCGCTCCCAAAGGACATGTGAGGCGGACTGAGGCAACAGCATCTGTTCCACAGGCGCTCACACACACACACACACACACACACACACCAACTAACAGACCCACATGTGAAACACCAAATTCTGCTGCTCACAATGTTTCCCACTAATATCTAACTCACGACGGTTTCTGTGGCTGTCGCTCTCTAATTTTCAACATAATTAGAAGTTTTAAGTTATTGAAGGGAGGAACGAGTGACAACTCGCAGGACGCTGCTCTTAACGAATGAAAATATATGCCGAGCTAATCAGACTCCAGCGTATTTCCTTCTTATGTTGACGTTTTGTTGTGTCTGAGCGCTGTCGCTTGTAATGGGTCCCACAGGGAAACCGGAGAGACTCGCTGCTATCACCTTACTATTGTCACACACTGGGACACAGAGTCACACGGCGCTCCACGGGCAGGTTTCAACAAAAGGTGTGCAGGCGGATGAATTTCTGCAAATGTATTCAACTGCACACAATTTACACACATTAGGTTAAACCGACAAAACCACAAGTGTTTTTCTCCAGCGCCCTGAGATCGGAGATCAGGAGCACGTGGGCTGTAGAGGAGGTCTAACAATCAGCATTTTGAATTATGAAAAGGGCTCAAATCATCCGTGTGCACCAGCCAACAACAACAACTTCTGGATGATTTAAAGATCTGTCACATTTCCTCATTAAACACGCTCAACCTTTGAGTTTGAGTTGTTTACTGTAATTATCCTGAATGTTTCCGACAATGCCCAAACTCTCTAAAGCCATCGTTTTGCTCGAGGTAAACACCAGATGATACATCAGAGAGCGAGGAAGGAAGTCGGCGAAGTAGAAGTAAATAAGACTTTAAAACATGACCTCCTCTGTGAACATTTCTGTCTGTCTGAGCGACGACAGATTTTCATGACTTTGGCATTGGACTTTGTTTTAAGCCTCTCTCTCCAGAAGGTGTTCGCCTCAGTTTGCCCACCCTCAGATCTTTAATGAACTCCGGGCTTTCTTCTCCGTCGGTCGCATCTCGCATTAATCAACTTTCTGTCTGCCTTATAAATACAGCCATTGTACGTGACAGGCCCCAGAATTTAATCTACAGCGGGAGCGGGGCGAATGAGACGCCCTTCACAGGCGGCGTGACAGGACCATCCATGTGTTGCCCTCCTTCCCTCGAGCCACTGAGGCCTGAGCGAGGGGGTCACTCGGCTGGAATGGGCTCGCCGGTGCAAGGTCGGAAGTTCAAACAAGCACATCAAACGGTCCCACGCTGAAGCGCTCCGGAGCGAGAGGCTGCATTGAAGATGGTGTGTGTGTTTAATGGAGGGGACTGCCTCAGCAGAAACACACCTAATGACATCTGCCTGGTCGAGGATGAAATACAAAAGCAGCGAGGACGAGGTGAGAGCGTGCACGCTGCAGGCGGCTCGCACTGTAAACTCGCTCTGGATGATACTGTCAATCTCTTGGTTTACTTTGTCAGCGCGGGCGTCCGACTGCTCCGCAGGAGGATTAGGCTCAGTTTGAACATATCTTGCCCCGGGGAGGGTGGAGGGTGGTGGTGGGGGGGGGAACTGCGATGAAGTGGATTTGGATAATGGGAATCTGTCCATCACCATATCTCAGCTCGCTGTACATTCAATTACCGAGCTGCCTGCCTGGCTGCCTGTAATTATTTACTGATCTGGCCGACAGAGCTTTCAAGTTCAAGTGGGTGTGTGTGTGAGGGGGGGGGTAAGTGTAGAGGTGGTGGTGTTGGCGGATTGTGGTGGTGGGTGGGGGTATCCCTTGAGTTTATTACAAGAGAGGACCGTCATGTGTCATTGGAGTTCATTGCGCTGCAGAGCCAAAGTCCCCGACGAATTCAGCTCCGAACAGCAGGAGGAACTTCGCTGATTAAGCACGACGACGTGCCTGCAAATTAATCTCCACAAAATAAGTAATCGGCCTTTGTCGGGCAGAGACGGGGAACTTCACCGATTTCAAATAACAGCTAGCACATGTTTGTTTTAGATGATTTAGATGATTCAGACACAAGACAAAAACCCTCAATTGAGACACGAAAACATGAAAGCCACAAACCAACACAAACACCCTGTGTTTACTGGTCCGGTGTGCCGCAGTGCATTCTGGTTGCTGTAGGAATACCAAAGCCTCTTTTTTCACAGTGACATGAACTGGATGGTCCACCTCGTCCAGTTGAGACTCAATCATTGGTAATTTATTACGACCCACAGGACTACATCCTTCAAAAAAGTACATAAAGCTTCTGTCTTTGCTCCCTGAACCAATTTCTACCAACTAACGGGATCAGTAATGAAACCACCTAAATGTTTGGGGAGCTGGTCTCACCATTACTGTGCTGCTGCCTATGAACTTCTCTTGTGAACTTCTGACAAAACCCTCAGGAAGTCCACGCGCGTGTTGTTTGCAGGACTTTGGCGAACAACACGGGATTTGGAGGCAGCCGGAGCCTTAAATGAAGACAGACACATTTGCCCACACAGTCACCGCCCTCTGGTCGGGCTGTCAGCATCAATCAGTGTGCGTAATATTTTAATAGGTTGGGGTAATGTATAGCCACTAATCTGGAGAGCGCTGACATCCTGCTGGCGGGCGGCCAGGTGGGTTTCCCCTCCCAAAAAAAAGTCCCCCCCCCATTCTTTCGTCTTTCTCTTCTTTTTTTCTCCCGTATTCTTTGTCTCCCTCTACATCTCTTTATTCTCGCCCCCCATTCGGTCTCTCATTACAGCCTTATCGCAACTATTAATCTCGCACAAGTACTTCACTCAGCGGGTCTTATTGTGAGAGCCACCTGCCCAGAAGTGGGGGGTAATGAATACGTAGACCGCTGCCTCCGCATCAGCAGCCGCCATCGCCACCGCTTTCTTTTCTTTTCTTTTCCTTTTTTTGTTTTTTGCTCTGCTCTCATTTTTCATCTCCTCTGATTTATGTGCTCGCGCATCTGTAAAACCCATCAGGTTCATTTTCACCCGCTGACCCCAAAACCTGAGACTGTGGAACTGTTTACCGGCAGTTCATTACGATGGCATCACTGTGTTTCCATTAGACGCACCGTGATGGTATAGCGCTTGGACAGCTGACGTAACTCTACAATGTTTCTTGTCATAACAACTCGTGTCCCCAGACAGCAGCTGGGAAGGGCGGCGAAACTGGATGCCTCCAGTCACTGAGCAAATATCCTCCGGTCTGATTCCTGATAGCATCTTTTCTCCTTGAACTCATTTAAGGGAGAAATTTCTCCGTTACATTTTTCCTGTGCGTGTCACACCAGCCTCTAAATATGATCTGACAGTAACCAACAGACAAACAAATAAGAATTTGGCTCTAAATGCGCGTCCTTCATCTGATTTCAAAGCGCTTGGAATGGGGCATATCACCACTGTCGAGTGAAAACTGTCCAAAATTCGAACTTTTTTCAGGAGTTAACCCAAAGCTGTCTTGTTTCAAGCATGACCACCAAGCATATTTTCCAGTTTATCCAGTGGGATTTCAAAGGGTTTCATAAGACGGAATGCGGTAGAGGTTTCTCGAGCTGCAGGGCAGCACGTTATTCCTCGATTGAAGTGAAAACATGAAAATCACCAAAATTGCAGTCACATTCTTCACGGCCGCTCCTCGTGTCCCCATCTGCAAACTGAATGTTTTGTTGAGGAGAATAGTTTTTTATTAATGCTTGCTGACGCCTACATGCTTCTACGCGCTATATGTTGCCCTCTGCAGAACCCACTGATGCACAATGCGTGTGATGTACATTATAGACATGCAGAGACAATCACAGCAAGGATGCAACTGCTTGTGCTCAGGATTCTCCAGTGTGAAGCCCTTCTGGGCAGGAAGCGCTGACTGACGGCACAAACAAAAGCTCCAAGCCCACTCTCTGCTGCTCTATGGAGAGATGATACGGAGGTCGAAGATGCTTTAAAACGGCATCAGCTCACTGTTGAACGTTTAGAGGTGATGTGTCAGATCGGGTCTGCCTTACGCCTCATCCACTCGCTGTCGGAGGGCCACAAGCCGGCAGGGTTCACCAGCATGTGTTCACTGTTCACTCTGCCCTCTCTTGTTCAGTGAGTCTGTGTTATCTGTCCAGTCTGTTGTTAAAGCGAACACCCAGAACCATGGACATGGGAACTAGACCTGCTGAGGGGGCTGCAGCACCCCCTAAAATGAGGCTAGAACATATGCCGAATTTACAAGAGGGCCCAAATAATTAAGAATTTGTCAGAAACAGCGCTTCACACAACTTTTCATGTCCCTCCTCATTCAACAACTCTCAAAATTGAGGGATTTTTAAAGGAGTCTGGTGAATTTCTCTCCCTGGAATACTGAAGAACAAACAGCTGTATTATATTTGTATTCCTTTAGCCTTATTTTTGTTCTATCTCTTGCAGGTATTTGCCAACCCAATCGCCAGAACAAATGTTAACAGAACAGAACAGAACAGATGCCTCTTTAGGTTAAATTCTCAATTATATGTTGTTGCAATGATGAGGTTAGATTTAGCCACAAAATCCACTTTGGGGCTTAAAAATACATGCTTCTGTCTGGCCGGAGAACCAAGGTCCCCTTAAAAAAGGTACAATAGGTAAGATTTGGCTACCTGGCAAATTCACACTTAACTCGACGGGGCATAATATCACCAAAGTAACTGCTAACTGCCCTTAGCTAGTTAGCTCAGTTAGCCTTATATGCAGCAACCTCATTGTACTATAAAACCCATCTCTGCTGACTGAATCAGTTTTAGTACGATGCTCTATATTTGCTGTTTTCGAGAGACTTCACAGTTTTCCGACCTGACGATGTCGTGACTCCATGTGGGTTTGTGCTTCTGTCTCGGAGGTGGTGGGCGCCAGCTGAAGTCACGATGTAGGACGCGGCGTCTGTTTACATCCGCCAGGCTGTGACACAGTGTTTTAGTTAAGGCGGAGGAAACTGAAGTGCTACTTGGCAACGTGTCTTTCCACAGTATTAACCTGACCTTTTAAAATGTTAAGTCTTCGGGGGATGTTAACGAGAATCATTCATTTTTTTGAGCGAGTTTCTCAATGTTTTCACTCGCCTGCTTCGATTACGCCCCCGTCTCTGACATTTGCTCTTTGAATGCCACCCACTGACGGTCTCCGGGGCAGAATGCAAATAAGATCTGATGCGTTATTGGAAAGTTTGCAGTGAATTAACTGCGGTGATATCAGCTTCCCTTTCAGTCGCTGCTCTATATTAGGAAAAAGGGAACTTCGTCTTGCGGATACTCGAATTACGCAGGAGGAGCTGTATGAAGCCCTTTTTTGCATTAAAAAAAAAAAGTCCCCATCTACTTCCGTTGTTTAGAAGAATGCTGCAACGCTGGTTTGTTGTGAAGCTCCTAAAAAGCCCCTTTTCACTGTGCAGTTCTGTCCTCCACCGGGCCTGAATCTCCCAGGAAAATGAAGGCTTACTGGCGAACAATCAAGTCGGCAGCCTGGCACCATTTCTATCTTCTTTCACATCTCCATTTTAGACCAAATGGAAGAATAAACTCTGAAGAACATGGAAATGATCCAGGTGCCGACAGTAATACCACTTAGAAACTCTATCTGCTACCACTTTAAAATGTGTCGGACCACACAAATATTTAGATGTGTTCTCCACACACACACACACACACACACACATCTGTGTGTTTGTACACTCATCCACATGCTGTGTGAGCTGCTGTTTGTGTGCCTTGAATCTAAAGTCAGACGTTTAAATCTGATCCTTGGGCTGTTGTTTGTCTGAGTGCACTCCACGACCCCATCCCTGGCTATAGGCACCCTGTCGGCGGGACAAAGAGGGTGCTGTTATATGAGGGGCTTTAGATGTGTAATTACCCCAATCTACTCTGCAGGAAGCTCCATAAACACACAACTACATACCTCCCTGCACCTGAGATTTACACCGACTCGGGGAACAGAGAAATACTTCTCTCCACCACATAAACATGAGTGACAGCAAATACAAAGCAAACAATTCCATTTTCTCCTTCAGCTGCAGCAGTGCCATAAAAATGAGTGAAATCGGACCTCAGGAGACAAAGCAAAAAAGATTTTTTTTTCTTATAGTTTGATGCACATTACGTGCTCTATTAACTCTTAGCTCTGGTATGTGAGAATTAAAGTAATTACCATCTTTTCACTGACACTCCCACTGAGGAATGCATCTCTTGATTCGGAAGAATCTAAGTCACTTATTTGTGTGTCTGATGTTCTGCACGATCCTGGCATTTGCCTTGAAATTTGCATTTCGAGCATCGCAATTTGACATTTGCATATTGAAAAACGGGCGACCTTCGTCCCTTTTGACCCTCGGGGTGATCGTTTACATTCCAAATCCACACGTAAGAGGAAAGGCCAGGCAGGTTAAGAGAGAGAAAGAGAGTGAAAGAGGAAAAAATTAAAGGTTCGGGGGGGGATGTGTAGCGAAACTGCCACCGCGATAAATCACTGTCGTCCTGGAAGTCACACACACACACAATTATGATGACCTGCGCTTCTTTTTCCTTCCACACCAATGCAGAGATTAACACATGAATGTTCTCGTGCATCCGTGAAAAGGATAAGCTAGTTTTTTTTTTGTGTGTTATAAGCGTGAAAGATGATGAAAGCAGCATTGACTTAAAAGACACTTCCTCTGAATGAGAGATCTTACAAAGCTGGATCAACCAGTTGGTTCTGGCTCCAAACAAATCGCCAAACTGTCACACACAAAAGAACAAAACAATATCCATAAGCGCACACTCTCACACACGTTTACACACACATACAGTACAGGCTGCGCCTGCATTTAAAATGCTTTCAAAGTAGCCGAAATTGAGGGTGCATGCTCTCACATGCGTGAAAGACACATGACCTCTGGCGAGGATTTGCATTTAAGAGGCATCAAGGTTTGAAGACACAGCCTGACATACAAGCATTTCCAGCGCTCATTCTTCTTTTAATCATTTCTTTCACACCCCGCTCTCTGTGTGGGCAGGGGCAAAGTAAATTATGTGAGCTTAAGGAAGGAAGATTACAGGTTTTTGAATATATGTTTGTCAAGGGGACGACCGTGCCAGGAACACGAGAAAAACTGTGAATTTAATTTTTTTTTTGCACACACGTAATTTATTTGATTATTTGCCAGCCGTGTTCAATGGCCTAATTATTCAGGAGCGGTACTGCTGTGCTTAATTGCAGGCAGCTCGACACAGTTTCCGGTTTAACTGGTGGTTTCGAGCTAAACGCTTACACAACATCCCGACACGCTCACAAACAGAATACTAACACGATGATGTTTAGTATGTTCATCATGTGCACCATCTCAGTTTAGTGTGTAAGCATGCTAATGTTTGCTAATTAGCACCAAACACAAATTACAAAGAAGACTGGTGGGAACGTTTTTCTTTATCTTTTGTTTTGCAGATATATAGCAACCAAGACGTCAACATCTTAGAGTTTTATAGAGTTAGACGTGACCATATTTAGACAAGCCATGCCCCAAAACATTCGCTACCTTATCGTCTACTTTATTATAAATGGTACCACAGTTTACAAAATAAACATCATGCTGCATTGAAGGAGACTTGTAACTAGAGAATGAGAACATGAAATCATAAGGAAATTGTTTACTGAGGTAATAAATAAAGTCAGGAGTAAGATCATTTTCTCATAAGCTTACATGCAATCAGGCATCTATTGAAACCAGTGGAGTTTGCCATTAAAAGAATGTAAAGTTAAGGCATTTTCACATCAAGTATTGAAGCAATTAAAAAAAAAGATTGATAAAATGATGGTGCTAAATCCCCGCAGTTATAATCAAGTACTGCAAAATAGCAGAGCGCGCTGTGGTGAACAGAAAATAATGTCAACTCAATAACATTAGTTGCTTCTGTGCTGCATCAAACAGAAGAATGAGCTTAGACGAGTGACTGAACACCAGGCCTTCATCGGTTGAAAGGTTCAAACTTGTCTCACCTCTGCGGGCGTCGTAAGAAATGTAAGAAATGTAAGAAATGTAGCTTCACCCTACAGTGAGGTAAATGGTGTTGGAGTGCACTTGTATGTCAGCGTAGCGCTAGCCTTGCATGGCCCAAGCTTTAGGTCAAACATCTCCAGCTCTTATTTTTGGTATGGGGGGAAAAAAATGCTCTGGCTTGTTAACATTTCTTTAACCCGATCACAGTTGTCTCAGGCAGGGCTGGCTTGTGATGCAGGGAGGGTGCGTCTGTAAAATAGTGTTAAATAAAGAATTACAACAGCTGAATCTCTTGTTCAATAGCAAGCTTAAGCCAACAGTCTGTTTACGGTCAGCCAGAGTAAAGTAAGGCCAAAGGTTAGACCGCTGGAGGTCGGACAGAACAAGATTTTCAGGGTTTCTTTAAGCTACTCCTGAAGGATTTTACACAGCGGAACAACAACATCAAAAACATCTAACAGTATTTATGATTTCAGCTTCATATTATTAATTTTTTTAGTCGTTTTTTTTGTTTTGTGGCTTCCTGACATGCACTTTGTTTTTTGTTTTTTTTTCTTTTTATACACCTCACAACACCAGGCGACCATAGTGGCACCCATGAGAAAGACTGTGCAGTATTTTCAATATGTTTTCCGTCAACATAAATATCATCAAATATAATAGCTTGTAAATAGTGCGTCTGTCACAGTCAGCAGAATGTCCTCACAAACATTTCACATGCACTGAAAGCAGCGTGATTTCATGTTTACAGATCAGTTGTGCAAACTGCTGCAGCTCTTCCTCGTTAAAGTAACACCCATGTGATGCAACACATGCAGGTTTCAGGGCAATAATAATCACTGGGACGACTTGGTGGAGAAATTGGATCTATGAGCTTTTAATATCAAAGTAAAGCTGAGTGCCGGTTTGATCGGTGTTGCAGAAGATTTCAGTCAGTCTGTGAAATGGAACCGAAGATCTGTGGCGAGAAATTGAGAAACTTTCCCGGTAAATATTTGTCTGTGTACTTATTTTTGACGGAACATGTTGTGACGAGACGTGTGGCATTCAGAGATGAAATGAAAAGATGAACTCATGCATAATAAAGGTAACATTGTTTGGTGTTTCATGTTTAATTGGATTTGCGTTGCCCCGCAGCAGCGTCAGACGTAATGTACCAAAAGACATCCACCCGCTGCATTTGTGCTCGTGTTTTCCCATTAAGCACATTATATATGAAGGTGTGTATTCATCGGTGACTTCAATACAGATTAATTGATCATTTGCCATAATTGAAACAACACCTTGAGTGTGACGGCATTAATTTGTTTCTATTATGCCTGATTGATATTTCCATTTTCTTTCGCCCTGCATCTTTCTCTTCTGTTCCATATTCATGCCGAAAGGATCAATCACCACATTTCCGCACAGTGCTGCATCTTCATTCCGCTCGGAGCGTCTCTGCAGCCGCCGCCCTCTGACCCCTGAGATCAGTCATGTTGCAAGTGGAGTGTGACTGATCCTCCCGCGGAGACGGGCTGGATCGGCCCGTCCGTCATGTCCTCATGCGGGGAGCCCCGACTTAGCCGAGGTGCCTCCCGCATTAGCATTCCTCAGCTGGACTTGTCATGGTGTCATGCTTCTGAGCGCAGGTTCTACCCTGTCCAAGGTGCTTATTTTCGCCCGCGAGATAATTTTCCTTCATAACAAAAATACACCCAGCAACATTCCTAAATATGAGGTTAGAGCATCACACCCAGCCAAAACCACAAGCGCTCTCACTGTAATTTAAAAACAAACGCTGTACAGTTCTTGACTGCAGGTGGAAGCTTGTTCTTCGCTTATTGTTAAGGAAATTACTAACTAATTTAAAAGCTTGGAAGTCACTGTAGAAAAACGATTACTTTAATTATTCTGTAAATTACTGGCTAATAATCACAGGCATTTCACAGCAGTATGCTGTAATTGTTTTACAGTAATGAAGATGAAAATCTGTAATAAATTGTATTATGCTGAAAAAGTTACAACATGATACCGTAAAAAGCTTTTGTAGATATTGTTAATGTACATATTTACAGTAAACACAACCAAATTTTGCTGTTAGCATGCTAGCCCATTAGCATGTGTACCTTGATGAACTACTTGAAGACCTGTTAGCATGTTGTTAGCCCGTTAGCATGTGTACCTTGATGAACCACTTGAAGACCTGTTAGCATGCTAGCCCATTAGCATGTGTACCTTGATGAACCACTTGAAGACCTGTTAGCATGCTAGCCCATTAGCATGTGTACCTTGATGAACCACTTGAAGACCTGTTTGCATGTTGACACAGCAATTCACAGCAGTTGACTGTATAATTCCAGATAATTACCTGTCATGCATCGCAAAAGGATAATTGCAGCAGTTACCTGGTAGAATTCACCGTGAAAGCCTGCTGTTTCTGATGCTAACAGTGTAAAGGTGAATTATGACTCACGTCTGCGGCATGATGTTTGCTATACACAGAAGTTGTCACTCTGACGTTCATAAACAAGCCAGCGTTCCTGCAGAAAGTGGAGACGATGGGAAACATAAACAAAAGGGAGAGGCGAAAATGTGCGACAGATAAACATATCGGGAGAAAGAGAGTGAGCGAGTGAGTGGACAGACAGGAGGGTGGAAATATAAAAAAAAAAAGCACAGAGCTTGTGATGCGAGGACGAAGTAGTTACATGAGTGCTGACATTCAGGAAAGGTGGATGCGGCACAAGGCTCCACTGTTAGAGGGCAGGACGAGGGGAAGGAGCAGCTGTCGGCCCGGGCAGGCAGCGATACGCCTGCCCCCCAGCTGTCAGGGCCTGGAGAAATGGCCAATTCACACACAGGACATTGGGTCAGTGTTCAAGGACCGACAGGACATGGAAGCTCGCAACACATATACAGGAAGGTGTGTGTTCTTGACGACGCGCAACACACACACACACACAGTAGAACATTTAGGGGAGAAAGTAAGAACACGCCTAAAAATCACATACAAGCATGCTCTTTATATGCTTAACAACAGTGAGCAGATTCATAAACCATTAAATTATCCATGTGTTTGTGGACATCAAGCGTATCGCGTTCCTTGTAGAAACAAATCACAGTTGGATGAATATTTACACAGAGGGGCCTGCCGTCCATTCCCACAACTCACAGCTGCTGAAATTGTGAAACCGATACCTCAGGAGATCTTATAATGTATTTTTTTTAATTAAAAAAAGGTCCCGCACAATGTCATCGCTGAGTTTATTACACACACACATCTGGGACCTTCATCAGGCATCACATTCATAATGTCAAACAACACGTCTTGATACCGAAGCCACAGTTTGTAACAAGCATTCAAAACCAAACACGAGCTTTAAATGAGACAACCGGCACATGTTTCAGGTGTTTTGGCTCAGTCTTGTTCCGTCCTCAGAGCCTCCTGCCCGCCCTGCATGTTCTGGATGTTTCCCTGTTTCCAACACACCTGATTTCAGATTAATTGGTCGTTATCAGGCTTCAAGCAGAGCTCGATAACGAGCCGATCATTTGAATCAGGTGTGTCGGAGCGCGCCTGATTCCTGTAAACCAACTGGGAATATCTTCTCAACCTGCAAGAAAAACAACTGCTACAATCAGATAATCAATCAATATTAAATAAATATCAAGTAAGGAGCCTAATATTTGAATATGTCAAGTGAAAACTTTCCACATAGTATAATATTACACAACGTATGTCGATTTTTTGATACATTTTGGCCAAAAATGTATTTATTTAACACGACTATCTTGACCTCAGACTCTTTCACAGACTCACTTGTACTTGGTTTGTGCCCGGAATCAATTCTGGATGTTTACTGTTTGTATTCCACAACAAGTAAATAAAAAAATTTCAACATTTCTGTTTGAAATCTACTGAGCAAGTTCACAGGTCGTACACACAAGTGTCTCATTCTAAAGAGGCTCGATGTAACGATTTGTGGTAGTTTGCATGTATTAAATCACTTTTTTGTGAGCAGAGTGTTACGTGACGTGAAGAAATGAGACCTTCCTTATCTCTCGCAGTTGCCAGTGGATGATTTGTTGAAGTTGTTTGATGCTGCTGGACTCTGGATTCCGCTGTGAAGGTCCTGAGTTGGATTTTCTGCAACAGTCCAAAGGATGTGACTTTAAACACGTTCTCGAGATCTTCAGCTATTATCTTCGCTCCGCTAACAGAGCACAACAGTAGCTAACATGAGTAAGGAAATGGAGTCCGCTAATATAAACTAGTGACCCGCTTCCAGCACGATGCAGAACTCCACACGGCCCCTTTAAGTCTCGTCCTGGTTCTGATCAATATGCTTATTCATTTCCCCAAACTAGGGCTGGTAGATAACTTTGAAAAAGTCACAAACAAGCTTATTGTGTGTTTTGTCTCTTCTTGGGCAAATAAATGACGCTAAAAACACAAGTATAGTGAGAAGAGAGTCTTTACGCATGTGTAAAAAGAACAGTCACACTAATCAATGAATGGTAAAAGGCAAAGCGAAGTGAAGCGGTAAAGAACAGATTAACAAGGCTAACATCTGTCATTTAAATCATGTGTATTTTAAACACGACATCAATATCTGATTTCCACTGTTATCGTCAGCACCATAAATCGTGACACGCCTACCCAGAGTACTTTCTTTCACTGTAATCCTTCTGCGAACAGGAAAAGTTACCAGATCTCACATATTTTAAACTTTAGACAGTTTGACAGGAAACCACCGGATCAAATATTGACACTTCTAGACAAATAAAGCCCCCGTTTCTTTTCACCCGAAACAGAAACTCCTCAAGTCTAATTTCTCGGTTTCCTGACAGTTGTCAGGGGCTCACACTCAGACACTTGTTAGTCTTGACAGGAGGCATTGTGGTGATGTGAACAGTGACAGAGGAGAGAGGCGAGAGAGCAGAGGACGCGAAGAAGAAGAAGAAGAGCTGCAGCTCACTCTTGTCAGGATGGAGAGCTCGAGGTGGAGGGCAGACATCCAGCTGGGCCTGGAGCACAATGTTGCACATCAAGCAGGGGTTTTTTAAAAAAGAAAAGAAGGGTAGAGCCGAGTGTCATCGGGTTTGCAATTACGTTGGATGATGTGAATGTGATGGTGGCGCAAACGTGCTCATAGAGAGGAAAATCAAAAGGAACCCCACGGAGCGAGAGAGAGAGAGAGAGCAGTGGTGAATACAGAAATCATCTTCTGTGCTGTGGAGTCCAGGAAGTAGAAACAGTGTGCAGCTGAGATGAAACAGGACCGTGTAGGGATCGAAAATCCCAGATATAATGTGATGAGACAGATCTGTAACGACCGTGTCGGTCTGCAAAACTTGAGATATTCGAAAAACTTGTTGCATTGTGAGAACTTGAGTCAGTCGTTTGTTTGGTGCTTGCTATACTTTCACTGGTGGATTCAGATCACCTGTTGCTCATCCTGTGGAGACTTTGCTCCTGATTAATGATTGAGAGCAGCTTGGGGGCGATCGCCTCGCAGCCAATCAGGGCGCGAGGATTCTGTGAAGGCATAAGAGAGGCGTGGAACGGCAAAAATCTGATTCTCTAAACCAGTTTAGCAGCCAAAGACTCTGGACTGTTGGGATTAACTTTACTGTCTTTTTTTTTGTTCCATCTGATTGAGGAAAGTTTTGTGTGTTTGGCAGTCGGGTTGTGTGACTATTTCAGAAAGTCACCTCTCAATTAAGCGACCTGAAACAAGGCTGTGCTTTGTGCACAAGACAACAAAAGCAGGATTCATTTTTATCTCCCCTGAACCCCTTTAAACCCACGTCCCTTTGTACACATTTCAGTGTTTTCATTCTGTTTAACTGGGAAACTTTAGAGGCTGGTCATTTATTTCAGTCTCTTTATCAGACAAAGAGGTGAGATTTAGAATTCCAAGTAAATGTTTTTAAATGAGCTCTATGAATTGACTCGACTAGAATCGTGTCAAAACGAGACACATTTGAGCTGAACTGCACCTTGAAAAGCAGAGAACAGATACAAAAATCCTGGGTGGGATCCAAATCTCCATCCTCTGGACTTGTGGCCTGAGACCTATGGACAACAGTCGTATAATTTGATTTCCTCTACATTTTATAGTTACATGTTTCTGTATTATGATGTGGTTGAATATTACACTACACGATTCAAAGCCCTTGTGGACTGGATAAACCGCCGGGACTCGCTGACTCTCTGCGATCGTGCCCACAAAGTCAGCAAGTGCGGTGAAGTCGGGACACACGGCTGCAGCCCTGGAGAGTTTTCCCAGCAGCCTTTGAATTGTGCAGAAACTTACGCAAACACTCATATCTCTGGTTTCTAAGACGTATCAGTTGGCACGCAGGCTTCTATTGTTCTGAGGGGACATGTTTCCTCTCAAACCACATTCATAAATATTAACAAGATCACTTTTATTTCTGTTATGTCAGATATTTATGCTTAACAAGGATCCTTTTTTTTTTTTTTTTTTTTTAAAGCCAGAAGAAGTCAGTTCTTGTCTGTTTGTGTTCATTTGTTTTCTTTCTTCTTCTTCTTTCTAAAGTTAGTTTTTTAATCTACATTAGGCTGACTCGCGGTCTAGAAACACCACATCCATTTATTTTAATTAACCCTCATTATCTCAGTCCGCTGGCTCCTTACCTGGCGGCCCCTAAATAAGCCATGAGTCACGCCGTGAGCGTCCTCCGCTGCAGAACTGGCTGAAAGCAGCCGTGTGTTGCTCCAACGGGAGAAAGATGAGCAGATAAAGCCGTTGCTGTTATCTTCAGATTCATCGGCCCATCTGAAATCACACAAGAATCCCAAACATCCATAAAAGCAAACAGAAAAACACAGAAAAGTATTTCCCCCTCCTCTCCTGAATTACTCAGATTACTTCCTGGCAAATCCCTCATTTTTATCAATCAGCGCTCGCCAGATGATGTTGTCTTCCCGCTACATCTATTAACTTGTTTTTATTTCAATTTAAAGTGACATGTTGGTTAAATCCTTATCTGCTGGGCCGTTCTTTGGCGCCTGCTTCACTGTTATATCAATGAGGTTATCAGTCCACCCACAGGAATGCAGATATGAAGATTAACGGCCGCTGATTGTGTAAAGATTTTTTTTTTCTGCTATCGTTATTAGCCGGTCCTCCTGTAAACAATCTGACTGTGATCATTTAGACGGGAAAGCCTCGGGCAGCCGTGTGAGTAATAATGTGATATTTATTGCAAAAAGTAAATTAGAGCTGTGGATCTGTTCAGAGCAAGGACTGATTTGACGAAAAGCACTTCAGGTGTTTTTAGAGATGCTCTTTTGATGATCAGTTTTTGGGGGGATTTTACTGTAGAAATATCTGGGCTACAGGTGGCAGATCACAACCCGCAGCGTCTCCCAGAGGAAGAAGGTCCATTGTCAATGAAACGTCCAGCATAGAGGGAAAAAACTGAGGTCAGGCACCCGAGGATGGATGGACGGATGGATGGATGGAAGAGATCAGCTGGCAGGAGCAGAAAGATAAATGGTTGTGGTTTGGGAGGAAAGAATGGAAATCTCCTCAGCATTTTAAATACCAGGCATGCTCGGAAGGAACCGTGAAGCGCAGTGCAGTTCTGTGTAACATCTGGGCCTGACGGGAGTACAAAAGTTCAGGAATTGAAGTGGAGAAAGCTTCCAACACGAGACAACAACGGTGCAGAGGACGAATAGGTGTCAAACTCAAATGAGATGTTGAAACACAAACGGCTTCTGATCTGACGCACGTTAGATCTTTTGATTTGCACACAAAAGGTAATCAGTTTCTCGTTTCCCCTCCTGATGCCATGTTTTGCATTGCAATCCAAGGTCAGACACACTGACCTGATGTCTGCTTCTGTAGAGGACGAGCTGGTGTTCCTTAATCCAAACATCGCAGTTTATCTTCTGGTTCTATTACAGTTTCTGAAGAGCACCTACTTTGCTGCATTGTTGACTTCCAAGTGTTTACTGTAGCATCTTTCTCTGCACCCAGAGGAAAAATGTGCTGCTCACAATAGTCTTTTATTTGCATATGATTCTTTTTAGGGGGAGATGACTGAATTCTGACATTTTTCTTACCTTTTTTAATGTAAGAAATGATCCATCTGAGTTTGAGAATAACAGAACAAACATGAGTTCTGTTATTCTCTGTTAACTGCACTCACTGCCTTTTTTGTTGAATCAGTCCGAGGTCGTGCTACTGAATGTTTGTCTTTCTACAAAGTGCTGGTTTAAAAAAAAAAAATATGGTTATTAACTGCAGTATGAGTCTTTTTAACGTGTGAGTCACGGTCAGGAGCACTGCGCAAAACTCTCTTTTTGCAAGTTATCTGCAGGAGAACTAAAAGCAGAATTATGATTTTTTTTTTCTTTGTATGGATTTTCAAAAACCTCACAACTGACAAACTCCACTCCTTTCTCTACAAAGCAGTCAACAGCGCACTGTCAGCGTTTTAAGAGAATGAAAGTCAGTCGATCAGTTGGTAGCTCGGTTTCTTGAGCTCTTTGTAGTGAACGCTCCACATCTTCCCCCTCAATGCACACTGATGTAGTAAATAATGGACAACGGTAAGAGCCAAAACTGACTGCCCAAGGCTGGTTAGGAACAGCGGGAGGGGGGGATCTCAGGCTGGCAGGAGGCTTAAATCAAGAGAGCAGTGTCGACTCCAGCTCCAATGTGCTGCTGGTTCTGCTTTGTGGTTGTGATAAAAAGCCTCCAGCCAGTCCAACATCACCCAGGAAGACACAGAACAGAACTGACAACAGTGATGTGAGCGGGGGAAGTTTTTCCTTCCCCGAACTGTTCGCCAACTTCACTCGCCTGCATGCTGCACTGTGGAGTTTCCTTCAGTCAGCTGTAACACCTGGAACAAGAGTAACCTCTGAAAATCTTTTTTTTTTTTTTAAGAGGGTTTTTATTTCTGTCCGTGTTGGAAGCGAGGAACAGATCCAATCAGCCGACTGCTGGTGTTCACTCTCAGTTAAACCAGATTTTTACCGCAACCTCTGTGAGCCAATTGTGGTGTCAGAGTTTAAAAAATGTTCCTGTTTTCTGCTGCTGTCAGCTGTCGTTTCAGTGTCAGATGGCTGCAACCCGCTCACCCCTGGTTTTTCATCACGGCCGATCTTTCCCCAGTCGGTCCTCCCAGTGATCCCATTAGAAGTCCCGCGGCACATCTCATCCATCCAGACGTTCAGCATTAATCTTTTCCCCTCCACCAGCACCATCGGTGTCTGGACTCTATCGGGAGATATTCCTGTACAGCTCACAGCATCACTACCTTCCTTTTAAAATATGACGCCATGATGAGGGTCGAATCGCCAAAGACGTTTCACTGCAAGATGAATTTTCTTCAGCTCTCTCGCACGAGGCGCCGGAAAAATTGACATCATGCTGTGGTGGCCTATCACGTAAGCTGGCGATCAGACTGGCCGCATGAATCTCCCAAAACATGCACTTAACTGGACCTCGAGCGCCAGTTAAAAACATGTTTGTCACCTGTGGATGGTTAGGATGACGCCAATCATTGGTAGCCGAGCAACATGGCAACTTCTCCTTTTTGGCAAACACGACAACAAAAAGAAGCTCGAGTCAAAGGGCCCTAAAATTCAACTATAATCCCCAGTGTATTAAAGTAGAAAATGCTAGAACACAACCATCACGACCACTCGGTATTTCTCGAGGGAAGTTTTATTAGATTACATAACGCATTGCATCAGTGGCCCCTACAATTGCGTCCACCCCCTTAATTTCTGTGCCGACATGTACACAGGTGTATGCGGCGTCACTTGCATGCCTATCAGCTGACACTGACAGAAGTATAAACAGTTTGCTTTATGACCAAAGAATTTGACAGATGTTTTCCAATTGCAAGACAAGGCAAGCTCCGTCGAGCTTATCAGGGGAAAAAGCGTGGGGGAAAGTCCCCCGTCGCACGGTTACACTCCTGGCACCGGCATCAGTATGGATGTAGTCTGCGAGCTGGTGACAAGGGAAATTGCCGGTAAATAAACAACTGAATCTTCGCCTGATAACACATGAAAGAGGTGTGTGTGTGTGTGTGTGTGTGTGTGTGTGTGTGTGGGCAGACGGTGTGTGTTCATACCTCTCTGCACTGCGGTTTGCTTCCTTATCTCCCATCAGCACATGAGAGGATTCCCGGCGAGCAGCCGTCCCTTTGAAATCCTCCCAGCATGTTTGTTTATGTCAAGCACTCGCGTGTTTCAGGGATTACATCTTTTCTTTCCCTTTTCCTGAATTCCCCTTCTCGCTCGCCTCCGAGGAATTCGGCAACGACTCCCCTCCACCTCCCGAGAGACACGCACACACATTTACTTTGGCCCTGTGGCGAGGATTATCAGAGGTCATTAGGACAATTTCGTGCATAACGATAAATGTAGTTTGGCATCGAAAACGGCATTGCAACATGATAAAACACAGTCCAGACAATTCATTAAACTAGAATACAATCTGAGTGCTGATATCCAGCGAGATAACTTCTGACTACCTTCCTCTTCTTTGCCAGAACACAAAATGTCTATTTGTTGCACCGCAGCTTCTTCGACTCTTTCAATCATCCTTTGGACTTAATGGTCAGGCTAATTAGGTCTTCAGAGAATACTGTTGTCAGACCAGTCAGGCTTGTCACTAGAAGGGAACCCAGAGAGACCATTAGAGCCTCGATTGATGTCCACTAGACAATCGCTGCGAGGGTTGTTCATTTTTGACTAAATGAGCCCCGGTTAGCCATTCTGTTCTATTCCAGCTATAAGACAGAACGCTCCGATCACTGCTGCTGTCTTCATATCATATTTATCATTGGGCTGAAAGTTCCCTCATGGCCGAGCAACCCTGGATCTCACAATTAATTTCAAACAAACAATCAAACAATGAGATAATGCGAAATGTTCACGCTGAACAAATTTGCAATAGATAATGGGGTGAAACGCTGATGTTTAAGGAAGGTGCCATGTTCACCATCTTAGTTTAGCTTGTTAGCATGCTAACAGTTGCTATGTGGCACCAAATGTATGTCAACCATGACATGACCCATTGGTTTGTGGACTACAGCTGTGAAACCTCGAGGTTGGCATTAACCGGTGGTTGCTATCCGAGTTCTTTTGGACTCAGAAGTGACCCCTCTAGGATGACGGGGTGAAGCTGATTAACGTATCCTGATGGTGTTCCTGGTGCAAGAGGAAATGTCAGAGGGCAAGCAAAATCATTACCATGCATCCACTTGGAAACATAAATATCTGTACTAAATTTTTATACCCGTTCATCTGAACCAAAGCGCTGGACCAACCTCAGCCTCCTCCTCATGACTTGTGAGCTTTATGGCGATACAACACTTCCTACATGTTTAAATAGCTGCCAGCGAAAGTAATCCAGGACCTAATTATGTTTCCTCCAAAAAGAATTTGGCAAAGCAAATTAGTGGGATAGAAACATATGTTGTCTGAGATAGGCTGCCCAAAGGGATGGACAGAAACATATTGCAAGAATGCTGCAGCTCGGTCGGTAATGACAACTTCTAATGTGATTCTAGTTTGTTTTTTTTTTTTACATAATGCAGTCATTTCCAAAAAGTCTGCCCAGGTCCAACAAGCTGGCCTAGGCAGAAATTAAACAGTTCAGACGAGTAATGCAGAGTAAATGCACACAAATGTCGAAACAGAGCCGTACGTCGTAGTTTTGCTAATGGATCTGTGAAATTATCCACATTTAGGAAACAACCTTGATCACAGGGTGAAATCTCTCCCCTGCCTGTCATTACTGGTGCCATGAATATGCATGACGAATACATTTATATTAGAGGCGACGAAGCCGGCTGACTTTCAATATAAAGTTGTGATCTTTCAGGGAGCAACGGCGACGGGTTTACATCACCATGTAAACGCACACTTATCTGCTAAACAATTGCTGGTTTCTGACGCAACAAAGACAGGTGCACATCAGCGCACACGCCTCTCCTCACATTGCGCCTCGTAAATATTTCACATGATGACAGAATCAAAGTTTCCCTCTATGTCACGAGGAAAGAATGTCGCTGAAAAAGTCGAGTCTCGACATGCGCGTGCTGTCAAATTCCTCCTGTGGAGCAGGACATGCTGGAGACAGTCGGGGTTATATCACAGTTAGCCCAGGTTTGAACCCTTTCTTAATGAAAACAGTCTCATTATTGATATGATATTCAACAGACTCAGTTCATCCCATGAGCTGTTCTCTGCTAATGACTCACTCTGAGTCATGCAGCATATGGTCCTACTGAAGAGGTGACGTTGGGGAAGTCTGAAGTCCTGCTACACTGTGAAATAATTAATGTATTTGGGTTCCTTTCTCTGCCTTCTGTTATATCACGGATAATAACCCTGTCCGAGGTGATGAATGTTCGATGAAGGCGCATCAAATGGATCAACATTTAGAAAACAAACTTTCCTACCGACTCTGTGCCGCAGAGAGTGAGCGAGAGTCCTCATCGACGGCGGTTTCTTTTCTTTTTCACACAGACTCAACTGTCTCTTTCAGACGAACACAAAGACAACAATGATTTATATTGTTTGATCTCGAAAGCATATATCAACAGCAGATATTGTCTTTGAAAATCGGAGAATTGTAATTGATTCGTTCTTCGTAAACCAAGATCAGGTCATGATTCTGACTGTCTGATGGTGACAAAACCCACCTACCTGTCCGCCGTTTTTAGAAGGAGGCGATGTGTCGGATTAGTTCTTGGCTCTGACTTGGAACCACAAACACTCCAGGAAGACTTGAGTCAGTCCAAGAAAGTCAGGCTTGCTGTTTGCCCTTGTTTCCAGTCTTTGCGGCATGCTAAGCTAACTGGCTACTGGGTGTAGCTAACGGACATGTGAGAGAGGCACCGATCTTCACATCTAACCCTCCCTTGTCTGAAGAGTACACATGGCTTCACGCCGTTTGCCAGGAGAACAGTATTAATAAAACGAACCTCACACCCCTCCGTACAAATTTAATTTTTCATTTAAAGGCACGTTTTCTACTTTCAGGATAAGCGAGGCCCGTTAACAAATTGACAAATACATTTTGAATGTGCACAGATAATTTGTCTTCCTCTGAAGCAATCAAAAGTAAATATTTCATTTCTTTCTTCTCTTGACATTAAGTATGAGCTGTAGAGCTTCCAGCGTCTTTCCTCCGTCCTCTTCTTTTCTTTTTTTTTTCTTCTTTCTTTAATTCAGCAGAATTAGAAGTAGAGGCTTCTGTAATGGCCCCCCGGAGGCATGAAATTATGAGAGTCAGAGAGAGCAAGGTAATTACCATCAAGACTTTGGGCCTCAACCAAAAGCACATTAGCCACTTCAAACGCAGAGAGAGAGAGAAATGCAAACGTAGGACTTAGATACAGCTACTTCACTGCTGAACTGAACCCTCTGACTCCCTTTTTTTTATTTTTATCATACCTGGGGGCTGTGTTTGTGGAACACCATTGTTTAAAGAGCTATTCTATTTTTGTTGAAAGACTCATTTCTGCTTCCTTTTTGATATACTGCAATTATAATTTTTTTATCTGCTCAGGAAAATGTCAAAGGCGGGTAGAAAAACTATACTGTAATACGATGTTATGAGAAAATAGCTGTCAAGTCATTGTCATTCTAGGTTTTTTCACTCATGGCATTGACATCCATGAAGTAACCTGCGCTGACGACTGCAACACATCGGTGTTTTTGGCCTCAAAACTAGAGGTGAGTCAACATTAGTAGCTCACTTCCAAAGAGTTTCCTCTGAATCCCCTGTTACATTACATAACAGTGTGTATACTCAGCAAGGTAGGCGACTTTTAAGGCAGCGTATTGCAAACTTAACTTCTGTGCTGAGCATCATGGTAGCAAAAATGAGCAGCTAACGGTCACAGCTTGGTTAGAATCAGGCAACAAAACTAGCCTACTTGGTTAGGTTTAGGAAAAGATGACGTTGAATACGTGACACAAGTTAAATGTTGCAGAAGTACTTTACACATTGACACCAGATCCATGTTCGGGCAAATCCAGAGTCCATCCTTCCTCTCATCCTTCGGCTGGGAACACAAACCTTTTGTCTGTTGTTGTTGTGTTTATAACACATACATGTAGAATTGTGGAGAAACAAAAAAACTCCCATTGAGTAGACTGCAACACTGTTTTACTGTGAACCCCCGGAAATATTTTGTGGACTACGATAACGATTGAATATTTCATTTTTGGGTGAACTTCTCTGAGCAACGTTGGACTTTGGCCTATGAACTTCGCCCAGAGTCTAAAGCCATGTTGGGGTGGCGGTGCATCAGTCCGTAGAGACTTTGCTTGGATTTCTTTGTACCAGAGCAGCTTCCGGTTCAAGACCTGCTCGGATCAGTTGATATGAGTGTGCCTGAGCACTGCAGAGGTGCCCTTGAGCAAGGCATCAAATCCCAAAACTGCTCAAGGTGCCCCCAATGGGGCAGCCCCCTCGTTCACAGGTCCTGTTTGTGCATATATGTGCGTTTCAATCTGTTATTTCCTTTGCAAACAAACTGAATTCCTCCATTTCTTGCCGTCTTTGTTTTCTTCTGCTTCATGTTATTTGTATGCAGATTAAATTGCCTGGGCTGGCTCTCCAGTCTGCACACCCCGAGGGCAAACATGGGCATCTTTATTTATTTGCAAAACACACTTTTTTCCCTTTTTTTTTCGTGCAAACAAAGCAGAATTCTCTCTCCACTGTATCTGAAGCATACTTGCAAAGTTAACAATGAAAGGCTACTGTGTAAAAACTAATGGCGTCCTCCATCTTTTCCCTCTGACTGCTTTATGGTTTAAGTATTTTATGTTTTATTAGTTTTTCTTCAACTATCTCAGTGCCCTATTTGTACAGTTCACAGTCAGCATTGATTCTGTGATGCAGCCATCGGGCCCTCGCCGATCAATAGTTCTCAAGAAGGCATCAACTAGATGCAGTGTGTGTGTATATATGGAGATGATCTCAGAGCTCCCTGCTGCACTGTAGGCTACGACTGGCTCCGACTCCCCGCACAGGCAGAAGAAAAATGATCCATAAACAATACAAACATGCCCACGAACGATTATGCAAAGACTACTCAATCCTGACCCCAAAGGTAACTATTAAAAATGAAATAGTGCTTTGCTACTCTTAGTAAAACTGCCTTCACAGGGGAGCAGAGATTGTAGTAGTAAATAAAATGTTGGTGGGCGCCTGGAGACTACGCGCTGTGGTTATTAGTTTGTTTCCCAGACTGTCTGCGAGCGAAGACACTTCCTCCCTTTTACTCCCTCACCAGTAACTGCAGGTCTCTGTGCGCGCAGGAGAAGCTCATTACTGCACTGAGCTGCCTCTAAATTTGAATAAATGTAAATATGGCACTGTGAAGCCTGCAAATGGTCAAAACGAGCAAAGCTACTCGGCCAAGTGAAGGGAGAAATCCGCATTATAAGCGCCAAACAGCCTCTTAAAAATGATGTGTAAAAATTCCCATAAATGGCTGATGTGTTGTTAATTATGAATAACGAAGCGGTCATACCCATGAGCACCTCCTTTATATCGCACCAAATGAAAACCTAGCTTTTATTGCAGTTGGAGGCAGAATCTCTCCTGTCTCATATCCTCTCTCAGGGGTTTAGAGCCGTTCTGCTTCGAAGATTTAATTTTCACGAGCATGAAATTGGACCTCTGTCCGGCCGTACTTGCTGCAGTGGAGTGTCTTGACCCAGAGATTTTAGTCGGTGAGCCTAGCAGCAACAGAAATGTGAGCCAGGGTCACACAGCACGGTATAAACAACACTGAACAGCCCCAGAGTGCTCCTAAAGGGGCAGCCCGGTGACCCCTAGTGAACCCAGCGGCTGCTTATTGGGATATTGATCTGTTTCTAATACTTTATTTAAGACCTAGATGGAAAATTCTTTTCCAGCGTCCCTGCTGAGGCATATTTGAACAGAGGTTATAGGAGGACGCAATTACAGAAATGCACCAATTGGAGTAATTGTGCTCCTGATTATTGGAGCAATTGTGGTCCTGATTGTTGGAGCTTTTAGGAAACCTGTTGTACCTATTGTTACATTCCACCTCGCTGATTGCTTAAGTACAGTATTATCATATGATAAACAAGCGCCTGTATCATCATGGTAATGTCACAAAAACATCTGTATTCAGATCATCTGAATACTGTCTGTATAAAACATCTCACACCTGGTTAGAGAGGGAAGAAGGAGTTAGCTACAGAGCTTTTATTTGGTCAGTTTACACTATTATGGTCTCTTTTGGATATTTAAAACGTGAAAATAGAACAAGATGTTCAAGTCAGAGATTAATTGGGCCATTCGTGATAATGGGAGGAAACCATTACCATTACTTTTATTCACATCAAGATGTAAATAAAAGCAGATTTCAAAAGTTTATCGCAAACAAAATAGCAAACGATTAACTACTGGTTGTGAGGTAGCGGTGTAACTATTACATTTGGCTGTTCATATGTGTTCACAGCACATTATCTGTGCATGTCTGGATAACGTCATATTGATTTATTACTTCTGGAGCGAACTTGAAAGACTGTTACACAACCCAGAGATTTACAGCCACATGAATCAGAGCATCAGGTGCAGTACTCGTCTGAAGAAGAAATGTTTCTTTGAATTCCTGCGGAAACTTGGATAAAGATATCCACTGACTGGTATGATAGTCAAGGTGATACGAAGGTTTTCGTTTTACAGACATCAATGTGAAAGGCAAGAAAAACATTTGAAAGCTCTGAGGAAAGATGGATCGGCTTGCAGTGAAAGCAGCTGCCAAATGAAGGAAGGAAATTGGAGGGCTTCTTTTTCGCGAACTGCATTATGTATATTTTAATTGGATCTATTTGTTTGTGTATACACTTAAGAGAATCCCATGGAGACCTGCGCAACTCAGAGGAATTTACAGAATGAAATTTGGAGCGCTTTACGTTGACAAGTGCTCCAACAAACCAGCCTTAATATTGTGACAAAGTCCGTGTAGAGAGGAGGTCGGGCGGAAAGATAAAGCAAATAAACTCAGGACTTTGGCCCAAAAGGTGGCTGCTTGTGACACCAAAAATCAACAGATTTTAACTTGCATTGGTACATAATATACTTAACTAATGTCACATACCTTACTTGTGGCATAATGTCTGGTAAAGTAATGTGACGAGATTTAACATAACAAGACGTCCCGTATGGAGAAGTAACGTATCGAGACATTACGTAAGGTGACTTTTTCTAAACCTACTGAGCTAATTTTGGTGCCTTAAAGGGTTTTCCAACATTAACCACATGTTAGAGAGGCTTTCTAGTGGAAATACTTACTGGCAGTTTCATATAGAGGCTAAAGGGTACCTTGTGTGTCTGTATGAGGCGTCAAAAGGGTGTGACAGAACATCAGTATTCGACAACCTTGATCGAGTCTGAGAGGGTAATAATCAAGCTGGATCCGAACTCAACAGGTGGTCTGTTTTTTTACGAAATTGGGATGAATGTTTCCTGCTTGGAAGATAATAATAAAAATAATTAAACACCATCACCAAACAGGACACGTAGACAATTGAGGACACTGAACTCAACCCAAACAATTCTTAAGTAATGTCTGAATCTGGCCCAGCCCATTGTGACCCAACATGCTCAGGACGGGTATCCATGCTCTAGTCCACTTACTGTGCATTTGGGTATTCTCACACACTTTCTAAATGATTCACAGGGTTGAGGGAGTATTCGACCGAAGCGAGTGTTGTCCCAAATCCATCATCGTGATGACCGCATATTCTCATGTGGGAGTTTTTGAAATCCAAAACGTAAAATCCGAAGCTCAATTCTGAGGCTATTCTGTAAATAGTTTACGAAGAAATAATAGATGCAGAAACTTCTGCAAAAACGATACCAATTTCAGGCTTAAATGCACAACTTCTGAGTTGGCTCAACAGATACAGATACAGATAATGGCGTACACGCTCATCCTTCATAATTTAAATCATAAAACTTGGCATCTCCTAGTCCCTTTAATATCAGGACCACGCTGATTTATTCTTCCATTAATTTAAGTAACCTTTTGGCCATCACGGAGCTTGGCTATGATAATATAATTTGTGGAGAACTCCAGTAAAATAACTCATATGCATCTTAATAATTGAAGGCCCTAAGCCCTCAGAGGTTTTAGCTAAATTATAGTGTTTTATTTGCAAAATACACTCCCATAAGTTGGTATCAGTTTCAAAACAAAATAGATTGCTGTTGCTGAACACAGTGATTAAACACTGTGAAACTCCTTGCTAGTAAGTATAAGTAATTGGCCTGAGGGAGCGAGGGCTCTTTGTTTTAATAAAGTAATGCTCCTCCTAAATAATTTGTACAGATTGGAGGTTTTCCCTTTTCATTATTAAAAGTCTGGCAGTATTGCTGCCGGACATTTCATATTAGAAAAAGTTTGTAATACTAGGAGGCAATTGTTTTTGCTTCAATTTTCAAATCTCATTCCTATTTCCCCCCTTTAATAAACGGCTTCGGCCGTTTCAATCACTTCCACAGCAGTGATTCAAGACGTGGTGAGGCATGCTAAGAGAAATCATTCAAGGGAAGGCTGTGAAAAAGGAGTTGGACAAATGTGTGGGGAGATAATTTATTTGTCCGCTGTCACACCACATTCGTAAGAACATGAAAAGTAGGAAATGACAGGTTTTCAACTCATTTCCACAGCGCTTTGGCGAAGATTATGAACTGAGACGGACAGATTTGCGGATTTTTCTTTTGAAAACACTTCACTGGCACAGCACGACATTCAGCTTGAGGAGACGGTATTCAGGTTTTCCCTCTCAAGTAATATGAAAAGTGTCAGTCAAAAAGTGAAACAGCAGCTAATGGAGATACGCGCAGGTTGTTTTCCTGAGGATCCTACGATTCACGGAAAACAAAAAAGTGCAAAAAACACTTGCATGTCTGGACAGAATTAGCGCATATGGACACTGTGGGATAAGGCCGAACCCTGTGTTTGTTTCTGTTAGCGCACACTGGTTCCATATGGGATGTTCGTGATGCTTTTAAATTATGGGCTCAAATTTCTCCACCGGTAATCTCACAGTAATAAACAGCTGCTGGCGGTGACCTGCGCTGCTTGGGGGGGAGGTCAGAGAGAGATCCTTGATTTTTTTGTTGTTGTCTTTTCCACTCTCAGTTCCCACCCAGCGCAAAGCAACGCATGTGTGTCGTGCTTATCTGTACCTCCTACAGCTACTGTGGTGGGAACAAAGCGATAATATTGGAGTGATTACATGTGGATGAAATTACATCATCATATGTGCTTTTGTATTGTGTTTTTTTTTTTTCTCTTTGTGTTGTGAGGGATTATTTTTCTTCCAGTGAGCTGTGAGGTGATTGACAGCAAACAGAGCGTAACGTATTTGCGTGCGGTGACATGAAAACAGTTCAGGTACAATGAAACGACAAAACCGAAATGGGAAAACCCAATTATGGTTCTGTGTTTATTGTGAGGGATTATCTTGCTCTGCGGATGTTGTTTTTTCTTTACTGTACAGCGGCAACCTAAAAGCCATGTCCACACTAATGCGGATAAGGGTTCTGCCCACACTCCGTGGCCCCTCAGATGGATTTCTTAAAGTTCAACATCCACATGAAAATGCCAAAAGCCGCCTTCTTCCTCTTCTACTCCTTCTTCTTTGTGTTCCAACAACATTGTGTCTTGACCAAGGATTGCAACCAGCCTCAGGCTTTCTCTGTGACCACCTATTTTCTGTTTAATAAAGCTGAACACGACCCAATCACTGGTATTAATGTTCGAAGTGTATGTTTGTGCAAACCCCGGACATGTTGAAACTGAGGTCCAATTTTCAATTTGATGTTGTGACAACAGTTTCTAGTCTGGTTAGGGACAGGCATACAAACCATTTGGTGAAGGTTAGGGAATGTTTTTGACTAAATAGGTTAATAGCTGGTGACTCCAAAAACAACGTAATAAGCAATCTAGCAGTAGCCGTCGAACCGGACCTCTGTCGTACCGAAATGTGGTTCGGTTCAGGCACTGAAACTACTTGGCTAGGTCGAGAAAAACATTGTGGCTCCATTTAAAATAACTATGTTACGTAACGTTATGCAACTTCAAGAACATACCTGACGTATCTTCCTTTACGTCACGTACATTTCAAGGTTAGTAAGAATCGAATAACTCACCACTGACTTGTGGTTCCACACTATACACGAACTGCGATTTCCTCGGTGAAAGCCCTGATCATGTTAAACCCAACCATCCGTCTCCGACTTCATCTCTATGTGGACTTTGTTGCTCTCTTTGCTACTTCGCCTGACTTCCTCCTTTGCTGCTGTAATAATCACTTTAGCCACGAGAGAACAAGTGTTGTCATTTTTCAGATGTGGATGGGCTGGTTTTAGCTTATCAGGTTCTGCCGCCATTAACACGGTTGGATAATATCCCAACAACTTGTAAAAATATTAAGTGGTTTCATGCTTATAAATGTTTAAACACAGACTCAAACGGTGGTCTTTGGCTTCCCAGCCTTCTCGCCCAGCTCTTAACCCACCTCCATCCCCTCTTCCCCTTCACACATGGAAGTCATTTAAATATGTCGCATTACTTTCACTTTACATTTGTAAAAAGCTATGTTTGAAATGCACAAATTTAGCGTATTTTTGGTTTGCAGAAATGTACAATGCCAACATTTTATTCTGAAGGCTGGGCTGGAACATAAATGCCATCACTGACACAATATTGTGCTTGTGTTTTCAAAACGCCTCCACAAGCATTAGATAACCATTTGAGTGAGGGTCGTAAACGCTTCCTGCTAGCCGAGGCTAACCGTAACTCTGCACCAAGCGCCTCGATCGATAAATGTGCCGTGGTCTGACAGCATGGACATAAAGATATGATAGAAAATTGGGTTTTTAATGTCGCTGCTACAGCCACACTGCCTGTGAAGATTGACAATCATAAGTCAGTGTTTTCAAAAATGCAACACCGGTTTGTGAGACCAGCAATTTCAAAATTGATTCTTGGATCGTCATCAAAAAGCTTCCCCTTCGCGGATGGAAAACGCCTGCTTTGTTGGCCTGAAAGATCAAAATGAAGAGAGAGAACATGTGCTTTTTTAAATATACCCCCGACAACTGGCACAAATGCATAAAAACATGGGTATTATGGTTTTAATCATGTGTTCAAACATAGACTCGGGGATCTGTTGTAATCACAAAGATGTTTAAAAACAAAGTAGTGGAAGCACGTAGGTCAACATAAGGCTCGTGACTAGTTATTACAGTAATTGAATAGGTGCTCAACCTTATTTACACTGTGCATTGAGTTTATTCCTTATTGCAGCAGCCTGTAATTTACTCCCTCATTAGAAAACACATCCAGCTCCGAGCTAATTCCCTCCTCGAGTAGCAGAGAATAAGATGCACAGCGGCAGAGAGCAGAAAGATCGAGACTCTCCTTCGTATGTTGCATATTGAGTCATAAAATGTAGCTTGGCATTTGCAATTCAAACACAATGATGCCTCCCCTGGTTTATTCCTAAATCAATACTTCCTTTCAGCAGCGTTTTTATGCTGACGAGTCAGACGGCTGATCGCGCTGAACCACAGCATCAAATGATGATAAATATCGTGACGGATACACATCTGTGCATCTACCTGATCAGCATAAGCGCTGATTCCTTTTGACTAATAACATTCATTGACATCATTTTATTTCCCCCTCGGTAACTGGAGGAGAAAGTGTTTGTTCCCATGGCAACAGCAGCTTAAACATCAGTCCCTCTCGGTGGTCAGATGATGAGAGTTTTCATCATCCCGACACAGACACTCCCATGTTTACATCGGGGAAACGTCACACAACACGTCTGAAGTAATGACAGGGGAAGCCAGTCTGCTCCCTTTATGGGCCGCAGCAACAGGCCCGTAACAGAGAGCAGCACTAAATGGAACATGAAAATACTTTTTTTTTTTTTTTTATGGTTTCCTGGCACAAAGGAGAAAATGCCTGACTAGTTGGGCAGACCGCAACACAGCTTGAATGAGTTAGAGGAAATGAACAAAGACAAAGGAGCATTGCTGAAGGTTGGTTCTGTATACATTTCTGCAATTTAAAAAAGGAGCCGGCGCTACCTGACAACACAGAAAACCCTAGACAAAACACTTTTTACTAAAATTCCAGGATATTGTTCAACACACAAGGACAACAAGTAAATGTGGGAAGATGCATCGAGGGATGCGTCGAGATCTGATCACACAGACCACATTCGGAGGTGGTCTTGGCCGATTGACCCACTTCTTTTAGCCGTGTGTGTGTTCCGGGCCACACTGAAGGACCGCCTACTCAACTTGACGTCCACCATGAAACAGCATGAGAAAAAAAAAGCCACAACAGGCAGAATGGATTACGCACTGTTTGGTTTTCATGTGGTTCACTGTAATGTCAATTATGTGTTTAGGGGTCTCTTAACCTGCAGATGTTAGCAGCAGATGTTTGTGAAAACACAACGTCCGTTTTAACCACTGAGCTAGCGGCCACAACAACCTAGACTCCCTCAACAGATCGCATCATTTTAGGAGTTAACTTGGTGAAAACTTTGCATGACTATTTCTAAATCACTCCTGTTAAATTCCGATTAAATGCAAGACATTAAGCTGTTTCTTTCTCTGTAAAAACACAGTGAACAGTTTCACTTGATTTCACCATTTACACTGATTTTATGAAAGAGGACAACATTTTATTTAAGGCAAACATTTACATTTTTACTAATACAGTGAAAAGTAACCACCAAAGGAAACTCCTTTGAAGCTCGGGGAGAAAGTTCCCAGACTGCCTTTAAAAAATGCTAAATTTTGTGAGTTGTTGAGTTAGAGGAAATTTATGAACTTTGGATAAACTTTTCTATGGTTAATTCTAAATAATGTGTGCCACTTTGTAAATTCCACATTCAGTAGAATACATTTAGTTGTTTATTTCTTGGTAAAAGGTGTTGGTTTGTCGCTGTGCCATTTGCTTATTCAGCAGCTGTTTGAACTCACTGATGTCACCACTTACACAGAAGTTGTAAAGTAATCAGACATTTTATTGACAATAAACCTGTCAAATATTAAAGAATAACCAATACAGACAACTTCTTTGACGCCGGTAATGAAAGTCCTCAGACCTCCTCAAAAAACTGGCTCTATATTTGAATTGTTGAGTTAGAGGAAACTTTATAAACTTATTACTACTTTATGCATGAAAATACTTCCGTGTCCGTGTGTCCCAGTGATGTACGTACTTATTTGCATATAGAGCAGGAAATGTTAACTCCAGGTGTGAAGTAACTGACTTGTGATCAGATCGCTCAGGACGGATGTTATTATCAGATCCCTCCAAATGAGTGTGTGTGTGTGTGTGTGTGTGTGTGGACGACAGACTCTCAGACACTGATGCAAAATGTAGGGAAGAGGTGTCAAACCCCACAAGTCCGAGACATTCCTGAGGACCAAAGTGTGAGAGTGTGTGTGTTTGCATGTTTATACACATGTTCTTACAAGTGTCTCTGACTGTTTGTGTAAGTGAATCTCTTCTGTCTCTGTTGTGGCATCCTGGGTTGTGTTTGTCTGTGTGTCATGGGAAGAGAGTGAATGTAGTGCGTTTGTGTGTTTGTGTGTGTGTGTTTCGATGGAGGTGCCGAACCACCCAGGGCTAATGGCGACACAGCTGCGGCAATCTACCCAAACACCTCTCAGGAATTCTCGGGGTTAGGGTTAGGGTTAGGAGGAAGGATGAAAGAGGAGGAGAACAACACCGTCAAAAGCAGCGGGGGAGATATTCCTGGCTTCCTCAGCAATTTTGCACAAAAAGTGCTGGCTTTGCGTTCACTTCATTTTCAGCCGCGCTGCAAGTCTGCCGTGTTTGTACCTCTCGTCTGCGCCGGATCATTATCATGTGCCTCTAACTCGTTTCAGGATGAAGTTAAGGAATTCAGAGCGTCGATGTGATATTTAGCCGGGCGGCGTTAAACCAGCACAAAGTGGTTTCCCGTAACAGCTACGAGAGGGTGTGTTTGATTGAACAGGACAGCTGGTATATCTGGACAAATATTCAAAAATAAGATCTTTTTGAAAATCTTGTCTACTGTGCACAAAAGGGCCCATATCACAAAAGCAGATCTTTATTTCAGCCTTATCAATGATTCTGGAATGTAAATCTGAGCTAAAACGTTTTAAACAAAATGGTTTTCATGACCCTTAACTTTTATTAATCTGTGTCTACCTGCTTCTTTGTGACTTAAGCTAGTAGCCTCTTGGATCTGTAGCTGCAGTCTTGTTGGCAAATCAATCATCTCACCCAAGCTTCCTAAATGTTTCTAAAATAATCTTTACCTTAACTCTAATAGACTCTGCTTCTTTGTTTTTGGATTATCACCCATTTTTACCATCAGCAACAGAGAAACACAGCCAAAAGCACACATCATAACACAATATGATTTAGTAGTATAAGAATGAACAAAAAAAACATAATAGATTTAATAATAAAAAGCAGTAAATGCTGACATCACAGCCAAATAGAATAACTATAGAGATGAGATGCATTTGGAAAATCAAACAATGGTAGCCATATTGAGAAGTAATAATAGGTTTTGTCATATATCACATTGGAAATACTGCACTTTGTGTGCATCAATAGTCTCAGTCTCCGGCTGAAGGTGCTCTGATATGACTTGAGTGTGGCATGCAGGGAATGAGTGGTATTCTCCACAACACTGAGCAGTTTCCTCAGCATCTCGTTCTGACGTCGGAGTGAAAACCACATCTTACACCAGGTCTCCCAAATGCTTGACTCGGACTCAGCCGGAGTATCTGACATATAAAACACATGTTTCCATACGTCTGTGCACAGTAGTGAGGGACTGATTGCTTGCAGTAATCATGTGGCATTCCTCCTCTAACCCCATGCTGACTGCTGGAAGTTTATTATTTGAAGGGAACGTTGCCACTTGAAGGGGAAAATATAGCCAAAGGTATATTTGTGGCTGATCAATGATGGATCACTGTGTGTGTGTGTGAATGTAGAATTAATTCGAGGTCAGTCCTGAACATGGAAATGTAAAGCAAATCTCTTGTTGATTTAAAGAAAAGGGTCTGTGACGGATTAACTGGCTGACCACAGAGGTGGTGACATCACAGATCATCAGATTTTGGGTCAGCTTTGTGCCGGGAAACGCAGGTCTTCAGTGCAGAAAAGAGTATTATGTCTGCTCTCCTGCCCGGTAAAACTGTTTACTGGATTTGTAGCGAGAACCAGCTCCCACTCTCATTTGTCCTCATTTATTTAGTTTTATTTTCCAATCACATAATTGATTGATTTAAAAGCAATTCCAACTGCCCGGGCTACCTCCCAGGCAGCTGCTGTGCCGCGGGCTTCACTAATGAATGTAATTTAAGCGTTATAGAGGACGGGGTTTCATATCGGTGATGGATGATGGTGTTTGGAGGCCTATTTTGTGTTGCGGTGGAGGTGTATTAATCATTATTAAAGACGGCTTTAAATGGTTTCCCTATATGCCCAGGTGATTTAGACTCCGGGGTGGACAGTGTGCCTAACACTGAGCGACCTGCTGCTGCTGGTTTTCATAATGAAGCACTCACTCAACCTGCTGCCAAGAGACTGCAAGGTCACGATAAGATGTTACGGTCAGGCTGACGCAGTTTACGGGCACACTCAAGGGCAAACACAAGTGTGTGTGTGTGCGGCTTTAAGCACATGCAAAGATCTATGACAACACCGTGATGATGCACAATCGCACCACAGTCAGTAACGTGACTAACACAATTTTCAAATGATTGTGTATTTCCCAAAATATAGACTGTTTAATAAATGGTGGACGGGGCTGCTGTGATATTACTCTTTGGTTTGCCGACTGCCATTTTGAACCCTCAAGTTCATTAAGGGCATTATGGCCGTCGCCATCTTGTTTTTTTTGGAGCCAGAATTCACTATATTTGGATGTGAGGGTGGAGCCGGGGAGGATATGCTGATCTGATCTGAGAAAACACAGTGGTCGGACCATTATTTACAAAATGAGCATCATGCTGGATTGAAGAATACACGAAACAAGCAATTGAGACCATAAACTAATTATTAAACGGATTCTTGAGGTAATAAATCAAGTGAGAAGTAGGGTCATTTTCTCATAAGCTTACATACACATGGACTTCTTTTTGAAACCAGTTGAGTCGCCCCCCCTGCTGGCCATTACAAAGAACACAGGTTTAACGCATTTCCACATTTTTACAGACACGTAAGCTCTGACCACTTATTATATTGTTTGTATTTCGGAGCAGCCTTCAGCCAATCACAATCCAGGAAACTATACTGCCCAAGCTCAGAAATAGTCTGGCACATAACTCACTGTAAAATGGCTCATTGTCGTGTTTGTATGGATTAAACAAATCAGATGTGCTGGTGGGTGGATTTTGTTACCCTTCACCCTTTTCCTCCTGTTGGCAAGCTTTGCGCTAAGCAACACAAGCCGTCTGCTGGCCGGCTTCTCATAACTCTCAACATCTTTAAACTTGAGTTTATTTGCTTAGTGTTACACAACAGAAACACTCGGTAAATGTGAGGATGCTCTCGTGATTGGGTTAAAAAGAAACCAATGCTGACTGCTAGGAAACAAGAGGTGAGCGGCACTTGTCTTCCTAGAGTGCCCTGAAAGCTGATATACTCAATATTTGTTATCCTAGCATTAGCATTAGATCAAACAATGAGGTGAGAGCAGCGTGATGACCATACAGAGGATAATAACCCAACTTACTGCAGCGTAATGGAGCTTTTATAGCACCCCATAAAGACAAGAACCTTATTATGAGTATGTTTTGTTCCACTATCAGTACTCTCATAGCATAAGAGTGAAAACTAAAGCGGTTTTCAGGGAACAAGCTGTATAAACCTGCTGTACTCAGCATGAAACAGCAGATATAGAAAGTTAGCGAGCTAGCATGAGAGCGCAGGGGAGCATTTAGCAGCTAAAGGGCCAGATGCTTCCCTCATTTCATTTAATGCTAATGTGTCTTTTTGCATGTACTGATGTAATGTGCAAGTAAGGAACTATTTGCAAACAAGTTCTCCGCTGACGTTGTTTGTGTTCACAGCCATTTTACCCAATTATGGTGAGTAAACATTTACCAGTTCGGCCAATAAAAATAGTTTGTCATTGTGAGTTCTTGTGGATTTAAGTGTTGTTGAGAAACCAAGTTGGATATATAAGAGCTCTCAGGAAAAATCTGAGTTTGGCGTTCGCCTCAACCTGACGTGATCGTCTGCCAATTTCCCAACGCGCTGTTTTTAAGTATCTAATCTGTATTCCTGCTTCAATCGGACGTCTGTTTCCATTTCCTCCCATCGAGAATGAGTGAGGCGCACCGCGACGTTTGCAGCACCGGATACAGTCGGCGTTAACAAGGGTCTCAGCCTCGTGACCTCCAAAGGTCACCGAGGAGTGCTTGTACGTGCAACAGCTATTTATCAGGCTTCCCCCCCCTCGTGCCCTGTTGCTAAGCAGTCACAGGCTGTTTCCATCCACGGCGCTCCGCGACTCTTTGTTTATCAGGAAATGTAATTCATTTGAGGAGGCAGACGGTGGTCCGCTGTGTGGGGGCCAGGCGGCTTTAGTGGGCCTGATGGATGGAGGGCCACGGGGACGCCGACAGGGGTGGCACTGCGAGCAGATAAAACCTCCAGAGGTCTCATATTGAGATGCTATTCAGAACAGTTCTCACTCGATTATTACTTTTTTTTTTTTACAGTTTTCAAGTCGAGCGGGGAGAGATTTTAACCACCTACTGAATTTATGAACATAAAATCACAGTGCCGTGGCTTTTTCGGCTCTGCTGCTCAACACTCGCACCGTGTTTACAAGAGAGCATCCACTTAGCTCTCTTTGTTCGCTTTCAGAGAACATTTTTTTATTTATTTTTTTTTATGTGGTGAACGAGCTGCAGTGCACTAAGAGGGAAATAATGAAGGAGGCACACTGAGCGGTGAACACAAGTACACTTGGCAGCGTTAATGTATTTTAAATCCCATCTTTTCCTCCTCAGCGCATCAATCATCCACTCTGCTAAATAAAAAAAAAAAACTTTAAAGCCCCCTTTTTTAAAACGTGTTTTTCTGAATCTGCTTCTTACCTTCCTGATGGGATCCGACGTGAAGTCACTTCTCCACAGTTCTGTTTACTTCACATTTCTCTCTCGTTCCTCTCAGAAGGTTTCAAGTTGGCAGGGCTCTGTTGGAAACTAAGGGATGTTGCATGCTTAATCCACCAATCAGGACTCAGCACAGTCCAAATTAAACAGATTCATTTAGTTTCTTCTGAGTAAGAAAAATGGCTCCAAGTGTTTTTCTACTTGCTTCGCTTATTTAGCCATATTATTTTATGTTACAGAGAAGTTTCCAGGGGTTGAGAATGATTCTGTTTTTGGTGTGACTTGATGGCCGGCTATTTACTGCTGTGAAAAGTGGCTCCTGTCTTTACCGCACAGCCTGCTGTTGCATCCTGGGACTATTTTCAAATGAATAGTCTCAGAATAGATATGAGGAACCCTGTGATCGAAATTACAATATGCCGTTTGTCATCAAGTTCATCAGTTCCTGGAAAAAGTTTTTTGTTGTGGAAAATGGCTGTAAGGCTGTAAGTTAAACTCTCAAAGGTCAGAACATGGCAGAACAACAAACTGGGAATTAATATCAACAGGAAGTAGTACAGCGTTTTGTCTTGACTTTAACGATACAGCATCACTGCTTCACAGGAATTATGTGAGTTTGTCTGCTCTTGCTTGTGATGTTTTTATTTTTTGTTTCTTTTTAAAACTTTACTACTTTCTACCACTGACTAAATACATGATGCATGGCTGATATAGTGAGACAGCAACGTAAAAGGACATTAAAAGATAGAAAAAGACAGAGAGGGGGACTCGGATGTGGAGGACAGATGTGTCAGTGTCTCGTATCTGCCTGGATTTTCTTACTTTCTCAGTTTTTTGCTGCTTGGGACGCTTCACCAACCCAAAATGTGGCTATTTGACATCCTGGGAATGAGACTCAACAGCCAGCTATCTTTGTGGTGCGTTCAGGAGCAGCTCAGACAAATCTTACTGCTTCTACCTTTTAAGTTAAATGGTCATTTAATTAATAATAGACATTTAATTATGTTAACGAGGTGTGATGTTCAGTTAGCTTTGCACAGAAATGGCCAGTAGAAATATCAATATCATATATTCAGAGGGAAACTTTAGAGTACATTTTAGAGCCTGTACTTTATTACTTTTACTTGAGTAAAGAAGTTGAATCAGCACTTTTACTTTTACCAGATGTCTTTTTTTGCACTGTACCTTCTCTTTGAGAAAATGTGTGTGCTTTCCTCTTCTTAGCAGCTCTTAACCAGCACGCAGGTGGCATCAGTCTGCCGTCACCTACAGTCTAATTATGGAAATGTTAGTTTTACTGTGTCTGCTGGTACGATCACAGTACTGGAAATGGATTACACATTCAAATCTGCTGCCAAACTACAATATAAAGTGTATAGCTAATCATCAACCTTGGCAAAGGAGAATCATTGCCTTCAATTAATTTAAAACATTGGAATCTGTCTCTCTTTCTTTTCTTTCTTTTCACAGTTTATATCTCTGTGAAATCAGAAAACCATAAAGATACTTTGGAGAGGTGCTGCAGTGTCTTTTTTTGGGGGGATATTTCAAACCACGGCTCCTTGTAAGAGGACAGATTGATGGCGCCTTTCAAGTCGAGGTAATTACATTTTTTTTGTTTGTTTTTTTGCACAAACGCGCCATTCTCTCGCTTTGGCATTAACGACGGAGGAAGTCGCTGATGTGTCTGTTGATTGGGTTCAAATCAAACAGCCTCTCGCGACGCTCCGAGCTGCGTTCGGGTCGACTGCCTGTGTCTGTGTGAATAAAAAACGGTGCGCCTCATTGACTTGAGGGGAGCTAATAAAGTGACACACTGTGCGAATGCTCACTTTGAAGACTCCTCTATCCTCCTTATTATGGGAGCTGCTTCGCTCTCTGCATGTGTGCGACTGTATGTGCCATCTGTGACTCTCACAGCGCTGTTCAGAGAGTGTGACGGCTTTGTGTGCGCGCGTCTCCGTAATCCCCGTGTCAAAAATACGCGCAGTACACGAAAAACAACTGCATTTGTATGTGTAGCATGTCAAGAACAGCGATACTGATTTACCTCCAGCATAATATCCTCAGACCTGGGTTTATATGATTCATACAGAGCATGTGCGAGTATTATGCAGGAAAATCATGTCTTTTTATTAACTATGATCTGTCTTTAACCTCAACCAAAGAGTTATTGCTACTAGTTTGATAATCATACTTTAAAAGGGTTTATAAGCAGCATTCATTGATTAAAAAATTCTGAGAAAATGTACTGTGTGCGGTGCTCCTTTGTTCGGTGAAATGTTGATACGTCAGAGTAAAAATAGCTCCCGGTCCCTGAGGCCTTGCCTCCGCTAACCCCTCAGAGTTCTGTGTGGGAAGCTTTCTCCAGCGCATGTATTTATTCATCTTATACCTTCCAAACAGAGAAGGTGACCTGGCCTGCTTGCTCCGACTAAACCGACCTCGGCGAAGACAAAGACGGCGATAAAGAAAGATGAATAAAGCCGGGGCGCGCAGCTTGAAGGTCACTCAGAGCCGACAGACTCTGGACTTGAGCTCCGAAGCAAAAGGTCATCGTCTTTTCTCTTCGTATCTGAGCTCCCTAATCGGTGGGCCTCACTCCGCCGCTCTGCTCTCGACCCTTTCCTGAATGACAATCCATTCCGCTTCTCTCCACCCGTCTTATAAGACGCTCAACCTCCGGCCCCCCGCGGATTTCACAAGCTCACCTGACGCCAGAGCCAGCGGTCGCCGATGTGGAAAATACTCACATTCATCCATATTTCATGAGAGATTGAAGTAAGCCTAGGGAATGAATCATACGGTGATGCAGCTTCGACTATACCGGCAGGTTTGACTGAGTCATCCCCGCGAGAGCTGACGGATCTGGTGACATCATCATCATCATCAACATCATCATCATCATGGGCTTTGACCTGACATTTCCAACTCTACTGTATTCGCCTCACTTTCTTGTAGTCTCACTGGGGATGGTTGACGGCGCTCTGTTAATAATTCAGCAGCAAATAATAACCATATTGCAGCAAATTACCTCACTGCACCATCCAGCTTCATTACTGGAATCCTGACAATGAAGTCATGGGTTAGATCACGAGAGCGTGACTGTAAAAAAAAAAATAAAAAAATAAACATTACATCATCAATTAAAGGGGCTTGTGGTTACACTCATTTTCCATATAAATGTGTTTGACTAGCTTCTGGCACGCGGAGTAAACACGACGGCTGCAGCGCTTTCGCATCAAAGTCAGCTTGTTTAACGCGATCGCAGACCTGATTTCTGAGCATTAAAAAAAAAAAAAAACTGGATTCCTTTAAAGGCCGTAAACGCAGCGGCCGGGGAGAATTTATACATGTTATTCCAGCGGAGCTTAATTCAGGCAGTTTCATCGCGCTCATTTTGAAATCCATCCCTTGTGTGGAACCGCACACGAGCTGTTTTATTAGCAAACCGCAGTGACAAGCGTGATAAATAAAAAAGAAAAAGAAAAACACAGCGCAGCACCCCAATCGCATGTGGAACAACCTTCAGGAGAAAATGAGAGGATCATTTCTTGGTGCTGTACGAGACCTCTGGCCAGACGGAAAAATGGAGTTGTCAGGAGTCGATTCAAAAGTAGAATTAAAGAGATAAATCTCTCGTCTCTGCCATTAACTAGAGAGTCTCGGATGCTCCGAGCTGTTTCTGCGGAGGTCGATAATACCTTGAACTACCGTCCCAGCTTTTGTAGTGATAGCTGTCTCTTTGAGAGCCACCGACTGCTACAGGTTTTTTTTGTCAGAGCATCGTCTTTTCCGTTTAACCTCCCCTCTGCTCAACAAAGCCACGTGAGCGAAGCATAATGCTCTTCTTTCTCTCTCAGAGGGAGTTGTTATACCAAAAAAAAGAACAAAATAAGATTTCACAAAAGCGCCAAAGCAAACGCACATCCTCCCTCCCTCCCTCCTCTGTCCATCCTCGTAGCTACAGCGACACGCGTGGGCGGCTGTTGTTGTTTGACGGAGCTAATTTGAATATGTGGCCGCTGTGGATTTATGCGATTTTCTTTTCTCCAAATAATAACATTTGTTTGCGCCCGAGCCGGTGTGACTTTTTGTGCAAATCACACTGACAGGTGACTGTTCTTTTTTTTTTTTTTTTCTATTTCGCGGCAGAGAAAATGAACAATCCAAGCTCCGACAATAACAAGAACCTGCTCCCGCTGAATGCCCACTAATTATCTGCTCTACCTCGCCTTTTCTGTAATTACACTTCTTTTGCTTTTGTGTGGTGTTTTCGAGAGGCTGCTGCGTCTGGCAGGGTGTAACATTATGCGGCGGCCTATTGTACTCTCCTGTGTTTAATACACGCGAGGAATCTAACAACACGCCGCTCGTTCGTTCACGCTCCGCGATGACCTCGTTGTTCAGGTGATTACTTTGTGATGCGCTGCCTCGTTTTGTGTTGTTCATCCTGCTGAAAACGACCTGTTAGCGGTGACTTGTTGCCTCCTTCGTGAGTCACATCTTTTATTCTTGAGGTAAATTGAAATGTACGAATGCAAAGCACACTCTCTCCGTGCTGCTCATATTTGCTGCCTTGATGCAACGTACTGAATAAAAACGGCCAACTTCTGTGACTCAGAGCCTCGAAATATCTTAAAATGCAGAAACATCTTATGTAAATGAAACATTCCATTTCAAGCGTGTTTCTTTTTGGCTGTACTTTCATTTCTGCTCATCACGTGGATGTCAGACAATCATCATCACTTTGTCACTTCCAGATGTAGAGTCTGTCAACAGCGTATTCACTGATTTGCATTGCTGCGGTGTTAAACATGTGCGGAGACTTCTTTTCTGAAGCACTATGGGCAGACCCGGTGGCAGAAACGTATTATTTCACTAATGTACCATTAGAACAGCGGTAGTTGGCGTTTTCTGACCAAGTGCAATCTTTTTAAAACGCCGTCCTTCTGCTCATCCCTGAACTTTTTCATCAAGTCCTCATCAGTCTGACGCGAAACTGAAACATGAACCATCAGCACTGCCAGTTTTCCTCTCTGATGACCAAGGCCCTCCCTGACTTCAGAGTCCAGACAAGTCCAGTTTAGGCACCAAAACTACTTGGTTAGGTTTAGGGGAAAAACCTTTACCCAACATCATAAAAATCCCTGTTTTTGGTCAGTAACCCATGTTTCTCCTCCCGCGGCTCATGCAGTAAAAGAGAAAATACATTTTCTGGTATTTCTTCCACACTATATCTAATCCCGGCAGAGAATCCCACAAAGAGCTGGTCCTGTCTGCTAACACGGCAGTGAGCAGGGTCCGCAACAGGCTAAGCTTTCAATTCCAGCATTCCCTTTGACGGCTTATGCTGCTACCATTAACGCTTGAAGGAAAGCAGCCTGCTTCGACTTCCCTTACAGAGAAAGTTAGAGCACCCGAGTGTACCATCCGGCTTCTTTGCGAAACTTCTCCTGAGAGCCATTTTCTGCAGGACTTTAATACTCAAAGCCTTTGTTTTATTCAACAGTCAGGTGTATAGTTGAAAACTTACAGAAGAAAAAAAACGGTATTACAGTAAACCACCGAGAGCCGTTGTGTTATCTGATATAGAGTTAAAGCCCTCGTGCGCGCTTCTCAGGAGCGGGGTTTACACCATCAGTCGCAGATCAGCCGAGCTCCGGTGAGCTTAGCGCTACGGTGCTATACAGAACAAATCCAGCTCCCTGTGTACCGACTCCGAACCTCAAACTTCTCTTTTAGCGCGGATTTAAGTTCAGCTTGTGTTTTTGTACGGAGCGTTTGTATAACATCATACCTAGTGTTGATGCCGCTATTGTTCGTGTGTGGGGGGGAATGGATTTGTGTTTCGTTTCAACACAAAACAAAAGGCATCCTTTTAAAAGATAAGCCTACAGTATACTCTATGGGTTTGAGTGTGTGTGTGTGTGTGTGTGTGTGTCAGTTTCGGTCAGTGTATGTATGTGTGTCAGCAGTGTGTGCTGATTTGCGCATAAGTATGCAGCTGCAGTCACATGTTTCAGCTTTGAAAAGGCTAAATGAGTAAGCGGCGCCTTTGAGAGCAGAGCAGCCAGGGATTTCATTGACCTTTGACCGGTATGGTGTGTGTGTGTGTGTGTGTGTGTGTGTGTTGCAGTTGATGCATTACACGGCGTACACACCTGGAGAGGAGACCTGTCAGTGGCGATGCCTCACTTGTTTGGGGTTACAACGATCCTGACAGTGAAATATCGAGAGCTTCACATTAATTTCCCACAGTGTACATTAATGCATACGCAAACAAGATAAAGACCCTCTCTGCCACACACACACACACAATTACACACACTTGGAGTGAAGGTTATCCAAGGACTGGAAGCTATCTGATGCTGTGCTGTGATTTTTTTTTCCAGCCTCCTTGTTGATTTACAGCAGCTCAAGTGGGCACAAAACGCTCCGCCACGAAAGCAGCGAGATAAACTTATGACGATATCTCATCTTGTCGCCGGGGCTCGGCAAATGAAACGGATTTATCTCTAAATCAGTGACTTATACTTCTAATGCATCATTGTATCCAGCTGAGGCCAAAGTATCTCCATCTCATCACTCATACATTTATGCAACCTCTCCCGAAGGGCAATGATGTGAGAGAAGAGCTGCAGGATACAGTGACGAGATGAGTCTCTGTGGGCTCAACTTTTTAACGAGTTGTTCGACATTTTTTGAGATGCACTTAATCTCTCTCTTGTGGGGAAGATTGCCGAGCTAGCCTGGCTTACCTACCAGCACCTCCAGCTCTTAAATACTCTGTAACCAAAGGTGCAGTATGTAAGAACGTGAAGCCATTTACATTTGTGTGAATCACTTTGTGCTGCCAATGTGTGAACAGATTGTGATGTAGCTTAAAAAATGAGACCTTCCCTGACTTTCTCAGCCTGTAAACTGATTTTCTAAGTAGCCTAAAAGACCCAAGTACCTCGCCTCAGCACCATCAACACTTCAACAGACTTCATTTTAAGGTAACGTCAGCTAATGCAAATAAAGATCTAGTACCCACAACAAAGTCCAAATTGAATATACTGCAAAGCGTAATTGTGATACTGTGGTTTCAGGGTTAGGGTTAGCAAAATGCTATGTTGCATGGAAAACATGGGCTTATATTTGACAGTAGAGTGAGCCAGGCTAGCTGCTCCCCTACTTCCTTTCTTTATGCTAAGCTAACTGACTCTTAAAATGGCATCTGCTAATGTAAACAAAAGTACATTAATTAGTCCAACACAAATTCCAAAACTACATACTACAAAGCATGTGACATATATTGCGATGTGGTGGTCTTAGCTGGCTAATGTTCGCTAACATTAGCTTGATTATTAAAACAGAAGAATTGCAAGCTAGCTACTGCTATTATATTGTGTTTTGGTGCTGGTCTATGCTGCTTTTTCCAGCAGGGTAATGTAGCAATATACTACCTTGAGTGGAAAACATCAGCTAACACTTCCTCTTCGGCTTATTTTTAACAGTAGCGTGAGCTAGGATAGCTGTTCCCTCCCCTACTTCCTGTCTTTATGCTAAGCTAAGCTTATCAACTCCTAAAGTGGAGTCCTCTAATGCAAACACAACATGTGGCACACATTAGCTTGATTGATAAAACAGAAGAATTGCTGGCTAGCTAAGATAGCAAAAAATCTTAAGTGGATTTATAACATGAGCTACTATAAATGTGCTGTTAGGCAAGTCGATTTCCCTCCCACCTCATGTCTTTATGCTAAGCTAAGCTAATTGACTCTTGGCTCTAGTTCCTGTAGTGCCATCACTCTTCATCATAAAACTCAAAAATAATCTAATCTACATATTTTGTACAAAGTTTTGAACCATTCCTTAAAGGCTCTTCAAGGCCTAATTGAAAATCTATACACAGATGGCATGAAGAGAAAATGGAAAATTAGAAGTTTTATGTTTCACTTCTTCAACAAAGGAGGGCAGATAGCCAAACTGTGCTTTAACCGAGATTGGTTTCCCTAACTGTGTTCCCTTCGGTACCTTCAGCAGTGCAAGAAAAGATAGAAATTCAGAAATATGAAACCACTCGTCTTTGTCCACATCGATCCCCACATTGTTTTTTTTTATCTTCATAAATCTATAAAAGAGCTTTTTTTCCTCAAACAAAACATCCCAGAATAAAGAGACCACTTTTTAGCATACAGCAGATTTCTAGCAGCCGATCTGAATTGCTTTGGTCCAGACTGCAGCAGATGGAGCAGGATGGGTGATGGGGTTACGGAGAAGAGAGGGGCCTTTTCTACGTGGGTGCATGTGTGACAGCTCCAACCCCCCTGGAGGCAGAGGTTTGTTTCTGCAGGACTAAATTGGCTGTCAGAGCTGCCACAGACGACCCTTCACAAGCGGCCCTCTCATATTTCTGCTGTAATATGAACTGGGGGGAAGAGATAGAGAGAGGGGGGGAAAAATGCAATTACCACTCTCTTTTCGTATGTCATCTCTGCCATGTATGAAAAACACAGAGCGGCTCTTGTTCTAATGACTACCCCCAAAACTAATTTTCCACTTTCAACAACAGACACAGGTGTGCAGGATCCTATTACCCCACACCGCGCGAGATTGTCAAAACCGCTGGACATTACATGCTATTACTCTTTACCCTCCCTCCGTTTTAATAAAACCTCTTCAATACACTGACTCGCCCCGAGGCCGCAGAGCTCGAATTACATCACGTCCTGTTGTCCGCCGGTCTCGAGGCTTTTTTGTATTTCTCTTGACAGTAAGTCTTTTTTTACTCGGCTTAAAAGAGAAGCTCGACAAAGACGAACCGCGACATCCCAACCCGAAATCCTCATTAAAATAATTTAGCGCCATTTAAAGCGACGGAAACATTCTCTAGACACGAAAAGGCCATCAGATGTTAGATATCACTCTTTATTTTAATGCAAAGTAACATGTGAGCTATTACATTAGAACTCTAAGACCTGTAAACATGGGGTGGCTGTGACTCACGGGTAGAGCCAGCGACTTGTTATGGGAGGGTTGCTGGTTCCATTCCCCCGATCTGCATGTCAAAGTGTCCTTGGGGCAAGATACCGAAGCCCCAACTGCTCCTGATGTGCTGGTTGGCACCTTTGCATGGCAGCTACCATCATCAGTGTATGTATGAGTTAATGTAAGTCGCTTTGGACAAAAGCGTCTGCTAAAAATGTAAATGTGAACAGCTGATCAACAAGCAACAACAAAAAAAAAGCTGAATAGCGAGGATTAAGGATGAATCTTCATAAAAATGACATGAAAAACACAATGAAAGACAAACTGACAACTAAATTAAATGGTCTGAAATCAAATTATGGCCACAGATCTGAAGAATAACTCTTTTTTTTAATGTCTTGCAACCAAAAGGCTTGTTTCCAATCGAGTTCTTTTGGTATATTATCCTTAATCAATGTACCTGAACCCTAGATGTGCTTTTCGTTTCCACTGCAGACAGTATTCTTAAATATCAGCTGGGTGGTTTGACAGCCAGGCTTCAGGTGCAGCTCCTTTATCTTTTCAAGCAGTTGATGAACCACAAAGTTCACCAGTAATGAGTCACGGTCAGTCTCCTTGCAGCAGTGAAAGTCTCGTTCGATGATGACTCTGTAATGAACAGCATATCTGCTCTTATTTTTTTTTTGTATCACACTGAATTGCTTTGAATGAGAGCGTCTGCTAAATGCTTGAGCGCGAGGTGGATTGACAGCCGCCCACAGTGACAGACTGCCTGTCTCCGCCCCTTTACGGCCCAGATTTTCTCATTAAATTCACCGCTATGACACAGCGGAGGTGATCGATGGCGCCGCTCTCTCATTCTCGCGTGCCCCCCCCCCGACATGATTTATCACACATCCTACCCCCCCATCTCCCTCCGACACCTTCGCCACCTCGAGTGCGGAGAGCAGAGGTAGGTCACGGCGTGCAAGTACATTGAATGACGCAAATCTTGTTTTAAAAAAAAGTTTTGGGGTAACCGTCTTCAGAGAGTTGAGAGGTCACGGCTGAGGACAGTGCAGTGAGTCACTCTTGTGTTGTTCCTGAGCTCCATCTGACGTTATGACTCCGCTCTCAGAGAGACATTCCCACCAGCTGACAGATCGCAGCCAACGCTCTCACCCACAGATTAAACAGGAGGGTCTTTTCTTCTACTGCTTCTCCTTCTCCCTCGACACCGGAGGAGGTGATTCACCGGCCCAGGGGAGGTCGGCTCGGAGCTGATGACTTGTATGACACATGAACTTCTCACACTGTCATTACCCATGATCCATCATCAGCACCCCAGCCGGGGCCTGTTCTCTTACAGCAGCAGTGTTGATGAGTGGCCAACCAGATGAATCACAATTAAACCCTGCTCCCCTCTCCTCCTCCGTCGCCGCCACCCGCCGCTGCCGCTATATCACCGAGGTTATCAGTGCCAGACAGCCCAGCGTGTAAATTAAACGCAGACAGATACGGGAGCTGTCAGTCACCCCGCCGATCAGAGCGAGTGCATCCATCTGTGTCTCTCCACCTCCGAGCCGCCGAGGCACCAAGGACGTGCAGCAGCCCATCACCGTTTCGGGAATAGTTCCCATTTCAGCACCTCCTCTCCTCGTCTACTGTATGATTATCATGTTCTTCATGAATAAATTTGTTTTTTCCAGCGCACCAGAGCTGTGCTGCATTCTTCTGTCCTGGGTAAAGACAAAAAAAAGGCAGCCATTATTAGGGGGAATGCAGGAATGCAGAGCGCACACACACACACATGTTCTTCCACACTGGCAAACAACTGTCTGTTTGCTGTTTTTCTTAACAAGCTCAAACAGCTGAAATATGTAATGTGTGCCAGGTGGGGATGTGCGCACACACCGACCCTGAGAGGCACAACTGCTATTGGATTTCCATACCATCTCTTTGGTTTAATGAAATGCAGATGCCCTTTGTGCTCCAGACAACACGGCTCGTCTCCGCGCTCCAGCATGCAATCACAGGATTACCATGTGCTGCGTGGACGATGCCGGTGCGAAGCCGAGTTCGTCTGGGTCGAAAGGAGTTCAGAGGAGGAAACAGTCGACGCACATCAGAACAAATGCGTAACTCGTTTAAGACATTTCATAGCTTTCAGAAAGACGACGGTTGTTTCAGGCGATAACAAAAAACATATATTCAAATGCAAAGCCGCCCACGCACACCGTCACCCACCGGTTTGTGCTTTGAAGCCTCGAGTTTGCCGTTATGGTTGATGCTATCTTGTTTATTTTCTCAGCCCAGATGCGCCTGTGCCGCCTAAATCTACCCTTATTCCTTTTTTTTGTCTTGAAATTAACTGGATAAAAATTTAGTAAAAGACAAACTTGTGGGTGTCAAAGCAAATCTCTCTGGGCAAGTTTCGTAAGAGGCCTTGATAGAATATAAGTACATTTACTCAAGTACTGTACAATTTTGAGTTATTTTTACTAAACTTGTTTTTTTCCCACTTTCTGGTACTCTATACTTCCACTCAGTCTGAAGGCAAATATTGTAAATTAACTTATTTTATCGACAGTCTGATACAGAAAACCCATAATCACACAGTATCAGATCTGATCATTTGCCAGGCCGATTATCAATCAATCCATAGTATAAATGTGTCTATATACAAACGTGTAAATATATATGGAATTTACTTTTTACTTATACTTCATATCACATACTTTAAGACTTTGACTCAAGTACTATTCATATGGGTGACTTCACTTTTACCAAACTAATATTTTGATACGATATCTTTACTTTTACTCGAGTACTTTTATACTACACTAGAAAAGACTCACATGTAGGCAAAGCTTGGATGCCGACGTCAGGGATGCTCCTCCACCCTACAGCGCCTCTAAACTACAGCCAGCCACTCTAGCTTCAGCCTTTGGATCATGATGCCACCAAAATTAATATTTCTAGCTGTCACCAGCCAGAGGTGACCATATTTGGACGAGATGGTGGAACCTTAGAGGATATCCTGGGCAGCTGGGGATCAGAGGTATCACCACCATCTTGTTATCAGAAGGTCGCTGGTTCGATTCCCCTGGTCTGTATGTCGTAGTGTCCTCTAAGATACTGAACCCCCAACTGCTCCTGATGGTCGGCACCTTGCATGGCAGCCACCGCCATCAGTGTGTGAATGTTTGTATGAATTACCGTAAGTCGCTTTGGACAAAAGCGTCTGCTAAATGCCCTTAAATGTAAATGTATTATCCTGATTGGTTAGAACCTGAGCACACGCCGAGGTAGCCACTTGTCGATCAGGCTTGGAACGCTTCACTGTCTATTTTACTTCAAATGGGACCAAATTTACAAAATGAACATCACGCTGTGTTGAAGAAGACTAGAAACTAGTGACTGAGAGCATAAAGTCATTAGGAAACTGTTTACTGAGGTAATAAATCAAGTGAGAGTTGGGGTCATTTTCTCATAAGTTTACATACAATTGGATTTCTTTAGAAACCGGTGGCGACTCCACCTGGTGGCCATCAGAAACAATACAGTTGAGAGGCACGTTCAGCTCCATGTTTCATAGAGTCAGTGAGATTCTCTTCTGTAATGTGGGTGAACCGCCGACATAAAATAAAGCTCAAACAGCCTGAGGTAAGTCATCCATGACCAATTGTGTGTCCATTTGTTATTAAATGAGACTCTCTCAGCAAGAAGAGCTTTAATAGCCTTTAACTTCAAAGTTTCTTTTGGGGCATCCAGCGAGTGTTAAACGCTTTCCCCTCATTAAATGCCACCGAGTTGAGCGTACACATGAGTCACGCCGGGAGGGTTTTACATCATGTGGTTGCCGCAGCGCGTCGCTTCTCCTCGCGGTAAACATGTATTTAGAGTCTGAGCTCATTGCTATTAAATTCATTAGAACAGCAACCACTGGAAAACACTTTTGTTTTGGCTTTTTTTCTGTTTCACACATTTTCTAAACAGTCAGATTAATTAACCAAATAGAGCTCTCTGTGACCTTTTGTCACACGCCTCTCGTCAGCACAAACACGGCCTAACGGCGGGGCACTCTTCCGCCGCTCTCTCCGCCGCTAATTGGGCTCCTGAAACCACCGCTGGCCCTGGTAATTGTGGCATTGTGTCTGAATTTCCACTCCGCTGCCTTATCCTTCTGCAATTAAAATTCATACGAGGCTCAGGGGTTAATAGTGTGTCATGGTTCTGTGTGAGAGTGTACGTCGGGGAGAGAGGCTCGGGCTTTTCTTTCTCATTATCCCGGTACCGTACACCTGTTTGTGGCGGCGGCGGCGCATTAAGATCCTGTCCAACAGGACCCGATGACCACTGATAATGGAGCGAACCATGTAAAAAGCTTTTTAGTTCATCGCCTCTTTGGTCTTTTTTACTCTAAATAATTGATAGTGTGTTTATGTGTTACGTAAACAGAGGATGAATCATCGAACATTTGACCTGACGTGCTCATCGACTTGATTATTGGGAATCTCAATTCTGTGTGGAAGGTATAAAACAATTTCTTAAAGATATAAAATGCAACATTTCCACATTTAAAAATTGCGAGAGCTTTTGTTGTATATTTAAACTTTTGAGCTGTGTTTTTACAGCTCAAAAGTTTATCCCAATCCACTTAAAACTTTATCCCAAATGTTTCTAACAACTTCCAAACCGTAGTCACTTGTCAATATATCTTCTAGGAAATCATCGGATAATACGTAGGAAAGTGAGTCAGGAAGTCGGGGAACCATACTGATGTGTTTGAGTGTTTTTGTCCTTTGGTTTCTGCCTTTTGGATTCGGCGTGGTCATTAAAGCTAGTCTTTTTTGTTTCTGCAACCAGGCTGTCTTGAATCTTGCATTTGAACATTTTTTAACTTGTGACTGTCCTCTCCAGAAACACGACAGCATCCGTAGGTCGTCTGAGAAATGTAACCGAAAAACTCAGTTTTTTAACATCAGTCAGTGTTGGTTCCTTCTAACCTTGGAGGATTAGATCGGAGGACTTGTTTTCCACATTCATTATACTCTCTTAACCAGCGGTTAGTCGAAAAGCCAAACTTGTCTCTCCAGCTATGCGGTGTGGAGAGCCTAAATGTTTTAATCCGGAGAGGAAATGAGAGAAAATACGAAAACAAATAAAACATTTGACATGTCGACCGCTGAATCATCTCGCAGTGTTCTCCTCTTACCTCTTGAAGGTTTGTATTTGTCTTTTGCCAATACCTCAAATAAGCGGCCTAACATATCAAGTCTGACAAGGCCGTGCAGAGGCTGGCGGTCCTGACCCGGTCTCAGCTTACACTTCAGGAACACAAGATTTTTTTTTTATGTAGCAAATGATTCAAGATAACATTCAACACCCACATCTTTCTGTCTTTACTCTTTACCTGCTAACGGTTTACTGGCTACGCTCCCAGAGAGACACCCACTGTTTGTCTGCAGGGACGCTGAGAAACATTCTCACAGTTCTTGGGTCATTCCTGCATCTCTTAGATCCTTGTGAGCCATTCTTCTTCTTCTTCTTCTTCTTCTTCCTCCACTGAAGCCAAACACTCAGGTCGACTGTTTATTTTGGCATCCCACTTGTTGGGAAAGAAAGCCAAGCATTGTGCCCTCTGCTTTTTTTTCTCTTTCATTCACTGTATTCCTCTGTTTTTTTTTTTTTGTTGTTGTTGCAGGGTAGAGTGGGTATTTGCCAGTGTCTGGTTCGCAGCCCTGTAACACAGCGTTTTTGTTTTGATTAAAGACAAAGTATTTGATCGGATCGCTCCAGGCACATACAGAGTTGGCCTCACACGTTCAAGAAAGAAAAAAGGAACATTGTGTGCTTGTGTTATTAACGCTGGTTCCCACCCAAGATCATTAATCTGCTAAAACATTCGCTGTGAGGCACCTCGCTGTGCAAGTTTCCTTTCACTGTGTATCTTAATCACTGTAGATCATTATAATACTGTTAGACTGCTGCAGACGTGGTCTAACCTTCACTTTATACATGTTGTTTAATTAATTCCCCAACTTCTAAACTAGGTTTAGTTGCGCTTAGGCAAGAAAACTTCTTGCTGGCTAAAGAAAACGTTAGGGTTAGGTCATGCATGCGTGTAACTTTACTACGTTAGAACAACTCGCTGCTGGCTTGGTGTCAAACTCTACACAAACAATGGTCTCCTGTGCTTGTTTAATCTGACCATCCACCCTGTCGCTGTTTGAACTGCTTCATCTGACTTCCTCCTTCACTGCCGTAATAATCACTACGTCCACTAGAGGTCGCTGCCAAACAAGAAGCCTAAATATAGGATATAGGTCGTTATAAGCTGAATCCACAAAAGACCTGTATGGCCATTGATCTATTTATAAGAGTATCGGCGATTATTACCAAACTTCTAGCTAGCCTACATTAGCTTAAATGCCACATGATTTCCAATGTAGTTCAGTAGCTTAGCTAGCAGAACAAAAACCCCTTTCACACCAGCTAACATCCGGTTTTTGTCTTCAATGTGAAAGGGTACAACCTGCATTCAATCCTGTGTTAAATGACACTGCAGTAGTCACAGGAATAGATATTTATCAGCTTCAGATCTGATCAGCTGTGATGGAAACAAAACACCCAGGTGGACACACTAATATACTCCCTTTTTTCAGGAGCGACATTGTGACGTGCGTTTGAAGATCGGAGGTTAAGTTTGAATGTGACGAGCTAATTGCCCCTTTGCTTACACGATGCTACGACACAGATTGAAGTCAGTTTTTCATCTATCTCCTTATAAGCAGTGCTTGCACATCGTTCAGTTGGCATTGAGTGCTTTTTTGACTATTCTCTGTTGTCCGGCATGTTTGTGACGTTAAATGAGGCACACCAGAAGATAAAACAGAGAGGCAAACTCACCTTCTTGCTGTGGGAAAGAAGTCAATAACCCATCTTTAGAAGATTTTACCCAGTCTAAAAAAACACTAAATGCTATAATTTTTGGTGCCAGAATGGTATGAAAGACATAAGATTTTATAATTTGACCCAACAAGAGTGTAGGTTCGTCTATGTAAGGGTTAAAAAAAAGAGATCTAAGCAAATATGTTGGTTAAAAAACTATAAAAATCATTTTCAATAACACTCTGAGCCTCTGCTGCGAGCTCACTGATCTATAAACACGTTTAAAGCAAAACCGTTTCCGCCATAAAGCTTTTTAAAATGTGTTTTTAATTTGACAGAAATAACATTTGATTATTGCCTCGCAGCGCAACACTGCTGCATCAATCATTTCTGTAGCAGCGCGAACAACAAACAAAGCACGCAGCCTCGGTAGTTCAACCGAAGGGGAGGGGAGAGCTAATACACAGAGAGGAGGCTGTGATTTTAAAGCAATTGTTCTGTGATTGAAGTACTCCCCAGCCCCGGGCTATCAAATAAAGTCTGATCCCTCTTCCTCTATACCCTCCAAAATCTTTTAATGAGACCAAATCCTTTTAACTGGAGCCCTAACTGCCGGAGTTATGGATATAACTGTGTATGTGTCTGTCAGTGTGTGTGTGTGTGTGTGTGTGTGAGGACGAGCTCCGAGCATTTTTCTTTTCCCTTCTGTCAGGGTGGAAAAGGGAAGAGCAGCAGTTTCCTCTGGAGGAGAAATCACATCAAAGACATCAAAAGGCTGAAAAAACACCCAGCGTCAATATCAGGCCGAATGAGAATCATCTCACAAGACCAACCGGAGTCTGTGAACCGCGGCTCGCGCAACCCAGATACACGCGGCCGCACAGATTATTAGAGCTGAACTATAAATACTACTGTGCGTCCAGCAGATTGCACCTGACAGACTGTGAGCTTTTTTATTTAGGAGCTGGACTGGAATTTAAAACTATGACCACGCTGTGACCATGATATAAAAAGCTTAAAATTCATATTTTATTTCCGGAGTTTCCAGGCCGGTGATCCTCATTGATAACGGCCAATTTAACTCGAACCTCAACGGGGAAAATTTAGCGCCAACAAACTTGAAAAAAACAATCTATTCACAGCAGGAAGTGTCCAAAATGAATTAAATAGACAATCAATTGGCCTTAAAGACACAAACATCTGGGCGAGCATATCACCAGGAAATGTGTTTTACATTTTCTTGAGGAATTCGAGTTGTCTGACGCACGGCTTTTGTATCTGTAATCCATGAGAGACGGCGAGAAAGAGCTCGGAACGAGAAAAAAAAAAAAAGCCATTGGCTCGCTGCAAACACGGAGCATGACATCATTCCGCTCACTTTGCAATACAAACAATATGCAAGCAGTCTGTCGGGCTTCCTGATCTTAAGTGGGCGTCGTGTTGTCATTGAGTATCTAAATGTGAGGTGCTGATTTCTTTTGTTGCCCTCCGTCCTCCGGGTTCAGGGTGAGTCAGCGTTTGATTAAACATTAATCCCTGCGAAGATGAAGGAGTCTGTTTACCTCCATCCCCTGTCATTAGTCTTCTGTTTGGCTGATGTAACGCACGGCTAAAGGCGAACACACGGCTGCATCTCACACACGAGGCGTGGAGGGTTTAACTCGTGACTTCTGGATGTGATTGCAGCTCTTTAGGTTGGATATAATGCACGGCATCATACGTGAGGCGTGATTAAACACATTAACTCCTCATAAATCTCCATTATTCTCGTCCGTCTCTTCTCAGCAGTGTCAGACTGAGGTTTGAGTTTCTGGTGCGTCTATGAAAATGCACCATGACTCATTGTGGCCTCAATAGCCGGCGTACAGAGAGTCATTAACTCCATCCTTTCTCAGCTGATCACAGAGCTGCCGCGCCCACGACGGACAGCAAAATGACCCCTGTAAGGCTGTAATTGTCGCTCCCTCCTTTGTTTCCCGGGCGGATGGAGGTGCGGGCTGACCTTGTTTTCACCTGTTTTAATGACCGACCGCTCATCTCTGAGGAGCCGGCGCGCTCTCCTTTAACTGCCGCCACCTCTGATGTGGGGAAGGACATTATCAAAAGAGGGAGCGGAGTGAAAAGACGGACATTAGAGAGCTCACAGTCGGATGAACAGAAAGCGATACTCATTTAGAGACAGATGAAATGCCGAGCGCACGCTTGCGTTCAGATGAGACAACACGAAGGGTAACCTGGGCTTCGTGTTTGGAGCGTTTGCCGTCGTTCCTCTTCGTGATAATCACCCTGCAACCAGCAAGTTATTTCCTGAAGTCTGGTAGCATAAATGCAAAGGTTGAATGATTAGACGGTGCAAGAAACTCGAGCAGGCGGATGATCACAGAGGTTTTAAGCACAAAAACTGCGTGCTTTAAACATCCATCACAGTTTACAGACAAGCTTCCTGCAACATTTACAGTTTTGCTCACTTTTTGGTTTTACTTGCACCGTGAGTGACGTCGCCTTGTTTCCTCAAGATCATACTGATTTTGTAGAAATGTTTTGTTTTCACTTTGACATTAAAGCGCTTTTGTTTTGTATATTTTGTGTATATTGACCATGATTCCATTTATAAAAGAAATAAAAAAAGGGGGAAAACAACCGAGAGGGGTGAAAACTTTTTATAGGCACCGTATCTAAGGTCCGTTCCATTTACTGGGGTATTTACTCAAACGTTGAGATGTTGCCATGGAAATTGGAGTTATTTGCTTGTGAAATACTTCACTTCGTTTGGTCACAATTAAGCATGAGAGTGACCGAGGTGGAAGCATTATAACACGCAGTCTGCACCGAGCCCAGAGGATACTAAAAGACCACGGAGAAGCTCTTTTCCTCGGGCCGTGACACTCTAAAATAGAGGTAGCACGACTCAAGGACTCAATCATTATTTTGTTTTTTCAAACCCTTGTTTAAAAAAAAAAGGCAATAAATGTACCTTGTACCTTTGGCACAGTTCCCTTCGAGGTTAAGGGAACAAAAAGCATTTGCGCCTCGAGGGGACTCTCAATCAAAACACAACAAAGGATGTACGTAACGCGGGATCACTTTTGTCTTCGGCAACCACTGGTGCTGATGAAAATCTGATGTAACTGAGGCAGAAATGTTCAAAGACGAGCTAATGTTTAAAGTTTTATGCGCTTGACATCTGTCGCGTTCGCCGCCTTCCTTCCTCGCTCTCTTAACGTTTTCATGGAAGTCCTAGCAACCGGGCAACTAAACAAAACACACCATTACCTTCCGCAATGCAACAAAACATAAATAACAAAGGTTTTCACACAGAAATGTAACACATTGTGTTCTTTCTGTAGCCGAGCCTGCGGCTTAGAGCCCCCTCAACACCCCTAACTATCCATCATCCATTACCCCGCTCCCTTATACAGCCTCGCACTCCCTCGCACGACACGCGAGCGCCCGACAGTCCTCTATAATTTAGAAGGACAAAGCAGGAAAATGAGGGTCCTATAGAGAAGCAGGTGGGTGGGTTGAACTAATGAGGGAGCCTATTGTCGAGGATTACCTCGCTGTCACGGTGCAGGATCACAGTGAACAGCTCATCCCTCTCACGAACAACGCCGCGGCATGCGTGTCACACACACTCCCCGAGCGCTGACAGGTGAAGGCCCTCGGCACGCATCAGTACGCCTGCAAGACCGCCGGCCTCCTCCCCCGACTGCAGAAACACTAAGACGGAGCGGTCAAAGGAGGCATTTAAAAGATGGCCGCACGCAGTCAAGTCGCTCTGTCTTCCTCTGTGCACATTTTTTTGAGAGGCAGCTGACGCTCTAATGTTACCATTCAGTGCGTTTTTCTTCTTCGCAAACAAGCTTAAACACACACACGTATATTTACACATGCCGCTGTAAAGCTTCACAGGAACGACTGATGACAGAGAGTACGGAGCGGCGCTGACAGGACGGCAGGCGGCGAGCGCTCTCCGACAGACGCAGCCCGTCACGAAAGATGATACGCCGTTTGTGGCGGCGGAGCCTCCAACAGGTGGTGTGACAGATGCTGCCTCGCGTTCACATAGTATCTTTTAAACTTTTCTTTCTTCCCATTCCCTCAATTTCGAAAAGAACAAATCGTGAACAACAAAAAAAAAAAGCATGTGGGCGAATCATAGCTGGCGAGGTTGATGCAGATAGGCAACCAAGTGTGGACGAGAGGAGGGAAGAAAGGATGGAAAAGAAGAAGAAGAAGAGACGCGGTGTTGACGGGGATGAATATGAATCATTTGGTATTGATTTGCGTTCCCCCTCCGGCAGTATGAGGTGTTTGGAAACCGTGGATTATCAGTTCCGACCCTCTTTTCGACACACCCCGTCGATAACATTAATATTAAATATTTCTTCTCCGGTAACAAGCAGGAGAAATGTTTGGCAGCAACACCAGAGAAATACAGATCTTTTGTGTTTTGTCTCTCTCCACTGAGTCACATCGTCGTCTTCTTCCAACAACCCTGAGTCCAAAAAAGTTGTGAAACTGCGTGAAAACGGAAATTAAAAACAGAACGCAGTCACTGCCAAACACACTTTGTCAACTGATAACAGTAAAAGAAAACCATCATGTGTTTCGCAACGTGTGTTGTTCTTACCTGTGAACAACTGAGGATCGATTTCACACCTGATCATGATACCATCACCTGCTTCCAATGAGTCTTCCAAACAGGTGCTTTCTGGAGCCTTTCTCAGTATTTTGTTGCTCGTGTTGCAACTTGTTTGAAACGTTTCGCTGGGATTAGATTCATAATAAGCGTATACTTATAAAAATCAGTTACGTAGATGAGGTTAAACACTAAACATAATGTCTTTGTACTGATTACAGGTGAGTACATGTCAAAAAGAGGATTAGCAAATGATCACATCTGTTTTATTTGTGTTTTTTCACAGTGGGTTTTACCTCAGTCTGGGGAAACTAGATTTGATGTACCTCAGATGTGGCAGAAATGCATCTTATCAGTATTCCTGATTAATTTAACATACTTATCACTGGTTAGATGATGAAGATTTCTCTGTGAAGTTGTTTAATTAGAGTTGGAAGGAGTGGAAACGGAGCTATAGGAATAGAGACGACAGCTGAAATCCTCAGTGACTCAAACTCACATCACTGCCCTCACTTTTATAGCAACCAGGTGATCACACAGGCCTGAATGAAATTAATTTGCAGCTTTTTTAAAATTAACATACGAGTTGTTATTCTGGCTAACCGATGTGACAGCTTTAAGAAAACCAAACCATGTCAATCTTCAGTCTCTTTCAACTTTATGGAGCCTTGTAGCTTCTTTACCTGTTGCTTTGCTGTGTTGAGTCTGCAGCAAACGAAAAAGTCTAGGATCTAGGAGTTGCTTACCCTCCGAGCAAAGGACGAGACCAAACGCCATATAACAGGGACAGTAAATGTTCGTTATATGTCATGTCGCTGATGCTGTTGTGTTTCGGAGGGTCTTCACGGCAGCAGTTTTGTGCGATCTCTGTAAAAAAGATGTTTGATCTCACCACTCTCCTTATTTCCAGCGAAAGTCTACAACTGTTTTCAGCAAAAACAGTCCTAAAAACCGACACGGTGCCGCTTTAAAAGTTCTACTCTGTGTTCACTTCTTGTTTCCATCATTCCCAAAAGACATAAAACATTTAAAAAATCCTTCATTACACGTCTAACAGATATTTTTTCACTTATTGTGGTGTGATTGTGTTTTTACAGTGTTTGTGTTTTGACTGTCTCCATGTGAGATCATCTTCCTTCAACTTGATGCGCAGCGACGCCTCCAGCCTCAGCCTGGGAAACAAGATTCAGACACACATCAGAAAATGAGCCCCGTCGGTGTTTCTCTTCATTTCTCAGACGATTATTGTCATCACACTTTGAGGTCGGATGATGAATGTAAGAAGTTACTTGGAGCTCTGTGTTGGGCATAAATGAAAGATAAATAAAGTCGTGACGTTGCTGTATCACTTTTATGTCCTGGGAGAATTATGTAGGCTGCTAGAAATTTGGAAAGCGGTCTCGTAATAACAACGTTGGCAGGCCTTTTAAACGCTGCGCTCGCGTCACACGGAAGAAGCATATTTGCCATTTTCCAGCTTATAAAACCAACTTCCAGGTCGTAACTGGATGTTTTTTTTCCCAGAGCTCTGATATAACTGACCTTGCTTTATGTAAAAAAAAAAAAAAAAAAAAAAAAAGGAAATGTCTGAAGGTTTAAATCCACCAAGGTAAATAAATCCCAATTAAAACATGATTTTTTGCAGCAGCTAATAAATCCAGCTTTGGGCTTATTAACATTAATCTGCCTCTTCATGTGCAGACAAAAGCGGGAAAGCCAGCCAAACGCTTCTGGCAGTTTAATGCACGATCCAACTCGTAACATCATTCTGGGGCCAACTGTTAATGCACAAAAATGTACTTAACTAGCTCATCAGTGAAGAAATGACAGCTTTAATCACCCGGGCAGAATGGAGTTGTGTCTTTAAACTGCATAACCTTTTTTGCTTTTTTGCTTTTGTAGCCTAAAACCACCGCCGCCGCATCTGAGCTGCGTGCCGTAGCTCCCGAGGCTGCGACACTGAAGCCGCCCTAAATGTGCGAGTGCCGTAATTAGCATTTATTTTGGGGTAAGCAGCGATGCACTTGGCTTTGACACCAGCTGCAGGAGATGTGACGAGTTGAGACCAATTAAATCCGGGGTCAAAAGTAAAGATCAGAGGATATGTCACTTAAAATGTCACTTCAAAAAGCAACACAGCATTCCTTTGCTAAGACGGGGGAAGTGGAGGGGAGGGATGAAGGCTGCACAGACATGTTGGAGATGTTGTCGTTGTTCAATTAGCCCTGAAATCTTTAACTCCACCAACAGAGGAAAGAGAAAGAACAACCTGGCAGAGTATTAAAAGTCAAACATATAGTGAGTTGTTAAGATCTTCTCCTCTGGCTGCAGTCTGTATATATATGGAGTCCAGCCTGTCGCTATATTTCACCCCAAGAGAAATCTAATAACCTGTATATATGCTGTATATTGTTCAGGTTTCTCATAAAGAGCGTTCCTCGCTGGGATAAGCTTTAATGGCTGTTATTTATATTTGGGCCGGGCAGGTTTATTCTGCGCGCCTTTACAAAAATCATTACACCTCCTCTCCTGGGAAAAGGCCTCGGCAAGGCATGTTTCTCACCCTGGCAGATGACTCAGCGATAATATGTTTCCCTTTTATCGGTTTTTCCCCTCGGCGTTATTGGTTACCTTCCACGGGGGTCATTAAAAAGCAACTAGGGGAGACGGACAGAGACCGCACGCTGCAGCAGCGAGGTGGGTTTCTTCACGGCGTAATGAGGAAGGGGGGGGGGGGCTGCTTCTGATTATTGAATTCGAAGGAGGGAAACGCTAAGGAGATATTAAGTATTTAACACTATTGCAGGTGCAGCGCGGAGCCTGTATGGTTTTCGAATCAAAGCTCCCGTCAACTCAAAAACACGTCTCTTCTTCTCGTCCCTGCGGCTGAATGTTTGAGCTTCACTGTGCAGAATGCTGAATCTGCAGTTTGTCCTCCGCCGAATGTGAAAAGTTTCTCTGCGCTCACTGAAAATCCTATTTTTTTAAAGAGACGCGCTTACAGGCCCGACTTGCAACATCACAGGTACTCTGAAAGTCGAATCCTGGACCGATATGAACACGAGTGTGATGTGAAAACTCCAGTGCACAGGTTCTTAGAATCAGTAGAGCAGCAGCAGCGCAGCCACCTGGATGAGATGTTCAAGGTGGACATTTGGACCAGACGTACAGTACCAGATTAGCGGACTTTCACGAGGCTGGTGGATCAAGTCCGTGGGGACATCTCCAGGTGTTTTTGTGACAACCAAATGCGGTTGTCTTTCGCGGGAAGTCAGACCACCTCCGGCCGATTCTGAGCCGACAAAGACCAGGTGTTGTGCACAGGAAGTCAGACCATCTCCAGCCATTTCTGTGTCATTTTAAGCCAAACCGTGATACTTTCTTAATCCTAACAAAGTGTTTCTTGTGCCAAAAAGCTAAGCAGAGCATAAGCACCGCATTGTGATGAGGGAGAAATATAAAAATTGAACCGAAACAGATGTAAAGTTGTAAAGTAGAGTTTGTAGGAGACGTCTCCCGTGAAGTCGTTGAACTATTGAAAATTACATTTACATATTCATAAATTCAGGATTCTTAATGAGGGAAAAGAATCTAATTTAATTTTTTAGGACTTGAACAAGATAAGAGAGCATTTCTGTGTGAAAACCATATCAGAAACACATTATAAGACACAGGATAGTGTTTCATATACAAAAAATGTCAAAAGGGGATCTTTAGCTTTGATGCTTTAAGCTGGAAGACGGGATCTTCAATCAATCACCTGTCCTGACTTTGTGAAGTTATCAGGAAATGAGAAGCCTTTGTAAAGTTATCAGGAAATGAAAACCCCTTTGTAACGTTATCAGGCGGTGATATCAGAGACTGCCCGCTGTGCTGGAAATACCCCAGATGGCTGATTGGCTTTTACATCAGAGTAGAACTGGTGTAAAAACACCTGTCAGACACAGGTATACGCAACGAATCGGCTCCATGGCGTGCATACAAAAAGCTCTCTTTCTAGTAAAAACCCACTCTTCCCGTCTCTTTCGACACCCCTCTGTCGTCTCTCTTTGTCCAACACAAACACCCCCACCCTTCCTCCTCAAACAGCTGTTTGTTACCTTTGACAGGGTTTACTTTTAACCAGAATTCAAAAAGAAGGCAGAGGCGCATAAAGCACAAGAGTATTTTGATTACACATGCGACTATATGGCCCATAACGTCGCGGCAAAAAGCTGCTGCTCACTGAAGCGTAGGCAGTGTTTCAAAGCTTGTTAGGTGAGGGACGTGCACAGACATCGTGAGGGGCTTGTTGCTCGACCTTCCACACAAAGACAGCTCAAATCGTTTGGGTGCTGCGCGTTACGTGACGGAAGGCATCGCTTTTTATTGTTCACGGCTCTGGGTCGCCCCACCTCTTTGTCCCTCAGTGGCATTAAAAAGTAATAAAAGTTTTGACGACACGGTACACGGGTCTGACTTTGGCAATTACGGGCTGTTCGCATTAAAGCAACCAGAAGAGAATACAGAATAACACAATTATTTTATTTCAGCTCAGCCACTGTAATGGGCTGTTGATCGGGGCAACTTTAGCTCGGCCTCGTGCACGTCCTCACACTGCGAGCTCGAAAAGAGCTGAAAGAAGAGAGTATGGTCTTTAATTGAAGTATAATTGATCCTTGGAGGGCTAATAGAGGTAGGTCTTCAGTGTAAAAGATCAGATAAAGAAAGACAAGGTAGCAAAGATGATGATAATGAAGGTAAAATGAATGTATTTTATGAGAAAAAAAAATAGCTAAAGAGATTAAAGTTGGTTACAATGTAAAAAACAGCCCTTAATGTGGTAAACAGAAAACTATTGAATCAGCAGGGGTTAGATTGAGAGCAGACCTCAGATCTGCCAGAAGTTTAGTCCAGATTTGTGGATCAGAGAAACTGCACGACTGCTTATTCTGTTTTAATCCTTGAACAGAAAAGCAGTCAGATGACCTGAGCGGCCCGGAGGGTTCACGCCACTGAAGCGGATCAGAGAGCTATTTGTGACCTTGAGTATTGTAAAATCAATCACTGAAGGAAAAAAATAGATTAAGAAAAAGGACCAGTTTCTTAGAAAATGTGGAATGTTTGTTCACATATTCCACTTCATCATTTCAATAAAGAACTCTCTCAGCAACACTGAATCTGGTGGAGACGTCAGACTGCTGCTGAGGCCTTGTAGACCAATACACATTAATTGTAAAGCTTTCCTTTTAATTCTCTCTATATTTGAACGGTTAGCCTTGTGGAATTCTACGTTTCTGTTAGTGTACCACAATCCTATGAATAGACGAGATAAAAAAACAAGATAGCCTTGGTCTGTCCTCAGTGTGGCTCGGTGATGCGATTTCAATAATTTCTGAACAACACTGGAGCTCGGTGGCAGAGAGGAACGAGATGTCGAGGTCTGCTAACACAGACAATAATTTCCAATGAGTTAGCAAAGCAATTAGACTTAGAAAACAGAGAAACTTGAATTCAGGCAGCGTACGGTTGCATTTTTCCTTTTTAGTATGGAAAATAGCTGTAACTTCATTACCTCCCTTGACATTTTGTGAGCTGTGGGTCAGTTTTGTTTACTTATAAGACTAAGTAACTAATTCGCGGCTTTAACATCTCTCAGATGAAACTCTGGGGGCTACCAGACAAAGAACTTGTACTAGTATAGGTAGTAGGAGACGGGACGGGCAGGGTCTTTGACATTGCATCAACACTTTTGATTCTTCACACTCACTCGATACTGTTTTTGAGCATTTTATACAAAAACTCTAGTCGTATTTTAGGTGGCGGTGGAGAACATTTTAAAACAGTTTGATTCAGGATACTAACCCCTCAGATGTTAAACTGATGTGAGATCGGACTGTCACCGGCACAACTGTGAACACAGAGTTTGTGTTTTCCATAATCTGAGGTGAGAAGGAATGAACAGAAGATGTCCAATAATAGACCCTTGGGGAACTCCGCTAGAAGACGTTTCTTTCAAAATCGATTCAGAATGACTCATGTTTAGTCAGTTTGAAGTAGGTTCCTTGGCACAACACAACTGCCTCAAGAGTTACAAAACTAAATATCAACATCAATGCAAATAATAAACCATAGTAAACCTGTAGATGGTCATGAGGGTGATCCACATAAAAGAGAAAAATATGCATGCTGCTTCTACTTAATACTTGAACCTTTTATCCTTTAAGTGTAAGTGGACGTGAATCACACTGGACACACTGAAACTACCTTTTTTTATACAGCAACGTTTAATAAGCTGCAAATAAGAAGGACTGACGTGGAATGAAGGGGGCGTTCACAAGCTGCAACACTGTGAAATAATAAGGTGCACGTTGTGGGCGAAGAGCCGGGACCCTGTCGATCTCAGGCATCTGCTCTGATGTGTAAAATAGGGACTCAGGTGGAACATATGAAATAATGCTGTCAGGGAAAAGCCTGGGAGCTCCAGGTGAGGTGTCTCAGTTTTTATTTTTAGCCTTGAGGGGACGGGGCTGTCGGCGGGCGGGAAACCCTATAACCATTAAAGTGTATCGAGACATTTTCCAGAATAAATGTCCTCGCAAGTTTGGCTGACTCCCGCCGGCTGTTAATTGCTGCGCCACATATTGTGTTTATCCCGATCCTGATGATGCTCTTTGTGAGGTGCAGTCGAGACAGGAAGCCATTGACATTCACGCACCTGGTGCACCACCTGTCACTGCTGGCAACCGAACAGGCAGCTCGCTCACACATCTGTCTACGCTGTTGGCGACGGCTTCACATTCGGACCGGGGCCATAAACCCGAGGTGAGCATTGTGTTTGCGTTTCAACCCCTTTTTTTGTTTTTATTCTTTATTGAACTGACACCTTCACTGAGCCTCATTTAACAGCCTCAAGAAAAACACAGCAACCGTTTCACGTTCAATAAAAGTCGTTTTTATCAAGACAAGCACACAGGAGGAGCAACGGACTGAAAAACACACCTGTTCATGTATGTACAATACAACCCTTCACAAAGCACTGGAAAACATTACAACTCTTTGTACTGTAATAAATAAATAAAAGGCACAAACATATATACACGGTGCTAAAATCACAAAAATACTGCCACTGCCTTGTTTTCTCCCGCGAGGAAACGACAACAGTATTTAAACCAATTTAGCTTTTATAGTGTCTGTAAGAAAACGTCAAGAGACACCTAAAGCGTTGGCACACGGAGCTCTTTACACAAATAAATGCCCACAAGAGATAGTATGTAATTATACTACATGAATATTCAAGTGTAATAGTTTAAGCAAGAAAGTATTAATAAGGCAACATCATATCATTCTGGGTGCTTGTGAAGATGAATTTCAAAACAACATCTTCCGCTTCTTACAGCTTGATGAAGTAAAGATTGGATTTTTTTTAATAAAGTAATGACGGAAAGACGAAAAAGAGATTGTACAGCCTGGATGTGTTTTAAGATCTGGATATCAGAACCCAAAATGGTGCCTTTTCAGTCACAGATAACTCGCTGACAACTTAACTGTGATGACATCACTGAATTATAAATTGCTTTTCTCGGCTTGAGGAAAGTTTTATGGATTTGAAACACTCCATTGATCGAAAAATTCAGAATGGAAAGGCGGCAAAACTGAAAGCAAGGCTGAACAGTGCCGCCATATTCAGGTGTTATTATGATGCATTACAACATTCACGGTCTACAGCTATGCTAGTTTGCTAGCGGGCCCTTTCCACTGACAACCGAGGTCAGCAACATTGCGCCAAAGCATGTGTTGCGATACTAAACTCATGTCTGCGCAGGAAACCAAAGAGAAAGACATTTTCGAAGCCTTGGTGTAGTTAATTTTGTAGCTTCTATGGTGTGAAAGTTTCTCTCCAGCTTCCCTGTGTTTACTTTCAGAAGTTGGCTGACCTGTGTCATGCGTCTACTTCCAGCTGTTTCTGGATTTGTGCTAACATTTCCAGATTTTGCTGCTTCATAATAAAAGCTTCCAAATAACTGAACAATGGGGGATTTTAAATATGAAGAATTTATAGGAAATGAAATGTGTTTTGTCTGTGAGCGTCTCTTCCTCTTTAGTTCTGCAGGAAGAGTATTTACAGACGCTTCGTTGACAACTACTCAAGCGTCGTCAGTTAGAGAAACATCTGCGCTTATTTCTCTTAACAAGAAAAACGTGCTATAGAATAGACAAAAAGAAATAAACGATGGCTACAGGCAGTCTGAGAAACATGGAGCCGACGCTGTCGCACCTCATCTTTCAGTCCGGATGTTTCGTGCTTCACGTTGTGTTTGGCTTGTACATAAACCGAGCCTGTCTCATGAATGAATGAGGGGCGGTTTACTCTGACAAATTCACTCGCTTGAGAGACGCAGCCCGATGTTTTCGCTGATATTGGGCTCACGCTTTTTCTCCTTTTGTGGTAAATTTAATAAATAGAGCGCTCGAGGGACGAGTTATGCGGAACCTGAGAAAGGAAGGCAGCGTGGGAGGGACAGTGAGGAGGAAGAGGGAGGGGGAAATGTTTGTTTATCCGCAGGGACCCAGTCGATAGAAAACAGAAAATATAGAGACACCGAGCACCCGGTGGTGCCTCGGGCTTAAGGTGCATGACACATTTGAGATTGAGTCTCAGTTTCTTTATCCGTCTCTCGCTCTAAACTATGCGCTTTGCAAAAAAAAAAACAGGCCACAAAAACAATCTTCAAGATATAAAAAAAACATGCATGACACAAGACTGTTAAAGAGAAAAAATGCTTTCTGAAGCCGCCCCGGATCAAATCCTCACGCTTCATGAACGTCTTTATCTTTATCTTTTTTTTTTTTGTCTCCAAGTGCTGGGTCGGCTTTTTAGAGTCTGAAATGTATCAACATTCAGAGGTACACGATGGTTTCCTCGACGCCCTCCTCCCCTCCGCTGTCCGTCTCCAAGGAAACCAGAGCGCTCAGGTCCAGCTGGGGGTCACCGGGATGCGGGAGCTCCGGATAAGGGTCAGCTCCGCTCGCTGTCGACGGCCAGGACTCCCCGATGTAGCCGTGACTGTTCTGATCTGAGTGGGCACACACACAACAAAAAAAAAAACCCAAACACATTTATTAGTGCAGTCTGAGGAGGAGAAATGCAGCTCGAGATACACTTACCGACTGAAAACTAGGGAGACATCATCATTTACTAATCACTGGTAAATAATCACCGGGATGGGACGCGGAGCCACTTGTTTAATGAGCTCAGTCTAATTGTTTAGCCCACTCATCTAATCACCAACTGCAGATAGATCAACCACAGCTGCTGCAGCTCAGCCCGCCGCAACCCCCAAGCACGAGACAACAAAAAGATTTCCACGCCATCCGTCACGGCCACTCTGCTTAGAGCTGACACTTTTTATCATTATCTTCGCCGACGCGATCAATCGTCATGGTCGGGATTCGATGACGTCTGCCTCCTAACACTTTATGGTCAACAACAAGAAAAGACGAGGAAAACAGCGAAGGGCGAAAAAACTCCCAGATAACAAGCGACCTGCTGGAGTGTTTTTTTGAGGAATTAATAACATTATGAGTCAATTAAAGCAGATCTAAAGGACAGTGTGTTTCTATAAGTGGTTGAACGTGTGTGTTTTCGCCTGTGTGGGGTGTTTCCATTCGAACATTTGTGTGCTGTACGCCGGGTGCTGTCTAGCATTACGGCAGGTGTGCTGTCATGGTAACAGATGGCGTGAACTATAAATTGCCTCATTGTGTCCCTGTAGGAAAGTGTCTCTGTTTGATTAATTATATAGGAGTGTGTTAGAGTGGCTCTGTTAGCCACCATATAGGCCCGGCCTCCTGATAGATGAGACATCAGTGTGCAGTCAGACGACACAAACACTCCATCTCTGTCTCAGAGCGTTATCCACCAAGTAATGCGTTGTTGTTTTTTTTAGCATTATTAAAATGCTACAATAAAGACAGAATGTGTATTTTATTGTAAAGACGGCAACAAAACATGATTTATTAACGCTACAGGACATTAGAAGAGATACTGAATACAGGTGTTGTTTTCTGTCCACAGCATTAAAATGTAATTAGAGGGTAAAAATGCACTTTATGCTATTTCATCTTATTCTATTTATCTACTGTTCAGTCTAGTTCCCCTTCAACAGCTCACTCGTTTTTGTCTGATTAGTGGGAATATTAAAATCATGATGATGTGACAGTTGTTGTGCAGAACAAACATGTTATCTTCTGTCTGGAAAACAGGATTTCAAGGCCACGCTTGGCCATTACTGCAGTTCTAACAATATTTTGATTAATTGTGCAGCCTTAGATTCATGGATCTTGCATGTTCACTTACAACAAACTGAATTTCACCGACAAACGTTGACAAAAGAAAAGCCAATCAGAGACTATTTGTTTTTAGGAGACGAATTCGTTTTGGTGTCAGTGATCCTTAAAATATCTGTTTTAATATCTCAGTCTGGCACGGTCACCAAACTGTTGCTAACAGAAAACCAGTTTGTTCAGGGGAAAATGTGGGTCACTGGGATCAATGGATGCTATGTCAAAAATACAGGAAAGCTTTGGCGGTGACACCTGCGCTCTGAATTTGAATACATCCCTCTGGACAAGGCTATAAAACAAGCTTGGCACACATAAAATACACACAAGGGATTCTTTGTGCTCGATTGGATTATTTCTGATTCACTGTGCTTATTATCTTTGTGTCTTTTTCTATGATTATTACAATTTCTGCTCTGGTGCAACAAGAAAGGTTTTTTTGTCATTACTCTACTCTCATCCAGTCATAATCTCAGTGTTGAGCAATTATTGGTGTAATTTAGTTGTTGCTGTGCAGGACGACGCTTTTGTTTAAAAGCCACGGATCAGGTTTGTGCATCACGCCGGCGTGCTAGGTGGTGAATCCATCTGCATACTGTAAAGAGCACCGTCTCTTCTTCTTGTTCTTTCTCACGACACTCTCTTTCACAGCCTTTGTATGGAAAAAGGTGAGCGACAATAAAGAGCCCGATGCGACTCATCAAGATGAGTCGTCGTCTCAGAAAATTCCATCCAACTGGTTCCCCGAGATTACATTGTGTGGGAACAATTTATGGAAATCCACGTAAGGGGTGTGTGTGTCTGCATGTGCGTGCGTTGAGTGCATGAGAAGAAAACCTTCCTCTGCTCGGTTGAGGGATGAGAAAGTGAGATCATAGTTTTGATCCGTGAGACTGACGGAACAATGCGGACTTTGCATTTCAAAGAGATTCCTCTTTGGTTTGCACGCGAAGAACAAGAAAAGAGATACCAGGTTCCTGCGCACGCCAGGCAGCGCGTGATCCGGTATGTGGTCGTAAAAGGAGGTCTTAAAACCTGAGATTGCACATAAAACACTGAAATGACTCCGCATAGCAATTTTAAATCTGATGAGAAACTATGTGAGGATTGAGGAACATTATTCAGTGTCACGGCTTGTGAGGGAGAGTGAGCTCCACCTCCTCCTGTCTACATGTAGAAGCGTCCTTGGACGAGAGACCGGGTTGTTCCGATGTCTCTTTTTTTTTTATATTTCCTTGAGCCTCACTTGGACTGGAAGTTATTGTGGTCCACCATCTCGTCAGCCATGCCACAGCTTTACGCGAGAGCAGCCTTCACTAAGTACTTGCAGCTGAAGGCTATGACGAAAGAATAAGAAATGCTTTAGAGAAAAGAATGTCTTGTTACTCTTAAAACACAATTCCTCATTTCCCCTCTCTTCACGTGGTTTTCTTGCAAGGGAAAGACGCAAGTGAAGAACCGACTTCAGGTCGATCGCAACTCAGATGAAGTGTAGTTGTCCGCCAAACACATGTTCATCCTGTAAAGTGTGATGGAGCTCGTGCAGACGGGGTGCGTGACTTTCCGTCGGCACACCAAGCTAACTGCCTCCTAGCTGTAATTTACAGATACATGTGTATGTCTCTCAATAACCAAGCTAGCTGACTCCCCCTGTTTCCAGTCTTTAGTGAGGCTAACCTTCTTCTGACTGTAACTTCATGTTTACTTACAGATACAAGCGTGCTTGAAAGTAATGTCTTTTCAAATTGAAGTTTTGGGCCTCAGGAGACTTGGATTATGTCGGTATCTGCCTCAGTTGTTTAGGAGGATGCTGCACACTTATTCTTTCCATCGGCATGGGACTTTTTTTTTGGGGTGAACATAGCCTTCAACCGATACTTCCTCACTTCCTCCCTCTTTGCCTAGTTTCTCTGCATCTATCCATGTATCCTTGATGGAGGGATTAAGACTTAAGGAGAACACGCCAGGGAGGGAAACTTGGATGCAATTTTAGAAAATCCCTGTTTCCTCCCGGGCTACTGGGATTGCACAAGCCAGTGTGTTCCAAATGGCCGGTCCCAAAGCCCAGATAAATGTTGCATCAGGAAGGATATCCAGCGTAAAAAAGGCCTCCGCCATATAAAATATGCGGATCGCAAATCCATATAAGGTTGGGTGAGGGTTTGACAGCGAGATGGAGACGGATGATCCGCTGTAGCGACCTCTAATGGGGAGCAGCTGAAAGAAGAAGGAGCGGAGACGCTGCCCGGCCCTCCCGGGATCCGGTGAGGAGTGCATTGTGGATTAGATGTCAGCTGAAACACTCCCCGCTTTGTAGACATGTATACACCCCGGGCTTGTTAACAAGTGACTCAGGTTTCACCGGGGCTCGCGTGTGCTCAATAATGAGGAAAGGTTAATAAGCTGATCAATGTGGGAGAGATTGTGCCGCCTTCTGTAGCAGGTAAACAATACCAGAAACTCAGCTGAGCGACAGGACATGTGTAACCTCTAATTTTCTCCCCCGCCCGCCGCAAATATGACAATGACCCGGTGCGAGGATGGATTAGGAATGGGGATAGGCGAACGTGAGAATGTAGCTGACACCTCGCGAGTGAAACTTAGATTAATACGTGTCCGCATCTCTCATTTCCCTTCTCACACCTCCCCCCCCGTCCCCCTCCTCCTCCTCCGCCTGATGCGATGACAAGTCATGCTGTAATGAGTTTCATAAAGATTTTTTCAGATCGATGTCCCAATCAGTCAGCCATCGCCTGTGAACTGTGATTCACATGCCGTTGTCTGCCCTGCCAGTCGATAGATAGAGGAACCATTGATTTTCTTTTCCTTTGGCAGGTGAGGGCCCCGGCTGGCCCGCCGGTGCAGGTGGAGATGGTAGGGGGAGGATGGAGGAGGACGGGGGGGGGGTTTCTTTGTCAGGAGACACTGATTAACTGAGAGGAAGGACGGACAAGGCCTCACCCAGGATACAGCCTTGAGAGCGCTGTGTGTGTGTGTGTGTGTGTACAGTACACTCACACACACACACGGGTGAAACCAGTGCAGGCGGAGGGGTTTGTTTACGTTCTCACAGGAAGCAGACTTTTCATTTTCATGCTGAGCAGCAGAGACGGGATGATAACAGTCCGACACGAGAGGCACTTGAGCTGCGTAATAACGGGCGATTAGCGCTAAGACACAGGATATTAAACATAACCACTAATGAAAATCAGTAATTGAGCTACTTGATGCATTCATTAGCGATTTTTTCCATTAACAGATGGTACCTGATAGCAAAAAATAAAAACTGTTAAGAAAAAAATGTTTTTCCTCATTAATATGCAAATCATTTTCAGTTCTCCTCGCTTCTATGTAGCTGTTGTCTCTAACTTTAATTGCTGTAAAAAGTTATTGTCTTTACAGAAATGTGTCAACACCAGAGCCGCAACAATTAGTTAATCGACACAGAGATAATTGTTTATTGATCTTTCGAGGGAAAACAGCAAATATTTTCTAGAATTCTGGCCTCTTGCGTGAGGATTCGCTAATTACCTCCAGCAAGGAGGTTATGTTTTTCGTGGTTGGTTTGTTGGTTTGTTGGCCGTGTTACACAAAAACTGCTGATCAGATTTCCATGAAACTTGGATGGAGGAGAAGTCTCGGCCCAGAACCGACCTTATTAACTTTTGGTGCTGATCCGGATGAAGGGACAGATTCAGGATTATTTTTTCTCACTGTCTTTAAGATTGCAAGATGTGCACGATATGGCTGGTTAAATCGTTAGAAAAAACGTGATCGTTACAAGAAATTTGAAGATGTCACGTTGCACTTCAGGGCACTACAACAGGTATCGAGAGTATAATCAGCAGATTAACTGGTAATACAATAATCATACGTTACAGCGTTAGACAGACAAACACAATGATTCTCACCACTGGGCGTGTGCTGCAGCTCCAGCCTCCCTGCAGGGCTGTAGAGGTAACCTGTCCCCATCACCCACCCCTGGGCGTCTGACTGAGGACCGCGGGGAGTCTTAGCCACGGGGGTCTGTCTGCTGTTGGATCTTGCCAGCAGGGTGTTGAGGCAGTTGTGAGCGCTGGGGTCATTCTTCTTGTGGTGGACGTGACGGTTGTTGACGCTGGTGCCGGCGAGCGCAGCCTCGTTCACGAACACGGAGCCGTTGCCGGCGTGGTCTCTGGACTGAGTCGGTGCCGAGTCCTGAGGGAGGGAAAGCAAATGTCACGGTCAAAGACAGAACACAGTGAGGAAATTGATAAGAAGAAAAGTAGACTTATAATTCAAAGTAATTAAAGTTTTTCAGCTCGTACAAATAAACATATGTAGTAGTACTTGGTCATTTTGGGGTCAACAGATTTCTCGATTTTCTTTCACTTTTGGTTTAATTTGTCCAATTTTTGTGACATCTGTCTCTGACATCTCAGCCTCCTGGAAATACAACAGCTTCGAATGGAATCTCACTTGTGTTTTATAAGTGTTGTCATGACAAGTGGGAGTAATCCAGAGAACATGTTCAGCCTTGTGCATCTTTTGTAATCCGTTCATCTTGTTGCCTTTTCTCGACTAATTGACTCTTTTTTTGTACACTTCTTTTTTACAGTTATGGTTACAGACTCTCTCCTCCTCCCGAATCTCTTATTTTAGGTTTTATTTATTTGCCAAAACATTGTATTTGTAGGTAGAACTCTCTGGATAAACCCAACTAAAAATGCGTCCATGGAAAATAAATTGTTTTGTTGTTGAGTGACCCTTCACTGTACGGAGGAAGCTCTCAGGGCTGCAGCTGGCTTAAGGCTCCTCCTGCTCTCCAAATACCCTCTCTCTCTCTCTCTCTCTCTCTCTTCCTCCCATCCCATCTTCACTTCAGCATGGCCTCCTTTCCTCCGCTGAGCCGAGGCAACACAGCTAATTAGAAACGACCTGAGAGCTGGTGTGTGTGTGTGTGTGTGTGTGTGTGTGTGTGTCATTCGATCGGTCTCTGACCCTGTGAACCGCTGCCTCTGGCTAAAGCATTAGCATGGGAACATTAAGGCCGGCGCTGCTTCCACACGCCTCTGTCAGCCCGCTGCTGTTAATGCAGCCTCCGCACCGGCTCGAATAGATGAATGGAAATAAATAAAGTCCACAAAGAGCACAGGACAGCCTCGTCACGTCTGGCCTGTAAAAAAAAGCCCAAGGTGGTGTGTAAATTAACGAGGGAGAGAGGGAATATTGTAACGTGAGTGTGCTCATTTGTCTGCTCCCTGTGTGCGTCTTTTGAACATTCGCACCTGCTGAACTGAGCAGCCAAAGCCGAGCCCAGCAGAGGCTCACAGAGACGTATGCGCTATCTTAGTTTCACCGCTGCTGCTTGTGCATGTGAGGTACATTGAGTCTTAAAGGGCAGCGAGAACAGTGCTGCCTTTATCCTCCGCGCTTTCCAGCTGCGGGGGGGGGGGACATTTCGCTGTAGTGCTTTTCAAACAAAGTGTCGATAATTTAAGTCCTTTCGGACGCGATTGATTGGTTTTCTCGGGCCACGTGCCTCTGGTTTTAATTATTTTGTCGGCGCTTTTATTTGCAACGGTTTAATTATCATCAATCACGGCGATGTTTATTGGTGAGTGGAGCTGCTGGAGCACTAAGACAAATGATGCTGAAATTGCTCTCATTATCGTAGGTTGTACATCAAGAGGGGATTGAGCTGCTCTGTGTAAATGAGTCAAGCGCCGTAACTCAGGCTGAGAAAAGCTCCTCATTAAGGCAAGAAATACTCCATAAACACTTCATTTTTACCTCACACTCGTGTCAGGGTCAAGAGATTTAGTCAGGGGGGATTACTGAGCCTCAAAGGTCTCAGACTAAACTGAAGTTAAAAGTCGTGTGCCTCCCCTACCTGCTGCCCATCTAGAGGGATGACCATGTGTGGGATCACGGTGGGCAGGCTCCTCTGCCGGCCGTGCCTGAAGGTCTCCAGCAGCTGCTGCTGGTTCTCCAGCCGCTCCCGCTCCTTCTCCACGTTCCTCTGGCCCTCCCTGAGCCGCTCCAGGCCCTGCTGGTACTCCTCCAGCTGCTCGTCCAACTCTTCCCTCTCGCGCCGCAGCCTCTCGGCCTCCAGGTGGCACTGCCTCTCCCTCTCCACCAGCCTGCTCTCCTGCTCCCCCTGCTGGCTCTCCCTGGCCTGGCACTCCCTCTCCCAGCGCTCCTTCTCCTGGCGCAGTCGCTCCTGGAGCCGGTGGGCCGCCGCCACCTCCTCCTTCCGCTTTTCAAGGTTCCGCTGCTTCTCCTGTTCCTGCAGGGTGCTGCCCCGGATGCTCGGAATGTGCGGCCGCTGGGCGCGGGGCGACGGGCGGCCGCTCTCCTGGAGGAGGAGCCTCTGGACCTCGTAGCAGCTGTCCTGGATGGTCACCGCCGCCTGGCACAGAAGGAAAAACCACCTTTAACCACAAGTGCATCCTCACAACATGCAGTAGGAGGAGGTGATTTGAATCGCAAAACGAGACGGAAATGATGTGTGTAGGCACTTCTTCACAAGGTGAAATGATGCCACAGGTAGAACCGCGGGTTTCAGGTTCACGTACAACAACTTTGAATATGAAAATATCATTGTGATCAAAGCATCGAACTCACACGGGTGAGGTCATGCAAATACACACACATGTTCTCCCTGCAGGAATTTACATTTTATACCAAAGACTGAGCTGTGTGTGTGTGTGTGTGTGTGTGTGTGTGTGTACACGGTGAAACAAAAAGCCCCTCATATGTCTCTCAGCAGAAAAAGGATACCTGGGAGTGTCACTCATGCAGCTCGCTTCCCTCGGCTTCAAGCAGTGCGGACTTGGTGCTGCGTATGCAGAAGCTGGAGTGTGCAGGTACACTTAAGCCTTACATGGCATATGTGCATGTTCCCAGAGAGAGGAAGAGGCTTGTTTGTTTGCTGAACTGCTGATCAGATCTCAGTACAGGTGAGGGTGGTGAGGAGGATAAAAAGAAGCTGTATATAATACTCAAGTCATTTTTTCCATCCATAATTTAGTCACACTTCTCACCGTGTAATCTAATTAGTTACTTTTAAAATCATAATTGAGTACTGAGCACGATAAGTTATCGATATCCAAATCTTTCATTTGCATTTTTGTAGCCAAGAGCACACAGATCCATCTCATGTATATAGTATATCTATTGTCTTCTATCTTATCTGAGTACATTTTTATATTAATCCATTTTTCCTTTAGTCAATTCCTACTTTAATCTCTCCTAAGGGGGAATCAACCAAGGTACATCTCATCTTGTTTTATCTTAAGGCCGATGAAAACCTGTCATACGTACTGAAAAACACAAAACTCTGCGCCAGACTCAGGCTTGGAGAAGTGTTGGTGACCGCTGAGCAGAACAGAGCAGTCAGACGTCATTTAGACTGAATGGAGTGAGTAATAATGTAATTACTGTAACCGTACTCGTCCTTGAGTACAGATTTTCAGCACAGTCTTTCCACCATTCTCAAAACTGCACTCACCTGCAGACTGTAGAGTAACTGGGTCAGGCTCTGGACACTTTGAGCAACCTGTTAGTGGACAGAATCACACACAACATGCAGATTAACAACCTTGCTTTTGTTTTTACAGCACGACTTTGAGCATTTCTTGTAAATATCCTCCCACATCGTGAGTTACAGTTTACTGTCTATTCACAGGAAAGTCAAAATAGTTCCCTGAAGCTGCATCCGTGCAACATTTGCGACCCCTTGAGGCCACATGCTGCGCTACCGCACTGTTTTGAGCTTAAATGAATGAAATAAAATCACACTGCAGTCTATAAGAAAAAAATATACCCTCTTATCGGAGTCATTTACCTCACAGGTCACAAAAAGCTGCAAACGGTAGCACAACTGTGGCGCGGTAATTGGAATAAGACTCCATATCCATTTTTAATGGCGCAATACCATCGGGAGCTAAATGGACCTCTTCCTTTTATTATGAGCTTATCAATGATTCATCACATTAAGACTGAAATGTAATTCTAATAGGCTGCACTGAATTATTAAAACAACTGTTGGCAATCTTGAGCCACACATCTGTGCAGAAATGGAAAGATTCGACGTGCAGATGCAGCCTGTGAGAGGCGGTAACCACCTATAATACCTCCACAACGACCGCTGTACCTCCAACCAGCACGGCCACAGCAATGGCAACAGACATTACATCATATTGCTGCATCAATATTTAACTCAAGAACACCTATTAATTCACAGTCGTTATTTATATCATAGGGCCATAAAGCTTAATAGATTCTATACACCAGAAAATGTGCTGTACCTTGAATTCGATGTCGTTCGCGTCCGTTTTTTGAGATGGAGTCGGGGACTCAGGCACAAAGGCATCGTTCCAACTTCCCTCCGCGGCTTCGGTGGTTTCAGGTGAGGTCTCAGGGTCCGAGGGGGGCTGTAATGGTGTAGAAGGGCTGAGAGGAAACACAGAGTCTGTGTCCGAGTCCGAGCTGTGGCTCGATGGGGAACAGGCCTTAGAGGACAGCGTGGCTCTCAGGTTCTCAGCTGGGAAACAAACGAAGACGTGTGAAACTCGATGTGATGATCAATTAAAACAACTGCAACTATTAAAAATAAGAGTGTCTGTTCAAAACACAAACAAATCTCTGTATTGCTGTGTTTGCTCGTGCGGTGTGTGCAGCACATGTAGAACGTCTCACCCTCTTGCAGCGCTGCAGCCAGCAGCACGGTCGCCTGGGGCAGCTCCTCCGAGTGCGGCTGGACGAGCAGTCGCGGCTCGACCGGCGAGGCGTCCGGCCGCCCACTCAGAGCGGAGAGCTCCGCGTAGACCTGCAGCTTCTCCTCCAGGCTGGAGCAGATCTGCTGGTCCCGGCTCAGCAGACTCTCTGAAACACAAGTTCGCAGAGTTCACAGATTATGTAAATTGTTAACTCCCACCGAAGAAACAAACATTCAAGACCGTGAAGGAAAGAATAACAAACAAATGACGTCACGGGTTGCGAGTACCTTGGAGCTTGTGGATCTTCTGATTGCGAGCCTCAGCAGCTCGTTTCTCCTCTTCGGACTCACTCGTGTATTCCTCTTCCTCCTCGGGACAGCTGAGCAGAGAAGACAGTCAAATCACCTCCTCGTCCTCAATTCATACACTCATATTATGTTTATAACACACAGACGCGTACACACCTCTCTACGGCCTCTCTGATGAGCCTCATCCAGGTGTTTCTCTCCTCTTTGGATGATGTGTGAACCTCGTACATTTCTGGCCCGGCGGCCGACGCGCTGATGAGAAACATCCCTCTCTCCTCGTTTGCTACCTCCCGCACTATTAACTTCTGCAGGGCGATGACTGGAGGCTTCTGATCCTGAGGGGCGTTAAAAAGTGTGAAGGAATAATATAAAACTTGATGTGATAACGGCCCGGGATAAAAGAGAACGGGTAACAAGGTGTGACATCTGCTGACTGTATAACCGTGATTAATGTGTGCGTACCACAGTTGCAAATGTATATTTCTGGTCCTTTTCTTGCAGGAAGATGAGTGTGTCTGTGAGAAGGAGCGCCAGCACGTCTACGGAAGTGAGGAAAAGCAAGAAAAAGCGTGTTAAAATGATGCGATAATAACATATAGATTGAAAAACGGTGTGTAAATCGTCCTCAGCCTTTCAGCCGACCGGTGGCAGTCTTCCACAGCAGCAGGCCCTGGTGTTTGAGCGTCTGTCCCGGCCCCATCATGTCCTGCTTGCGGAAGGTGTGGCCGTTCTTCAGCTTGGCCGAGCTGCGGTTCTCCATGCGGTTCCACACTTCCTGTAACCTCTGCTGTCGCTCGTATTCGCTGACGCTCAGGTCCACGGCGGCGATCACCTCTCGAATCTGAGCCAGAGCTTTGGAGAGGTCGGCGTGCTCCTCTGTTTCCTCTGAGGAGTCGGGAAGGAGACAGATAAACTTCATTATTATCATGTTATGATTACTACGACCATGTGAGGGTGTAGCCAGCAGAGGGCAGCAGAGGACTGACCCTGAGTGTACTGCAGGATCCTCTCCAGCAGCACCGGGTACTTTGTAATCCTTTGGGTCACCAGCAAGATGCACTCTGGGATCTCCCTCCGTCTCACCAGAGAATTATTACCTTGTTGCTTGAAAAGGAAACATCAGTTAGAGTTACTGAAGAGTTCATTTTTATTTTGGATGACTGCAGGATACATTTATAAAAAGAGATGCTCCGGTTAGGTACCTTAATGAAGGTCTGAAATCTCTTGTTGTGCTGCTGGAGCTCTTTGAAGAAGCTGACCGCTTCGTTGTGACGACTGCAGAAGTCGCCGTACACCTGCTTCATTTTATCTTTATTCTCATCTGAAAACTGCAGAGAAACACACACACACACATTTACAGTGATTCACACCCTCACTGGTTTTCCATCTATTACAGCTGAGTGACAAGCAGTCCCAGAAAGACCTCCAGCTGACCTGTTGGAGCAAGACGTCTCCTATCCGCTGGATGAGGTAGTTCCTGTGTCCCTGCGGCCGGGCCGAGCCGTGTCGCCGCTCCTTCATGGCGGCGAAGAAGGCGTGGTGGAAGAGAAGCAGCTGGTCCAGACAGGGGAAGACCCGCTCCACCGCTTCCGTGTCCAGCTGCACCTCCTCCTTCATACCTCGCCGGAAAACCTCGGCCATGATGTGGAGCGTCTGCAGGTGGTGGAGCTCCGTCTGCATCAGCTCTGCGTCAAACATCGCAGCGTCACAAAAGCATAAATCTCTCTCGTTACTCAACCGGAGCAATTTGCGACAGTTGTGTGACACTGTGACGCTGGCAGGGTGGTTTTTCTTTCCCAACTCTGACATCTGCTTACCGTAGATTACATCCTGCCTCTTGACAGCTCGCTTGTCCTGCTTCTTGCAGAACTTGTGCTCGACTGTCAGACTCCACGACTCGGCCTCGTAATCCACAGCATCCGCCGACATGTCGCTGTGGATAAACGCATCCACGCAGTCTGTGGAGAGACAGAGAGGTTTTATTAATCCGTGTTCCAAACATTTACTGAGAGACTTTTGCAGTTTGCATCTTTATCCCTTAAGCTAATGGTATAGAGAGAAATTAAGAGTCAATACTGTGTTTCATGATTCACATAAAAACAAGAGTCACAGATGTGTGTGATGATTTGTGACTTCTTGAGCAAATACCAACCAATTTCCACACGTTTTAGTGGAGGTTCTTTATACAACGTTCCATCCACAAATACATGTTTGTGAAAAGATCGATGATGATGATGATGATGATGATAATGATGACCAGCAGGCGAACAGAGCAGCTTCTTCCCTCGGGATGTGAGGCTCCTCAATTCACTCTCAGCCCTCCACATAAATAGTTTTAGTTTTATGACTTGTCTAACTTGTTTCAGAACCAGTTTAAAGTTCCTTGTGGTGCGTTTAAGTGCTGGTGGTAACAATCAGTCACTCATTTTTTTCCCACTGCAAGAAAAACTCACTTTGAATATTCGAGTGTAACGTGGCTTTATTCTCAACACAATAATTACTTACTAAAAGTACTCTGGGAGACTGTGACGAATTTTTTTGACAATTCTGTGCTGCGGTGGTCGCAAAAGATCATTGTGCCTGACTGAATTAGTGAGAATTGTCCCTCCGCAGGAAACATGAGGATACATGAGGACATGAAATCCATGTAAATGTCAGAAAATAATCTGAAAATGAGCCTTAATCATGTCCTACCTTCTCCAAACGAGGAGTCAGTGGAGGTGGATGACACCGGAGTCGGCAAGAGCTCTTCTGATCGGCTGTTCACCTTCGAGACGTCAGACTCCGTCTCTGAACTCTCACTGAGTCGACTGTTACGCAGGGAAACAACATGGATAAACATCATTACCCCCATTTTTCCTTTTCCCTCCCACATCTTAATATGTGATTTATAAAGTCTGTGTGACCTGTCACTGTTGGGGGAACTCCCTGAGAGAGGGCATGACGGTGTCGCGGCGTCTTTCCTCTCCTTGGGGGCCATGACGGGTAGAGAGGCAGAGCTGGGGACGACACACTGAGGAGCAGGACTGTCTCTCACTGTGAAGTCTTTGCAGGAAGCAAAGAGAATTAATATGAATCATCCGCAACAGGAGCAACAGGATGTTTTTCACACACAGCGCGGTTAAAAGACGTCGAGGCGTCGACCCCTCGCGCTGTAAACTCACTCTGTGGGAGGGATGCTGTCCTGTTCTTCACCATGGTGACCGCATACTTATCCTGAAGCTTCTAAGTAATACAAATGAGAGAGGCCGGTTACAGAATATAAACAAGTGACATAAGGACAGGCTCCAGCAGAATGAATTGGTTCAGACGAAGGTCGTCACAATAGCAGAATTTTTACCTTTGGTACAAAACTGGTTTTAAAAAAACATAAGAAAAAGAGTCCTAGACACAGACTAGGATATTTTATTAAAAACCTTCACATGATGCTGGCACAGAAAAGGTCACTGAACACACATAAAGACATTCCTAAAAATCTTAGTATCTGGCCAGTCTCATGTTGTCTTATGTTAACAGGGATTGTTCCGTTTTAAACATGCATCCCAAAAGCGACAAAACATTTTCCAACTTTTGACAACCTCAGCTGAAACCATTTTTTCCCCCCAATATTTCAAGAGAACACTCACTTTCAAACATGGGGGCAGAGAATCCTTACAGCCCTTATGGACGATAGCAGTGCAACCTGGGAAAAAAAGTTCATGTACGTAAAGTAAAAGTACTTATACTACTGAGTAAAGATACAAGTCAGTACAGCAGGAATCATCATTACTGCATTAGTGTTAAAACAAGATTTTACTGCTGTTGTTGGCTGAGGTTGAGTTTTAAAAAATGACTACTTCATCATGAAGTGATTGATGTATTGTCAATTACAAAGTGACACATTCACAGTGCAATTTTGTCAGAGCAAAAGCCAAAACATTACATTAGATGACAAATGGCTGAAAATTAAACATATGGTGATCAATTTTCTCTCAGTTGTCTGATTGTTTGCTGTTGCGCATTTATCCCAAAACATCATGTTCTCTCTTGAGCTCTTCATGTGGTTTGTTTTCCAAAATCTCAAATGGGAGCTGTGGAACTTCTGTTGACTTCCGGTCGTTAGTTTATGTTAGCGGACCCTATTTATAAACTAACGTTAGCGACTGTTGCTCGCTGTCAGCGGAGAAAACACACATTTTGCACAGCACATGACTGATTAATTCTACTCAGTTACATTCCACCACTGGAGCATTACTTACCGGAGCAATGCAGCAGGTCCTTTCCAGATGCCGGCTTGTTACACACCACACACACGGTGGGGCCCAAACAGGCGCCCGTATTAAACCGATGTCCATTCAGCGGCCTGTCCTTGGCGTCCCTGTCCTTCCCCTTCGCCTTGGAAAACCAGGCCAGAGACATGGATGTAAACAAAGAGGTCATACAGACGGACAAGACGCAAAACGTGACCCGACCACTACAGCTCAAGAACTCTGTGCCAAGCGGGCCTCAAATCATGTTTTCTGAGGATCTTTGTCAAGTTCCTTTTCCCAGATGTAAATAAATATGTCAGCCTGGAAGGAATCCCCCCGCCTTTATCTCTCCGGACCGCAGGAAAAAAAAAAATCCACTGACGAGGAAATGGAGCGTAGCATAAACAGCAGATGCAGGTCGGGGAGGGCCACACAACAGAGGATTAATCATTAAGAGGAAAGAGGCCGGACACCATGTTTGGTCTGTCACTCTGTCCTTGAGTCATTCCCAGAAACATTTCCTGGCTGTGTCTCCCACAGAGCAGGAAGACAAAGTCACATATTCTGTACCTGAGTCTGCAGCCCGGGACACCGGCCTTTACTGTATTTACCACCATAAATAGTTCGATCGGCAGAAAGAGTCGAAATAATTCAGATTTTGTGCACTGTTTTGTGGTTTACCTTGGTCTTGTTGCGTGTACTGGACATCCTGCTCTTGAGAAAACTGAAGGTTCGAATGACTTTGTACTTTTCTGACTCCACCTTTGTTGGGATGTTGTACTTATCCAGCTCCTCCTCTTCAATTCTGGAGGGGAAATTAAAACACTATCAGCGCGATTTGTCTCCTCGCGGGTGTGTTTTATAACTTACAAGAAAAGGAAAAGACAAAAAAAAAAATCAGTTAGTTTGCAGACGTGTGTTACGCCATCTCGGTCTTAATGTTTGCTGAGTCTACAGGACAACGGAAGCAAATACGACAGGCAGCGGGTCCAATGTGCAGCTGAATTCTTATATGCTTACGGAGCACGAGCATATAACGGGTTCACGACCTCATCCAGAACTATCATATATAAATGTGAGAGAAAGCGACGTTAACACAGTTCTGTTGACAGAAAAATAGTTTGTTAGTCACTAAATGAGGCGCAACAGCTTTTAGTTCATTCTCTGCGACTCTGTGCTGTAAAAGTAAATTAAAATTAGTAGAGAAGAGAGCGGATACATGCAAACATGACGATGAATTTCAGTGCATGTTGTTAACAGCAGACAATAACAACATAAGCATTGTTCTCCCGACGGATAAAGAGAAGAGACCAGGAGAGGAGAGGAGGCAAGGAGAGGAACAGAAACAAGGCAAGGAGAGGAAGGGTAACAAGGAGAGATGAGGAGACTAGATGAGAGAAAGAGAGGAGCCGAAGCAAGGAAAGTAGAAGAGGAGGAACAAGGAAAAGGGGAGGTGGTTAGGAAAGGAGATGAGACAAGAGGAAGAAAGGGGAGGGGACAAAGGGAGAGAAGAGAGGAGGCGAGAAGGAGAGTAATGGTAACAAGGAAAGGAAATGTGGTTTGGAAACGAGATGATACGAGAGGAAGAAATTGGGGAGGGGGCAAGAGGAAGAGAAGAGACAAGGAGAGTGATAGATACAAGGAAACGAGAGGAAGGGGAACAAGGAGAGGAGAGGAGGTTTGGAAAGGAGAGAGAGAAGGGGGGACTAGATGAGAGAAAGAGAGGAGCCGAGGCAAGGAAAGTAGAAGAGGAGGAGGGACTAGATGAGAGAAAGAGAGGAGCCGAGGCAAGGAAAGTAGAAGAGGAGGAACAAGGAAAGGGGGAGGTGGGTAGGAAAGGAGATGAGAAGGAGGAAGAAAGGGGAAGGGGGCAAGAGGAAGAGAAGAGAGGAGGCGAGGTGAGTAATGGTAACAAGGAAAGGAGAGGAGGGGGAACAAGGAGAGAGAGAGAGAAGAGGAGACTAGTTGAGAGAAGGTGACAAGAGGAGGCAAGGAGTGTATGGGAGACCAGGAAAGTAGAAGAAGAGGAATGAGGAGAGGAGAGGAGAGGAGAGGAGAGGAGAGGAGAGGAGAGGAGAGGTGGTTAGGAAAGGAGATGAGAAGGACGACGAAAGGGGAAGGGGGCAAGAGGAAGGGACGAGAGGAGGCGAGGTGAGTAATGGTAACAAGGAAAGGAGAAGAGGGGGAACAGGGAGAGAGAGAGAGAAGAGGAGACTAGTTGAGAGAAGGTGACAAGAGGAGGCAAGGAGAGTATGGGAGACCAGGAACGTAGAAGAAGAGGAATGAGGAGAGAAGAGGAGAGGTGGTTAGGAAAGGAGATGAGAAGAAGGACGGGAGGAAGAAAAAAGAGGAGGCAAGGAGAGTCGAGGAAGGGAGATGAGAGCAGATGAGAGGAAATTAAAACAAGGAGAAGGAAGGGGTCAAAACGAGGAGAGGAGACCGCACAAGAGAAAAAAAGGGAGGAAAACAACAAGGAGCTTGCAGTTGTGCTGTAAGTTTCCGTTAGGCGTTAGTGTCAGAGTGGAAGTGGGTGGTTAAGGGTGCCATAACAGTCAAATGGGGCTCGGCCCCCGCCACATACTCTTTGAGGAACTCAGACAGGGTGAGATGCTGGAGGGACTCTGCCAGCTCCATGCTGCCCTCATCATCAGCTGACTGGGCTCGCTTACGGAACCTAATCTCCCTGCAGAGAACAGCGCACACACACACACACACGGACACACACTGATGTTTTAATACTGACGAGAAGCCGAGTGAGGAGAAATAATGTTCCACACTTTCTTCTGTCCCTGATTCCGTCCACTAGGGGGAGCTACTGAAGTGCGGCAGGTCAATTGAGATATTTATACGTGAATTGGAGGCGGAAGTTCTGTATCAGCTGGCATCATTCTGCAGTGAAAATCTGCTGATTAGAAAAGGAAGAGGAATGATGTCCTCTCTTAAAAAGCAGTGCCCCGTCTCAGAGCAGACGGAGGCCTCACACGGCAACACTGTCACCTTCTGCGATTGCTGAACACACGACCCACTCAATCATAATCTGCCTGTTCTTTGTAACGTACAGAACATTCATCAAGGGGCGAGATGACACTGTCGGCCTGCTGATTATAAACAGAGCGAAGGCAACGTGTGTTACTAAAGCAGGCCTGGAAGTATCTCAGGGTCACGCTGATATCTGTGCGTCACGAGAACAGAAAGGATCAAAACACCAATAACGCACAGAAAACCAGCTCGTCTTCGCGAGGACAGAAGAGTTCCCGCTGTCACCAAGCAACCCCGGTTCATCATGGTTACCCACATATGTTGCTCCCGGGGATTATGCATCTGACAAAATGTACTCTCATCTTAATGAAGAGCGAGCGAGGAAGGCTGAGTCATTTCATAGAAGGGCATCTGGAATACAGCGAAAACCAAACAAAGGGAAGCATAAATACCTTTTTTCATGGGACTGCTCTGATATACTGGAGGCTCTTTGCTCTGTGAACGTAAAGAACGAAGAGAGAGAGAGCTTTAAAGTTACAGTTCAGGAACCCGCCCAGCACCTTGCTTCATCAAATACCCATTCAAAATTTAAAGACATTACATCAGGCAGCAGAGCAAATTGAATTCAATGTTCCTGGTAAACAAAATTGAGTGAGTATTTTATATTTACATACAGTCTATGTTATATAATACATTAAAAAAAAGAGCCGTTCAGGTTTCATTTACATGCGAGAGGAGCTGAACAGGTTCCCACAAAAAGCATCCGACTAAAACCCTCCATTGTTGTGCAAAGCAACAGAGACGATCCGCAGGTACGTAACCAAGACGGCGCAACACATAGAAAGCTTGTAGCGCAGACAGACACGAAGCGCTGACCACCAAGACACACCTCATATCTAATCACTCCTGCTTGACTGATTGTGAAAGCCACACACAGACGTACATGCAAACATGTCAAGGTGATTGCTGTTTCATGACTTTTACGAAAAATCTGGTGTTTTAGCTGCTAAATGCTCGGCTATGTTCCCCAGCTAGCTGCTAATTTCATGTATCTGCTGTGTGTTGCAGAGTAAGTAGCACACGAGGGAGGTTTATCTAGCGTTTCTCGGGTGAAAGCTGATGTGAGAGGTGAGAATGACCCAAAATAGAAAAGTTATAAAGACAAATAAATGAGCGAAAACATGCTAAAAGGGGAACCAGCATCTCTGTGGGTTAGCTCTGTATATGTCATCTGATCCAGAGTTTTAAAACTTTCATTTTCAAACAGCAGAATCACTTTACAATAATAACGTTGACTGCCCACACACACACACACACACACACACACACACACACACACACACACACACACACATCATAGAAGCGCTGACACTGACAGCGGCATGCCGGGCTATGCTGGGTCTTAGCGCAGTGTGACGGCTGCAGGTGTCCAGTACTTACTACCAGGGTGGAGCAGAGACAGAGATTTAGACAGAGAGAGGGCCTGAAGGAGAGATCGGCTGTGGTTGACACTGTGGAGCACGGCATCTACGAGGGAGGGGGGCACAGTGGACAGAGGGCGGCTCACACATCAGCTACAGTCACCACGTACAGTCAACTCCAGGCGGAGAGCTCTATCATCACTTTTTCATGCAGCTCGTTGGATTAGGAAAACATTTTGGGAAACACACTTATTTCTTACATCGTGTTAAAGATGATCCATTTCACTCTCAAGTCTGTCTGTTGTGGTTTTTCAGGAGCATCATGACAACCTCAAGGTGAGGACAAAAACTCACTGCTCATGGCCAAGACGCAGAGCAGCGCCTGACCCCTCGTCAAACCGCAACTTTTTGTTTTAATTTGTGAGGTTTAGAGGAGCCGGTAGTTGGTTTTGTCACCTCTGGACAGAGGCGGACTTGCTGTTTCCCTGTTTCCAGCCTTCATGCTAAGCTAACCTAACCGTCCTCTGGCCTCTAACTCTCTAACAATTATTATTTCCCCAAAAATGAGTAACTATACCATGAACATTTACTGGGAGTTGACTGCACTTTATATTAGTACGTAAAAAGAAATCAGCTTTTGCACCAGCCGATCTTGTAAAAGCGCTCCATCAGTGCCACCCAGACGAGTGATGTTAGTTAGCTCATGGAAACATTGTTAGTTATGCGTGACTAAAGACTATGTGGGGGAGTGACAAAAGTCTCGGTGTTACTGACCGGGGCTGATCTCTGAAGTGTGGTTGTCCCGGGTGAAGCGAGCCGGACGCAAACTGATTTTGGAGTAGGAATACGAACGCAGTCGGATCCCCTGGTCGCCAAGTTCCTACACAAAGGACAACAAAAGTTTAAAACAGGAACATAAGACTTCTTGCGGTAAAATAAGTGATTGCTGAAAAGCGTGTGCGAGCCTGAGACGGTGTTTTTACTTTCACGGTGGGTTCACACGCTGAGGCAGATTGGCTGCGAGTGCAGGGAAGTTCAGGGGAGGGACGAACGGTTTCCATTCTGTCTTCGCTTTTGTCGACATCTGACGAGAGCGGGGAAAGAAGAGACTTCGGCTCAGCGTCGTCCTCTTCGCTGTCTACTTCCAAAGCCACTAGGCTGGGACGAGAGCGGCAAAAGACAAGTTTAATACAGAGAAGCACCGGCGTTCCATTCTGATTGTAAGAAAACATAAAGATATGTAATACCTGAGGTCGCAGGTGTCCATCGGCGGACTTTCTCTTTGATTGGTCGAATCAGAAGAGGCGGGACAGGTCAGCCTGGCGAGAGCCTGGTCAGCGGGGGAGATTTGGGGAGAGAAGAACACAGAGGGAGGGTCGAAATCTTCTGGATACGGTGGAGGAGTGTCGGTGGCTAGCAGGAGAGCTTCTGAGTCCACAGCGTCCCATAACCTGCCGTCCGTCCCCGTGCTGTCTCCGGTCACTCCACTGACGCTATACTTTTCAGCATTTTCCTCCTAAGATTAAAAGAAGCAATCAGTATTGTCTACAGATATCAGACACTTGAAGTGAATATGTTTGGAGACCCTTTCAAGATAATCATAACCAATTTTAAGATGGAGGTTTAATGGGAAAAATCATCTTTTTTTGTATTTTAAGCTCTATTGCCAGAATTGTCTCTGTACAAATTCGGGTAATTGACATTTTGCCAACAGGTTGAGTGCAGGAATGTCGACTTTTTTTGCAGAGCAGCTTAACTCATTTCGACAAAAGAAATTAAAAAAAGGATAAATTCAAACCGAGAAACCTTTTTGATCAATCAAAACCTCAACAAGATGATTTAACGACCAAATGAAAATTCGGTCATTATCTACGCATCCTCATGTCGATGGAAAGTCAGATGAAGTTTCATCACCCACAGAACTTTTCTGGAGCTTCACAGCAGAATAGTGATGCAGAATCCCGAAGTCTCTAGGAGCTCAAAGCCCCAAAATCAATTTGAAAAGACGTTTTTTACACCCTCGACGAGCGGTTGAGCTTGTGCATCCACCTTCGACAGGTTGTGCGCTTTTAGCTCAGCAGCTAGAAATATTAGCAGCCGGATTTTGGCTTTAATCTCGGGGCTTCCTGAGACTTTGATTACGCCAGACAAGCTGTATGGAGCTATTTAAAAAAAATAAATAAATAATCATTTTAAATCAAGCCCCCATCTGCTTCAGTTGGTTAGAAGAATGCTCTCGACGTTCCCAAAAGGTTTTGTCCCGACTTTTCCATCAGCATGAGCAGATAATGACTGAATTTATATTTTCAGGTGAACTGTTCCTTTAAGTTCTAAGATGCATAAAACTGAATTTAAGAGTTCTCAAGGACCTGCAGACAGCTTGACAAAAGCCAAACAGAAAAGATTCAATAACAACTCTGGGTTTTTAAAAAAAAAAACCAGGATGATTTATTACCTGCGTCTGCTCGCTGCTGCTGGTCATGGAGAGCGGAGAGTCTGCTGCACTCTGGACGATCCGGTTCTGGACTCCACTGGACTGCATGGGATGCCCATTTACTGTGAAAGAAATACAGCACAATCTCAAAATGGCCTCGGTGTAGTTTACAATAATTCAAACAGACCGCTTCTCTTTGTCTCCTACTGTCAACTGCTCTACAGTATTGTACTCTAAAAGACGTCTACCAGGAATTTGTTTTTATTCCACAGGATGATTTACCATCTCGGAACACGGTGAGGAGCCATGTTTTATGACCATTTATCATCCAAACATCAGCCAGATACTTTAAACGTCTGGTCGGATACAGAGTAGCGTGACATTACCAGACACCAGACGACATTTTTCTCTGTCTGACACCGGACAACAAAAACAACACTAACAACCATTTAATAAAGAAAAACATGCCCAGAACCGAGAGAACAAACACATCGTATCGGACTGTTGAATAACGTTTACTCCGGTTGCGATAAGCCTTCTGTTTTCCCTCATTCTAAGTCGACCCGCTGTGCCATAATTCATTGATCTTTCACCATTTGAATGTCGAGGCTCGGATTAAAGACAGGAAAATGTGATGAGAAACGTACTCCCTCTCTGACCTTTAAAGGTTTGTTTTCATAGAAAGCTCCACATATCAGCCTTCCCTGCAGGTCGTCTGTCCGCTGGAAAATACGCGCTTTATTGACTGTTATGGAGTCGTGCTCGCTTTTTATTTGCCTAACATTATTTATGTGCACCGTCTCGATGTGACACTGAGAAATAGAATAAAAAGGAACATGATTTTCACACCTGGATTAGGTTGAACTCCTTTAACTTACCCAGTACCTTTAGCCACACTAGCAGTTTGGCTCTATGGACGGCATTCACAGCAGTATAATCAGGTCGCTCTTAATTTGTCAGAAAGAACAAATCACGTTTTTTGTTCGCAATAACTTCCATATTGAAGAAACTTTCTGTCATGAAAGCGTAATCACATGCAGTTAAACTGTATGGAAGCTAATGCTTGATGCAGGAAGTTACTGTAAACAAACATTGTGATTCTATGAAGTCTTAATTTGGAAAGTAACCAGTAACTATATATTACACGTGTATAGTGCCATTAAAAAGCACAGTATTCAACTCTGAAATGTAGTTAAGTAGAAATGCAACGCAGCATAAAGTAAAGATAAAACACCTCATAATATTACTTCAGCACTGCGCCTGTACCACTGCTGACACGGGCGGCGGGTGGTATATCTGCTGTAACAATGTGGAAAAGTACCTCCCCTGACGAGGAGCCATTTTCGGAGCTCTCTGCGCTCTTTCCACCCAGACTTTGATGTCTGGACCAGCCATGCCTGCACTAATGTAAGGGGAAATCCTGGGCATCACAGAGGCATTTCCTCTCTGCTGCTCTCACACAGAGAAGCCATTAGCACGGAGCTCAAAACACACCGGGCAGACTCTCTTATATACATTCATCTTGCGTCTCTTGTCCTCCTGCTTTGATTGCCCAAGTCTGTGCACGCAGCTTTTACACGCAGCTACTAAAAATCTGTTTTCCGTTTTAAAAACTGGTGACAGATTAAAGCAGCACCCGTCTCAGCTGGTAGACTAATTGTCACGTCGGCCAGCTCCAACAATAACCGGCGCGCGCTGATTTATGTCAATGACACCAGAGAACCCCCCCTTTTTTTTTTTTACGATCATTTCAACAGATCTGGAAAAAAACAATAACTCTAGATGACAACTTTGTACCACAGTGGCCTCGCGTCGCTCGCCTCACGACAAAAATATTTAGCTGAACAGTAAGTTTGAGCAACAGGGAACAATCTGCAGTCTGTTTAACACTGGGATTGATGCCCTTGTGTTGTCACTCGGAGCTACTTCATGAAGACTTATTACCGTACACACACTTCTGTTTACGGGCTCCACTCAGCAGCCGAGTTTACAACAAACCGCTCGTCCTTCCACAACAAAAAAACAGGAAATTGGCTTTCCACAGTATCCGTGGCAACACCTGAAACACTTGTGCATCCTCCAGAAAGTTTTTTTACAAGCCCCAGGGAGTGTTTGTGCCAGCTCAGCTTATATAATCCTGTGTGCACGCGTGTGGTTAAAAAGAGAATTCAAGCTTATCAACGTATGTGGCTCAACCTAAACTGTCAGCTTTTGTACAGCATCTGAGCGTGTTAACACCCTCCACTTCTCTCAGTTCAAGCACAGAGCTGCACTGTCCGGGGGGAGTCGGGGGAGGGGACGGCCGGGGCGACAGGCCAGCTCAGACAGAGTTTGAGTAGGACAAGTCTGACCCCATTCCTGTCTTTGTCCTGGTGACAGGGCAGATTCCTGGACTCTCAGACTGCGTCATAAGTGGAAGCCGACGGGTGAAAGACCCCCAACCTGCGCCGCCGCCCGGAGACAGGCTCCAGGAGGATAATACATCTGTTTAATCAAAGCAAACTGCTCATCCACCTCGAACAGAAGTCTGCGCCTGTGAGACCTGAATGTATCGATTTCCTATGACGTGATTCAAAACAGAGCTCTGCGCTACTGTGCCAGCATCACAAGAGAAGAGATTCCACTCAGGCCTTTCTCAAGCAGCTTATTATGCGATGTTCCCACACCCTGCTGTGCAGCACAGCCACAAATATGTTGTTGTGTTTTTTGTTTTTTTATGGATTACTGCTACATCATTTAAGCCACATGGAGCTCATTACTAATGCTTGTGCAAAATAAAAGTGGGTAACCAGTAGTTTATGCATAATCACACTAAGACTACTGATCTGCAACCAGTGATTATTTGTCATTGTCGATTAATCTGTTGATTATTTCCCCAATTAATGGATTAGTTGCTTGTTCTAAAGAAATGTCGATTAGTGTTTCTTAAAGCCGGAGATCAAGTTCCTCAAACGTCATGTTGTGTCCACAACACAGTGAAATTCAGTTTACTGTCATAGAGGAAAGAAATCAAAACATACACTGAAATCAGAGAAATTTGACTGTTTATCTTAACGATTTAAACAAACTGATAATCGATCATCAGAATTAGGGGTAACCAATAATCATCATGGCCAATAATTGAGGCCAATATTCAGCCTTTTTTTCTAATAATTGGTATTGTTGGGGTTATTTTTGGTTATTTTATCCAACTGCCAGTAAAATAAATGGATATGTGACACTCTGTGGTCTCACTGAGTGTCCCGCGCTACAGCACTTGAATACACGACAACAGCATGGATCCACCAAGGGAAAGGATCTGAATACAGCGTCAGAGGCGGAGCCACGTTCACTCCTCTGAAAGCTGCTCAGTGACGCATGAAACTAAAACACTCCCTGGGTACAGAAATACCTGGATCCTACCTGCTGTTGGGCCGCACTGGAGACTTCCAACAGCCGGGACGGCTAATTTACTGTTTCACCTCTGTCTTCAAATATTATCTGACCAAATTGATCACATCATGACAGTGAAACAAGTCACTTTGCGGTCGTTGTGATGCTCAAAAAACGTATTCAATATGGGAGAACGTATTTTTTGGCCCCAGTGCATCACGTGATGATGTAATTTCAGGGTTTGGCCACTATGTTATATTGTCTTTAAAGCTTGGTGCCCTTCTTGAGGGCCTGGTCACAAGTAATATCCCATCAACACTGAATTATCTGAATCTGAAAAGTAACTAGCAACTTAAGTTATCAAATAAATGTAAAGTAGTGGAAGTATAAAGGAGCAGAAAATGACAATGGAAAGTAAAAGTACTTGAGTAAATAATTCCTTATTAGAATAGTCGGCATTTAATGCAGTAATTCATAACTGATCCTTAATTGCTGAAGCTCTAACAACGACGAAATCAGCTCCTCTGAATATGACTCTACTTACCCAGCAATGGAAGCCAGATGCCTGAGTAACTTCGTACAAAAACAAAATTTCAGTCTGGAAAAGTTGCTATAGTTCTTTGCCAAGCCAAAATGTTGGGCAAATCAATAATTCCTTTATTTATCTTGAATCCTCGAGGCAGATAAATAAATTGACACTGACGGATCGAGTGAGAGGACTCACCAGATAACGAGGATGGGCACTCTTCTGCATCATCGTCGTCATCCAAAGACAGAACGAGCTGTTCTTCGAAAACCTTTAAACAAACCAGACAAACACACACACACACAACACACACACACACACACACAAACACACACACAGAGGAAGCATGGATTCATGAGCTGTTTCCTTTAAAACTGCAGACACGTGAAGTTGCATGCAAAGGAACAACTAACAAACTTAAGAGGCAGATCTATAAACATTTACAGTCACACACAGACCCACATATGTAACTGTATACGTATATATATACTCACATTGTCCACCAGTTTCGTCTCTTCCACTCGGAGCTCCTCGCTAATGCCTGTGCAAAATAAAAATATTTAACCAGAAGTTGATGCATGCATACTCTCCTCCTCCTCCTCCTCCCCCTCCTCCTCCTCCTTCTCCTCCCAACGAGAAAGTCAGGATCTCTGGATATGACTTGACTATCCAGGAATGGAAAGCTGGCCAGTGAGATGTTGTGCTCGTGCAAAGCAGCAGGTCCAGAGGAAGAGCACAAACTCCCCACTGTGAGGTTGTTATTTCGAGAGGATTAATGGACGGCTGCTGAAGACGGGACAGGGTTAAGGTCAATACCGAGGTACACTTCCTGCTTCTCTTTATGAGTCGATACTGCCATGTGCCATCTCCACGGTAACCAGAAACAGTGGCCCGCAGGTTAAGTGGGAGCTACCGGCGCATGACAGGGAGAGACAGGCAGAAAAATAAAAGAGGAGGCATTGAAGGATCGCTCTGTGTGGTGTGTGGTTGCGTGCCAGCCTGAGCAGCTCAGGATAAAAACACACTCTCTTTCTTCTGCACTCTCAGAAGAAAGAAGAAAACACACATGAAGAAGGAGAAGTGCACCTTTTATGGTGTCTGTTGGGAGTGTTTTCTTACGTCTCTTTAGGTTGTAAGTGATGGATGTCGGACCGTACAGATGTTTGCTCAAGTGGATCGCCGCATACCGCCGCGCGGCGACAGACAGACAGCAAATAAACGCTGCTTGCGCATGTAGAGGCCGAGTGACGGCCCCACAAGAGTTTAAACTAATGATTATTTTTTTTATTACTGAGTAATCTGTTGATCGTCACGTGTGACAAAAAGAGCAGAAACAAAGGCAAGCGCCACTTCCCAGAGTCAGAGATGACGTCTTGCCTTTTTTGTTGGTACAACACCTGATTCAGCCTCTTTAAGTCGGCTCCCCGGTTCTTTAAGGATTGATTTTATGAACTTATTGATTACTTTTAAAGTTCTTTGTGGCTTGACTCCAGCTTATATTTCAGACCCTTGAATCCTTTATGAAATTTTGCATGGTTTGAGATCCTTGTCGTGGTCTTCTGTCTCTTCGAGGCTCAAATCTAAGAGTGCTTTTGCTATCAGGGTCCCGGGGCTCTGGAACGAGCTGCCTGGGGAAATTTGCTCTGATACGTGCTCTATAAATTATTTGTTCTGGCAAAACAACAGTCCATGTTGATGTGCAACAGAAAAAAATCATAATTGAAAAGCTGCTTTATAGATTCACTAAAAGATTTATCAACTATCCAGATTTGTATTAATTTGTTTTCTGGATGGACTAATACTTCAAAGCACAGGACACAACTACACGTGTGAGTCTTTATGTGCTTATGTCACTGCGTTTGTGTATGTGTGTGTGTGTGTGTGTGTGTGTGCGTGTGTGTGTGCGTGTTCATGTGTCTGGCTTTGTGCGTGATGTTTGTTTACTGGCAGCTCGTGTTACACAGCTGGTACATCCATGTGATAGCGAGCGGGCGGCACACGAGGGAGAACGCAGGTGATGTCTCGTGCTGGGGTACCGCGGGTAAACACGTTCAATTACAAGCAGTATCTATTTACAATTAGTGCTATTAAATTCAGTATCTCTATCTGAAAAAACATCTTGTGATGCATCCTTGCCTTACTGACAAACAAGCCTCATTATCAGATGACTAGAACTACATCTAAAGGAAATAAATGGGCACAGTAAACAAGGAATTTAATTTACCGTCATCACTGAAGAGGAGTTCATCTTTTCCTCTCTTGTCTCCTTCACCGTCAGCTCTGAGCACACTGATCTGGAACAAAAACAGCAAAGCAAAAATGATGTCATTATACAATTTTATGGTGAAACTGTAAAAGGAAAAACCTTATGTGATCAAATATTTTAAAACATCATGTAACTTCATTCTGCACAAGCTACGATCACTGCGTCTTGACAAGAGCCCGACTGATACTCGATCGATCGATTTTGACATATCGGCCAATATACACATATCTTTAAACGATTAACTTTATTGTACAAGACGACATCAATCAAAATCAGCCTGTCTGTCCTCTTCGTGCCCTCTGGTTTACAAGCTGCAATATCTGCGGCGTTGCGTTTACTCTCACCTGCTCCGTTCTTATCAAGATGTCCGACTGCACGTTAAAGGCTGTGAGACCGTCAACCGTTTACTGCCGTTTACTCAAGCCAGAACAAAGCCTGTGCAAATGGCCTTATCTCCACTACAACAAACATTACATCAGGCACAAAGACGCCCGGGAATATTTATCAGCCTATATCCTATGTGAGATACTCGATGTGATAACAAATATAGATTTCCCACCAGTTTGAGGACGCGGTTATCTCCCAGTCTGTCTCGCAGGATCTTGATGCCGTCCTGAGGGCAGCTGCCGGGTGTATTCCGCATGGTCAGGGTCAAGGAGTCCATCCCGGGACAAAACCTCAGCATGCTAAAGCTGTCGGACCAAACACACCACACGCCTGGGACCGGGCCGGTAACAGGACCTGGAGGACTGATGAGGAAACGGACAGAAGCACCTACAATCAGACTACAAATAATAGGAATCAGATTACAAATCGTAGAAAGTGATGTGGAAATAGAGTGAATTTAGTGAGAGAGGAGATATTTAACATTCAAACTAATAAACTTTATTGTTTTATGTGAATACACACTCCTTCTGAATTTGATGCCTGCAACACCTTCCAGAAAAGCTGTTTCCAGGGGCATGTTTACCTCTGTGTTACATCACCTTCTCTTTTGACGAGTGTTTTGGAAGTGAGGACACTAATTGTTGCAGATTTGAAAGTGAAGCGCTTGAACACAAGCCCCCAACCCCCTGAATTCCACGTAAAGGTGAAGAGTTTGCATGCGCGACTACTTAAAGCTCCTTTTATCTTCTGACAGCTGTCACGTTTTGAAATACGACCGCTAATCATACCTGAAGCAACTCTACCGCGCAGTCTACAAACACGGCTGATTTCTTTTGCTGCTTGAGTAGATTTCTGTAATTGTCTACAAAGAAAAGTTATTTCAGCTGTGAATCTGATATTTTCCTTTGCTTTTGAAAGTGGATTTTTCTAAGTTTGTGTGTTTTTCCTCAATGGAAAACAGTGTGTGCATGTATGGTTTTCTTGGTGTTTCATGGTGTTTGATCATGTGTTGTTTATAGCTAAAAGCATGAGCTTCACTTGCAGTACAGAAAGCCTTTAAAAGAAAGTTCAAGAAACTTGTTTTAAAGGGCCCAATTACAATGGCTTTCTCACAAATAAGACAAATCGTGTCCTTACGCTGCCAGCGCTCTGAACATGGCGTGTTGTCCGTCCTTCTGAGCCAGCTGGAGCGGCGTGTCTCCCTCCTGATTGGGTAAGGTCAGCGCCCTCTGGCCTCTCGGTTGGTGGATCAAGAAACGGCAGAGCTGGACCAAACCCAGCCGGGCGGCGAGGTGTAGGAGGGTTTCTTTAGGCTGAAGCTCAGCAGCTAGAGAAAGAGACCAACGAATGAAGATGGTGTGATGTGCAAAGTTAATGGAGGAGTCGAGTTGAATTACAGTAGAATTTCAGCAATTATGAAAGGCTTTGGCACAACTTAAAATAAATAAACATACAGAGGTTCAGTCACACAGACTTCAGGTAAAAATGAAAACCAAAAACTCGATCAACCAGTCTGCCACGTGGCAAGTCCACACTAGCACCATACTACTTTCCTCGGTCACAATTCTTCTAATCTTTCCATCAAATCAAAGTATTCGACACCTGCTCTCTGAACTCTGCACAGATGCACAGATCATCTGCTGCATACTGTATGTACGGAATGTAAGACAGAGGCAAGCGGCGCAGATGGAGGAATGAAGGACTCCGGGTCACATGAGGTCTGCAGTATATCAATAATACCACTACCTAGAAAAACTGGATGTTTCACCGAGCCAACACCTGCTCCCAAACCGTTGCTGCCTTTCGCCTCGTGTGCAGCGGAGCATACGGCAGCACAAACAGCAAGCATGAGGGCAAACGATAAACTGTGACTCTGAACGATGCTTTTGATGCAGCAGCACATGGCGGCACCAGCTTGGCCTGAATCCTCCACATACACCCTTCTTGTTTTGTAAGCACAGGATGAAAGAGAGCAGCAGAGGTACTTTATCTCTGGGGCCTCCGCTGTAAGTGTGGGTGAGAGCCGAAGGTTGCCATGGCTCTGTCTCTCCGACCCAGAAACAATGTGGAGAAGAATTCAACTCCTACATTCTCTTTTTCCCTCCAATTTGTCGCCGGAGGCCTGAGACGAACTGAAGCAGCCCGTCACTTCCACAATGGCGCCGTTAATTGTGACCCAGTTTCGACCGGCTGAGAGAGGAGCGAATGCTGAACATGCTCTTCATGCAAAGTTCAACAAACAAGAATGTCATTGTCGAAGAAAGGGCCGGTAAATAGTGCGCCATGGGCCGACGCCTGCTTTGCATTTGCACCTCGCCCATGTTTTGCATGGACGTTTGCTTTTTATAAACAAGGCATGTACACAGGGAGGCCTGACGTACATTTTTGAATGCATCCAGTGACTCTTGTCTCATTTCTTTTCTCTTCCTAAGCTAAATAAAAGTCAGGAGCTGTCTGGAGGCAATAAACTATCTGCACCAGAGTGCATGTGATCTATTAAATGTCTTTCAGTGTAATTGAAAATACACCTATGTTCAAGCAAAAAAGGGATACTTTGGCATGCCCGTAGTGTTTCAAGCTCATTTCCTAATAAAAAAGAGACGTCACTGCTTTGAAATAATGAAACGCCATAAATAAAATCTGAGGCCAGACGCCAAAAACAACCCTGACACAGCTGCGGTGTGAAGGAGTTGGAGCGCAGTGCAGAGAGGAGGATTGTGGGAGTTGATTTAATAGACGCAGAGGTCTGCAAGACAACTCTAATCTGACTGAGGAGGAATAATGGCAGTAATTGCTCCCTCTTTGGAGCACACCGGCCTCTGCCCGGCTGGCTGGCTGGTCCTGCACATCATGTGATGAAAGAGTCGAGCTGTGCAGTCAGATCTCATGTCGGTGCTGAAACCTGCTGAACACCAGAACACCGCTGCAATGTTATTAACCTGAAAGACTTATAGTGTTTGTTTGGTAAAGGGTCAGTTGACAAATTGCAAAAAATCTTGTGGTATCGGGTTATAAAAATGTGTAGTTATCTTTCCTTTTTACTGGTTACTGTTGTTATGTACAGGCTATCCAGTATTTACTGCGCACACAACAAAACAGTGGTAATAAGTAACTTACTGGTAAAACGTTTGTGGTAAAATCCGGTAATTAGATGCCTAATGCCTAGCTTAGTAGTTTTGCAAGCTCAGTATCTTAATATTATAATTTAGAGAGATCGATTTTCAAATCGCATTATCTTAGTATTGGATCATTTGATGATAACAATGACAAAAACCTTCCATAATGCTTTTGAGGAAATCTGGTCATCAGATTGAGCCAAAATATGAAAATATGTCAAAAGACATTGACTTTAACACTGGTCATTTTTGGCCCGCTTGCAGGGGCAAGAAGACATTGTGTCTCCTTTAGGACCTGATCAGATTTTTTTACACTCTTTTTTACAGTTTTCTCACACCTCGTATTTCGAGTGCCTCATTCATCTTGCACTCTGAGCTCCTGAACCCTCTGGTGGTACTCCCTGTAACATGCCTCTTACTGAACTATCTGCATTCTGTCGGGCCAGGCTCTTACTCTGGATAATCAGACCCCAGTACGATCAGTTAACTAGTTTCTACTGAAGAAACAGGCTGTGGATATCAAACTCTGAGCAAAATAAGACCAAAACTATGACTAGATAACACCATCGGGGAAGTTTCCAGGATGTACATAACAGCAACAACAGCAAAAAACCCCCATTTTTTTAAAGTAGGACAAAAAATTCTCAGGAAGTTGAAGTGCAGAGGGGA